>OV725077.1:43401027-44778527 GCA_928085145.1 Nezara viridula | reverse complement strand
ATCTCTTTTAAAAACCTTAAAGTTTTTTTGACTGCACTTTCACTGTCTTGTAGATTTTGTTTTAGACTCTGTGCCATGTCTAACTTTTACCTTGTAGGTTCAAATGAAGGGCAGTCTTGAATAATGTGCTTTACTGTCCTTTGGACATTACAGTTCTCGCAGGTCGGAGGATCAAGTCCTCTTAGTAGGTAGGAGTGCGAGAACTCACAATGTCCAATTCGTAACCTGCAGAGGGCTGTCTCCTCTTTTCGAGGATATATAATACGCATTCGGATTAATGAGTTATGATTTTAATTTGTTATGTTAAAGTTTGGATTTTTTAATATTTTTTTGGTTTATTACTTTCAATAATGAACCATTTTGATCGAACAAAAAATTCAAAAACTTGACCTTCTCTCAAATTTTGAGGTTTTGCATTTCAGGATACGTAGAATTCGAAAAGCGAATAATTTTTTTTTTGTCCGTACGCCGTCCGCTCATTTTCTCCGAAACTACTGGACCAATTTTTTTCTAATTTAGATTTAAAATTAGAGGTCATCTGAGGATGATCCTTCATCGACATTTCTATCCACCTTTTCCTTTCAAGATGGCGACTAAAAAACATGCGTTCCTATAGACTGTAGCGCCTAAACGAATGTACCGATTTCAATGGAATTTCACTAAAGTCTTCTTCTCGATGTTCTTTAAATTTATCTATATAACATAATTCAACAAAAAGAAGCTGGAAAAAAAGTTACGAGGGATGGTAAAATTAGATTCCGAATAACTCAGAAAGTATACACTTTTTGTCCATATTGTGTATAGTAATTTAAAAATTATTAAATTTCCTAAAAACAAAAAGAAAAATCGTTAAAATCAGACAATAAGGAGCAAAGATATGGTCTCTAGATGTTTTTTATATGTTTTACTGCAAAGGGTATATCCTTTGTTTTGGTTTTTGAATGTGTAACTGAAGTAATGCTAATTTTTTTAGCTTATTACTAATGATTAAAAAAAAAAAATGTTTAGTCCAATAATTGGAATCACCTTTTATTTCTTTTTCTACTAGAATGGTAATGTACATTTGGATGTATAATTGTATGAAAATGATAAATCTTTGTGAAATAATTTGCAGCGTTTTTTAATCTGAATTTGGGAGACATATATAGGGATCATTTTAATTATTGATTTTTAAACTTAATTTGACTCAAATTAAAGTTTGATGATTTCTGTTTATGTTTACTACTTTCCTCCCTATTATATATATATATATATATATATATATATATATATATATATATATATATATATATATATATATATATATATTTAAATATGTTTATTGTTGTGGCTGGTTAGTCCTGATGAATGAATGATATCACTGTTGAAGTGATGTCATCACTCTCCTGCACAAACTATTATGGCGGAAGCCCTGGCAGATGACCTGAATAGGCGCCGCCAATTATTTTGTTGATAGGGTGGCCGGTGACGGCCTGCTTTGGTCCATCTTCTTTTTTTTTTATTTCTATCTTTTCATGCCACGTTACTAAAATTGATGGAGATTTAGATGGATTACATTTTGATTATCCTTGAATGTTTTTGTTTTTCCTTCTATAGGATGGAACTATTTTTAGGTTGATAGGTATTACATCACTTTAAGTAGAAAATAATGTGTGATAAAACACAGGATAGCCAGGAGTTCGCATTATTTATTGTTATTAAGTGAATTTTATCGGTTAAGGATTTTTTATTGGATGAAACTGTTTCAGATTGATCACATTATGTAGCAAATAGATGTATAATAAAACACAGAACAGCCAAATAGTCAAGAAAACTATGTGGACATATAAATAATAAATCTTTATTGACCAATGAAGTAAATTTAACATTCGATTTTTTTTCTTTTTTATTCAAATTTATTCTTTATTAACTAAATATATCCTTTATTTGTATTCATGTATCTTGACACAAATGTCTTAAACTGATCCTCTTAGGCTTAATCCGATTTCAGTGGTACAAAGTGTTTATTTTAGATCTTAAATGTTTAGAAATAAATTTGATAAATAAAATGATTTGATGAATGAGAAGTTATTGCTTTTATCCTTTTTTTAAGACGATAAATACTCCGACTATTGCCGAACCGGCACGGGAGTACCGCAGGGTAATATTTTAGTTCCTGTTCTGTGCTCAATTTACTCTTTTGACATTCCACAGACACCAGACACATTACTCGCAACTTAAGCAGACGACACTGTCATACTCTCGACTGACTCTAATGCGATCACAGCATCTCAGAAAGCACAGATTCATTTAAATCTTCTACAAGACTGGCTTGATAAATGGCTCACAAAAATCAACATTCAAAAATCAAATCAGATTACATTTACACTTAAACGTTCGGATTGCCCTCCACTGACACTTTACAACACCCCTTTGCCAAATCATACAAAGACAAAATATCTAGGACTCACAATGGACAGACGACTGACCTGGAAATCACACGTGACTACATTAAAAAAGAGATTGAACCATCGATTGTCACTACTAAGACGAATGGTACACCATAAAAACAAACTATCACTTTCTAACAAAATTTTTATATTCAACATGCTACTGAGACCAATATGGACGTATGTCTTTCAGGTGTGGGGTTCATGCCAAAAAAACACACTTACAGAATATTCAAATTTTCCAATCTAAATTTCTCCAGTTTATCAGTCAATTCTCCCTTCTATATAACCAATAAATCACTTCATAAAGACCTACAAACACCACAAGTGACTGATGTAATTAAAAAATATTACAAACATTTTCATGATTCCCTAGCTGGACATCCTAATCCACTTGTACAAACATTACTAACAGACACACTACCACAGAATCCACCAAGGAGACTCGAACGCCTCTGGAGCAGGTATCTGCTGCCTTAAGAAGTCACGTTAGGAGTGCCTTCACTAGGAGGATTCTCCAATCACGCATTCACGCTAATCCCGGAGAGGAGGTTCGCTAACGAACATCACATTTACAAAATATGCCAAAAGGCATTTGTAAAATAGCTCAATAACTAAATTTATTATTATTATTATCCTTTTTTAAGAGTTTTATAGATTTTATTTTAAATTTGAGATTAATTTAGAATTTTATTACGTGTTTTATATCTGTGATGACTATTTGAATGATCATTTATGAATGTTTTTCCTCTCTTGGATTTAGAGCTATAATATTATTGCTAGACCAAGCAATAATCTTGTTTGTGTCCTTCATCATCAAATTATATAGTTTTTAGGTAGCGGTTATTAAATACTATATGAACGTATTTATTGAGTTCTAAAACAAACGCTAAAGCGCTACTAATGATAATATCATGTATTCCTTTTTTAAAAACAAAGATTTAGTGTAGTAGTAAGGAGATAAAAATAAAGGGAAAAAAATATTCAAGATACTAAACTGCCTAAAACAAGTTCTGAGTTCCAAAAGAAGTTGGAGGAAAGATTAAAAATTAAATGAAAATTATTTTAATTTATTTTTTTTTCATTTTAAAGATCCAAAGTAATCCAACCAAAAAAAAAAAAAAATAATAAAAAAAAAAATAAATAAATAAAAGATATATATTTCAGTTAAATACATATTATTATAAAATCTATAATATCAAATTAGATGCAGTTTTCAATTTTTTTTTATTTATTGAGAATAATAAATAATAATGTCTGTGACGCTCAAGGGTAATTACTGCTAAAGATATCCTTTTCTGCAATATTTATACTTATTAAAGAAAAATAATAATAAATACATTTATATGAATTAATAAAATTATAGGGATGATCGGTGCTGAATTTAGTTGAAATTTTAGAATCTGGATGAGATATAGTAAATATGATGATAATTACCACTTATTTGTTAATTGATAACGAGTTTATGATTCTAATCTATAAATCAATCTTTAATGTTGCATTTTTTTTTTCTAATTTAAAAATTTAACTTGTCAAAATATGTAATTATATGCATTTAACATCAAGTAGGCATTATGAAATGACTAATTGTCGAATGTGCGTACACTGATTCGTAAGAATATAAAAGTAGCAGTTTAAAAACTGTAGTCAAACAAATTAAGGAATTCATGAAAATCGGAACTGTGATAATAAGTTAACAGAATCTATCTCGAACTGTTGCCAGGGTCCGTAAGGTTTGTTGGTTCAATTGCCTACGCGTGTTCATGTTGAAAAGTACATATATTTGTCTTATAGATTCTTCAAAACTTTGAGGAGGTAGATTCGAACTGTTATTTTTGTTAGAATTTAAAACGAAAATATGCTTAAAAAGGTTTATTGAAGCCATCTGTATTCGTAATTATGTTCTTAATGCTCTTTTATATATAGCTAGTAATATTGGACTGGTGTTAAATACATACTAATTGCCTTCTTCTACATTAAGCAGTTTTAAAAATGCTCCTATAGTGTATATAGATATGCATATAGTGTTCTTGCATTGTTTTAATTTTCTTATTTTTAAGTTATTTTATTTTATTTATTGTTTATAATTTTTTTATTATTATTTATTGTTGTTTTGCTTCTATTTATTTTATACTTTTCTGCCCTCTGAGGCGTCTGAAAAGAAGATGGTCTCGAGATCTCTTTTTTGTAAATACATTTTCAGAGTGCTAGAGTTACCAGTGGTTAGTTTCTCAACAAGTGGTTTCATGTTATTATATTATTTTGTTCCCATCTACTGAATGTATTTTTATTTGTAATACAGTTGTAAATATCAGCAATAAAAAATAATTTAAAAAATATTTTTCTGGACATACGGTGTGAATGTTATTCTACCTCACTATAACTAATGTCCTAGTAACAGGTTGCTGTAATACTCAATAAATAAATAAATATATAAATAAATGCTCCTAAGATGCAAAAATAAAGAAAAAAGCTGAATGATGGACTAAACCTGCTCATGGTGAGGATGCCGTGGATGAAGCTTTTTGCTTCATCGAAGAGATTTAAAATTATCGCTAGTGGAAGAAGAATAAGGGGCAGAATGTTATGTTCTTTTTAGCCTGTTAGATGATAGGAGGAGAACTTGATGCTTACATTTATAATGCTAATAATTATCTAATAATTTAATATTTCTAACACTGATTAGTAAAAAAAAAGGTTTCATGTTACAACCTCTTCCTATAGTCTTCTTCTTTTCTTCCATTGCCTGGACAGACCATAACTGATTCCTTGCCTCCTCCAATAACTTTCGCCATTCTGCACGCAGTGGGGCAGCATTGCTGCAGTTTATGACCCCCAGGATTGTCCGGGCATCTTCTACATTATTCATGCATCGGAGGAAGACGCTGTCTTCCTCTACGCTTGGTACTATGAATGGCCTCGTTCATTATTTTTCTGGAGATCTCATCCTCTGACATTCGTACTACATGGCCAGCCAACCGCATTCTCTCCAACCTAAAATGCTTCACAATGTCAGGTTCACCAAGGAGCTTATATATTTTTTGATTATCCCTCCTGAGGTATGTTTTACTGACTCTTCTAGGTCCATAAATGCGCCGCAGATTTCTTCTCCCGAAAGCCAATAAACATCATTTATCCATCCGTGATATTACCCATGACTCCATGCCGTATGTCAGGAACGACCTGATCAATGTCTTATACATCCGTAATTTTTTTGTTCTTGAGAGATACTCCCTACCGTAATTAAATCGGATGCTTGTAATAATATTGCAAAATTACCCTTTTTTCAAGTTTATCATCCGTTTAAACACTCAGATATGCATTATAATGCCACTGTAGAATTGTTAATACAGCCCAGCGACTGCAATATTCATTCATATTTTTTAAAAAAAATGCGTTAATGGATTGGGTAAGAAGGAAAGTAACGAAAGTGACAAGTTAATGTTGGAAAGTAAGGACTCTGTTTGGTCCTACGTGACAGGCCACTATTTTGGCACGCTCCTTAAATAGTGACATCCTAGCTTCGCACCACCAATAAAGTAACTATGGAAAGTTTAGTATGCATCGTTATAATAACTTACGTAATGCAATCATGGAGCTTAATAACTTCCTATGTATTTTTCATTAATCATGAACCTTGCATATTTTAAAAAAGTTGTTTGTTGTTGTTTTGAATGTAACATTTTTATTACGCTAACGTTTTACCACTAACCTCTAAAATATTTTTTTTTTTATTTTCTAAAACCTTAATAAACTAAAATAAATAACTATAATCTCTGCATAACTGCATAAGCGAAATATGTGTGTAAATTATGTCTCTTACAAGGAAAGTTTACGGAGAGGAATGTAGGGTCACCTATTTCAATGAAAAATATTTTTGATGACACTAGGTCAAAAAATATTAGACCCATGTCCGAGGTTTCTTACCAAAAACAGTTATGAAATCAACGACCCCACGACTGTGATCTCTCCTAGTTAGTGCATTGTTGGTCAATCTTATTGTGCGATGAGATGAAATATATCTTTTAATTAGTTACATAATATTAATGCGAATAACCAGCAGAAGTTTGATGATGGAACTCTTTAAGTCGACTTTTATGGAATCTTTTAAATTTAGTAATTTAGTCATTTATAAATTTAAAAAAAAAAAAGTTTTCTTCTTTTGTCACTGAAAAAGAAAAAAAAAAAGTTTGATTGATCTTTAACCCACGAATTTCTCCAAAAGCTGATTGGATGTTGTAAGCTGGAAGTTGAGTCGAAATTCATTTTAAATTATATCCCTTCATGTTGTTCAAATGTTATTGTATTGCATTATTTTATGTATTGTATTACTATATTCTTTTGGTTTATTTTTGTAATATCAAACTGTATTCGTTATTATTATCGTCGATAATTATTATTCTCCTTGGAGTATCATAATATTTCATACGTACAGTTAATATTTAAATTATATCTACACTGTATGTTTAGAGAGATACTCCCTGTTCTGTCCGCAACATTATTTAAATGTTCAAACATAAGTTGGTGATTAACACAGTCCTCTGTAATTAGTCGGTTTTCTGTTGCAAAGTGGGGATCACTTCGTCAACATACCCTACACGTAGCTTACCCATTATTCGATTACACCATTCAATCTGAATGTATAACTAATTTACCAGTTGCTCACACCTTCCTGCTGCTATTCAATACTGCAATAAGAATCCTAGATAGGCTACAGTATTGTAGTTTTGATATTTTGCACAATAATATATATATATATATATATATATATATATATATATATATATATATATATATATATATATATATATATTTGTTGTTGTTTATTTAATGAAATTTACAACTGTACAACTAATAAAATACAACCAATAAATATACACAAATTAGAAGTAATGACATGAATAGGCTTGAAGAGATAATACCAAGTAAATCCCATAATTTAAGCAATAGGCAATTGCAATAAGCAAAGTTTGAGAAGATACAAACACATACGAACAAAACATATTTTACTAGAATAAAACTGACCATGATAACATTAAGCATAACATTCATAGAGTACTTACCTAGAATTATTTAGGGAGTGCTGCTATCAATAATTCTAGGTAAGAAGATCACGAGGCCATCTCCTTTTCAGATGCCTAGGAGGATTATCAAGAATCGAGGAAGAAGCAAGGGTGGAAACAAGGGGATTTGGATGGGACTGGAGTTTATCATGAATTGATTGATATCTGGCTCGGGCTAATTCAGCGACATATGTTATATTAAGGTCTTTATGAATGGTTTTATTTGTGACATAGTATGGAACATTAAGGATTTTACAAAGGATTTTGGATTGTGAGGATTGGATACGATAGGAATTCGATGGTTTGGTGGAGCTCCAAAGCTCAGCTCCGTATGTCCATATAGTTCTTATTACAGTTATGTAGATAAGTCTTTTGTAATTAATTGAAAGTTAAGATCGTTTGTCTAGTAAGTATTGGAGCTGTCGGAAAGGTAATATTAAAATTATTAACTTAAGTACCATTCTACCATTCCTTTTTTTTTTCTTGACAGAAGGAAAGATTAATTAAAAGAACCTACATAAAAAAAAAATAATTGATATATATATATATATATATATATATATATATATATATATATATACACACATAAAGAAAAGAAAAATAATAATATAAATAATTAATAAATAATTAATAAATAAATAAAATAAACTATAATAATAAAATTAAAACTATGTACATTTAAATAAAGATATTTAGTATATTTTATATATGTTAATTAAGCTGAACTAAACTAAAATAAGTACTCTAATAATGTTACGCAAAATTATTTTGGCCAGTGTTATTCCAGTAAAATATGTTTTCTTCGCCTGTATTTGTATCTTCTCAAACTTTGCTTATTGCAATTGCCTATTGATTTAATTATGGGGTTCACTGATGTAATTGTTGATTTGAAAAATGTTTCGGTCTGGGAGTATATGAATAGTTTTATTGTTTGAAACTCCAAATCTTTTAAAATTTTGGTTATTCTCGTGTTTCTGGGATAAATCTAAATGATTCTCTTACATAGATTTTATATTTTTTTTCTAATTTTTTAGAGTTTTGTTTCATATGTATAACTGCATACTGGAGAAGAATATATTATAGAACGAAATAAAGTACTAATATAAGAACGGAGATTTGCTTGTAACTCTCATGTTTTGTTGTTAAGATGTATAATGTTATTTCTAGCTGATATAAAATATTTCTCGCCTTTACTTAATAGTTTGAACAATATTTCTAAAGATAATGTTTAGTGATGAATGGCTGAAACGGATCCATGGCTGAAGAACCCTATTCGGTTTCCTCCTTTTCGCTATTGATGTTAGAGTGAGTCCCAAAAGAGTTGATCAACCTTAATGTCGAATCATTATTAGAGTAATCCGTGGTTACCTTTACTCCCTTATCAGATTCTTAAGTACATTCTTAAATATGGGTTGCTAAATAAAACTGCAAGGATGGGTGATAAATAATCAGGACGCAGTCTTTTTTTTTTTTAGTTTAATTTTCTATTTATACCAACGTTTCAACCCAAACATGTCGGTCATCTTCAGGACTGAAATTTTTTTTTTTTATAGAATACAATCAGAGATTAATATACGATCGATAATGGTAAATAATAAACTATAGTGATTGATGGTACATGAATCTTAACTAATATTGCAATACACATATTAAAAATGAAATATATAAATAGTTATACAAACTGAAAATTAAAAACTAATTTTTATAATCCATTTATACAAATATGTAATATTTTCTCTGAGCACTGAGGGTGTTCAAGTATTAGTATTTTGTAAGTATTAGTGCTTAGTACTAGTACGAGTACTTGAATTTTTAGACTGAAAAAAAAAATGTTCAGCTCTGAAGATGACCCACATGTTCTGGTTGAAACGTTGGCATAAATAAAAAATTAAAAAAAAAAAAAAAAGACCGCGTCCTGATTATTTATCATCCCTGATATGTAGAACAGTCGATTAACTTCTTTCAATAAAACTACAAGTAACTTTCTTTACTTTTCGTTATTTTTTTTTCTGTGCTGTCTTTAGATTATAGATACGCCCCCAGGCAATATTCGACGCCATCTTCCCTCCTAAAAAATTAAATTTATTTCTGAAACTGTTTTATATTTTGTAATATTTGAATTTTATTTTATTTATTCGGGGGACAATTGCCTCGGTTGCCCCACGCTAATATTCGAACTGAGCTTTTTGTCCATTTTCATTAGTATTATTTACACACAAAGATTGTTATAATCATAAATATTGAGTTATATTAATTTAAATTTTGTTTTAAATCATTAGTTAATGAATTTATGACATATTTATTTGAAGGTTTTCTTTTTTTTTTCTTTTTTTATAGTAAGTATTTCATATTATTGTTGTTCATGTTAGTAATATTTTAATTTAATTTACTTTTTCTGTTAAACACCGTATTTTATTTTATCATTATAAGTTCTTAAACATTGTATTTCATTCACGTTATCGTTATTTATAATAATCTTTTTCAATTTCCTGATGATATCTGCAATTTTTATATTCTTCTTTAGATATAAATCTCGTTTTTCTCTGTCTAGATTTAATAATATTCATCTCGGCGACAAAGGTGAATATTAATGAAGATTGCAGTGAGCTTCGGTCACAGTCTCCTATTGATCCGATAATAAGATTACCGATGCAGCTATTTTTATTTTTATTACTGCCTCTTTTAAGAATTAATATAGTTCTTATGTTAATGAATGATAACTTAGTGTTGCTACAAAGAAAACAAAGTTAATGCGCTGTTTATCGAAGTTGTTAACTTTTCCTATTTAACAAGGAGCTCTTGTCGAAGCACGGAATCTCAATGGAATTCTCCGGTTGACCTCGATTTATTGCCTTATGAGTCTGAGCGAATGTGGAGCACGGTACCCGTAAAACTTTTGCGGTTTAAGGACAATATGGATGCTTCTTTTAAACGTCCCAGTCCTCATTTTATGTTAATTACAATGGGTGTCAGTAGTACGTATTTTTCTCATTGTTTATTCAGATTGGACGACCGAACTTCGAAATATAATTGTTAAAAAACGAGTCTTTAATATTTAACATTATACGATGTAAGTACCCATTTAATTTGATCAAACTAACATGCCAGTAAATGCCTGATCTTCCTGAGGAATGAATGTTATCCTACGCTTTAGAACTGTTGTTGATGCATTTTTGCTCTTCGACGAAATGTCAATAGTGCACGATCAATAAAGATTGCCTCTGCACGTCATTATGAACTTACTGCTTACGTTTCATTTTGTATCCTTTTTCTAGTTTTATGAAGTACGTGTCGTTAGTAAGTACCAATTGTATTGCAAAAAGCTGTCTGTAAAAGTAGGATCTACAATTTTTAAATTCTAATAATTAGTACTTTGGTTTAATTGTTTCTTTGTTCCTTGGTTACGTCTATTGTTTATTTATTTTGTTAGGGAATCAAAAGGGATATTTATGTTATATATAAATAATTAATTGTTTCACATATTGTTACAATAGGCATATGTGAATAATTATTGTTATAAAAAGTCAAAAAGTGTAAAATTCTAAAAATCTCTGTTCAAAATTTTAGTGAAATAAAAACAAGTTTATTTCAAAATAGAGTATATTCAACGTTATTCTAGTTCGAATCTAGAGATCAGTTATAACGGTTAGTTATATATTTGACCCCTAACCAGAACATATTTATTTGTAAGATCTTATTTATATTTTACCATATTTGTTCTATTTCATGTAATGTTTTTGTGGTAAACACAAAAAATCAAAATGGTTTACAAAACATTTTATTAGAATGTTTTTCTTACCTTGCATATAATTTGGAGTTCTTGAAATCCTATTCCCGTCGATAATTACGTTGAATTTTCAACACTTTGTATTTTCTATTAGTTGATGACTAAAAATTATGGTGCTTTGAAAAAAAAAAAAAAAAAAAAAAGAAGACTTTTAATCTTATTGGTCGTTGATGATTCATGTAAAGCCTCTACTATCGTAATTTCAAATTAAAATTAAGCAATTGATTCATGCATTTTTTTTTCAATTTGTGTCTTTCATTAATTGAAGTAGACATTATTAAGAAACTTTTATTTTATTTGTTTTTATTCTTCAACTAATAATTAATTGGGGAATGATAATTGATCTTTGCAATTGATTTTTTTCGTCTTTCATGTACTAAAATTCACTCAATTGATCATCTTCTTGATTTTTGTCTTCTTCATCAACTAATAAATAATTTGAAAAATATTATTCTTGCGGTATTTTTTGGTGATTTTTTTTACAATTATTGAATTATTTTCTAACATAAGACTCTTATATTTTTGTTGCAAAACTGTTTTTAAAGATATTCTTTATGGACTCTGCTCGTCTAAATTCGATATAATTTAGTGAGTGCCATTTTAATAAAACCGTAATATTTAAATATATTTGTTTGACCTATGAAATGATACAAAAAATATTAATGGAACACATATACAATGGTTTAATGCAATGGATTGGCCTGAGTATTTTCCAGCATTACATATGTTCTATCCAGCCTAGTTTATGGTTTTATTTAGTTAAGCTTAGAATGCACTTAATCTTGGTTTGACCAAACGATCTGGCCTGTGACTTGCTATTATGTCCTGCTGCCATATACCCTTTGCAATATTCAAGAAGTTATGTGTGCGTGCTCTATCTAGTCCAGGCAGGCCGCGTGGTGTTTGTATTGGGCTCCCTTCGGAAATAGGCTTATATGGGTTTTAACTTTAGTTTCTCCGGAGGTTGTTTTATTATCTAGGTTGAGTCTTATCTTCGGGTAACTTTCCCTCGGCTCATTGCGAATGGAAAAGCATAAATGCATCATTTTAAACATCAACTTATTAATTAATATTATTTACTCAATTTTTCGTGATGTAAAGATGGTTACTATATCCTCTAATTCCTTCAATAATAACTTTTTTTACAAATGCCGAAGACGTATTTTTATGAAAAACACACACACACACACATAGATTTTTTTGTTAACATAAAAGATTCTTAAGGTGTTGAAATGATTTAGGGACTTGATTATTAACCAAACCGAGTATTTTTTTTAAAGATTGTATCTTCGTTATTATAAATTCTTTTAAATATCGCTGGCACGATGTTTTAAAGTAACGATTATGAGTGTGTTTCATGTTGCGCATTTGATACTTTAACATGGTCCCGACGATTTTCTTCATCGCCTGAATCGTTCAGCCATATTAAAAGAAGTATTATTGGACTTCATTCGGAATTAATTTCGAATTGTAGATTTAAAAATATATTTGAGATGGTCTCCGATCATAGGCATTATTTTTTTATATATGTGCAGAATTCTTGTCTTCTTTTTATAAGCATTACAGAAATATTAATAATTTTTAATATGTCTGCCATGTTTTCGAAGAGAAGGGAAGAATTTTCACATAAGAAATATTCTTAAAAAAACTTAGATGAAAAATGTTGAACTTAGATTCAGACATTATTTCAACTTAAATAACGACACCATGTTGCCGACGATATATTTATCATGTTTATTACTTTTAGGAATTTATTACAATTTGTTTCATATATTTCTTTTTCTTTTTCATTACTGATATTATATTTTTTTTTTCAGGTAAGCTGATTAAATTGGTGACTCAGGTATTCGTAAGTTAATTATTTTCTCTTTCATATATTGTTGAATATTAAACAAATTTCATAATAAATGAAAATTATACCGCATGGATGCAAAACTATCAAATTCCATCTTTTAGAAAAGATTAAAAAAAATATTGTGATATATACATATTTTAAATAGAAAGTACGATATTATTATAGAAGTAATAAGTATTACAAAACTTTCTACTGAATACCTGTTTAAAATAATAAATAAGAATTAACTTCTTAGCATAAATGTTTGACAAAAATAAGATCACGAAATACCTTTACATTTAAAACTTTTTAATAAGGTCTATAAAAAAAAAAGACCGTTTTTCAACCAAACATTATTTCTTTGATATAAAATACAATTAATACTCAAAGTATAGTCCATTGTTATCTACCGTCATTAGCCACCTCTTAGCCATTTTTTCGATCCCACGCTGATACCATTCTTTGGTATGGCTGTCAAAGAACTCTTGGTTTGCAATTTCAAATGCCGCAATATTATCAATTTTTTTCCTTGAAGAAAATGGTCCATGGATCTAAATAAGTAGCAATCCGATGGTGCGAGGTCTGAACTATATGGTGGTTGACGCAAGACTCTCATATCAGAAGGGTTCTTCAATAGATTTTCACAAATTTCTGTCCTCTTAGCTGATTGCTAAGCAGCATGTTCGTGAAGGACCTGTCTACTGCTCTTTTTCACCTTCCACCACACTCCCTGGCAAGTTCGCGAGTACTCGTGGACGGATTTGACTCAACTGCTTCCTGCAGAACCTCATCATTATCCATTAATGGTCGCCCTGAGCGTTTCTTCCTTACCAACATCGTATCTCCACTTCTAAATTTTTCAATCCAACGCCGCGGAGTGCGCTGGTAAAGGACACCTTTCTCTTTATATTTAATAATTTCAGGAGTTGCTTCAGCGGCTGTGAAATTTTTTCTCACTACAAAAATATGATTGGAATACATTCATTTTAAGATTTTTTATTCGCATCTGAACCACTGTATTAGAGGCATATATGCGTATTTCAACTTTTTAAAGATATAAAATGATTCATTCAAATCTTTTTTTATTAATTTCGTTATACATGTATTTATGGATTTGCTTTTATAGGTAAATAAATATTCAATATAGTTACTTTATTTCTTACTTAAAAAGAATATAATTGTTAATATAACTATAATTAATGAATATAAAAGGGGTTTTTAATACTCATTTCTGTTATTGCACTTAAGTCTTGTATGACGTGGTATTCTGTTCTTTTCTCTGTTTCGAATTTATAAGTTAATGACAAAATTATTATCATTATTATTTAATCTTTATCTGGAAGTTTTAAATTTATATTGAATAAAATAGATTTTAAAATACTTCGTTTCGGGGCAAAATCTATTAGAAAAATAAAATATGAAAATTATTTCAGGCCAAAAGTGCTATTGGATTACATAATTTAAAGAACAAGATATAATTTAATGTAGTTGGTAAAGTCCTATTTTTATTTTATTTCTAATAATAAAACTTGATCTGTCTAACTTTATTTTTTTTTCATTCATCGAGATTTCATGCCCAAGAAATTTCAAGGGAAAAATAAATAAAAAAACTTATTATAGTTGATAATAATTATTCTTATTGATGAGGCTGTAATGTTTGGTTGTTTAAAAAAAAATCTTGTTCCTTGAGGATGGCTTGAGGATGTGAATAAAAAAACTAAGAAAGGCCGATGTATCAAATATGTAGTTTTATTATCAGGAATTAAAGTAATAAAATAATCATACAATAATATTTTAAAAACAAAATAAATAATAGTGAAAAAATATATTTAAAGCTAGAAAGCTAGCGGAACCTTGAAAAAGATCGGTGTTGTAACAAGTTTAAAAATTTAACATTGTTTGTAAATTAATATTATGATAAATACATTTTCTTACTAATGGTTTATTAAATATTAATTTAATTCCATGTTTAGTATAATTAAGTTAATTTTACAGTAAAAGTTGAAATGGTCGGTCATAATGCATGATTTGAGTCACACGTTAAGGCGAATATTATGTGACACTGCTGTCAGTTATGCAACGGTTGCTGATTCACGAACTATAAGAACTGCTTTCAAATGCACAATGTAACAGCCTACCTCTATGAAATATAATGTCTCTCAGATTATTTCCTCCATTGATAACTTACGCAACATTTACAAATTTTTGTCATTTCATTGAATTTTCGCTTTCATTTTAAATCCTTCATCTGTTTCTTTTCTTTCCCCTTAGTCCTTCTAACCCTCTAGGGAACTTAAAACACTGTTGCGGCTTCATAAGCCGTTTTTAAGCTATGAACTATACGAATTAAGATATCCCCTCCCATAAAACCACTTCCTTCAGCAAATCCTTCGTCAGTAGCGCTACCTCCTTCTGCACCTACTCCTTTCACATCTCCATGCGTCAAACAGCGTCCATGAATTCCTATTCCATTACCTACTACAAATTCAAACTTGCGCAAGCTTGCAAGAATTTTTAGGTTAAATTCAAACTTGCACAAGCTTGCAAGAATTTTTAGGTTATGTAATTACGTTGATCACCAGCAGTTAATTGATAAGAGCCATTTTATTTTTATTAGTTTACTTCTTTTCTCTCTCTTTATTTCTTGTATATATTTTTATTTTCCAAAGTACTTTTTGTATATATTTGAATTTTCCTTGGTATTTTTTTACACATTTGTATTATATCTACATACCAGACTAATTTACATATTCTTTGAACTCTGCTATTAATCTAAGGGGACTTCAGTCCCAGAATAAAATTATTATTTTTCACTCCATGAACTGCTTAAATTATAATGAGAACTTTAAAACATTTCAATTGTAATACATCAATTGTTAACTTAAATAAAATAATTTTAGTTTTCATTAAATTATATGACCCATCATGGATCTTTCTATATTATTATCATTTTATAACAAAATATATTTCGACTGGAGTCACCTTTACTTATTTACTACATTTATACACGTACATAAAACATACATACCAACATATACTTCCATACACTAAAAAAAAAAAGGTAAATATAGACATGCATCAATTTTCATTTTAAATCCTTCATCTGGTTCTTTTCTTTCTCCTTAGTCCTCCTAGCCCTCTCGGGCATGTAAAACACCGCGTTAAAATGTATAGCTTTTTATTTCGCTTTTGAAGATTCATTTGGGGGTCTGTTTACTTAGGGCTTTCACCGAAAGAAGATAGATTATTTTTTGAATTTAAAACAGCACTGCTTACATTTTTTCTTCTTTTTGTTATGCCATTTTTAAGTTTTTGAATCTTTCATGGCCTTGCGTTTCCTTGATGGGTTCCTTTCAAACATTATTTCTGAAAAGGCACACTTTAGACCCTTTCTCATTTTCTATGTAGTGTAAGTGTTTTTATTTTAATTTAAAAAGGGTCTCATCAAATTTTTTTTATCCGAAGGAGCAATTGTTTTTTGACTGGACAATGAATTTCATTATTGTCTATTTTATCATTACTTGTTTACATAAGCAATTTAGTATGTTTGTGCTACATATTTAAACTTGTTATTTTTTGAAATTATCATTATGGAATGAATTATGGTATTGGCTTTAACCGAAAAGGTACAATAAATCTATATTTAATTGCGTAATCTTAAAATTGATTGAATTAAAAAAAAATATGCTACCGATAACATATCCTAAATTCGATAGCGCACAAAGGAGCATAATAATAGACCTTCTTATTTAAAAATTAAAAAAAAAAGTTTACTTTGGAATGTCAATGATTGAATTTGACTTGATAATGATTTGAATATATTATAGAAATTATTATCATGAAAATATTATAGCAAAAAACTCTTAAAAGTAACAATAAATAGATAAGCGGCGGCGTAATCATAAAATGTATAGTATTTTTCATTTTTACGCCGTCGATAATACGGTCACGGGCTCTTAATTCGAAAAAAAGTTGAACAGTTACTAAAATTCAAAAGTTGAATTTGAAATGGAAAAGGTTGAATTTGACCTGGAAAAAGTTAAAAATGATTCGGAAGTGCTATATTTAAATAAGCGATTTTGTAGATGTTCCGAAACTATTTTGTTAAGAAAATGTTCTTGATTGCCATTTATTGTGCAAACAAAATTATATTCATTCCCTTACAAAACCGCCTCCGTGCTTCGAAGAGAATTTATAGCTCTGATTCCCGCGGTAGCTTGTGGAGGTGTTAGATTTTTTTTTTTTTTAATCTGATGTTCCTCTATATAAATGTTCCGACACGGCCACTAGCTGATATCATCGCCTATCCAAATCAGGCTTGTTTCATTTTTAACGCGCCAACTCATGCGTCACCTCAAGCTGTGGAGTACGTTGAAAATTAGTTTCTTAAAATCAACATTCAATATGCATTGCATATTTCCAAATTACAAGAAGATCTATATTTGAAAATTTTAGTCCGATTACGATGGTATGTTTTTTGTTTTGTAGAGAATTTAGTGACCTTTCATTAAATTCCTATCGTGCATGCGTTCTAATATAAGATGTATGCTTTTTAACCTATTCGCAAATAAAGATTTTTTTTTTCCCTTATAACTCTTTTTCTGAAATTAATGGATGATGGAACTATTATAGTCATCTGGAGATGAAGGAAATTTTCAAAATGATGGCTCTATCATTTTATATTACGAAGAATTTTCGAAGATACGACGTACTAATATAAAAACACCTCCGACAAATAAAATACAAACATACCCTCCTACACTCTTACTCATAGGAACCTAATCGACGACTTGCGGCATGTATTTTATGGCAGCATTAGAATAAACGTGAGTCTACGTGGCTTGAAACCCTTTACCTTGCGTTACCTCGAAAAATGTAAAGTTTAATGCTTTAAATTGCATGGCTATGAAAGAGTCGAACACTACTGTCTCATTAATCATTCAACCTAGCCCAACACTACTGAATATTATCCTATTATTGAGGCCTAGTGCAATGTTTATATCTACTTCATTTATTTTTGAAAGACATACAAATCGGAGTATACGATTTGCCAACTTCCCCGTGAAATTCTGAATCCAACTGTACACTATTTATGCCATTTAAACGTTACAGAATTGGGTACAAAACCTATTTCGAGCCTTAGTAAAATAATATTTGTAGAGATTTCCTTTCCTAATTAGGAACACAATATTTGCAATATGTTCAGTGTTTGTTTGGACGCACAACAAATAATGTGATTCTATCTTTAAAACAAAAAAACATTAAACAGTCGTTAATCAACAAACAAATATGGATCAATTAAAAAATGTTTGTGCTTCCTTAATACAAATAATAAGATATGGATGTGTATATGCTATAGGTTTGATGTACGTCTATATTTACCTTCTTTTTTTTAGGGTATGGATGTATATGGTGGTATGCATGTTTTACCTATTTGTATAAATGTAGTAAATAAGTAAAGGTGGCTCCAGTCGAAATATATTTTGTTTTAAAATGATAATAATATACAAAGATCCATGATGGGTCATACAATTTAATGAAAACTAAAATAATTTAATTTAATTATGTTGTATAATAATTACGACTATGTGCATACATAAAGTTAACAATTGATGTATTAAAATTGAAATGTTTTAATGTTGTGATTATAATTTAAGCAGTTTATGAAGTGAAAAATAATTTTATTCTGGGACCTAAGACCCCTTAGAATAATAGTAGATGTCAAAGAATATGTACATTATTCTAGTATGTAGATATAACACAAGTATCTACACAACTATTAAGAAAAATTCAAATATATACAGAAAATACTTTGGCAAATAAAAATATATACAGGAAATAATGAGAAAAAAAAGTAAACTAATAAAAATAAAATGGCAATCATCAATTAACTGCTGGTGATCAACGTAATTACATAACCTAAAAATTCTTGCAAGCTTGCGCAAGTTTGAATTTGTTATAGGTAATGGAATAGGAATTGTATGAAGGAATTTATGGACGCGGTTTGACGTATGCAGATGGGTTAGGAGTTGCAGAAGCAGGTAGCATTACTGATAAAGGATTTGCTGAAGGAAGTGGTTTTATGAGAGGGGATATCTTAATTCGTATAGTTCATATCTTAAAAATGGCTTATGGAGCCCTCGACACAGAGGTGCCCATCCACTCAAGGTCCATGGTGCAAGAACCTCTCCTCCCTCCTTCCAAGATATTTTATAGCTCACACTTTCTTAAAACCAGAGCAAGCTAATGTAGACTTAGAAAAATCGTAGACCGTATACAATTACACTTGCTGCGGTCTGTTCCATGTTTTCCCCTTGTCCCTTAGTCCGAAAATTCATAATCCTGTCGAAATTTGCTCCCCTCAAAAATTCAAAAACCTGTCAAAATATGCGCTCCCCCCCCCCCCTCAAAAAGTTTAATGGTGCAACTTCTGCCATGAAACTCCCTTCTGGGCAGCAGTAATAACAATAACATGATTATAAAGAAAACGAACTTGTTGGTAAACAATACCCTATAATTATTTAAATAATAAATAATAATAAGTATAATAAATATGACTAGAAAAATCAAAACTTTATATTTCTGAGGCATTTGTTTCTTCGGGTTCTTACTTCCTCGATTATCCTAAATTGCTGACCCAGAATACCTATTACAACGCAGATGCCACAGCCGACCCATCTGCGATGGGAAAGGACGTATTGTTATCACATGTACGAAATTCTTCTGGAAAGGCACAGTTCCTCAGCGCGGCGGAGTACTATGTAAGAGGTAGAAGGGGGTTACATAAGGCGGGGGGTAGAGAAAGTGGAAGCGGGCAGTGAAGGAGATGCACCTGACGGAGGCGGTACCAGTTCACCCGGGGGCGGCGTCTCCCACCGCCTGCGTCTGTTCGCAGGAGTTGCGGCTCAACCACGACCATCGGGTATGTCTGCATCTTAAGTGCATTTCTTGTCCGAGTGTTGTGTAACAGGTGTGTTTTTGTCAAGTTGTATCGCTTGGAAGTGTTTTTAGCTCATAATTCTGACATAGGTAAGACGTTCTAGAAATACCTACCTACGTTCTGTTTGTTTACCTACTGACATAACTATGGTAATATATGCTGAGTCGTAAATAGTAAATAGAACGGTGGCAAATTCCACATAACTCAGCAAAATCTCACGTGAATCTCGAATTTATGTTTTTTTTTTAAATATTTTTAATTTACAAAGAAAGAGTTTTTATGAAAACCTTATAAATTTGATTTAGATACGTTAATTTTTAAACAGATTTTAATAATTTTTTATTCAAGAGCGATCGTCCGCGGTACAGACCTCTTTTTATCAAGTTATTCGCTACTGTTAATGGGAAAGGTTCTATATAAAAATTGAGTTTTTTATAGGCATTAACATCAGCCTGAAACTTCATGAATCGTTTCATCATATCATTATCTACAACTTTTTGATTTACGAAATGCTCGGAAATGGGGCGTTTTAAATCTGGAGATTAGTAAATGTTATCTATCTTATGAGTTTCTAAAAACTCATGAATATTCATTTACTTTACACTTAAACCGTGAAATAATTTTATCACAAAACCAAAGAAAAAGTGGCCTTAAAATTTTTTAGGGCATTTGGCGTAACCTTTACTCCCAATTTTTTTTAAACGCGTAACCTTTTCCTCCGATTTCGTGATCAAATTATCTCACGATTCAAATGAGAAGCAAATGGGTATTGATGAATACTTAGTTTTTCTCTACATTGATTAATTTAATGAAAAACGCTCCATTTTTGAGTTAAAGCCAATAACGAAATTTTGGACGGCTATTCAAAATTTGATTAAAATGGGTCTGTACCACCGACTGTTAATAGTACTCTCCATGCAGACGATATTCAAAGTGGTCATAGTGGACTGCAAGACCAACAAAAAAGTTAATTTTGACCTTATTATGATTGCAAGAGGATCTTTTAAGTTCCTGCTTTGTCTGCAATGAGACTTAAGTCTTAATGAACTTAATTGCTCTTCAGGTCTACTAACACATTATATATTTCCGAACATTCACCACGGGGCACACTGTTTTTTATTTTCTTCTTATAGTAAATTCGTCCAATGAAAACTGATGTAATTTCTGTAAGCTGCTTGTAATGTCTGGGTGTCTAGGATCTCTTAACAAAGGGGCTACCTGTTGATTGTCGATTCGAGGAATGGAGAACTAGACAATTGTTTCTTCGAAAAGCGTTCATTTTCTAACAATTGATTGATAACATCGACAATTTAGCTCATACGGCCAAAATACTTAATTAACTGAAGTAAAATATAACCTTTTTAGAAAAATTTGATTACAATGAAATATCTTTATTTATTTATAACTGATGGAATCAAATTTCTTTGGAGAAATGTTGAGAAATGAAAACAAATGTTAAAATAAACATTCGAATGATTCGAAGAATCATTAATAATTCACGATTTTCTTTTATCAACCTCCTGCTTGACTATACTTTTTTTCACTTTCAGTAACTCGTTCATAATAAATAATCTTTAAGTCCTTGTTAATAAGTTGAGGTCTGTTCGAGAAAAAGCTAGGATTCCCTTACAATTATGTGGTGTAAAATTGTAAATCTTTAAAGCTCCAAATTTTTTATATTAAAAAATAATAAGTATAGTACTACAGTAATTATTTATTGTAATAAATAAAATATTTAATGCGGAAGTAGTAAATCAAATCTCTGCGAAAAATAATAAAATTTATTATAATCTTTAAATTTACTGGTAATAATTATATATATATATATATATATATATATATATATATATATATATATATATATATATATATATATATATTTATGATGTATAAATAAATTTATATATATATATATTTTAATTTATACTCCAACCTGTTTTTTTTTTATTTTCTAGCACTTTTTGTAACGCGGTCTCAAGTTCTGTAAGGACGAAGCACCTCCTTAGCACCGAATTCTTTGCATTTTTTAATTATTCTTTAATGTAGGTGGTCTCTTATTTCAATGTTTTCAACTCCGTTCTGACATTTAGAATTTGACAATAGCTCAAACCAGATTTTACTGTTAAGTTGGAGTTTCGGATATCATTTACGTGAATATCAATTATTTAGTTATTTGGCATAGTATATGCCTCACATTAATTTAACGATTCACTAAACAATATAATATATCTGTGATATAAATATTTATAACTGCAGAGGTTTAATATATTTCCTTACGTCATTCTTAGCTAAGGCTTAAATTTATAGGTTCAAAGGGAGCGATGTTTTATTGCTTGCATTTCAATAATCTGTGCCATCCATCGTAATTGTGAATTATCCTCAATGGCTATGACGGTTTCTGTTGTTTTCATAATGAATAATTTAACCCTTATCTCATGGATGCTGTAATTTGAATGGCATTTTGTCCATTCATTTTAAGATGGAGATAGGAGATCCATTGGCGTTTCTGATTGTCCTAGATTTCTAGTTCGTGATTAATAGTTAAGATGATTTTTTTTTTTACTGTCTCGATTTCATCAATCAAGATCATTCTTGTGTAATATTAAACGATATATAACTGGGAACATCGATGTTATTTTACAGAAAAATAAGTCCAAATTACACGTAAAGTTTGTTTTTTTAAGAACTACTCACTGCTTTACTAATCACTTTATTAATTATTCATATTTTCTTTATGTTAACCTAAAAATTTACGTTTGATGCAATAAACCATAATAAGGTTTTCCCCCCTAATGTTTATTGTATGATTTTTGTTATTTATAAAATAAACAATAAATCTTTAAATACTTTTAGTCCTCTAGACTGCGATAGTATCCTAATTTTGGAATGTATACGGTTACTGGAAATACGCTTTTTTTTTTTTTTTTTTTTTTTTTTTTTTTTTTTTTTTTTTTTTTTTTTTAAGCAAAAAGTTTCATTGGCAGTAGAGTGAATAAATTGTCAGAAAATATTTTGTGAAAATTGAACTGTGATGTGATATTGTGACTGAATATTAATTATAATTTTTTGTCCAAGTGGCACTCCATTTTAGTGTGTTACTTTTTTAATCTATTTTCACAATAATTTATTATTTGTCTTTGTAATAGTAGAAAAGAAAGAACTCTAGTATATTATTTTTTTAAAAATTATTAAGTCTTTTTTATTAATGACAATATATTTTCTTTACTAAAACGTTTCGGATTTTGAGGCCATCATCAAGTACTTTTTAGAAAAGACTCAAATGTTTTTTTATTTGGTTACCTCTAAACAGACCAACCTTACTTTAATCTAGTACAAAGAAATAAGCAACTATTTTTTTCTGTTGGATTTAGGTGAGGGCCTTAAGCAATGGCCATCTCCATATCTGCCTATCTTGGATTATTGCTTCCTGTTATCTGCATGAAGCTCTGCAGCATCGTTGTTGGAGCTATCTATTTGGTTTTTGGCCTCTTATTGGAAGGCTCCGCGCGTGATGTCCCACCCTCCTTAACCAACTTGCCTTCATATCATGAAATATTGATTGACCAGATCTAATCTCATTGAAATTACCTCTAACTCTTTTTTTGCATATTCTGTGAATCAGTTTCGTTCCCCTAGAGCTGTCCAATTGTCAATTTTTTTTTTTTATCTCAGATCTCTATAAATGTTTGGTGCCCATGCAAATTCTTCCTATTTAAATTTATGAAAAGATTATGAAACCATTGATCATCTGAATTATCTTCTAGGAATAACAAAACAACAAATCCCTATAGTTTTTTTAAACTCTTACCAATGTGTGAGGTTTGTTAGTTAACCAATGTAAGATTAAAATAAAAAAGAAGAGGAGAAAACATACCACAAGATGGGGTGGGGTAACTTTGGGACAGCGGGTAAACTTTAGTTTGTGGTGATTCCGTGGTTGATAAACAGTGTCGGTTCAGTTTGGCATGTACTGCGCTACTACCTTGCGGCAGTTTGAGAACTCTAGTTCACAACACTCGTTATGCAGTTTGATTTTATTTATTTCGATTGATTTTATTCAAAATTCTTGTTTTCATGAAACTTTCGCTTGTGCCTCAAGAGTAGTGTGCCGCAAGTTAGTTGCCAGATACATGCCTACACATAGCACGTTTTTGCAGACAGAACAAACACAGTTCATCCTCTACGGAATCACCACAAACTAAATTTTACTCGCTGTTCCAATGTTACCCACCCAGTCCCAAAGTTACCCCATATTACGTGGTACATGTTTTCACTCTAGTATTTTTTAACCATAACAATTTCGTACTAGTCTTATTTGTTTTTTATTACTGAGACATCAGCGTTGTCGAGATTTTAGACCCACGTCATTTTTCAACTGTAGTATTCAGTTAATTACCAAATTCCGGTGGACGTAATTTGACCGTAACATGTTTGTTGTTTCGTTGTAGAATAGCAGTTCCATTTCTTTCATTTCCTGTTTCAGTAGCTTAAAACGAAAGTGAATATTTGGGGGGAATAATAAGGCTTTCTTCTGTTGATTAAAAAAATGGCATTGGTTGTTGTATTGAGGAGATTGATCCGTAACTAAGTGACTATCTGAGGCCATCTTTCTCCTCTGATTGTAATAGGATTCTGTGACCACTTTCGAAAGTGAGGAGGTAACGCATGTGGTCCAGGGTGTCTAAAGTCACCCTGTTGAAAAAGCCCAACGCGTCAACCGTTGTGTTGACGGCGGCGTCTTCGGACAAGAAAGGACTGAATTTCCTGTATCTTGAGGAAGAATGGATTGTGGACGCTACTGTAATGTAAGCTCTCTCTCCTACTCCTGCTGAATTCTAGGGATATTCCTTTTATTTTTTCATTATTTCAAATTGTTTTAATTTTTTTTTATGAATTTCTGAAAGTATTAGTGAACATCTGGTAATGTTGTTGGTCAAGACACGAAAAATTCTGGTCGTCAGGGCCATTTTTATTTATAAAAGAAATTCAACCAATTGTTTATTATTAGCGGTTGTTTACAAAAGTGGTGTTAGTCATTTTCATAATTAATAGTTATTATTTATTTACATTTAATTTAATTTTTTTTAATTTTATGTTTAATTTTTTTTTAATTTATTTTACATAGAGTGTGAATGTGCTCTCTTAATACCATTTTAAACGACATTAATTGAGACAGATTGTAATATTTCTCCATAAATAAGTTTAAAATAAAATAAATTATTGACCGTATCAACTTCATTGCTTCACTTTACCTTCATGTTGTTTAATATTTAACTAGTGTGCTTGAAAGATAAGTTTGAGACTAACAATTTTAACAGAGTAAGCTTTTGTTCCTTAGCAAGGAATCCATATTATTATACTATACCTAACTCTTTAGAACTTCTCCTGAAGTCTTGAATATTTCAAGATTCAGTTTTTAACTCACATTTCTGTTGCATTTAACGGATCATTTAATCCTATATCAATATGATTAATATGGTACGGACTTAATTTTTTTTTTAAATTACTTTTTCTAAATAAAAAACAAATAAATAAAATAAAATGATGAAGATATAGTAATAGTAATAGTCTGATTTATAGAATTGATAATGTGATTGTTTATTGATTTTCTTTAACTGTTGTGTTTGTTCAGTCGTATTTATTTATAAGGTTTATTTTATTCGTGAATGTTAGCTAATGAAGAGCAAATATGATAGACACGCTTTAGTTATTGTTGATGACAAAAATATAAATGTCACAAAAAATACAGATAGTTAAAAAAACAAAAACAATATACTTACATCAAGGTATTAACTTCGCAAGTATCGGTAATGGAGGGGATCTTTCTGTTGACACAGTAACTCGTGTCCACTTAATAGTTCAACTTCCCCACCCTCTGTTGTTTGTTAAGATGATATTAAGTATTATTAGCTCCTTCATGTGTTTCTGATACCATTTATCATTATTGATCAGATCGGTCTCCAAAGCTCTGACTGCCTTAAAATAGATTGCTCATG
This sequence comes from Nezara viridula, assembly GCA_928085145.1. Classification (NCBI taxonomy): domain Eukaryota; kingdom Metazoa; phylum Arthropoda; class Insecta; order Hemiptera; family Pentatomidae; genus Nezara; species Nezara viridula. Next base: position 44,752,478 of record OV725077.1, on the reverse strand, counting down.
ATATTAATTTTATTTTTACATACGAAGGCATTCGTGATCAAGTCTTTTTATAATTAAAATTTTTAATAATATAATAATAGTAAAAATAAATAATGTTATAAATGTATTTAAACCGTAGGTATTGATATTTATTTATATTGATTTGTCTTTTCAATAATAACAATTTTATGAATAACTTTTAGATATATTTCTGAGGCGTAAAATTCCATAACCAGCAAACTCCGTTTTCGTTTTAATAAAATAAAAAACTTAAAAATGAAGTTGTCTGATTTTAGAATCCTAAGCCAGACGAAATTATTCTTAATTTTATAGTTACTACTCGGGTTAGGAAATGGTATCTATTAGATTTTTTGTTATTATAAATGATTGGTACTTTAATTTGTTTTTTGTTTTTTTATTTTGTTTCATATTTGATATCCTAAAAATATATTTAACCTTGACGATGCTGCAGACTATCGTGTTGCTATGTGCAACGGATGATTTTCAGCTGCTGTATTGATTTCATTGAAAGGTCACTTCGTTCTCAAACTTTATGTATATTGCCATTATTTAATTAGTATTTTAAAAAATATAATACAGTTGTACAAAACTATTTATTTATTACCATCTTTGATCTTAGGTATACTCGTATATGCAGGGTGCTATATCTCAAACTCATTTATTAAACAGATATCAAAGGTTTAAGATTTATTATTTATTTGCTACATTAATACTGACTGTACAAAGTTTAACGTTTTTAATACTAAATAACAGGTTTTTATCACCTGATAAACAAATGGACGATAAGCAATGACAGTAGTTGCTCATCTGTTTGTCTAGTTCTGTATGTTTTAGTGCGAGTGAATACTGTGACACGCCGCTGTAACTATCAAGCACCATCCTGATGCTATACGAAGAGCCAGGAGAAGCATGGCTTCGTCGTGCTCAATGTTGCATTCAACAAAACGGATGCTCCTTTGAACAGTTACTCTAAATGTAGTAATAATAAATAAATAATAAATCTTTAACCTTTGATATTTGTTAAATAAATGAATTTGAGATATATATTAATATGAACTTTTGTGTTTATTTTGTGTTAGTGAACACATACCTAAAGTAGTGCCGTGCGATTATAATACGCTATATAATAGTGTACATTACTAATCATATCTGAAGTGTTGCATATATAGATGAGGGTCAACCAGACATAAAAACAGTTCTAAATTTCACATTTGGATTTAAAAATCTCCATTTAATTATTTTAGGAATCGACCCTTGCGTACTGGGTTAGCTTTCATATTTCATCCAAGAAAATGAGTTTTACAAGAGGAAGCGGATAAAGGAAAATTCATTTTGTTGCTTGCTTAGCTTATCTGTTGCCTGTCTCATTACTCCTCCCGATGCCGGAGAGGCAGTAAACCGAGGTTATATAATTATTTTTAAATTAATTTAAACAGATTTATATATCGTATATGCATCTCATGATTTGACTTATGTTTTAAAAAGAAATTGTTCTGTAAGCAATGCGCACATTATGCCATTGACTCTCACTTTTATTCCAGTACTTCTGTTGATGAGAACCTTTATAAATCTTCTAAATGGACGGAAGTTAACGAGCTGAAGGAACCTCTAGATCCGAGAAATGTTCCGGACTCAGCCAACTTGATCCTGGCTCGACCGGACATGAAGCAGAACGGTTATCTAACTCTGCTCTGTCACAGTCTGCCTCCTTCCTGTCTCAGCGATATCGTGGTGGCATTGGATTATCTTAGAAGGGATATTGTTTATTTGTAGTTTAAGCTAATGCATAAGCTAATGTATACGTATAGTGTATGAAACATTGGGTTGTCATTGGCTGATCAAATACGTAGTGAGCCGTGGAAATAGCTGGTACGTGTATGCTTGCAGAGACTATATTTACTCATGTAGTGATATAACCAACAAATTTATTTCGTTAAAGATTGGAAGCGTTCTTGGAAATTGTGATTCTTTATTTAGCCGAATCGTATACAATTAAAGAGAGTCAATTAATAACTTTGCTAGACCTAGAAATGGACTATTGAAGGCGATCATGTGGTCTCGCCTTGAATAGTCCGTGGTACCCAGAAATGCAGAGCACATTTTTACGGGGTTGTGTATTTTTGGTCTTAGCCATATCCTTGTTGGGTTTTTATATGTGTACAGTATCAAACCAGGGAACAACTAAAAAAAAAAAAAAAAAGAAAAGAAAAAAGAAAACATAAGACTGCAAATGTAATTGTTAAAAGTATAATTTTATAATTCCATTTCACTTGCATTTTCTTTAAGGAGAGTAAAACAATAATCTTATGAGAGAAAAAACACCACACTCCTTCGCTCTTGTGAATAGGATGGATATCTCTATTGTCATAAAATTCTGGATTGTTATGAAGATAACTGCAGACAGGAAATATTCATAAAACGGGGGAAAAACGTATTAGTGTTATCCAAGTTGTCAGTTCTACAAAACATGAACTTGAAGTAAGTAAAAAAATATTAACTCGGTTGATGTACAGTTTTGTTTTAGAGTGCAGTGTACCGAGTTTTGAATCGAAACTGCTTCTTTTTGAATCACGCTATTGGAGAGAAGTCTTTATTTTCTACATGAGATTTGTGGGAAAAAAAATTGAATTTAACTTTACTTCTCATGACTTATAGCTTTTATTTTTATTTGTTACAATAAATAAAAAATAACATAATAATATTCAAATAACATAATAATAAATATCCTACACTGCAAAGTCTTTTTCTATTTCTTGATGATTAAATTAATATTAACAATACTATTTATTCATCTAACGCTGTAAAGTGCTTAGAGTTGGTAAGGGATCCGCAAAATAAATGTTTAGGTGGAAATCAGCAGACTTAAGTTTAAAAATTCTATCTCTAGGGCATTGCTCTTAAGAAAGATCTACTAGATGACGACTAATGTCTCTATAAACATGATGATTAATGATTGGTGTCTTGAAAAGTCTTTTCTGCGGCCCTCAGAAGACAGAAAAAGGAGACAAAATTTACAAGAAAGAATAGATGAACCAACCTTAGAGGAAAAGCACAGGATACATTTTTGGTCCTTGGTCCTTGTTAATCATTATTATATTATTTTGTTTAAAGTTTCGGGTTACTCACCAATCATAAAAATAATGACATAATAACAAAAACACACACAAAAAAAAGATAATACAGCAAGTAGCTCAATGCAATAAGTCTCTTGGCCAGCGCCTCAGCAGTCTTCTGGGCGGATTATATGGATTCGTAGCAGTCGATAGAGCTTGAGTAAGTGGATTGGAATTTAGAGTCAGTCTTTCATGAAAATTATTAAAGCGGTCAGTGGCAGTTGCTGCGATGAAAGGAGTGCTAAGGTCAGTGTGTAACGGTGTAACGTGAGGTTTGAAACATAAAAGGGTGCGTCTACAATTTTCCGAAGTACTTTTGGCTGGAAAGACTTGATGATTTTTATATTTGATTTCTTTGCTGTTCCCCATAGTTCGATCCCATATGTCCAAAGTGGTTTAATGAGGACTTTGTAAATAGTTAATTTATTAATCACAGATAATTTAGAACGTCTGTCACAGAAAGAAGTCCGTATCGCTGATTGAGTTCTTTTCTTTTTTGTTTTATGTGGTATGTCCATGTGAGTCGTTTGTCCAAGTGGAGACCCAAATATCGTACAGTTTTTGAAGTTGGTAGAGCAATGTTTTAAAGAACACTGAAGGACAAGAGTCATGTTTAAGTGTAAATAAAACAAATTGGATCTTAGACTCGTTAATTTTTATTTCCACCTTTTAGGAGGAACAAGCTATGTCGTCTAGGTGTTCTTGAAATATCTGAGAAGCCTTAGCTGCATCCTTGTTAGATGTTTATATTGCCGAGTTATCAGCAAATGTAGCCAACAGTGTTTCAGAATGTTGTGGGATGTCTGAACAATAAATGTTGAAAAGTAATTTAAAAGAAAATTTAAAACTATTAAAAACAACAGAACAAATATTTCAATCAGTTGTCATGTCTTATTAAGTGTTAACTAGAATAATAGATTTTTGCTAAGATGGATGTTTTCCATTGTCACAATTTACTGGGATATGTATTTTAGTCTTTATACTAATGCCTTCTGTTTTATCATCCTCCCTCAGCTATATTTATATATTTTTTTCATTAAAATGTTTTCTAATAGAGTATATTTAAAGAAGTATATTTTTAATAACAGATTTAAATAATTGTTATCACGTTTTTAATAGTTTTAAATTTTCTTTGATGATGGATGAGTAACCCGAAACGTTGGACAAAAGAATATAATAAAGATTAACATGGAAGAGAAAATTTTCACTGTATAAACCTTAAACTATTATAATTCTTCCTTTTGAAAAATTAAAGTATCAAATAATAATTGAAGATACTGTTTTGTTTTAATTGTTTTTAATTTAACTAATAAAGAAAAATTAACGTTATGAATTATATTGTGTTATGAATACACCAAAGTAAAGAATGATTCAGTAGTCGTATACAACTTATGAATTGTTCTGACAGCAATTCTTGGTTGAATAGAATCCTTAACCACTCACGTATAGCAAAAACTGAAATTGCCGAATCATGGCTCAACAAGCTGAGAACGAAGTCGTTAGATGTTTTTTAGTTGGTGCTCTTCATGAAGAGAGCTCTCATAGGCCTGTTTATGTCAATTCACTATAAGCCTACATAAGTGCAAAGTGCAAAGAACGTATTATTTAAGAGTTGTGATTGAATAACTTGTAGAAAGTAAAGTGTTGGTATCCACTTCTCTTCCTGCATCTTGCAATGTCACTGTTACCGTATATAAATTAAATTTTACGTTCTGTTAATTTATCTTTAGGATATCCTTTTTTACTAATTACTTTATTCAATTATTTTACGTATATTTATTTCAAAACATAGATGGCTACTGTTAGTGCAAAAGGTTGTATGTAAAAATTGAATTTTTTTTACAGAAGAGCATCATAAAATCTTATCATTTCATTATGATTTATTAATATAATTTCGCATTTTATTTCTCTCTGATATTTTCTTACTTATAGCAGTTTCAGATTACAAAATATCACCTTCAGAGCAAAGAGAATAACTTTTAAAATTGTTACATACGACCTTTTGTACTAACACTAGCGATGTATCAAATTAAAATTCCATTTGCCGTATATTATTTCTTAATAGGACTAATAGGTTACGAATGGAATATGACAGAGCTACAATCTGTGCATCATGGATTGTTACTCTGTTCCGTGATCTCATTAGCTTGAATCGAATCCTAGTTCTGGGTGGCTTTTAACTGTAGTATTCATCTCCTGCCCTTCCCTCTGGCCCGGGAATTATCCAGTATGGCCGAAAATGTGAGGATGGGGAAAAGGAAAAAATATATATATTTACAGGCAGGCCTCTGGTGACAAAGAAGGATGTAATCAGAGCAATGGCGGAAAACGAGTTTTTGTACTCAGGGACGAAGTGCTGAAAAGCGATCCATTGAAAATCGTGTATCGAAAATTTTGCCAGAATACAATACCATACTTACTTAGGGATAGGAAGTAAAAAAAAAAAATGTGTGTAAATAATTAATTTTAGTTGAAGTATACTTTTATTTGTCTAAGAATTAATTGGATTTTTTTTTTTTTAAATCGCGATAAACGTTTCTGGATAGCGGTTGTGCAATATGCTCAGTAGGTATGCCGACTCAAATTCGTGAAGGATTTTATATAATTTGACACCACAACCGGGTGCATGCTTCTTCATGATCAACTTACGCAACTTCCTGAAGCGGTTCCAAATCGAAAGGTCAACCATGCAATAACCCCTGCTCCTTGCACTCCACTTCACCGAACCACTTGGGTTCTACAAACTGTTTATAAGGAATGAGTGATAGTTGGTAGAATTTGGTAGTTTTAATTTATCCTAAATAAATAAATCGTAATGATTGCTTACATAGTCAATAAATCGTTTTAGCTGAATTTTTTTTTAAGTCTTGGTTAAAAAAAAATTAAATAATTCTTATTGGGTTGGCAAATAAGTCCTTCGGTTTTTCAGGGTGAAATAAAACTCAATTTATTATAGACATAAAATTTATTTTAATCACTAATATATTGACTATTATTTAATATGTTTTTTTCTTATCTTTCCACTAACTGCATAATGCCATGTTCATGGGATATATGGATTTTATTGTTTAAAAACTGATCCGAGTGGTTTTGATGTCCTCTTCGTTTTGGAATTTCTTTCCATTCATGGAGTTCTGAAGAGATCGGAATAAGTGGTAGTCACTTATCTGTCAAAATAAGTAAGTAGTACATCTGGTGAATAGGGAAGGTGGGACAAAAGGTCCCATCCAAGGCTCAATAATTTGTTGTGTGACCAATGAGGTGTGGGGCCAAGCGTTCTCTTGGTGGAACACAACGCCCTTCCGATTTTTGCCAGTTTTGGACGTTTATTTTTAATTAATTGATCCAATTTTTTTAATTGTGAGTAGTATAGAGTTGAATCAGTTGTTTGTCCTGATGGCAATAGCTCATAGAAAATAACACCCTTGAAATCACACCATATGGAAAGCATTATCTTCTTTGGATGCAATCTGGGTTTTGACATGCTTCTAGGAGTCTAACTTCTAGGTCCCCAATATTTTCTGCGGACTACATTATCGTAAAATATCCATCCTCCTGTTACCATCCTCTTCAAAAATAGGTCCTGTTGTTGCCGTTTCCGTAGTGAATCACAAACAAAAATGCGTGTTGCCAAGTTGGTTTCGGTTAGGGAGTGAGGGACCCAACATTAAGTCCGGAGCTTATGCAAACAGTTTTTGTGTGCGACACATTTAGGGCCATAGCAATCTCTCGCACTGATTGGGTTGGATTTTAATCAACAATGGCCTTAACTTTGATCGTTTCAATTTCATGTGGGCGGCCAGACCGTTGAACATCATTGATGTCAAAATTTCTTTATGAGATTTAGTAAACCAATTTGGACAGGTACGTTCGGTTAAGGCATAAACACTGCAAATTTTTCTATGAGCTTCTGCAGCACGCTTACATTTTTAAAAATAATTCAACAAAATATGCCGATAATGAATGATATTTTCAAAGCAAACACAATACTAAGCAAGTTTCAAGAACAGTTAACGGATATAATTGTTGAGATATGACAAACAGGATAAACCTTTGGATTAATTTATCAGATAAGAAGTGTATCATAGTGACATCAAAATTAACAGAAAAAACAAAAGGACTTATTTGCCAATCCAGCACTATCAAGTTTTGAATATATAAACTATTTTTTCAACTTCTCAGAATATTCGCTAAACTATTTTCTTCTTTATTATTTTTTGTTTTTCATTCGGACAAGAAACTAGAAAATAGTAGTTGTTTAATGAAATATTCTGGATCTTTGTAAAATTTGCTAACTAATTACTTTATCTGAGGGCATTCTGTTTTAATCTGCATCTCTTAAGTTAATCGGAGAAAAGCTTTTGTTCTTTATCGACTTTTTATTTTTTTAATTTATCAAGTAATTATCTCTGAATAAAAATAGTATCTTGAATTTTCAAACTTATTTTATGGTTATCGTTATAGCTAGACATCCAGTTAACGTAAGTAAATTTTATGTTCTTGAACAATAGTATTATAGGTGGTTGACCGTGATATAATATGAGGAGTTGGTCGGGGAGGGGGGTGCGGTCAAATAAATACTAAATTTTTAAAAAATATTATTTTTAATTGTTTCGCCGACATTTCGACCCACCTTGCAGGTTTTCATCAGGGCTAGAATTTGTGGGTCGAAAGGTCGGCGAAACAATTAAAAATACATTTTTTTAAAAATTTAAGATTTATTTGACCACACCCCCTGACCAACTCCTTCTCATATTATATCACGGCCAACCATCTCTACCTCATTATTTATTAAAGTAATTGATATGATGGATATTTCTGTCAATCGTTACTAAAGTCTGTCATCCATCCTTAATGTTTACTCTTTTTTAAAATAGAACATAATAATATAACTTTTTTTTTTATATTTATACACGGGCATACCAATGAAAACATTATTAAGAGGTTACACTCTTCTCACTGAACCAACGGGCGGGAAAATATCTGCTGTTTTCGGCACACAGAAAGAAAAGCCTGGCAAATCGGGCGTGGATTATGCAATCGGTCGGTTGCGACATGGGAAAGGCAAAAGCACTTGGCCTTATTAGTGGAGGAGGGTAATCAACCCAAAGACCTAGTACTGAATAGCCTCAACTTCCCAATGGAAAAATAATATTTCTCATCGTTACTGTAACTGGAAAAGTATTTAATTTCATTTAAAATTCAAATTCAAAGCAATTAAAGGTACCGTATATTGAAACTTGTTTCGGGGATTGTTCATTTAATTAGGCGAGATAATAAAACTTTTAAATCAATAGCTTTCAGTCTGTTGTCTGTTACTAGTATAGATAAAATCTAGTAGAACAGGTTTTCCTCCTAAACTGGGTTGAACTCCGATGCAACAGGTCTTACTTTTTTTACTTTTTAACATCCGTTGTCCCCAACCTCCTTAGGGTAGATTACTCCCTGCAGTGCCGTACCTGTATTGCAGTAAGTTTGGCTATTCAATTCAATTTCACAACTTTTCGTACTTCTCATTAAGTTAATATTGTATTTAAAATAAAAGAGATACTTTTATCGGTCTCAATTAAACTTGAATATTTGTTCGGCGTTTTTGACTTTTTGTTATGTATTATCTAGGAAACTAAGAAACATCAAAAATTAAATTATAATCCATTGTATAAAGTGTTTCAGATTAAGACAATAGCTATAGCTAATCAAATCAGTTACGATGTCAAAAAGTCGAAAAATATTCAGTATTATTTTTTCTCAATGCAGTTCTAAATGAAACACAGTGATTAAAAATCCTCTTCGTTAGTCTATATACGACGGAAAATGAGCTGTAAAATATTGGTTTCTAACAACAGGGAAAAATAATGAACTAAAAATTACTCTATCGTGCTTTAATATTTTGGTGCCCACTTCATAACTCTGGGTTGCAAAAGCTCACTTGTTACTCCCATCCCGATGAGTATTTCGCTCTCATAACATAATTGGATTCACGGAACTTTCTGTAACTGGTTGGCTAATAGTTGAATGGTTTCGAGTTTTTTTTAGCCAGGTCACCGTCAAGTTTTTTTTTAAAGCAAAAAGGGTGGTAGGACATTAATTGAATATTTTCATTTTGTTTTTCAATTACTTGTTTACATAAAATTGTTGACCTAAAATAATAGAATTATTCCATCTTCTTCTCTTGTTGACCCCTGAGAGAAAATATTTCTAACATATCCGGCCGAATCAACCAGTTGATCCTTGTTATTCGGTTTTCTTATTTGATATACCTTCTACTCTTCTATGACACCGGTAACAGATCTTTGTGGTGAGGGTTTCCTATTACCTTGCTAGGTCTGAGAACCGATTCCCTCGTTAGCTCTAACTGAGTGTGTTATAAAAGTTGTTCCTTATGTAATAAACGCTTGCGAGTTTATTCATCCGATTTAAGGCTTTCGCTCATGCAGCGATTATCAAGAACTCTTGACTGTAGTTGTAAACAATCATGCACAAAAAAAAAATCTAGATTACAATTGATCATTCTCGTTGTACTGTTTAATTTATATATTGCATAGAGATATATTTTTTTTAATAACAGAGTCTGCGACATTGAAGGGCAACAGTATCAAGGCGAAAGTGTTCATTCATACCATATATGCATATTATAGGGAAATAAAAAAAATAGTATTACATACATAAGTGAAATAAGAAATATATCAATAAAAATAGAGTAAGTTTTCTTAACACATTCATTCCTATGTACAATATTTACATTCGCCCTGAGAACTTTGAGCCAAGCTTTGTCCTCCAAAAGTGAAAGGCAAAGCAGGACTCTAGGAGATCCCAGCGCCTATCTTCCAGCAGCTTCACTGGTAAGCCAGTAGAGACTGAAGGAGGACACTTGAACCACAGACTTATTAGAAAGGGGAAACTTAAGGTCATTTTTCCAACACCTGCTAGCCACCTGGAAGTAGGGATGACCATCGATTTTTCTTTCCATATTCGATATTTTACCACCTATGGCAGCCACTTCGATATTATTGACTATCGATATCGACGTTCTTACAATATTTTAATACTTTAATTTTTTTTTTTTGTATAGCCTGTTTTTACAAGTATTACACCTGTAGGCCTCCCTAATTAAGAGGGTAATGGTCTAACTTCCCGCGGGAATCATCCGTATTGGAAAGTAGGGCCGGGATTCGATCCTATGATCTTTACTTTACTAGTATAGCGCGCTAACCACTCTGCTATACCGGTTAATTAAGAAATTTAATTAAGAAATTAAAATTAAAGCTATTGTTTTCGGAAAGCTTCAGGGATTGTATATGAATCTGATCGTTAGAAAAAAATATACTTATCAGCCTGTTTTCATGTAAAATGTGGTAATGAGTTGAATAGCGTGCGTAGGCTATAAATTTATCAATAACCATAGGATCTCCAATAAAATTCAGTCATTTTGATATATACAGATAACTTTTTCGTCACTGTAAACTCAATTTGTCCACAATTATTAGTTAGAAGCTTCTAAAATCAATGCCACGAATTGTCAAATAAATCTGTCAAGGAAGCAAATAATTTTTTTTTTTAAATCGAATCTGGGTGAACGGAAGGCATGATTGGTTGAATGGAAATTTATGGAAAAAACTGAGGATGAAGAAGATTGACAGGAACTAGGAAACTATTTTACTAAAAGGGTAGGGGAATTGATAATTCCATTAATTAATTTAAAGAGGAAAATAACATATTTTTTGATGCTTTTACGTGGTAGAGAATCAACTCTCGATAGTATGGATATTTCAAGTCTATTATTTTGATGGTATCGAAATAATACGCCGATATTTCTATCAATTACAATATCGTTATTGAGCTTTCGATATCCCATCCCTTCTTGGAAGTAGCAACCACTTCAGATAAATGTACCGGTAATAGACACTTAAAGATAAATTATTAACATTAATGATATAGTTGGTATTTTTATTATGTCAGACCAAGATACATAACATTGTAACTCTCTTATTATTCTTAGGGGACAGTAGTCATTCATTTTTCATTTAATGTGAACTATAGCTTTTATTTCTGATGGTGTGTCTTTGCAAATGTGTCAGTAAATTTAGTTTTTTGTCGATTTTGTTTTTCTGTACAATCAATTACCGTAAGATGGGGTAACTTTAAGACAGTGAGTAAAATTTAGGTGTTGGTAATTCCGTGGTGGATACACTGTGTTGGTTCAGTCTGTAAAAATGTGCTATGTGCAAGCATTTACTGCGATACTACCTTGTGGCAGGTTGAGGAATCCTAATTCTCTATACTCGTACAGGCTAGAATAGAATAGAATAGAAAATTGAACTTTATTCTGGGACTAAGTCCCCTTAGAATAACAAAGATGAATTAATACAAAATAAAATACAAATCTGCCCAGAAACTAACTTATTAGAAATTCTAACATTATATACATTATTTAAAAAGTAGTATGTAACCACTAAGAAATACACAAATATATATATATATATATATAAATATATATAAATGAATATAAAATTTTCTGAAACTTACTTATTATTGTGATGAAAAAAAGAAAAGAAATTATATACATTTATAAATATAAACATTTATATATATATATATATAAATGAACATAAAATCTTCTGAAACTTACTTATTATTGTGATGAAAAAAAAAAAGAAATTACATATCTATGTATACACAACTGCACAATTTATAAACAATAGGGTATCTAATAGAAAAATAATTTAATACAAAATGTAATAATATCTACAGTGATTCATATAATAATATGCAAACATATAGGTTATATTTATATATTTAGGTTATATTAAAATAGGTTATATTTATTTTCCTTGCTTTTTCAAAATTATTGTTTCCATGAAACTTTCGCTTGTGTCTGAAGAGTAGTGTGCTGCAAAGTAGTAGCGCCGTACATGCCTAAGCAGGTTTTTGCAGACTGAACCAACACAGTGTATCCGCCACGGAATCAACACAAGCTAAATTTTACTCGCTGTCCCAAAATTACCCCATCCTACGTTAGCTAATTATTCATGAAAAATTTCGGAAATTCCGGCAGTTCTTAAAGAAGAACAAAATAAATTTGTTGTAAAATAAAAAATAGCCAACTACAGATGAATGATTCAAAATTTCAAAGTTATCTTCTAAATAAAAGTGATGAGGAATCCTCCCTGAAACCAACCCTCAGCCTTGTTCCTCACCAATCGCTTATCGTGGCATCATATCACTTAAGTTTCCGGCATCATCCTCATGTTTAAACAGTGAATCTACATAAATTTGCACTCTCTATAGGGCACATAAAGCTAAATTAGTAAATTAATTAATTATAATGAAATGAAAACTCTGTTACTACCACAGGCGTATCTACGGGGGAGGGAGGAGACTTTCGGGCTGAAGCTCTTCTAAAATGGTAAAATACTTATGAAATTTCTTATGAAAAAAAAAATACTAAAACATTGTCTCTAAATGTATTCCTGTTCGTTTAATTACATTTAATAGGACTTCAAGAATCACTTTAACACCATTTCATACAGGTAGTTAATATCTTCCTTCTTCTTCCAAAGTAATGATTGATATATATATATATATGTATATATATATATATATATATATATATATATATATATATATATATATATATATATATATGAATATAACTTGATATATTTAAACAAAGCTTTCTGGCTAAAGCCTCTACCCAAATTAAATCCTTGATCTGTTAGTGCATTAATGTGAACAACTTTAGTTCTGAAGGTGGATCTTTGTAAATGGCCTTAATTCACAGCAAATTTATTTTTTTACCCATTTATTTTTATTTTTTATACCGTCAATCAGTTTATTTTTCATGACATAAACTCAATACTTAACAAATTCTGACAGCGTATTTCGCACCAGTAATAGACACTCAGGTTTTGTGTCATGCATATAATTAAAAAAAAAAAACCTTAATAAACTTTCCCCAGTTTTAAACCAAGTAATGTCCAACTACAAAGGAATGAATCAAAATTTATCTTGCTAACCAAAATAATATCTCGGAATGTAAACATTCATTTCTTCTTCTTTCAAAGAAGGCTCTATAAATTTTAGCTATTTTAGAATTAAAATATTAAATTAAAAAATAAATAAATCATCGAAGGATTATTGTATATTTCAATGATACAAAATGTTATGCGCTTAATACAATGGACTCTAATTAAAATAAATCTTCCTTCATGTAATTTATATTTTTGATTTGTAGTGGATGAGTTATGATTAGTACCCAAGCGTTAACAGAGACTGTTTCTCCTCTTAACATATGTGATGTAATTATTCAACTCACTTTCTCGCTGGTGTTTTACAGTGCTTTGTCATTTGTTGAACGTTTATTTCATTTCACAATCTTCTTCCTTCCTATTGCTTCATATTATCAAATTAAACTTTTCTCCAGAAAGGTGTGAAACAACCAGAGATCTCTCCTGTTATAGATCCCTTGAATCCCCCTCTTCGGAAAGAAATCCCTGAGCGCATGGACTCCTGCCAATTGTCTCCTGCCGAAGCGGTGTTCTGTCGGCTCCGGGGAGACCTCGTGTGTGATTCCAATGGTAAAAGAAAACTCGACACAACAAAGCTACACCGAGGGAGAAAGTTCTTTTAGTACGACCGTTTTCCCGAATTTTCCACTCCATTGTTTGTCATGCTGGCGGTTCTTCAATTTTTTCGTATTAGTCCCATCCCTCAAAACATATATTTAATACACATATAACATATAACAAATACAGTATCCATAATTAAGAAGTCAAGTGCAATACATTTTTTTTATTTAATGCTAATTTTCCCCATCCCTGAGCACAACTCTTTGATATATTATATGTATTATTATTTTATAAGTTTTTACTACTCCTTTGAAAACTTAAACTTAAAATAGACAATTCAAACTATTGTATAGCTGCAGCATACACTGTAGCATACTCGCTAAAATTATTGATGCACTATAGTCCGAAGAATATATTATTAGGAAAGTATAAAAGTTTTACAATTACAACATAAACATTTTTGGAAAGAAGGCGCCAAAATAACAAGCTTTATCCGCAGATCATACCTACCTTCTTGTTACACCAGAAACATTTACCATAATGCCTTAATTTTGCCAACATGAAGTAACCAGGGCTATCATTATTCAGTGATATAAATAATATCCAAATCATAGGAAAGTGCAGCTTTCGCATCGATTCAAGGGGCGTACAACATTTTTTTTTTAAATGATATAACTGATTCAAAAGGATTATTTAAATTGTTTAAAGGAGATGTATTTTAGAAGTCTCATTTAAACTGAGTTATAAATGAGTAGCTCAAGACCAAATGTTGTAAGAATCCTGATATCGAGCTAGATCGGATCCGAGCTCCTTATAGTGGCGTAACTAAGGAAAACTGCTCCCGATTGCAAACTTTTTTTTGTTTTTGTGCTTTCCTTCTCCTCTCAGAAAAAATTATCGATTTTATCCTTATTCCATAAGAAAAACTCCACCTCTTGATATTTTCAAACTCACTCTCACGTATAATAATTCAGAGCATAATTATACTTACAATAAAGACGTAATTAATCCTTAAAGGGCAATTTTGGACATTAGGTTAAAATATCTATGGATTGTGCTTTTCCAGAGCTTCTGCGGAGCAATTGCATCGGTTGGATTGGCTTTATTTAAGGCACTGACTATTGACTTAAATAAAGTGACAGAAGAATTTTCTATTCAAAGAAAACACAGGAACCTACTTAGAGATTACTAGCATTTAATTGTCATTGTTAATTAATTGTCACGTTTTGGTAATAAGCCTTATTTAAATAAAAATTTTTATTATAATACATCTGAAATGAGAGATTAGGTAGTTATTTTTGTGGTGCGTTAGTAGAAATGCTAGAGTGAGGGTGAGCTATGTACTGAGGTGACCCTGGTGTATGGCGCATTAAATTAGACTTTTGGAGGAAGATTTCCAAATTATTTACCATAGGATTGTCAATATTAATATCTCAGGTCCGCTGAAACATGCGTTGCCCGGCAATCTGATTAACTGAAGATACAATAATTACGAGTTCGCGTCCCGTTGCCGAGGAGTCATTTAACGCTGGCATTAATCCTCTCTCTTCACCTTTGGCACGAGAAAAACCCCGTATAGCATAAAAGGTGAGAAAGGGGAGAATAAAAAACAAACAAAAAACAAAACAAAACAAGCAGACGATCTGTTACCCTCCCCCAACGGCACGGCCATCACACCCTCCTACTAAAAGGTCACGTTTACATCAAAAGCTTTCGACAAAGTTTTGTGGATGAGAGACTTTAAACAACCGGTGTTAGATCGGAGGAACGTTCTCTCACCTATTAAAGATCAAAGTATATAAATGAAAAAAAAATCAGTGTTGGAATCAACTAGTAGTTGTTAAAGATTTTGTAAAATTTAATATTATTTATGCAGCCAATTTTTGTGGTATTTATACTTTTTGAGGTGACATAGCAATACTTAATAGGTATTGTGACAAATGGAAGAACAAGCGAAGAAAACAAAAATGTTTGCTACAGCTTACCTTTCCTTTCCCTTCGAAGACAATCTCTCCTGACAAACAATACTCTTTTCTTTCATCTCGTTCTAAATATCCTAGCGGGGGTCTGTTCTATCTCATTGGCCAATTACTTTTTTGTCTTGGGCATAACGGTTTAATTTGCCATTGTTTGAAAGAAAGTAAATAGAAAAATCTCAAAAGGAGTGATTTCTCTTTGTGGTTCATTTTGTGATGGGTGACTTTATTTAGTGTATTACAATTTTTTTTTCTTACACAGGAGGGGTAATAGGTATGTTTCTAACAATATAGTGACATAAGGATAAAAGAAATTTATAGCTTTTGTTGGAAAAATCGCTCTAGGGATATTTAAGATTTATTTCCCTCTATTTTTTAAAATTGTATTATTATTTAATAAGAATGAGCTTAATTGATACTAGGAAAAGTACTCAGGGGCGTTTCCTAACCTTCTTTTGCGCCCACATTTTTTCGTATTTTAGCTGTGCACTTCTTTTCTCTCTTGGATCTATGTTTTTCCGGTTCTACTCTCGCTTCTTACGGATCAGCTTGCCAAGTGTGAACTTTTGTATCTAAAGATTTTTCTATTTTGAATGTGTCTTCTTGTAATTTTCCTGTTAATTTGGGGTACATTTCTTTTTTTACATTAATCCATTTTAATGTAGTAGATCAGTGTAGACATAGTTATGTAGATGAAATTTAAAAAGTTAAATTTAAAATAATTAAAAAATAATATTAAAGCGAGATGGGTATTCTTATGTTATGATCGACCCATTTGATTATATGTGAAAAGGAAACAAAAGCTAAACCTCTGAAATAAAATGTATCCAATAAAAAGTTTGTATCTCTGCCATTGTTAGTTAGTAGTGACTTCGAACTGAGGCTCGCAGTTGAATAAAAATACAGCTAGTTTTTTTTCAGTTCCGTAAAATACGGATCAGGGCTTGATATGATATTTTACTTTAGTCAGTTACGGTATGAATGGAATATTTTTTTAATTGTTTTTTCTGTTATAGAACTTTTTACCTAGCAAGTTTTCAAATAAAGGTTTTACAGAAATTTTATTTTAAAGTTCTGTTGATTTTGTAAAAAAAAAAATCGATTTAAAACATGACTAAAAAAAATTATATACTCAATCGAACGACGCATTACATTGTAGTTATTCATTTAAGATAGGTTATGACTAAACTAAGCCCAATTACTGTTTATTTTTCATTTTATTTATTCATTTACAACAATGGCGGGGCTCCTCAACCTCTTACGGGTAATTTTAGCCCTTACAAAATATTTATTTTATATTAATTTTAGATGAAATTAAATTTAACAATAAATTGAAATGCCCTATGCTATACTTATAATATTTCTCATTTAATGTAATTTTTTTTTCAAGACTTTAATAAATGAAAATTAAACTTTTACCATAAATCCAGAACTTTATTGCAAAGAAGTTCCTTAGAACCTTTGTTCCTAAAAGGTTAATAGACTGTTTAATAATCCACGCTATTCCTAGAAATGGTCTCAGGTTATTCGATAATAATTTTTTTAATTTTTCATCAGAAAATTCGTCTTTGACAATGATTTCTCCATGTGTTTTTGGACCTTTTCCATGAAGCAATAAGACAATTATTTCGTCTTTGACTTCATCGGAGTCCCATTTCGAATTTAGTAAGTGAAATAAAATTTGCAATGAAAAATACACTTATCCCACACATTAGGAAGTTTCAGAAAACTATAATTTGAAGATCCAGAGGAGAGTTAGAACTGCGGCTCAACTTTTTCCATACCCGCAGATTACTCATCGCTGTCTATTTAATCCTACTATTCTGAAAATACAACATGTAAACGTGAATTGGTAATATGACATATATACGGAAGGATAAATTACCCCTTGGAAGCACTCTTTAGTTCTGAAATAACAAACTGATTTCCAATAAGAGGAACAGAAAGGTGATCCTTGAAAGGCACGCGAACTAATCAGGAATCATTTAATAGACCAACGGGCTGAATTGGTGCTTACAAATTGACATAGACCGCCGAGCACGCCTAACTAGGGGACTTTGTCAGGCATCTCCTTCAAAGCTTAGCTCTATTTACCTCTTAGTCAAACATTTCCTCTTGAAACATCCTAATCTGACTGGCACTGTAGTAATGACACTGAGGGAAACTTTGTGAAATTAGCAAATATTATAGTGAACTTAGAAATCGAAAAATGTTCGATAAAAATAATTTAAACCGTGTTATTAAATCAGGCAGTGATCTTACTGTAAAAATAGCTAGTATATATTTTCTCCTCTTGTAACAATAATTAATTGGTTCAATTTTAAATATATATATATATATATATATATATATATATATATATATATATATATATATATATATATATATATATATATATATATATATATATATATTACATACATATATATACACATATATATGTATGTGTATATACCACCAGGGCTGGAAAAAGAACCAGATAACAATAGGTATAAGAAACCGTAAACATTGAATGATACAGAATTAAGATTAAAAAAGGTGAAAGGTATAGAGTAATAATTAAAGATAGAAAAATTTAGCGTAAAATGAAGTCGATAGAATGAACATTAAAGTAGAACAAAGTAGGTAGAATGATAGCAGTAACAGAGAACTAAGAAATAAATAATAATAACGGTAACAAAGCACGGACCAATGAAATAAGCACAATAAAATATAAGGTAACTTAAGAAATGGAAATGGTAATCTAGAATAAAGTGTAAAACAGAGAAAAGAAATATGAAATTATATAAGGAAATAATATATATGAATAGAGCATATATATAGAAAATAAATAAATAGAAAATATAATGTAAAGAAATGTATGAGGAAATGTATCAATATATTTATTTTTACTACCTTATTTTGAGTGATCACCCCGATCATCCTTCTCTTCAAATAGGAAAAACTTTTATCGGAATAATAATAATAATACAATCTGCCTCAATCAAGGGCATTGGGTATTAAGGCTGTACATTCCTACTGTTATATACAAAATCGAGTAAAAAGAAATAAGAATAAAACATGTAAATAGAAAAAATAACGAAAATATAAAAAACTTGTAAAAATAAAAAAATAATAATAATAAAAAAAATAAAATAAAAGGATAACAAAAAGAAAAAAATACTTTCCACACATTCATTCCTATATACAAATAAGAGTTGAAGTAGGGAATAAAGCTAAAACCGTCCCCTCTCTTTTATATTTCAATCGTCCTTTAGGAGTTAGACACTTTCGTTACAACATTGTGCTGTTTATACTATTAACAATAAATATGAGAAGAATGAATACAAAAAAAAAAAAAAAAAAAAAAAAAAAAATGAGAAGAGGAGTGAAGCGATAAATGACGCCAAACCAACATTTTACTGCAATTATTCTCTTGGTAATAATTTTATTTTTAAATTCTTAATTTTATCACCTCTTTTGTGAGTAACTCTTTTTTTTTTTAGTTGGAGGGGGAAAGAGAATATTTTGAAATTCTACTTATAATTCATTGAGGAATCAAGATGATAGTTTATCTCAAAGGTAATGTAGACAAGAGATCAAAGGAAGTGATATAATACCGTAGATAGTAACAGAAGGCCGATCTCTTGACCTACAAAAGACTTGAGAATAATCGTTCGCTTAAGGTCTTCTTAAGGTCCTTATATTTATGAGGCTTGGAAACGAATGGAACCATTCCTATTCCTATTCTAATTCATATCAGTTTATTGTCAATCTATTTAATAAACATTTTTCTACAAACTATATCAAACATTTGTTAAACGCTTACGAGTGATCTAGTGAATACTGATGGATTATTATATCATTTTTGAATCAGTTAAATTTAATTATTATAGGAAGTTAACAATCACAATCCGTGATTCAATATTGTATTACCGAAAACAAAGTAGTACGAAACCAAAGTAAAGATAAAAAACACCACTACATGCAATAAATAGAAAAGATAGAATAAGAATAGTTAACAAAAAAAAAATTACAATTTTTGATATTTTGGCTAATACAAAAATAATAATGGAATTGTATAAATCTGTGTTTAGACATACAACTATTATTTCATTACGTTATAAGTTTAGATCCAAAAGATAGGCGGTTATTTAGTTGTACAAATACAATCACAAGCATTTATATGTACATCTTAACTGTTCAATAGTAATGCTTATTTTAATTATATATATATATATCTTATTAAACCAACAGTATTTTTTTGATGTTTCAAGTGTTTTTTTTTATATTCTCTGTCCATTTCGAAAGTTACAGGAATTGTTCATTAATTCATAACAATTTATCAATAATAAATTACAGTTTTAAAAATCCGCAATATTTCGTATCCACACTAATATATGTCATCAATAAAAATAGTTTAAACAAGAAAAAAATAGGTTTCCTAACTTTCTTCTTCTTTATTAGGAGATTTACGGAAATTTTCATTTTACACATTAAAAAAAAAGCCGTTATAATACCACTTAGAACATAAAGTTTATGTTGTTTTTATTTTAAAATGTTTGAAAGTGCCCAATCGAAAATCGAATCGTTGTATAATTTATTAAATAATAACATTTTTTTCTTGTTAAATAGATTTTTTACTATTGAAATGTATTTTGGGAATTATTGTGGTATTTTTACACCTTCATCTATTAGTGATTAAATATAATAATTAAATAATAATCCCATTAAAAATTAATGATCAAAATAAGGTTGTTTATCTTGGAATTAATATAATTTTGTATGAAGGGATTTTTTTTTTTTAAATCAAGTTTAAATTGTTATCTAATTTGGTTGAATGAGAATGTTGATAACGAATAGAATTTCTGCCCTAAGGCCGAGTCTCATTTCTTTGGGTAGGTTGCTCCAGTTTCCAACTTCACAGCAAGTCCCCTAAAACTGGATTTGGAGATTACAGGATTTCTTAAAGCTCGAAGTTGTCCCTTCCTTCCTAATAAAATAGAAAGTAGTAAAGGAGGTTTTCTATTCCTATGTTGTCGTCAATTATTTGTGTGTATGAATTCGTTCTATTTCCAATTCCTGTAACACTTTCCTTTAGAGTTTAAACCTTGTTTCCTGGTTTGTATTTATTATATATTAGCAAGATACTGCTCCTAGTAGTATTTTGTCATTTAATTAATGTTATAATTTTTGGATTATATTCTAGTAAAATGGTATATATTCTTGAAGAAAATGTTATTATTAAATATTTTATTCACCGTGACTTAACCATCGAACGAAGCAATCAAGAGTTAGCTATCCAAATACAGTAAAAAAACATAAATTAAAAATTTATTTTTCCAAATGAACGATAGTTGAGAACGGATATCTCGGCAACTAAGCGAGGGGAAAAAAGGTGTATAATAAATCATATTGCAAATTTGATCAGCTTTAATTTTATATTGAACGTTTTTTTCGATGCGATCGGTAATTTTTCTGATATAAGCGAAAAAAACACGAATTATGAAAGCAATAAACATGTGACAATTTTTTTTCCTCTAAATTAGCCTTAGTTGGGGATATCTCTGAAACTAAGCGAGGTAGCAAAAAAGTTATATACAAAATGGGGGCTAGTTGAAGATATTTAGATATTTTGTCAAATTATAAACATCCGCCTGAAACTTTGTGAATACCTTCATCTCATCGTAACCTACAACTATTTTATTTACAAAAAATCTTAGAATTGGGGCGTTTTCAAAGTAGAGATCTATTAAATTAGGTTCTAAAAGCTCGTAAATATCCATTTGCTTTTCACTTCAACCTTAAAATAATTTAAGCACACAATCGAGACAAAAAGGTTGCCTTAAAAAATATTGAGCCGTTTGGTGTGGCCTATACCCCCAAAATAACGAGCTTGTGACCAAACGGCCCAATATTTTTGTAGGCCACCTTGTTTTCTCGATTTTGTGATCAAATTATCTTATGATCCAAGTGAAAAGAAAATGGTTATTTACGAGTTTTTAGTACCAAATCAAATACACATACTTTGCCGATCTCCAGTTTGAAAACGTCCCAATTTCATGAGTTTTCGTACATAAAATAGTCGTAGGTTACAATTAGATGAAGCTATTCACGAAGTTTCTGGCGGATGTTTATAATTTGATAAAAAGGGGTCTTTACCACGGACTAGATATCTATCTATCTTCACCTAGCCGTCATTTTGTATTCTAGTATATATGCTGCCTATATGATATATGCTGGCAGACATGCATTTTTCTCACCAGGCCTGTGGATATGGTCAATTTACAAGAACAAATTTTAGTATGGTGATCTTAGTAACCTTTTTGGCAAGGGTTCCCGGACTATAATATTTTTTTCATCTTAAGGTTTTATTAATTTTTTTTTATCATTGCTCATATTTAAAAATTTGCTTGTATTTAAAAATTTGCTTGTATTAATATCATCAATAACAAGTTACTGCTATTAACGCCCAGCCAAATCAATTGTTTGGCCCCAGCCACCACTGGAGGTGCATTAAGCCATTAAGCTATGAACTACTGAAGCTCTCCCTCAAGTTAGGAAAGGCCATTAAGGAGTTTCAGATATCAATGTTTAAAGCTACTCCTCTACTCCCCCACTTAGGATCTAATTTACAAATTAATGTTTCACATTTTAATGATTTTAATTTTGTATTAGTGTAAATAATAATCATGCTGCTTATAAATTTTGCCTGTCCCTGTTTTGATGGTCAGTAAATTTTATTCACACTTATTTTGATCAATAGTTTTTGAATCTGAAATATTTATCCGTAAAACTACGACAGTTTATTCTTAAATTAAGTATTTTAATTTTTTCTGAATCCATGGCCAAAGTATGGCAACAAAAAATTGTTTTCTCTTGATTTATTTTGTAAATAATTTATAAAAATGTTCATATTTATTGTATTTGCATCCATTGAAAAGTAACTAAGAAGAATTGGGAAATAATTCTCATAATTTAATCAATAATCTATATTGATTTCTGTATTATTTTAGCTATAAAATTATAGTTCAATTTTATTTATTATAAGGTATTATTCATTTATAGGAGAAAAAGTTTTTTCTTTAGTATGAAGTATATTATAAAAAAACTTGAGATTGTTTTTATGTTATACCTTTTCTACATATATTTTAGTCATGCTTAAAAAATTGTATAAATACATTATAAACCAACATAATATTATCAAAATCAATTAATATATTTTTTAACATTCATTAATGTATAATATAATTTATCTCAAAATATTTATGACAATAAACATTAAAGCCCTCTTTATTAACACAATTATTATTGTTTGTTTCAGGTAAGTGCACCAGCTTTACTCCAGTTTTTATAATATTTGCTGAGGGAGAACACTTAGGAATTAGTTACTTAAATCTTCAATGAATTTGTTTTGATTACTTGTTGTGTGCCAAGTAGTTCACTGGTAAAAATGATGAATTGTATCAGGTAACTTTTGTTTTAGTTATTTAGATAATTTATAGTTCTTTATGCATTTTTTTTTGTAGAGTTCTTTTATTCCGTTAATATTTTTCAAATGAATCTTATATTTGTTTTAAAGGCGTACCTTTATATTTATATGTGATGGTGTTATAATAAAGGCTAACTGATTGTTTTAGATTTATGTTTTTTCAGTCATCAATCAAAGTTAATAAAACATAAACTTGAATAAAAGAGGCCGGACTCAAAATATTTAATCTCAGAAATGTTTACTAGTTGGACCCCAATCTTATCTCAACCAAATCTATTATATTAGGCAGAGAGGAAAGGAAAAGAAATTCCTGCTACTTTTTCAAAAATCTGGGAGCAAAAGCAAATTCCCAAGGAACGGGAATACAATATTTGTCATTCCAATACATAGAAAAGGATACCAGAGTGATTATGAAAATTATCCAGCCCATATTCCTATCACCAGTAATATATAAATAAATTATATACCATGATATTAGAACATTTTGCAAAATAATTTAAGATAATTTGAAACAAGAACAAGCTACTTTCCATCCCAAATGACAGACCCTGGATTACATATTTTCTTTAGGAATGATAATGGAAAGGGCTTTTTGGAACCAAGAGAAGAATGTGTGGCTTGCCTTTTTGGTCTTAAAGTGAGCATTTGATTTGGTCTCCTACAAAGTGACCCCATTCTTTTCATTATGTTCCTAGGTAAAATATTCGAGATATGCAAGAGAAGAACACCCTGAACTATTGTCAGATACAGGAACCTCATCCCAATTTTGGCACAAGCCTTTGTCTTTGTAGACAATATTGTACTTAATACAGATTCAAAGAAAAACTTCAATGTAAAAAAATCAACTCAACAAAGAGTAATGTGATGCAGATTGAAAGAAATGAAAAAGAAGTGAACATCACCTGTAATGAGGTAAGCATGGAATGTGTATATTTCTATCAATACTTAGGCATGCTTGTGAGCAGAGATGGACATATTAATAAAGAAATCTCTAATACATTTAACAAAGCAAATAGAGTCTACTATCAGTAGTAACACTATAATTAGCAAGAAAGAGGAGGTCAGTAAGAACACCAAGCTTGTGATCTTTAAAATAATATTTTTACCTGTATTGCTGCATGGAGCAGGGCATTGGACGGTCATGGAGAATCATTAGTCAAGAGTAACTGGTAGAGATGATTTTCCTCAAAAGAATCCTGGGTAAAACTAAAAGAGACTGTATCTGAAACGAAGCTATTCGGGAAGAATTCGATATAGTCTCAGTTAAAGCAAAAATAGAGGAACGTCAACTTAGGTGGTTTGAACACATGTGCCGAATGCCTGACATCTTGAAAACCAAATGTTAAATGGAGGCCAGACCAGAAGGGCCAAGACTGATTAAGTGACTTGGGATAACTTAAAGGGAGTACCTAGAAGGTTTAGAGAGAAGAGGAAAAACGTGGTCCCAGATGCGCCAAATGGTTAGAGAAAACAGTGAGGATTAAAAAGAAATTTTACAGAACAAAACAAAGAACTATAATTCTATTAAATACAAATAAAAAAATTTATTATTTTTTTCTTACTGCATGTTGAACATGCCCTGATATTAAAAAGGCAGAGCACATTATGTGTACTAAAGTAAATGGGAGAACATTAGTATCTTAAAGACTTCAGTTTCTTATTGAATTCGACTTTAAAGATTGTAAGTAAGCCGTCAGTATAAGTTTAAAAATAAATTTAGTTGTTTAAAATCATATAATTTAATTTCATTTCTAAAAAAAAATTGTCAGTAAAAACTTTATTATAATTTAAAATTTTACTAAGTATAATATAAAGATATTTATATATTTTTTTCTTTTCTGTTTTAGGTAAGTTAGAGATTCACCTGTATAGTTGGGTTTATGAAGTACCTTGGAATCTTTAAACTGTGGTATTTTTTCTATTATACCCTTATTCCATTTTCAATATCATATCGTAACTATTAGTTTTCATCTATTTGATAAATATTGGTTCTTTAATTGAATATTTGAATAATTAACATATTGTGGGTTTATTATAAAAAGTCACTAAGTGCATTTCTGATATAGGTTAACTTTAAAATATATTTTTGTGAATTTCGATCTTATTTATACATATAAAACATACACCCTTTTGTTTATCATATATAGTTATACTTACAATTTGTTAATGCACAATTTTCTTATTTCACAATGATAAAATTCATTAAAGTTCATAATTCTTAGAGATTATGAAATGTCACTTAATGACTTTTTGCTGTAAACCAACGATGTATTTACTTGTGGTTAGAGTATATATTTATAAATATATTATCACATTGGCATTTATTTATGGATAGATATGACTAAATCTCATTAATTTCATTCATTCATTTTAAAGTCCATGTCATTTAACATTAATGTAAACTTACAGATTCTACTTTAGTAAACAGTACTCTCTTATTTATTTTTTTTTTTACATTTCTAATTAAGATAACTAAAGTCTAAGATTTATTCTTAGAAAATATATTCTAGAAATTTTGATAAATATAATTATTAATAGAGTAATTAAACTCAAGGAATAATATAAAAATATGCTCAACACAGGAAATTGTAGTTAAGATGTGACTGATGATGGTGGAGGATGGAGGTGAGGGAGGGAGAGGAAGGCAGATATATCAAATAAGTGATCCAACTTTAAACTAAGGAAAACAAAATTATAATTTTTACAGAAAACATGGAGATTAAAGAATTTCAAGCTATTGATATTAAAGTTAAGAAACTTATCAGGAGAAAAATATAGATAGTTCTAACGAAGTACGTTATGAGTGGAAAGACGAATTGGGAGAAAAAGAACAATTCATTTTATGTTGATGCTGCTCTCAGAGAGTGGAAAAGAAAATGTGGAAAAATAGGAATAAGGATTGGGGAAAATTTATGCATCATGAACCTAATGATTGCTGATCACCAAGAAATCATAGCCCAGGATAGAGAGTACATCAATTATATGTTCAGACAGCTTGTCGAGAGTTATGAAAAGTGGGGGTTGACTATTAACTCTATGAAAACAGAGCACCTTGGCACTTTATATGATGATATGCCAATTAAAAGAGGTATAAAAACTGTAGAGAAATTTAAATACCGAGGATCAATATTTAATAGAGAAGGCACATCCACCAATGATATCGACAGGAGAACTGGTGAAAGAAGAAAGGTCACAGCAATACTCAACAGTATCCTTTGGAGCTCGAATATACAGCCCAGTACAAAGAGGCTAATATACAATTCAAATAAAATTACTATATTCGACATATGCCTCGGAGACTTGCACCATCAATGCAAGACACCGAAACAGACTGTTAGCAGTACAGATGGACTTTTGGAGAAGGGCAGCAAGAAAATCCAGAAGGGAAAGGAGAAAAAATGAAAGAATGCTGGAAATGATGGAGGTGAAAAAAACATTATTGTAAATTTTGAAAAGAAAAGGTTATACTGGTGTAGACATGTGAAAAGAATGAGAAGGAAATAGAAGGGAGAAGGAAAAAAGGAAACCAAGTGTAAAACCACAGTAGTGGAAAAGTCCTTTAAAAAACAAAAACAAAAAAAATATTCATATGAGCCTTGAAACATTTTATTTTTTATTTCCAATTAATGGATTTCTCAATATTTTGAATAATTTATATAGTTCATATTTAATTTTTACACTCTTGACAATTGTTTTTTTGTTGGGATTCTGTGGTATTTGATTTTGATCTCATATTGTTACTGTTATTTATTCTCTTCCTATCTATCCTGCATGAAAAATGTGGAAGAAGTAATGCATCGAACTTCTTTGTTTTCTTCTTCTGATACTTTCTTATTTTCATTGAAGGGGATTAAAATTATTTACCTCACTACTTCTTTCTACCTGTATACAGAACGAGAGTTTTCCTTACTGACTTTCTCTGTACAGTTTTCTGTGATGAAGTTAATTTTGGTTGTCCTTATTAGTTTAAATTAAAGCTCAATTTCAATTGAATTAACAAATTTAAAACATATTTATATGTAATTATTATTATAACATTATATTAATTTTGTAAATAAATGTACTTTTTTTAAGTATCAGAATTAATGTTATTTTTTTTTAGCAGAAAATTCAAGTACATTCTCTTTATTTATTTTTAATGTTAACATTACTTTTTCTTCACTTAGTTTCATGTACGATAATCGCTTTTCTGTACTTTCTACTCGTTTTGTCTTCTCGCTACCAAACACTGACTGTTTCTCTCCAAATCCACTGTATGTCTAGTTCCCTAATCACATGTCAAGTTAACTCTCAATCACTTTCTGCCCATTATGACGAATTCCTGCAATACTTTACCCAAAACTTTTATCATATCATAGCAATATCCGAAACCTGGCTCAAACCTTATATTCCATCATCTTCAGTCTCCTTGCCTAATTACATCCTGCTCCGTCATGACCGGGTAAACAGGACTGGCGGTGGAGTAGCTATATTTGTCCACAATAGCCTAAAGACCCGAATCCTCGATTGCTCCCCATCTTCCGATCATCCTCATGTAGAATACCTCTTAGTAGAAATTCTCAGTAATATTTCTCCTATCCTTTATGCCGTGGTATATCGCCCTCCTCTCGTGCCATTTGACCCGTCCTTCGAATCAACTCTATTCAACTTCGTTCCCCTCTATCTCAGAATAATTATCTCCGGTGACCTCAATACCAATTTCCTCTCAAAATCCAATGACAAATCCTATTTAGAAAATCTGTTTTTCTCACTTCACCTATTCATCATTCCTTTTTCCTCCACCCACCACACCAGCAGATCTGACACTTGGCTAGACTACTACATCATCGACTCAGCACAAAACCTCCTCTCCGCCTCTCAATTGCCAGTATCCTTTCTTTCATCTCATGATCTGATACAAATAACGTATAATATCCTCACTCCTCCAATCCATCCTCGAACTATCACTTTCCCCCAACTGGATACCCTTACTCGAGAAAAAATATTACCTGATCTAGTAACATTGGATTTGAATGGAATATATCATTGCTCCTCTGTCGACACCATGGTTGATATTCTCACCACCAATCTTCTCAATATACTCAATACCCACGCTCCTCTCAAAACCTCCACTTTCCGTCATCGTCCTGCTCCTTGGATGTGTCAGGAAATTAAGGATCTGCAGAAGAGACGCGACGCTGCACGCAGACGCTTCAGACGGACTAGGCTTGCAGATGATTATCAAATATTCAGAGTGCTTCGTAACACGACACAGATAAGGATCCGACAAGCGAAAGCGAACTACTTTCACGAAGCCCTTTCCTCAGCTCCTGATATCAAATCAAAATGGCTTCTACTTCGTAAGCTTTCCCTCTGTGAACCTTCTAGATCCCCTTCCTCAGTTTTCCCAATATCACCTGATGACCTAAACTCCCACTTTATATCGGTTTCCACCTCTTCTTTACCATCCCCTTCCGGCTTTTCTCCAGAGGTACCTTTTAACGACAATAATTTTTATTTTTCCGACATTTCTCCCACAGACCTTATTACCGTTATAATGAAATCCCGTTCCAATTCCGTAGGCCCAGATGGCATTCCTATCAAACTAATAAAATTATGTCTCCCTGAAATCCTCCCAGCACTCCTTTTCATCTACAATTTCTCCCTGCAGAATTCAATATTCCCGACATCTTGGAAAAAAACCATTGTCCTTCCTTTAAACAAAAAGTCTAATCCATCCTCTCCCGAAGATTTCCGCCCAATATCAATCCTTTCCAATCTTTCTAAACCCCTAGAAAAGTTAGTGCAATCCCAAGTTTCCAACTACCTTGAACAATCCAACCAACTCGATCCTCTCCAATCTGGCTTCCGTCCTGGCTACTCTACACAATCTGCTCTGATTAAAATTACTAGTGATATCCAGACTGCAATAGATGACAAAAAACTAACCATACTTATACTGCTTGATTTCTCCAAAGCTTTCGATTCCATTATCCATTCCATCCTTTTCAACAAACTAAAATCATTATCCTTCTCCAATAGTTCCATCTCTTGGTTCCAGTCTTTCCTCTCACAACGAACCCAAGCAGTTTCCATACCTAATCAACCTCTATCTGCCTACCTTCCTTTATCCTCAGGAGTTGCACAGGGTTCAAGCATGTCTCCTCTTCTTTTCAGTTCTTATATTAATGACCTAAATGATTCAATTATCCATTGTTCCCACCACCTATATGCCGACGATTCTCAAATCTATTTATCCTTTTCTCCCGCTGAGTTATTGGTGGCATTTGCCAAAATTCAAGAAGATTTAGATCGAATTAGTGCCTGGGCCAACTTAAATGGATTACGGCTAAATGCTGCCAAAACTCAGGCCATTCTCATTGGTTCCAAGCCCCTTCTTAGATCCCACACCAACTTTCCCTCACTCTATCTAAACAACCACCCCATCACCTTCTATCCCTTTGTTAAAAATTTAGGCTTTCTCATAGATCAAACCCTTTCCTGGAATCACCATATCTCTCATATATCACGCCGTGCAATTTCTACCCTCAAACTATTCCATCACTTCCGCCATCTTCTACCCCAAAATACCCGTAGACTCCTAGTTTCCTCTCTCATCTTTCCCCACTTTGACTACAGCTGTGTGGTGTACGATGGCCTCTCGGTGGAACTGCGTGATAGACTCAAAAGACTTATGAATTGCTTCGTAAGATTTGTAATTGGAACCCCGAGACGCTCCCGTGTCTCCCACCACTACACTGAGTTAGGGTGGCTCTTCCCCTCCTTAAGAAGACAATATTTCCTTGGCACTTTCCTTTATCAAATCATTACCGACCATCGTCCTTCTTATGCCTAAAACCTTCTCCAATTTAAGTCCTCAATCCATTCACTCACTACAAGATCCCGACCCTCTGACCTATACATCCCTTCTCATAGATCTGCCTCATTCCAAAATTCCTTTATAGCCCGCTCTGTCAACTTTTGGAATTCCCTCCCGATCAAAATTCGACATGCCCCTTCCCTGTATACATTCAAAAACCTCCTATTCCAATTCCTGTTCCAAAAACATTCTGATACCAGCTAACGATTAATATTATATATGTATTGTGTAGCAATCATATAATCATAACACTTGGTAAGAGATAGTACATGCATTTCCTACTATCGACGTAGGAATTTCAATACATACATACATTTTTTTTTTTTTTTTTTATTCAATTATAAGTAACTGTTTATTTTTATATATATATATTCAAGTAAAGTTTTTTTTTTTTTTTTTTTTTTTTTTATGAAATGAACTCATTGTATCTCTTTTTCGTTCTTCATTTCTCAAAGTGTATGTTTATGTTGTTCAACCCTTAAATATAATTTTGTTCATAGTTCAAGTGATTCGTTCATTGTTTTAATTGTTTTGTTCATAATTTTAAATGCTCTGTACATAGTTTTATTGTATATAGCTTGTGCACCTAAGGTTTTCTTTACTTTTTATTTTATTTTATCAATTTTATTTATTGTTTCAACATTCAGGCCAGTAATATTCTATTATTTTGTACATTATTGTTATTCTGAAGGGACTTAGTCCCAGAATAAAGTTTTTTTTTTTCTAAAAAAAAAAAAAAAAATTGAACGAATTTATAGTTTATTTATTAAATTAGTCATTGTAACATGATTATTTATGTAGTAACATAATTATTTATTTTGCTAATATCTAACACTTCTGGGTATCCTCTTACAATCCAAAAAATATTAATTAAAGATTATGAACCTTTGAAGTGTTTAAAGTAGTTAAAATTTCAAACCTTTTAATATTTTCAAACATGCTGAATAATCTAGATATAGAATAAAATATGTAAAAATGCAATATTTTGTTTGTGGACCATCTATCTTGATGGTCCAAACATCATCTGCCAGCATATATTAGGATGCCATTTTCCTTTAACTCTTTTCCTTAGCTGAAATATTCTGCTGAAAGTATTCTCTGTGTCCATCGCTCATTAGACCATGATCTTCTGAGAAGACACCTAGGTGTGAATGCAGGAAGTAAACTTTGAAGAATATATTATAATCTAATTTTATATAATTTGTTATAAGATTATTGATAGTATCATGGTGATTTTGTGCCTTTAGGTTTTCCAAAGAACTGTAACATTTTATTTTTTTATTATTATTGAAAAACCCTCTACTCATCATTTCATAGGGGAGAGGAGGGTTTTTTTAGAGGTACAAACAAATCTATTCTTACCAGAGTGGGAGGATCGAGTTAAGAAAGTCAACCCCTCTCAGGCTGGATTCGAACTTAGGTCGCTAGGCATGAATATGCTAGAACGGGCAACACTCCAATAAACTCGGCCACCACGACCTCAAAAGAACTGTAACAATTTTTATTATTCTGGACTTGAATGGACTATTGAATTTAATAGTTACTCAAACATTTCAAACATTAGTGATCATATTTATGGGCCTACAAATGTTTCTTTTTTATTTTTGCAGCATTAATTTTAGGAATCTTTTGTTTTAAATACATTAAACGAGGATTCCGTGGTTTTTATGAATTATTCATCACTATTTTGATACATAATTGAGGTTGCTAACTATAATTTTAAGATTTCACAATTGGTCATTTTTTTCTGTTTAAGAATGAAAGGTTAATGATTAGCCATTCTTTTCTAGCGAAATGTTCTTCTTCGCCCGTTTCTACTATCCCATTCAAACAAAACCCAACATTATTTTGTGAAACAAAGTTTCCTTTAAATAGCCATACGTGTTTCTTTCATATTGGAATGTTATATATTAGGAATTAATATTAAATATTTCGGAATTCATTGGCTTAACATACAGAGCAATTTTTAATATAATTTTAGAGGAATCAATGAAGAAACACCATATTATTCAGCTGTATTCATTACCCTATGTCCACAAGATATGAAATATAATTACTATAAAGCAGATTTTTTTACTGTTAAAGTCTGAAAATGTTGAAATGTGCAAGAACTGTAATAAAAAATGTTGTAACCTGCTAAAACATGCAATATAAATTCTAAAGTATGCTTTGTACATTACTTTATGTATTTAAAATTATTATTTTTTTTTTTGAAATAGTATTATTATATATTTTATTTATTATTATTATTTATTTGCTTTTAACATTTAAAATAAAAAGTACTTTCCTGGAGTGGGGAAGAGTAAACTCCAATCACTGCAAGTCAAATTGTGTTTATAAAACTATTTTGTATTGAGGAAGCTTCTAACAATCCTTGAACTGTTCAGCAGCACAGCTTTCTGGGCTTCATTTATAATGGCTTTTGAGAGGTCCAACTTCTCAGTTGCTTCCACAGTAGATGCTGGTATTAGACCATTGCTGGAGATCACTAAGGTCCTGCTAGAGTTTGATACTTTTGAATTTTTTCTGTACAGATTGAATTAGTGTTTCCATCGTTTGGCACAGCTATATTTTTTCAGCTCAGTTTGCTATCAACATGATATCAGGTCTATTGTGGATTCTGGTATGGTTAGTTATAAATGTCTGCTGATTCCAATACTGTTTCATTCCTTCCTTTTCGATAAGATCTTCAGGACTGTATTTATAATAAGGCATCGAGTCATTCAATAGTTTTCTTTTCAAACCAATCGCGTGATTATTATTATTATTAATAAAAACAGACATAATATTGCATCAAAGATTTTGGAAATATAAGATGTTGCGTTTTCACTTATAAAAGGATTGTTAGAAAAGTAGGAAAGATATAGAGAAGCATGGTCTTATAATTAGATATGCTAGAGGGATCAGCCTAAATTTAGCACCTGTCAGAGAGATGTACCCCCTTCCTCACTTACCAAGTGGGTAGTATCACTATCTACAGTTTTTGCTTATATCAGAGAAACAGTGTCTATTATCAATTAAGATGTTCTTTAAAAAATTAAAGCAGATTAAATTTGTAACAAGATTCAATATTAATTTTTTCGCTGTTTTGCACAGTTGCAAAATATCCTTACTCAATATTAAAAAAATAATTTAAAAAAAGTCATGGGGAAAGAAAGTTGTTGAGTATTTCATAAATTTTCTTATATATGTTTGGAAATTGAGATAGTGGGATAGATCAACGGTAAGGTGCTAAGCTTCCAATGTTGAAGGTCCCAGATTCAAATCCCAGCTTATGCAGATAAATTATTTATTCTATTTCATCAGCCATGGATCGACCCTAGGGTGGGGAGATCCTCCTGGGGCACACCTAGCCTCTATAAAGTGAGTACCGTTAATTAAAGAATTAATTAAGGGGAAAACCTGGCAGTTAAGGGTGATCTCAGTTAAATCAACTCCTGACAAAACCATTGATTAAGAAATAGTACTTTCTCTAAATAGCACTAAACCCAAGACCGTTCATGGATTGTAGAACTAGTTTTTTTTTTTTTTTTGATGTATGAGAATTAAATCATAAATTTTGTTCAAGAATATATCTTAAGTCACTATCTCATCTTCAACCATTCAAGAGTAAAAGCTGTTATAAGCTTATGTGTAAATTTCTGAGATTTCACTGAAAAACTTAATTATTGTATTTTGCACTATTCCATTGCTCGAAATCTTTATATAAGCCAATGTTTATATATTTATGTATAAATAGTATGTATTATATCTATTATCAGCTGTAAAATAAGTAATTTGTATTATATAATATACTTTCGGATCTGGTACACTTCTTGTTCTCTAAAAGTAAAAAAAAAAAATTGTTTTTAAAAAACTTGAAAGATCACCAGTTTGTGATTTTATTTTTGCAAATATCATGAGAACTGCTAAAGTGAAAATCATTGTTATAAACTACACGTAGAAGTAGCAGTTTCCATAATATTTGTTGAAATAAAATCGTAAAATGATGATTTATCATGTTTTTTAAAAAATGTATTGTTTTTTGGAAAACTATTTCTCCTATTGAATTCCAACTTATTCCATATTTCAAGTTTTATGGAAAGGTGCAATTCCACTCACTTTTGAATTAAAGCTTTTGGTGCATCGTTTGGCAAATATTTGATTTACTATAACAAATTATATATTTATATAAATATATAAATAATTTTAGAATCAGTTTTAAATATACACTTTCTGATCTGGTGAATAGATGTTTTTCCTAAATATCATTCTGAATCTATTCAAATTCCATAATTTCTTCATTCATCTGAATATTTGTAAAGACAGCTTACTTTATCAAAATACATTGGTTGAATACAATGAAGATAGGAAATTTAAAGGCGGCATAGTGACTGAAAGAATATTCTGAAGTAAGTTTTCAATATTTGATTTGAACAAGAACCACTGGAAATGTTAATTCAATAGAACAACATTTTAGACAAAGTAAGGTTTAACTGCCGAAAATTCTAGTTTCAATTTTCATTGTCCAAAAAATGTTTTGAAGTAGCTTTTATATATACAATGAGTCTAAAACATCATTTTAGAGGCATCCTACAAATGATATCTATTTTGATTTGCTCCGATAATCTCTATTTTGCTTTCATTGATGAACTGTAGAAACCCTTGATATTTCTAATATTATTAAATAATTTATACACAACAATAATAAAGTAAGAGACTGTATTCCTTATTGAAGGTGTTAAGACCTGAAGAGTTTTTTTTGGTTACCCACTCAAGGTGCCTTTTAGGCCAATTCCTATTGGCAATTTTTTAGAAAATTGATTGTAATGCATTTTAATATTGCTTCATAAATTTGATCAGACTTCAAGGGTTTAATTGTTTCTGATTTCCTTAAAAAATATTTAAATGTTTTAGGTAACCAAATCATAGCTTTTGTAATTTTTTTTGTTACACCTTTATTCTTTACCTTTACTTTTACCTATTAATATGATAATATTTTTTGATATTAGACAGCTGAATTTTAGGTGATAAATTTCTCCAAATATTCATATTATTTCTAATAAGATTATTATTGACTTCCCATCATATTCAGTAGTAAATACAAAAAAAAGATTCTTTTAAGAAATAAAATGTTGGTTCTTTTAGTAGTTTGTACTTATGGACCCAAGATAGAAGAATAAACAGCTTTCTAGGCTGTATAATAACATTGCTATGGTCAAATTTATTAAGATAATTAAGACGGGAAATTTGATGGGCAGATGACATAGTGGGGATAGAGTGAGATAGGCGGACTGTGTTGCAGCAGACGTTCTTTTTGGCACCTGAAACTAGAGAGCTGCTACAACAGACCGAACCAACGGATGAAGGCCTTTAGAGAAAGCTCAAACTGATTATCATGTTTTAGTGCCCACTATGATGATCATCATCATACCTAAGGATCCCATAAGGAAAAAGAAGTTGTTATTTATTTATTTTTTGTTGTAAAAACTGAAAATTAATATGTACGTAATTTTTAGAATTTTTTTGTTTCATGTGTAATCTTGTAGCTTAATATAATTTCGCCCTCCTAGCAAAATTGTTGTTCATTTTAGTAAGAGCACATCATACGTCTTGTAATGCAGGAGATGTTAAGATGTTCTTCAACCATAATAGAGCACAGAGGACAGGCCGTGCTATCTGTTAGACCAATGCAGTGGAGGTGTTTCTGTAGAAAATCATGCAATACCCTGTAAACATTCCAAAGCATCTGATGAATTGCCCTCTTTGGGAGTCTTTTGGGATCCTGCCACTTTCTTCCAGCAACCCACTCCATTCCTTCAATTTTTTGGGCATATTTCTCTTTTAGTTCACATTTGAGGATTTCTTCTATTATTTTTTTAGCTGAATCTATGCCCAGTGGAATATCTGGTTGGTTCATTCCAGATCCTATTCTAACGAGTTTGTCTCATTATTTCTGTGGAGTCAAAATGGCCACTTATCTACTGGAAAATGACCTATGCCCATTTTCTTTTAATTGTTCAAAATACAGGTGCCATTCAAGGGCTTTTGGATTAATGTTATATCCATTTTGGAGGGACAAAATGGTTGCCTGCAAGTCAACAAAAAAGTGACTTGGTCTTACAGTGTAACCAGAGCTTTCACTTCCCCTTCAAAGTTAGTGGCTGCCCTTCTGACCGGGGTGGCAAGTTGAAACTTGCCAAAACCCAAGCAATCCTTTTAAAGAGCACAAATGAAAAATCACATCCAATCATCTTGGAGATCCAGAGAGAATTAATTAGTTCATATTTGGCAAAATGTTTAATATAACTCTTCGCTTGGACTCCTTGACAGGCAGGGTGACAGTGGCCCTCAACTGTATCCATCTTGTTGGTGGGACCTTCTGGAACCTTAAATACCTAGCAGCCAAGACCATATACAAAGGAATACTACTGGTGGGTGGGAGGTATGCATCCTCCTCAGGATACTTAATGGCACGGTAGGGTTCCAATAAATAAAAAAATTTAAAAATCTTTCACATGGTACCTAAACCTTATTATATGAAAAAGAACAAGTTGGTACATATGCAGAAGACAGTTCTGCTGGTGATCTCCAAAGTATGTATAATATTGTCTGTGAACATATGATCACCAACTATCCTGGGTTTGAGACACTCAGGACCAAACTAGAGGAGTACACAGATATGTGTTGCCTCTATGAAAAAGAGTGACTTCTGTTTATCTTTATAGAAAATTACCTATACTATGAAGCATTCTTGTATGGGTGGAAAGAAATAGTTGGCGCTGATCTTTTCAATATGGAGTTAAGGCAAATGAGACAGGAATTCCAAATATTTCAATCTGGGATGATTCTAGGATAGAAATATAGGAAAATACTGAAATTTTATTCATTTTTTTTTTTCAATAAATTGCAATCCCATATTCTCAAAAGACAAAGGAGGGAGAGGGAATTTAATTAGAGACTTCAAGGAATTTTTTTAAAGAAATTGATATTGCTTACATCAATGCAGTGGTTTGATGGAAAGTAGGGGAAGGAATTTCTCACAAAATGTATAATAAAAAAAAATTCATGCAATGAAATGAAAATTAATTTTACTATGAGACAAAGTTCCTTAAGGATTATTATAATGTTATGATTTTATCATGGGTGATTATTAGTCAGGGCGCAGTCATTTTAAAGGGTTTTTATTGATGCCAACGTTTCAACTCTAGAATGTGGTTCATCATCAGTGCTCGAAACAAGCCCTGGTGATGACCCACATGCTTGGGTTGAAACGTCGGCACTGATAAAAAACCTTTAAAATGACTGTGTCTTAACTATTTATCATGCATGATAAAATCATTACATAATAATCCTTTAGGAGAGACTTAGTGTCATAATAAAATTATTTTTCATTTTTGTGGATTGATCGTTGACTGTAGTGAATAATTGAAAAGAGGTATGGTTGAAGTGCTCAGTAAAAAAAAAAAAAACTAAATTAATAAAACAGGCAAATATAAAACTAAATAAATAAATAAATAAATAAATATATATATATATATATATATATATATATTTTTTTTTTTTTTTTAAGTTTTTTTCAACTGCTGTGGTTGTCCTTAATATTCTTTAAGATATTTTTCCATTCTTCTCTATGCAAGGCTTGTTCTTCTATGATGTGACAATCCGCCAGTCTTTCTTCCACCAGGTCTTTACATTTTATCCTTGGTCTTCCCTTTTTTCTTCTCCCTTCTACTTCCAGCTCCATAAATATGAAAATGATGTAAAAATTCCATGTAAATTCTATGTAAAAATATGATCGATATATTAGAAATATATCATTAGAAAAACATGATCTTCTTGCAGTAAAGCCACTTTGGTCTTCTGTACCCTCTTATTCCCTTTCTAACCTACTTTTAACAATTCTTTCTAGGGGGTTTCATAAAAGGGTTGGTGACACAGATACCTCTATAGTTTGTGCATACTTTTTTATCATCTTTTTTTATATATGGGGCTTAGATCCCCTAATTTCATTTCATTGGGCAGATCATTTTCAGCCAAGATCTTGTTTATTAATTCTGTGAGAATTATTGCCAATTTTTTATCACCATATTTTCGGATTTTCAGAGGTATTCCACCAGGTCCTGGAGCTTTTCCATTCTTACCAGATTTTAAGGCTTCTTTTGCATCTTCGGTGGATATTTGTCATGTTGTGTCTTTGTGATGGTGCAGAGTTTCCTCTTTAAAATCCTTTTGGTCTTCCTTTTACAGTTTTTCAAAGTATTGCTGCCATTCCTGAATATCTATTAATTGTATGTTGGTTTTATGGGTTGTCTGTTACCTTAATGTTTTTAGGACATTCTATGCTTCTGTGGATTTTCTATATCCTAGTTGTGCATTAAAACTCTCACACATTATTTCCCATTCATCATTTTTTGTTTTCTGTATTTGGTAGTTAAGGCGTCTCTTCAAATACTTTGTTCGACTTACACTGTCCTTTTTTAGCTAGCCATTGGTAATACGCTCTTTTCTTCTTGTTTATCAAAGTTTTATCTCATCATTTATCCTATAATTGGTATTTTTGTTTGGAAATTTTTTCCCCTAGAACTTCACTGGCTATTTTTTCGACCATTGTTATAACGTATTTATACATTTTTTTTTTTTTTTGATTCTTGGCGGAGTTGTATTGGGCTGTCAGGAGCCGAATGGCCTAATAGCCAACACCAGAGGAGTATAATAAAAAAACAAAAAGAACAGAACCTTTTTTTTATCATTCCCATCAAAGTTTTTCTCAACTCTCTGGTCCATTCTTCTTTCATATAACCAACGTATGCTTTCCTTCTGCAATAGCTTAATTTTATGTCTTTTCTGTATTAATAATTTTTCTTCCTGATTTTTTTATGATTATGATTCTTTCTTCACAGCCACTCAGTTTTCCCTTTGACAAGAAAATGATCTGAGCCACATATTGCTCCTTGTGGAATTTTTTCACAGAAGATTGTGGAATTTGATGGAGCTAGTTTGTCTCGTTATAATGAAGACAATCATAGATCTAAAATTTCGTGTCATTTGTGGGCCTATGAATGTTTTTATGTTTGAAGAATGTTTTCTGTGTAGCAAGTTTGAATTCTTCACAAATTTCCTTTAGACTGTTACCGTTGTCATTTCCACTATCCTCAGCGTATCTTCCTACTATTTTACTTCCTGTTTTTCACTTTACTCTGAAATTCAAATTCCCATCAAAAGAATTTATTTTATTTTCGATATCTTCTCGATAGTGTCTCTTAAGTTATTCCAGAAATCATCTTTCTTAGTCCACGGGGAGTCATTTGTTGGAGCATATCTCCTACAATAATGACTTCTCGTCCTAGTAATTTGTTTTCCACTAATATGATTCTAGGACTTACGAAATTTCATGTTATGATTTTATTTTTGAACTTCTTATGAAGTAGTATCGATACCCCAGCTTTTGC
The DNA here is from genome assembly GCA_928085145.1 of Nezara viridula. Lineage (NCBI taxonomy): Eukaryota > Metazoa > Arthropoda > Insecta > Hemiptera > Pentatomidae > Nezara > Nezara viridula. The sequence goes on along the minus strand of OV725077.1, from coordinate 44,713,060 downwards.
CCAGTTGAATTTGGCCACTCCACTCCAAAAATGAATATATTCTCCAAACTTTTTTTCTCCATTACCCTTCTTTTTCGTTTCAGAAAGTTCCAATATTTCCAGTCCGTATTTTCTAAGTTAATGGTAAAATATTTATTTGGTAGATAAGCCTTGAATATTCCAGTATCCAAAATTGATTTTCCGTTTCCGTGTCGGTGCCCATTAGACTGTCCGATTATCCGAGACTTTAATTTAAGTCTTTTAGCATTTTCAATTTTTTTCTCTGATTGCGGAGTTATCCCAGTGCAGAAACATCTAGCCTGGAGGAAGGGTTTCTGGGTTTAGCCTTCTCAGTCAGCACCGAGTCTGCTGAAGGAGAAGTATCCACCCTGTACGACATGGACGAACCAGGAAACCATACCGTCCCCCTTTGCTTCTCCCACCACTGGGACTGGCAGTAAAAGAGGGTTTTACTACTACCAAAGGTGTCTGAGACTGCGTAGTAGGGTAAAAAAATAAATATAATTATTTATTAATTTATATATATATATATATATTTTTTTACTTATCACCAACCATTCTACTTTTCAATTATTTTTCATTTTATTGCATGACTTTTTTTTTTTTTACATTTTGTTGGAAATTCCTTCCCCTACTTCCTATCAAACCACTTGGTGTAAGCAATATCAATTTCTTAAAAAAAATTTCCCTGAAGTCTCCAAGTTTCACTGTTATCTTTGTAGTTACTATTCATTGTCTAATCTCTAAATAAACTTTTTAGAGGTATATCTTGTATTATTCTTTTATAGTTCCATGAAGTCTTTCAACCACTCCACATTTTTTTATTCTTCTTTTTTTTCTATTCACTATTGAACGTGATTGGTATCCACAAGGACATTGGTCTTATCTGAAATGATATGAATATCTTATGAAGTTTGTCTGGATCTTTCCTGCTATCCAATTTGAATGTGAAAAAGAATGATGTGTGATCTATTATCTATATAAGATTTTTGTTTCAACCTTGTTATGCTAGCATTAAATCAGTTCAGATCACCTTATCTTGTCAACATACAACCATTCATGAAAAATCATTATATGAGTGGCCTAATATCGAAGATGGACATCTGTCATTTTAAGATAGCAGAGAAAAAGTCAGTTTTGGTTTTATAAGTTCTATTGAAACTGTTTCTGATGATTTTATTTGAGAAATATTCAAGTTGAATCATGAAACAAAATCATTAGAATCGGTTAAAATTAAAGCTATGTTAGAAAAATTGTCCTTTTCTAGACTTTTTAAAAATGGCAGGTGTCCTGTCATAAAGCCACTCATAAATGATTTTCAGATCTGAATAATATAACATGAAAATGACACTTAATACACACATTGATTCAAACTATAATGATATATTAATTGAGAAAGTTTGAGTTAATCCTTTGTTCTTATTCTGCGAATGAACTATCAAAAACAAATTCATTGATATCCAAGCTTTGTATTTTAAATGTCTAAAATCTCACACAATATAGTTTACTGCGGTGGATGGATGATTTACAAAAAGAATTGTCAGCTATATTATACTCTTTTGTTTTAGAGAATGATACTCATTTTTTTATTTAAAAATACCATACTCATTTTTTTATATTACACTTTATTTTATATTTTTTTTTGGTTCCATTTTCTTATTTGTATAAATAAATTATTAACACGAGGGGTCGTTTTTCATTGACAAACAACTCTCTTCATATGGACGTGTTTTATCTCCATATCCCCATGAATGGATTGTTTCAATTTTTGTATTTCCCTGTGTTGTTGATAGCATTCCCGTTCGCTTCTGCCTTGCCAGTACAATGTGTGGAGATGCAGTTTTGAGATCATAGGCTTGACCTAATTTGGCCATCAGTTCAATAAATAATGCTGCCAAATTGAAACGAAAGCCGCCTAATTCAGCTGATCTGTAGTCCCAAGGGAAAGCATGATGAAAATTGTGCCAGCCATCTCCAATATTGCCAAGACTGACTAACCAATTTTCAGTTGGGTTAATATTTCTAAAAAAAAAAATTAAATATAACAACAATTAGAAAGTATTGTATTGTTTTACTTAGTTAAATGATCTAAGGACTATGAAATCTAATTTTTAAAACTAAGCTGTTTTAATTTTGTTGTAGAAGGTTGTGATTTCCTAAATAAAAATTATTTTATAGAACTAGTTGGCCCATGCAAATAATTCACAAAAAAATTGTGTTCAGTTAAGATATAGCAAAACAATATGGAAATAAGTAGATCCTATGTATTATGTAAGGAAGGAATTCATATTTTTTCCTTGGTCGATTACAATATTTCATTTATTATAATAGACCAAAATTTGTACAAATTGCTTTGCTAGGACCTATTTTTAAACACTGGCTGGAAAGATAATAAAAGTAATAAAGACAAAATAATGCCCCGATCATCAGATTTTATAAATTATTAAAAAAAAATAAAATGTAAGAACAAATAAATGCCTCTAAGAAATAATAAAGTTAATATAACAGCCAGGGAAAAAAGTGTAGTAGACTATTCTACTCCTAAATGCAATCTCTTTAAAGAGGAAGACATTATTAAGCATACCAAAACCAATGGACTGTATCTTTGTTAATAATTGTCCGATTAATACGATTTTTTTTGTTTTGTAGGTAATTTAGTAATCTTTCTAATTATGGGGAAAATCAAGAAAAAAATTGCATAGTTTTTAAGTTATTCGAAAATAAAAGGTTGTTTTTCTTAATTACTTTTTTTTCTATAAATTCAAGAATTGACGAAGTTATGGCGTACTGACAAAAAAAAAACATTTTAGAAATAATATATAGGATTGTTATAACAGTGTAAACTGTCGGCATCCATGACTGCTTGGACTAGAAGTGACTAAACAGTCATCTTCTCTTGAGCAATGTTTTATATATCTTTTGGAGCATTAATTGAATATTTGGAAAAATTAATTACCAGAATAATATGTTATTTACTTTATTCAATCCTTCAATCCTTAGACTATGTGTGAAGGTTTAGGGAGTGATACTAATAAAGTAAATTAAATTTCTCTGTTATTTAAATGAGCAGAATAATCTGACTAGCTATGTTAGAATTGCAACAAATGTTATTGCAATGCACAGAGTTCTTTATTTTCTGTTTACATTTTCCTTTTGGCTGAAAGTATGGGTATCCTATTGCCTACAGAGGCGTCATTGTCATCAAGGATGACATCTCAATCCGAAAAAAACTATAATTATGATTGTATTCTTGAAATGTCGCTGTAGTGTACAGAACAGTGTTTCGCGAGGTGGTTTAGGTCTTAGGAGGAAGTATATCCATCGACCTCCTTCCGATACAAGTTAAAGATCTGTCTGCTGGTTCTATCGAAAAAAATCCGATTGAGCTGATGGAACGGATACTTCGGTTGGATACATTAGAAGAATGGAACTGGCGATGGATGTCACAACTCCTTACTGGGAGAGGTTGAGGCTTCCAGGAACATGGTTGGGATATCGATGGTTTAGCTGTGGAGTGTTAAGGGTTTAGTTGTGGGGTACCGGAGATCGCCGAGCACATATTGTACCACTAATGGGACTCTGAGAACCAAAATGAAAATGGAAGGAAGTGGTTAGTCCAACCCACTGCTCTTTAGTTAAGAAAGAAGGAGCTGCATCAGGAAGAACGTAGGGCTGTGAATGGATAGCTAAGGATGTTGATTGGATGAATAAAGAGTGAGCTGCGTGCACAGCTAAAAATGAAAATATGAATTACTTCGTTAAATATAGCTTAAAATAAAAATATTGTTTACTTGTCATATGGTCTTGTCCCAAACATATGTGCTGCACTGTTTATTAAAAATGTCATATGGATTGTGAAACAATATCGGAGCATCACACCAACGAAGAATGAGGACATCAATGTTTCCTCCCAAAAATACATGGGCACTAATGTAATTATCATACTAAGTGGTATAGCGATTCGGTAATAATATCTAAAACAAACAAATAAAATTATACACGTTACAAAGTTGATTGACAATATATATATACCAGCTTCTATTTAAGTTAATTGCTCATGAAAAACTCAGAAATCAGAATGGTATTTCATCTGAACTAAGAAAAGAAACAGAAAGCATAGAGTGGATTACTATATATATATATATATATATATATATATATATATATATACATATATACGGAGTTATTCAATTTGAATGTTGACTCACTACATAAAGAGTTCTGCTGTGGTTCGACAGTTGGAGTGGTAATTACGACAGTACGGTGGTAAATTATATGAAGTTGCAGAGAGGGCAATTAACTGCATTCAGACAATGGCCTACGAGTTGATATTATCCATCAATTCCCAAAAAAGTTCTGGCATTATCTTAAAGAAGGAAAAGTTGATAAGGTCAAAGCTATGCGCTAAATTGAAGAAGGAGACACCATCAAATACCGGAGGGTGCCGATTCTCCGGTGAGGTAGAATTTAATGATAATTCTGTGTGGATAGCGTGAATCGAAATATAGAAAAGCTTGTTGATTCGAGTCTCCTTAGGCTAGATCAAAAAATCAGCAAACAGCGTCATTGGCCAAATTGCCCTCATTATTAATGGAATATATATATATATATATATATATATATATATATATATAATATATATATATATATATATATATATATATATATATATACTACGGAGAAGTGTTGAAACAATGATAGGTTTACCGGCTAGCACTTGCTCAGCAGTGATAAATGTACCGCGGTGAAACAGGAACCTGGGTTTTTCGCGGTTTAGTGATAGGCTCCTTTCCAGAAGTGGTTCATTTCCCAAAAATTGGTCAAAATATCCGATGCTCAGTTTCAGGCGATTTTTTATTTCGGGGACTATGTTGTGGAGAGTGTGCTGGTCTGTTGGCCTTTGGTGCGAACAATATAGAAGCATCACTATCAATCAAGAATATTAGGCTGTCCTTGAAAGAAACATCGTTTGAAGATTGGAGGAAATGTAAGTGGCAGGGAATAAGTGTGCCTCATTTTAGGTCAAACCAATGGGCTGACAAGTTTAAGTAAGGAAAGGTCTTAGAAGCCCAGAAATTACAGTGGCAGAAACAGAGCTTTGAAAGTAAATGTCAACTACACTCCTCTTCGTGGAACTCGAGGGAAGCTGCAGGCCAGTTAAGTGGAGATGTTGGACCCATCTACCGCAAATGTGACTGGAAGTCAGAAACCCCCGCTCATGTGTTGAGCCAATGGCCAAATAAGATGCTCCTGTTTAGCTGCCAACGCAATAATAAAAAGGTTAGAATAGCCGAAAGATTATATATGCTTCCTCAAAGTTTATTGCCTGAATACGGAAGGCTCAGTAAGGTTCGTAGATATCTAAGCCTTTTGTGCGAAAGAAAAGGATACTCTGATCTCCAAAAACAAATATAGAAGTAGGTAATATATAAAAAAGCATATATACCTAAAGGAGAAATATAGAGAGAAATATGGTGAGAAAGAATTTTCGGTTTGGAAGTAGAGGGGCAATTCCTCTTTCAACAGTTAATTTTTAGAAAAGCTGGTTGTTGGAAGTAATCAGACAAAGAATATCTATTATTTTGGACTCACTGGAATCCTGCAACATCGCCTATATTAATTCTGGTCATTGCTTTATGGATCCTGGAGACAGAATTTAGAAGGACGATGGTTAGCATACAAAGAAAACAATAGTAAATGACATTTTTCTATTCGCTTGGTATATAGGATGAAAGTTCCGTAAAAGTTATTCCTTTTTCTATTCTTCTACTAGGTATTGTCAATTAGTATGCTGTGTCAATTAGCAACTCAACAAAGTTGAGCAGCATTACGATTTTATTTTATTTCTCTTTTGTAAAACAATTTTTTATTTGTTTCTTAGTGCACTTAATATTTTATACTTCATTAGCCAACTATTGAGACAATGTTCTGAATTATTTCTCTTCGCATAAAGATTTCTTGTTTTGTTTCTTAGTGTACTTAATATTCTGTACTTCATTAACGAACCATTAAGATAATTGTATACATTTTGTAGTAAATTGATTATTTTTTATGATATTACATAATATTTTTAGTAGTGTGACAAAATTTGGACATAGTTTAAAAAGGTTCATTTTACCATCAGGGAAAAAAAAAGAAATAACGGAAATTAACTTGATTATTGACAGTCTAAAAAATCTGAAATGAAAAATGCATTTTCTCACTATGGCCTTTTTAAGTATTTTTTTATATTGCAACGGTTTTTTTAGAGGTCTCAGTTAATTAGCACTTATTCAACCTGCAAGGTTAATAAAGCTTAACAATATTTTAAATTATGTTTTTATGTATGTATATAAATAATATACTCTGATACTGATCCCTATGGCACTCTAAGTATACATTTTTTTTAAGGGGAATTGGTTGTGGTGTGTAGTCACAAGTAACAAAATAGAAAAAATAAATATAATTTATTTATTTTATTTTTTTACTTGTGACTATTCACCCCAACCAATTGCTGTTTAATATATTACGCGACAGTCAACTATTAATCGACTATCATATATATATATATATATATATATATATATATATATATATATATATATATATATATTTTTTTTTTTTTTGTCTTCGAGTTGAAAAGTTCTTTATCTAATTATGTGTTGTGCTGAATGTATGATGAATTAAATTGATGTTATGACTTACCGATGTTGACTCATGACGATAGGATTGGCATGTAAATCGTCAAGAAATATAGTTTTGCCCTTTTCTATTACCAATGGGTTTTTTTTATACAACAGCCAACCGATATGAGAGTAGAAAAATCCTCTGGTAGCGTTGTGCGGGTCTGCATCAGTATCGGTGTATTTGTGGTGGACCCTGTGGTCTCTCGCCCAATTGTATATACTAGTCTAAAAATTTTTATAAAAACAAAAGAACTATTTTTATAAATATAATATATTATTTTATGTATAATATATTCTTTTTAATCGTTAAATAATTTCAAACAAGTGTGCACTTCTCATTTTCTTTCTCTATAGGTTTACTCTAATCTATATCGTTGAACTATTTATATCCTTTATTAGAATTATTGTAGATATCCTGTATTGTGGTTATACACGTGCAAGTAAAATTAAATAATGATAGTAATTTTTTTTTTTAGAATTTATGTATTTTTGTAATTTGTAGATTAAATTCTGTTTTTTAATAATCATTTATAGTTCATACTGACCTCAGCAGCCACGGTAGCGAAAAATGCCAGAAGAAGTTCTAACGGCATTTTGACTTTATATGAATTATGAGTCCATAGCCTGTGTTGTCCTGCTACGATTCCAATTGCGGATATTTCATATAAAAATATTGCTGAAACATCGGTTAGCCATCAATGAAATTAATTAATCATAGGTTTTTTAAATCATAAAAATTGTGATAACTTCTACATGGTTTCACTTATCAACACGAAAATTAGGATGAATTTTGGGCCCTATCATTATATACATGAAATGTCACAAACTCGACTCCCGCAAATAAATTAGGCTTGGAGATAAAAACTAAAAAAGTTTGTGCAATTTTTTCTTATTTTTTGTTTATAAAGCAATAATAGCTATAAAAGTTATTGATATGGTTGTGAAGAGCAATACTTAGCTTTTCGTCGGTTGTAGTAACGTTAGCTTAGGAGAAAATCCTTAGGAATTATGAATATATTAGTTAGCGGCATGAAAAAAATCTTGCCATAACATCCAAAAATTTATTTCAAAGCTATCTCGTATCTAAAGGTTTCAGTGGACGCTGAAAATGAATCTGCATCGCTTTTTCATTTACTAATATTTTTCTACCTTGTATCACAAAAAAAAAGGTTTCATTGAAATTGGTGACCCACGTCCATAACTTCCCCTTGTTAAACCAACTTTTTTTTTTCTCATTAAACACCTTAAAGAATTTTAATGCTTTGGAAGTAAAGAAAAGCTTAATAGTTTGGAACTTGATTATAAAACGAAACAAGGTTAGTTAGAGTATATGTAGGAACTAATTACTTATGTTCCTATAGACGATCACCTAAAGATGATGTGATTTGAAATGATAAATGTTTTGTAAAAATTAGCTTAATTTTATTAATGATTTTATATAGATAGTGCATAGAAAGGCGGAATTGACGAGGCAAAAATAGTAGTATTTTTTTAAATTATAATATATGTAGAAAAGATATGAGTCGCTTCATATCAAACACTGACATTTTCAGAAAGTGGAGAAAAAGTACATTTTTGTTTATAGGTTCACCTCAAACTGTTTCAGATGATTTCATTTAAGAATCATCATTTTATAACTGATAAAACTAGTTAATCTCAGTGATTAAATTTTGTGATATTCAACTTTTGCCCGTTTTTGAAAATTCATATTAAAAAAAAAAGAGAAGATTTTCAAGATCGAAATTTCATCAACATGTAATACACTGTATAACTGTAGAGCAAGAAAAGATCAAAGGTGAGTCCCTTTTCATTATCACGCTCTAAAAGACTCATTATTTGTCAATTTTTATTTTTGTTCGATATCTGCAAAATAAGTTACTTATATTTTCCTAAAACATGTTTTCAGTCTAAAAGAAATTTAAAAATGGCCGCTGAGAAAAAACTGCGAGCTTTAATTTTTTTTTTAATTATGGTTTTGAACTCTCAAATAAATATGGAATAGCTTTGAAAAAAATCAAAAATATCGAGCAACGAAATCAATTCAAATAGGGTGATTTCTAATAGATTGACCATATATAATTGAAAAAATATATTCCAAAGGAGCTAATCAACCATTCAGTGAATGAGCAACTGTACATAAAGTTTGTTCTATCATTTATGCAATGTTTCTTTTTCTAAGCTTTACCTGTCACCTATGGATATCACCTACACTTAAAGATAATCCTTTTGTAGTAGTTAACAAAAACTAATACGGAACTTTGAAGTAATAAAACTATAGTAAATTCATACGAAATTAAATACATTTGAAATTGGTATGAAATCTAAAATTTATTAATGAAAAGTATGTACTTACTCCAAATTATAGTTTGCCATTTAGCCTCTTTGGCCATTAGGTGTGCTCCGATCAGTGCACCCACGTGTATGAATGTCAAAATTCCTACATTTCGCCATCTTATAATGTCCTTGTATTTTTTTTCTGGTGCTTGGCTGCCCTCTCGTTCAAGTTTATTTAGTACGTTTTCTCCAATATATGTCATCCTGGTAGGATATAGGTAATGGATAAATCTATTAATTACAAGCAGTTAATAATTGCTTCTAAGTTAATTTATCAATATTAATTGTAATGTGGGAATTCTAATTTAATTTATTAATATTAAGTATTTAACTTGTTTTGAGATCTGAAATTTTCATTAATATCCAGTTATAGGAACGAATTAAAAAACAATACCTTGAGATGTTCTATGTTTCAAGATGTGTACGCAGTATAAATTATTTAACAATTGGAAGCGCAAATATGAAAATTTGGTCAACTATTTATTGATGGATATCCTTTAGTTACAAATAAAATTATAGCTTCTTGAAATTTTGATAAATATCGGTTTTCCCCATACCACTTTAATGAATCAGGCTATAAGTACCACATAATTATTGCATTAAATACTAATGTTTATCATTATTAAAGGATTAAAGAAGATTAAGAACTTAAACGACGTTTTTGGAATAATTAAAGATGTTGGTTGGGTTGTTCAATCAATGAATGAACAAAGTAAAAATAAATTAATTAGTTCATTTTCTCTTTTGTTGACTAGATACCCCAACTAACTTGTCTCCAGATATCTTCTACAGTCAACTATTATCTACTATTATATATTTTTTTATTGAATATTACAACAGTCTGTCACTTGTACATTGGATATAGTAAGATAAGATCACATTCACACTAGATCTACAAAAAAATATAAAATAAACAGAAGTAAAATAACAAATAGATAATAATCAAAAACTATAAATAATAAATAAAACACAATAACTTAAAAATAAGAAATTGAAAAAAGCAAAAAACACATACATACATTAAAGTATGCTCTTTCATTAAATAAGTACCCCAACGAACTTCTCTCCAAATATCTTCTACAGTTAACTATTATCTACTATTATTAATAATGTTAATTACTTTCTTTGAATGGTTTACTAGCGCATATTTCTGAATTAAAATCAAAATTCCAGAACGCTCCAGGAAGAATATAGGTTTTTTATTCCTATAATTTATAATTTATTCTCATTGATATCTGGATTTAAGAAAACTTAAAAAAAAAAACTGTATGGTAGTTTATGTAGGTTTGAATGTGTTCTTTTTAATTTACTTATATTTAAGTTATTTTATTTATATTTATTGTATATATATTTTTTTTTATTATTATTCAGTTATTATTTTTTTCTGTTTATTTGGTATGGATGTGGTCTTATCTCCTTATAGTTAATGTCCAAGCGACAGATTATTATATTACTAAATAAATAAATTGAAAAAGTGTATGCTCTTGATGTTAAAAAAAACTGTATTATTGATTAAATCAGTTTTTGGCGTTCACTACTCCCACAATTCTTTCCTCTAATGTGAGGGTATTTATGAATGCTTAATTTTTTAATAGCATAGTAAATTATTGAACTATTTTTTTTTTCAAAGAACTTTTTGATGAATATCAAGAATATCTGGTGTGTCCAGTAACTCTACTTTCATAACAGTTTTGGGTGGAAATGTTTTTACCTAATGTAAGAAATTGTAAATTTGGGATTGATTTCCTTGTTAAAATATGAGAGAATCAACTTTTTTAAATCACATGGCATAACGCAAAGTAAAATATAATTTGTACCAAACGGAAGTATCACTAAACATTTGTGTTGATAATAATAAGAGAAACACTGTTTTCTTCTTCTTTCATATACGCGTGATTAATATATATATACAATATAATCACGGATATATGTAAGAAGTGTTTCTCTTATTATTATCAACACAAATGTTTAGTGATACTTGGTTTGATACAAGTTATATTTAACTTTGCGTTATGTCATGTAATCTTCATTTCTTGCATTACATACATTTTTTGAATAAAAAAGAAAATTTGATAAGTGATTCGCCTTATTTAGTTACGCATTACTATTTTATTATTAAAGAATGTAATATAACATTTTAAGTTGGGGCATAAAATAAATATTTTATTTAAATGAATTAAAATTCCTATACCACTTTCAATTTTGTGACTATAATTAAGTTTTTATGAAGTATTGTAATTAAATAATTACAACGATGATAACACTACTCACCTGTTACTTGCTTAGTGTCAGGGCGTGTGGCTCCGTTCTGAATGTCACGAGTCAGATGGCTCTTTTATAAAGCCGCTGTTTGTCGTCATGGTCACCCTAAAGCATTATTATTCATTCATTTGTGTTACTAGTGTTCGCCCAGTGGTCGAAATTAGATAGCCATTAAAAATTTGAGGAAAACATAATTAAATTAAATAAGAGTAAATAACGATTCAAAAATCCTCATTTATTAATATAAACAAAATTTCAATTTCAATTAAAAATCGAGCTTAAACTACCTAAAATTATTTATAAGTAATACAAAGTAGACTCATTCAAAATATTTAATTTATTTGTGTTATTATCACAATAAATTAATGTTATGACTAAGCAAGTAAAAAATAAATTTAAATTAGCAATTCCAACTGAGTTTAAATCCATTTTTATGCAGAACTTCTCTGAAAACAATGTTCTGTTATTGTACATATTTTTTATTGAGGCATTGAGCATATGAACGGAGTTCTATCCGTTTTGTTTCCTGTCATGTTTTGACGACTTCTTTCTCTGCTGAAATCTTTAACACGCATCCACGGTCTTCCTCTCCTCCTTTTGCATAGTTCTACTGCAGTCTTTTTCGATGACACCACCAGTTTTTCAAAAGGTATGTTCTGAAGCTGACGATTTCATTCAATCTTTTGTGATGTTTAAGGCTACTTAACTGTTTGATTCTGTAGTTTCCTAGGACTTCTTGTTCCATATCTTCTATTGATACATGACCACCGAATATCCCTGGATTCTTCACAGATAAGCTGTTGAGGAAGCTTTATTGAGCTAGTGATGATATGCTAGCACAGCTTTCCATAAATATCATTTCCAATCACTATAGATATTGCGTGTGCATTTATACTTTTAAAAGTATTTGAAACGGATTGAGAGAAGACTGTTTTTCTTACGGACAACAATTAGTCTGTGGTACAGACCCTCAAATTCTTAACAACCGCTTGAACTTCGTAAATGGCTTCATGTTGTCGTAAAGTTAAATAATCGCAGGCAATTAGGACTTGGTAATTGGCACTTTTATTTATAATGTCTATTACATATGGCATCTTATAAACTGAATTATGTTTTAAATATGGGTGGACTATAAGAGTTCACTTCAGGTCTCCTACAAGAGTATGACACAAGATCATGAATGGATCTAGCTATCCTGAGAAGAGTATGACTTCCAGAATGTAACTGCATGAGTGATTTGTCCAGAGGACCATGGGGGTAATGTACCCAGGAAAGCAGTAGGGGTGAGGGAAGTCGGAAGAGGGCTTCAAAGGAAGTTATCAATAATTGATATTCTTAATATGAGGTCCGTGAGAAAGGGACCGTTTGCTGAAATCTGTTATTGACCCTAGGTCTTGTGTTATGAGTCCCTTTGTGTCCAGTCGGAGCCTTTTAAATAACTATTTCTAGCTATCAGGGATAGCTTGTCCTAACTATCCTAGATAGCTTTGTCGTTTGAGTTAGGGGAATGTTCAATATATTATTCACTAATTTGCGCAGTTAGTAAACTCAATTTTTTAAATAGGGGTTAAATTAATTTTATTATTATTGATTTTACTATTTGTCTCGGATTAAGTCCATTCTGTAACTATTTCTCCTTAAGCACGAAGCCTCTGAGTGCAATGTTTAAGTATGTCAGTTAAAATATGTTTTTGGTCATCTGTAGTATTCTAAAGGAAAGTTAGGATATATGGAGGATTGGTTCCACAACTAAATAAAATCTTCTCTGGCAGCAATTTGGCTCAACAGGATCAACGGCACTAAAATGACACTAGGTACTGCTGAAACCTATCGAAAAATAGTGAAATACCTATCAGAAACGAATGCAAATTTTCACAAGGACCAGCTTAGGCAGGAGATAGCGTTACGGGTGATGATAATAAATTTGCACTCCACAATCCCAACTGAAGGGATAAAAGAAAAATTATCGATGATTTTTAAAGTACGTCAGATAACCAACGTTATGAAGGGGATTAAGGAGCAGCAGAAGTAAGAAATAAAATCCTACTACCATTGTTTTTCGTATACTTGGAACCGTCACCAGGTATCGAAAAAATATATACACAAGTTTATACTACATAAGGTTGAAAGTAGAGAAACGATACCCCAATAGAGGAATCGTGCTGTGCCACAGTTATCAGGCATACGGCCACTCGAAGACTTATTGGCATCTGCTGCGTTACGTTGAATGCGGTGAAAAGCATGAATCTGTAGAGTGCACCAAACCGTTACAAGAACCTGCATTTTGTGCCCCATGCCTGGAGGAACACCGGGCCAACTACAAAGTTGCCAAATTTTTAAGAATCTCAAATCCTGACATTAGGAAAACCGGATTTATGATGAAGCAGTAAAACCAAAAAGATAGAGAGTCTTCTAGAATAGTGAACAATAGTTTATCATTCTCTTAACTATTTGGAGGTAAAAACTCAACTAATAAATGTGAAGTCCTGCTGCAACAACCTCAACCCCAACCTCAAAATCCTATTCATCCTAATATACCTAACCTTTAACAATATCATCAACAAAAAATTCCTCATATTTCTCCTCCTTCTAATGACACAGATCTCACCAGTTTGTTAGCATCTTTTCTTACCTATTTCAAATATCTTGTTATTTGACCCCACTCCTTCTATATCACTCCTCACAAATCTTTTATCTCACCTCATCCCTCCTTAAAAGAATGCTTGAATGATTCACATTAGTAAATCCATGTCCAGTCTCCTTGGAAATGTGAATGGGGATAGAAAAGTTGACGAACAGCTTTACTACTAGACAAGAACTTCGACCAGAAAACAGCTTTTAAAAATACCTCAATACATACTTGTAATATACCGTGCTGACCATCCTGATGGTAGAGCACAAACCTATACTCCTGCCATTGTACACCAATCCCTCTTCCATCATCTATTCCAATTACCTACTGAAGATTTCCTATAATCCATCGCCATCGTAACCAAAACCTGCCTTCTTAAGAGATCCATATCGAGTGTCCAGTTCAGTTCTAGAACATTACTTCATCTTGGGTGCAGACTTAAATGCCAAGCAACAACTATGGGTGTCAAGAACCTGGAATGAGGAATTGTCGTGGAAGAACATTGTTGTCTTCACTCAATTCCCAACGTTTCCCTCCTTCCTCCCAACTCACCTACTGGCCCACAGATCCTAACCGCAATCCTGATATCCTCGACTTTTTCACCCACAGTGGTTTAGGTCCTCTTAATCATTCCCTTAGAAATATAAAATAACTTTATTCTGGGACAAAATCCCTTTAGAATACCAAAATAAAACATAATTAAAAGACTACATCTGGCCAAAATAAAACCTTGGTGAACATTCCTCAGACCGTAGTCCTCTAATACTCCAATTATCTCTAGTTCCTATTCCTAAACCTTCTCTAATGTTCTTCATCAGAGGTCCAGTTAACTGGAAACTCTTTCATCTAATCATTTCTGATAAAATTGACCTCAGAATATCTCCAAAAATCTCAGAAGATCTTGATAATGCCGTACATTCCTGTACCACCACTATTCAACTAGCAATCTGGACTGCTTCCTTCCCAAATCACCCCTCTAGCGCACCTAAGAAAAATAATTTACCTCAACACCTCATAGACCTAATCCACACCAATCACCGTGCCAGAGTATTATGGCAACAAACCAGACACTCCACCGATCTGTGCTCCTATAATTATTTCTTTAAACGATTAAAACAGGAATTGTTCACCTTCACATCCCAATTCTTTAACTCATACGTTAGGGAAGCCTCTGCTCATGACAATTCCCTATGAAGGATCACTAAAGAAAGATCCTAAAACCCCATCATATTCCACATCCGTCGTAATAAATGGCACATTATAGTAAACGAATCCAAATGCAAACATTACCTTTGCGCTCCAACGCAGATCCTATACACTATTCACCCTCAATTCCACCCAGCTTCCTTTTTCATACAGTCCGGTGTCTTGACTTTCTTTTAGACAGAAGACTAACGTGGAACCCACATACTAGACTTGAAAGACAAGAACTTAACCGATGATCCGGCCAACTATACACATTACTGACTACAACTGACTGACAACAAATTACTGATCAACAAGATCTTTCGGTTACTGGTGGAGGCTCCGTTTTGTGTAACCAACCTAACCCTACACTATGACGTCAAGATCTCCTTTGTCCTAGACCTAGAAATTCTCCTAATTTCACCAAAACCTCACGCATCAGTCCAATCAACTTGCACAATCCTTATGTAGTACCACTCATCCTTATAATCCTCTAAGAAGGTTAAAACGGAAGTGTCCCCATCAAACTTTTATGGTTTGTATACCTTGGAATTCTGACAATGGCCATATTCTCCACTCAAGACATGAATGTGGGGCTCTGACTTAATCTCCACTGGGCTTAGCCCGAGTGATGCAGTTGAGAGAGCAGCGCAGGGATATCCTGGTGTCCTGCTGTTCTCTCTTGGAGGGACAAGCCTACTTCGGTGTTCCCTCGCCGGATTGTAAATAGTCCATATAGAATTGAATGTGTTCTTTTTAATTTACTTTTCTTTAAGTTATTTTACTTCTATTTATTGTATATACTTTTTTATTATTATTCAGTTGCTATTTTTCTACTGTTTATTTTATATTTTCTGTATATATGATATAAATTTGGTCTTACCTTCCTATAATTACTGTCCAAGTGGCAGAATATTACATTACTAAATAAATAATTAAATATAAAAAAGAACTGTATACGGTTGATATACAGAGCTGTATTATTGATTGGATCAGTTTTTTACGTTCACTACTCGAAAAATTCTTTGATTTAATGTGAGGGTCATTCCTGAATAAATTATAATAGTTTAGTAAATTTTTTAACTATTTTTTTCATATAACTTCTTGATGAAAATCAAAAATATCTGGTGTGTCCAGTAACTTTACTTTCCTTACAGTTTCGGGTGCAATTTTTTTTACCTCGTGTAAGAAATTGGAATATTGTTAATTTTTTATAATTATATTATTGTTATAATATCATATATTGTATTATAATTTAATTAATATTCATTGTTATTTTATATTATTATTTATAAATTTTCGACTATTCAGTTTATCGTTTTATTTCATTTAATATTAATAATAATTTAATAATTTACTTCATTTAACAATTTTATAATAAATGCCTAATGTTTGATTTTTCTATTTTCGTTACCTACATTTAAGACAATCGGTGATTTTGGCTTCAATTGGCTTCAACATCCATAAGTAATGTTGGTCATCTTCAGTAGGCCATCTATTAATATATTTTATTTTGGCATTTAACTTTTTTGAAACCTCCTACGCCGACATTATTTTCAGTTTGATTATTTTCTCTAAACTGTTTATATTTGATAAACCGTTTCTGATTAATATGAAGATGTTTATATTTGTTTGATTTGATCTATGAGCCGAAGAATTTTCTGTCTCACTACTTGTTAATGATAAACTGTATTTAATTTCAAAAATATTCCCAATAATTGTTTAGACTCTTCAGGTATCATATAATTTTTTAGTTACAAGATTTGTTTTGAACATTGATGATCTAAGATAGAACTCTTTAGTTTGTCTTGGCAATTCGAGATTTCCTTTAAATCTTTACTTGAAATTAAACTATTTCCATTTTTACCTAAAGACGTTTTGCTGCCTTTAAAGGCAGAATACGACTATTTAAATCACCGTTAAGATTATTGCCCATAATACAGGGTGGCCGATCTGGAAGCCTGAAAAATGGGAAAAGTCAAGGAATGTTCAAAACGAAAAAAAGTCGGTAATTTTTATTAATATGTAAATATTGTTTTCTAATTGGAAATAAATATACAGTGGATATCGTTTTTAATGATCTTAAAGGGGTAAATTTCGTAGTTATAAACGACCACGGTCTCTATATTCATCCAATTTTGAATGGCAATAACGCTACTCGTCGTTATTGCGAATTGATTTTAAATATTCGTCATTTTAAAAGTATTTTCGAGTAAAAACTATACCTGAACCCTGATAGCGGAATATTGAGAATAATCGATTGCATTGTTGGTAGATCGCTGTTTTTCGGAATCAAAAGATCCACCACATCGAGGATGGTGTCTCGAATAGACTCGGAACTTTTTCAAATTAAATACTTAGGTTTAATTCTTGAACCAGGCTATTATTGGACTGTTCTCTCACATGTCGGCAGCTTACATGGAATTTTTCTTCCAAGTAAAAAGTTCTTGTTCTTCATAGTTCTTGTCACAGTACTGAACAGAAATATGGATTTAACGCTAAGAGTGGGAATTGACAGTTAGTATTGGCAAATGATAGTTACCTATGTATGATTTAAATTTTATTTTGCATCATATTTTTATTTAATTAAAGTGGCTACGGTAATGCTCCTAAAATGAGTATTTATTGACCAGAAATGTTGTGTTGCCGTGTGGACAATTATTACGTTGTTTATAGTAATACACTATACACAATATATGCGTATAGTATATATAATATAATATATATAATATATCAGAAATTACATTAATATTAGAATCTCTCATAGCTAACTTTATTATAATAAAGAAAATCAGAGCCGTTTATGTATCAAATTTTACCTCCTCTCGGTTTATGAAAATCAAATAAAGGCGATAAAAATAAATTACTAAAAGTATTCAGTGAATAGTTATTTTTATAGTGCCCTCAAGCAGTGGAAGGACTTTGTTATTTGTATATATTAGTATTGTAATACTCATATATGTAGTTTATTAAATAAACGTTTTATGGATTAGAAAAAAAAGAAATTTTATAAAATAAAACGTTCTAATCAAAATCCTAGTAAAAAGTTATTCTTCTAAAACATAATATTTGGTATTTAAAAGACTGATTTTTTTTTTTTTACTTAAATCATTTTGTAGTCAATTTTCTTTCATGTGTAATGAATGAATTTATTTATGAATTATACATTAAGTATTTGTGTCTCCAGTCGTATTGGCCAGGGAAAACTATCAATAAATAGGGAAATGCCTTAAATTGGGAATTTTACTTCAACTGTTGGTAGCAACCCTGTAATATTTTTCTTAGTTTTATAAAATTGTTTTATTTTTTTTTATAATGTAGTACGTACTGTTTTTCCTTTTTCATTTTTAGACGATAAAATTTTTTTGGTTTTTATTTTGTGCTGTATTAAAACCATAGCGGTAGCGGATAAAGTTCTTTTTCTGTTACAACACTAGACGTTTTTTATTTGGTTTGAATCGAGGTCGCCTTGTATTCGGTATCAATATTTTTTGCGATTATTAGATCAATAATTTGTGGGTTTTAGATTTATAATTTAATAAGAAGGGATCTGTACTAGGCACTATACATGCTGCTTTATGTACAAGAGATCAAGTGGTGGTATAAAAGTTCTTATTATCATATCTAAGGGAGAAAGAACTAAATATATCTTTTACGCTGCATAAACTGGAAAGCTGGACTCTCTATATAATTTAAAGCATAGATTGAGTGTTGGTAAAGAACGTTGTTATTTTTAAGCAATAAAGCTAAAGTCGTTTTTTTAATGAATGGTCTGTTTGGTTTTCCGCTATGATGTCGAAATTTTGTCAGTTATTTAGATCTACCTGTTTGGTGATGTTAATACCTCTAACCACTCATCATCATTTTACTAAATAGGTATCTATTATTTAAATTCAACACGAATAAATTTGCGGGTTACAGCTGGCATATAGCAATACAAACAAATAGGATTAAAAAAAATTAAACGCCGTAATCCTGTCCCTCCAACTTTTCAACTGAAACTGACGTAATCATGGTGGATTAGTGTTTTTTCCTAAATACCATTTTAAATCGATTCACATTCACTTAATTTTTTTCACTTATCTGAATATTTGTAAAAACGTCTTACTTCATCTAAATACACTGGTTGAGTGTAATGAAGATAGAAAATTTTAAAGCTCCATAAGTGACGCCTAATATCCTAAAGTAGGTTTTAAGGGTGAGTAAGAAACACTGAAAATGGCAATTCAATAAAACAACATTTAAGGGAAATGCGGATTTTACTGCCCAAAATTTTACTTTCGTTTTTCACTCTCTAAGAAACGCTTTGAAGTAAGTAGCTATTCTATAGACAACGAGGCAAATATATCATTTGAAAAGCATCCTAATAATACATCTATTTTGATTTGTTGAGGTAATTTTGGTTTTAGTGATGAACTGTCCATAGTTCTAAACACTTGATGTTTCTAATACTATTCAATAATTCATAAGAAAGAAAGAAAGGAGGAAGGAAAGTGTTATTCTGGGACATTTAGACCCTAATGAATAACTCCTATAAACAATGAAATGACATTTATCTGGCATTAGAAAACAATGGCGAATAAATTAATTTACATAGTTATCTAAACCGAAAATTAAAATTAATAAAAACACTAGTAGACATATGAAATTATATTATTATATGTAAACGAATAAGTTTACATATTTGTACAAATAAGCAATGTGGAAAATATATAAGTAACCGTAAGATAACAATGAAATGCGGTTGACATCTCTAAAATACGGAAATATTATTTTTATAAATATGAATATATATTCTGAAGATCGATTGGTTAGTAGATAGACAAATAAATGGAGTTTAAATGAGGTCAATGATGAGAATTGGCGTATGGAGGTTGGTACGGAATTCAAAAACAAATTAGGACCTGTAAAATGATTTTTACAGGAAACAGCTCTATGAGAAGAAATAAACAGGTTTGTGGACTGGATCTAGTGTTGAACTAATGCACAGAGGAACAAGGAGCAAATAAATCGGTATGGTAAGAAGATTTTTTGGTTGTAAGATCGGAAAGGGATATACTCCTAGGAAATATTGTCGTCGGAAAACTGGAGAGAACCATTTCTACTCGGCATAGCAAATGGTGACGTGGGAGCGCCTAGGGACTCCTAACATGTATCTAATGAAACAATTCCTTAGTCTTTTTAATCTGATCTCAAGCTGACCAGACAAGATACAAGGCAGCCATAATCGAAGTGAGGGAAAATGAGAGAGGAAACTAGGAGCTGACGGATTTTAATGGGTATAGTATCACGAAATCTCAGCAATTGTTTGAGGGTAGCAATAGATTTCGGATTATTGAGGAAATATGAATATTAATCGAACATGACTTGAAGGTTTCTAACGAAAGTGTGGAATAGGATAGATAATCCATTTAGGTAGAATGTGGGATAATAAGGAATGGAATTAATCATATGTTTCGAACCAATGAGAATGGCTTGGTTCTTCTTAGCGCTTAATTTTAAATCATTGCTCGTATTCAAAATATTAGTATCTTCTTGTAGCCTTCGGATTGCCTTAAGCATCTTGGTAGGATGGAAGGAAAGATAGATTTGGAGATCGTCAGCATATGAGTGGTATTGTGAATGAGGGATTGAATCAGGAAGGTTTAGAGGGAACCGGATCTTTCTTTGCTCAGTGGGCGGACATACAAAACTATAAAAAAGTATCATACTATGTTCTTCATTGAAGCTGTTTAGACTTGAAAAAAAGAGGGGACAAGGTGACCGAGCGAGCTAATGCGTGCACAGCACTGCGCGTTGCCTGGCAACCTGATAACCGAAGTTAAAGGTAGAAAAATAATTATGAGTTCAAATCCGGCACCGGGATTGGGCTCGGAATAAACTTATATTGAAATCCACCTTAATCTATTGAACATAAGAAAACAAATTGATATTTAGTAATTTAGATGAATAAAAAAAAAGTAAATTTTTATCCTTTTATACTAAAAACTATTAGAATTATTTTATTATTGTTTAAGAAGTATTAATGGCAATTTTTTAGGAAACTAATTGTGTTACATTTGAATACCACTTTATTGATTTTATCAACATTCTGGGGTTTAATTGTACCCAATCTCCTTCATGAATATTTAAACCATGGGTCTTGTAAATTGTTGGTTCTGCCCTTATCCTACACACGCACATACTATATCAATATGTAAAATAAAGGTGTAGGTAAAGATTAGAAAAAAAAATGTTTTTATGTGACTAATGTTTTAGTTTTGAAAGATAGGAAAGCAATTTTTCGAAAATGGCTCTTGGAGCCGAACCGTATAATAATAATTCTTGAATGTTTATGTTTATGTATAAGTGAAATACAATTTAATTGTTTTAAGTGTAAAAGTAAAAGTAAATACAAAGTTAGTGAGATTAAAAGGTGTTTTGGTACAAAATTAATTATACATTGATTGAATATAATAATTATAAAACGTTGTTATATCTTTTTTACAGTAAAAATTCAAAGTTATTTTGCTTACTTTTTTCTAGAGAAATGTTTTTTTGATCATCTTTATAAAGATCCTACTAATGGTAAATTGGATAAAATTTTGATTAAATCAAAACCCCTCGATAGGTTCATAGAAGTTTAGTTCCATTGAATTGTTTTTCTACAATGAACATTTGATAGTTTTTAAAATTTACAATTTCAAGTGTTGAAGCGCAACAAAAAAAGTATTGAACTAGAACAAATAAGTGAAGTTGTGTTTTATTCATTATAGTTACAGATGGTTGGTTCTAGAAATATGGACTTGAGCGAAAACAAATTACCGAAATTTACCATAAATAATAAGAACTATATTTGATAAAATTCAGCCGTCTAATTTGAAAATACACTAAACATACATTAAGACCATTCATCAAAAACTATATAGTGGTGCTCAAAATCCGTCTTGTTCTTGCACTTTGCCAGACCACCTAACTGTTGCAGGACCAAGACCAAGATTGGTAAAAAAAAATCGATTTTTGAATAAAAAGTAAGCCAAAATAGTTGCTAATATTTGACAATTTTAGTTACTATATGTAAAGAATTGGTATAACCAATATACTTTTGCATTTAACACTTCTAATTTTTCATTCGGATTTAGTTAGGTTACTCCTACCCAAAATTTTACAGTAATATTTCTATACTAATAAGATAATAGGTAACTGCAAGACTGTTGCGAGACTGAGTTTGCAAGACCAAGACTCGTCTCGGTCTTACATTTGGGCAAAACACTAATCAGATGAAAATGGTACGAACATTTATCAAAACACTATCAATTCGTCTAATGAGACTTTTTAGTCAATCCTTCTATCGGTTTATACAAAAAACTATTAGTTGAGGGATGGATAATTTACTATAGGAATTGTCAGTTACAATTTACTTTTTTGTTTTAGGTGGCCAACATGTATTTTTGAAAAATAAATGTTAAAAATTGTCGTAGGGTTACTTATCTAAATGTTTTAATATTCTGTTCTTACTGTATGTTAATTTAGATAAAAAATCACTTGTAATTATGCAAAGTGCAGTTATAATTCTATATATTTGGTTACATTTTATTATTAGTATAAATAAATTATTAACACTAGGAGGTGGTTTTTTGTTTTAGTTATTTTAGTGGCAAAGAACTCTTTTCATATGGACGTGTTTCATCTGCATACCCCCATGAATGGATTGTTTCAATTTTCGTATGTTCCCTTGCTGTTGATAGTATTCCTGTTCGCTTCTTCCTTGCTTGAACAATGTGTGGCGGTGCAGTTTTGAGATCATATGCTTGACCTAGTTTGGCCATAAATTCAATAAATAATGCTGCCAAATTGATACGAAAGCCGCCTAATTCAGCTGATCTGTAGTCCCAAGGGAAAGCATGATGGTAATTGTGCCAGCCGTCCCCAGCAATGCCAAGGCTGACTAACCAATTTTCAGTTGGGTTAATATTTCTAAAAAAAAAAAAAAATAATTAAAATAAATTAAATATAACGAAAATGTGTAAATATTTCGTTATGTTATGGAATCTATCTTTCTAACTAAAATTAAAATGTTGTAAGTTGTCATTCCACAAAAAGAAAGTATTTTAGGAGGATATTTTAAGGGAAGCTCATTGAACATTGTTAGAATATCGATCCTTTGGCTATGGTTTGGTATACTGGAGATCGCCGAGCATATAACATAATGATGTAGGCTCTGAGGGCCAAGATCCCGAGGGAGGTAGGGAACAAGATCAACTAATGACCAAGGAGGATTTTGTCTGCCACGTTTTTGTGCATGTGTGCAAGGAAGTGATCGGCCTAATCAGCCTCTCTTTAGGAGAGAAGGAGGTTTATCAGGGAGGACATATGACTGAAAGGATAGATAAGGATAGTGATTGGACAAAAGAAGAGTAAGCTGCTTGCACAGTTAGTTAGAAATAAAATATCAATTACTTGTTTAAATATAGCTTTAAATAAAATTTTTGCTTACTTGTCGTATGGCCTTGCCCCAAACTTATGTGCTGCACTGTTTATTAACCATGTCATATGAAGTGTGAAACAATATCGAAGCATCACAGCCGTGAAAAATGAGGTGATCACTGTTTCGTTCCAAAAATACATGGGCACTAATGTAGGCATTATCATGCAAAGAGGTACAGCAATTTGGTAGTAATATCTAAAACAAACCAATAAACTTATATTTTTATTTTAATCTATATTTGTTTATTTCCCTCTCCCTCCATTGTCTTTGAAAATACGGGATTAAAATTTTATTTCATAAAACAATCAATGTTTAAATCATTTTTTTTTTTTATATTTCTACCCAGGAGTCACACCTGTTTGAAATTGCGAACATCGCTGCCTTTTTCGCCTTGCTCCAAAATCGAAATGAGGTACGCCTTCTATTTATTTCCACGACCCAAGGTTTCGTAGTAATGATAGTTCTCAGTTGAGATGAGGAGAGGAAAATCTTCGTCGAGGCTGCAGAGAACAGTACTCAGTACAGAGACCAGAGACCAGTACTCCTCTTTCTTAGCACTAAGGGCTAAGAAAGAGGAGTACTGGTCTTCAAGGGGAGTGCAGTTAGTTATCACATGTTCAGTCTTTTTTGCGTACCCAGAGTCGTTTAAGAATTGTTGGACACGCGTACTTCAGCAGGTACAGAGTATGATACCCTTAGAAGCCTATCCGTTTGGAGTAGGAAGATGACATGGCTGCTGCCAAAACCTAAGCAATGTTCTCAGGAACACGACTGTGAGAGCACATCATATCTTCATGGAGATCCAGCTTATTTAGTATCCCACCTTATTTGGACTACATGGCAAGCTTCTTGACAGTCGTCCATGAAGCAAATTTTGCTGGTGGAACCATCTGATGCCTTAGATACCCAGCGATGCAGGCCATTTACAAAGGAGTGGTACTTGAAGTACGCATCCTTCTCGTGGAACCTGGACCTGCCTAACCTAAAGAAGAACGAGTTGGAATCTATTCAGAGAATGGCTCTGCCGGTCACCAAAGCATATAGAACAGTGTTTCACGGGGCAGTACAGGTCTTAGCAGGGGAGCTATCTCTTGGTCTGCTATTACAAACAGAAGGCTAGGCAAGGACCCCTAAGAATCTTCGAGCGAGGATTGAGGAACTACTTATGGATGACAATATTGAGAAATGGAACAGGCGGTGGGTCAGTGCCACTTTTTGGTTACCCTAAGGAAGTATTTCCTCGCCTTCCAGTCTCAACTAGCTGCCAAATGGATCTGATCTTATATGTATAGCTGTACCCGATGGCAAATAAATCAATTATTTAGATTTTTCGGCGATACTATTCAAGGTTAGCATATCTTTAAAGAATCAATGATCGGCAATCTTTCGAAATTCTCTTTAAAATAAATTGCATTGAAGGTTGGTCCTTCTTTTATTTTTTAAGTTTATTTATTTTCTTAAAAACATCTCATATTATTTTGAAAACAGGTCTTTCTATTAATTTATATTTCTCGACTCATCATCGATCTTAAATCTGACAATGCTTAAAGCCCTTAAAAAACATTTATAAAAATAACTACAGCAATTGCTCAAAGATTGTGAAAGCTACGGGCCTCAATGTTGGTACCCTCACTGCTTTCAGAGAACCTAATAAATATTCCCTTATCTGTTTCTGTTGAACTTTTTCAAGTAAACTCTAGTGAATGTTTATGATAGTTGCTATTTTAATGTCATACTCCTAAATTAAATGGAGATACAGTATCAAAATAAACTAGATAGTTTTAAGGAGCATTTTTAAATAGATTATAGAATTCAACGGAGCATAGTTGTTAGTTTATGAATTATATATTTATCTGAAGTTACTTGTCATGTATACAGTTTATTCTATGAACAGGTTTTCCTACCTTTTAAAGAAATGCTGCATTGTAGTATTACATGGTGAATGTAATACTATGATGCAGATCACAATGATGGTGAATCACTTGTTATCTAAGAATTGTTCAATACTTTAATTTTAATATTATCATGTTTTGGACTAAGTTTGGCAGTCTGTGAACATAGTTTAAGATAGATTTTATCCATTTTAAAGAATTTCATTTTATTACAAAAAAAAAAAAAAAAAAAAAAGATAAAATAAAGAAAACAAAAAAACTGAAATTAATTTGAGATATGCAGTTGAAATAATCGAAAGTTAGAAATGAAAAGTGCGTTGGTATTTTTATGCAATGGAATTTCGAGTATATTTTAAATTGCAACCGTTTGCTTAGGGGCCCTATTTAATTTGAGCTTGCTCAACATACAAAGGATAATACAGTTTTGAAGCATTTTAGATAATGTTTGACGTATGGCTATAAATAAAAAAAAAATTAATACAGATTTCCTGGCACTCTGAGTAAAAAAATAATTTTTTATTTCATTTTAAAACGTTTCTTCGATTCGGATACTGTAGAAAAAAATGTTTGATCTACATTAGTGATATATTACTTACCTATGTTGACACATGACGACAGGATTGGCATGTAAATCCTCAAGGAAAATAGTTTTTCCCTTTTCCATAACTAATGGATTTTTTTTTAACGTTAGCCAACCGATATGAGAGTAGAAGAATCCTCTGGTAGAGTTGTGCGGGTCTGCATCAGTGTCGGTGTATTTGTGGTGGACCCTGTGGTCTCTCGCCCATCTGTATATACTTTTCTGCAAACGTATTAAATCAAGGAATTATTTTTAATAATATATTATGTTATGTATAATACATGTTTTATAATAGTTTAGTAATTTAAAAGAAGCATGCACTTCTTATTTTCTATAGGTTTATTCTATATCTGTTTGAAATAAAATATTTGGCTCAATGTATCAGAAAGATGATTCCTATTAACTTTATTTAATATAATTAACATTTTTTTAAAAATATATATAATTTTCTTTATGTATATATTTCGGAAATCGTCTGCTGGTGACAAAATTACTCTATAGACACTCATGCATATTTATACAAAAAGATTAATTATGCATGCCCATCAAGTATGATTGTATGTGTTTAGCCAATTTAATACATTTTTAATTAATCTAATAAAGAGCATAAATTGTTTAACTATTTATATCCTTTATTAGATTTATTGCAAACGTCTAAAAGTGGTTATACATGGACAGGTAAAATTATTCTTGGTATTTACTTTAGTAATATTATTTTTTTTTTTACGGAAAGTCAGTTATTCTTGAACGTCAACTTCATCTGAAGTTCTATTGGTCTTATATTCCATATATTTGTTCTTTTCAGAGTTTTATTTATATTGTGAGATTATAATTTTATTACTTAATTACGTTTAATATTTGTGCCTATAATATGTTTGCATCCATTAATCACCATTTACCATAGGACTTCGTCAATTTAAATAACTGAAAAATATTACTACGTTAAATAATATAGTTGAATCAAGGAAGCGAAAGCAGTACAGATACTCCTATACCAATTAATTTTGTCCTGTTTTCAAATTGACAAAATTGTATTTTTAAATTGAGTAAAAATATTTGAGCGATAAATACTGACGTTAAGATTATTTAAAAAATATTAATGAAATTTGAATAATTTTTAGAAAATCTACTAATTAAAAAAGTAGTGATTTTGTTTCACGGTTTCGTTCTAATATTTTAAATATATTATCTGTTTCTTTTCATCTCCTAATTGTACTGCAGTGTTGTACGGATCTAATGCGATTACTCTACAGTAAAATTCTATTTAAATAATTATTAGAGATACTTCTTATTTACTTCTTGACTGAATAAATAATTAATTATTTTTTAAATACCATTTTTTTTTATTAAACAACTGTATTTATATTATCGAAATTACTAATGAATTATAAACCAAAATTCCTTAACGGTTATCAAAACTGAATATTTTACACAGTGCATTGTTGAAAGTTTCAAATTGGCATAGAATTCAATTATGTAGTTTTGTGATAGAAAATTAATAACAAAGAAAGCTAAAATTTATATGCGTAATTAGTAATTATATATATATTTTATGTCACCGACGAGTCAACCACAAACTATCAAATGAGTTATTTTCTAACAAAAATGATTATCTAGAATAAGTGCATTTATAAAATTATTTTATCGGCTGAAATAAACGTTTTGAATAACCTTTATTTATCTTCTGTTCAAGTTATTGCTTCCAAATTGAGCTTAATGATCCAAACTAAAATATATTTTTATTTAGTTCTCTATTTCTTAATCCTTCAGAAAACGAAGTTAGAAAATGTCTACTTTTAACTAAAATTTGTTAACCATTGTAATGATCAACACTATATAAATATGTTTAGTGTGTTCGGATTCCTAAATTCTTATTTAATCAAACACGTTAATTTTTCGTTCCAACATCCTCTATTCCTCTAATAATGTAAATTTAGATTATTTATCGTTTTATGTTCAGGATTTATTTATAGCATTATGTTAACCTAAATAGTATTATATCAGAATGTTATTTATAATTTATAAAAATAAATAAGCAATTCTTAAATTGTTATGTTATCAATCATCATTTTTTTTTTGCCATTGAAAAATACATTAGGAGCTAATTAGAAGATTTATTTTATTTGATTTATTTATATATTTTTTTCCAAACTGGTTGGAATATAAAATCACATCTGTCTTTTGATAGATAGGCCTCGAGGGAAATTCGGCACTTCACTTGGCTATTCTCCGGTCCAGATGTCACAGCAGCAATTTATTTTATTGATAGCTCTAGGATTTGACGACATTGCGCCTCTGAACATAAAAAACGCAATAAATTACTATTAAAATAACCAAAAAAACTGGATATCTGTCACCAATTTGGTTAGGTTATCCAGTTTTTTTTTTTAACTTATCCCTGTCGGTTCTTGTTAGTTTGACGGATTCATTTCAAAATGTCGTGCTCATTATCTAGTTTGGAGCCAGTGGATAATTCCTTTAGGGGTTGATGTAAATTAGAAGGGCCAAGGACATTGACGGATCCAATTTGGACTTAGGATAGAAAGCTGTTTGGTGGATCTTTTAGGTCGACATATCTTATTAAAATATACTCTTGATTAAGCAGCCGTCAAATTTTGCAAGGGTATTTCTAAACCATGTTTAAGCGTTGTATGAATTATATGGACAAAAAAAAAAAAAAGTCTCAAGGATGATTGCGATAATTCCATCATAGAATATACTGTAATATTGTACCATAAATCATACCCTTTATTCGAAGGAATAGATCTATGAGAATATTTTTACATAAACTTAACTTAAATCATACTGGTGGGTAACTAGTCCGACAAATAGTCCCATAGCTCAGTTTTTCCAACTGCTGAAGACTACCTCTGTAGATCCCTTAACAACTAGTATCAAATGAAGTATCAAAATTCATTTTTCGAGACTGTCATGAAATAAATACATTTCAGTACTGCCCAATGGAATACATCTTCATTTAATCGTGATTTCTTTGTCATATTATAAAAGAAAGATGATTATATGAATAACCAAGAACTTGAAATAGATGAAACCTGAAGCAAGTAGAGACAGCCAGCTCACTACATCTATGCCATATTACGGCTTCTGTTAATCTTTTATACTAGCTTTTTATCAATTTATATTTTAACGTGGACCGGGCTGGGGCATGCAGTTCGAAGTGTATCCTGTTTATTATTTCGTGAATATGCATAAAATTAAGCAGCTAATTTTTTTGTTTTGTTTCAATTTACTTTGTACAGAAGCTATCCAGTGCTGAATAATTTAGAAAACCACACTCGTCTGTGAACTCCAAAAAATACTTTTAAAAAACTATATACAAGAATAATGTTCACAAATTATTTTTGAAGTACCGAGATATTACCTAAACAACCTTTTATTAGTACTTATTTTCACTTACCTATATATGAAATATATATTTAGTTAAAGTATTGCGATCGTGATAATTTTCGAATCTGAGTTTTCAACGGAGTACATGTTTTGAGGAGTCGAAATAACGAAGTCTCACAAAATAGTATGTGTGTGTGTGTGAGTGTCTGCGTGCGTTAATTGTCTAGCTCAAAAACGAAATGTCCTACGAAAGTGAAGTTGCATATTTAAGGTTTTTATATACTTAGGATATAACAGCCATTTTTTCGTCAAAATCGGCTTACCGGAAGTGGTACTTTATATCGTGGATTAAAATTTTTTTTACGATTTCCTTGAAAACCGTCCTAACGATTTTGATTAAATTCATTATATCAGTGTAAAATTCAGCAGTTTTAAATAAAATGTAGGTTTTATTCTGATTGATGGGTTAATTTATCTAACGGGGTTAATTTTTAATATTAACTTCTCCTAAAGCACCTTTATTTCTTTTTTATTTGAAACAATTGAATATTTCACATTCATCACGAATATGGAAGATAGTTAAATATAAAATATGAAACAATTTGGTCATTAATTTTTTTTTTTCTTTTTTTATTGAGTATTATAACAATCTGTCTGTTGGACATTGCTTATAGTGAGGTAGGATGACATTCACACTATATGTACAAAAAAATAAAATAAATAGAACAAAATAATAATCAAAAGTATATACAATAGACAATAAAATAAAATAACCTAAAGAATAAGAAAATTAAAACTAAGAAAAAAAAAACACATGCATACCTATATACAATCAGGCGAGGGAACTCCAGGAGAACCCTGCGCTACTCTCCCAACCGCGTCACTGGTACTAAAGCCAGCGGAGATTGGTCGAGAGCACTTTAGCCACATACACTTTGGTCATTAATTAAAGAGGAAATAAGAGATCGTAACGGAGAATAGTTGTAATTCAGGAACCAAAGGAATACGAGCTCACCCGTTCTCGCCCAAAAGATAAGAACACCCTTCCATACGTAACATCAGCTTAATATAATTAGTATTTCGTCAATATTATGCAAATATAAATAAGCGGTTTTCATAAATACTATTGTTGGTATTATTTAATTGTATAGATTCCAGCGTTATAATTATTAAAATTTGTATATATAAGGGTACTTATACAAATAAAATACCCACAATGAAATATAAATCAATATAGCGTTTGTGATTTTAACTTTCACTTCTCCTTTTTCTGAAAATAGTTATTTCTGCTAAGAAGAGAGTGGTAAGTGAAAGTTGTGTGATGATGACCGCACCTTACCGGATTTTTTTTTTCATGTCGCTCTGAATGACTGACTTAACGGTGCTTTGATCATTCTGAAAAAATATCAGGAAAAGTATATTTGATCTAACTTTACCTTTTTGGCAAATTTTTTGACTTGATGGCCATGATAGTCTAAATTAATTAAAAGCATGACCTTAATAAAAAAAAAAATGTGGTGAAGGCCTCATCCCCAGACCAGTGTCCTCCAGTGCATGTTTTTTTTGTTTTGGTGCTGTTATTTATTTTTTCTTGATTGAGTTTTAAGTTAAATTTTGTTGTTACGGTTTTTCTGAAATTTACTTTTATCTTAAAATTTTTTCATCAACTTTAAACTTTTATCTTCAAATTTTTATATTTTCCGCGTTTGATGAAAGTAGGAGGATAGAAGACTCGATCGGCCCCTCATCTACACGAAGAAGATCAAAATAAAAGAAAAAAAAGTTTGATTTATTTTCGCTTCTTGGTTTAAAGAGGAGACATGACAGATAATTAAACTATACGATATAAATATATTTACTTATATCTTAATTATAGGTATTGATAAAAACATACTAATTAAGGAACATAAGGCTGTTCATTAAATACAAAAAAAGTTGAGATTATTCACTAATTTGATTTTCATTAAAATGACATAACAATATTTTGGAATAAACGGACGTTGATACCTAATTATTTAAATATAATATCAGATCTAGAATTATTAATCTACAGCAAATGTATTTAAGATTATAAACATATCCTTTATACATCCATGAAATGATTTTATATTTGACTTCTTCTTTCACGCAAGTACAATGAAATAGTTTCTTAAACAATATTATTGCCTTTGATTAGGTGAATTTTAAATACTTTTTCCGAACTTAAAAATATTTTAAAAGTTTACATTTAGTTCGTAAATCTCATTTAATTCCCTTGAAAACATGTGATTTACGTTAAATATTATTAGTTTTCAAAAATTATTATTTATATTTTTTTTGGCACTCTTTGTTATCTTCAACAAATTTCTATATTAGATATTGATTTTACTAAAGTTCTTCGCTTTCCAACGATATATTATTCGTATACCTTCTGACAAGTATTTCGGAACATTTATTTTAGACCTGGATAAGCGTTTTTATTTTTTCCTCCTTTATTCAATTATCAAATTATTTCAAAAGTTATATTTAGCATTTTTTCATAACTCTTAATACTCAGAGATAGTTAATTATTTAAAAGAAACCATATTAAATGTACTTTATAGGAAGACTCATATGAACATTGGGCATTTAAGCCCTGTAAAGTGAAATCAAGGGAGATAAAACCTGAATGAGATTAAAGACCACTTAGTCATGCAACATCGAGTTTAATCAAAATAGTTAGAGCCGTTTTTGAGAAAATTGTAACAATATGTTTCACCGTTGATATAAAGTGGCACTTCCGGTTAGCCGATTTTAAGGAAAAAGCTGCTAGAACATCTAAGGCATATACCTGTCTTAAATACGTAATATCAGTTTCGTACGACTTTTCGTTTTTTAGCTATACTGCTAACATACAGACACACAGATACAGAGACACATTGACCATTTTTCGGGACTTGGTTATTTGGACTCAGGCTACCCCAAAACGTGTATTTCCGTTGCAAATTCAGATTCAAAAATGTTCACGATCGCAATACTTACCCTTACTGTATATTTACGTATATACGTAAGTGAAAGTAACAAGAATTTTGTTCCGTTTAAATACTTCTTTTTCTTATAATTTATTTGTTTATTTTTTCTAATCTACGGTTAAAATGTATTGACCTCTTGTGAACTCACCTGAGCAGCCACGGTAGCGAATAGAGCCAGAAGAAGTTCTAACGGCATTTTGACTTTGTATGAGTTATGAGACCATAGCCTGTGTACTCCTGCTACGACTCCAATAGCAGATAGTTCATATAGCAATATTGCTGAAACATCGGTTTACAATTGTAAAAATATATTTTTCTGTTTAAAAATAAATATATATATATATATTGTATGCAGAACTAAAAAAAAAAATATATATATACCGTCGGTTTATTACGAAAAGTCACAAAGTATATTTTACATGGACCCAAATTTATGTTTTTTTTTTATTTTATTGAAATTTACAACATGAAGAGAAACTACCCATTGATAGAACTCAAAATTCTATATTAGAAGGTCCCGAGGCCATCTTCTTTTCAGACGCCTCGGAGGGTTATCATGGATCGAGGAGGAAGCAAGGTTTGAAACGAGAGGATTCGGATGGTTCTGCAGTTTGTTATGGAAGGATAGGTATCTGGATTGGGCCAAATCGGAAACATTTGGAACATTAAGTTCTTTATGGATGATTTTATTAGTGACAAAGTAAGGAGCGTTGAGGATTTTACGATGGATTTTGGATTGTAAGGATTGGATACGAGTGGAATTCGATGGTTTTGTGGAGCTCCAAAGCTCAATTTCGTAAGTCCAAATAGGTCTTATTATTGTCATATATATGAGTCGTTTGTAATTGATTGAAAGCTTAGAGCGTTTGTCTAGTAAGTGCTGCAGTAGTCGAAAACGTCGGGCGGTTTCTATCCGTTTCAGTCGTGTATGGGGGTTCCAAATTTATGTTAAAACAATTCATTTCTGCAAAATAATTATTTTGCGGTGTATTTTTAGCTAATTAACTCGAAGAATTATAAGAATCAGACAACGTTCAATTTTTAATAGAACTGCTATGATCATTGGGTACACAGATGACATAGACGTAATGGGATGAAACTATGAAGCCATTAAAAACGTATTCTTAGAGCTCCAACGGGAAGCTGGAAAAATAGGTCTGTTTAATTATGAAACAAAAACAAAACACATGTCCACAGACCTCCCTCCCTCCCGTGGAGAACCATACATAAATATTGGGCCATATTCCTTCGAGTAGGTGGAAGAATTTATATATCTAGAATCACAAGTGAATTCCCATAATGACATTGCACAGGAGATTCAGCGTCGGATTGTCTCCGCAAAGAGATGTTACTATGGATTCGCTGAGTATTTCAAGTGCGGAGCATTATACCTAAACACCAAGATCCGCCTGTATAAGACATTGGTAAGGCCAGTGCTCACTTATGCTGCGGAATGACCACTATCAGGAACCAAGAACAGGCCTTCCTAAGGTTTGAGAGACAGATCCTGGGAAGAATCATGGGTGAAAGACATGTAAACGGAGCCTAGAGACAGCGGACTAATGCTGAATTAAGGTAGCTATATGGGGATGCTAATGTTACGTTTATTAAAGTAAGTCGTCTCAGATAGACTGGACACGCTATAAGAATGTCTGAAGATCGGGTCCCAAAATACATCCTCTTAGAACAAATCTTTGGCGAACGAAGAAGAGGAAGACCAAGGTTGCGGTGGATTGATGACGTATCTGATGATGCTATTCACAAAGTTGTGGAAGGATGTAAATGTAGAACCTTCTGCCTGATCAAT
This sequence comes from Nezara viridula, assembly GCA_928085145.1. Classification (NCBI taxonomy): domain Eukaryota; kingdom Metazoa; phylum Arthropoda; class Insecta; order Hemiptera; family Pentatomidae; genus Nezara; species Nezara viridula. Next base: position 44,678,898 of record OV725077.1, on the reverse strand, counting down.
CAGTTACATTTTTTTCATATTTCTAAGCTACACATATCATCTAAGAATAAGCTGTCGAATATTAATATATAATAATAAAAATCTTAAAATTATCTGTAATTTATTCATGCGAATTAGAAATCTGTATAAATCCTGAAATTTATTATTGAAAAATATATACTTACTCCAAATTATAGTTTGCCATTTAGCCTTTTTGAACATTAGGTAAGCTCCAAACAGTGCACCCACGTGTATGAACACAAATACCCCTACAGTTCGCCATTTTATAATGTCTTCGTATTTTTTCTCGTTTCCTTGGCTGTTCTCTTTTTTAACTTTGTTTAGTTCATTTTCTTCAGTATATGTCATCCTGATAACAAATAGGTAATGGTTTAATAATAAGAAGTTTTATATTTTACTTTAGTAATATTAAAATACTTATTTAAATATGTTCTTGTCTTTCCAATTTTCATGAACGTCTAATTATTGAAAAGAATTTGAAAATAAAATGTAAAAAACGTTGAGGAGGGAACCACTCTCTTTCTAGATTTTTTACACGATGTAAATTATTTACCAATTGGAAGCAAAAGTTTGAAAATCTGACTAACTACATATTTTTTTTTTCATATAGTTTACGAAGCTTGTTGAAATCATGATAAGGATCTGTTTTTCTCCATGATGAATGACTGTTATTGCATTAAATATTAATGTTTATTATTATTAAATTAATAATTAAGTTATTATTTTGTAAATTTTTATTATTTTATTTCAATGCTTCACTACTGCATATAGTTGGTCGATCGGAATGAAATTGAAAATCCTGAGCTCTTCAGAGGTATTGTTCTGATTGATCTCGAAATTCAAAAAGCATTCAGATTCTTTAATGAAACCAGTTTTCGACGTTAGCTACTCGAAACATTCCTTGTTATGTGGCGTCATTCGTGAAAAAATGATTACAGCATAATAATTTTTTTATCTTATTTTGTCTGGTTTTTTTTTTTCAAACAAATCGACATAAAAAATATCCCGTCTGTCCAGTCTTTCTACTTTTCTTATAGTACCGAGTGCGAAATTATATGCCTCTTAAAAGAAATTGTGAATGTATTATTAACTTTCGTGTTTAAATATTAAGAGAGTAAACTGTTTTTATTGATTAATACATAGCCAATATTACATTAGTCAAATATAATTATAATTTTAAGGTCCCGGGTTCGAATCCAGCTGAAGGCTGGTAATTATTTATTTTCTTTCATTAAATACCCAATTAAGGGGAAAACCTGGCGGTTTAATATGATGTTGGCCCGAACTTTGGACAATCTCTGTCCTTGAAACAGTATTCCTTGAAACAGTAAACACTGAACCCAAGACCCTTCATTAGTTCGAATGGTACAACTTTTGTTTTTGTTTTATAGAATAATATAAAACCCATTCATGAAACTGCTAGGAAGAATAGTAAAAGCACAACTGGAAAAGCTAAGCTGTATGATCAAGCCGAGGTGCAATGTGGATTTACACCACAGCCAGGTATTCACCATATTTTCAGTCTGGAGCAGCTATTAGAAATGCAAACAGTCAAATCAAAAAGACTAGATTTAATTTTCATTGACTTGGAAAAGGCATACGATATGTGTGCCATGCTAACTCTTGTAGGAATACTTATGGTAGACTGAAATAGACCAAGGAATCATGAACCAAATTAAAGAAACGTTTACAAATAATAGATGCTAGATCAGAATAGGCTCATTGTTATCAAGGAAATTTCGGAAAAGGGTTACTGCAAGGATGCTGCACGTTCTCTACACTATTTAAAATATATCTTGATAAATGCCTAATTAAATACCTTAACGGGGTAAATATTAACTCACATATTGCAAAATATTGTCTATTTCCTTATTAAATTACTCTTAATTTTTAAATTTCGCCTAAAGGTATAAAAAAAAAATCGTATGAGGAGACAAATTAGATCTTTTTATTTATAACTATCTGAATCTTATAAAATATGTTTTTTTTTAATAGTTAAGTTGTGGTTTACGTTTATTTTTCTTAGTTTGCTATAAAGGTTAGTTGTATAGAATAATTAGCGCAAGAGGCTCTTATTAGAAAGTATAATAGAATTTCCTTTAAGGTACCCTGAAGATAATATAACTCAAAATATATGTTAATAGTTATGGTAAAAACGATATTATTTCTATTCTTGACGATTTAAATTTTTTTTTATCAGTTCAGTTTTAACTAATGCCAGGATAAAAGCTGTAAATATGACCAGTTTAAAAAAAAACTCCTCGTCAGAAAATATTAAAATTGTGACATTACACGAATTGGAGGAATTTTCACGGAAAAGTGGGTCGAGTACAAGTTGCCACCACCACTCAACTGTACTCTTAGTCTTGAAGAAAAATGTTTCTCAGGGCAACATGGAGCGAACGAAAGGAACTTGAAGGGGGGAAAAAACGAACAATTAGGCCATTTAATGATGCAATTGTTTAATCTTCCAGAGGTCTTGCAGATAACAGTATGGAATATAAAATAAAATTTAATAAAAATTTACTGGATAATGCAATTCCATGCAATTTTTATTTTTGGACAGGCCTGTATAGTTATCGTTATATATATATATATATATATATATATATATATATATATATATGTATGTATATATATATATATATAAATTAATACATACATACAGGAAAAAAAAGCTCCTTCCTCGAAATTAAGTCCTGAATCTCTTGCTGGTCGTTATACAAGGTCTTTCCCAGACCTTTTCAATCAAATACTTATTTGTATACTAATTTAAAATTTTTATTTAATGCTTTTTTTCGTATCAAAAGTGGTACTATTCAGGTTAGTGATTTTTTTTTTCATGAAATTACAGAAAACTTTAAAATTTTCCACAATCGTCTAAACTTTTTGCAGAAGCAGAAATAGTATTATCCCACCTGAGCTAATGAATTAAAATTATTTTATATTTATAAGTATTTCCATTTGTTGAAAAAATATCATTATAAGAGAAAACAATAAGATTTTTAACAAGAATTTTAGCTATTCATGTTTATGAAATTTTCGTGCACTGTTATGAATAAATGTTAAAAATTGAATAAAAATATCTATTGCAATGATTGATTGATGGAGTTCACACAGATGGTTAAGGAACGTACAAGCTTTATCATGTTGTACTTAGCACTTATGCAATTTGAGATACATTTCATCATTCCAAAACATAATGAGTGATTAAGATGTTTTTCTTGTTTAGTAGTGTAGCGTATTACTATTTTATTATTATTACTGAATGTAATATACCAGTATAAATTAGAGCATATAATAAATATTTTATTTAAATCAACTAAGTGAACTAAAATTTCAATAATATTGCAATTTTGTGATTATATATTTACGTTTTTATGGATTATTTATTATAATGATAACATAACTGACCTGCTGCCTGCTTGGTGTCAGGACGTGTGGCTTCGTTCTGGCTGGCGTGTGTCTGGTGGAGTCTTTTATAAGGTCGCTTGTCTGTCGTCACGGTCACTCTAAACCATTACTATTCATCCATACTTTTAGTGTTATTGTTTAATAATTTATTATTGATTTCTTTATAAATAATTTATCATTCGGGATCAGTTCTATTTAAAATGAGTAGTTAGATGAATAAAATATTTCATTTTAATTTATAGTTACATTTCTTCTGTGCATTATAATCATGCTCAAGTATTTCTAACATGTATAATACATTCTGATAAGTGAAGGCAAATGATTAATTTGTTTGAACGCGCTTTCCGCTTTTGAAAAAACTTTTTATAGAGAATGGTTTTTAGGCTTTATAACATTGAGATCCCAAGAATGAAGTACTTTAATGAAATTGAATAAAAAAGGTCTGCCAAGGAAGGTCAGGTCAGTATAGCTTCCTCACCGTTTGCATTGGCTAATAAATATCTATATTACATGGTCTAAAATTTTTCGTATGAGAATAAAATATCTGGGAGAAGCCTTTTTCGGAAATTCGTTAATCCTTCAACATATACTGGTTTGATATCCACGAGTTTTGTTCATCAGCGAATACTAAAATGCGAAAAAGTTCCGCACATGCAGATATCATATTTGATGTTACGAGATTAAAAAAAAAAATCGAGTGCGTACTTAACATGAATATCACTACTGTTAGTGCAAAAAGTCTTATGTAAACATTGAGTGTTTTACAGAAAATCATAAAAACTTATTGTTTTGTTATGATTTATTAGTATAATTTCATAAATTATTGCCCTCTGCTATTTTTTAATGTAGCAGAATGCTTACGACTTATTGCACTAACAGTAGTAATTTTTACTTAATCGGCATGTTTTGCTCGTAAAATCAATGTTACAAAAATTCAATAAGAGAAATAAGTAAACTAAAGTTTTTGGTTTTCAGAGTTAACGAGACCAATACTTTTCTTCAGTCAGAACAAAACTATATGAGCTGGAATATGAAAGTATATGTGAAAATTAATCTCGATACCACGACGAACTGGTTGAACTTTAATAGAAATAAATTCAATCACAAATAAGATTTTTCTTTTTTACAAACTCAGAGTAAAAATTAATTTAAATTTACTGAAAATTAAACGAAATCTGAGTAACGTTTGGAATCGACGAAATAATGTAGTTTAAATTAACTCTTTGAATAAAATTTTATAACTCCATAAAAATATTGTCATAACCTACTCCCACTCCATATGATCAGTACCTTTCACATTTCCTTGCCATTATATTGTTAACAATTATTTTTAATTGAACAATGAAATTCATTTTAGGAAATTTCTATACTATTCTCCAAATTTCCTCCTTGTTTGGGTCAAATTGAACGCCTAGTTTTTAAACTATAGGCGTGCCAAATATTACGTTGACTGATCCGAAAGCGAAAGTATTTTTTCTAGGAGAAGTGGATAGAATTTGATAAAATTCATACCTACTTGATTGTCTGTTTACCAATCTCTAACTTCCCTCCAAATTTAAGCCAAATCGAACATGCGGTTTTAAAGATATAGACGTATCAAGGAAAATACATTTGCGCATATATACAAGAAATTAGTGGACAGAATTCAATAAAATTGGCATAACGTTATTTTTTTACCATTACCTACCTTTTATCTAACTTTGAGCCAAATCAAACGAGTCGTATCTGAAATATTGGCATGTCTAATACAATACGTTTGCGCATGCGTAAGCGAAGTGCTGGATGGAATTTGATAAAATTGATATGGAACTATCTAGGCACCAATCCGGATAATCCCTAAACATTTTATGAAAATCGGATGAAAGGGTACTAAGTGATATTCCCGTCATATCGATTTGACTACAGACAAACCGACAGACAGACAGGCATATTTGATCCTTGATGTCTGGAACGTAAAACGCATGTGGAAATTTTCGATTCTGAGCACATTTTTTTTAACTTCTCGCACGAACACAATGCTTCCCTTCGGTAGTGAGGAAGCAAAAGTACTCTTTTCAGCTTATTTGGTTGAAAAGACCTTCTATACAACAAATATTTAAAACTCTTTCAACTATTGAAACAGACCGATTACTTTATTTACTTGCTGCATGCTCAGTCTATACTTTTTAACGTTTTTTTCCGCGTATATTTAAGAGAAGAAAAAAAAGTGTTTCTGTAATCAGATTGGTTTGAAAGGAGTCCCTTTTCATTATGTTTCATTAAAGTGTTCCTTTTTGACGGAACGTTCAAGTGGAGTTAAAGGAACGATTAAGCCTACTACTACCCGTATACGATCGTTCTATTCCGTACTTTTTTACCTTGTTCCTGTCTAGCGTTCTCGACCCGACCCAGGTCGGTTTCAGCCGGTCTACTCCACGTCTCCTAGATCTTAATTACCTTCGTATTTCCTGGGGATCCCACTGCAGAAAATCTTTCTCGATGGAACTTGAAATTTCTTCTTTATTTTTTCGAAGTGGTTAAGAAGCGGTTTCCTGGTTATCCACAGCTCCTCGTTTTATATCTTCTATGACCATCAAATTCTCTGGATTCTTCACCAACTAGAGGTTGATGAAGGTGTAATGAGCGTGTGATCGGACAGCTTCTGGTAAATCTATTTTCCAATTATGTTATATATAGCTGTATAAGCTGATTATAAAATTTTAAGAACATTGGAAACTGATTAAAAGAAGACTATTTATCTTACGGACAACCATATGCTACTTTATTTACGTCAAGTTGTGAAAAAAAAACGGTATGTACTTATTATCTATATTATAGGAAGAAAGAACTAAAACTATTTTTAAAGCTGATAAGTTGAAAAGCAAGACGCTTCCTTAAAGGATTTTAAAAAATAGATAAAATTTTTGTAAAAAACTTTGTTGTACAAAGCCATCGAGCTGAAGTCGCTCCAATGAAGTTATTTTTTAATTTTTGATGAGTTTTGATTTTGAGTATTTCCTTAAATTTCGGAATTTAGCTAGTTAATGAGCTTGGTGATGTATTCATAATTTGTACGAAACAAGCACCTATAATGCAAATTTGAAGCAGGTGAATTCGCGTATTGTAGCTAGTAAATAGAAAAAAAAAAAAAAACAATCAAGATAAAACAAAAAATGATCCTGCCTCTCTATCTTTACATTTTAAAATGGCGTAGCTATAACTTCTCTCAAACTTCAGCCAGAACGGCATTGGATCTCATATAATTGAGTCTTTTTCCATTCATGTTAATTTGTTTAATAATAGTTTGTTAATTACATATACTTTTATAAAATTGAACATGATTTGAAATTTAAAAAATATTATATGGTTTTCATAAAAAAATATTGTTGATATTTAACTCCTTAAAATTAGGTTTAATCCAAAATATAGTTCAGAACATAAATGCGAAACTGAGGTTGTCTTCTTATCGCAAACATTTGGCCTTTCCGAAAATTCATAATGTCAGCTGAATTAATCGCGATCCGAACATTTGAGGAAAAAACAATAAGGCATTTGGTTAGAGATGTAGGTTTGTATTTATTTTTTATTTTTTAAAACTTCAGAGATAAAAAACTGGAATTTATAACGCGTTTGATTCAATACTGATTTTAGGTTACAGTATTTACATTTTCAGTTTCATATTTTCAGAATTTATTGAAAAATTATTGAATTAAATAAACAAATTGGAGCAGCAGAATTCGTCACTAAGGTCGTTTTTTTTAAAGCTAAGAGACGAAAAATGGCATAATTGAGTATAATTTAGAATTTATTTAAACTGCTAAGTATCTTTTTAGTGTTATTTAAAAAATATTTTACAATTTTCAATAAAATTTAATTTTAAAAAATTGTGAGAGGGACAGAAAAACATTTTAATTTTCAATATAAAGCAAATATATTTATATTGAACGTGAAAATATAAAAGCAAAAGGTAAATAAAAAAAAAAGTATATTTTTATTTTCAATAATAACTACAATCTACCATTCCAGTACTTCGTGAATTTTTCGTGAATATGTGGTATTTTGAACTTTCCTTACAATTGGAAAATATATTTTTAAAAATTCATAATTGGTAAATGGTTGACTGTCATGGATAATGAAGAGAAGAATAGTTGGGGTGGTCAGTCAAAAAAGAAGGCAAAAATAAATGATAATATTTATTTTTACATATGCCGACGTTTCGAACTGAAGTTCAGTCCTTCATCAGGGCTGTCTCCTTAAGTGTTGCAGGAAGAATCATTATCTCTGCAACAGTTAAGGAGACAGCCCTGATGAAGGCCTGAACTTCAGGTCGAAACGTCGGCATATGTAAAAATAAATATTATCATTTATTTTTGCCTTCTTTTTTGACTGACCATCCCAACTATTCTTCTCTTCATTATTTTTAAAAATCTTTAATTATAATCAATGAAGTTGATCTTCTGCAGGATAGGTTACTTAAATCTAAACAAATTCATGATTAATAATCACAATATTATCGTTATGTTTTATCCTCGTAAATCTCTTTTTATTATTCTTCCGCTATCAACGTCTGTTTTTAATTGATATATTTTTTCATACTTGTTATAGATTTTTTTAAAAACTATTGAATTAATTAAGGTCAATTTTAGCGTGATTTATTTGTTCGTAATAACATATACAATATGCACACTACAAAATACACACAAATATACACCTATGTATTAAAAATACTATACAGATTTTAATGTAACTGGTGGAAAATTTTTTGCTGTTCAGTGTATCAGTTGCCGGATAAATTTCTCTCTTTTTATTTATTGTTTAGGAATTGACTTATTTTTTAAGTCAATTTTTTTTAAGTAATAGGTCGTTTTTTATATATTTTATTATAACTAGTGAACAATTTCACGCTTGTTAATTTTGTCAATTATTTGAGAAGTTTATCTCCTGCCCTCTCTTAAGGTGTTGGACAAATGCCGTTTGAAGACCTTTAATTTTTCCTTTAACTCCTCAACTTTTGTGTTTTTACGGTTTTCTCACCTCTGCAGCCAACCCCGAATTGATTTATTGATTTCAACAATTTTTCAAAATTTTAATCAGTGGTAGAAATGTTCCTTTTGAGAGTCGTTGCTTTTTATAACAACTACCGCTATTTTGATAAATTGAAATCGGAAAAAATTATCCAACTGGTTTTTAAAATTCATTCAATTTCCTTATGTGAGAATAAACTATTTAAAACGGATAGATTACTTTTCATATATATATATATATATATATATATATATATACACACACATACACACATGAGGAAGAAATGGAGAGAGATTCTCTGTCAAGTTTTTTTTTCAAACCTTAGATCAAGTTTTGCTGCTATAAAACAAAAAATAAATAAAAATGTGTGTCAATGGTCGTAAAAGTCGCAAATAAAATAAAATTGGCTTTAAACATAGCAAACGACATTCGAAAAATTCCTTTTTCCTTAAATTTTTTATAACTGTGAAGTTGTTTTTATGTACTTCAAATATGATTAAAAAATCAATAAAAAACAACAAGGACGAACACCATTTCTGCATCTCCTTCATATTAAAAATGTGAAGTTAGAAATTAATTTTGAACGTTTTATTTGCACTGAACCGTGAATTAAGGTGTGTAAGAAATGATCGAACTGGCTGATGGCCTTCTAATAAAGTTTTTTAATCTGAAAATTTGTTTTTGTTTGGTTCAGTATGAAATGTTTCCTCCCATGTTTGATTCCTGAACATTCAGTTTTTTTTTTTTTGTTTTTTTCAATTTTATAAGTTTAATGTATGCTATGTCCAAAGTTTTTTTAACATAAATTTAAAAAAAAAAACTAAAACAATGTGTACTAATACAACTTCTTTGGTTCTGTAGTCCGAGAGCTCGTGAGAAAAAAATCGACATTATTTGATGACAATAACATTTATATTAAATAGACGAGAGTCTGCCAGTCGGATCTTGCTACCTGTAAAAATGGCGGCTGATTTAAAGAATATTAGGCCAGTAACTGAAATGGTCCAGAAGTCTCGGAGAAAAGCTGCGAACGGCAGACAGGCAAATTTTTCTTTTATTCGATTTTCGAATTTTATGTATCGTAAAACCTCAATTTTTAAGAAAGGATTTTTTAAATTTTTGTACGAATACAATTGTTCATTATTGAAAATAATAAACCAAAAAATTAATTATAAAATAAGTAAAACTTACGGAATAGGAGAAAATTAACAAATATTTTTAAAAACTATCTTAAGTTCTATATAAGCAATTATAATTAAATAACATTAAAATCATCTAAATTAAAATAATTATTCCTTCACCTAACATGAAAATATAAAAAGTAATTATTGCAATAAAATCAAAATGGTATTCTAAACAAAAAAAAAATAATGGAAAAATCCTCTTGTCTTATATAGTCTAGTAAAGTTACGGGGAAAAAATGCCTTACCCCAACATTAAAAAAATAAAGATGAAACTTGTCAGAAATTATTCATTACCATCTTCATAATAACTGGTAAAAACTTTCAAAGAATCCCGCGTCGGGTTTTGATGCGGGAGGAGGAAAGGGACAGAAAACTTATATTTTTTTAGCTTATAACTTAGGTTTTTTGCAAAGATTGTTCAATACAATATTAAAGTACAGAAAATTCCTATAAAAAATATCTTATACATTTTTTCGATAAAATCAATTGTTATGGAGATATTTATGAGATTTTGTTTATCATATTTCCACTGTAAGCAAAAATTGCTCCAGAATACGAAATTGATGTTATTCATAGTAGACGATACATATTTGAAGTAAAATAAGTTTTTATATTAACATTTTCGTTCGTACAAATTATTATTTAAAGTTTCTTCCGTTTAATGGTTCTTAAAAGTTATTGAGAACAATAATTTATTCGATATAAATCAATGGGAAATGATATGAAGTTTAGATTTACATTAATTTCATGTAATTGATAGAAGATATAAATAAAACGTATACAAAGTTGTCATAAACCATAGTCTGATTACATACACAGAACCAGATAAGTTTTTTATTTTTTTTTTATTTCTAAGCCAACCACGTTTTATGTTCAATAAAAAGCAATAACTAAAAAATTGTTTAATTTAGGTCACAGCAAATTACTTCATAGTAAACTAGATTAAATTTGGATTAAATACAAGGGAATCTTGTCATTTTTTAAAACATTTAAGCAATTAAGACTTTTAAGCAGTTAAACTACGGTAAGTTCGGGTTTTCATAAAATAAACTATTCTACGCGATTTATTTTATAATCCCACTATTGGTCTGAAGCTACCACACTTTCGGAAACACTTCCTTGTTTGATGAGCTTTAAGTCTATATTAATTAAGTCGTGATTTGTTACATAGTAAATTAAGATTCATCTCTAATTGAGTAAAAATATTTGGGTCGATTCCTAATTTTACCGTGCTAATATTTTTAATCCAATTAGAGAAAATTTAAATTCATTTTCAAAATAAAAAGCCTGTTAGTTTGTGGTACTTTCCGGTACCAGCGCTGTTACATTTATATTTTTGCCATTATTTTATCTGTTGTGTTTTCTTTATCCTCCAACTTTTATGGTTTTCACAGTGTATGCTTTTCGAATTATTTTTAATTTATTTTGTGAAATATTTCTTTTTTTGTCAAATTTATTGACCCCATATTTGTTAAGTTTACAACCAATTTAGTGTATAATCCAAGTTTGATGTTTTAGTTACCGTATTTCAAAATTAATATTTAAAAAGTAAAATATAATTGACTTATTTTATTTATCAAAGTTAATGTTATTTTTCATCAATATTATGAATTTCATAATATGCATCCTATAATGCATTAATTTGTGTGCATTACTATAATGGGATGTCTGATAAGAATTATCGCTTTTGTTTTTTCTTATACACAAATGTGACTTTCTTTTTGTTTTATGTTATTGAAACGAAATTTATGCTCAAAGCTGAAAATCTTCCATAATACTGTCATTTTGAAGTGTATTTAGCCAGTTTTCAATTACTAATGGAGCTAATTATAGGTTGGCCTTAAATCTGCATCAATGTTTTCAAACTTAGTTTTATTTCTTTAATTAGAGGATGTTTACTAAAGGGGCAAGTGTAGTAGAGATTGAAGGGCAGATTTAGGGCGGGAACGTATGACCGAGCGGGGGCAATTTGGAGTTATATTGCAAACAGCGCGGTTTATACAACAGCTGTGCCTACCCCTATGTATAGCGATGAGTGGCTTTAAATTCGTTTCCTACATCTATCGAGGGTAAATGACGGCTTATGTAGTCATAAATTACAGCTGGGATATGTAGCAGTCATGGTTCTAGCTTTGAATGAATTTGCTTGAACACAATTTGGAAAAGGAACGAGATAGAGATCTTTAATCTATTCTGTACATCTATCAGGAAAAGATGAGCAGCTCTTCTAAGTAAAAAATGGATGGACTTGATTGCCTATATTAGAGAAAACATTGTTAAGAGAGTGCTGAGAATTAGTAAAATAAACTAATAATTATATTCGAAATATAATATTTAGTCGGAAGCTTGGCAGGTGAAACATACATGCTTTGGCAAATTTAACCTTTTTGTTCTCTTATTCCTCGCTTTTTAGGATTTAGGGTTTTTCCTGGGCCATGGTAGAATGCGGGGGAATTATTCCAGAGTCAGTCTTCTCTGTACCGGGTTTTGAATTCGTAATTGGCGAAAACGGGTATTTTACACCCACGTTAGCCTTCTCGGCCAACTCGCTCCCATTGGCGAATTCAACTTGAAAACGCCACTCTATTTTGTATTTACAGTTTCTTTTAGTAAAGTTGTCAGTTTCCTATATCTCAAAGAAAAAAAAAAAAGTAACTTTTCTCTCAAACTATTTCTTCAAACTCTCCCCAACATCCTCCACCGACATGGACTTTTTGTATAGAAGTCACTCAAATAAACAAATAAGTGGGTGAGCCCCATCACCTTTACATTTAATAATTATTGTCACTACAAAACATAAACACAATTTCAATAAGGCCTAAAAATGTAACACAGTTACAGTAACAGTAAAAGGCGTTTAAGACAAAAAATAAATTGTTCATTAGTATTATATTATTGGGGTTAAGAAAAAAAATAATAAATCAAGAATCAGAACTTTAGTAGTTACTTAAACATTTTTCCTCATTAACAATTATAAGCCTTCAGTGCTTTGGTATTAATGACCAGAGGCGCACAGGCGACGTGCTGGTTTAGTATACCCACTAGGCAGTTCTGAAACAGCAGCATGGAGCTGTACAATGAGATAGTAGGTTTATTGTATGTTTATGACAGCAGAGTTCCATATTACTAACACTATTCCATATTTTCTTTTCTCCATAGTTTCATATCCACTTATACTAGACATTTTCAGAACCAAAAATATTCGTTTATACTTCAAAAACATTTTTAGTCGAATTACTTTTACTAAATGTTAATTTTTTTTCTTCTTTTTCTCGCCTCTACCCTAAAGGGTCATTGGCGTTTTCTATAATTTATACTCTATTATAGTAATTTATAATCTTTAAAAATTTTAACACGATAGAGACTCGCTATTCATTATCTTGTAGAATATCGTTTAGTGTTTTTCCTAGTTCTATTTTTTTTTCTGTGGCTTTTGAATTGGAGAAATGATCCACTATGATTATTATAATATCAAATGTATGCACTAGCATTCCAAATTACGTAATAGAAAACGAACTCAATAGAATGGGAATCAAACTACTTTCACCAATGTCATTTTTAAGGGCTGGATACCAGGACTCCAAAACAAGCAACATCATAAGCTTTGGACAAATTGAAATAATGTTAAAATTATTCAGTTTATTTCGAACAAAATTTTTGTGAGTTGTATCACCCACATGGAATTTTCAGATTTCTTATATGAAACGTCATTATTAACTATATTCTAAACCAGACCACCGAAAAGATGAAGGGAGCTGGAATCGCCCCAAAATTTCTAATAGGTGATATGTATTAAATATTATTAAAACTCGCCTTCTCCTTTAGACATGGTGCATTTTTTTTTTTTAATAATCTTTTTCAAGAATTAAATTCAGACATTTTATCCTTTAAGATGTCTTTGATTTATGTTTATGATGATTATGAATAATAATAATAAGATGATTGAAGTTATGAAAAATCCAACATTGTACCCTAAACCATTTTGGAAAGAAATGTATTGTCATGTAAATTGTTTTTATGCTTAATGAATAAACTAATGATTTTATTCTATTATGCTTAAATATTTGTTTTGTCTTTTTCAGGTAAGTGGGGAATCCAAACGCATCACATACTCTGATCTCTATACTTTAATTGTTGTCTAGGCAACAGTTGTGTGTATAAATGGTAAAGTTTTTCATTAATTTTTTATATTGTCATTTTGTGAAAAAATATTACATTTCATATATAAATTTACAAATAAATGATATTAATTAAGTATTTACGTACACGTATATTAACCTAGCAGAAGACATTTGGGAAACAAAAAATTGTGAAGCTTTTGAATATTTTTATTACTTAAAAAACAAATAAAAATAGCACTAATACCATATTTTTATGAGGCTATAAGCAAATATTAATCACTCTGTACACGCGTATTATAGGGTCAGGATAAGTAGTTTATAACGAGATATTATTTAAGAAAGGAGCTATAAAAAAAAATTATTTTTTGTTTTACTATTTGTTATATACGAAACCAACTTATGTAAGGTACTTAAAAAAGTAATAAAAATAATGACTTAAATAGAGCTAAACAGAAATCCTATTTTACATTTTTCTGGTGCATATGTGGTCACTAGAAAAAATCGTTTCAAAGAAAAATTTCACACGTTTCGTCTTCACCTCAAGTCATAGAACATGTATTCGGTGACACAAGTGAGGAAGTATGGGATGAAAATATGCAGATAACAAAACATATTTTTTCAGAAAATGATTATTTAACATATTGTGCCTCATTAATGAATATGGCCGAAAATTGATTTATTTATTTCATACAACTATATCGATCGATGACATCTAAATTATAACTTCCATCTATTTGACCAACCAAAAACCAACCGGACATATTTTTGTTTAGATAAAATAAGTCACGAACCATAAGATACATGCAATTTATAGAATTGATAAATCTAGACTTATTAAAATGTTAATAAGATCATTAAATAAATTAATGTAAACGGGTAAAAACTCACCAAGTGACAGAAAATCAAAGTTTGGTTGTAATTGTAAACATTTCAACCAGGTGTCACAACATGGCGTCTTTAAAATGGAGAATAAAATGCATAAAGTTAACGTTTCGCCAATTCAGCCATCATCAGGAATGAAAATAAACCCATTATTACATGATTCCATGACATTAAATCTCTTATACTTCTTAGTAGAGCTTGAAAATGAAAAAAAAAACTTTTTTTTTTTAATGTTCCGGTATCACTGGATCTTTAATTGTTAATAGTTTTTCTGTTTTTTCGGAACTATAAGTTTTCTCTATTTTATATTTTCCCCATTGTCGGCCCAAAACTTCCATCAAAGTCATATACTGCTATCTTTTTATCTTGCGACTTTCCAAATAAAGATTAAATAAAACTTTTATTTTTAAAATACTTTTATTTAAAAGGTCTGTCGATTTCGCTAAAATAAAAATTCGTTTTAAGAAATGAATTTTATTCTTAGGTACTCAAACAAACGTTACATTAGAATGAAGTTATTCCATTTAAGACGAATTATAACTCTAATATAATTACTTTTTATTTTTCATATAACGAAACTTTTTTTTAAGGACTTGAATAAATAGGAGTTAAACTTTTGCCAAAAACCTAGAACTTTATTACAAAAAAGTTCCTTCCTTAGAACTTTTTTTCCAAAAAAGTTTCATAGGAACTATTAAAAAAGTTTCATCCTCTGCTTCTTAGAGTATATTTGTTTAGAAATTTGTTGTATTTTATTAATAATAGCTTCAACAAGACCAATTTACTAAAGATACTTAAGAAGAAATAAAAATTATTTCTCAGTATGCAATTGTTAGTTCTGGAGTGATGTAATCTTGGATCAGTTTTTCTGTCCTGATATTGTCTGAATTGGGTTGACGGATTATTTCATTCTTCCTGTGCATCTTAGAAATATCTCACTGTGTGATTGGAATTTTTCCAATTATAACCTAATTAATTAAATAATTGTGTTAGCTAATATATCCGTATCTTCAAACGCACCTCGAGATAAAATTCATTGGATGATACTTAATTCGATCAAGGAAAGTTTTAATGAGAATTGGAAATGGCGTACAAAGCCCCTTCGTTATCTCTCAGTCATAATTGCCTATAATTAACATTAGTTAGGCCGTTAAATCATCTGTCAAAACAGTGAAAACGTTCCGCTAAAAGTAATTGAGCAATTACGTCTTGGCGGGTAGTTCACTTCTACTGAGTCAGTTAAGAGCTTTCGATTTTTTTTTTTTTTTTCAATTTTCTTGTTGATGATTACGAAAGTGAAAAACAATATTACTAAAAATATTAAGGCGACCCATTATAATAGGTGTGATTTGAGTAAGGACGGACTATCCATCGGCACCACTCTGTCAGTTTTATGCTGAAGATCGCGGGACCATCTTTTTACTGACAAATAGAAAAATTGATTGAAAAGAGATTATACAAACTAGTGAATTAGTGTTAATATATGGACTGAGTGGGAAGATATGTATCTATATCAGACTAAGTCTTCATCATATTTCAATATAGGATACTAAGAACTTTTATATACATTTCTTAATTTGTTAAATGACAAGTACTAGAATTTTTAGGAAAGATTTCGAAGAGAAAGGATTCGACATTGGAGGATTTGATTGCTTCGTTGAACCCTAATCCAAGTAGGGGTGTTGATGAGCCTGTTGTTAATAACTGGAAATTTGGCCTTTATTTGTTTCCTCGCATAAAGCTAAAAACCAAATTTAAGGTATTAAAAGTTAAATTTGTAAACCGTTTTTTAAATGATAATTTGTATGTTTACGATAATGTTGAGATGGTTGACGGTGATATAATATGAGAAGGAGTTGATCGGGGGGGTGCGGTCAAATAATACAGTGTTTCAACTGCCTCCCGCAGTGCCACGTCCTGATGAAGACCTGCAAGGTGGGTCGAAACGTCGGCATAATAATTAAATAGTACTATTTCTATAATTTAGTATTTATTTGACCGCACCCCCTCATCAACTCCTCATATGTTTACAATAGTACTTATTTTCACAAAAATGAGTAAGAACACACATACTAAAATAATTGTTATATATAAGTAAAACAAATATACAGCTAAAGTTTCTATCATGTAAAAAATAAATGATACGCAAGAAATAGCATACAGATTGAAATATATTAACAGCCGTTAAAATTAAAATGAAATAAAAAAATTAAAAAGAAATCAATTAAATTAAAAATCCTAAAATCAATAAAATTATTCTGTAGAGCTCATTCTATGTTTTTAAAATTGTCTCACGAAAGTGTATTTCGATTAGATTATATTTTTATTTTTAATGAAAAGAATATTAAAGATAAAACAATTTTTTTTTCTTTTGTTTAGCATATTTTTATTTTCTCAATTGACACCTTTATCTAGGTAAGATCATTGACAAAAAAAGGAAAAAAGAATATTTTTTTTCTTAACATTTCTGCGGAAAGCTCATAGGATTTTATTATTCTAGCGACAATGTTTCTGTTTGCATTTTCACCTCACTCTTCTTCCCGGAGTTTCTTTATCTCCGTGATGCGGATCATAATTATTCATTGCAGTTATATAACTATGCTAAATATATATTAGTTAAATAACAGCATTAAATAAATAGCAGTTATATAACTATGCTAAATATATATTAGTAAAATATATATCGCTGTTTTTTGTATTCCTTTATTTCATGAATTTTATTACATCATTCCTTTTATCGTAACATTCTAAAAAGGATACTGTTCCTACTTCTAAAACCGTACTTTACACATATTAGAATTTCAAAGATTTTACCTATCTCATTTAAAATCCTCAGAATATGTACTGTATATGTACTGTATATGCTGTATATATATATATGTACATACATTCCGTTGATTGCGGTAGCACACATTGACTGGTGAGGATCAGTCACCCAATCTCACATTGCTATCAACCCTGCTCTTCATTGTACTGATCCCTTTAGGGCCAATCTAGCTGTTTCCTTTTCAGCGAAAAACTCTGGTAGAAAGGCAATGAGTGACAGAACTATAGATTATGGCTTTTTAGATTCAGGAGACGCACAAGGACCTATATTTCTATCCCTGAAGCAGGTCTTTACTCACCTCTCACATCGTTGTTTGGACTCTATACATGAACGGTGAACAGTCATTCGACAGAACGATGCAGTTGGTAGATAAGCCAAAAGTACGTCCGCCTCATGTCCAAACGAATCTTTAGCTAACTAATGAACCTAACTGAACAAATCATTACTTAGTATTAAAAAAAATTAATTGTTATCAGTAAATAAGCTTTTAATTTAAAAAAAATGAAATAAAAAAAAGAGAAATATCGTATTCTATGAGTTTCTGCGTAAAACAGGTCCCGACTATTGCAATTTTTAAAGATAATTTAAAAAAAAAAACTTTACTTTTGCTTATATTCACATCGTTGTTAAATATTCTTGTAAATGAATAGTTAGTCAACAATGAACTTGTGGAATTGTTTATATTGATTCAATTCTATTCCACAACCAGTTGAGTCTACTAATTCCAACAGGTCCTATTGAATAATTACAGTTTTGTTGTAAGAGATAACACGAATTTTACCAGAAATTAATGTAGTTTAGGAATTAATGTACAGACTTTAATAGAAAGTAACGCAAAGGGTGACTCTTTAACTCAGGGGTCTCCAAACGAGTTCAATTCGTCCCGCGAAAGTTCCTTTGATTACAAGGTAAAATTTTAAAAATTATTTAAAATATGTGAAAGTAATAGGAAATTTATAAAATTACTCATACACGAGGTTACTACAATATTTATTGCATGTTTTTTTACTTTCACTTACCTATATATGAAATGGTAATATGAACATAGAATAAGGGTAAGTATAACGATCCTGAAAATTTTCGAATCTGAGTTTTCAACGGAAATACATGTTTTGAGGCACCCTGAATCCAAATAACCAAGTCCCACAAAATAGTCTATGTGTGTGTGTGTGCGTGAGTGTAAACAGTCTAGCTCAATACCGAAAAGTCGTACGAAAGTGAAATTGCATATTTAAGGTTTTTATATGCGAGGGATGTTACACCAACTTTTTCGCCAAAACCGGCTAACCGGAAGTGGCACTTTATATAAAGGACTAAACACATTTTCAAGATTTTCTCGACAACGGCTCTAACGATTTCGATTAAATTTCATCATATCAATATAAAATTAAGCAGTATTAAATAAAATATAGTTTTTATCCTCATTGATGTTCTCTAACAGGGCTTAAATGGCTAATTTTTATTATGAGCTTCCCCTAAAGTATCTTTAATTTTTTTTATTTGAAACAACTAACCATTTCGCATTAATCTCTAATATAAAAGATAGTCAAATATAAAATATGAAAGAATTTGATAACTAATTATAGGAGAAATATGATCGTAACGGAGAAAAGCTGTCTGTAATTAAGGAACCAAGGGAATACCAAGGTGCACATCTTGACTCACCCGAAAGATCAGAACACGCTTCCATACGTAACATGAGCTTAACATAATAAGGACTCCGACAATATTATGTATATGTATATATGCGGTTTTCATACATGCTATTGTTGGTATTATTTAATATTATATACTATTTATTTATTTAATAACTATATACATTACAGCGATATAAATATTAAAAGTTGTATATTTAAGGGTACTTATAAAAATAAAAATACCCAATCAATATAACGTTTATAATTTTTACTTTCACTTCCCCTATGTTTGAAAAGACTTTCCTCTAAGAAGAGGGTGGTAAGTGAAAGTTGTGTGATCCTCGCACTTCACCAGATTTTTCTCTCTTATAAAGCTCATTTTATAGTTGGAGTGTAATTTGTTGAATAAGATTTTTTTTTTTCATCACAAGCCATGACCCGAGGGCTTGGGTGGAGTTCTCTATGTGGCCCGCGGGTCAAAAAGTTTTGAGACCTCTGCTTTAACTCAACAGTAACTTTTCTTTAGCCCTATTCGGCCGCATGGAATCGACGATCATTTTCATCAGATTGAACCATCTTACTAAGAACCTATCTTATTAACCACTTAACTATGCTTTTCCTATTCAATAAATCGCAGTTCAGTAGTAAACAATGATCGAATTTTGGAATCCTGCTTCCCAAGTCGGTTTCAAAACTCAATAGTTTATAAATTATTAAAATTCCGATTAAACTGGTCACACACTCTCTCAAAAAAAAAGAAAAAATGTTTTGAGGAATATCCTCTTTTATAGCTAATAGCGTCCTGAAGGTATTGAAAATAAAATAACATACTCTGAGTGTGTTACAGTGATTTCGCTCTCTCTCTCTCTCTCTCTCTCTCTCTCTCTCTCTCTCTCTCTCTCTCTCTCTCTCTCTCTCTCTCTCTCTCTCTCTCTCTTTTTTCCCCCATCCCCCAGTAATTTATTTATTACAAAATACAATGTATAAATGCAAAGAAATATATATACAAAATGTTTTAATTTCCTTTTATTGCCCAAGGAGATTTAAGGTAAAAGGGCTATTCACGCTGTATGCGTACCTCGCAGCTGTGGCCAGAGGCCTTTTATTATACCACTGGGCGTGGAGGGACCGCCCTGCTTTAAGTTGCAGTGATTTTTTGACCTCGTAGACTTATAATTAACTCGTTTTTTAATATAGTGAGAACAGATATAGGTGGGTCATTTTTTATTTTATTTGTCTGGATAAGTGCTTCTATACATGACGGAGGAGGAAATTCCAAATATTTTTGTTGGAATTTTTACATTTATTTCTGATAAAGTTTCCAATTCTATGAAACATTTATATTCTTTTATCGTGAACTCTTTTATCTTTCTACATTATTCATGTAAAAAATGTTTCTGATACCAGCCGCTATAATTTACGAGCTGTCCTCTAAGAGTCCCTTTCTCTTTTTTCCTTTCTTTGGCCGTAGACATATTTTTATCATTTTTTATTGGGCTCATTATGAGATCTCTTCTGGCTTCCTAAACTCGTATTAACGTAATAATGCTTCTTTATGGTTATTTTTTTTCATCCTTAAGTGCAATCTAACTTTCTCTCTAGTTTTGTAATTTCTTTCGGAATGAAATTAATTTGTAAACTAGCTACTATATTTTATTTTAAGTCTCATTTTTCAATATTAAAGTTTGGTAGTGGCGTGAAATTCTTATTTATAGATCTAGACGGCTGCGGTATAATGTGTAGGTCATTAATAAAAAAATTGATTTTTTTATCTATACTAAATTGGTAGAGTTTGAATGATAGTAGAGTAATCAGTTTTTGTACATTTGAGTATTTGAGTATTTAAGGACATAATATTACATTTATTTTCTGTAAGTATTTTATATATATTATTTAAGAACACAATCGAAGTAGCAAGTGTCATGGCCGCTAGTGCAATTCAAGTTACACGTCGCTCTGCCTTTGATACGATCTAATGTGCTTATTATTTAAAATACTGCTCTAAGACTTTTTCAACAGTGACTATATTAATAGTTTTATATTTTTATATTCACATATGATCAGGTGAGTGACTATTTATTAACAATGAAACAGTTATAAATTAGTGCTCGTTTGGTTAGCCCATGTGGCTAGTAATTCCCTTGCGGGTTTTACCTTATCTCCGATAAGTTCAAGCCAAGGCGCGGCACTGTGTACAATAACATTCTTCAGTGTTGTTCTCAGTTCGAATCCAAGACATTTAACTTCATTTTTTTTTTCTTTATATTTTCTTTTTTTTTTTTTTCTTTCCAGAGACTCTTTTATTTCATTTTTTTTCTTTGATTATTTATTTTTTGGAAATGAATTATTTTATATTTTATTTTATAT
This sequence comes from Nezara viridula, assembly GCA_928085145.1. NCBI lineage: Eukaryota > Metazoa > Arthropoda > Insecta > Hemiptera > Pentatomidae > Nezara > Nezara viridula. The sequence continues at coordinate 44,657,462 of OV725077.1, read as the reverse complement.
CTGTATATATTTATGTAAATAATTTTGTAAATAGCTTAGTGTTTAAGAAGTTATCTCATAAATTTTAATTTTAATATTTAGGTTTATATATATATATATACATATTTTTTTTTCTTTTTCTTAATTTTCTCTAACACTTATCATGATGGATCTGGATAAGAACACATCATGTGAAGACACGGAGGATGAGACACCCTTTTCGGAAATTAGCGAGACCGACTCGCAATATTTGAAAAGGCGTACACTCCAAAAGCGTCTCCGAAACTCAGTTCCCGGATCGGGACAAAACTCACCTAATAAAAAAAAAAGAAAAATAAATCAAATAAGCAACCAGAACAAGATAAATCTCCACCGAGAACTAGGAGCAAATCTAATGCCACTCAATCAGAGCCAACTGCACCAAAAACATCAGAAAGCAAAAATTCAATTCAAGAAAACAACCTATCTCACAAGACTCCGCAGCTTCAAGATTTTTCTGATCCTGAGCCGCCGCCAATATTTGTTTCAAAAATTAAGAACTTTATGTCGTTTGGTCAACAAATTGCAGACTTGATCGGACAGCCAAATTTTCGATGTTACTCGAGAGTGAACGACATCAAAATTAATACTAATTCTAGAGACAATTATAAAAAACTAATCACTTTCTTAACGACCAATAACTACGACTTCCACTGTTACCAATTAAAACAAGAAAAGGCGTATCGAGTGGTCCTGAGAGGACTACATTCAACCACACCCATATCTGCTATCAAATCGGGCCTCGAAGAAATCGGTCATAATGTCAGGCACATAGCACCTGTACTACATCCTAGAGAAAGATATCCGCTACCATTATTTTTTATAGACCTGGAACCAGCAAAAACCAATGTTGAAATATTCCAGGTTCAACGATTGGTTTACTCAATTGTCCGTTTTGAGGAACCGAAACAGAAGCCTCTAATTGTACAATGCACTAAGTGTCAAAACTTGGGCCATACAAAGGCCTATTGTTATCACGAAGTCAGGTGCGTTAAATGTGCCGGCCTACACGCTTCAAACACTTGCCAGAAGCCAAGAGATGAGCCTGCTATGTGTGCTCTTTGTGGCGAAGCCCATCCTGCGAGCTACAGAGGATGTGAAGTATATAAAAATCTTTACAAACAAAGATCATGAAACTCAGCGGTGAAAAATCTTGGATCTGCTCAGAAAACTTACACTGAACCACCTGAAATTGAAAATCAGGATATTTTACCAGCATTGCCGACTTCACCTTCCCTCGTCATCCAACAACAACCATCCATCTCTACAGCTAAGGACTCACCTCACCAGAATCTCAGAAATTCTCACTCCCAGTCTTCCACCAGTAAGAAGCAACCTCAACGTCAGGCGCCTCAGGCCTTCCAATCCAAGCCCAAAATCCCTAATACTCAGCCTCAACCTCCTCGCCAGTAAATCCCTCCTCATCATTTACCCTTAAGAGTCAAACTCCCGCCAGAGCATCCACATCCAGCTCCATTCGTTCCTAATCCCAGGATGAACCCCCCTCCACAAGTCCAACAGAATTTAGATCCTCCTCCTCCTCGTACCCCACGACGGGCCCATCCCCCACCCAACATTCCTAGTCGCATAACTTACCCATCACAACCTCATGATCCAAACCCATTTTCCAGCCAAACACCATTCGACATCAACACTATCTTATCATCATTCCTGATAGATCTTCAACAGACTATCAAACCGCTCATAACCCTTCTAACCCAGACTCCTTTCTGAAATCCCGCTTAGCTTCCCTCGATGAACTCAAAGTCCCTAGCTATTCTCTTATGGAACGCTAATGGACTGCAAAACCACCGAGACGAACTAGACATATTTCTCCATGACAATTATATTGACATTGCCCTCCTAACAGAAACTCACTTCACCCAACGGACACATTTCTACATACGTGACTACATCACCTATAGATCTGACCACCCAGACAACACTGCCCACGCCGGTTCTTGCATCCTTATCCACAAATCTTTACCCCATTCCCTTATTCCTTCTATTCCAACAGATGCCATTCAGTCAACTTCTGTAATCCTCTCAACTCGTCCTTTCCATCTAACTCTTTCAGCTGTATACTGTCCTCCTGGCAATTCCCTCTCGTACAGCCTACTTGAATCCTTTTTACAATCCCTCGGATCGCGCTTTATTGCTGGAGGAGACTACAATGCTAAACACCAACGATGGGGTTGTCGATCATCCAACTCCCGTGGTAATACCCTTTCACAAGTTTCTTCTTCCAACAATTATTCTATCCTCTCGCCCATGAATCCTACTTATTTTCCAACATCCCTCAAAAAACGTCCCGATATCCTGGACATATTTATCACCTCCCAGATTTCCTCCTCCCAAACTATAATCAAATCCCTGGATGACCTTTCTTCAGACCATAGTCCAGTACTGCTTTCACTACATTCTGACTTTGCTCCTAAACCATCACTTCCTAAACTGATCACTGGACGAGTAAACTGGGACAAATTTCGTGATGATTTGGAAAACAAACTAGACCTCAAAATCCCGCTAAAAACAAAAGAAGACATTAATGGTGCCATAGAAAAACTGACATCATCAATAACAGACAGTATAAATAATAACACCTTTATCAATAAGATTAACTTCCCACAAAATACTAACTTGCCACAGCATATTCGCATCTTATTACAGGAAAAACGCAGAGCAAGATCGAAGTGGCATAGGACTAGATACCCAACAGATAAATCGCATTACACACAACTGACTAACAAACTGAAATCAGAAATTAGAAAATACAGAATTCAAAACTTACTAAATTTTACTGAAAAACTTACAACCACTGACAAATCATTATGGATGACCACCAAAAAACTTCTTAAGTTTCAAGACTTTAATCACCCACTACTTACTGATTCCCAAACCTGGTCCAAATCCGACGAAGAAAAAGCCCAACTATTTGGAAAACATCTTTTCCAAACTTTTAATCCACATCCCGATATCCTTAATTCAACTCACATTAATTGTATTGAAGCAGAACTGGATATTCCTCTCCAAATGTCTCTGCCACCCAAAGCATTTCATCCCATAGAAATATCCAACATCATTCAAAAATTACCTTCCCGTAAAGCTCCTGGACATGACCTAATTACATCCTAGATCCTAAAACTTCTTCCTCGAAAAGCCATCCTATTCCTTACTTATATATATAATGCTGTACTCCGTTCTACATATTTTCCTGATCTTTGGAAACGATCTATTGTTAAAATGATCCACAAACCCAAAAAACCACCAGAATACCCATCCTCTTACCGTCCTATCTCTCTTTTACCCATCATGGGCAAAATCCTAGAAAAACTCATCTTAAAACGCCTGTACCCTATCCTAAATTCTAAACACATAATCCCAGATCACCAATTTGGTTTCCGAACTTCCCATTCCACTATACAGCAATGTCATCGTGTGGTAGACGTAGTCTCCTCTGCATTGGAGCGCGGAATGTACTGTACGGGAGTCTTTCTCGACGTTGAACAGGCGTTTGATAGAGTTTGGCACCCGGGACTGCTGTACAAACTCCGAAAATTCCTACCACCTACATACTTCCTCATTATCCGTTCCTACCTTACTGATAGATACTTTAAAGTAAATCACAATAACGCCTATTCATCCTTTTTTTCCCAGTCTGCTGGTGTTCCTCAAGGTAGTATCCTAGGTCCTATCCTCTATACAGTTTATACAGCTGACATCCCTACCTGTCCCAACACTGTCATCACCACATATGCCGATGACACATGTATCCTATCAGTAAACAATGACCCAGCAATTGCATCCCAAATGCTTCAATCACACATCATAAATCTAGAAGAATGGTGTCAAAACTGGAGAATTAAAATAAACTCCAATAAATCCCACCAAATTACCTTTACCCTTCGTCGTAAACCAACGACTTCCTGTCCTACAGTTTCCTTTAACAATACTCTACTTATCCCTGTTGAGCAAATCCGATACCTAGGACTCCACCTGGACAAACGACTAACTTGGAATCCTCATACTAGACTGAAACGACAAGAAACCGCTCGACGTTTCCGATTACTTCAGCACTTACTAGACAAACGCTCTAAACTTCCCATTAATTACAAAAGACTTATATACTTGACTATAATAAGACCTACTTGGACTTACGGAGTTGAGCTATGGGGCTCCACTAAACCATCGAATTCCTCTCGCATCCAATCCTTACAATCCAAAATCCTTCGTAAAATCCTCAATGCTCCTTACTTTGTCACTAATAAAATTATCCATAAAGATCTTAATGTTCCTTATGTTTCAGATTTGGCCCAATCCAGATACCTATCCTTCCATAATAAACTTCAGAATCATCCCAACCCTCTCGTTTCTAACCTTGCTTCCTCTTCAATTCCTGATAACCCTCCGAGGCGTCTGAAAAGAAGATGGCCCCGTGATCTCCTAATATAGTTATATCATTAGAGTGCTACCATTGGGTAGTTACTCAGCAAGTGTATTCATGTCATTATATCAATTATGTCCAAATTTACTTGATGTATTTATGTAATACAGTTGTAAATGTCATAAAGAAATAAAAAAAAAAAAAAAAGAACACAATCCTTGCCTAAATAAAAGATTTGTAGCAAACCCTCATTATTAAAGGATAGTTTTTCAAAACATTCGAATTTTAAACAAAAAGCGTAATTAACCTATGCTGAGGGTGGATTATCGAAGGCTCAATATCAATATTTTCATCATCGGCCTATTCATTTTATCGTCCTATAACTAACTATCGATACCATTAAAATATCAGACTTGAAATGTTGATAGCCGATGTTTTCATGGATATTATAAACATTTTTGAAATATTAATATAAATATTGATTCTCTAGCACATATGTGCATAAAAAAATATGTTATTTTTCTTTTTAAATTAATTAATTAATGGAAATATCGATTTATCTACCCTCCTTAGTAAAATATATCTTCTGGTTCCTGTCCATATTCTTCGACTTCAGCTTTTCTCCAGAAATTTCCATTCAACCAATTATGCATTGCATTGGTCCCTAGATCGGATTAAGCGAAATACTAATTTAGTTGCTTACTACATAGATTTCTTTGAAAATTCGTGACATTGGTTTGAGAAGGTTTTAACTAACAAATTTGGACAAATTGCGTTTACTGAGTGAGAAGGCCCTCGCGCGCTATTCAATTCTACTTAGGAATGGCCATCAGTAGTCGATATTTTCTTCTGCTTCTATGCATTAAATTCCATATTAAACAGGTATAATGTTATATTTTTCTCTAACGATCATGTTCATATATGAGCCTTTCAGTTGACGGAATGACTTACTCCAATTTCAACATTTTTTATTATTAATTTTAGTGTTATTTCTAGTGGGAAAATTTATACCTTTATTCACAGTTCTATATTACCAATGATTCCATTGGATTCATATTCCAGATGATTTCCAAATATACCTGTCCTTCCCGCCCACCGGCCTATTATCAGCCACAGAAAAACTTTAAGAAGACTTGGATAGGATTTGTGACTGGGCGAGAGCTAACAAGTTGAATTTGAATGCAGAAAATACGAAGGCAATCTTAATAGGCTCCAAACACCTCCTTAAACTGCTCCTAATATTCCGACTCTGTTCCTACATGATAATCCCATCAAATTCTATCCTTCCATCAAAAACCTTGGAATGATCTTTGATCAAATGCTTTCTTTGACTGTTGCTGTACGGTATATGGGGGCGTCTCTGGGGAACTCAAGGCAAAATTAAAACATTTGATAAATTGCTTTGTACGATTCATCTTCGGAATCCCAAGGGACGCCTCTGTTTCCCGTTTTTATACAGGGTTGAAGTGGCTTTATCCTTCCTACCGTCGTAAGTATTTCCTGGCATCCTTCCTCTTTCAAGTCATCCAATCTCACCGTCCTTCATACATCTCCAAGCTCCTTCAATTCAAATCTTCTGTTCGTTCCCGCAATACTCGTTCCCGGTCTTCTGATTTATACAGAAGGGCCCACCGAACTGCTGCTTTCGACAGATCTTTCATTATCCGATCCTCATTCCTATGGAACTCTATCCCTCCCGCATCCGTCAGTCCAAAACTCTTCCTATCTTTAAAACCCGCCTGTTCAATAATTCTTATCCATCCAGTCTCCATGAAATTGTAAATAGTACAGTAAATATGTATATAAATTATCAGATCGTTCCTCATTATTCTTACTTTATGTTTATTTTCAATTTTTCATTTTTTTTTTTATTATTAACTGATTTAAATTAGAAAGTAGCTTATAATTTCTTTTGTTATTTTTTTTAATTTGACTATTTACTAACACTATATTTTTGTTTATGTATCTCTGAGGCTCCTTAGCCCACATTTTTGTCTTTCTGTATTATTTCTAAAGGGACTCGTCCCAGAATAAATAAAGCATTATTATTATTATATTTCAACACTGCAACCACCTACTCTTGAATCAACTTACTCACTGTCTGTACAGATGTTATAAATTTTCAAACTATAAATATCACTAAATTGACTTTACTCAACAATGTTAAAACTGGAGTTAGTCATTCCATCAACTGAGAAGCTCATATAATTTCTAACGCTTTCTGAAAAGGATTGTTTTAATTTTAGTTTTTAAATTAAAATATCTCTGGGACAATATTGACAGTAGATAATATTAAAGATACTATCGATAGGAAAATATCTACTATTGATGGTATTCCCTAACCTACACCACTGCCTTTCTGATTCTCACATTGTTTTATTTTTTTGTCTTGTTTAAAATATTATGATGTGTTGGGAGGAATGTCGGCCATTAATTATCTTGACCAATAATTAATCGTTGATTATTTATTGAAAATCGCTGCAGTTGCAAGGCTTAAACTTTTCTAATCAGGCGATTAATATTCCAAGTAACTTTTAAAAATAAAAACGAGGTCCGCTTGACAAATCGGAGGAACTAGAAAGTGACCCCAAGAACTGGTTCCTTACTCCAGTGAAGGTACATGCTTCACGAGTATGATTTGTTTTCCTGTTTTTTATAACTGGTCTCTACATGCGACTAGTTTTTATTTATTTATTTTTTTATTTAAGGTAAGGAGTCGGTGCTGTCTATCTGTTCCCCTTTGTAGCTATAGAGCTATATTTTGTATCTACTTTCAGTCAGAGATTTGACTTTATTAATATTTGACTTTATTTTATTTGCCCACACACCATGAAGATCTTTGCCTGTGTGCTGTGGTCTTCTTAGCCAAATTGAGGTGTGTGCCGACGGGTACTTAAAGCTCTCTTTTGAGCTAATTCGTCAATGTCCTTTCCGCCATAATACACTCGAATGAAATTGCACGGTGACCTATATTTGGAGTGAAGTAAATCTTCAGGCGGCTATTTCGCATCTTGGAGAAACACTCCTTCTCCAATGTGAGTGGTGACTCCAGCAGGTTGAAGGACTTCACATACCCCAGAGGAAGGTTGAGGGTGAATTATCGTCTAAGAAATCCCGAAACCGAGATTGAAATTCTTAAACTTTAGCTTTGTTAAGCCCGTTCGGCCACCTCGGCCACATAAGTACAGGATTAAGGTTATAAAAATAAATCCCTTTAAGGGTAAAATATCCCTATTTCAGATACAATGCTGGAGAGAACACATTTGTGAACTGAATAAACTATATTGAATATTTGAATAACTTCAGTGCTCGAAACATGTTCTGATGATGACTCGCATGATTGGGTTGAAACTTTGGTACCGATAAAAAATATTCACAATGACTGCGCCCTGACTATTTATCACCCATGAATTATGATGTATTTATTTGATTCAGAAATATTAAATATACCATAGCTCTTTTGGATTTGAACTTCATACTTACTTCTTGGCAATAGACTATTTAATCCCTCGCTTTTTTCTTATTTGGTTGGGATTAATATTTTCCGAAACGTTGAACATAATGTTATAAAAAAATGAACTATTATCAAAAGGAAGTTATTTTCCACACAAACTTTTTTTTTTTATTGAACTGTAACATTGTATCGTTAAAATTCTTATTTCTTAGCATGGAAGATATTTTAGTACAATTTTAGTAATTTAAAATTAGATTCTGAAATCTCATAATTACCATCATTTGGTGTTTTTTAACAATTTTATACCTCTCCTACACTCCCTTTCTCCCACTTCTATGGCGATATCCCTGGGTATGAAATCTTGTTTTGATTAAAATTAAAACATATTTTAAGGGAAACCTAGGATTTCGTCATTCTGGCCAGATCACTTCTCTGATTCACTATTGTTCAGGATTCAGTAGTTATTTAACAGGTAGTGTATCGAGAACCCTTCTTCTGTTGTAGCGTTACTTATTTTTTATTATATACGAATTATATACGTATACTTATTTTATTACCTTTACTACCTGGCGAACGTTACCAAAATTCATTATGATGCGGCCACACTTTAGGCAAACATTTACCTATAAATATTTATTTGTCCATTGCCATACTGCTTGGCCAGTACGGACTTTTGAAACCTTTAGGAAATATTGGTCCATTGTGGCCTATAATGGGTACTGTGATCCTTATTGGCCGATGTGTATGTATGATAAATATTACAGAATTATTTCGTTATGAATATGTGCGGTAATAGGGTCCGGTAATATTAACTAGATGTTTATTATGTGTTGTAATAGTTCTTTCTGTATAGAAAATATGCTTTAATAAGTCTAGTCTTGGCATTTATTGAGAGTAGTGAATGAGACTTGGACTGATCCTTGAGAATGGCGATATTGGTCGTTCCATTCGTCCAACCTTCCAATACCTCCTAGCCTCCAGTATTTGACAATCGTTAGCCGTGCCTTCATTAATAATAATAATAATAATAATAATAATAATAATAATAATAAAAGGCTTAGCGACCCCGGAGGTTCGATGCCGAAACCACCAATCGCTTATTACACACCTCCCTCCACCGTTCGTTGTCCAAATCCAGTCCCTTCAGATCGTGGCCATGCCTGCATTGGAATATGTATATTGAGCATTGAATGTTCTTCCTGTAAAATATGCTAAACTGCTTTACGATCGTGTTTTTGAAGGCTCCTTGTTTTTTTATTTAGTAAAATCATAAATCCGCTAATCAATTCAAATGTTTTGTTTTTTTATTCTCGATATAATCCTACTACGGACCTCGAAAATATCACCTAGTCTTTTTCTTTTTTGTTCTTTCTCTTCTCAATTTTTTTCATAAATTCATTCATTTTTTGATAAATGATTTATTCATACGATCTTTTATTTTAACATAACTGAAAATTCCAACAGCTTTTTTTTTTCGCATTTATATCAAACTAAGTAGTTTATAATTAAAATGATCAATCCCATGAGTTTTGAAAACGATACTATCCATACTATTAGGTGTAACTTGTAAATAAATTTTAAGAATTAGTTACAAAAATAATGTTTTTTTTAAGACTTACCGGCACATACATTTTAGAGAAATAGTAAGAATAATCGATCGGTGAAGTATTATTTAAATAAATAAGATTAAAAATAGAAGTCTTCTATCATTGTTTCATGGTTATTGTTACTATCTTTCTCTTTTTTTCTATTGTTTTTCAAAAGTATTTAAATGTTTTATGATTTCTTCTGATTGCGCTTTTGATCTGTTGAAAAAGGGTTGAATTGACTGTATGTCTTCTGTTTCACGTATATCATCTTATTTCTCGATACTATTGGAATATTTATTGCTTTGTTAGCTTAGCTATAGACAGAGAGAGGATTAATTAATGCCCTCATTTGAATAATGGCCGTTGGTAACTGGGATGGTAGTAGGAGCTAGGCCGTTATGCTGACTGCTGAAGAAATCTGCCTGGAGAAAGCCTGCCTGGAGCGCTCGCCTCGTGGCTGCTGAATGTGGAATATAAATTAGCAACGCGTTAATGCTTCTTGCTCAGTTTTTATGATCCTTGTGTTTGCTTGTGCTCAAGTTGTTGCTTAATGATTACTGTAGTCAGTTGAAATAGAAAGGGATCGAACAATAGCTTTTTCTTACATAAAATTAATTTAATACAAAATTCAAACGTGTTTTCTTGTAGATCTTGAATAGCGAAATACCATTTAAGCGCATATTGAATTTAATCAATTTTGAAAATAATATTGCAGTGGATAGAACAAATAATTTATTATTGATGCCTTCTATAATTATCTTTGTTTCTAAATAAAAAACTTTACGAAACAGATTTCAATTTTTATGGTCATTAAAAATTGTTCGAATTATCCATGCATTAAGTCAGAAACATATACAACACTGATGCATTCGTTTAGATCTTCTGTGTAAAACTTTCACATGGTGCCGATGGTATTTCGATTTTCGTAAATAAAATATTTACAAATATACAAAATAAATGTTCCACACAATTGTTTTGTTCAACCTGTGTCACATACAAATAGAATAAGTTGAGTTAATGATATTAGCGATTGGAGATACCTCGAAAGACAAGCGATCGTTCGTCGTTAGATTTTGACAAATATTTCTGCCAATCGCTAAATCCGCGTTAAACTTTTTTCACTCTCAGTAGTTAATTTTTAAAAACATGCCTAAAATTCCTGTAAGGAGATAAAAGGAGATTTTATTATTCTTAAATTCTGTGTATAAAATAGATATTAAGATTTCAGAAATATAAAGCAGTTTCTGTCATGTTTTCTGTTTAGTATAATGAATTAATAACGTTTATTTCTTATGTATTATTGTTTTAATTTTTTAATTTACTCATCTTTAAGTTAATTTATTTTATATACTTTTCTTCTTCTTTATCTTTTCCTCTTCTACCGCTGAGCGGTGCGAGGAGCCTTCTTGTAGAGCCGAATCCACAACTCTCGATCCTGAGCCAACTGCCGCCTCCTCCTCCAGTCAATATCCCTTCTGTCAAAGGTCTCCTTGACACTAGCCTCCCAGATCTTCCTGGGCCTTCCTTGTGGTCTTCTTCCCTCCACTCTACGTTCCAACGCTATCCTGGCCATTCGATTCTCTGGCATTTGAGAGACATGACCAAACCATCTCAAACAATTTTCCTCCATCACAGTTTCAGCTGATCTTACGTTCAGATTTTTCCTTATTATGGAGTTTCTTATGCGATCTCTTATTGTTTTTCCTTCGACCCTGCGCAAGAATCGCATCTCCATGGCCTGAATCTGGCTGATGTGCTTTGTGGTGAGGGTCCATGATTCGCTGGAGTAGGTCATTATCGGGAGGAATGTATTTTTGTATACTGTCGTTTTGGTCTCTTTACTCACTTCTCTCTTGTTCAAGAATCCCTTCTTTATGGCATTGAAGCACCTTCCTGCAGACTTCACTCTTTTCTTAATTTCTACGTCGATCCATCCATGTTCATTGATGTGGGCACCGAGGTATTTGAAAGTTTTCACTTGTTCCAATGCGACTCCACTCAAGTGCACTATTCTGTCCCCTCTTCCTTGTTTCCTGCCAATCCTCATAGTTTTGGTTTTTTCCACATTTATTTGCATGTTTATCTTATTTAATTTAATTCTTATTTAATTTAATTCTTATTATTAACCTTCTTTCTTCTTATTCTTATTGTTATTCTTATATTTAATTCTTATGTTATCTTTATTTAATTTTAATTCTTTGATTCTTATTTAATTTAACTTAATTATATACTTTTTTATTATTATTTATTTGTTATTTTGCTTCTGTTTATTTTATGGTGGTTGCTCTTTGGAAGGATTGATTTCCAATTATTACCTATGGTTTTGATGTTGGAAATTTTAAGACATGCCTCTTTTATTTTGATTATGATATAATGTTATACTCAGTATAACATCAATTAATCGCTATTCTTTATCACGCAAAGCTCATATACCTTTTTTTGTAATAATTTTTGTATGCATTTCCTTTAACCGGAATGCGGATTTTAACTCATATATATATTAACTATTTGTATTTAATTCCTCATGAGTCATCCATCATAATAAGTCATGCAACATGTATCGTTCGTTGTTTATGATCTATGTTTTATTTTACAGATTTTTAAAATCTTTGTTCTTATTAATAGCTTGTCCTGTATTGGTCTATTTCTTTCTATTTTTCTTTTTTTTTTTTCTGTTTCTCTTCCATGGCTTTTTGATATAATATTTGAATTATTTAAAAAATAATTTTCCCTATACATAATGTACTTCTAAATTCATCTATTTCGAATTTTAATTAGTTGAATGATAAATCACTATTCTGTGAGGCACTAAATGTAATTAGTATGTAACATGTATATGTAGTGTGTAACATGTATCGTTCGTTGTTTCTGATCTATGTTTTATTTTACAGATTTTTTAAATCTTTGTTCTTATCAATAGCTTGTCCTGTATTGGTCTATTTCTTTCTATTTTTCTCCTTTTTTTCTGTTTCTCTTCCATGGTTTTTTGATATAATATTTGACTTATTTAAAAAATAATTTTCCCTATACTTAATGTACTTCTAAATTCATCTATTTCGAATTTTAATTAGTTGAATGAGAAATCACTATTCTGTGAGACACTAAATGTAATTAAATAATTATACATAGTAACATATTACAAAAGAGAAGGATTTTCTAGTTGTCTTTAGAATTTGACTTTGTATATATTGTCTTAATTCCCAATGTCTTTTTCTTTTCGTTGCTTAGAAAAATAGTAAATAATTATTAATTATTAAAATTTAAAAACAATTGGATTTTCGCTGATCGATTCTAGAAAATCTGACTCCCTGCAGTTCTGGTAGATACCGCCGGTAGATTTCAAAAGCAGGATCTTTTGATCACCATAAGGGAAGTATGACTAACGTCATCCTGATACTAGGGTTTATAGTCACCGCCGATAACTAAATGTCACTTAAACTGTCACTTTTTTTTTGTTTCCCTTTCTTGGCCCACTTTCGCCTGGTAGACTTTCCCTAGCTCTAGTCAATTTAGCCATAAATTGCCTCTCGAAGCCATCCGCAAGTGCGCTCCTCAGGGAGGCTCACGATGTGCATATCAGGGTTCCATTCGCATTCCTGGATTTATATGAATCAATTTCTATTTATGGGTCGGTAATTTCAGTTAACGACATGCTGGTAAAGAATTTTTTTTTGTTTTACATGACGTTTACTGTCTCTAAATTTTATGAGCCTTTCAATATAAATTAAGGTTAGTTTGCGTTTAGTTTACGTCAGTAAATTAGGTAAAGTTAATGGAAGATAAATATGGGAAAATAAGTAACAAATTTTGATATTATTTAACATATCCAATATTAATTATTGAAATACATAAAATAACTCTTATGCAATATTGATTTAATAATAATAAATTGATTGTTTTAAAAATATCTGCTGGGCAAATTTGGTCAAAGCAAAACTCATAATTCAATAAAAAAATTAAGGTTAACTTTTTTTATTGATGGCAGCTTTAGTAAATGTGACAATGTCTTGTTTCTGTTTTTCGGAGGAGAGTAAAAAGCGACTTGGTTTTAATCACGTTAGAATAATGCGTTTCCCGGAAAAGCCAAAAAAATCTGTCCTTAATCAAGTAATTAAAAAAAAAACCGGCCATGTTTCTTTTTCTGATTAAGTTTCCCTAATATAGAGTTGTCAAAAAAGTTGTTTTTGTTGTTTTCATTGCCGGTACATTTGAAATTGTTCAATAGAATTTCCTTGAAAAGAGAGGTCCTTATCAAGAAGAATTTACGTTGCATGAATACATTGAAAATTGAACATTGAAGACATTCATTAAACGATAAAAAAACTTTCATCGAAATCCGTCCTGTTATTACAAAACAATGGTCACATTTAGAACATTTGGTAAATATTTGGAACAACATATCTTTTTTCCAAATCGTCCGATTTTAGTGATTTATTATTTTATTTTGTAGATAATTTAGTATTCTTTTAAATGATCATACAATATCGACAAAAAAATTAATATTTTTATTGTTTTTCGGGTATCCTATGTGCGACTTCGTAATTTTTTTTCCGGCTTATTTTGGTTGAAGTTTGTTATATAAATAAACTTAAAGTTCTACGAGAAGACTTAGTTCATCTTTCTTTAAAATCGGTTCATAGGTTTAGGCGGAGTATCTGTTTTTTTTTTTTATGTATATCTCCCTGATCTTTAAGATTCGTTATTCTGGTATGTCAATTTTTATAATACCCAGGTTATTAAAAAGAGATAATACTAAATAAATATTTCAAAACGTCCTAATCTTTGTATATAAATGTTTTCCGATGTGTTAATTAAAGTCGTTCGCTATGCATATTGAACTTCTAACTATTTGAATATAATAGACATTTGGGTTATAATTTGTTAAGCTTTTATTTTTCTATTTAACGCCATTGAAACAATTTAAACCCTTTTTATTTAAAAAAATAAAAATAGGTGGAAAATAGAACCTTAGTGATGGAGCTCTGCCGCTCACGCTTTTTTTTTTTATCATCCTTAACAGTCTCAGGATTGGTTATTGAACTCAGTTCCTTTTAACTTGATAGACAGCTTATTATTTTTTACGAGGTGTGTGATAGTTGCGTTCAAGTGTGTTTTACGAGTTCCATTCGTATTCCAAAGGTCGCTGGCAGCATCCTGGACAAGTATCAGGAATAACACATTGGCTCCGCTGGAGAAAACCTGAATATTTCCTAAAGCAGCCTATTGCAGCTTGCAAAGCGATCGCATTAATCCTGCCTTGTCAAGCTAACTTATTGCCTTCGTTAATTTTCATTGAATCGTTACATTTTCTTCCTATTAAGTATAAGAAGTAGAAATAATTTTTTCATTGCCTTTAATTTGTATACCGTTGTTTTTGCTGCAGCTATCCGAAGGATACAGGTTTTTAAAAAATAAATATTGGTTTATGTTGATTTCATTTACAAATATTGTATTATGAGGTCATAATTTGCGAAATATAGAAAAAATGTTTACATCGATTTATACTGTGTGGTAGAAATTTTTTTTTGTATGTATCTTTATGAATACTTCTAGAACGTGAATTTTTTAATGCAATCGTCATTTCAGCAAATCTCATTTGCACTGAAACTGTAATCCTCATCATGACAATTCGTTGGGTTAACGGTTAGAGAAAGTATTTTAAAACAAACAGATTTTTTTTAATCTTAGTTTAAACTTGTTCGCGCCTACTAAGAAATAATTCTTATTCTAAAAATAATTTGACATTATAAAAAAGTTAACTATACACCTTAAATTAAATAAGATAAGGTAAGAAAATGTTAATTTTTTAAAAATAAAATTTCTGGTGACTTTTATTTTGTTCTGTATCACTAAAGAAAATATTATCAATTTTTTTTTGCTATATAAAATTTATTTGCGCCTCTCAACTTTGTTAACAATTAGCAAATATGCTCGAAATACAAAATATAAATGAAATTTTAAGCATGGGGAAGGGAAGTACTCTGCAGCACCTCTTCCTAGACCTATTTCAATCAGTTAAGTTGTTCAAGAAAGATCTCTCATCCAACGCCTTGTTAGTCTCCTCCTCATGTTCTGGGGTACGTCAGCTGTGGCCATATCTCTTAGGTTTTGACATCCCTTTAAATTAAATAAACCAACGATTTTATCATAAAATTTAGTTTAGTTTTTAGAAAAATTGAATATTTTTAATTGGTTGGTGAATGAATCCCTTCTTGATAAAAGTATCCATTCACTTAGTTTCAATTAATGACTAAGTTTGTGATATTATATATTAATTTAATTTATTTTTCGTGCTTAACAAGAACATTGATATAATGCTTTAAAATAATTTACCATTGAAGATATCAAGCCGTTGAGGAAGTAAGTACCTTAGAAAGGCTAGATTTATTTTATTAGTTAAAATATTATGAAAAAATGTTCATTCTTAACTCGTTATGTTGGTTCCGAGATGGTCTAACTTTTTATATATAAGGTCCCTAACAGGTATTGTGAACTTCGACCTGGTTTGTATATGCCAACCAACTGACAATTCTTCTTATTATAATATATTTATATTGATACATAGTTAGTAAATTAATAAATTATGTTATAACTTATTTCCATTCTGATAAGGTGGGCAATGGATCCCTTCTTTTCCCAAGGGGAAGTTTATATCATGTATGAAAATTATGAGTGATAATCAACATAATAATCATTGTAAAACGAATAATGTGTAATACTATGTTTATATATTAGTTATTGTTTTCTTTTTACATTATGTTAATAAAGCAATTGAATATATTCCATATTCAATATTTTTATTTTTATTTAAATATTTAAGGTAGTGAGATGAGCTCTAAATTCTTCAAATTTTCCGTGGGAAATGTGATCAAATCTTCACGTAAAAATGAAAGGGTGCATCCGAATGAATCTTAAAATCCTAGGATAAGATTATCTTATATATCCTACATATAATTATCTTTAAATATTAAATAAATCTTCAATAATAGAAACACAGGGAGTGTTAAAATACTTGCGTACCTACTTCTAGGTCTTATGCACGGGCTCTTAAACTATTAGCTCAGCCATCTAGTCGAATTTTTCTATTTTCTTAATTTATTTCGGTATACATATTTATTTATTTATGTAGATTATTTTTTATGAATGTTGATTTTATTTTTTTCTTCGAAATATAAAGAGCGAAATGACATTTTCGTTTCCTCTCTATTGTTATTGGGGAGGAGGGAAGTGATCGCTCCCTCCTCCTTCATTCCTCTAAGTCTGCGCCTATGCCTTCTCCACTTGAATGAGTTGACAACCATTTCAGAATTGATATGAAAGCTACTGCCGGGAAATGGCGAAGAATTACAGATTTCGCCGATGGTTGCCCTGATCGGAGATGTCCATAGTTAAGCCGGGATTCTACACTTCATTACACACTTTCCTCATGGCCACTCTCACCAGTCTTCTACCTCCTTCTTGCGACTTCTGCCTGTCAGGCCCTTGTCCATTGGGGTCGATCGATGGAAATCTCTTGCAGTTATATTGCTCAGTGAAACTTATTTCATGATATTAATTTTAGTAACTTGAGGAATAGATGGATTTTTTTTTTTTGTTTGGTCAATTATTTCTACCCATTTCTTCATTTTTCTCGCGCTCTTTGGATCGGCAGTCTTTCGCAAACTATAAAAACCGCATCACTGCTCGTAAAAAAATAATTAGCTCGTTGTTTACATTTATAGCTGTACAGTAAGTTTAGAGCCTCTATTAAATAATAGGAAATATCTCAATAGCTAATAGTAGACTTGTAGTACCTACAAAAAAGGTCTTGCAGACTATGTCCTCACTCCGTAAACAAAAGCAGGATGTTCAGTATTGTATTTTTTCAAAGTTAGTAATGTAACTAAAAAAAAATTATTTTTCTAAAATAATTATCAACTGCTTTATAGTAATCTAGGCCAAATTTTCTTTAAATTCTCTTAGAATTTGTCATTGTTAAAACTAATTTGAGGTTTTTTTAAGCAGCTAAACTACGCAAAGTTCTGTTTTTCATCAAATCTTGGATTATTAATAATAATGATGTAGAGATGGTTGACCGTGATATAAGAAGGAAGAAGGAGTTGATCGGGGGGTGCGGTCAAATAAATACTAAATTATAGAAATAGTATTATTTAATTATTATGCCGCTGTTTCGACCCATCTTGCAGGTGTTCATCAGGGCTACAAAAGATACAAAATATAAAAGGTACATGGTGAAAATAAAATAAATGAATTATAAGTAGATGTTAATTAAGAAAAAGGTGTCTGATAAAGATATAATAAGATGGTATCAGAGATATAGTGGGTGACAATGCAGTTAAAATATCAAATATTATATACATAGAAGATACAAACAAAAATAGAAAATAAGTATTAATAAAAATAGAAAACAAAGGAGAATATAGTATGTAAGTTAAAAGTTAACAGACTGTGATAAAAGATAAGAAATGAGTTCATAACAAACTAATAAAGATTACATTTGATAACTTATAATACTAGATATTTTAACTACATTGTCACCGACTATATCTCGGATATAATCTTATTATTTCTTTATCAGACAAAATGTTCTTATTTAATATCTATTTATAATTCATTTATTTTATTTTCACCATGTACCTTTTATATTTTGTATCTTTTGTAGCCCTGATGAAGACCTGCAAGGTGGGTCGAAACGTCGGTATAGTAATTAAATAATACTATTTCTACAATTTAGTATTTATTTGACCACAACCCCCGATCAACTCCTTCTCATAATAATGGTTTGGCATTGCCACTTAACGTCATGGCAATGCCTTTCTTTGAAACAGCCTGAGTAGTTAGACAATTTCTAACTATCTGAGAAAAAGAAACTTGTCCCCCACTTTCTGTTTCGATCTAATGTAGAATTTGCATACATATAACTAAACAGTTAAATATAAACTGGTCACATAGAACCGTAATGACTACAACTAACGTGGGTCTCATCAGGAGATTTTATGGATCTATGTCTATTAATCGGCTATAACTCGGGGATTTAATATAGTCAAGACAAATCGGGAATTCATTGCAAATTTTCATTCATTGCATATTTATAATTTTTTTTATTTTTATTTTTTTTTTTTTTATTTTTTTTTTTATTGAGTATTATAACAATCTGTCTGTTGGACATTGGTTATAGTGAGGTAGGATGACATTCACACCATATGTACAAAAAAATAAAATAAATAGAACAAAATAATAATCAAAGTAGTTAATAATTAATAATTAGTTTTCCTTTATAATTGTACAGGAAATTCCTACTGTTCATGCAAAGCAAAATGAATATAAACATCAGGTAGTTTATTCAAGATAAATTATATCTGTTATTTATTGAATTATATCTATATTTATTAAAAAAAATATAGAAAAATAATTTTAATATTTTTATTTATTTTCTGAAACAGATAATTCTCAGTTTGACTGATCCTGAAACTATTATGCAATTTCGAAATAACATAACCCTTTATCAATGTTCATGTTTTTATTTAAAATAAAAAAAAATGCATACAAAATTTAAAACGAACAAGATATTAAAAAAAAAAAAAATTAAATCCATATTTCTCTTATGATTTTGGCGTGCTCAGGAGTGAAATGAAATATTTAGTAAAAACTTATTATTTTTTATTCATAATCAAGTTTTAATTCCGATTTTATGATACATTGAAAAAATAAAATAAAATACTGTGTGTATTGGTGTTTCCTCAAACACCTCTAATGTCAAACCAATTTATGTATGGTTAACTCCTGAGAGGTCTTGAGTCTCCGAACTGTGTACTGTCGAGTAACAAAACCGTTCCAAGAATACTATCGTAAATTGCTAGGAATAAAACTCAGTTTTAAAGAAATTATATTTACATATAATTTTTTTTTTTTGTCTTTAATTATTTATCCGCACCTGTCATGGAGTTGACAATCAGCAGATGTGTTCTCATGATGAGGATAGTACCCAACAGCATCTGTTGCTGGTCATTATTTATTTTTTTGATTTAGGTGAGAAGATCTCTCATCCAGATCCTTTTTAAGCTCCATTTAAAAATTATGGATTAAAATGACTGTAGTTTTTGTAAGTGCGTCTTTTTTGCCGAACCGTAAATCTGAGAAGCGTATGTCCAGATGGGTTTGAGTAGGTAAGTGTATGTATTTAGTTTTTGTCGAACTTTCAATTTCGACTTAGAAAAGAGTGAGTACAGTATTTTTAGTCGCTTGTTTAAGGTCTGTCGTTTCATGTTGACGTTTTTTATTTTTGTTAATATAAGTAAGTTTTTATGTTGTATAATATAATTGGACTGAAAATAAACAGCAATAGAATAATATGATGTGGGAATTGGTTAGATATGTCATAGGTTTTTGACAGCTTGAAAATGAGCCAATTGGTTCGCGTTGTATTTACTTAAATAAATGAAAATAAATAAAAGGGACTTTATAATCCTTGAGGACAACGTATACAAAAAAAAAATATGATTGTTCCTCTATTTCTGCTTATATGAGATGGTTAATGAGGGAGAGGGATGTTTTCACGGTGGTGTAAGGAAGACGGTGCGGGGTAAAGGAGGAGTAAAAGGTAGGAGCCGCAAGAAAGCCGCGGCGGAGTGGAGGTGGGGACGGTGAGGGACGGGGAGGGACGGGGAGCAGTGCGTCTTGAGGTGCCATGAGGACCAGATGATGCTGCGGAGGCCGTGGCCGCCCCTCTACACGGCAGCGTACCCCCCCGAGTGCTTCTACCCGCCGCCCCCCGCAGTCAAGCCGCCCCCGCGGGAATACTACCTCCTCGCCCCGTACTACCGCGACGTGCTCCCGCCCCCGCGCTGCCCCTGCTCCTGCTTCAGGAGGCACCGCTCCCTCGACACCGTAGCCTCGGAGGAGGATGCGCAGCACTACCACCGCCCCCGGCGGTCCATGGAGGACCTCCTCGTCGTCGACAGGAACAAGCCGGGTCGCAAGATGAGGGTATGTACCGTACACACTAGTTTGTGCCTTTGCACCTTCCTCCAATAATGGGAATTTTGATCATCTGAATATAACGATATAAATTTACGTAACTCTCAAATATTTTGTCAGCATGTTCACTAACACTTACCAACTAAATTTCATTCAGATAAGTTTTTATGTTATCAATTAAAAAACTAGTATGCTCCAGAGAGGACTACACTGAATATTTATCCTTCTCTCTATGCATTCGACGTATGTCACATCAGTGGAACATGTTTACTTCCATATACAATTTAATATTATCAACATAATATATTCATAACATAGAAATGGTACAATTTCACAACATACCACGTACTTTAAACTAAAAAATTATTTAATAAGCCTCTCTCACCAAAAATTTCTGAACATGTCCATTATCCATGGCAGTTATAGTATATTATCCATTATATGGCAGTTGTCCAAGGTAATAAGACAAGTATGTGGAATGCGGTATGTAGTACAAAATTTTAAAATATTGTACATCCGAAATGATGAATGGTTATCTACACATGCATTTAAAAGAAAAAAGAATGCTTGGTGCATTTCCTGGTTTGTAGTTGTCGAATTGTGGTACTGCGATAAAATAAATAACAAAGGATAAAAAGAGTAGTGAAGAAGATTTTCCTTTCCATTACTTAAAAATTGATGAAAATATCATTCATTGCATACAGCAATTCAATGTTCGGTAATTTGTTAACGATAGAAAACCTCGCAAAGTTGAACGATATATTTTATTTTACACGAGGAAGCCTTAAAATAAGACCATTCATTATGAATGATTAAATGCCAGCAATATTTGTGTCTATGTTTATGTTTACCAAAAGATATTGTTATCTTCGATTAAGAAGCTCATCATATGCATTCTTGCAATCTGCTACACTGTATCGTAGGAATATATTATTGCTAGTTTTAAAATTCCTTTAATGTATACTTATTTGATTCTTTTTATATATTTTCAATGTAAATACTTTTTATTTATTTTGTTGTGCAGTTGTTTTTCCTTTTATGTTTTTTTTTTCTTCTTTTTGCACATCACAATTTATATATCTAGCTTATGTTATTTATGAAAAAAGAATATTTCACCGATTTATTTCTACATTTGTATAATACTTGATTTTGATTCTTTTTTTATGTAATAATATATTTGATGGAGCCAGACCCCCTGTAGTTGTATATATTAATTACAAAATACAGAATTTTCATTCATACTGCGATAAAATAAATAACAAAGGATAAAAATAGTAGTGAAGAAGATTTTCCTTCCCTTGATGACTTAAAAATTGATGACAATTTCATAATAAAAAATCTAGGCTGTTGATAAATAAAAAAAAATCACCATCTTGGACAGAACAAAGTGATGATACTTGGTTGGTTTATAATTAATTAAAATGAAGATTTTCAGCTGTTTATAGTTTCAAACATTAATAGCTGTCTCCATAACCAGAAAAAATTATTGCATATTTTTATTATTTTCAATTTGATCTCACAACTTGATGTCGAATTCTGGCCTCCGCCGATGGTTTCTGTCCTGCGCTGTGCTACTGTCCTCCAGTTCCTCAAACCTATAATGGAGCTCTCCAGCATCTCCAGCCATACTGCCATTAACTTAGCTTACTTATGAGGAAATAACAATTTCAAATTATTTTTATTTTTATTACCAGCTAAAGGTGGAATTGTGTTAACGCTGATTTGGCGTTCGGTGGATGGAAGCATGTAGGCAACAATCTGATTCGCTAAGCCTTTATATTATTATTTTTAACATCATCCGAAGTCATTTCAGACACTTCTAGCACTCTCTGAGGATTTGGAAGTGGTAAATTATTTAAGAAAGTTCAATAAAGAATGATTCTTAACCGCGAAACACATAATTTTCTATAACTTCAAATATCCTCCTAAGAGGTTTAGTCAATGATTAGTCTGCTCCAAGGAATGAAAATAAGTCCTCGTGTTCATGCTGACCCTGGACAGATATAATCCATGAATGAAGACCGATTCATCACTTTCCTTCGTATGGTTAGGACATTGGTGAATTGGCCCTTTAGGCATCAGTTTATCAATATGAGGTTAGTTTAGGCTATCAGAAGAATATTTCTGGCGGCCAAATATCTCATTGTTTAGTCACTGCATCATTTTATTATGATTTCAGTTAAATGATAGACCATCCTAAAGTTGATATCTCTCGTTACTGGCTTGATTAATTTATTTTCTTTTTATGGTTACATACCTTACTCTTACCTTACATACCGTAATACAAAGTTTTTGATAAATTATTGCATGATAAATTTTTTGATTAATCTTGATTGATTCTGTTGTACTAAAGATATCTAACTTCTTTAGGAGCTATTTACACTTTTTCTGTGAGTAGTGAATGAGGTTGAGCCTTCACGGTCGGATAGGTAGTGCTCATTTGGTTAAAGTCGCCTCGAGTCGACTAATATAAGTACTTTTTCATTTGCATTAAAATACCTCAGAAACTAAAATTTGGACCTGTATAATATAAGTGAGGCAATTTTCAGCATTTCTTTCTTTTAGCAATGAGCTGTTATTCAAAATTGCATTTTGCATTTCCATGCAAAAATTTGCACGTGACGCCGAATTTAAGAGTCGAAAGGAAAAAAGATAGTGTTGAAAATTAAATTATTACGAGTTTTGTTGAACATTTGTATTAAAATATCTCCAAAACAAAAATTCGTAACAGCGTAATGTAAGCGAAGGAAATCTTCAGCATTTTATCCTCTTTTTAATAAGCTATAGTTCAAAATTGTATTTTGACGTGACGCCGAATCAGAGAATCGGAAAAGAGAAAAAGGTAGTGGCAAAAAAACAAATAATGACTGTTTTTAACATTTGTACCGAAATATCTCAAAATTTAATTACCATGGAGAATTCAGAAACAAATTTACATAAGTAAATATAGATGTTTTTATTAATTAGCCTTGAAAATAATAAATTATGTGTTTCTATTCGATTTTCTGTTGATATTGATATAATGTGTGTTTCGAAAATGATATTTAAAATCTTAAACAAAAATGTTTATACACAATTATAATTGTATATATTGGAAATGTTATTACTTTTTGAACATAGGATAAAAAAAATGTATATTTCATATTATTAATCCCGCCTCTTTGCTCTTTTCACTTCTATCGTGTGGTCTTAATGGACACACAGTAGTTTTTATTTCCTTATAAAATGTTATTTCTTACTTAATCCATGAGCGATTCCTTATATACATTAATTGTTTAATACCTATACTGTAACTAATTTTATGTACAAAAGTAGTAAAATACTACGGAATAAATAGTTCTTCTGTGGTTAGTATTAAAGAAACACTTTTCACTTAAACAGTTTGTAGCATTTAATGATTTGTTACTTGCCAAAAGATACATCCGAAGAAATGTGTAATGGAGCTGATGACTAGTAGTAGACGGGTTTACGATCAACAACTTCAATAAAATAAGCATCAAAGCTTCTTAAAGTGCTTGTAGCTTATCAGGCTTTTAAAACCCAACATTACACAAGATTCATCATTTTTGTTTATATTTACTTCGAAATAGCATATTTTGAGGCTTCTTTCGCATTTCTCTTTTTGTCTTTTGCTATTAACATTTGTCTCCAATTACAGTTATTTATTTGTATTTTTTTAAAATGCATTTGTTAATACATCCTTGTATAAAAACATGTTCCGTTGCTGTTATTCGAGCCGTTTTCTTCTGAATTGCTGAATTAAATTTTAAAAATGGATATACTTAATTGACTGTTGAAATTGAAACAAGGTGAAAACATTGACTGCAGCCTGACTCGTTTTCACCTTTAAAACTTTAGAATATTTAAAATACCTAATAACATTTATATTATAATTTATAAAAATTACAGATGATAGTAATTTGTCGTTTGTTTGAGTAAAAGCCAGTTAGAGATTGACCTAACTTTTGCGTAATCGTAACCTGAACTTTTGAATGAAAGTTTTTTTTAAATAAACGTTCTGTGAAACCTTTACTTGAAAACTTCCGATGATGACGAAACTTTTTAAAATTAAAAGATTTTTTTCCGTTTCAAGCCCTACTTTAATGAAACATTTATGTAGTAACTTGTAGTTTATTCAATAATATATTGTATCCACTTATGTATTGATTCAAATTCCCGCCTTCCAATAGCCGCCACGATAAATGAACTTGAGACGCATAAAAAATAAAATAAAATGAAACATGTGTATGGCGTGTGTTACATAAAATAGCTAGTGGTACCTGTGCCGAGGTCGGAGTTTTAAAATTTATTGTTAAATTATGTGGCATAAGTTTTGCGAAGTGTCCCTGGCCGGCCTATATCCGCTAATCTACAGCTTACCCTCTTTAAAGGTCAAGTCGAGGTACTCCCATCTATTATATTATAACCGGGTCGCCCGTCCCACCATTCTAGAGTCCTAATTTTTTATCAAATTCGTTTTTATACTATATCATTTTTATATTTATTTGCTACTAAACTAATTTTATAGAAAATAATAGATTATTTTGCTGTATCGAATCTCATATGAGGGGGGATGGTTGCACATGATATCCATTCTAGAATCACTAGTTCACGATTATCGGGATTTCAGAGATATCTGATATTTGTTCCCCTCCCCGCTCCATTTCGCCACATCCAGCGGATTCCTTTGGTTCAGATGAGCTGAAATGTAGAATAGTTTTCTAGGCAGAACTGTACCATAAAAGTGTCCATGATAATTGTCAAAACATGGCCACGGTCACACTGCTTTTAAAGTTTTGCACATCTCAACATTGTTCTAAATAATCTTAAGAAATGTGAAATTTTATTTCTAGGGAAGTGTCTTTTAAGAGTCTCATTTTTTATTCCCCACCCTCTCATTTTCTAAAATGTAATTCGGAAAAAAATATAATATGTTCAAGATTCACACTTGATAAAATAATTCAGCCGTTGAATTTATTTTAAAGTTTTATTGAATTAACTCAGGTATGCGTTCTTGATACAATTAATTCTATTCCGTTGTGGTTTATCTGTTCTCTGTAAGAACATAAGGAAAAATACATTCTCGATGTCGGAAATTTTTATCGAACCCTCGCCATTTTGTTCTTAGTTTTCTCAGTATTTAAGATTTCGTGCACCTCAGTAGCCCATTCAAATTGAGGTAAATGGTTGAAAATATGTATTTAGATTGAGTTGATATAAAAATGCCTTTTGGTGGTCTAACCTTTTTTTTTTTATCTACTCCCATCATTTTGTCCGGTATTCTTCCCGATTTTTAAGGTTTTGCGCTCGTGTAAAGCCTGTTCATATTGAGATATACGATTAACAAAAATTCTTACTTGAATTGATTTGGTGCTAGAGAAATACTTTTTTTTTTTTTGAAATTTTATTTCCCTCATCAGCCATTTTGATCAATTTATTTCGAAATTCAGTTCCATTTCCGCAGATAACAATGGTAATCTGAGGATTACCGGACGATTCAATGGAATCGCTTTTTATCTGTTGTCCAAACAAAATTGAGGAAAATAACTTTTTTTTTTTAACTTGGAGACCATTTATATTTAATTTTCAAAATTAACTCTGTTTTCCCCGATATATATGTATATATAGACATCAGTTTACATTATTTTACAGCGTAAAAGATGATCTCTAGCAAATTGTGATGTTTGGTTAAGTAGAGAATTCTTATTGTTTGCTAAAGATGTGGAATTCATATTAACTGAACCTGGGACGTCAAACCTAGGAAGACTGTGAAAAAAACTGTTCAATGAAAAAAATAAATAAAATAAACCTGAAGAGAAGGACTGGTTGTTCAGTCAAATTGAACACCCCAACCATCCTCCTCAATTATTCACTATTGTCAACCATAAACCCGCAATTAAAAATAAACCTGATTCGATCATTTCTTAGAGATAAAATCATATAGATTTCTATAGTTTAGTACTTTGATATAATCTAACATACACAAATATAAGAGAAAAACAGGTGACTGTAGTTATCACTAATGAAATATATTTTTATATACTAGTTATGATGAACTTTTTATAAATATTAAGTGCACTAATAATTAAAACTGTTTTTTTTGTTTTTGTTTTTTATCCTCCCCTTTAAGACTATACGGGGTTTTCCCGAACCAGAGGACGCGCGCGGGGATTTAAAAGACACCGCCGATACCGGAACGCGAACTCGTGACTATTTTTATCCAGGTATCAGTTGTCATTCGGCCACCCCGCCCCATACCAATAATTAAAACACTGAAACATAATGTAAATTTAATCTCTTTATTTCAAATAAAATATATTTCAGAAAAATCGTTTTCTCCGGTTTATTTTAGTCCTGGTAGATAACGCGTGGGTAAAACCGTTGAATGTTGTCAGTAATTTATAAAAATAATAAGCATGAATGCGGGACCAGCATGTATAGTTAAACTTTCTTCGGGTACTTAATGTAAAGTTGATTTATTATCCTTTCATTCCTAAAACATTTATTTTCTATACTTCTGAAATGCAGTGTTTCTATAACCATTGAGTTCATTGAAGATTAGGAATCCTGCTTGAATTTTTGCGTTGGGGAAACATCTGGAATTTTCGTCAGTAATTTGGCTGCAAGCAAATAAATATTAAGAAACAATTCTAAATCGTAGTAGTTGTATTCGTTCTATGTTCTGTACTATTTTGTATACGGTGCACTTTATCTTGTACTAAGTTATAACAAAGGGTGTTACGGAATAGTACACTTGAAATTGTAATATTGTTGTTTCTTTGCTGTATTTCCTAGTTATTTTTATTTTTGATGATGCGTTGAGCTCTCAATGTATGAAGTTAGATTACAATTTTTCATTAAAAAACTGAAATGAAACCTTTGTTTAAATTCAATTTCGAATACTATTTTTTTTTTCAGAAGCTAGCTAAATATGAAATAGGTGGTGCTATTCTTTAAAAATAAGTTAAATTAAAAAAATAAATTGAAGAAAAGCGTTTTGAATATTTCAGTTCACACACTTGAGATCCTTGAATTTTTCATGCCATATTTCTGAACACAGGGGCAACGTCGGAATACAATGTAAATGAACTCTGTCTTTGCCCATCATGCTTGAGTTACTGTTTTTGATTGACTGACGCCAGGCAAAATATGTTATATACCTAGGCAATCCTGCATCGTTAATAATAACAGTTGCCTAAGCGTAGATAGGTTATGCAATAAGAAAAGTATCTCCTCGGCGTATTGCTATATCCTGGCTGAGTTTCGCCATTGGAGAGGATCTCAGTCAACCTCTACATAGATGATATAGAGCTTATTGCGCCGGTCTCGAGGTGTGTGGCAAGTGTGGATGGTGACGCAACCCTTCCTCCCAGCGTACTTAGCTCCAGGGCTACCGCAACTTTCTCATTTCATCTCCCGCAAAAAAAGAAAGTGAACCAAAATATATATATTGCCGTAGGTTTGTTTCCCTTTCCTGGAGTAGATCTCCCGCAGTTGTTAACCGCCCGCTGTGTAACAACTTCCCAGTTCGTCCGGGCAACTTTTCCATGGTTCCTCTTTTCGGATACACTACCGGAAATGTTCACTTAAATGTTTGAAATAAATCGCTTATGCTTATATAGTTTATGTCATAGGTGGGGATCATTTTTAACATTAGAGAATGCGGTAAAGTTAGGCAGTGCTAATATATTTTACTTTTGCTATTTTTATTAATCACTAAATACACACATCCATATACATACAATCAACTTATTATATTAATTTTTATATTTATGTAGCCTAGATAATTAATTAATTGTGGCGCTAAATTAATAAATATCGCTAAAAACCCCTTGGAGGCCTCACCTGTGGTTTATTCACTCCATTGCTTTAAGTAGACATGGATCTAATTTGAAAATTCTTTTTTAATCTCTCTTAAGATATATATCTATCGTATCTTTTCGATACTTCAATGATATTTACTATAAATTTTTATGTAGATATTTTTGTTATGATTTTGTTCTAAGTCATATAATATACGATATTGCTGCTGTAATCACAAAAATTAAATATTTGTTTCAAAACAGAAGATTTCATGATGGTGGATTTTGTTTTGGACTGCCCATAAAAGATTGATTCGGTAACCATCTTCATTGGTGTTAGGAATCTCACCATCGTTTGAGCTTTAAAGCGACTTTGTTGGAATATATTTTAGGTTATGGAAATCTAAATCAGGAATCCTAAATTTTTGTTTATTGTTTTCAATACTGGAGCTTTGAAATCAGCCAACAAAAAAAATTATAAATAATACTTCATCTAGCAGCGCTCTAACACGCTCTGCCATCATTGCCTCATTATTTCACATTATTTTGTCTTCTTTTCTCCACTACCTCCTGAGATAGTGCTAAATGCTACTCTGAATACTGAGGCAGTATTTACTACTAAATTACTACTTCAGTTGATGTTAAATGATTAACTGATTTGTTTTTTCAAAACTCTTCTGTTTCCATAATTTTTTTTTCAGCATATTAGTCTGTCAGCCTTCGATTAGCAGCAGGTCCTCTTCTTCCCAGATTAAACTGGGAGGGCCCCAGAGCAGCTTTCCACCCGTACAAAAAATCTTTGTAATACGGATAGTTCTGCTCCCCCACTAACTGGGGAAATTCATTCTCCGTGAGGTCATAAAGTCCCATTTTCCTCATCATTCTGGTCCATAGTCCTTCAAAGGTGCAGTTGACTATGACGTGCTCAGCCGTCTCCGGTACTCTGCAAGTATGAAATAGAGGATGTATGTCTTTTCCAAGACTTGATTTACTGAAGTAGTATTGAATTCCCAATAGTGATTCAATTTGAGTCACATACTTGGTACTTGGTACTCGGAGTAGCATTTCCCCATCTCTGCCTACCTCGCATTTTCCACCATTTCACAATTAAGAATATTACTAACAATAATTAAAAAGTGACTGCAAAAAATAAATTAAATTAAATTTATAAAAAATCTACCAGTTCTTGCCTTTTCCTACGAGACTATTAATTTATTTGTTTTAAATTCAGTACCAAAGTCAGAGGTCATCCCAAGATGCCCCTTGGAGCCAGACATTACCATCCGCCATTTCGTTTATTCATTTAGAAAGTACTGGGGAAAATATCATTCCATCTAGGATTTTTCTAGATTCGTACAAGCTTAGAATTACCTACATATGTAGATAGTAATAATAATAAAATAATAACTTTATCTTATAAAAAACTGGCTGTTTATCAACTGGACAGGTAATTAAGGTATACCGAGCCGGAACGGGATTTTATCCAGCGTTTTCTCAGAGAAAATAATAAGGAGGCAGAAATGAAGTGTCAGTGGACAGTGGCTATTAAGGAGAAAGCCGGCTTGTAGGATGGGCTGTTATATCATGAGTTGGAAGCTACTGAATTACGTTTCGTTTTGCATTTTACAAACATTATAAACAAGGTACCTGCTGTAGGCTCCGTTTTTTATTATTTATCTTTAATATTTTATTTTTGAAAATTGAATTTTTTTTTTAAAAGAATGTAATTATGAATAGATTCTTGTAAATTGAGAGAATTAATTTCAAAAATGGCTCAATAAACATCAAGAAAATGTTATTTTGTTTTTTCACATGTTTTCACTGTAATACATATAAATAGGCTCATACTCATCGACTTACGAAGGGCAAATAGGAATAAACCATGTTTTTACATCCTGATTTTTTTTTAAAAATTAACTGAACCATTTTTGAAATTCATTGTCTCATATATATGGTGTAATTTCTGTTTTCTAATAATAAAAAATGAATAGGAATAGGTTTATTCTAACCCTATAAGAATAACCCCCTAACCATTATAAGAATAACTGCCATAAAAAAAAAATTTATAATGGAATTTTTTTAGTAGCCAATTAATAAAGTCCTTTTTTTTAAACACTTCATGTTTTAAAAAATTAACAGGAAGCATGAAGCGCTTTTTTCATTTGTTTGATTTTTAGAAAAATAAATATAATAATAGTAAAATTCTGCGAATCCGAACCCCAAATAAAATAAAAATCTATTTAATGTTTATGATTGGTAAGCTGGTCCGGGGTTAAAGTCAGATAGAACATAAAAATTAAATTAAAAAAAAAAATTATTGGTATGTTCTCTCTGACTGCAAACCTCTACAAAGTTTCCAACCACATTGTCCATAATCCACTATGTCTTCACCGTTATTTAATCTTTAGTAAATAAAAGTTTAAATTAGAGCCCGAATTGTACAAAAAATAAAAGAATGGCTTTAACTCACGAGTTGACTACGATTGAAACTGTGTCAACAAATGTTCTCCATTCTACATTTTTTCTCAAAATTCATATCAGTTTTAATAACAGAATCAATCAAAAAATACGTGCGCTTTAAGTATAAAATATTAAGGACGGTTTTTTTCTGGGAATTTGATATAATTTACTAATATATTGTATAAATTAGAACTAAGAGAAAATATAACTTTCGTTTTCATCGTGGTATCCCGCGTAATTTTTGTTGTACTACACGTAATGCAAAATTTAACGTTTACTTAGTTTTTAATTAAAAATTTTAGATTATTATGTATTTTTAATCACAAATGTTTTTTGCTGTATCCACATTATTCAGTAAACTTAACATTTTTTAAATTAATAATGCACCATAAGCTAAAATAAATGCTTTATTTGTAGGGAGAGGGAGGGGGAAATCTTTAAAATATTTATAATATGCATTTTACCGTTAAATCTGGGTGATTAGGACGGAGTCCGGTCCTATTTAGTTTGGATTAGGAAGAATTTACTGTTATATTAAAACACAAATATGGCAGTAATTTCTGAAAACAGACAATCTGGTTAAATAATAAAATACATTTTGATTGATATTTACAAAAAAATATATATTTTATTACTATTATAAACGTAAAGAAGTAAAAAAAAAATTAAAGTTTGTTTATGGCTTATTTATCATTCTTCTTTTCAGTTATTCTTAGTTAATAATTAATTATTATTGTTTAATGTAATTTTTTTAGAAAGTTTTCAATTTCTCCTTTTTCAAATCAATGTTCGCCATCATATGATGAGCAACAACGATTTTTAATATATAAATAGCGTCAATGCTTTTTCTACCGGGTCGTTTTCGACAAAATTATGTAAATGAAAGAGGAGAATGTACTACCTAAGTATCTCATTTCGTTATAAATAAAGTTAAGTATCTCTTCACCGGCACTTGAGCTAACAGGTCGACACCAGCCCCTATCACCAGTCACGCTCCTGATGATAGTAACTTGAGCAACATAAACACCAGCTCACGGTCAGACAATTGGGTCCATCTATTTGTTTAATGCAAGGCATCGCTGAGAAAATGCTTGTCGGCAATCTCTGTAGATTACACGTTTTAGTTAAGTACATCTCCAGTCAGTAGTAGTGTAAGCTTTCTGTTATCGTTATTCGTTACTTGGGCGATCTCAAGTCATGAGCAGTATTATTTATTTAACTTCTCAATAATCTCCAATGAAAATTTATCACAATATGTTGAATAAATGCTATTTTTATTTATTTTTTAATTATTTTAATTTATTTATTTTATTTTTTTTAACGCTGCGAACCATTACACAATGGATTATTATTTCCAAACAGTTGTACATCTAAAGCAACAAACATATAAATAAATAACAGTTGATTCCCATTTTTAATCTAAATATTTTTTTTCATTATAGTAATTGCAAGTAAAATAACCTTTGCAGTAGAATATATGAAAATATATAGAAACTATATCTTTGCTCCAAATTTTCGGATTTCAACGATTTTATTTTTCATTTTTTTAATGAAAATTCGTAACATTTTAAATATTCAATACAATATCAACAAAAACGTTGTGACATGGTTTAGGATTAGGTCCAGGTAGTTTTTGCCAACTTCAATTAATATATTTATAAGACCAGGTAATTACTGTGTGCTTAATTAGTGGGTTACAGACGTACACTGGCTTATCGTAAGCTTCCCTATAGAGAGCATCACCGAACGGACTAACTCCTAGCGGAAAAAGTCGTTGCATACTTTTAGAGTTATTTGGAAATCTAATTTTACCACACCCTAGTAACTTTTTTTCCAGCTTCTTATTGCTGAAGTTTGTCATATAGATAAATTTAACGGGCATCGAGGAGAAGACTTAACCAAGTTTAATTAAAATCTGTACATTCGTATAGGGGCTACAGTCCATACTAACACAGTTTTTTTCCGCCGCCATCTTGAAAGGAAATGGCGGATAGTACTGTCGATAATGGAGGATCATCTTCGTGTGACTTTAAAAAAAAATCGGTCTAGCAGTCTCGCAGAAAATGCGCAACAATATTTTATATGATTTTTGGGTTCTATGTATTGTGAAATGTGAAATCTCAAATTTTGAGGGGTTAAGTTTTTGAATTTTTCGGAAGATTACAATGGTTCATTATTGGAAATAATAAACCAAAAATTGAATTGAAACTCAGATTTTTTCATAACTATTAATGGCTGCGTCCCAGTTCAATTCTTTTTCTTGTGCGCCATTCTCATCCCATCTGAAAAAAGTAATCTTCATCTTTTAGGTATTACTTTACGTAAGAGCATTTTTTCAAACCCCTCCATCAGCGCACTAAATAGAATATTAAAAAGCTCGCTATAATGAAATAAATGGTTATTTTAATATTTTTTTTATTTGATTGAAAAGTTTTTTTAGTAAATCTGCACCCCATAGCCATCGCATGGCGTTATTTCTGGCACTGGATTTTTTAAATAAACCTCTCTAGATAAATCCGTTTAATGTCTAAACACTTTTATTATCTATATTATCGGCTGTTTATTATGTATTTTTCAAGACAATTTTGAATTAATGAATAAGTACTATTTACAATATTAATATGTTTGTTATAAAAATAAATAATTAAATAAGTTATAATTTGAAAAGTACATTTCATATTATGGAAACTAATTTTCTTGTAGTTAATGGAATATTTTCCCTAAAAACCATTTCTTCATCTTTTAATTTAAAAAAAAACTTGCACTACTACAATCCATAAGATTCTGAGGTTCACTGTTTTGTTAATAAGTTGTGTTTCTGGAGCAACAGTTGTACAAGGAGGAATACATTTTTAAAAAATTAGATTTAAAAATATATAAAGTTTAATTATTGTTAATTTGCACTCCTGAAATGCAATACCTATGCTGCTGATTATTAAATTGTATGTTACGAAAACATTTGAAGGTTAAAACTTTCTCATAATTTTATTTTTATTAAAAATTATTTTTAACTTTATGAATCAGATTACGCTATTATTTGAAATAAATATATATAAATTATGGGTCAATAAATTTTTAACTCAAATGTTTTTATATTAAAAGAATAAGTCCCTAGGTTACGGTCAAGTTTGCGCACTGCTTTCTCCTTCCTTCAGATAGTGCAAGGCGTTACCAAAACTGATCCGGTGGCTTAGCTATCTCTTGCTACTATCATTGTTCTCCGTTTACGTCCTTGCTCGGATTGAAAGGAGTATTGATCTACCGAATCAGTCCTTCCTCATTCGACAATGGCGAATAATCTCTTAGGTAAAGATTGGTTTCTCTTTCTTTCTTGTTATTTTTTTTTCTTTCCCATAGGATCTTGTGTTTCCTGGTGGTGACTATTGCGGGTTACTTTCTCGACAACAAAAAATGGCATAAGTCGGAAGAGGTGTCCCGCAGGGTGTAAGTAGGTCCCATCTCACACTCTCTCCGTTGATAAGCGTCACAGTATCTGTCCTCCATACTGTCCCCTCATCTTAAGAATGTCCCTTGCATTCTTCTGGGTCGTCCATCCTCTCTTGTCATGGTGACCGTACCCGACCGAATAGTTCTTATTGAAAACTCTAATAATAGCTGGCTAATCGGTTTTTCTCGGAAGGTGAAATCGTTCTGATTTTATTTTCTCCGAAACATAATTTGGAACACCTATCAAGGAATATTTCAAATATCTGTTATTGAATTAAAATTTTGCAAGCCTGTACCATCAGGTACAATGTTATGCATTCACTGT
This sequence comes from Nezara viridula, assembly GCA_928085145.1. NCBI lineage: Eukaryota > Metazoa > Arthropoda > Insecta > Hemiptera > Pentatomidae > Nezara > Nezara viridula. The sequence goes on along the minus strand of OV725077.1, from coordinate 44,623,006 downwards.
ACTTAAAATGAAATGTAGGTTTATCTATGAAATAAAGGTTAGTACTTTATATAACATCAGTTATTGTAGAAAAATACTTTTTTTACAATTTTTTTATTTTAAGAATAAGGTTTAGCATCGTATATTAATATAATACAAAAGGTATAGCGAAAATTCAAGAAAATATATTTTTTATTTTATGTATAACTTATATATCATATAAAAATATTTTTAAATTGTAATGATGTTAAACTTTGCTGAAAAACAATTTTTCCCTCTTGTCCTCGTCTTGTCTCTAATATAAAAGCCTGCGTATTAGACAATTAGCATTAATTGTCCTAAGTTGGATTGCTTCAGAAATTCATTCCATATTTTTTTTTTTTTTTTACTCACTAAACATTTTTAATAAAATAAGATTATGTACTGATAGTGCAATTAATACTAATTAATCATTAATATTAATATTAATAATGTCTTGATACCTCCCACCACTAAACCTCTACGCCAAAACTTCAATCTACAAGGCCAGCAAAACGCGTCCTCGGAGAGACTTCTACTCCCGTTTCAGCGGTGATTGTTCTTATTAACGCTAATTATCTGAAAAGCCTATTTCAATATTGTTTTTCTTTTTGTACCGTGATTCCGCCATACTTAGTAATTCATCAGCCTTGTCATCTTTCTTTGAACCAAATATACTACTCAAAACTTCGGTGATATGCGACCATAACAACAGTTTGTATAGTCTTGTGAATTATAATTTGCTTTCGAAGCAATAATAGGCGAAGGCCAAACGATAAAACAGTTCAAAATGCATGCTGAAAATAGATAAAGAAAAAACTCTACGAACCAATCGGGTAAAACATTGGGAAGTACGTTTCTGCCCTTGTTAAAAATTGCTCCTAAAAATAACTACAAGTGAGAAATATAAGAATTTCGCTGATTTCACGTCGTATTTAATTATTTTCCATCTTCATCGGACTAATTTTTAAATTTAAATGAATAAAAACTGGAAGACCTCTGATTGATCTTATTAAAGAAATAAAAATAAAACTTCAAAATTTTTCAAGAGTATATATTAATAATAAAATTTATAATATCTAGGAAAACGCTTTATTTTTACCCTTATACATCTATTCATTGCTTTAATTCATTTACATTTCTTGACGACGTTTCGGGCAATTTTGCCCATTTTCAAATCGAATATTTATATCTATAATGCAATCACACAATAATTATAATCACATAAACGAACAATAAACGAAAATATCAAATCAATATATCACTACTTACATCATTATTACATAATCCATATAATCATAATTATATATGATTATTGAAAAATTTATCTCCTTCAAACCCTTCAAATTATAAAATTCATAAATTATTCATGAATAGCCAATTCTAAAAACAACTGAAAAGAAACATACAAGATATCGCAAATAAAAGAAGACCAAAAAATAATTTTTGGGTTAATTATATTGATTATTACGTAATCCATATAATCATAATTATATATAATTATTGAAACATTTATCTCCTTCAAACCCTTCAAATTGTAAAATTCATAAATTATTCATGAATAGCCAATTCTAAAAACAACTGAAAAGAAACATACAAGATATCACAAATAAGAGACGACCAAAAAATAATTTTTTTTTAACACTTTAAAATTCTATTCTATAAATTACCTGTGGACAGTCAAGAAAGTATTTTCTTCGTTAAGGTAATATATCATTCATGATTTGGATTTTTTTAAATATCAGTGTAATTTATAATGTTTCTACAGTTTTAATGGTTTGTGTGGCAGAAAATGTTGGAAACATTAAAAAATAGCACCTTTTCCCCTGAAAGTACTTTAAAATTAATATTGTTTAATCAAGTAAAATTATCGCTAGGTTAGTTGAAAAAGTTATACTCTCTAAAAAATGTCTCTTTTATAATATATACTTTTGTTTTTTCATTCCTTGCCTTTTTGATTGATAAAGACTTGTTTTTTCTAATACATTACTTTAAATAAAAAAATTAATTACGATACAAACTACTTTCAGGTACTGTTAATAGGCGATTGGAATATGCCAAAATTGTAACGGAATAAACATGTTCTTATTCTGAAAGATTATAGAAGTGTGTGTTGATCAGGGTTAGATTATATTATCTTCCTCATGCTAAGGTTAGTTCAACACTTCAGGGTTTCATAATATTTTATCTCGCTCCAGTGGAGTAGTTTAGCTAAGCAGGTACACCTACATATCTAGCAACGTTTTTTCTGTCCCAATATAACAAACTCGTATTTTACTATAGTTAAATACTTTGGGGATATACAAGAGTTGAACCGATCTAGTTACCATTAACTGCTTTGTGGAATTGCTTTTTTTTTTTTTTCGAATTATCGCTTGCTGATTACCTGTTGAGCTGAAAATTGCTCTGACATGTCGAATTACATGCCGTTCGCCTAGCGAAGTCCATCTTTCACTTTCGATAACGTGCCATAAACTCCTCTTCCTCCTCTCGAGCGATCGGATCGATGATGATGAACCGATTAGAGCACTTTCTTTCGAGGCTGTTAACGTTTATTATGTCATTCATCTCATCTATTACTTGAATCACCTGGCGTTGGAGATGATCCGATAGTACTTTTGATCCGAAATTTAGTTTAGATCCATAAAAACTAAATATATGGTGTTCTGTATCGGTTGATTCATTTGAAATTGATTTAAAAATTTCAGTACTTGTTTGCTATTGATAGAATCGAACTTTCAATCCTTTAGATATATACAAAGTTTTTTTTTAAATTATGATAAAAATTTAAATATTTAAAATACTAGTAATTAAATATATATATTTTTATTTAAATCACTTATATTACATTCTTTATTTAATAAAAACATCAATTTAAGAAATATACGGAAAATTTATAATACTTTTTTTTTTGCAAAACCTTTTTTAAAATTTGTTTACTAACAAACTAAAAAGAAAACAGAAGGCAGGTTGATTAAATATTTGTGAAATGTTCGTAAAACAACAGTAAAACTTGATTTTCATATATAATTATTTTATATTTAAAACAAACAAATAAATGCAAAAAAAAAATAACGATTCTAATTTTAAATTATTATTTATTTTTTTATATGGACTTCTTTGTACAAATTTTCTCTTCCAGATTCCATTTGCTCAGAGCCATAAATTGACAAAACCAGTTGAATATTCATTAGGAGGAATTGTTCTTATAATCCTGACGTAAGAGTATGTATTCACACATACACATATACGCTTCTTTCCTGCGTAAAACAATATAATCTCAAATTGTTTATCGGCTAGAAAAATGTTTGACTTTTAATATTATGATGGTCTCATTTTCAATTTAAAAAAAATCTAATTATAAAACTTGCAATTAACACTACTACTCTCTGCCGTAATTTCCATTTCTAATCTGTGAAAAATTGAGTGCTTTGTCTAGAAGCGGCAGTCAATGTTTTGTAAAACCCTTACGTAAACTAATTTTATTAACTATAACTAATCTTATTATTGTATTGCCTTCTAAATGTTACAATTTGTCATAAACATATTGTAACCTCCAATATAATTTATAATAACATTTAATCAGAAATTATTTTGATGAACAATATGAGTGACTTCATATCTACCATTTTTAGATTATGCAGAAAATTCAGTTTTAGTCCTATAGGTACAGCTTTTCTGATAATTTTATTAAAGAATGTTTAAGTCGAATCACGAAAAATGATCATGGAATTGATCTAAATTAAAGCTATTTTACAAAAATATGCTTTTTCTAAACTTTTTAAAAATGACAGATGCCTGTCTTTGATATTAAGCCACTCATAGGTTTCATAGGTAAAAACTTTTGAAATATTTTTAGGTAAATGCACTTTTTCAAGTCTGCTCACACGTAGTGCAATAAAATGTTGTTTTAAAGAATTGTTCTCGTACAGCAGAATTTTATACATTATAATTTTTTTTATCTTTCAAGCTTAAAACAAATATGACAAGTTTGCATCTAGTTCCTATGAAAATGTTACTGTTAATCATTTTGGAAACATTTAATTTCCATAATATTACTTCAGTTAAATGTTAAAAAGTATGACTTAGTAGTCATTAGTTGTTTTGTCAGTCTCTATTACATTCTTCGGCTTTATATATTTAATATTATTTTTCTAAAATCCTTAAATTATCAACGATATGTGGTGCATATATATATATACATATATATATATATATATATATATGTATGTATACACATATATATATATGTATGTATGTATATTTACCACTCATATTCTGAGATGATTTGGATTGATTGTTGACTGTAGTGTTTACTTGAAGAAAAGATTGGTTGGTGTGTTCAGTCAAAAAAATGTAAAAATAAATAAATTGATTATATTTATTTTTGCCGACGTTTCGGTCCAAACTTCAAGCCTTCATCAGAGCTAAGAAAATACCAGATAACAATAGGTATGAGAAACTATTAACAAATAAAAACTATTAAAAAGAAAATGATATATAGGTGAAAGGTAGTCCAAAAAATATATGTAAAATAAAGTTATACTAAAACGAAGTAGTCAGAATAAACTGTTTTTTTTTTTCATTAACGAAATTTACAACTGTAATTAATCATAAATATAACAAGTAAATATGAACAGGTAATATGATATGTACAACATGAGGAGAAACTACCCATTGGTAGCACTCCAATTATATTTCTATATTAGAAGGTCCCGAGGCCATCTTCTTTTCAGACGCCTCGGAGGGTTATCAGGAATAGAAGAGGAAGCAAGGTTTGAAACAAGAGGGTTCGGATGGTTCAGAAGTTTATTATTAAAGGACAGGTATCTGGATTGAGCTAAATCGGAAACATATGGTACATTAAGGTCATGATGGATGATTTTATTTGTGACAAAGTAGGGAGCATTAAGGATTTTACGAAGGATTTTGGATTGTAGGGATTGGATACGAGAGGAATTTGATGGTAGAATAAACTTAAAGTAAAATAAAGTAGTTAGAATCAACTTAAAGGTTATAAAAATGATACACATTATGTATTATATAAAATAATTATACTGTTATATTTCCAAACTTTGTTTCCCCTAATTTCTATCACTAACTTTGTTTTCGTTATTTTATATTTCCTTTAAATTCATTCTACGTACTTTACCTTTTCGAAATAGACTTGTACAAACACACACACACCAGTTTGTGAGATTTGGTTATTTGGTTTTAAGTGACATTGAAAGGATTATACAAAGCTCAGATTTGAATTTTTTTTCGTACCCCATTACTTACCGTTAATTTCAATTAATCCCAAAATTTGCGAAGTACCGAACAAGTATTTGTTGTCTGATTAGTCTCAAACAGCGATAAATATTTTACCAAACTAACCTAGATATTTGTATAATGCCTAAAAATGGTTCCTCTGTTATTCTTGGTTATGGTGTCAAGTAACATTACTATTTATTTTAGAATTTAACTAAAAGACTAATCACTATAATGGTAGACAAAGAAAATTCTCATGAACCTGTTGAAAAAAATACGGTACATAGCTTTATAGGGTATAAAGCTTTTTGTTTTAATTTATGGCGCTATTATATTGTTGTTTTTCTTCATCAGGGTTTTTCTTTATCCTCTAGCATAAAATATACTGTGGAATCTAGCGGCTTTAATTAGCCTGCTAAAGAAAACCAAGAGGAAGCAGTCATTGCTATAATAACAGGCTGCATGTCAGTTTGCGTTCTTCACCGAGAGAGGGTTGCTTCAGAGGTTGGTTTATATAATGGCAACTGTTGCAGGATGGAAAGCTAGCCGGGGGTAGAGCACGAGGCTAATGATAGCTGATGGGTTAGTGATGAAAGTAAAGGACATTTAATTGTCGGGCGGGACCCAGCATTAGGAAGTTGTGAAAGAACGGCAAACCGGGAGAAAGCCGTCTCAGGGTATATCTGGATCCCGCTCTAATGTATTCACTATCTCGTCCTGTCATCTTGTCCATATCTTGCAGTCTTGGAGTATTGATCGTTTAATCGAAAAGCGATTTACTCCGCACTATACGGTCAGGTTGTTTGTCTACACGGAAGGGTTTAAAGTAATTTCTAACAAGCTTTTCCTAAATTTATGGGCATAAATAACTATATAAAAAAATGATGTAGAAATGGTTGACCGTTGATATAATATGAGAAGGAGTTAATCGGGGGGGAGGGGGGAGAGGGAGGGGTGCGGTCAAATAAATACTAAATTAAAATATATTAATTATTTTAATTTTTGCCGACGATTCGACCCACTTTGCAGGTCGTCTTCAGGGCTACAAAAGATACAAAATATGTTGAAAATAAAAAATAAATATAAGTAGATATAAAATAAGAGGAAGTTGTCGGATACAGAAATAAAAGATGATATCAGAGATATAGTGAGTGACAATGTAGTTAAAGTTTGTTAGTTAGTTTGTTTGTATCTTCTACATATATAATACTTAATATTTAAATACATTGTCACCCACTATATCTCTGATATCATCTTTTATTTCTGTATCTGACAACTTCTTCTTATTTTATATCTACTTATATTTATTTTTTATTTTTAAAATATTTTGTATCTTTTATAGCCCTGAAGACGACCTCCGAAAATGGGTCGAAACGTCGGCAAAAATTAAAATAATTAATATATTTTAATTTAGTATTTATTTGACCGCACCCCCCGATTAACTTCTTCTCATATATAAAAAAATCTTCCCTACAAATAATATTTCACTAAGGCTCGAAAATTGTACCAAACATAAACTCTTGCCAAGCTCAAATACCATGAATGGTGTATGGTTGCATTCATAATTTCGCCAGAGATTAGCTAATCGTTTTTTTTTCAATTTTTTTTTTTTATTAATATAGTCGATATAAATCAGGACTTTAAACAGAAAAAAACTTTTATTTTCAAAAAGTTTCACTGGATTTTTACTGTCGATGGTTCTTCTGTTCTTTTGGAATCGATTGCAACTTTTCAACTAAAGGTTTTACAGAACTTTTATTTTAAAAAATCTTTTTTTCTTTCTGTCAATTTCGCTAAAAAATCGATCTAAAAACTGACTATTATCCATAGTTTCTCCAACAAATCAGATTAGACAAATTAGAGTCATGCCTAATTCATTTAAGACAAATTATAACTCTATAATCCGTGGTCCAGACCCCTTTTTATCAAATTATTAACATCTGGCTTAAATTTCGTAAATAGCTTCATCTCATCGTAACCTACAAATACTTTATTTACGCAAATTCTCGGAATTGTGTTTTCAATCTGGAGGTCGGCAAACTTTGTCTATTTAATTAGATACTAAAAACTCGTGCATACCCATTTGCTTTTTTCTTGAATTGTAAGATAACTTCAGCACAAAATCTAGAAAAAAGTTGACCTTCAAAAATATTGAGCCGCTTGGCGTGATCTACACCCTCAAATTGTCAAAATAACGAGGTTATATGGGCCACACGGTCCAATATTTTTGTAGGCCACCTTTTTATCGATTTTGTGATCAAATTATCTCAAGATCCAAATGGAAAGCAAATATGTATTTACGAGGTTTTAGTACTTAATTAATAAATAGATAAAGTTTGCCGACGTCCAGATTGAAAACGCCCCAATCCCGAGAATTTTTGTAAATCAAATATTTGTATCTTACGATGTGATGAAGCTACCTACGAAGTTTCAGCCGGATGTTAATAATTTGATGAAAAGGCCTCTGTACCAGGGATTACTAATTTAAGCCCAATCGCTGTTTATTTTTCATTTAACTGAGCTTTTCTCAAGAACTTTAAGACCCAAGTTAAATCGAGTTAAGTTGAATCGAAACTACCAGGCTACTTTTAAAGCCCAAAAATGCACCATTTTCGAGATATTGCAAGGTAAAGTGGTTGCAGCCACACAGCATCAAGTCATTTGAACTATTCCCATAGGACACTAATCGTATGTCGTTGACTGAGTGAATTGAGCTCTCATTTTGAATATTTGCAGCTTCTTAAAGTAGGAAATATTTCAGACAAATAATTGTGAAGTAAAAGAAACTTTATTTGCGAATAACTCAAAATGAATACATTGTATGGTTTGTTGCATTCATGATTATTATTTGAAAAGTTACTACATTCCCTATAAACAAACAAGAAAAAAATATCGTATTTCGACTATTATTAACAGAGATACAGCAGCTAACATGTTTTAAAACATGAATGAAGGTTTAAAATAATTTTCTTTTCTTGTGTCGATTACAATTTGTAAAATAAGTATTGATTCTTCCATATTATGGTTCTTGCATTATTTGGTTTCCTTATTGTTTTGTCATTCGGTCGCGTAGCAATATACTATGCGCATTATTCGCTGGGGCCAATTAGAATTTAGTATCGAGGGTCAATAAAACGTGGTCGAGAATTCATTCTCTTGTACCTTTTTCGGGTATAGGAACTCCTTCTTCTACGAAACCGATGCTAGAGAATGAACAAGACACGCTTGGGGTGGCTAGCAGATATGAAAGGGAGCATCTCCAACATGAGAGCGAGCAGAGAATCGGCCATATCACCTACTGCCTCGGGTCACGCTCTACAAAGCATTTCCTCGCCAGTACGTGAGCTACCTCACTTATTTCGGATTTTTTTTTTTTTTTTTTTTTTTTTTACCTTTCCTTTCATCTCTCCAACCTCATTCTTTATTCTCCTTATTAGAATGGGTCCATTTTTTCAATTCGCATTTCGCCAGCTTATCTTTTGAGAAAGTTCTGATGTGTGCAGATTTTATTACTTCACAAGTTGATTAAATTCTGTATCTCGAGGGTAAATGACACCGTGTCCATTTTTTTGTATTTAACAATTTAGTGACTTAGAAACAAATTTTAATAGCCCCAAGGAATGGAAAAATTGGCTGAAACAAATAAATCCTGAATTAATAAAAAAATGGACATGGTGCTCTTTAATTCCAGTGTACAGAATTAAAAATCTGAAATTCTCCATTTCTTTCCGTGTTTAAAAAAAAATTGACCTGAAGACATTTTTTTTATTTTGCATAGTTTGATTATTTATTTAATTAACTATTTAATGGATGTCTTTGATATTTTAATCTATTAGTATATGTTTGTTCTGACTTATTGCAGTGTATGTTTGGATAGCTTGGAGTGATGTAATGCCTGTAGTTATGTGTTTTTTTTTCGAAAGTCGATGAGAAATGTGTTGTATTATGTCTGCATTTTCGTGATTTATTGTATTTTATGTCCTGATGATGTCTGAATTATCGAAGCGATGATGGCTTAATTTATTTTTATCTGAATTGTTAATACAAAAGGCTGTATAGTTGGATTTTTCCAATCATTGACTAATATCTAAGACGCCTCATTTTAAGTTTCTTAAAAATAATTAATACAATAATAATAGTATGGGAGTATTGAAACAATACAGTTATTTATATTTGGGCATCTAGACCAGTCTTCTCAACTTCGGCCTATCTTGCTATTTCCTTCCAGTTTGTTGCATGCAACTCTGCTGCTTTTTGTTTATTCTGTCCTTATATATGTTTTTGGCTGTTTTATCTCTCTTTTTCGCCTACGAATTGGTCTGTTATCAACTGCCATGACATTCATGGTTGCATAGAAACTTCCCGATGGATTGTTTCGAACCCATTTATCTCCTTGTCTGCACATCATGAGGTATTGATTGACCACTTTCTTACTTACTTGTTATTTTCTAAACTAATATAGTTTGTAATGAACCCTGAAAAATATATGTGAATTCTTATATGTGATTATAACAAGTGATAAGTATTATTATATACATGCTGTCTTCTTATCTGTACTAGATCTCTCTGTGCCCTGCTTACATTATCTGGCCTACATGACTGCATGCTATATATTATCTGTCCTCCTCGTTAATGACGACAAAAGGATTTAGTAGGTCCAGTTACTCTATTTATTTTTGTCGGCACGATATCGTCGGGCTATCCTAGATAGATACCAGGGAATAAAAAAAAAATGTTAGTTCGATTCCGGTTGTTAGACATGAAGTCATTTATTGTCAGTCGTAAATTGAACCTTGAATCAGAGGTACTCCTTGCCTCCATAAAGCGTATACGTGACCCTCCAATGGATTTGGAAAAAAAAAATCTGGCGGTTGAGCATGATTCTGGCCTTCTTGAGTAACAGTTAGACAAAGAAAGTTTGTACAGTATTTTAAATTCAATTATCTAATAAGCAGTGAATATGTTATTTGGTTAAAAAAAAAAAAAGAAGGTGCAAAACACTATTGAGTATTCACCCTCCGAGGCGTCTGAAAAGAAGGTGACCTCGTGATCTTCTTGTGTAAATTTATTATTTGAGTGCTATCAGTGGGTAGTTTCTCAACAAGCGATTTCATGTTATTATATTTCTGAGTGCACATTTACTAGTTGTATTTTTTTTTTTTTATATAATAAAGTTGTAAATATCAATGAAGAAAAAAATATATATAAAAACAAGAATCACATTATCTGCTCGATCGAGACATTTCTCGCCAATTCAAAGGTCGTTGTTGATTTCGCAAACGTTAAAAGCAAAAACTTGAATTCATTCCACTTTTTTTTTCTTTAGCAAAACATCTTATATAAGAAATAAAATCAAAACATCCACTTTTCGTTTTGCATGGATTCCATGCCTACTCAGCCAGTAAGAGCTATTCATCGAAGTTGTTCAAAAGTGGTTCCCCTCCTCCTTTTACATCCTAAAAGATCTACATATGCAGTATTTTCAGACTAGGAGTATCGAAACTTTAAAGCCTAATCAACTCGTTAACGTCTACTAAGAAGTTTCTTCTTTGCTTCTCCCTTATGAATAACTTGCGGTCAGAATTTTCAGTGGATGGACTGTAGAATGGAAACATAATTTTTTTTTTACCTCTTTCCTCATCTAGAATGTAATATAATAGGAAGAAATAATAATATAACTAGTTTTAAAATAAAATAAAATCAATAAATAAGTTGAATACTGCGTATATTACGACAGAAATACGGCTTTAATTCCTAGCACTTTAACAGCCTTCCCACGTATTAACGTATCTACATGAGGTATTCGGGAAATTAATTACAATGAATTTATTTTGGAGATACAAATATTATTAGTTTTGAGGAAAAAATCTGACAGCTATTTCTTCTGAAATAAGCAAACATTCGACTTGCTCGAACTCACCCGTCCTACATCAAAAAGTTATGGATAAAACTTATAAATTATATTCCAAAAAACATAGTATACCGAACAGAAACCGACTATTTGATTTTTTGACATCCAACTACCATTCGATTGGACTAATTTAATTAATGACTTTAATGACAACCCCAGTTTTCAAAATGCAACTGAGTACACCGTCAATCGAGATGAGTTCTCTTTTAGGCACACATTCTTTACATCATATCAAAGTTTCAGCCGTCAGTTCTTCCGTTAAACGAAAGATCAAATTTATCTATTTTAATTTAAATTTGCGTAAAAAGCAATCGCTTTCAATAGACTGGCCGAAGATATGTGTTCAGATGAAGTTCACCTACAGTTTAAAATGAATTAATGAATGAATTAAAATTCCTTCAATTAAATGAAATTGCCAGTAGCTCCTAGACTATAATATTGTCATGGTATTTCGGAGATAGATAAATAGAAAGCTTTATTTCATTTATATTTTACATTTTCTTTCTTAAAAAACAAAACCTATATTCCCATGCTATAGAACTGCCTGATACATATACTCTAAATAAACTTTAAATTGTCAAAGCATTAAGATATAAATGGTTTTTATTGTATATATAACCTTAATTTTGTTCATACTTATTTCGGTTTACATATAACTGAAGAATGTTATGTATTGTATCTTTGAATTAAGTACATTCTATATTTATAAGCAGATATACACAAATAAACTGTTCCAGTCTTTGCCAATGAGCAAGTCTATAAGTTCATTGCGGTAGATTTTTTTCTTAAAATACTTCATTTTATACTCTCGTAAAATCGGACAAACAGCGCCGTAATGGTATCCTCTTTTATATTTCAATTAAAAAGGTTACACAATCTTTGTTGTTCCCTCCTCATTGCACTAAATATTGTTTAGAAACAATAGTTGACCACGCAATTTAAATGTCGAAGATAGTTGATGGCACTATTATAGTTCTTTGTGTTATTTTTTTAACTTCCTCTTGAACTGTTTAACCCTATCGTTAGGTTTTCTTATGAACATTACGGTTAAGAATGATGTGCTCAAACTAAAAAAATCACGGAGTTAACGACTCGTCGCGACTTCTGTGAAAGCTGGCGTGTAGATGTCCCAATAATGAGAGAAAAAAAAATTGAGAGGAGATAATATTGTGGATAAGAGGAGGCTCGGGCTGGCCATCATGTCCACTAACCAGGTCAGCTGTCCGCTGTCTGCCTTCTGTATCTGACATATAGCAGTACTCCGCTGTGCTGCGCTATTGCGAGGGGGAGAACTCTGTCACTATTGTACTTTCTTTATCAACCAGTATCCTTCAAGCTGCACACCATCTGTTCAGATTGTTCAATTTATTCTTATACTAGCTTAAAAACGAAAAAGTATAAGTTGTTACTTTATAGATGTATTAAATTTCTGACAATAAATATAAAATTAAATCCAAGGGCAGTACGGAAAATCTGTACGTAATCTTAGCACTCTTTTTAACTCTGGCATTAATCCCCCGCCCTCTGGCCCGGACAAAAACCCGTATAGTATAAAAGGCGAGGATCAAGCAAAAAGTTTGCATTCTTCACTATTCTCATCTTAATTAGTAATAGCAACCTCCAAAACAGCTCTCTGCTAGTCAAAAGCACTTTTTTTTTAAATAAAAAAAATGGAATTATCAATTTTTTTTATATGATAAGTTGTGTAAAAAGTTTCTTCCTAAAAAAGTATTAGTTTTATTTTAAAATATGTAATGTGTAGTTATTAAAAATATATATATTTAGCTAGTTTATATAAAAGTGTTCCAGTCATGTAAAATATAACGTCCTATCTTTTAATAATGTTAATTTAATTCAGTCCTTAATTATTCTGAGTCGTTTCATGTGTGCACAGTATAATTATAGTTGCTGCAGTAATTATTACTATTGGATTATTTAATAAATGGATTTCATGATTTCATTTGCAATATAACATACATATCCTAAGTTATACGTATATTTCGAATCTATCTAACGATATTGTTATGTTTGAACAGAATATGTAAACCTGCATATTGTAAATACATTTTATTTATTATATAATAAAGGACCTAAGGTCCACTTTATTGTATGAACTGATTCAACTTTATATGCCTTGTTATTTATTTGTGATGGTTTCTTCATCGGTCAATGATTGCTATTTGATTTCCTATTCCACTCCGAAATCCTGATTCTCACCAAAAAGAGAAAGGAGAAGGTTCCACATCGTACTCATTTCTATCGTAGTTATAGAAGGAGAGTCTGTATACAACATACTTCTTCTCAGGAATATAAACTTATCCGAGATTGCTTTTTTGTACGTCTATCCACAATAATCATGTCTAGTTGGCTCGTTATGATAATGGATTTACTTTCCATGCTTTGATTGCAGTGAAACTTGAAACTTTAGGCAACTGACTGTTCTATATATTTTTTAAATTGATGCTTTAAGGTTTGTCTGATCGTAATCCAGTAATTCAAATTGTTAAAGAAAAAAAAAAAACATATCAGTGCTCGATATTGTAAACCTGGTTACTCCATCAGCCTAATAAAACCAGCTCTAGTCCGGAACTCCAGTCTTGGAGCTGCATATAAAAAGTAGATTTGAAAGTACATAAATACCGACGGCTTTCACTGTAGTAAAAACTATAGGAACTAAATATGTATTTTTTAAACACTTATTTTATAAAAATTACCATAGTGGAGTTACGAGGTTTTCGTTGTCTAAATATAATTGAAAATAGTATTGATCTGGGATCAGCAGGATTTATGGGTTGTTTCTGTATTTTTTTTTTTTCATTTTTAAAGGGTTTATTTTTCTATCGATTGATCTAATGAAAAAAAAAATTAGACTTTTTTTGTTATCGAAAATTCTTTATTGAGATATATTACAATCCTTCACATCTAAGGGCAATAGTAATAGTGATAGAAAAGTAGCTCATTCACACTATGTACAATAAATTTTGTATTTTTATTTATTCATAAAATTTACAATTGTATAAATTAAATAAACATATAGTAAACTTGTACAGAGAGATGCAATAACATGAATCTACCCATTTGTAGCACTCTGATATGTACAATGAATAAACAGAAAAATAACAATACTAAAAGTAAACATAAGCTAAAAGAAACTAAACAAATTAAAATAACTACATAAATACACACATGCTTTATACAATATGTACAACATTCATTCACTCAAGATCTCCGAGCCAAGCATTTTCCCCCACTCGTGGAAGGAAAGGCAGGACTCTGGGAGATTCCAGTGCCTCTCACTACTGGTATTATTTATAAAATAAAGTCAAATTTAGTTTTTCTTCTATATATATTTTATATGACCTTTTTATATTTATATTTTGAAACCAATCATGAATAAATTTGAGCTACGATTTGATCTTTTCCCGCCAGAAATGGCTATTCATTGCATTGGTATTTGATTTCTTATAAAATAGTGGGAACTTCCTGGGGCAAAGCCGCACCAATATGTGTATAAGATTGGTTCCTAATACTCGCATTGATTTAATTTATAAATATTTTTCTTTTTTTATTTGTCTTTATGTATAATCGATAGTTAAACCCAGGAGCCACCTAAACTAACCATTTAGTCATTTATCTAGGAGCCAATTAAATTCAGGATCGGCCCCTCGACCAGCTCCTATCTCGCCCGCGAAAATATTTTTGATTAGATGGTAAATTTTGATTACATAATATAACATATGGTAACTCTCTCAGACAGTAGGTTACTATATTTTTATTCCATGTTATTTTTTCTTTTAGTCCATACATCAGTTTTTGAATCTCAATTCTTAATCTTAATCATATCTTACTTTTCGACAGAGCAGATAAAAATAATCGTTTGTTTGCTGAGATTTCCAACCAAACCACATAAATAAATTATTAGATGTTACTGTTTTGATACAAAATTTAGCGTTATTTAATTTCTTAAAAAGTTTTTTTTACTTAATACACTTTTCAAGAGTTATTGGTCAATAACCAAAAAAATGTCCTAAAAAGCTGAGGTTTTTGGCTGCCATAAATACTCTTGAGGCACCTCGCCTCAGAATTTAGTTATTTACTTGTTTGCACTCATGTAAGTAAAAAAAGGTGAAAACTTATACCACATTTTCACAATATTACCCCTGTTTCGATCTTCAACTGTCTTGCCAAATATTTTTGATAACAGTGGCTTTGGAGTGATAGACAAGAATGATTTTTATCTAAAATAACACACTATTGTAATTCACATTTAAACTTGTTACTAATAAGAGTTTCCTTTTTAGGCCCTACCTCTAGATTTTTATCTGTTTTGAGAGAATTTTAAATAAAGCTCTTGATATAATATAAATTACTATTTTTTTTTTCTGTTTACATCACAGACCTTTTAGATCTTTTGCCACCTTAACCCAGCCTGCTCCATCTTTGCCTCTCTTAGGCTATTTCTTTCCAGTTATCTGCACGCAGCTCTATTGCATCTTTGTCGAGTCGATCTAGCCACCTGTTTTTTTGCCATTCCTAATATGGAGGCATTCATTGTTGTATAGAAGCTATCTTAACCTGATTGTCTTCATATCATTGACCTGAAGGTGTTTTTCCTTGTGTTAGTAATCCGATTGCAGATCGCTCCGGTTACGTGCGGAGGATTTTTCTTTCAAATCTTACAATTCTTTTTTTTTTCGGTTCTGGTTAGTATCTAGATATCGCAGCAGTATATCAGAAAAGCATTAATTACTATTACAGGAATAAATTTTAAAAAAAATATAGAAGTTTTTATGCCGATATATCGGCAACGACTGACTTTCAGTGATATTTTTATCATTACCAGTCATGTCCCGCGGAATTATTTTAGATCTCAATTTGACCCACAAGCCAAAACGTTTGTACACTCTTAGTTTAGACAATCCTTTGATGGATTTGATCATAATTGTTTAGACTACCAGTGTTACATCAGCTAAAGAACTGCTATTTCCTTTCTTGTTGCGAAGTTCCTTTCTTGCTTGGGCGCTTGCTGCTGATTCCAGTTCGGAAGAAATCCATAGCTCCCCTGCTGAGACACAAAGAGAGGAGGGTAGATAAAGGCCATCCCATAGCCGCTGAAAGTAATTGTGCTCCAGCAGCTTTCTTCGGCCGTCCTCCAGATATAAACGCAGCTAACGGTCCAGCCAACTGCTCTACATACATAGGCTGTCCAGCCTCAGCTGTCCTCGTGTCCTCTCCAGTCGCATCATTAGCGCCTACGCAGAGCTTTATGGCCATCGTTAGCTGGACAGTGTCCTGGGACGGACTGCTTAATTGGCAGTTTATACTATATTAGCGGCGGCTCATAAACTATTTCCAACTATAAACGTAACGGAGGTTTATTCAAGATATATATCTACCCATTAAGAAGGGCTGTTTTACGGCCCAGACAAACAGAAAGTTATTACAATCTTTACTTGTGCAAGGAGCGGACCGTAGTCAATCGTAGACCAATTTGTTGTATGGCAATGCCTGGGATAAGATCCAACTAGTTATTTTTTTATTGTTTTTACGTGATTTATTTTTTCTCATATAGGTGTATGTTTTATTTTATTTTATGAATTCTTTCTCCAAGCTCTCTGAATTTTTACGCAACTGTGGCTAGGCCACATGGAGGAGTATGTGTTTGTGCGTTGAACGATAAAAGAAATGTATGAATTTTTTGAGCGAACGGCTGGACTCTAATATTTAAGTTCGATGGGTCAAATTATCCTGTGAGTGTTTTAAAAAAAAATTAGGCTCAAAACACTGGCAAATTGTTTCATCAAATGTGTTTAATGTATCCTTCAAAGGACGGCTCGTCCGATTTTTGAATCAGTTGGTCCAGATTACTCAGAGAGATCTCTTGAATGTTTTAGAACTATTTGAAATCAAAATACTAAAAAAATATTGTATTATATTCTGAAATTGTTAACATGCGCCTGAAACTCCGTGAATAGCTTCATCGTAACCTGCAACTCTTTATTTAAGAAAACTCTTGGAATTAAGGCGTTTTCAATCTGGAGATCGGCAAGGTTTGTCTATCTAATTAGGTACAAAAAGCTCGTAAATACCCATTTTCTTTTTACTTCGATCATAAGACAATTTTATCACAAAATTGAGAAAAAAGGTGGCCTATAAAAATATTGGGCGATTTTCCCTATATAAATTTTCCCTATAATTATATTGTTATTCTGACATTTTGGGAATTTAGGTAACGCTAAACGGTTCAATATTTTAGAAGTACACTTTTTTCGATTTTGTGATAAAACTATCTTACGATCCGAGTGGGTATTTGAGAGTTTTTAGTACTTAATTAAATAGACAAAGCTTTACGATCACCAGGTTAGAAACGCCCCAATTCCGATGATTTTCATGAATAAAATAGTTGTAGTTGGTAGTTTCTTATCCTATCTTGTTTGTACGTTCGTGAACACGTACACCATTTGTCAATCCTTGAAAAACTAAAAAATGTAAAAACAACTCGACTTCAGAAATAATTCTATCCATCATAAGGGAATTTTCATCCATATCTACTTAAACACTTTGAAAGATTGTTCGGAAAATAGACATTTATGAATATTTAATATTGATATAATATTCAGGTGGTTTCCACTATACTTTACGTCTCCTAGTAATTACATCTTGTCCCAAGTACCAGTTTGTGCTCATATAGGAAATAATGTGAGGGTGGAAGGTCGAATGTCTTACACCAAGTTTAAATATTCGGAGTTGTAAATTTCTCCTAAACGGTTACCAATGTGATTAAGTATATTTCTGACTACATTCCGTTTAGATGGAATTTTTGTAACCGGGTATTTCTTTTTAATTTATTTTATTTTTCTAATATTACATTTTATGGACAGCTTCAACGTTTGAAAAACTTCTGTACGTTTAATTTAATTTTTTAAGTTATATTTTTGACCACAATGTTGAAGGCTCAGCGCAAAATCCACTACAGAAGACCTTGGCTGGAGTCGCTTCGTCATTAGTGTAGAGTTTCAGATTCTTAATTTTCTATTTATTCCTTTTATTTGTCTTTTGAACGTAAAATTTCAGTTAAAGTGCGTAAAGTATCATTAATTTTTATTTAATAAATCCATAATAAGTGAAAATTATATTTTTTATTCATGGGATGTCCATGTTTTCTTATCTAATTTATCTTTTTTTTTTTTTACAGGTATGTTATTCAGTGCTACAATCTTGAAAGCTTATATTCGTAACTCCTCTCAGCTTGTAAGTTCGTAATTTAATTTTCTACCTTTTCACTGTTTGTAATTAAGTAATATAAGTTTGTGCTCTCTCACAGCAAGTAAGTTAGTGATTTAGTTGCTCTTAAATTTCGTAACTAAGTTTTTAATTAAATGGGCGGAGTTCTGCGCATGCGCTTGATTTGAATACCCACATTTCACGTCGTGTCCCACAGTTTTACTATTTTTTAGTAGAATAAGTGCTCAGTTTTACTTTTTTTAAAAAAAACTAGTTAAGCAGACATCAAAACAACAACAATGGACTAACACCACAGTGAGTAGTGTTGTTATTTACTGTGTACTATTACAGACAGTGAATTTAGTGATTTAGCGTCTATAGGCTTAATCTCTATAGCCATAACAGCTGACGGCTCCCCTCTCCAGTTGTGGCCCTGCCACGTAACTGGCTGGTTCTCAGCCGGTGGTTCATCCATTGTAATAACACGCAGACGTAGTTTTATTTATTTATTTATTTTTTTTTCCCTTTCTTTTTTTTTTTATATGCGATATTACCACCAAGTAATGTCAACTAAGAGGTCCCATTCAGTTGGCTCTACCCCACGTAATTCACCGCCTAAACAGAAAACACGTCGTAGTAAGCGATTAACACCCCCCGGAACTCCTCCAGCGAACACTCAAGAATCTGTGTCTCAACCACTGCCAAGTACGTCTTCACAAGAAATGGAATCTCCATTTTTTACACCTAATCCATACCAGGTGCTTGAAAATGACAGGGAAGAAATGGAAGATGCACCTATACGTCGAGAACCACGCCCACCTCCTATCTTTGTCAAAAATTTGAGAAATTTCCAGTTGTTGTGTACTCAACTTAATAAAATCTGCCCAGGTAGCTATACATGCCTAAACAGAATAAATGATACAAAAATAATACCGACCACACCTGAAGCGTACCGAAAAATCGTAAAATATTTAACAGACACAAATGCGGACTTTCACACATACCAGTTGAAACAGGAAAGAGCACTACGAGTTGTAATAAGAAATTTACACTCCTCAACCCCAATAGAAGTGATTAAAGAAGAGTTAACGGCGTTAGGGTTCAAAATACGTCAGATAACCAATGTTTTAAAAGAAAATAAAGAACAACCAGGTGTAAAGAATAAAATCCCATTGCCCTTATTTTTCGTCGATCTAGAGCCATCGCCTGGGATCGAAAAAATATACGATGTGAATAGAATTTTCTACACCAGCGTAAAGGTCGAAAAACCGTACCCAAAAAGAGAGTTCATTCAGTGCCATAATTGCCAAGCATATGGCCACACCAAGTCTTATTGCCATCACTTACCACGCTGCGTGAAATGTGGTAAAACACACAAGTCTGGCGAGTGTAATAAACCAATTACAGAACCAGCAGTCTGTGCCCTATGCCTGGAAGGCCATCCAGCCAACTACAAAGGCTGCCAAATTTATAAAAATCTTAAAGCGAGATATATGAAACCCAGGGACCCTGATGATACACCTAAACCAAGAAGAGAACCCGCTAAAATTGTGAACTCTAAGGTTTCTTTTGCCAAGCTACTTGGGGGTAGAGACCCGACTAATGTATGTGAGGCCCTGCCGCAAGAACAAACTCAACCCCAATCTCAATATCCTATCCCACCTAATGTACCTAATCAACAACAACCTCACCAACATCAAATCCAATATGTTCCTCCACCGCCTAATGCTACAGATCTAACCAGCTTATTGACATCCTTTCTTTCAGAATTTAAATCCCTTGTTACCCCACTGATATCACTTCTCACTAACCTAGTATCTCACCTTATCCCTCCTTTAAAAAATCCTTAAATGACTTCCATCAAACCCATATCCATTCTCCTTTGGAATGCGAATGGTGTTAGAAATCACATACACGAACTAACAGCCTTACTACAAGACAAGAACGTAGACGTAGCCCTAATAACGGAAACTCGACTGACTAAAAAACAGCTCCTAAAAATACCACAATACATAACTTACCGTACCGACCATCCTGACGGTAGAGCACATGCCGGTACTGCAGTCATTGTGCACCAATCCCTCTCCCATCACCTACTCCCACTGCCTACACACGATTTCCTACAATCCACCGCAGTCGTAATCAAAACCTTCTCCTTTCCTATTACCGTTGCATCAGCGTATTGCCCTCGAAACCAATCCATCTCCAATATCCAATTTAGTTCCTTCCTCATTTCCTTAGGACATCATTTCATCTTGGGTGCAGACTTAAACGCCAAGCATCAACAATGGGGTTCAAGAACCACGAATTCTCGTGGTCGAACATTGCTGTCTGTACTCAATTCCCAAAATTTTACCCTTCTTCCACCCAACTCACCTACCTACTGGCCCACTGATCCTAACCGTGATTCCGATATCCTCGATTTCTTTATCCATAATGGTTTAGGTGCTCTCAACCATTCCGTTGCCCGTCTTGACGAGCTTTCCTCAGACCACAGCCCATTAATACTCCAAGTATCACTAGCTCCTATTCCTAAACCCTCTCCTCCGTCCTTCATCAGAGGCCCAGTTAACTGGAAACTCTTTCATCAAATCCTCTCCGATAAAATTGACCTCAGAGTAACCCTGAAAACCTCTGAAGACCTGGACAATGCAGTACATTCCTTCACTACCAAAATTCAAGAAGCAGTCTGGACTGCTTCCTCCCCTGATCACTCCTCAAAAATCCTTAAGAAACATAATTTACCTCAACACCTCCTTGACCTAATCCACATAAAACGCCGTGCCAGATTATTATGGCAACGTACCAGACATCCAGCCGACCGCCACTCCTACAATTATCACTGTAAAAAATTAAAAAAAGAATTAGCCACCTTCAGATCCCAATCATTCAACTCCTACCTCACCACACTCTCTGCTCATGATAATTCCCTTTGGAATATCACCAGAAAAATCCTCAAATCCCATCATATTTCCCACCCTCTTCGACGAGATGATGGCTCCTGGGCAGCATCTGATGAAGATAAAGCCGAGGAATTTGCCAAACACCTTTCCTATACTTTCGCTCCTCATCCAGAATCCCATTCCAGCCACACAGTAAAAGTAGAAGAATCCCTCTCAATACCTATCCCACTCTCCTTACCACCTAAAGCTGTTAATCCCTCTGAGGTCAAATACCTTTTACGGAAAATCACACCTCGCAAATCTCCTGGATATGACCTTCTAACCCCACAGATCCTTCGACAACTTCCATCTAAAGCCATCATATTTCTTACATATATATACAATTGCATCCTACGAACTACCCACTTCCCTCTTTTATGGAAACATTCCACCATCGTCCTCTTCTTGAAACCAGGCAAACCTTCCAACAATACAGCATCCTATAGACCAATTAGCCTACTCCCAATCCTCTCAAAAATTTTTGAAAAGATCCTACTGAAACGAATCCTACCTATAATTGAATCCTATAACCTTCCTACTCATCAATTCGGATTTCGTTCCCAACATTCCACTGTCCAGCAAGGACTCCGAGTTGTTGACCATATATCCTCAACCCTAGAAAGCAAGCAGTATTGCTCGGGTGCATTTCTGGACATAGCGCAAGCTTTTGACCGGGTATGGCACGCCGGATTACTCTTCAAGCTTAAAATCCATCTACCACAGTCCTTATACCTAGTACTCCGATCCTATCTTTCCGACCGCTCCTTCCGAGTTCGCTGTGGCACCGAATTCTCCGACTGTTACTCAATTGAGGCTGGCGTTCCTCAAGGCAGCGTCTTGGGCCCCATCCTTTACATTCTCTTTACCGCTGATATTCCTGTCCATCCCGATACCCTCCTGGCAACTTTCGCTGATGACACTGCTATCCTTTCTTCCAACTCAGATCCTGAAACAGCGTCCGCAAACTTACAAAGGCACCTCTTCCTGATTGAACACTGGTGTAAGAAATGGCGCATTAAGGTAAACGAATCTAAATGTAAACACATTACCTTCACCCTTCGGCGTAATACCTGCCCACCAGTTTATTTTAACTCCATCCAGCTTCCTTTCTCAGATACAGTCCGGTATCTTGGCTTTCTCTTAGACAGACGACTAACATGGAAATCACATACTCGACTTAAAAGACAGGAACTTAACAGACGATATGGCCAGCTATATAGACTACTGAATAGAAAATCTAAACTTTCTGGTGAAAACAAATTACTGATCTACAAGACAATACTGAAACCCATCTGGACTTACGGACTAGAACTATGGAGAACAGCCAAATTTTCTAACATCAAACGCATTCAATCCTTTCAGTCTAAAGTCCTCCGTACAATAGTCAATGCTCCCTTCTATGTAACCAATAAAACCCTACATCATGACCTTAATATCCCATTTATTCTTGATCTTATCCCAGCCAAATTTTCCAAATTTCACCAGAACCTTTCTCATCACCCAAATCCCGTTGTACAATCCCTATCAAGCACCACCCATCCCTACAATCCCCTTCGTAGGTTAAAGCGGCAGTGGCCACGAGACCTTTTGTAAATATGGATATTTTGGAGTTCTAGCAATGGCCAGATTCTCCACTCAAGTCATGAGTGTCTGTGGCTGTAGCGCGCTTACTCATCCTCCGCTGGTTTAAAATACCAGTGAAGTGGCTGAGGGAGAAGCGTAGGGATCTCCTAGGCCTCCCTTTTCCCTCCACATGTGGAGGGGACAGGATTGGTTCGGAGATCACCTGGCAAATTGTAAATAATGTATGTTTTATATAAGGTGTTTGTTTTACTTTTATTTCTATTTTTATTTACTTATGTGTATATATATATATTTTTTTTTCTTTACTCTTTTGTTCTTTCTTCTTATTCTTTTGTTATTACTTTATTTAATTATATTTTTGTATATACGGTATGAATGCAATCTCTGAACTCTATTATAAGTGTCCTTAACTGTGACAAATTGTAATATTTCTGAATAAAGTGTTTTTAATAATAAAAAAAAAAATTAAATGGGCTATTTTATCAAGATTTTATTATTAGAGAATATAGCTTTATACTTGCAAATTAAATTATCCTTCAATTATATTTATATCATATACTTCCAGTATAAATTATATAGTTACCAAATAAGACTTATTACAAAAATAAATCAGTAGGTCCCATTATTTTCTATGATTAAGTGAATTTCTATCGCAGGAATTATTCCTATATTCTGTTTTTTACTGAGAATTATAATCATCTGCTAACTGTTAATAACGTTTTCTTCATTAGAGAATTCACTTTTCTTTCTTTGTTCTTTTCGCTGGTGTACAATGTTCCATTACGGGTTATGTGTAGATAAGGAGGATCTGAAAATTACATTCTAATGGGAAAGAATATTTTCTGATTAAAGGAGTTAGTAATTATAGAATAATTATTTTTCTGGGAATGGATTCCAACCAAAGCAGAGAACGCGTTAAGACAGAATAACAATTTTTTTTTCTATTTCAGATCATTATCAAATACTTACTAAAAACATATTGGGGATAACTTCTATTGCGTATAACAAATTGAGTCTATCACTGCATGAGAGACGAAGTTTGTCCATAGTGCCATTTTATTTCTCAATTTCGTTAAATTTCATTTTTTCTTATAATTCATAACTAATTGGCCCTTGCGAATAATTCGCTGAAAATTTTGTTTAGTGAAGAAATAGCAAAACAATATAGAAATAAGTAGATCTTATGTATTATGTAAGGAAGGAGTTAATACATTTTCCTTAGCCGATCACTATATTCCATTTAACATAATAGACTAAAATATTTGTACACATTGCTTTGGTAGGACCTATTTTTAAACGGTAGCTGGAAAGATAATAAAGGTAATAAAGTCTCAACCATGGAATTTCCTAAATTATTAAAAAAAAAAAAAAAAAAAAGTAAAAACAAACAATTGTCTTTAAGAAATAATAAATTTAACATCTGCCAAAAAAAAAAGTGTAGTAGAATAGTAAATGCAATATCTTTAAAGAAGAAGAAATTATTAAGTATACCAAAACTAATGCATCGTATCGTTGTTAATAATTGTCCAATTTAAATTTTTTTTTTGTTTTGTAAGTAATTTAGTAATTTTGCTAATTATTGCGGGTACATTCAAGAAAAAAAATGCATACTTTTTGATTTATTCGCGAATAAAATTTCTGTTCCTTCCTAACTTTCTCCCTTGACATTTCGGGGGGATAATGATATTTTTCGCATGTGAAGGAGAAAAATATCTTCAAAATGAGTGTTCAATCATTGGATTTAATGAAGGATTGACGAAGTTATGGCATACCGACAAAAAAACGCTTTTAAAATATAATATATATAGGATATCTGAAATTGCATATGTTTCGTGTTTTTAATTGATAGTCAAGGTAAATTTAAGTTTTGAGCAGCAGACTAATCTTAGCAACCTTAGAACCTTAGAAAGTGCCTTGAAACAATAGTGTTCATACAGTTTAAAAGGTTAATTTATTAATCAACATACCAAGTAAAAACCTATGTTTTTTGTGGTGTTTTTTATTATATTTCAGTTGTTTAGTAGAAAAAGATTCCAGAAAGGACAATTAGTTATTATAATGGGCGGTGAATAATAAGAAGGCGGTAATGGTAGTTGTCATCTTACACTCTTTCGTAACACATTCTATCGTTTTATTATTCCAATCTCCCAACATGAGCTTTACATCTAGGAAAATTGCTATTGGTCTAGAAATTCAATTGTTTGGTTTGGGAATACCTATTTCAAATGTTAAAGTATTTCTGTGTACAACCACAAATTAAAAACTTACTCTATCGAATTGTTATATTTTGAATTAAGTCCGGAAGGTGTGTTAACTTACAATTGCGGCATCTCGCTTTTGAACCTGGCTCCGTATCAGAACGGCGCGCTAGAAATGTCTGGAATGTGTTTGGGAACTAATTATTGAAATTTACTTCTTGGGATCATATATTTCTATTGATTTGTATGGAATCGATTTAGAAGTTATAGACTAGGTCCAATTGTCAGAAAATGAAAAAATGAAAGGAATGTTTTGATTAACGACATAAATATTTTACATATTATGACACAGAAAGGGTATTTATGCTATCAAAAATAAATTTGTTTTTTAAAATAATTTTCATTTAACTTATTTTACGAAATATAGCGTAGTCCACAATTCTATTTGACAAATTCACTTGTTTATTATGTTTTTTGGCTCGATTAAAAAGGTAAATAAATGTCATTTAAATCGATATGCTGATCACATCATATATTTTCGGAAAGTGTTGGCTGTATATTTTCTTGTCATTAATGAGACTCCTTGTTATCTTCCGTTTAAGTCTATTGCTATTTTAACCCTCTACCAATAGCGAACTTCACTTCCTATCGATGTTCAATATTTTCGGAATCTCAAGGGATACGCATATTACCCAGTATTACACTGAGTTGAGGTGGCTCTACCCATCATATCGCCGTCAGTACTTCCTAGCCACCTTTCTGTACCAAATCATTAGAACTCATCGACCCTCCTATATTTTTCACAGCTTACAATTCAAATATTCCATCCAATCCCGTCCCACCAGATCTCGTACTTCCGACCTCTATCCTCCTCCTCACCGAACTGCTGCGTTTGACAAATCCTTTGCAATACAAGCCGCCTCCCTCTGGAATTCCATCCCAGCTGATATTCGACACGCTCAATCAGTTTCCTCGTTTAAACCTCTCCTCTTTAAGCACCTACTCCTTTCTCAATCCGAATGATTGTGAAATATATCTAAGAGAAATATCTGAGCACCACCAGAGACTACCTCAATTTATTAAGGTTATTTTAGTTTTTCATACATATGTACAATTTACTTGTTCTTTTCTTTCTCTTTTTTGTATTTTTATCGTAAGTCAACTTTTATTGTAAATATACAATTTAAATGTAGCCACACAGACATATAATCTGTATTCATATTTTGTTCTTAAGGGACAACAGTCCCAGAATAATAAAACATTTTTTTCATTTCATTTTCATTTCATTTCATTTCAATATTGTTGAGACCTGGTCGTTTGTTAAATGATTTATGCTAATCTGTCAAAAATCTTTTTCCATATGGGCTAACAGGTTTTTCATGTGAAATGAAAATTTTTCACATATGTATATAAATATTTTTTCATTATCATTACATCGTATTTAAAACTCAATTTAAACCCGGACATGAATATTTCTTTTGGTTAAATCCTTTTCTCTCTTAAACTATTTGAAAGAGATCTCATTTCTTTACTCTATACTGTATGTAGGTATGAGTGAGCTTTAGAAGAACTTTATTTATTTATTAAATCTTTTTTTTTTTTTTTCCTTTTATTATCCTCATTTATTTTTCTTCCACTTATATATTGTATGAGTGGATACCTTTAGCCCCAATGCTTATTGCCCTTGATTGTGTTAATATTCAATAAATACAAATAAAAAATAAATAAAAATAAAAAATTACCATACTCTGTTAAATTTATATTAAAATGTAAATATATACTTTCCTCTTACTAATCCCTAACGTTAAACTCATGCATCTTGAAGAGTTAATATTTTGTCTGTTGGCTTCAACGATTCAAAACATATCTAATTATCTACTAGGCATTAAAATGACTAATTTGACCGATACTAACTTAAATGTGAACGTTGTGTCAATTTAATGCTATTTACGCCAAAAATTCACGATTTGTCCGTCTCGGAATCGACCTTGAGAAATATATTTTCTTCTAATGACTGAAGGTGGAACGTAATTTATAAGGTTGCTCGATTGAGACTAATGAACATTCTGTTCATGCTGCACGCGGCCATCAGATGAAAGTTCTCAATATACGCCTCTTTCCATTATACTGTGTTTTATCAGTAGAAATTTCTTATTAATAAAGAGCTTGTTATTAGGCATATCTGATTACTGTTCAATTATTTGTGCAGTTCAAGAATTAGAATTGGACTTCCTTAGTGTGTGATTAGTTTAATTTATGTTTGATTTATATTTATTTTTGTGGTGTTTGGTGAACTAAAGATATGTGAGTAGGGCGTTCAATCCTACGTCACACCCTCTAGCAAGTCTGGTGGGCCCCTACCGAAAAATTTGAGGTTCGTTCGGGTTTAAAACAGGGGGATTCCCTTTTGCCTGTACTGTTCAATTTGGCATGAGAACATGCCATTAGGGAGGTAATGCGCACCGTTCTGGGCTATGCTGATGATCTGGTACTGTTAAGCGAAGACCTTGAAACTATAAAACTAAATACGACAACGTTAATCAAAGCCGGTAAAGAACTAGGACTCGAAATAAACGTGGATAAAACAAAATATATGGTTAGCTACAAAAATGGCGATACTACTGGTGATATCGATATAGATGGTAATATGTTTGAGCAGGTAGATAAGTTTAGGTATCTAGGTTCTACGATAACTAGAAAAAACGAAATTGAAGAAGAAATTAAGGTTAGACTGAAGGCGGGAAATGCTTGTTATTTTTCTGTGACAAAACTACTTAGTTCGCGCCTTTTGTCCCGAAACTTAAAAATTAGAATCTATAAAACAATTATCTTGCCTACAGTTCTTTATGGGTGCGAAACTTGGCCGCTTACATTAAGGGATGAGCAGCGTCTTAAGGTTTTTGAAAATAAAGTATTGCGTAGAATATTCGGACCGAAGAAGGATGAGTTAACCGGAGAGTTCAGACGGTTGCACAACGCCGAATTGCGTGAACTGTATCCGAGTAATATAATTGAGATAATTTCATCGCGGCGAAACAAATGGGCTTGTAAAGTTGTTGGACTTAGTAACGAGAGAATTCCTAAAAGGTTAATATTTGCTGTGCCGAATGGTAAGCGTCCGAGGGGTAGACCGAAGCGAAGGTGGGAAGATTGCATTAAAGCCGATCTGAAGGGACTGGGTTTGGACGACGAACGGTGGAGGGAGGTGTGTAATAAGCGATTGGTGATGTCGGCATCGAACCTTCGGGTTCGTTAAGCCTTTTTATTATTATTATATTTATTTTTATATTAAGAGCTGATTAATTTTGTATGATTTAGTAGTGTAAGTTCATATTTATTTCCCATCCACTATTTATTATTTATCTATTTATAGTAGTAGACTACTTATTGCGGTTGTATACTACAAACTATTAGATTAGAATCACGTTGTAATACAAATATAATAAGCAAGTAAAATTTTTACATACGGCCTTTTGCACTAACAGTAGCGATATGGAAAAATTATTCAGTTATCAGAAATGAGTTTTTAATTTTTTTTAACAGCAAAAACTCTGTACCGCTAGAGCCCATGAAAACTACACGTGAAGATCTTTGGATTCAGCACTTTGTAGCAAGTCTACCTTGGCCAAACGTTGTGCATGAAGGTGATTTGACTGAGATCACGCTCAACCGCCAGATTGATTTAATTGACTTAGTTAATTATTTAATTCAGGGGTTGATTTTTGAGATCGTTAGAAATCCGTTAAATGATTTTAATGTAAATCAGGTCCTTTACTAATCCATTTCCGTGATATTTATTTTGTTTATGGGGCATATTGCATTTTAAATCCTATCATAGCTAATTTCTTTTATTACTGAATATATTTTAGTTTTAAAAATTATATTTATATTTCCCGTTTTTTATTTGACACATAAGTGTTATGAAATAATTAGTGCTATAATTATTTTGGTTTATAAATGATTTTTTTTAAAAAAAGAAGCGTGTGGTTCCAGAGCCTTGGTGTTCCGACCCTACAAGCATCGATTTACAGTCGATGGCACAGAATAAATAATTTATCTGCTATCAGCCGGATTCGAACACAGAACTTTAAACATTGAAAGTCAGTGCCATACCACTGAGCTACTCCATTAATAAAAACAATTAAATAATAAGTGAAGTGTTTTAATTGCTTTGCTTCATTTGAAAAAATTGAATATTATTGACTAAGTGTTTTTTTGATGGAGGTGAACTTTTATGAACGGTTATGTGAATTTCGACATTATTTATAGATAAAAAGCCCGACAAGTGCACTAAAATAATAGTTCTTAATTTGTTAAGGTTAATAAGTGTTACTCAATGACCTTTTGCAATAAAGGGACGATATGTTGTTAGGTAATTGTTTCCTGAGATTAGAGATTAGTTGTGATGAGATTGGCACAACTGCTTGTTCTTGATTGGTCATTGATGAACGACCGTCCTTTAAGCCTCCACCTGTTCCATTCTCATCTCTCGATCATTTATTTCTTTTACCCTCATTTATTGTTTAATTAACTTGTCTAATTTATTATTAAGTAACTCTCTTAAACAGATAATAGCTCTTTGTATCAGATCATCTATCTGGGATTAAAATATGATTAGACCATTCCCTTAGTTAACCTATCAATGATTATGGCAGTCTATATTTAATATTTTATTAACATGTTGGTTGGAATTTTATGCTGTAAACACCGATAAAATATGCAGTAGGAAAACAATGAATGTGCAGGAAAATATGCGGCATAAAAAACCAGTAAATATTTAGGAAAAATCCTCAAATACGCCATAAAACAGCTAAATCATTGAAATAGACTAATATGCCCTAAAAATCTAAAATACAAATCGAATGATGGATTAAAAATGATTTCATTTTTGTTTTTAAAAAAATTTTCATTTGTAAACCAAAATAATTATAGCACTAATTATTTCATAACGCTAATGTGTCAAATAAAAAACGGGAAATGTAAATATAATTTTTAAAACTAAAATATGAAAGAAATAAGGACTTACATTCAGTAATGAAAGAAATTAGCTATGATAGGATTTAAAATGCATTATGCCCCATAAACAAAATAAATATGACGGAAATGGATTAGTAAAGGACCTGATTTACATTAAAATCATTTAACGGATTTTTAAAGATCTCAAAAACCTAATCTTCTAATGTTTGAAATATTTTTGTGATTAGAAAATGATTCAACAGATGTGATGGTAGAAAATTTATATGCGCTTTAAATTATCGACTCGTTTTCACTAGAAACTTGTATTTAATAATACCTGTTTCATCTTTGGTGTCGTAAAGATCTATACAAGAATTCAGTTTTTAATAAAACTATACAGTTACATTTGGTAGTGAAATTTTTCTTTCATTTTTAAAAAAAAACTTATTTATTGAAAATTATTACAATCTGTCTCAAAGGACATTTATAATTGTCTTCAGGGATCACATTCACACTCTATGTACAATAAATAAAATAAATTATACAGAAAAATAATATATATGCAATAAATAAGAATAAAATAACCTAAAAATAAATAAATAAAACGAACAAATACATACCTATATACACTATTTACAATCTGGCGAGAGAATTCGGAGGCAGACTTATCCCTCCAACTGTGGAGGGAAAAGCATGATTCCAGGAGATCCCTGCACTTCTCTTTCAACCGCGTCACTGGGTCTGTACCCAATGGAGGTTGCGCAAGAGTGATTTAGTCACATACACTCATCTCGTGAGGAGAGAATCTGGCCATTGCTAGAACTCCAATATTTACAAACTATAAAAGATCGCGGGGCTACTGTCGTATTAACATTCTTGGAGGATTATAAGGATGGGTGGTGCTGCATATAGATTGTGCAATGGGATTTGGATGATAGGTTAGGATCTGGTGAAATTTGGAGAATTTTGCTGGGATAAGGTCTAGGACAAATGGGATATTAAGGTCATGGTGTAGGGTTTTGTTGGTTACATAGAAAGGAGCATCGACTATTGTTCCAAGGACTTTGGATTGGAAGGATTGGATGCGTTTGATGTTAGAAAATTTTGTGGTTCCTCACAGAGGTAATGAAATTAATAACAGATATACACTGGTAAACAAAATCATTAAAAACCGATTCTGTGACAAATTGTAATATTTCTGAATAAAGTGTTTTAATATAAAAAAAAAAAACAAAAAAAAAAAAACCGATATTGAAACTAAAATCATATTTAAAAGGTAAAAAAGAGATAAGAAGGGGTATGAAGCCGACATGAAACAAAAATAAATAAACATATTCCAAAGAGTCATATTTAATTTATTACTTATTGATTGACAACGGACGAACTTACGATTGTAATGAGAACTTCTTCATTAGTTTAGCTTTTGAATATTTTCTCTTTATGTTTTACTTGATTGAAACCAACATATACAGTGCCGACCTGGAGGGACGCTCACCGTTTATACAAAACGTCTTTAAACAATTAATTTTAGCCTATCAATAAAGCAACTGTATTAGAGAAACATTGAATGTAATAAAATTCAAATATTACATAATATAAAACTGCTTAAGAAAAAATTTAATATTTCTAGGAAGAAAAATGTTACGTCATTGCCAGGAGGGGTGCCGAATGTCTAAGGCCGGCACTGAAATGCTTATCTAAATGTATATTTATCATCATATATGCAAAAATATCCATTTGAAGACAAATCCAGGCATTGCATATAACTTATAAAATAACGTCTATGAATTTTCGAACAAGTAACTATTGAAACTTATTCCAACAACTGAATACTGAATTTTCAACGCCTTCTCTTAGAAAACGAGTTTTTTAGAAATTGTATAATACATTCTTGTGTTTCTTGAAACTTCAGTTTAAGGCGTACATTTGAATTAATGGGCCAGTCCTATTTATCCTATGAGAGTTAAAAACGACGAAATGAATCTTCCATTGCAATTTGTTATCTTATTGGAAGCGGTCCGTTACCTGATACAGATTAAGGTTAGGAAGTCGTGTTGGCTTAGGTCAAGGGGTTGTAGCAGCATGTCGTTACTTTTCATTTTCATCTTTGCGGCATTTGCAATGCACGACCATGTTTGCCTGCTTAGGTGCGTGACTATTAATAAACGGATTATCTATAAAATCCTAATCTATGAATTGAATAGTTATTGTCATTGATTTTACACTGAAATGTTTTACCATAGTTTTCTCATTTAGAAGTATCATCTCAATTCTAACATCTTTTTACTTTTAGAAATTATTATTATATCCCTTTGACAGTTTGGCACCCTCAAGAATGCTCTTGGACACAATGTGTCCTTTTGCTCATACTACTATGGTTGAATATCGGCTAAAAATTATGGTGTTAATATATTTTCTTTTAGAAATAGTAGCTCGTTGTTCCTAAAGGAGTGATAATACTGAGTACTAATCGTAAAGTAACGATCTCTCTTATTGGCACGAACGTTTTAAAACTGGTTTGGATCGGACTACTCAGTCGTCAATAGTAAATTCAAATGTTTTAAAACATCATCAGGCTTCTTCAGCGAGATAAATACGCTTCGAATATTTTTAAGATAAAAAAAACCTTCAACAACTCAGAATCACTTTGACCTATTCGAACCAAATTTTATCGAGTGATTTCGATTTATAAAACTATGTAAACTGCTTTAACTAGACTGCTATATATTCTTTTAAAACCTACGTTTCTGCAATATATCTGAATTGTGTCTACCCAAAAACGTCGGAATGTGTTAAACTTACATAAATTCTAAAATTATTGTCATTTCATAACCCAAAAATTTTGGTTTTATGGAGTTTTTGCTAAATGACATAATTTCCCATTATTTTTTGCTGAAAAATCCAGAAGGCTAGAGTCAAAAAACAAACTTTGATTTACCCGGGCGACGGAAACTCCGAAAAAGTATTTTACTTGAGTACTTTGGTCTTCACCCCTTTCCTTCCTCTCCTACTTTTTTACTTAACTAAGGCAGAGCTTTTGTTCTGAATTCCACTATTTTTTGAAATTTAATGAATTTTCAAAAACTCTCTGATGGTACTCCTTAAGAAAATTATATCTGTAAGAAGTAGGTGAGGAACACTTTTATTTCCAAAGACATACATGATGCATAAGGTAAAGTGATTGAAACTTATTTGGCATCCTTAAACATATTGTAATTGCTATTGTTTTAATGAAAAATGTTTACTATTTACCAAATTTTGTTTCTTCCACTTAACAGTTCTTCTAAACCATTAGTTATTTATAAGCTGTTATGTTGTCGACTTTTATGCTCTTGCAGTTATACAGTTCTCATATATCTGGCAATAAATATCCAGTATCCTTGGACTTTTCCATTTATGTTTGCGTGTCGGATTCGTTTTCTCGAACTTCACATGTTCCCCGAGATTAGCTGACGTAATGCGTATAACGCAACCGCGGCTCCCTTCCTCATCCATTTCACTTCCATTACTATATTTACTCAGGTCGATAGTTATTGCATATGTAAGTCGCTGCTATAACCCCTGGGATCGGAACACAATGGAGAGTGGATAATCCGTCAATAATTACTGCGTTTCTTTCAGCTTTCACTGTTCTCCTATAGTTATCGGGTTGGATCACTGCCTTCTAGCCCTTAGGAATCGATTTGTTATTTCACAGGGTTGCTTTCTTAGATTTTCTTTGGGTTTTGTTCTATTTTAATTGTTTCTTATGTAGCCTAGCTAACAGACCTACTAATACTCTCAAAAGTGATAGCTGTCCTTGTATAGATGTAAATCGTTGTACGTGTTAATCGAATGCTGGTTACTTCGAATACGAGAGACTAGATTCAGTCTTAAATCCAAGTAAGTAAATGCTGTAGAAATATTTTCTGGATTTAACAATTAGTTCAACAGAACTGTTCTCTCCTACTAACCTTTCGCAGCGGATTTAAATTTAGTATGATAGAACTAGACAAAAATGAATGAATTTGCTCAACGTGAAAAAGTAAAGAAAATCAGATTTGAATGAATAATTGACTGAAACCTTTAAAAAAGAATGTAAATTTTTACTACAAACCAAAAAAACAAAAAAACGTATTAGTAATTGTAACATATCGATATATAATCAATTAAGCCGCTGTTTTTTTAAATTGTCTTATTGGAAATACTCATCAGTGAGGCGGCTTTACTGGTAGTCATTTTTAATTATTTTTTTTAATTAATCAAATTTCAAATAGTCAAATTCTAAAATATATCCATATATCCATATTTTTCAAACATCCCTAAATCGGTAGCAGCTGCATAATACAGAAATACTAAACGAATGATAATGAATGAAGTAAAAATGAAAAATATGTGGCTACATCTTTGGAGAAGGGAAAAATGTTGCTCTTATTTACTCAGACTTTTACTTACAACTTAATTTTTAATGAAAACTTGTTGAACATGATGGAGTTATGTAGGAGATAGAGAAAGGAGGAAAGTAAATTTCATAGGAGTCATTAACAGCTTTTTATATATTTTTTTTAATGTTCGTTTTCCAACTACGTTCCAAACCAGTTGCTCTTCTACTGCAGTGATTTTTTCTTTTGCTTCTATTTTTTTTTTTTTTTTTTTTTTTTACCCTCCAAAATATTTATTGAAACAAATTACATATATAGTATACAATAATACAATATATACATGTAACAAATTTCTTCCACTGCCCGAGGGCAATAAGCTGCCATTAAAAAAAAAAAAAAGTCATTGTGATAATTAATTCTGTTTGACAGCTCGTATCGACGGGAAGAGAGAATAAAAATAATCCCTCCCAAAATAACTTAAAATATAGAAATAAAATATAGCTGTTTAAAATATATCTCCTAATACCTATACTCGGGAATAATGATGAATAGATGATCGTTCATAAGATGTGGGGGGGGGGAGACTCGCATTGTGAAAAATCGATGTTTTAGTATAAATCGATCTAGTAAATGCATTGATGAAATTAATTTATCACCTTGTCTATGACAATCGATTATAAATAATTCGAGATATGAAATAGAACATAGATTTATTACAAGTAATTTATTAAGTAATTTGTTACCTTACTGATAGATACTTCAAAGTAAATCACAATAATGCCTATTCATCCTTCTTTTCCAAGTCTGCTGATGTTCCTCAAGGTAGTATCCTAGGTCCCTATCCTTTACACAGTTTATACAGCTGATATCCCATTCCATCCTACCACTGTCATCACCACGTATACCGATGACACATATGTACTATCAGTTAATCTCTTAGGTAAATTCTTCAATCACACACCACAGATCTTGAAGAATAGTGTTAAAACTAGCGTAAAAAAACTTACCCTCCGTCGTAAAACTATGACTTCCTGTCCTACAGTATCCTTTAATAATACCCCACTTATCCCTGTTGAAGAAATCCTATACCTAGGACTCCACTTTGACAAACTTTTAACTTGGAATCCTGATGTCTCCCAAATTATGCCGTAAACCTGGTAGTTCTCACCTAAAAATTTCTTCTGGATCTGCCCCTAGTTTATATCCAGTTAAAATGAATTTTGGATAAGCTGGATGTTCCGGAGGAATAAATAAGTTCTACAAGTCGAAATTCTTGATAAATCCTTTTGTGATTGTGGAAAAGTCTGATTAGTTCTTAGAAATGTATGTTGGTCAGACTCCTTTACTTTTTGTGAGAGGAAATTATTGCTTTACTTCGATATTCATATATCAATACATGTCACAGCCTAACAGCATGTGGGTATATTTTAGCACTCACGTTAGATAGATCACGAAATGTTACAGATATTATAATACATCATCTTAAGAATGTGCCTTATCTTCAAGGAAGTAACCAGTTTATCTCTTATACACTTTCAGGTGTTACTTAAAAGATATGAGCGTCTGATGGCGTTTTCTCCTCTCCTATGCACCTGGTTTCTAATTTGCTTACAATGTTTAATACCATAGGATCATAGGCGCAGACTTCGGAGGGAGGTGAGGGGCAAGGATATAGTCCTCCCCTCCTCCCCCAATAATTGGATATAAAAATAAATTAAAACCTATAATAAATAAAATGTGTAAACTAAAATCGATTAAGAAAAGTCGGCTATAATATTTCTTATTTTATATATATTTTTATACTAAGAAACCAAAAATATTTTTCACTTTTTTACATTATTCATTTTTAGCTGAAAAATTTATAGAAATGTACCAATGTTATGAAGACTGTCTTCCCCTCCCTCCTGTGTTCAGTCTAAACAATTACATTATATATGTAACTTTAAATATTTTTTTTATAGATATTGTTAAGTATATATATAATAAATAAAAATCATATAAATATACAATCTCAATAAAAATCCTAACAAATATACAATCATATAAGCAAATTGCTTTTGAATATTTAATATTATATTTATTACTTTCAAAATAATTATGTTGAATTTTTTCATATAATAACAACTCCCGCTATTTATTATTTTTTTTTTTTGTTCATTGCCTCCCCAACCAACATCGGATGTCTACACCTATGCGATTGGATATATTATGGATAAAAGTGAGTTTTCTGTAACAGCCCAGTATTTCTGGAATCGGAGGTTATGATTACCTACTATGATTGACTGCTCTTCATGAGCATACATTTTATGACCCCAATGCGAGCTAAGGTAACCCATAACGCAGAGGAAACCAAGACCCAGTGCTTGTCATATGAATAGAAATATGAGAACTTCATGTCATATTTCCCTTACTATTATGATCGCCTTCCACAAAGTTGGAAAATGTAGGTCAGAGATTTTCAACACTTGGAAACCTTTTGGTATCAGCCGTATGTTTGTATACCGCGTTATAAATAGATATAATGAAACCCTATCTGTATGTGACAGTGGCTGCTCGAATCAAAAGAAATCCCATTCGAAAACAACAAATCATGTCTCGGAAAATGGCCATGTTTAATGTTTCGCATTATAAAAAATGATTTTAGGATGGGTGCATTTCGGAGAATGACAGGAAAAAGTCTAAAAACTTCCCTAAAATAAAATTAGAATGGGTGTATGGAAAGTGCCCTTGGCCGTTACACGAATGTTCTTAATCGAAAGATTTTGTTTAGCGATGAGAAAATTTTTACAATTGAAGGTTGTAAATTGTCATTTGAAAATTTGTCTGTTGTTCTATTTATTTAATATACATATGGTGTGAATGAACTCCAATTTACTTTATTTACAAACACTATTGCTAGTGTACTTAGTAGTGGAAAAATGTAATAAAATTCAATAAAGGGTGAAAATCTTTCTCTTATGAATGATAACTTATTCACAGTTATTCTCGGGTATTGATACTCGCATAAATTATAACACATTCTTTAAGCCATTATTTCAAAAATCAGTAGACCTTTTTAAATTCTAAGTCATGTTTTTTTTTAAATAATAGCTTAGATAACGTTGTTTATGAGATATCAGGCGATATTTCCTAAAACTAGAACTTATAAATTAGCAACAGCATGGTTTTTATTTTACGCTGTTAATCGTGTTAATTCCTTTTTTCAAAAGACCATAAATATGCTTGAACCAACCAGGTTTCCCTCTGTCAGTTAGATAAATGACCTACTAGTCAACTCCTAGATAATGCCGCAGCCGATGGCATCAACCCATGTTTTAGTTACATAGTTTGAATATCGTAGATCTTCTAACCATGTGAATCCATTTAAATTTTATCTTATGGAAATTTTTCGGCTATTATGTTGCATGTCGTAGATACTAGGCATACGTACTTACTTAACGGTATGCTCACTCGGTTTTACGTTTTTTGTCGGATTTGATAAAAGCGGAAAAGTGAAAGAGGGTATGGAAGAAAAAACTGATTATTTCTTTATTACTTATTAGTATAATTTCACATTTTATTTCCCTCTACTAATTTCCTATTTAGCAGACTACTTATAGTAAGTAGTTGCAGACAGCAAAATGTCACCTTTAGCGAAAAGAGAATGAACATGTCAAATTATTACATACGAGCTTTTGCGCTAACAATAGCGATATATATTCTTAAAATTTAGAAAATGGGAAAAAAAAAATCTTAAATCAAGTGTCTATTCTATATGAGTTCCTTATTTCTAAAGTGAACCCTAATGGATTTTTGGAAATCGAAATAAGTACCAACTCCTATGTAAAAACCTCCAATGAATCTAAAGGTGCAATTTATTTTTAAAACCATCTTTTTTTCTGTGTATTCTAAGAATAATTATTTATCAAAAGATTTCTTAATCATTTTATTAGAAAAAATAAATAAATAGATTTTATTTTATCAATATTGTAAACGAAGTTAAGGAGGTTAAGATGGACTAGATTTCTCGAAGCAATCCATCTGGAAGCCTCTACTCAACAATGGATGCCTCAGTTGAATGGAAAGACCACTTGGAAGACTGAAAAATGGATGGATTAATCGATTAATTAAAAACTGCATGGATCCAGATAACTGGAAAGAATTAGCCCAAGATAGGAAGAAATAGCCGAGGCACGTTATGGTGGCAAAAGATTTACAAGGGCTTGAAATGCCAGGAGAGAAAAAAACTATTACAAGCTAATAGTTAAATTTTTACTTTATAATTTTACTAACTTTTCCTCCCCCAATCATACACCATTCCTCCTGAATCATACACCATTCCTCTCCTCCAAACGAACTCCAATAAATCTTTTTTTCTTCAAAAATCCGACTTAAAGTTTAAATTGTTCCAAAATCGGCCCTATTGAAGTTTCAATGTTTTTAAAATTGCTGTTTATATTCTCAACGATTTTCGGAAATATGTGCTAGAAATAAAGGATTTCTTAATTGTTTTTTATAATACTGGTTTTGCTAATAGGATTGGAATAGAAAATATAGTTTTTCGAGTTTCCCGATCATCAATTGTCAATGATGATTAGGGTTCACTTTGAAAATAAACGACTCATATATAAATAATTATTTTGAAGGTCATAGAAGGTGGAGGAACAGTTGTGGCATACCTGAATATATGAAACTAACTTGGTGAAGAATCCTGATTGGCTGCTTAACTCATTAAATTTCTCCTTTATCTGTAGATTTAGTTCGATTTGGACTACTATTGTTTCCTATAAAATAGACCTAAATCTTTCCCTCTCTGGTCATTTTCTAATTTGCTGATATGGGATACCTTTAGGAGTCATATCTCCTAACTTAAAAAAGGATAATCTAACACGCTATACCGGGAATGCTATCTATATCTGCCCAGCAGTCCTCGCTGACCATAATGTATTGCCTCAGCCTCAGATGACGTATCCGGAGAAGTTGACGCATTAAGGGTGTACTTTCCCAGAGAGAGAAAGTGGCAGTGTCATTAGCTACAGCAAGTCTCATCCTCTCCTTTGATCATCCCTCAATAGCTGTCTTCGCGGATCTCTTATTGTTCCGGTCCATGTCATTCTACAAGATACGGCTTTTCCGTCGTACTTTATTACAGAATATAACTTTTTAATAACGTGCATAATTAATTAATTGATTAGAACTATACGAATCTGTATATCCTACCGGTTGTGGAAACAATAAAAATTAATTGTTGAAGAGAAACCATCGACCTAAATGTCCAGCAACGCCTGGTTGGTATTAAAGCGGTACCCACCCCTTCGCCACGCAGCGTGAGCTGAGATAGAATGATCGTTATTATGTGGACTGCCTCCTTTCTTGCTTAGGATGGAGTAAGCGTTGCGATCACCTGTTCAAATTTTTTTGTGGAATCATAACTATTATTGGTATAATAAGAGTATTGTTTTTGTATTTTTATTTCTATGATGATTTGGAATTTGTTGAAATTCCACTGTCGAAATTGCTTTAATTTTCAGTATATGGTTTTTTTCGGGCTTTTTAGGTATATGCGATTAGATTGTGGTTTACTAAGACGCGGTACAGGCATGTGTGATCCAACCTTTATTAGTTATAAGCGATTTAATTGTTCCCAGATTTTATTTATTTTGTTATATAATACAATAAAAGTGAATTTAGACCATTTTGGTGGGGTCGGTTGTGGCATATTTTTTTTTTTCAGATTTTCTCCTAAGAGTAAGCCATTCTACTTACAGACAATGTTGTAATATTTATATGTAATCAAATGTAAATTTTACTGTAAAAACCAATTTTCTTCCAGCTACTTGGTATAACAACAAAAGTATATACAATCAAATGAAAATTGTCACAACCACACCCAGTCCTCCTGTACCTATATTACAAATTACTGTTTAACCTATAACTATTGCAAATGTTCATTCATGTTGCCTTTTTTTAAATAAAATAAAATAGTTTTCAAGAAAGTCTTGGTCCTCCGCTATATTACTTTTATAACGTCTATAGCTTCTTCTTGTATGTTATTTTTGTCTAAAAAATTCATTAATCTTTAAATAATTGTGTCGAGACTTATCCGAATTCAAAGTTAATACAACCGTTGGAAAGCTGAATTACCTCTCTTCCAACCCACCCAGTTCCTTTTTAAAATAGAAATTAAGAATAACTCAATTTTTTTTTTTATATCATTGGTTTTGTAAATTATATTAAATTTGTTTATGAAGTTACAAAACTTGTACCATTTTGTAAAGCCTGTAGGGTTCTGATTCCCTGACCATTTTCGTGTCGATCGGTCGAGTCTTTTTGAAGTTTTCATAATTTTTCTGGTTGAAATTTTTTTGAATGTTTTGTTTGCTAGAAAAAAAATAGTATTTAGGAGTTTTTCGAAGTGCGAGAAACGAATATTAACTTTATGTTTCCCTATAAAATGTTTTATTTTTTTTAACAAATAAAAAAAAACCTATTCATTTAAAAAAACTTTAGATACCAGCCCGATTTAGAAACAATATATTTATCAGATAGCTATAAACTTTTTACTGTCAGGAGAAATTATATTAAATCCTTTTTTTTTTTTTTTGTTATTTATAAAATTTAATATTTAAGGGTTTATCGTAGTTCGAAAAACGAATATCAACTTGGTTTCTCCCTATAAAATATTTTTTTTTTTAACAAATAACAAATACCTATTCATTTATTGAAATTAAGTATTTCTCGCATGGCTTTAAAACGTTTCCTTATCACTATTATTATTTTTTTTTTTTTTACATTAAATTTGATCAGCCTCATATCCCTGCAACCTTATAGTAAGACAATCATAATTTCCCATCAATTATTTACAAATAGACTTTCAGAATGGTACAAATTCTTGATTTTCATTTCGTGAACACCTCCAAAGAGAGAGAACGATTTTAAAGAGATCTTTATAATCTCTTAGGTTTAAAGATCTCTTTTTTAAGAACGGTAATTGATTCGCCGCAATCCTTTTACCCATTATAAACTAAATCCTTTAGCAGCTCGCTCCAGCCCGAGGCAGGGGCAGTTTTCTCCGGCATAGGGGATTCGCTTTCCCATTTCCCAAGCACTTCTAGTTTTTCTACAGTTTCCACCCTCTGGTATTTCACTTTCTTTACCCTTATCATCCTCCTTTGGTTGCGCAGTCACCTTCAGTCGATTCTTGTCAGCCATCCGCACTTTCTTTTTTTTCTCTCGATTTATTTTGAAAATAACTTGTTTATGGGGGAGTACTTAATTGTCATTTCTTAGTTTGTTTATTATTCTACTTATCTCAAAATAAAGCAAATCAGATCGATATTACACACATTCATTCTTCAGCTATTTTTCAATCAAATATATCTCAATGCTTGAAAATAATTTTTCTATTTTCTCTCTTGAATAGTTTTTATCCTCTATGAAGGAGTAATTATTTAAATTGAATTTTCTATTATTGTTCAGAGATTTGATGATGAATCCAGCTTCTTATTTTGAAAAAGATATCTTAATACTTGGAGAATAGTTTTTTCAAACGTTTCGGTTTCGAATAACTTTTTTTTTTTTTGTCCTCCCCTTCTTCGCCTTTAAGGGTATACGGCAGTTTCCCGGACCATTGGGTGGGGGCGGTAGATTAATGCCAGAGCTTTAAGTCCCTCTTGGCAGCGGAACGCGAACTCTGGTATTATTTGATCGTGTGATAATTATCTTCTGTCCAGGTTGCCAGGCAACGCGTTAGCCTGCTCGGCCACCCAGCCTCTCTCGGTTTTGAATTATGGTTGACTTGAGGTACTGCTTATCGATTATTTAAAAATATATATATTTTAGTATATTAGAATTAGTTTTAACTCTCCACCCGCTCATAGAATGTATGCAGTTATGCATCATATACTTTAACAAATGGTGTCAAAACTAGAAGATGAATATAAATACTGACAACTCTTTTAAAATCACTTCTACTTTTCGACCCAAACACATCATTTAACTTCAGTTCCCTCTAATATTTGACTGGATCAACATTTATTTGACTAACAGTCTTCCAGTATTTTGCAACTGACTTATTTATATTATAAGGCTAAATTCGCCGCTCGAACTTTTTGACTCCAGTAAACGATAAAATTCCTCCCCTTATCAATCTATATCCTTACTACCTAAATCCTCAAAATTAATGTTGCTGTTCACTCTCCCTTGCTCCCTTTTAATTATTTTATTAAGAGTACCCACTCTATAGGATGGGTGTGCCTCAGGAGGGTCTCCCTGCCCTAGGATCGATCCAAGGCTTATGAAAAATTACTTGACATCGGCCGGGTTCGAACCCGTAGGTTTATTGGCTTAGCAGCCCAGTGCCCAACTCACCTTGTTGAAATAGCGTTGTAAATATCAATAAATTAGGTTTAAAAATAAGTAGGAAACCCTTTACAATCTTTTTTGTGTTTAAATGTCTAGGATTATTTCCTAATCTGATCTGTGTTGGCATTTACAAGCAAACGTTTTCTTTGACTCCTTAATCGGTTGATTCATACCATAGGCTCCAGTTTGTTCTGTTTCCATTCGCCATAAAGGTCATGTTAAAATGCTGAGACACCAGCAATGGGGAGCCAGATCCACAAATTCCCGAGGCCGAACATTGCTATCTGCACTTAATTCCCATCGCAGCAACATCATTTCACCTAATACACCCACATACTGGCCAACAGATCCCAACCGCAATCCCGACCTTCTAGACTTTTTCCTCCACAAAGGTCTAGGATCACTACACTGTTCTATTTCAAGGTTTGATGATCTTTCCTCAGACCATAGTCCTCTAGTCCTAACCGTTTCCACATCTCCCATTCCCAAATCATCCCCACCTTCATTTATCAGGGGGCCAGTTAACTGGAACCTTTTCCGTCAAATACTGGAAGATAATATTGACCTCAGAGTTTCCTTAAAAACACCTGAAGACCTCGACGATGCAGTGCATTCCTTCACTACCCTGATCCAGCAAGCAGCTTGGACTGCATCCTCACCTGATCGTCCCAAAAAATACCATAACATAAATCCTTTACCTCAAGATCTATTGGACCTAATC
The DNA here is from genome assembly GCA_928085145.1 of Nezara viridula. NCBI lineage: Eukaryota > Metazoa > Arthropoda > Insecta > Hemiptera > Pentatomidae > Nezara > Nezara viridula. The sequence goes on along the minus strand of OV725077.1, from coordinate 44,579,519 downwards.
CATAGTAAACGTTGCTCTAGGACCCTTTGGCAAAGAACTAGGCATCCTGATGACCGGAAATTGTATAATTATTATTCCAAACAGGTAAAAAAGAAACTGGAAACTTTTAAAACCCAATCCTACAATTCCTACCTCTCCTCATTATCCGCTAGTGACAACTCCCTCTGGAACGTAACCAAAAAAATCCTTAAATTCCAGTCCATTTCCCATCCACTTCGCCGTGATGATGGTTCCTGGGCTTCGTCAGATGCGAATAGAGCAGAGGAGTTTGCTAAACATTTATCCTACACATTCACCCCTCACCCCGAACTCCATCCCAGCCACACTGCTGAAGTTGAAGAATTCCTCTCTTCACCAATTCCTCTCTCTCTACCTCCAAAACCTGTAAACCCCTCTGAGGTCAAATTCCTTATAAACAAATTAAAACCCCGAAAATCCCCTGGATATGATCTCCTCACTTCACAAATCCTCAGACAACTTCCCAAAAAAGCAATCATATTCCTTACCTATCTATACAACTGCATCCTTCGCACAACCAACTTTCCTTTGGTGTGGAAACATTCCATAATCATCCTGTTTCCAAAACCAGGTAAACCTGTTAATAACACATCATCCTATAGACCGATAAGCTTACTCCCGATCCTCTCAAAAATCTTTGAGAAAATCCTTCTCAAACGCATCCTACCCATAATCGAATCCCACAACATCCCTTCTCATCAGTTTGGATTCCGCTCAAGACATTCCACTGTCCAACAAGGCCTTCGTGTTGTGGACCATATATCCTCTGCACTTGAAAACAAGCATTATTGCACTGGTGCCTTTCTGGACGTAGCACCAGCTTTCGACCGGGTGTGGCACGATGGCTTGCTTTTCAAGCTCAAAACCCATTTACCCCAATCCTTATACCTAGTCCTCAAATCCTACCTCTCAAATCGTTCCTTTCAAGTCCGTTGTGACACCGCATTCTCCACTTACTATCCGGTTGAGGCTGGTGTTCCACAAGGCAGTGTCTTGGGCCCAGTTCTCTATATCCTCTTCACTTCCGATATCCCTTCCAATCCCGATACATTTCTAGCTACATTTGCTGATGATACTGCCATTCTATCTTCCCACTCAGATCCTCAAATAGCATCTCTAAACCTACAATCTCACCTCTCTTTGATTGAGCAGAGGTGCAACAACTGGCGCATCAAAATCAATGAATCAAAATGCAAACATATCACTTTTACCCTGCGACGCAGATCCTGTCCGTCAATCCTTTTTAATTCAATTCCACTTCCCTACTCAGACACAGTCCGTTACCTTGGCTTCCTTCTTGACAAAAGACTAACTTGGAACCCACATACCAGACTTAAAAGACAAGAACTTAACCGACGATATGGCCAGCTGTATAGATTACTAAGTAGGACATCCCATCTTTCGATTGAAAATAAACTTTTAATCTACAAGACCATACTGAAACCTATCTGGACCTACGGACTTGAACTGTGGGGAACTGCTAAACATTCGAATATCAAACGCATCCAATCCTTCCAGTCCAAAGTACTTAGAACAATAGTCAATGCCCCATATTATGTCACAAACAAGACCCTACACCATGACCTTAACATCCCATTTGTCCTCGACATCATCCCAACCAGATTCTCAAACTTTCACCAAAACCTTATCCATCATCCAAATCCTCTAGCTCAATCCCTATCCAGCTCCCTTCATCCCTACAATCCTCCACGAAGGTTAAAACGGCAGTGGCCCAGAGATCTCTTGTAAATATGCTTCTGGAGTCCTGGCAATGGCCAGCTTCTCCACTCATGTCCCGAGCGTCTGTGGCTCTAGTGCCCTCTTTCAGTCTCCATTGGCTTCTAATACCAGTGATGCGGCTGGAAAAGTGGCACTGGAATCTCCTGGAGTCTTGCTTTGCCTTCCACATGTGGGGGAAAAAGCCTGGCTCGGAGATTCTTGGGCGAATGTATATATTGTATATAGGTATGATTGTGTTTATAAGTTTCTTTTTATGTTATTGTTTATTTTTTTTTTCTTTTATTTTCTTTCTTCATCAGTATTATTTATTTACTTTTTATATTTATATTTATTTCTCTATTATTTGTATATATTGTTTGAATGAGAACTCTTAGCCCTAATACTTATAGCCCTCCAGTGGCTGATTGTATTATTATTCAATAAATAGATAAAAAAAAAAAAATGCTGAGTGCATCCCGAGGCCGCTTCGACCCATATCTACCTGTCGACTATGTATACAAGACGATGGACATTTCCTTTCTGGTCCTCGAGCTGACGGCTACCGTTTGATGGAAAGTCGTGAAGCATCTGTCGGCGGGACAGTTAGAGGTTTCTCTCCATCTCAACAACAGCTCTTGTCTTGATGGTTTGAGGTCAATCATTGTAAATACAAATCGGACACCAATACTTAATTAATTACAACTTACTGGTTTGTATCTCGGTTTCCAGTTTTGGCGTATTTTTAATATATACGATTTTTATTTATTATTTTTAATATATATGAGGTGATTCAGTTCGTAATGACCAAACTCTGAGGGGCGATTCTAAACAAAATTTTCTTTAAAAAAGATCATTTGATTCATAGTCCGATTCCGTACGGGGAAGAGGTTATGTCTAAGTGTGTGTGCTTTTTTAAGGTCGTCACGTTTTCTCTTTCATATGAAGCGATAATCCAAAAAAATATTTAATTTAGGTAATTAGTAATTGCGTCGTAGTAAACTAGACAAAATCTTCTTTAAACCTAAGAAAAGTTTATTTTTTCAAAACCATTTAAAAGGGAATTATGAGTGGCTAAACTACGCTATGTAGTGTATTTTCTTTTAAATCACGAATTATTCGCGATTTTCTTTTATCATTCTACAAATACTCCACTTTTATAAAAAAAATTATTGTTTAATAAGCTTTGCATATTGATTTAGTTCAGGTTTGCTGCTGCATACAGTTGAAATTCACCTCTGGTTAATAAACCTCTGCGAATAAATTTATCCATCATGAAAAATGTTTTGCAAGATTGCCTTGTTTTCAGCAATTGAACTAAAATAGAGATGGACAATTTGGCTGATTCACTAAGAATGGTTTATTTGACAAACAAAGATATGAAAAAATCGTATTTTATTGAATGAGATTGAAAGCTCTTTTTATTGAATTATGATCTCTATCCCTATTTAGTTAATCATTTGCATGTACCATCAGTCTTTTAATTCATTGGATCCATAATTTATCGTTAGCAAGTATTAATAATATAGAAAAGCTCCTTTCTGTAAGTCATAAACGTTGCCCTGATTTTAATATGATTGCATATTTTGTTTTCATGCAGTTCTTAAACTGCAGATAAAATATCTTTACGAATCAATGTACCAAAATGCGATTAGTCAAATTTTACATAGCAAATTTTTGCATATTTTATGATAAATGCATATCTTAGCATAATTTGATTATTCTAAATATCAAGAAAAATATAAGTAATCCAGTAAATTAAAGATGATATTTTATACCATAATCATTGGTTCATTATATTCAAATTGTTTTTGAACTTTTACTACCTCACACCTTGAAATACCTCACTCAGTTTCTTACTAGCTGTAATATTTATTATTGGTATCATTTTCTTCAAAATAGAAATAATGTTATAGTATATTTGGAGATTTGTTGTTATATATTTTAAGTTTTATTACTGCATATTTGACTTGTTTTATTACATATTATATGGGATAGTGCGGGAGATTTATTTTACTCCATAAAAATCCGGGCTCTGATTATAAACATGGTAATTATAGGACCTCATCATTTTTTTTAGATTAATAATAAATATAATAAATGAATTAATATTTAGTTTATTCGATACTTCAAAACAAAAAAGAATTTTTTGGATTGCTACCATTTTTTATATCGCTTCTGTTAGTAGTGCAAATGGTTGTATGTAAAAATTATTTGTTTTACAGGAGAGCAGAAAAACTGATTATTCTTCAGTCTGCAACTGTTGTGAGTAGTCTGTTGCTATACAAATAATCAGTTATACTCTGCTGAAAAACAAAAAAACACTCAATTTTTACATACGACGTTTTGCTGCACTGTAACAGTAGCGATATATTAAAAGTTTTGCTATGTCTCTTAACAAGATATCCGGATGTAGATTTATTGTGATAGTTGTAAACATTTGCTTTCTTATTGTAAACTTGTTCGCTTTCTCGTACAGTTAGAGAAAGCCCCGGAATCTAAGAGGTGTTAGTATTTCATATCCGGAGCTGGGCCGTGTAATCTTCACGAACAATGTCCTGGAGTAGGGGATGCTCTTAGTATCTAGTCGTGTCCCTTTGTAGGTGATAACCGGGAGTTTGTTCCTTCCAAGTTTCTTTGTGTCTCCATTTTTAAGGTTAGTACCCAAAGCATTGGTAGATCGCGTTCCGTGTGTTACAAAATTGCTTCAACACTAATCTGGATTAGAATTCATTCACACTCAATGCTTGACCGTAGTATAATATTGAGGAAAGAGATAGTCCGGAATGGCCATCATAAAAAAACTTAAAATAGTGAAAAACTATTTTATTTTAAGCCAACGTTTCGACGTAATGAGAGCCAACGCTTCGAATGACTTGACACTTCCTGAAACTAGCGTGTTTTAGTAAAACTATCTTATAAATTTTTCAAAAGTAGTTATAATATGAACCGGTTCAAGTAATGTGGAAGCAATAGGCGGCCTCTTTGCTTGCTCCTGTTGAGCGGTAAACATTTCGGCCTCTCCCCCTTCTCCATCTCTAAAACAGTTCAAACATAAAGGACTTCAATTTAACATTTTGTATTTACATGTATACATATTATAAAACAGTCTTCGAACAGTTCATTGTTGGACGAAGGAAGCAACAATGCGCGAACTCAAATTATATGAATTATGAAATTTTCTACTAGTGTGATACCGCCTCTAAATTTGGACAGAAATTTTTGTTGGTGTCTGGCGTGTGTCTTATTTTATTTGTCCAAGGAAAAAATCGTCTTTATAAAATAAAATATTTCATAAACTAAAATAACTGAATTTTGTCTCCTGATATTAGTTTTCCCCCTTCCCACAGTTTCGGCAGATGTTTTTGACTTATGCGAGCTATGTAGTTTTATACGTGCTGGAAATAAACCATCAGCAAACAGCGCACTACAGGACGAAAACGATCTGAATTTTTAATTTAATATCAGCACTATGCCTAATTTTTTTTTTCTTTATTTAGATATATTACAATCTGTCCCATCTTAGGACATTAGTAATAGTGATAAAAGAGTAGCTCATTCACGCTATGTACAATAAATAAACAGCAAACTAATAATACTAAAAGTAAATGTATATAAACTAAACTAAACAAAAAGAAACTGAACTATTCCAAATAACTACTTAAATACACACATACTTTTATACAATATTAACAGAATTCATTCACTCAAGATCTCCAAGCCAAGGCTCGTGGAAGGAAAGGCAGGACTCTAGAAGATCCCAGTGCCTCTCACTCAGCCGCATTACTGGCATTAAGGACCAGCAGTTTCTCATTTGCTTGAAATAATTAATCTTCCAATAATGGACTTTTTGCCTTTTTGGTCCCCTGGTTTGATGGATGCCATTCTGTAAAACCTCGCTTTAAGTGGGTAATCCAGTGCAAATTGAATCCTCAGGATTAACATAATAAGGCATAGAGTATGTGACTAAGACATTACTTCTTATTCCCGTATGTTCCTCAGTTGGTCATGGCATTTAGATGGTTGGTTCAGTTTATAAAAAAAAATCCAGTCTAGTGGGAGGTGGGAGGTTCGGCGCTATGTTCAGGTTCAAATCTGGCGTGGAGCTGGTGATACATATTGCTCCATAATTAGTCTGAATGCATCTGAGGCTCCAACTCTAAGCGCAGATGAAATAGAATGTTTTGAATTCCATGTAACAGCATGTTAAATTTTTTTTTCTCAAAAAAATATTTAATTTAGAAAATGAATGTTAAATACCAACATAGGTGTTACTCTTCTTAATATATTCCATTATTTTTTACACATCTTATTGCTGCCTGATAGATTAGGTAAATATATTTATATTTATGGTTGGTAGTTGTTTTATTATTTTGAATTTTTTTAGTTTCTTAGGTAATACCAGATATACTCAAATTAACTCAATAATAAAGTCAAATAAAAGGCAACAATGAAGTAAAGAATGTATATAACATTTTTAATTATATTTAAAAACATGTTGATAATACTCACAGTTAAGGGTGTCGACAAAATATTGGAGTGGATGGAACGAGTGGTTCGTTGTAACATGATAAGTGTTCAATATATGGGAGATAAAAGGAGAATAGAATGTCATACTTAAAAGATTAGCTCAGTAATCAGTTTGTTACCTATTATATTATTATTATTTATGTAATTAGTTGAACTTTTTGAAGGTTATTTTTAAGTAAATGATAAAATATTGGGGGAGTGGGGAAGAAAGTGCCTTGCCTCTCTTTCCCCCTCCCTTTCCGCTGCTAGTGCCTTCTCTTTCTTGAATGGTAGTACTTTTTGTTCTTCCATTATTTTTCAGATAGTTTCAAGTCCCCTACTGGGTGTAATGATGTCTGGTCTGGGATGAGGTCATTGCTGGATATTGCTACCGAATATTTGCAGCGTTATTCCTGACATAATTCTTGGTATTTCCTGAAGTTTTCATGAATCATTATGGATAGTTAGGAATGGATACGAAAATTTGAAAATTAATAGAATTAAGTTGAATATATGTATATGGGTGTATGTATTAAAAATGGCATTTATTAAGTGATAAATATAAATAGCAACAGTAAAATATAAAAAACAGTTGCAACCTCGATTAGCACTGTATAATTTTACGAAGCCCTCTAATGATAATAAGGTTCTCCACCTCTATGTGCTGTACTCTATGTGCTGCAGTTAAAGCAGGGCTGGAAAAAGATTCTTTTCTTACGACCCACAATACCGAATCTGTATTTGAAGTATGTCCTATTTGCCAAATAGCAATATGCTAACAACAAAGTAGACTATTTATAAGGCCAATTGGTCATATTTGGATAAATATTAATTATAGCAAATGTCTTGTTTATTTTTGTTTTATTTTTGTCTTATTAATTTTTTTTCCTAATCTTTTAGCAGGTGGTAGGAAGGGGAGATTCGAATGACAATAGACCAAAGTTCATAGCTGTAACAACACTGGAAGATGTTCAAGCTGTACGATGTGCGGAATTCCACCCTCAGGGGAATATCTACGCTGTCGGTTCCAATTCAAAAACTCTTCGTATCTGCGCTTACCCTAAACTCTCAGATCTCAGGTAATGCTTTAAAATATATTTAAATTATCTTTGTTACCATCCTTTCATTAATATTCTTACTAAAGTAAAATAAAGTATATAAATTAAATTAATAAAAATAATTAAGGTTAATGTAAAATTAATATTTTTTAACAAATTCATACCTTTTGCAATTAACTTCGGTAACTTAGAATCAAGCTCTGCTGCCCATATGTGGTGTGCATGGCAAAACATAACTGAATGATATCCCGACACTTTCCTTCCAGCTCTGCCATTGCAGACTGAGTGAGGCCACTAGAGCCTTTGTTAGCTTTAATTATATTTTGTCTTGTATGTCTGTTGCACTTTTTCTTCCAGTTTGCTCTCTATTATTTATTTTTATTAAAACTGTGTGCTAGTGTGTATGTATTTGTTAATTTATTCTGAGTTAAATGCAGGCCTTAGTAAAGTGAAAACATATGAACACTATCATTGTGAGGCCTTTAGACTGCTGAGAGAGGAGTATTAATTAAATTACAGGGTTATTTTCCTCTCTCCACTCCATCTATAACAATAATAAAGAGAGAAGAAGAACAAGAAAAAGTCTTTTTATTTATAAAAATTATATAATATAAATTACAAAACAATACAAAATATTTTTGGATTTAAAACCAAAAATCAGACGTGCTGCATGGTCTGTTGACCGTCAGAGGATATAACAATAATATATTTTCCTCTTACATCTGAGTGGTCTAAATCCTGGTATATTTAGGTATCTGTCACTCCCTTGAAAATATAAACTTGATTATGCTCATAGACGTATTGTTCAATATATGATGTATTATATATGTTTTAGAGAGGACCATTCTACCTATCAACCGACTGTTTTATTCAAGAGAACAAGACACCATAAAGGATCCATTTACTGCATGGCTTGGACACCCGTCGGTGACTTAATGGCTACAGGAAGCAATGATAAAACAGTTAAACTGATGAGATTCAATCCTGAAACTTCGAATCTTGAAGGTAAATCAATAGTAAACCAGCAAATTGTTTTTGGTTAACATATTTATACAAAGTTCATATGCATTTATACCTTCTATTTTTAATTTCTTCTTACCTTATGATTAAATGTACAAGTTTTTCAAAACGTCTACTATGTTTAAATTTTCTCTAATATTAAGTATTGGCTTGTTAATTAGCAATTTGATTTTGGTACCTTAAGATCAGTGAATTGTTAAGCTGTGATCCAAGGACCGTTGGGGTGGTATACAACAATTATGACGTTAATTTAACGTTTCAGCTTTTCATTGTATACAAATAACTCATTTTATTATAATCCTATTTTGTCAAGAATGTGTATTTGTTGTTACTTAACTAGTTATTAGAATAATCAAACAATAATTAGTATAAAATCATTTATTTTATTCTGTTGTATATCTAAATAAAACTAAAACTGTTAATTAAAACAATCAGTGATACAGTTATACCAATATTTATTGTAACATAGTGCCTATGAAATTAATTATTGAGCTAGAAATCAGGTATCAAGAATGATATCAAATGTTTAGCTTTAGCGTTTGGATGGGTTCTGTTAAAAAAAATGTTCAAGAGAAGTTCTGGAACTGCTCCATTTTAAGTGTCTCTTACCAAGTTCATTAGCTATTCCACTTTATGTTGTAAATGACTATGAATAAAAAAATGAAAAGTATTTCAATGTATTTTTACAGGACAAGAAATAGAGTTGACTATGCACGATGGTACAGTGCGCGATGTCTGTTTCATTGAAGATACCAGTAACAAATCAAGCTTGCTTATCAGTGGAGGTGCAGGAGACTGTAAAATATATGTTACTGATTGTGCAACTGGACAAGCTTACCAAGCTTTATCAGGACACTCAGGTAAACAAAAGTATTATTAATATTAATTTAATTTGTGGTCAATAAATGTTCATTTTTCAGTAAAATTAACTTATAAGTGAAAATAATTTACATTTTCAGGTCATGTTCTATCGTTGTACAATTGGGGAGGTGCTATGTTTGTTAGTGGAAGTCAGGACAGAACTGTAAGATTTTGGGACTTGCGAACCCGAGGCTGTGTAAATGTTGTCACCCCTATTACTTCTCCAGGAACAAGAGTGAGTATTGATAGTAATTTCACCATTGTTCTTTTGATAAAAGTTTATATTTTTATACTTATTTAAAATGAAAAAAATTATGATTATATAAATAAGAGATTATAGATTAAAACCTAAAAATATCTTATCTCTTTAAGTTGGCAAAGTTTTTACAAATTATTTGTTACATACATCAGCCATATATACACATAGTTATAGTTGTTGTTGTTTTTTTTTTTTTCTTTTTTTTTTTTAAGAATTACTTTGAAATTAAAATTAATTATAACCCATTAGCTGTTTAATTTCACGATTTTAAAACATTTAATGTAAACAATATGAGTATGTTTGGTATTCATCTTTTTAACATTATTTTAAATTTTTGGTTGTATTAACTTAATGAATGTTTAAACTTTTAATCTTTAAAATAGAAATGTTTATTTCGCAAACAGTTTTCCTATTAGTGTTAAATAAATTGAAGAAAAAAATTTCCATTAACGTTTTCATTCTGTTTGAACTTCAGCTGATTCATGCATGCATGTTCAAATAAAAAAAAAGTGTTTGAAGTATAAATATTGTGTGTGTAGTCTGGATCAGTGGTAGCGGCAATATGTGTGGATCCATCAGGACGATTACTGGTTTCTGGTCATGAAGACTCTGCCTGTGTCCTATTTGACATCAGGGGCTCCAGAAGCCTTCAAGCTTTCAGGCCACATTCGGCAGATGTTCGCTCAATCAGATTTTCTCCTAGCGCCTACTATCTTCTCACTGCTGGCTATGATAACAACCTTGTTCTAACGGATCTTCAAGGTGATAACTAACTTCTTATATATTTTTAAACTTAATTAATTATAAATGTTTTCTTATTTCTTTAAGTGACTTAACTTTCTTTCTGAATAAAAAGAAGCATGTTTTAGAATAGAAATTATTTAATTTTATTAAATTTAAACTATTTTAAATTATTATTTAATACTTAAAATATTAAAATAATAACATAAAATAACAACACAACTTAAAATAATTCTTAAATTATTTTAAGGCGTGTAGGAATTTACAAGTTTGACAAATGTTGCTCTATATCCTTCACTTTTGTGCAAATAATGTACATACACTATTTGAATTGATATTTATTGAGATGCATTTCACAAATACTCTATCTGGCTGGTAATTGACTTGAAAGACAGAACAACTTGACATTTGTTAGATAAATTTTGTAAGCTCCCATTTTATATTTAAAAAAATTTAACTGACAATTATCATTTTGAACACATGTTATTTATGTATAGAGTTTAAAACCTTTATCTTTTGTATTTTTATTTATTTATTACAGATTTTTTAATTATATTTAAAAATTGAGTTAAACAATTATTGTGAATGAAATTAAATATTGACAGCCATGATGCAAAATCTTGTAAGAACAAAAACTAAAAATTTTCAAGACACGGAAAAAACTTTTGTTCTATGAGAATTATTTTTTCAGTTCGATTTTTTTTTTGCAGGCTTAAGACAAAGATGTAATGCTCTATGTAACGTTGTTAATTGTATTTCTGTCAAATAATCTTTTAGAGCCACTACTTCTAAATTATAACTTTTTAGTTATTTTGAAAAACAAGTATTAGTTAGGTAAAAGCAATCAAGTAATTTAGTAACACCCATAACTTTGTTAATAATGATCAAAGCTTGTCAGGTACATAGTCAGTTTCCAAAATGTAGGGAAATGATACTTCAATTGAAAAATTGTTAAAAATTTGATTGGAAAGCGAGTATTTGATCACACGGATTATTCACTTTTTTGTCTCCCATTATAGAGGCGGCTCGAAGCATGTTTCTGAGTTTCTTGCGATTTCGAAGATTCATTGGTTTGAAAAGATAAAACTAGAGTTCTTTTTCCGTCTCGTGTTAAATTTTCCAATCAATTCTTTGTCTCCCACAATCTGGAATTCAGGGGCATTGCAGCTTTTTTTCAGTCAAGCTCTTTTTGCAGTGTCCAGGTGGTTTCAATTGTTTTGAAGACCGTTTAATATTATATTCTCACTTATCACTCTCTTATTTGCTTCGTTTAGTTCTACGGCAAGCAGTGATCACAGTCCTTGGGGACGGGATGATCGAACGGGCTAACGTGTTTGCACATCACCGCGCGTTGTCTGGCAACTTGATAACAGAAGTTGGAGACTACAAAATTACGAGCTTGCGTCCCTGTGCCTATAGGGGTCTTTTGAATCCCACCCCCACAGCCCCTGACCCCGTAAAACCCCCATATAGCCTAAAAGGCGAGGTAGAGAAGAACAAAAAAATAAAATAAAAAGTAGTATTGCACTCCCTGAAATATATATTGGGTTGATATATTATATATTTGTGTATTATATTATGGTATATATTGGGTTGGTAAATAAGTCCTTTCGGTTTTTCTTTTTATTTATGTCACTATGATACACTTCTTATCAGAGAATCCAGGTATTTGCCCAGTGGCGCCAGGCTGGAAGAGCTTAATTTTAGCTTATTAATAAATCTAATTGATACTGTAGTCTTTGCCTAAAATACTTTATAGAATCTATATTTACATGACCACCGTTCATTGAGCATTTCATTATGTTTTTTCTGTAATGACACAATCTCTATAACCTTCATTCTAACTTACAGTTTTTTACATCACAATGTGCTGGTTTTGAATTACATTTTTTTTTATAAAAGTCGATAGATAAGGAATGAAACATCGTAGATTTCAGTTTGTGAGATCAGAATATGCGCTAGAACAAGATTGACCAGAAAAGCTCAAAATCTCATTTTCCATAGAAATTTTCCTTACAGGCTTTTGCAGTGTGGATATACACATGATGATTTTTATTATATTACTTATATAAAAAGAAAACATTTGTCAAATATTGTTATGAGAACTTACTAGAAGTAACACATTTGTTTAGTACATCTAAATATAGTATATAATTAAAGATATTAAATAAATAAAACTAAAATTGAGGTTTTTATTAAGGTATTTTAAATTTTTATTAAACAGATACAGAATGGTTGCGCTTATGTGGAGCAACAAGTGAGCCCAAATATAATTTTCATTTAAGCTTGAAGTTCTAATTTTTACAATTATTACTTTTAAACTATTTCTTCATAGACATTTTTTAGTTTATGCTTTTTCTAGGATGTTTTTGTAACAATAGAGGTAATTAATCACATTCTTATAATTATAAAAAGTTAATTTAGTTAAGTAAATAGCTTTAGATTGTTTTTTTCCTAATACTTAGAAGTTATTAGTTCTTTTAAAAGAAATTTTCCACTGCAGTGTTTTTCTTTGATGTAAATGTTTTCCCCATTAATCTATAGCTAAGGCTCTTCTGGAACACCTTTCCTGCTAGTCTTTCTTCCACCTTATCTTTCCATTTTACTCTTGTCTTCCTTTTTTCCTTCTGTTAGCGATTCTGTAATTGAGAGGATGTTCCTTTTCACTTCCATCTGTTCTTGAATTTTTTAATTTTTAATACTTTCCCTATAGGATTTTCACATCACCATTCTCCAAAAGTCCATTTCAGCAGCCAATAATCATTTTCAATGTTTAGGATTAGTTTTTAAAAACACAATCTTTTAAAATATAATTTAATAAAAGTAAGGATAGTTTTCGCATAAATAATGTAAATCATTAATTTTTTTACAAATTTTATTTACGAAGAAACCAAATCAATTATAAGAATGCACGTTTCATTGAAATGCCTTGTCTTGAAATTAGATACCAATAAAATTAGTTTATTTAAATGATATTTGCATATTTTTTTATTATTTTAGAACTTAGAGAAAAACATTAATACGATAAATTCGTTTAAACAATTTAAATATTAACTTTTCTAATGATGTAGAGATGGTTGACCATTGATATAATATGAGAAGGAGTTGATCAGAGGGTGCGGTCAAATTAAATAAGTAGAATTATTAATTTTTGCTGACGTTTCGACCCACTTTGTAGGTCTTTATGGTGGGTGGGAACGACCTGGGTGGGAAGTGGTTCGAAATGGGTCCTACCCTCCATAAAGACCTACAAAGTGGGTCGAAATGTCAGCAAAAATTAAATAATTCTACTTATTTAATTTAGTATTAATTTGACAGAAAGGTCTCATGTTCATTGAAGTAGTGTACAAGGCTTAAATAACCTGATAAATACTTACATACATTAATATATTAATCTTTTTACTTTTGATATTTATACAATATTTAATATTTATTTGATTACAATATTTGATATTTATACAAAATGTAATATTGACTTCTTTTGTTTTGAAAAGGTGATTTGACTACTCCACTTCCGAGTGTAGTCGTTGCTTCGCATACAGACAAAGTGATATCAGGACGCTGGCACCCAACAGAGTTTTCCTTCCTGAGTACTTCAGCTGACAAAACTGCTACTTTATGGGCTCTACCACCAATATAGCCTTATCGTCGCTTCTAAAAAGAATTACAATCACCTAATCCCCAATACTTGATTCTTATATTTTTAGTCTGCTAAGGAAGGAATGATGTATGACACGTTGTACAAGATTGTAATTTAATGTGTAAATATTGTAATCTACTAATTACTACAAGAACAAGACAAACTACCAGCCCATTGCTGGGTATTTGCTTTCCCTTTACAACATATATTTTGGTATAGTAGATCATTGTCATTATGCTATCAATGTATATTGTTTAAATAGCTCGATTGACTGACATTGAAAACTACTGAATTGTTGCCAAAATTTGTATATTTTTAATAAATATGTAAATGTACTTTTTGTTTCATTGTGTAAAATATGATTTGTTTGTCTTTCCATTCACAAAGTTATCTGTAAAATACACTAGTCAGGATGAATAGAATTTTTAATGCGATTGTTGCAACTCTTGAAAATGTGAATTATTTTTTCTACTGCTACGACTGTTATCTATTAAATATAAAAGACAAAAATGATGCTGTGTACCTTTCTATTAATAATGTGATGTAATGTTACTACCGTATTGTATTAATAATGCAATGTAATGTTACTAACAAATTATTTAAATATTTGAGGAGAAATGGAATCGTCAAAAGTATTTGGGAACATTTATTTGTGAATTAACCAAAGTAATCAGTATACATGCTAATTTCTTACTATTAATTTCTTAAAATAAGTAAGTTGAATTATATTTATACCATTTGTAACATCATTATAAATAAATATTTTTTGATACTTGTTATTTTGTTAAAGTGTATTATAGCGATATTTATGATTGTTTTTAATATTTGAATGATAGAAGGATTAAAGTAATTTTTGACTTGAAATTTTAGCTTAATCACGTAGTAGTTTTTTTTTTTGCTAAATGTTGCTCCTTGTTATCTCAATTGTTAAGAAAACTGTTATTTATAATAACTTTTAATATAGTCCATAAGGAAAAAACTCGATTGACATTATGTTCAATTAACCATATTTTTTCTATATCCTATTTTGTCTTATTATGAATGTAAATGAAGCCTAAAAATAAAAGATAATAAAGCATACATTCATTATATATTTTTAATAGTAACCCAAAAAGGCTTTAGTAATTGCACTGCTGTATATTTCCAAACATTGCAAATGAGAAGTTTGAAAAGATATAGCATACATTATTACTTAAGTTTTGTTATTACTTCTTAAATATAGCTAAGTTATTAAAACTGATTATAGATAATGTTGCTTAGTAATAAAACAAATTGTGTAATATTTTTGTGTATTTGTGCTTTGTTTACTCTCACACTCAAAACACTGGGACGGACAACACTATTCACACGTACATTCCTTTATAAAAAATTGTTCACAAGATGAATCAGAGCTTGTTTGGTCACTTTCACTTTTTGCATCAGACGATGAAGTTTGTTCATCGGAGTTTTTCCCATCAGGCCGAAAATCTTTGTCCTTTTTCCTGTGCCTTTTCTTATTTATACAGACACTCTTACATTTTTTTCTACTTCTCGAATTTGCCTAATTATAGATTTTTAATTAGTTTTAGACAAAGATACATACAATGTATTTGTATATATAAAAAAATTGGTTATAAACAATTCTTTTTAAATTTACTTATTACTATAGATTTTACTGATTAAAATCTATGATGATTTTGGAAATTATGGCATGAAAAATCGTGGACTTTTGTTATCTCAAAATGTTAAGATGAGTTGTCTTGATGTCTTTAGAACTATAGATACCTATAAAAAAAAAAAAAAACTTAATTATCTGGGTTAGAGGAGAGAAATGGCTTCGAAATAATTAAATATATCATACAAAAATGAAAGGGTTGTTTTTACATTTGGTTGATTACACTGTCCTAGAAACAAATTTTTTTTTGCATGTATCTTGGATGAAACTGTTTCTCTGGAATAATTTTGGTGTGAGAAACTCGAATTTTCTGGCAGAATCCTTATACTAGCTACCATTCTGTAGATACGTATACCCAGTATCAAATAAAAATAATTAAGTTATGGGAAGTTACACTATCATTTTTAGGCTTTAAAATTGCTATATTATTTGTGAAATACTTTTAAAACCCAGAAAACATTAAATTACAACTTCTCTCAGCAAGAACAGCCCTGTTATACAGTTTATTTAGAACGCTTTTTCGTTGATTGACGATGGTACTGATGTTCTGGCAAGTCCCTCACATCCTTCCAACAGTAATTTGCAAGCATTGAAGTATCCCACTGACCTTGATATCTTTGTTCCATCAAGGATATATCTTGGGGAAATCGCTCATTGTGTTCATCACTTACAGATCCACAATTTTCAGGAAAAATGTCCAAATGAGAGTGAAGAAAGTGAATCTTGAGTGACATGTTATAACCGAGATCTCTGTACTTCTCTTTTGTTACCGAAGAAACCATTAAGTAAAGCTGTAAATGCTTCCCACGCTGCTCTTTCTTTACCCTAAAGAATATTAAGAAATTCCCCATCATTAAGAAGCTCACGGATTTGTGGACCAACAAATACACATTCTTTAACATTAGCTTCACTTAAGCGAAGAAATTTTCCTCTCAAGTACTTGAATGCCTCTCCTGATTGGTCCATTCCTTTGACAAAATTCTTCATGAGCCCTAACTTTATATGTAGTGGAGGCAAAATGATTTTTTCAGAGTCCACAAGAGGGTTGTAGAGAACATTTTTTCGTCCAGGGGTCAGGACTTCTCTTTGAGGCCATTCTTTCCTGATGTAATAAGATGCTCTGTCCTGAATGTCCAACTCACATAAGAAACAACAGTACTTAATATGTCCCTGTTGCATGCCTAGAAGAATTGCCACCACTATCAGGTCCCCACAGATTTGCCATTGGTAGTCCTGGTATTTGATAGATTTTAGAAGGATTTCCATGTTTTGGTAAATTTCCTTCATATGGACAGCATGGCCAATAGGGATAGAGATAAGTAAATTGCCACTGTGCAACAGAACTGCCTTGAGGGATAGCTTTGATGAATCTAAGTACAGCCTCCATTCAGAAGGGTTGTGTTTGAGATTTAATCCTGTCATTAGACCTGGAACATCACAACAGGATGCCCCCTCTCTCCCCAGGATGATGGGAGAAAAGTTCTGAAAAACAGCTATTTAAAGAAAAAAAATATATAGGAAAAATTCATCATCATAGACGAATTTTTGGCAGAAAAATAATTCCGAAAAAACTATCCAAAAACAGCTATTTAAAGAAAAGAGAAATATCAGAAAAATCATTCTCTAAGATGAATTTTCTAATGTGATCAATATCATCATCTCGAGCTCGACAATCCATAACTGGATCTTTGCTGCCTCAAGAGTTTTCCTCCATGTTTATTTTTCTTAGTAGCCTCCACCAGTTCCATTGACCATAATTATTGACCATATCACTTAATCAAATTATTAAATTTAGGTACTCATTTGATGCACAATTTGATGTTCTTTAATTTCTTAAAGAATATTTTTTTCGGTTTGATGCACTGTTTACTAGTAATACATGAAAAAAAAGATCAGATAAATCAGGATTTTTTGCTGTAAAAAGTTTCAGGTGACCCATGTCAGAATTTAGTTTTTTACTTGTCTAAACCCATATACACAGGGTATCTCGTAAATAGAGGGAAATATTTAAAGGAGTGATAGCAGAATTCAATAAATACAAAAAAATTTATGTAAATAATGGTTCAATTTTTAGCAGAAAAGTAGAGAATTAAAGTTTTGTGATTTTTCATGTAAGCCATGTTTTTGTTGAATAGGAAGTGATAACAAAAAACTATTTAATTTAAGTAATTATGGTTGCTTCACTGTAAACTAGACAAAATTTACTTTAAATAAAAATAGAGTTTGCTTATGTTAAAACCATTTAAAGAGGACTTTTGAGCGGCTAAACTCAGCTAAGGAGTGGAGGGAGATGGGTAGTGGTGGGGGAACGGGCAGGAGTGGGGGAAGCACCTGGTACAGACATGCGCCTCCCCCTGAGAAAATTCCTGGATCCGCCACTGTTTTGGTCACCAACCTTCACCCCAAAATACTTGTGGTATGCTGATCATCTGGGTGATAGGGCCTAATTGACTTGCAAAGGTTACTTCCCCACAAATATAACAAAAGTTGTCAGGAGTATTCACACACTTTTTGGGCATTGTAACTTCTCCAAAACTACTGGGCTATCACAGCAAAATCATTTAAAGAATGCCTGAAGCAAGAAAAATCATGTCAAGAGTAATTTGAAATGTAAACACTGCATAAAACTGTCAGCAGAATGCTTCTATGATTCACAGACAGAAATCAATCCTACCATCCCAGGAGCAGGAAATTTCCCCATATTATGAAAAAAGTAACTATATCGTTGAAACTAGAGCTAACTGGTGGTTTTGATGTGAAAATTCGAATTTCTCACACCAAAAAACATGGAATGAGGCTGTTTTCAAGTGAGAGCAGTGTTGTTGATCAGTCAGAACTCTGATTTCTTCCAACTGTAATTTTCTATCTTTTCTTGATGATTCAATATGCCTCATTAATGATTTCATGCAGTCAATTAACAAAATGGGATGTAAGGAGCTTATGTGATGTAAAGAAGAGAAGTGAGTATACATCCTTGAGCATCAGGTATATTAAGTTCAATGGAATCAATCATTAAATAATTGATACTGGTATTTGGCAACTGTCCATTATGTGACACCTTCTCATAAATGTCATGTTCAAAAGTATAACCTAAAATGTTACGGTTCAAATCCCACTCAACTCACTCTTTCATCACAAGATATAACCCACAAGCCTGAATACTCCTTCTCATTGAACTGTTTATTTTAATACTTCATTATGCATGCTACATTTTTTAGGAATTGCTTATCCACCTCCTAGAGAAAATCTCATCTATAACTTCATTCAAACCAATTATTTCTTCATCTCCTCAACTATATGTAGGAATAAAAGGTTTTTATATTAATGTTACCTGTTTTATTTATTTTGTTTTCACATTTATTATTTATATTGCTTTGTACTGCTAATAGGTAAACATACTGACATTTATTTATCTATAATTTCATTATTTACGAATGCTTGCTTTTTATTTTAATTTTGTCTCTATAACTATAAGTCATTTTGTGCTGTACAAATAAATGTAACTGGTTTCACACATCTCCATTATTCTTAGGGATCTAAATGTCCCAGAATAAAATTTACTTTTCTTTCTTCTTTCTTCCTATAACTTGAAATCAAATACTAATCTGTCAACTTCCTGAAGACTTCAAATATTAACTCTCTTAAAGGTTGATTTTGTCACAGATTTATAGAACTTTATTTAGGTACCCTTAATTGTCAATTGCTTAGTTAGAAAAAATTTCATAGATCTTTCATTGTCAATCCAATAGATGAATTCTAAAATAGCTCAATTAATTAATAATATATTCATATATACCTTGTTAAAAATTGTTTGTATAGCTTTATCTTGTTTTAAACCATTTTCTTCAGTCATTTGGTTTTCTTCAAACTGTTTAGTCAACAATACTTCAACGAAATCCTTTGAAAAAGTCATGGAATCATTCATAAAAGGAGTCCCAACATTTTCTTGCTTTTCGTTTAAATTAAAATAATAATCAATATTTGTTCTCATAACAACATATCCATTTGTGCCTGCTGAAAAAATACTATTGTTTATAAGTTTGGGGTAGAGTCCTAATGAGTTTTCAAACATTAGTTCGGTGTTGCAGTGCATTTACATACCAAAATATATGTAATTGTATAGAAAATTGACTAACTTTAAAGATAAAAAATAGTTTTTAATATATCTTAAAAAATAAGAAATAATTTTTTCTTTATGGTCAAAGGAAAAGACAGAATATCTGACAGAATATCCAAATGAAAGGAACCCTTTTAAATATCAAAAATAATCATGTCAAGAGCAAAATGTTCTAATTTCATGGATAGAAAATTCATCAAAGTACTTATCGATTTAATCTTCTGATATGTGGTCCCTAGAGCACGATATGTCTAAGTGACGTTTTTCCAATTTTTGGTAAATCAAAGTTAAAGTTGGAAAACATATTTTTATATGAAATTGAAAGATTAATTCATTTTTTTAAGCTTAATTTTCATGTAAAGCTACTGTATTTACCTGAATCAGAAAGGTTGGCACTGTCACTAATTTTGAAGTTTTGCTTAGAAGATCCAGGCTCTTGGTTATCCATTTTTTGGTAGATAGTTAAATATGATAGAAAGGATTATTTAAAAATTTTGGAGGGGCATTTGAATTTTCCAAACAGCTAGATGTAAAAACTTATAAGCTGTAATTATCTATTTATCAGGGAACCGATAAATGTTACAACTGTTTGACCTTTCACCATGTGCATTACTAACTGTGCGTCACAATGCAAGATGTAAAGAAATTTAAAGTGACACCTAGACCCTTTGTATTGAAAGTAATGAACAGCATTTGCACGTTGGTATAAGGGTTCTCCTCTGGGGAGCAAGACATGTCAATAAATCCACTTGAATCTCTTTACCTCTAAAAACAATGCCATTTTTACTATTGTATTCCATATCTAACTTGATTTTTTCAAAAATGTCACTTGGATCTTTTAATAATGAATTTTAGCAATAAACTCTTGATATGAATAAATGTGCATAATTTTGATGCCTGATCTATTGAAGTACTAGTAATTTGTGATTATAAATACTTTTAATATCAATTAAACATTTTTATCAAAAAGCGCTCTGCATAAAGATATCACAAGCGATAGATTATTAATTAATTTTTCTTGTCAACTATCTTTGATTTGATACACTTTTTGTTAGTTGATTGGATTTTAATTTCAGATAAACTTTGTATCAGAATAATTTACCTGAAGTTTGAGATACTTTATTGATATGGTAGTTAGTGGTCGATTCCACTGTTTCTACGCATAGTGGAAAGTTAGTGGTTAGACAAAATGCATCTGTGGAATCCTCTGGTAGCCTTGTGGCCTCAATCATTTGCTGGTGAGCACACTAGTGTGAATAGTGATCTGAGTCCATGAAGGAGTAGATTAGTGTTCGTGGCTTGAAGGATACATGTAGATGTGACGCGTGTTCAAATCATGAAATTAATCACATGTTTTCTGATTTGATTAAATAATATAAATCTATTTGTTATACCAAACAGATGTTTTCATTTATGTGCTTTAAAATAATTTAAAAAATTGAATTACCCCTTCCTGGCATGCTTTTTCAGTAATATATCCGGAATATTTTTCATTTAATGTGGAATTTTTTTTTCCATCACATATATGTTCTAAAATACATCTGATATATATTACAATATTAAAAATAAAAATACTTGAAAGGATTGCTTTTTTATACATTCTGACAAAGATTAGTTTTTGTAATAATTAAAGAGTAATCATGAAAATAATTAAATAATTATGTCACATTATTTATTAAAATCAATTACTAAGAAAAGCTCAGTGCATCTTGAATTTGTTTGCTATTTTTTAACTCTCATGCTGTTTATAAATTCACTGAAAAGGGAAGGTTACTGACCTAGGGCCACCGATTTCAATGAAACTTTTTTTGGTGATACTAGGTCAAGACCCATTAGACCCATGTCTGAGGGTTCTTGCCAATGCGCCCTAGGAGCCGAGAAAAAAAATATATAAAATTTTATTATTTTTTTATGTTACTGTTTTCTGACTTTGCTCTAAATGAATTTATAAGTTATTATATATAAATCATTTTTTTTTTTTTTTTGTGTAAAATAAGAAAAACATATTGCTTATTGTATTAAATGAATTCTTATATATCATAAATTACAAAAACCCATAGACGCTTCCAGTAAAGTACGCTAAGTAAATTTTTTTATGAAAAAGCTATTCAGATAAGTTTTTAGGGTTCCCCAAAAACTCTTAAATACGTGTTTTTTTTTAAATAAAAAAATATTAAATTTTGGACTTCATTTTATGGGAGGATTTTTTTTCATGTTGTTTACTAAAATATTTATAACTCCTCAGGTTTTCTTGTAAGTCGACGTTACTACAGCCGTTGGAAAGCTAAATTATTGCTCTTCAAAACTATAT
Organism: Nezara viridula; assembly: GCA_928085145.1. Classification (NCBI taxonomy): domain Eukaryota; kingdom Metazoa; phylum Arthropoda; class Insecta; order Hemiptera; family Pentatomidae; genus Nezara; species Nezara viridula. The sequence goes on along the minus strand of OV725077.1, from coordinate 44,557,615 downwards.
TGATAACTTTGATATTTCAAGCTTTTCTAAGGAATAAATAAATAAAAACTTCTTTTATGAAGGCGTTGAAAAGTTTTCAATGCATAAAATGCACATTAAAGAAATAACAAAAAATTGATTATCTATCTAGGTAAATATATAATTGTCTTTAGCTGATTTTATATTGCTAACCTTTTTGGCCCGACCATTTTTATTTTATTTTCTAAGTGGAATAAGTGGCCAAAATTTCACTGATTTTATTTTTAATACTTTTTTTTTTTTAACAATTCATTTTTATTTTTTTATTATTTTTAATATAGTTTTTTTATTGATTTTTATATTGTATTCATTAATTTTCTAAATATCACAGGAACTTTTAGATTAATAAAAATTAAAAAGCAAGTTTGCATAAATATATTTATGGGACTATATATTTCTATCCGAAAATTGGATAGACATAATTTTTTTTTTCCAAATATAAAATCGTATGACAAATAATGTCAACTCTAAAAAAGGTAACATTCAAAGTTATTGAATAGAACATATTCTAATAAAATATCTCTAACAGAAATCCTGTTCTCACTTTGATTTTATTTTCGACATAATAATAATGGCACAAGTTTGGCAACTACGAAACTTTCGAAATGATGAAATTTTTATATTTTCTATTCTGTGGATATTAAAGATACTATGAATCATTGAAATAAGCCATATGGATAGTTTATCGGCTTCTGGATCTAAAGAAACAAAAGAAGTGGCTTGAAGAGAGAATAGTAACAACTACAAAATTTTCTATATCACTCCTGTAAAAAAGAAGATAAAATATAATAGAAGATCTTTATTTATCATTATTGGAAATTTGAGATCAGCAACTCTCTCTTTATTGTATGACCTTCATCCGTAACTAACAAATTTGTCAGCTCCACAGTACCTCCATCACCTCTAATGTTAATAATAAATGGACTTCAGGTATCTCTTACTCATGATACATATATTTTTATCTGTATTTTTATTTTTAATCAAATATTATATTGTAAATACTTAATTTATGTATGACCACACTGGGATTTATCTTGTACTTATCATTTGTTCTAAAGGTACAACAGTCCCCGGATAATAAAAAAAGATTTTGATTTCATTTCATTTCATATAAAGAGATGACAAAAAAATATATATTTCAAGAAATATGTTATTAAATGATACATCTGGGAAGGTTGTCAGAATCTCTTTTTCTTCACATCATAACATCTTTTCTTAGACGTAATACATTTAATATAGGAATCATACAAATTTTATAATAGACAGTTTATAACTATATCTTAGTTTCTACTCACAAATAGTTTTTAACATATTTATAAGATAAAAGGCATAAGAAACTTCTCAAGGAAATAATATATTTAAATTAAAATGTATTTCACTCTTTATTCTTAAACTTCAAAAATAGTAATGGTGGAGATCACAATAATTGTTAAAAAAATATAATAGTAAGTTAAACACTATAGTTAGTAATAATAATACATTAGAAATATTATTACTATTATATTGAGAGATATGGAACTTTTCATCATCTAGGCCCATGTAGTTCTTTTGTGAAATTTTCTCAGTTCGTTCAGACATACCATTGAAATATTCTCCCTTCAAAGCATAGATGATTTAAAAAATCTTACTGAGCAGTACAAAGTATAACAACAAAAAAGTGTTAATAAGTAACGTGTAATTCATCATAATAATGAGATATGATACAACTAAACCTGAAGAAATTACAAATTTTTATATTTATTTTTTTAAGTACCATCACACTACTATTTTTCAAGGCTACTTTCTTATAATATCATATCATATTTTTTTTTCAAGGAAATAATCAACCTTTATATCTCATCATTTTATACATTTGTCATTACAATGTTTCAAGTTCATGGGCTCATAATTAAGTTGTCTATATTATAGATTATAATTATTTCCTAGAAAAAATAATTAGATGATATTATATATATATTTTTTTTTGTACAGTAAAAGCCTTTTAAAAATTATGTCATTTACACAAAAGCAGTAACTTATAAATGTGGTTTGGTAGCCTTAGTTTGTTTTTGTAAGGCCTCTTTTAAAATTCTCCCAAAATCTTCATCCACTTTGGAGAAGTTCTTGAGTGCTCTTTCCTAAAAAAAGAAATAATTTAAAAAAAAAAAAGAAGAGCAAGCAAAGTATTTTTGCAATCAATTAAAATAATACCTGAATGAAATCAGCAGCATCCTTCAGACTTCCGGATATGTTTTCTATTAGTCTCTTCCTTTCTTCTGCCTTAAGAACCTTCCTGTAGAAGATGGAGGCTTGGGTAAAGTTGTCCTCATCACCAGACTCATGCCTGAAAAAGTTTTTATGAAGATTTATTGTAATTATGTAGTTTCCATAATTGAAGGCCTTAATGCAAGAACCAGGTAAGTCCAGAATTAAAATTTTATTATGAGAATCATATGAAATTAAATAAGAAAACAGGTAAGTCACCAATTAGGTTTTGAATAATGCCAGCTTAGATATTTAGTTAGTTTAAACAAAAATATAAGACCGTTGATAAAACAGTAGAGATTTAGATTTTCCAATGTGTAAAATAAAATTCATTCTTATATTATTAAATTATTTTTATTATTAAAACAAAAAAAAAAAAAAAATACCTTTCAACATCACCAGCAACATTAAACTGGGATAAAGCTGATGTGGGGTCTGGAAGTGGACCATTGAAGCTGTTAGGGAAGTAGTTTGGAGTACCATCTTGATTTTCAAATGCCATAGGACCATCACGCTGGCTGTTGGAAATCCTGGCTCTGTATGGACAGTTAACAGGAAGTTGGTTGTAGTTGGCACCAAGCCTGTGGCGCTGGGTGTCGGAATAAGAGAATAGGCGACCCTGAATCAGTAAAGGTTTTGTTGAAGGACTCATTCATTTTAAAATAAATTACAATTGTAGTAGAACCTCTATTATTATTTCATCCTTTATTATATATCCTTTATTATTTCATTGAAACTTTCAACAAGACCAGGATGAGACGTATTTTGAATATACTTCCATTTTTGACTTAAGATTTGTTAAAATTCATTCACCATGGCCTCTAAATATAAGCATATCAAGAAAATACATTAACAAATACGTGGTAACTAACTTGCCCAACTCAGGACCAAATTGAAAGAGCTTTCTGAAATTGTGTATACATAAGTGAATGTTCTAGATAAAATTCAATAAAAGTGATGCTGCATCATTTATTTTTACAAATCCCAAACTTTTCTCTAATGTTGCGCCAAATCAAACTAGTCATTTTTAAAATATAGGAAATTTGCTCTTGGATAAATGAAAGTAGTCAATGGAATTTAATGAAATTGATGTGGGATTATCTAATTGCTATCTGCACAATCCCTGAAAATTTTATCCAAATTGGATTAATGGTGGGAGGTGTTATTCCACACACATGGATTTTACTTCAGAATGACAGAGGGACAGTCAGATGCATAACCGAATTTGTTTCTTTATATATAAAATGTAAAAAAGAATGAGAAATTTGTGATTCAAGGGACGTTATTTTTCAATTAAATGAATAAAATTTCTATTAGAGGCATTAAAAGGTCTACTACCAATCCACAGTTAGCTTAGAAATTTGGCAATTATGTCATGATTGCTCATTCCTCCACACCTGACAAAAAAATACCATTGTATTTCTGAAGTTGTTTTTAATTATTTTTCATTAAATATATTTTTATTCAGTTATTTTATTAATGAGCTAACATTAATTTATATAATACACTTTGTAATTTTTCATAACTCCCAACAAGTGTAAGAGTTACATTAAGATTTGATTTTGAGATAATTGTAAAAGATTTGGTTTTATTATAAAAAATATTGAAAAACTAAATTATACAAATTAGGAAAACAATAACAATTACATTGGATTAAATATTGAAAATATTAAATTAATGACTGACCTGCAGCAATTTGTCTGGGCTAGGTTCGACACCAGGGATCATATTAGCTGGATTGAAGGCAATCTGTTCTACTTCAGCAAAGTAGTTCTTAGGATTCTGGTCCAACACCATTTTTCCAACAGGAATAGGTGGGTAATCTGCATGAGGCCATACCTATAATGTAAATAACATAAAAAACATTAATAAATTACATATTTGTAATCATTACTTTTTAATGATAACCAGATTTATTTAAAATAATATATTTAACATTTTGTGTTACGTAAGATGGATTTTAAATGGCTTGTTTAGTAAATAATGACATTAAATACATCTAAAAAAATAAAATTTTTCTAATCAAATATTTACTACAACATAGTTTATTGACATGGTGTTATTAAATAGAAATTTAAAAGAGAAATCACTAATTTGCATTGACCAAGTTTTTAGTTGACTTGATATAAAAACCAATAATGATATTTTAATAATTAAACCTTTGTAACATCAAAGGGGTTGATTTTAGAGGTTTCGGCCTCCTTTGGAGTCATGACCTGCAGATACCAGGTCCAGGATGGGTATTGTTTATTCGCAATAGCGTTGTATAGGTCTCTGATACCATAATCAGGATCAGAGACTGCAAGTTCTGCTGCTCGGCTTGCTGACAAGTTCTTGATTCCTTGATTTGTCTAAGAATAATGAAAATCAGAAATTATTTATAAAAAAATACAAATATATTCATATTAAGTTTTAGTAATGGTGTTAAATTAATTTACCTTATAATAGAATTTGCAGAAATGGATTTCACCCTTGTTATTTACGAGTTTGAAAGTATGTGAGCCATAACCGTTCATATGCCTATAGCCATCAGGAGTTCCTCTGTCAGAGAACAGGAAGAGTACTTGATGAGTGGTCTCAGGTCTCAAGGAGAAGAAGTCCCATACCATATCAGCATCCTAAAAATAATAAAAATAAAACTTTATCGATTCAACCAAAAACAAAGTGTTACAAGTTGATTGTATCTACAACAGCAAAGAGTAAGTGATTAAATAAAAAGTAATAAATAATAAAAAGTAACATTTTTTTAACATTTAACAGTTTGAATTTGCAAAGTTTGGAAAACTCAGACCACTGTAGGAATCATTGTCTTCCATTGCAATAATCCCTTCTCCTTTTCATATTTATTTCTTATGTACTAATTTTAACATCTTATTCATCTCATTTTATCATTACTAAAATTAACAGCTAATTTATTAATTTTATATGTATACATAAATAATTTCAAATGATTTTCCTTAATCTGTCAGGTAATCTTCAAAAACAAAATAAAGTAATGAAAGTGCAATAAACTTTCATGGATTATTCTTCCATAATGGCAGAAACTGAAAGACTAGTTACAGCTTAATAACAAAAACAAAAACTTGAATTTCTTATTGGTTGGAGGATAGCATCAAATTATCTTTTGAGCAAGATTTTAACTTTTTTAAAAATAATATTTTGGTTCATGGATCAAAATCTCAGTTCCTAAACATATTGCTGATGCTGGTTAATTTACTTGAATCGGTGGTAGTAGTTATTGAGATTGAATTACAGGATTAATTCTTTTTTGGTAGCTTGATCACTAGAAACCGGATCTCCGTGTAGTAAAAATCTGAAAAATGTGTAGCAAAAAACTCAAAATGTGCATAATCGTGCAGTAAAAAACCCAAAGTATGTTGAATTGTCTATGTGATTTTTACAACTAATGTGATTTTTTTACACCTAAAAACGTGCAAAAATCATATACTTTGTTTAATTTACAATATTGATATATTGTAATATAATATATCTAATCTTATCCAACCTTTTGTTAAGCTTCTGAATATTGTGTCTCAAAAAAAAAAAAAAAAAATTAAAATGTAACATTGAAAATCCATACCTATAATCAACTAACAACAATAATAAATTACGATTAACCTAAATCTTGAAGAAAGAGAAATAAAAAAAAAATAAGGACTAACATAAATAACAGAAAATTTAAAGATAATTCACAAAGCAAATACAAAAAGGTTTCAATAGTTAACCGACAAATAATTAAATATATTTGTTTAAATGTATCTTAAATCGGTTAATTGACTGGCACATACAAGGAATGAAGTAATGAAGAGGAACTTAAAAAGTTAAAGGTATGAAGGATAAGACCAATTGATTTCAGATATTTAAGCTTAATTAAAAATAATATATGTACTTACATAATTATTATAAACTGTCCACATTATAATGAAAACTTTATTTTTTAAATTAAAATATTTACAATGTTTACATTTTGAAATTTGTTTGTGAAAAATTGTTTCTCCTATCAATTAATACGCCTTTTAATTGAGGAAAAGAGTGTTCAACATGAACTGATGTAAGGGAACTATTTTGTTACAAGCAACTGCTGGTTCTTTGTCAACATTAACATTTACACCTTTAATGCAGTCGTTATATTTTTTTATAAGAGCGTAACCTGAATTTTTTCCTATTACGGAGTACAAATTTTGCAATATAATTTTTCCTATTTCACAATTGATATTTCAAAGATTTTCTCGTACAATTTCTATAATTTCAATTTTTTTATTAAGTGACAAATTTCGAGATTCTAACTGAGTTAATTTTTGCATAAAATTTGACAAATGTAATTTTATGAATGGCAAATCGGACATTGTTGATGTATGCAGGATAGTCTACGATTCACTTCAAAGCTGGAAGAGATACTGAAAGACTTAAGAAAGAGTGGGAATTTAAGTCAAAACAAAGAAGGTAATTTTCTTGCACAACTTCAAGCGAGTTCTATTCCATGAATAGTCAGGCTACACTTGTGTTTACTTCATCCTTTTGTAACGTTAAATTTGAATCTTCACCAGTCACAGAATCATTTACCTTCTTATTTTTCTTTCTTAAATTATAAATTCATTGTTGATAAGATAGTAAAATAAAAAAAGTAAATATTTACACGCACATATTTTTATGCTTTTAAATAATTTAATCTCACACAAAATGTACTAAAATGTGAAATTTAATGCAACAAGAATCAAAATCGTACAATTTAAACCAAAAACGGCAAAACATGCAATTTCGTGCAATATAAAATTTAAATATGTTATTCTACAGATCCTCAAACGGATAGATGTTTGGGTCCAGGGTTTTCACACACAAGCAAATAAAATGTGCAATAACATAGAAATCCGGTCTCTATCACTATGTCAACTCAAAATTTTTATTCTATAATTTATTTTGCCAGAAATTATATGTGTCGTAATTCAAACGTTATGCTCGTAATAGTATTTATACCCAAGATTTTAGCCCAAGTTCTCAGAAAAAACAATTTTGGATATTCTACTAATAAAGGAATACAGTAGAAATTTTTTTGTGACTTATGCCAAAATGCCCATCCTTTATATGTTACCATTGCCAGTTTACCTAACATCTGCTTTTCACTCAATAAGGTGTGGAGAGATACCTTCATAAACATTAGTGTTTTTTAAACTCCAATCCATATCTTTCATTTTCTTAATCACAATTAAGTAAACTTTTAAATTTCTTCCTAAATAATTAACCATGGAGTGAATATATTTCTGTAAAAATTACAAAAGTTTATATGTTAACTGAATGTTTTAAAATTTATGTTTTACCAATGTGAAATGATCATAGTTCTAAAAACTTGAATTTCTTGATTATTTATAATTATTCAATATTTCATGTTGAGATTTAGTGTGCAATTGTGGTGCTACCTGTTTGGTATTTAGAGAGGTAAAATACCTGTTATTTTATGATGGTATTTTGTGCCATCACATAAATAATCAGTATTAATCAGAAAATAATAACTGTTTGTAATAATTAATCCTTATCGATATTAAAGATTAAAACAAAAATAGTATATATCTAAATTTACACATATCGTAGAACACATATTAATCAATTAAGACGTCATACCATAAGATGTGTTACTGGATTTCTCTTCTGAGTGTGGATGAAACTAGGAAATAGAATTGGATCCCTTATGAAGAAGATGGGGGTATTGTTACCAACCACATCCCAGATACCATCTTCAGCATAGAATTTAACAGCAAAACCTCGAGGGTCTCTGATAACAAGATTTATAATTTGAGGTAAATATATTTTCAAAAGGAAGAAAAAAATAACAATTATTCAATAAAATATTTTTATTATCTAAAATTAATTCTTCTTTCATAAAAAAAAAAAGGCTGAAACATGTCAGAAATTGTTCATTATCCTCAGTGTAAAAACTGGTAAAAAGTCATGAAATTTTCCATATCAGACAATGTGGGGAGGAGGTGAAGGTCAGAAAACAATTTTTTTTTTTTTTTAGTGTTTGTGAATATCTTAAAAACTATGAGGTTGATTAAAAATATTATCTGATACAAAATTAAAGTCCTTCAAAATTTCTATAAAAATTATTATATATAATAATCATAAAAGTAATAGGACATAAAAATAACATATATACATTGTTTTTTTTAATATCGATAGAAACAGTGCTTGACATGGAAATATTTCACCTTACTATATCAGCAGATCCATTATAGAAAATCGCAAATCTCACAAGGAAGCGATAACTGCACCATATTGGTACTAACAGAGGATTGTTGTTCATTTACTGTAGGAGATTATTGGTTATTCATGAAAATAATATTAGTTTCATGTAAATACTGTAAGGCGTTCTCTTAACTTAAACTGTAAAATTTATTGAAACCCTGCTTGAGACAGAAATATACCTTGCTGTATCAGCAGATCCACTTTCACAGCTTACAGTAGAGAAACGGACTCCAATTGGTGTCCTTTTTCCAATTTGACTGAAGACAGAAAGTTTAGTGTACTTTGTCACATCATGAATAACTTCAAAATATCCAAAAGCACCTGAATGAAAAATACAAATATTATATTCAATAAGCATAATTTAAATAGAACATATCTTTAAGAGGACTCATGGTTACAGGCAGGGCAGTTAATGAAAATGCAATTTTTCACACGTTTTTCATAAATGAAAATATTTTTATTTTGATTATTTTTTGATGTTATTATGCCTAAGAACAAGCCTACCTACTTACCAAATTTCAGCTTATTTCATCTGAAGGGAGCAGCAGGAGATACTGAAATGCATTGGAGAAATATATATATATATATATATATATATATATATATATATATATATATATATATATATATATATATATATATATAAACCAGGTTTATATCAGAATTTAATTCATTAGAGTTTTAGCACAGCGTTAATATTTGTCTTCGCTTCCTTGTAGGCTATACGGAGTTTTTTGCCGAGACAGGGGAGTAGTTGGGAGAATTATGGCTTTTAAAAGTCCCTGGTGGCACCAGGATTTGAATTCGTAATCTTCGGTAAGTCAGGTTGTCGTGGCAACGCGTATTTAAACTCTCGTTAGCCCGCTCGGCCTCTCCGTCTCCCCCAGACACAGCTATGATCATTTATATCCAGCAATATTTGTTCCCCCTAAGATTTTATTCATCCAATAGCGTCTACTGTCTCTTTGGTCGAGGATTCATCCTCCAACAAAACTTACCACTATTGTTATTTAATGTGCAATCTTTTTCACATAGTTATATTCCCACTTTGATACTCTGTCGGTTCGAGTCTGACCTGGGCGGGTTGAAGTTTATTTAGTAGCGGACCCACGAAATGATTCCCGACCTTCTCCTTCTGGTAATAACAGGTTCGGTTGTACCTCCAGAACAACCTCCCTCTCTTCCCCCCTTCTTCGTATTTGGGGAATTAATGATTATATAATTAATAAAAATTGGGAAGTTAATAAAGATGTCCACTTTAGAGATTTGTCGTTCTCTGTGGTACGGATCATTTTAGTGAACGGTGAACGATTTCTAAGGAACAATCGTTCACTTAGTCTTTCCGTTCGCTCCATCTTATCGCTCCTCTTTGTCTTAAAAACTTCAAATTTGGAAGAAAGGTGATTTTATGTTTCAAAAAAGATTTTAAATATCATTAATTTTATGGACTATGGGTGGAATTTTTTCATATAATTTATCATATTTCCAAAAATAATTTTCTTTTATCGTCGAGGACGATCCATTGAATCCACAGACCTCTTATTAGAGCATTTTTTTTTTTTTTTTTTTACTTTTATTAACAATGAGGACTCCCAAATTCTTTGTCATCACTGTCCATTGACAACCATCCGATCTCTTTCTCCAACTCTGTCGAGTACCTCGCAATGACAATTGATCGAACACTTAATTAGGCTCAAAATATTAAACGATTAAAATCCAATTGTCTTCGCTCTTTGATGAACCTTTTAAAAACGATAAGTAATATGGGGTACCGATTGAAAAAGCATGTTGTCTCTATATACATCATTTATAAGATCAAAGTTAGATTATGGTTGCAATATGTACGACATGGCTTCAGATAACGTTGTAAAAATGCCGAATCCCATTCAGAACACAGGTCTCAAAATAGCTACTGGTGTTTTTCGCTCCATCACCAATATCTTATGTGTCGAAGCTGAAAAACCTCCGTCAGACATAAGACGACTACAAGTTGATTTCATCTACTTTACTTAAATCCGGTCTGCTTCCAGCTATGGCTTTGACTTATATATTCCCAAATAGACAGCATGTAACCCAATAACAAACTGCCTTCATAGTCCGAGTTTCATTTTTATTACTTGACCTAAATCTTGAAATACCTACCTTTCATGAAACCTGTGAATATCGCCAATTTAACCTTGGGGACTTCCCACTCCAAAATCTGTCTTTCACTCACAAAACTACAAGACATACTACAGACTATAAGATATAATAGGGGATACTGACTATTTCTACACGGATAGATCCAAGAACACCACAGGTGTGGGAGCCTCTTTTGTGTGTAATGGTCGACATTTTTCTCCATCATCCATCTGTATCAATTATACCGCTGAAAAGATTGCAATTTACAGAAGTTTAAGCCTGAAGACCTATACAGATTCATTGTCCGCCCTACTTAGCGTCAGGAATTCATTCTGGACCAAACATATCATACAAAATATTTTATTTTCATTAATGACAGCCAACAGAAGTAATAATTCAGTAAGCCTGGGCCCCTGGTCATTGCGGTATAACCGGAAATGAGCTGGCTGATACGGCAGCCAAAGAAGCAATAACTGATGGCATTCCATCGGTGGGTCCCTGTCGAAGACTTTATCAACATCATTGAACAAAGAATAAAATTAAAATGGGAACAAAGATGGTCAGCTGTCTCAGAAAATAAATTGAGAGAAGTTAAAATTAATGTGTCTACATGGGAGTCTTTATTTCGAAATAGGGGGAGAGAAGAGGTAGTTCTGACACGATTAGGTATAGACCACACACGCCTGACACACGGTTACCTGATGGCCCTCGAATCTCCAACTGAATGTCAGACCTGAGGGTGTCCACTGGCAAAGATGATCGATAAACTTTTTGAGTTTCTAAAACAAACGAAAATATATTCTAAAATCTAGAATTAAACCAGTGATGAGAGGCGATAATGACCATAGTTAGTGGTTGACCTTTTTATTACACAAATACTTTGTACATTGTTTATTGCAATAAGTACATTGTTTATTTTTTCTGTAATCACTACATTATCCGCAAAGGCTAAGTCTTGGGTCAATCTGTGGTATACACGTCCTCCGAAACTTGTGCAGTTCGATCTCATTACAATTTTTAATATCAAGTTGGATAGTATTAGGGAAAGGATTTGACACCTTTTTTAAAGTCAAATTCTTTTGAAATTTCATTTGAATTTTAACCATACCATTACTTGAGGCATGGTGCAGGTTACTTTTAACAAGCCTGATAAGCTTCAGCGAACATATCCAAAAAGATCATGTTTGAGAGAGTACATTTCATATACTCAAATAGAATTGTTAATATTCAATAACATCACAATGTTGATCGGCATCCCATGCATGGATTTCTTGAGCATTATAATTTGTGGTCTATTGCAGACCTTCCCAGTGTTGGGCAAAAATTATCTATAGCTAACAGATAAGAGATAACAGCTAAATTAGCTATTAGCGGGAAGATAATTCTGCAACTAAATTAGCTATTAGCGGGACCAAGAAGCTAACTTTTAGCGTAAGTTAACTCTTAGCTTGTCTTAACGCTAACCGCTAATTATCTTTATCTGTAACTTCAACAAAAAGCTAATAGCTAACTCTTCGGATTTCATTGGTCTTAGAGTCGACTATGACGTTTTGAAGGGCGACTTCTATGAAAATAGTGTCGGATTTTAGATAGTGCCCCCCGGGCACCGAATTTTTGTAACGTCTCTGATTTAATCGATATATGGGTCAACTATTAGGTTTTCGGGGGCGATTTTTATGAAAATAATGTCGGATTTTAGATAGTGCCCCCGGGTACCGACTTTTTGTAACTTTTCTGATTTCATCAATATATTGTTCGACTATTAGGTTTTCGGGGGCGCTTTTTATAAACATGATGTCGAATTTGATATAGTGACCCCCGGACACCGACTTTTTTGTAACTTTTCTGATTTTATCGATATATGGGTCGACTATTAGGTTTTCGGGGGCGCATTTTATAAAAATAATGTCGGATTTTAGGTGTGTCAATGGATAGGTAATTAGATTTTATGAAAAATAAATATCAACATTTTAGGAAAAAAATTGTTTATATTAGAATATAATTTTACATAAGTGAATGCAAAATGTGATATTATTTGTAAAATTCATGTACAAAGAAAATAGCTAAGCATACTACAATAAATAAAAAATAAATATATATACATATTATTAGAAATATTTTAGTAAATACACAAAATTGTATTGTAAATACATATGTAAATTAATCAGAACAAAAATAAACATAAACATTTCCAAGAAAAAAATTGATAAAAATTTAAATAAAGCATCAAGAAGAGAATAAATAACTAATAAGCTATTGCGCTTCAATAAATTCAGCTTGTTAGGTTACATAATTTAAAAAAAAAACTAATAAAGTATTAATCGTTAAAAACAAAATCGTTGCCTTTTAACAATACTCTTATTTCAAAATTGTTATCTGTCAAACGATTTGCTTTCGGCCTGTTAGTAAGAGTAGCATACGAAAAAAGTCTCTCCACTGGTGCTGAGGAAGGAAGGGGGGTGTTATACTTAATGAACACTTTCTTTATAGCTGGGAAATATTCCAAACTTGTAACATCTGTTAAAGTACAGCCAAAGTAATTGGATATTTGAATTTCCGCTTTTGCTTCTCTATCATCAGTGACGGACAGTTCATCATTTGCTCCAAAATCAAAGAAATTCATGTAGGAAGGAGTTGTTTCTCGTTTCCCCTGTGCCGATAACAAAGTTGTGTTTTCATTAGTTGTACTTAGTATTTCTTTGAATACAGCTGTTTTGAACAGTAGCAATATTTTATCCTGAAATTGGACATCTAAACAAGGTAGCCACTTTATTTTGAATGAAGGATGGGATACCGCTGCTACTGCTGCGCATTCTGCCGTTGTAGAGGACAAGCTGAAAAATTCATAGAATCTTTTTTCCACGCTCGATGAATATATCTCCACAAATGGAGCGCAATACAGCCACGATCTATCCCTGAGGAATTGAATTTTTCTTCGTAGCGCTACTAGTCCAGGAAGGAGCATCCCAAAGAAAATATTTTTTTCGCCCTGAAGAATATCTATTAAAGAGGCTAGTGGTTCCGAGCATTGTAAATATTCATTGATGTATAAGAAGTCCTCTTCCATCAGTTGTTCGCAGCTTTTAATTTTTAAATGTATGTTGAGATGATGAATTTTATCTTTTATTTTGCATATCTGCTTAAGAGAATCGAATAATGAATTCCATCTTGTTTTATCTGGTCTTGATAGAATGTGACCTAATGTTTCTTGAATTATTTCAGCCGTCTTTGGCCTGGATGCAAAATTCCATAAGACACTGCACTTATTCAATACACGCCTGTGGCATTCACCTAATGTTGAATGATTTGTAAGTCCATTATATACATCAAAAGTTGCACACAAGTGTAATGTGTGTGACATTGAACGATAATGATTTGGTAAAGTTTTCATCATTTCTTGAATAAAATATGTGTTTGTTAATAATGTTGGGGTAGAACCACTGCCGATATCTTCGATAATATCATCATCTTCAGAATCTGTTGAGCTTTGGTCAATATTGTCATTGTCAGAGAAAATATGTGGTCCATTTTCGCAGGTCGAATCGATTACATTTGGGTCTATACCGAAAGTTTTGAATGCCTTAACAAAATCTGAGGCATTGTCTGTAACGGTAGCCACTATCTTTGGACATGTTAAGCCGAAATCACAATGAATGTTTTGGAGCAGAGAGGCTATTCTGTCATAGGTATGGGTTTTTGTTAATCTTTTGCATGCCAAAGCAGCAGATTTTCTTTGGTAATCCCGATCTATCCAGTGGCCCGTAACACCCAAGAAACTTTTGTGCCTACCAGACCAAATATCTGCAGATGTACAAATGTAATCGATTTTTTCCAATTGAGTCCTAATATTTTTGTTATTTTGTTCAAATAACTCTTGTACTTTTTTTACAATAGATCGCCTGGAAGGAAGTCGAAGTCCAATTTGTTCTATGCCAAGGTCTTTCATAATTTCTTTGAAATATTTGTCTTCAATGGCTCTAAAGGGTATCATTGAATGAACAACGAATTTGGACATTTTTACTTCCAAATCTTCTTGGGTAAGATTTTTTACTTCTGATAAACTATTATTTCTTTGTTCTTCCGTTAAGTTAAAATTATTTACCTTTTTACCACACCGCTGCCGCTTTTCTTCTAAATATCTTTTGTAGTTTGTAAAGGTTTCCTCACCATGTTTCCTTTTCAAATGAGATATAAAATTATGGCTAGATTGAGGAGCTCCTTTGACTTCTGTTTTACATATTTGGCAAGTAGCGGTATAATTATATTTTGTGGACTTACTTTGAATGAACTTATAAAACTTTCCATCTAAGATGGTCAACGATGGCTTGAGTTCAGAAGTAACTGTTAGATCGCTTCCACTTTCAAACGTACCAACTATATCTTTATGCTCAATCACACAACTAAATGAGAGCCCTCCGGTTTTTGACGATGAAGACACATTATACAATCCACCATCATATGTATTGGCCAAATCCACCTTGTTCTGAACAATGTTTTCTGCCATGGTGAATATAAAATCTATGAAAGAGTTCACAATCCTAGAAATCACGCCTTATAATTAAAAACAATTAACAAAGAGTAACTAAAAACAAAATTTTAACAATAACTCACAAATTAATTTATAATAAAACACTGCAGAAACATCCAAATAACAAAGTAATAAGCTACAGGTTATTAGCGATAACTAAAACTGAAGTTAGTAAGTTCCAGTGTTGCCACGCGCTCCCTGGCCAATTCTCATGTCAGTGTTGCCGCACGCTCTTTAAAAAATTCGTAGGCTAAATATTATTGTTTTCTCTTAGACAAATTATATCAGATCTTTGATTATTTGTTCACCACTTATGTTTTAAAACCTATTAACATTCCTTTATTTTGTTAATGGATCAAGAATTAAAATTAATTTAATTTAATTTACGAAATAAGTTTAATAAAACACATATAAAGGTATTTTTAGAAATTATTGGAAACTTTCTATAAAAATTAAAATAGCAAAATAAACCTTTTAAAGGAATAAATATTCCTATGATCATTTAAAATAAAGGGAAACGCATTATTAATTACGTATTTAATTTTTTTACTCTACTAACCAAAAATTGAAAATATTTTTTTTAAAATGACGCTAACAATTTTTTTTTTCTTGAATTTTATTGATCTGGAAAATTAAATTATAAAGGAAATAAAATCATACTCTATAGTTTCTTTATTTTTTGTATAATCGATAAAAATCTAAAATATTTTTTAAAATTACGCTAACAATATTTTTGTTTATGTCGAAAATTAAAATAAAATTTTATATACACAGTTTTTTATGAATGAAATAACAACGATGCCCTAATCATCTATAAACCTACAAAAGTATTACACATTAATATAAATAATAACACAGTAAAAATAATTGTACGCAAATCTAAACTTTATTCATAAAAATATAACTTTGCAAACGTAAGAAAACATCTAGCTAGTCGATCGTAGAGGATCCCCGCTCTAGGGGAGCCCCGAGGGGAGGGGGAGAGACTCTAAAACTATTGATCTATAATTTTCTAGTACCCCAAAAATAAATATTTTTTATTCGTTTATTTCTACAAATGTTTAGGGCCCCTCCGATGGTTTCCCAACAGTAATGTTTTGTGCTTTTTATCGCCCGAGAATGATTAGAGAGTCTGATATCAATTAATCCGAAAAGTTAAGGAAATATCATACGCGATGGCGGAATCCAAAATCCGACATTATTTTCATAAAAAGCGCCCCAAAACATTAAATTCGACCATAACATCATTTAAATCCGAAAATTAAAAAAAACTTCATACGCGATGGAGGAATCTCAAATCCGACATTATTTTCATAGAGAGCGCCCCCGACAACATAAAATTTGACCCTAATATCAATTAAATCTGTAAAGATAAAAAAACAAGATACGGGATAGCGGAATTCCTAATCCGATATTATTCTAATCAAAAGCACACCCAACAAGAATTAAATTCGACGTCAGTATCAATTAAATCCGAAAAGTTAAAAAAACGTCGGTGACCGGTAGGGGGAGGGGTCACACCTAAAATCCGACATTATTTTCATAAAAAGCGCCCCCCAAAACCTAATAGTCGACCCATGTATCAATTAAAAGTTACGAAAAGTCGGTACCCGGGCTCACCATCTAAAATCCGATAGAATTTTCATAAAAAGCGCCCCTGATTACATAACAGTGGATCCTAATATCAATTAATGAAATGAAATAAATAAATTTTCCTCAAGTGTTAGCGTTAAGTTAGCTTTTAGTTAAGTTAATAGTTAATTTAGCTTAAGCAAAAAGTTAGCGGTTCGTTTCCGCTAAAAGCTAATTTAGCGGTAAAGTTAACTGCGCTAAAACAGTTAGAAGCTAAATTAATTTCATATTTAGCGCCGCTAATTTTAACTTTTTAGCGGTACGTTAGCTAGTTAAAAATTAGCTCGCTAACGCCCAACTCTGGACCTTCCAGGGTGGGATCCACATTAGTATTCGCCTAACACCTCTTCGGCTATCTCTACGATTCGCTTAATCAGCAAAATTGGTAAAACCTTTTTGACTTTTAGCAATCCAGCCTGTTCCCAATTTATATATTGGTATAATAAGAGCCTTATGCTATTATTTTAGTATTTCCTCTTTCATCCAAATCTCAAACAGGTTCATATATTTCTTTATGCAGTGCCTCTCTGCCTCATTTGAGTGATTGTGCTGAGATTCCATGAATTTCTGGCACTTTGATATTTTTAGGTTCATAATTAATTCTTCTACTTTTTCCCGATCTGGAGGTTTCAGGTGTGTATCTTCTCCGTTGTTTCATCCAGATTTTGAATAGAGATTATCATCATTCAGAAGTAGAATACTGGGTTTAACATCACTTATTATTCCATTTATTTGTCTGTTTTAAGTGGTAACGATATAGCAATTAAACAATGCAAACAATTCAATCTTACCCGCTCCTTTTGCATGAACAACTCTTTCTGGAATTCTTTCACGACCGAAATGAGCGAGTTCATCGATTAGAGCAAAATCCTGTATCAGAATTGGACCCCTCTTTCCAACAGTGAGGCTAGCAGTTTTAGTGTTAACCGGATTCCCAGAGCTAGTAGTCAAAATGTCTAATGTCTGAAAAGAAATAACAATAGTTATTTTTCTCTCTATTATATAAAAAAGTTTATAATGTCTTATTTTATTTTAGACCGTAACGAAGACTACACATTTCTTATTACCAACGAATTTAACACACTAATCAAAGAATATAAATAAACAATATTCCAACAAACATTGAAATCGCAAACTATACACAATATTTACAATAAAAGCAGACTAACACAATTCGAATGGGGATACCCCCTAGTTATAATAAAAATAGTCAATTATATTATTTAATTAATAATAATAAGAAGAATTGGAAAATATTGAATTGCTTGTATCCCAATATATATATATATATATATATAAAATATGATAAATATAGTCAACTAAAGAAAAAGAACATTAGTAATGAAAACGTCATATTTAGAAACTTGATGTAATTACGTTCAGGTGATGTTTAGATTTTTTTTAGATCCAAGCAAGATACTCTGAAATGAGGCTATTCAAAGTCCAAAAGAACTTGTAACACAATAAAAGTTCAAGGCCTAAAAATAATTCTTCAAATGAATCTAATGACACCTTTAAGTGAAAATATGGGGTATTCCAGTGGTAATGCGATGATCCTAGGTCAAATTTGTTTTTATTCAACAGATATATTTGGGAGAGGAACTAAATTTTAAATCTGATCAACAGTTTATAGGTTATATAATTTTTTTTTTTGTTTATTTAATGAAATTTACAACTGTATACAAATACAACTAGTAAGTATGTGCAAATGTTTATATAATAAAATCGTTAATTCAAATTCTCTCACATTAGTTTTTGTAATTGATTACAACAATGAAAGCAAAGTAATATTTATGAGATAATGATACGGCATATTTTAGATTATAAATAATTTATTAATTCGCTATAATTATAATTCGTGACAGTATGAAAACACTGTCTGGTAATACAAAGAAATAATATTTTCTATATATTTTATATAAGAAATTTCTCTTACAGTAAATATTCTACCAAAACGTTCAGAACTATATGACAACGTGTTGGCTCTCTATGTCCATTTAAGTCCACGTAATGCTCTAACTGGGGTTAAAGTTACTTTGAGCTTGTTTTTCCTCTAATATCTAAATATATCGGATTTTCTTTACGGGATAACAAGTAGTGTAGCTCTGGTAATATATCATATTTAATAAACCTAGTGTCCTTCATTATCTTAAGTATTTAAAGGGCTCTTTAGGACTTTTAGGACTACAGACGCCAGAACAGGAATAATATAGCCATCTATATATTGCATTACTATCAGTTTTATTTGTACCAGATTTCAGTTTGGTTGGATACTCTGATGTAAGTTTAAATTGTATCATAAGATTGGACCTGTGGTAGCAAAGTTAACGGGAAAAGGCTTTTATCACCGTTATTCAAAATATCTGAGTCATTCTACATTTATAATTACCCCAACTCCTACATGTATTGAATAATACATTTCTAAGAGATCTTAAGATCGTAAAAATATATCGAATTAATGATTCGATATATCAAAAAAAAAATCAATATTTTTAATCTTTGAAAGAGTAGAGAGAGAGAGAGAGAGAGAGAGAGAGAGAGAGAGAGATTAAAAATATATACATGAATAAAAAATATCGATATTTCGTGGGGCGATATTTTTATTATTCGAAAGATAAGAAAGAATGTGAATTTTATATCGAAAACTTAAATTTGTAATAGCTTTAATTCTAGTAATTAAATATTTATACATTTCTTAATAAATAAAAATGCCTTCTCGATCTTCTGTCCCGCAAGTATCCTTTATTTTAATTCACATCTACGTTTCGGCCAATATAATCTTAAAGAGGACTTTTAAATTATATAAAATAGATTGTTTAAAATTATTTTATATGTAAGAGAAGCAAAAATGAGAAATATAATAGCAAATTCTAAAGAACCCTTCCTCCCTCCCTGCACCTTCTATTAAACTTAAAATATCTCTAGACGTAAAAAAGGGTTTGAATTAATAAAGAAAGTACTTTTAAAAGGTCAGAAAAAAAATAATAATAAGGTTTTAGTTATTTAAATTATTTAAAGAAAATTGAGTGTTTTAGATCCATTAATCTATGTTTTAAGTTTTTAATCATTTCTTAAATTTTAAATGTAATTTTATTTTTTTTTAATAAAGTTAATTTTTTAAATACATTAACAATTGTCTCTATTCGACAATAGGAAATAGACAGTAAACAAATTTAAATTGTTTTTCATGTAAAAGACATTTGTGATAATTAGAATAGTAAGTAATTTTTATGGATTGTAAAATTCTTTTTAAAGATAAATAGAGATTTGTGTAAAAGGTTATTTACTAAACGAATTGTATATAAAAAAGCTTTTTTTTTTCAGATAAGCTGAAGATGGCCAATGGTCGAATCTCACATGTGAATTAAAATTACAATATAAAGATGGAGCTGAAGATCGAAAAGGCTTTTTTATTTATTAACATACGTATTAATAGAGACTGGATTTCCATGTTATTCGCTTGCCTATACAAATTTCGGATCCGAATATATATCCGTTTCACGATCTGTAGAATTAAATGACATATTTAAATTGAAATTGCAAGAAATTACACGTTTTCCCGTTTTTGATAACTTAACTTAACTTGCACGATTTTGATATTTGTTGCATTAAAGTACACATTTGTGATAAATTATATGATTAGATGAGGTATTGGATAGTAAAAAGCTGCTTTCCTGGAATAAGTTGTTTGTTAGAAAGACATTGTTATTGTTTTGACCAGAATTGTCACTTATTTCTTCAGCCTTCCAGTATTCCTTCTGGCTTAGTATCGGTTTGTAGTAATTTCATTATTACATAAAAAAAAAAAAAAAATTGAAAATCTCTGCCTGTTAGTATCTCGTCAAAAATTGTAATCAGGATATAAATATTTAATATAAATATGTCATGATATCCCGAGTTTGATAAAAAGATTTAATTAAGAAAGTTCTGTACGACTCATGAAAAATCAATCGGGTGATAGGAAATCACTGATAGACACTGTTGTAGAGCAGATCAGAAATAATATATTCCTATCAAAGAATTGAACTTTTTTTTAGAAATTTTTAGAAAGAACATTTTTATTTAGTAATTTAAAACAACAGCTTCAACTCTAATAATTGATCATTTGAAAATCTCAAATATTACAGTGTACTCCTAAAGTTTCTTAAGAATACTTTAAATTAATATAAAAGTTTTATAGTATATAATATTGGAAATTTCAACTCGATTGAAAAATAAAGTTTTCATTATTATTTCTAGTAAAAGATGAATATCTAAAATTAGTCTGGTCTATATATATTGGTCTATATAGGTATCTATAATTACTTCATTCAAAATCTGACTGTCCGGCAGCAAAAAATATACAAAGGTGTTTAGAAATAAAAAAATACCTTTTGTTTCGACTTGTACTCATTCAACTGTTCTTCTGAAGATTCACGAGGCATCTTCAACGATTGCTTCGAGTTAACGTACACAGCTCGAATTCTCAGTGTAGAATGAAGCGGTCCCTGAACCATTAATATCACGAAACCAGGAGTAGGGGAGAAACGTTTGTTTCATATTTTTTCATAAATATCCCTTTTTCGAACATATAAATAATTAATTAATGTGATACATTAATTAATGTATCTACTACAATTAATCCGAAAGCTTGTATTACTGAGGTAGTTACTTAGTACCGTAATCGACATTCTGGGTAAAGTTTACATTAGAGGCATACCCTGTTATAAATTAAAAGTGTTTACAACTTGCAGCTTCAATATAGTGAAAAAAGAATAAGAACTTACGTTAAAGTAAAATACATAATTCAAGAAAACAACAGTGCAGAATACTTATTGTGTGACCCCTAGATGTACTTTTTTTTGCACTAACACTAATACGCGATCACAATATAGAGCTTTGAAAAATTCGTCCTTTTAGAGTTATTTTTATATTATTTTTTTTACTTAATTAATGAATATCTAATTTAGCAGCCAGAAGGCACCTTCCATTTCAGTCTCATATTGTTATTGGCGTCTGAAAAGAAGATGGCCTCGAGATCTCTTATTGTAAATACATTTTGTTTTTAGAGTGCTACCAGTGAGTAGTTTCTCAACAAGTGATTTCATGTTATTAATTTCTGTTATCAAATTTACTTAATGTATTTTATTTATTAATACAGTTGTAAATATCATGAATAAATAAAAAAAAATATTTTTAATGAATCTTTTGTAGGAGATTATGAATAGTTTCTTAGAATACGTTTAGAACTTTAATATAAATAAACAAGAATTGTTTGACAATAACTTTTAGCAATGAAAAATTAAGAATTTTTTTTTATATTTTAGTGAAGTCCTTAAATAATCATGAAGAATTGGTCATACGAACACGTTTCATGTACCTCTAAAAAATAATCATCAACTGTTACCTATCCTATATTGTTTGTATTTTACGGAATTTTGTCCCCAACAAGAGGCTTTCGTTTCCCTGTGCGGCGAGTGTCTGATAAAACAAAACAAAAAAATATATAAAAAAATAGCTGAGGTCCCTTCATCTTCTATAACCCACCCCTGTTGTCCGGTAAGCTCGACTTTTTGACTCCACATTTTTATTTTTATATTTAATAATTTAATATCTGACAAAATAATTCTTAAGTTCTTCCTGAATTAAAAAGTAATAGAGAACTCCAAGAACTGCATAAAGAACCAGAAATGTTACATATTAAATCAAGCCATATAAGATGGCATGGACAAGTAGAAAAGATGGGTGAAGATAGATATCTGAAAAGACTAAACCAGGAGGAGAGGAAGGCCCAGATTGAGATGGATTGATGATATGGAAGATGATTTTCAGAAGATTTGAATTGTACAATGGACCGCTGATAGGAAGGATTGGAGAGGCGTTGTGGATACCAAGGTCCTACAAGGACAGCAGAGCCACGGAAGTAAGTAATAAAATTCCTTCATTCCACCTCCTGCTAATTTGTAGTGTTCCTCCGGGATCTTTCTGATTCCATTCATCATTCACAATACTACTTATATGCCGATGACCAAAAAATCTACTATCCTATTCATTTTACTGAGATTCTTCAGACAGTCTATTGGCTACAAGAAGATATAGACAGTACAAACACTTGGGCACCAAGCAATGATTTGAGGAGACAAAAGCCATTTTCATTGGTTCCAAGTATATCTTCTTAATTGTAATCCTTATTATCCTGTACTCAACATTAATGCCATTTTACCAACATTAATCCTATTGCCGTCAGTACTTCCTAGCCACCTTTCTGTACCAAATCATTAGAACTCATCAACCCTCCTACATTTTTCACAGCTTACAATTCAAATACTCCATCCAATCTCGTCCCACTAGATCTCGTACTTCTGACCTCTATCCTCCTCCTCACCGAACTGCTGCGTTTGACAAATCCTTTGCAATACAATACGCCTCCCTCTGGAATTCCATCCTTGCTGATATTCGACACTCTCAATCAGTTTCCTCTTTCAAACCTCTCCTCTTTAAACACCTACTCCTTTCTCAATCCGACTGATTGCGAAATATACTTAAGGGAAATATCTAAGCATCCCCAGAGACTGCCTCAATTTATTTAGGTTATTTTAGTTTCTCATATATATGTACAATTTTCTTGTTCTTTTCTTTCTCTTCTTCAGTATTTTTATTTTTAGTCAACTTTTATTGTAAATATATAATATAATTGTAACCACACAGACATATAATCTGTATTTATAATTTGTTCTAAAGGGACACCAGTCCCAGAATAATAAAATATTTTTTCATTTCATTTCATTAAATACGGAGAAGACAAAAGCCATCTTGAATCTCAAATCCATTTCAGTACCTCCCAACCTACTCCTAAAGAACTCACCTATCTCCTTCCATACTACTGTTAAAAACTTTGGTGTTACCTTCGATCAAACCCTCTCCTGGAAACCACACATCTTCCAAATTTCACTCCGTACTATTTCCACCCTGAAACAGTTTAACCATCTACGTTATCTTCTTCCATTCAAAACCCGTCAACTCCTGGTTACATCTCTTGTTTTCCCCCACTTTGACTATGGCTGTATGGTGAATGGTGGACTCTCAGGAGAACTCGAAGCTAAACCTAAACGTCTAATGAATTGCTCAATACACTTTATTTTTGGGATCTTAATGGATACACATATTACCCAGTTTTACACAGAGTTGAAGTTGCTTCATCCATTCTACCGCTGTCAGTATTTCCTTGCTACCTTCATATACCAGGCTATTAGAACTCAGTTACCCCCCTATATTCTATAGATCCTACAATTCAAATGCTCTTTTCCATCCCGTCCCACCAGATCCCATACGTCCAACTTCAATTCTACTCCCCACCCAACTGCTGCATTTGACAAATCCTTTTTAATTCAAGCTGTCTCCCTCTGGAATTCTATCCCTTCTGATATTTGACATGCAGAGTCAGTATCCTCTTTCAAATTTCTCCTCTTCAAACACAAAATTATTCCATTCCCAATCCGATTGATCATGAAATGCACTTAATAATCTAAGTCGTAAGAATCTCTAAGTACCCATCCTCCCCCCAGATACTTCGATTATTTTGTGATTTATTGATATTTTATTTTTTTTACTTTCTCTGTTTATTTTATATTTATGTACATTTTTATATATTTTCATTATCTGCACTTTTATTTTATTACCAATCATTCTGTAAATATATAATTATTTTTTATGGAGACACCAGAATGTTAATATGTATTCTGTATTTATAATTTGTTCTAAAGGAACACTAGTCCCAGAATAATAAAATTATTTTCATTCATTAATTCATTCAATATAGCCCAGGTCAATTTCTTCCCTATATTTTAACAACCAAAAAACCTTCTTATCATGATTTATTTACTCCCCGTTTCTCTAATCATTCTTTGATGCCACCTACAAACTTGTATATTCCTTATTATAGAACTGTTTCCTTAGAACATCCTGTATCATGCATTCCACCTTGTTTTGGAATCCTTATCCACCTCATCTTTAACTTCCTTTAAACATAAATTATTTTAACATCACCTCATTAATCTTGTGAGTATCCACAAGAAAGAATTAAATTTTTGTGTTTCAGTGTTATCTATATTGCTTGGGACCAGCATAGCAGAGTGGTAAGCGCTCTTTACTAGTTAAGTAAAGATCATAGGATCGAATCCTGGCCCTACTTCCCACGGGAAGTTAGACCATTACCCTCTTAATTAGGGGAGGCCTACAGCTTGCAAAATACTTGTAATAACAGGCTAGGAAAAAAAAAATCTATAATGCTTACCAATGCAAATATCTATACATATGTTACTGATATTGATTTATTTATAATTTCATCATTTTATTTGTTTATTTATGGTAGTCCTTTTTTAAAATTATTATAATAAGATTACATAAGTCTGTTATTTAATTAATTCTTGACTGTTATTTTGTGTCAGAAAAATGTCATTTTTCTTGTTCATCTTCATTATTCTAAGGGAGATAAATGTCTAAGAATAATTTATTTTTATTCTATTAGCTGATTACTTCACCTATTTCCAAAAGTAAATAAAGTTTTTCTAATGAAATCAAGCCTGAGATTCTGTATAGGACATGTTCAGGTAAATATATATTGTATAGAATTTATTTACTGCACAAAACATAAACGTAGTTTTTATAAATTAAAAAAACAAAATAGAGAATGAAAAATAATAACAACAATAAAAACTATAACAACAAAAATGTATTAACATGTAACAAGTAAGACAACATAATAATAGGTTATGATACAATTATACCTCTAAAAATTATAATTTCTTGTTTTGATTTTTTTACAGTAAAAAAGTTTAAAAAAATATGTTGTATAAACAAAAGCCAGTGACTTATAAATGTGGTTTAGCAGCCCTAGTTTGTTGCGATAAAGCCTCCTTTAAAAGTTTTCCAAACTCTTCATCCACTTTGGAAAAGTTCTTGAGAGCTCTTTCCTATATAAGAAAAGAAAAAAACTTATATGTATATATGAAAAAAAGAAGAAGAAAAATGTCTTTGCAATCAATTAAAATAATACCTGAATGAAATCTGCAGCATCTTTCAGATTTCCAGAAATGTTCTCTATTAACCTCTTCCTTTCTTCTGCCTTAAGGGTCTTCCTATAGAAGAGGGTGGCCTGGGAGAAGTTGTCCTCATCACCAGACTCATGTCTGAAAACATTTTCGAAGATATATTACAATTCTGTAATTTTTTTTTGGTTTATACAATAGACCATAAAACTTTTGGCCGTACAATGCTGTATTCTTAAAAACATCTACAGGTACTTAGAAGAGGGACAGCTAATCTCATGTTGCTACGAAATCAAGATTTTCATGGTGCAATAGCAGGTTACCAGTAGCTCCTCAATGCTTCCCACTGGCTCACTTGGTTTTAGGGTCAGGAGGTGAGGACCAATATTTATATTATTAAAAACATAATCTAATCAAAGAGTTCACTAGTTTCAGAATTAATGCTATTACAAGAAATTAATTATTCATACTGAAGGTCACTAACATACAAAAAAAAAATCTTGTTTTTACTACAGTAAATCTTGAACTGTAAACTTATGGAGATTAACAAGGTAACGTACAGGTAATATTGACACAGAAGTTAAAATAGTCTCTTTTTCAAACTAAGTATCTTAAATTTTCCAATATAGGAATCTAGCAATTGGAGTTTTCTTTTAATTTATAAAACCGTAAGTTCAGTGAAAAAAATTGACTAAATGGTTTAAAAAAATTGAGCAATCATTTGTGCACTTATATTAAATAGATATCTTTATATAGTTTAATTTATATTTATAATAAATTGGTCTAATGATTTTACATATATTTACATAAAATCAATTATTTGTAACATCATTAAATGTAAGATTATAATGGTTTAATATATTGTGAAAATAATGAATGTTAAGCAGTCTTGGTGGCACAATGATGAGAAGATTGTAGAACTTTTGATGAGTTGGATAGTCTAGATGAAGAATCCAACACTGTGTGACTGTTTATGGGAGGGGATTTTAGAGGTGGGGTCAGTCTGTATTCAGACAGTACGCAGTGAATCCACTTGGGCATTTTTGTTGAGTTAGTTTGTTCGAAGTGACCTCAATAATGAGTAATCAATGTAAGGTGATATTACTGCAAA
Source organism: Nezara viridula (assembly GCA_928085145.1). Classification (NCBI taxonomy): domain Eukaryota; kingdom Metazoa; phylum Arthropoda; class Insecta; order Hemiptera; family Pentatomidae; genus Nezara; species Nezara viridula. The sequence continues at coordinate 44,530,695 of OV725077.1, read as the reverse complement.
TAATTTTTTCATCAAGAGTTTAAATGTTAGTGAATTTACTTCACATATATTGTGAACTGATCGAGAGCAATTGTGTTTGTATAAACAACGCCTCCTATAAGGGTGGTAAATTAAAATAATTTATACATTGTTAAATATATTGTTATGGTTCATCAAAACTGCATAAAAATGAAAATTAATAGAATGAAAAGAAAAGAAAATACCTTTCAACATCACCAACAACAGTAAACTGGGATGTAGCTGATGAGGGGTCTGGCAGAGGTCCGTTGAAGCTGTTAGGGAAGTAGTTGGGAGTGCCATCTTGATTTTCATAGGCCATGGGTCCATCACGCTGGCTGTTGGAAAGCTTGGTTCTGTACGGGCAGTTGACAGGAAGTTGGTTGTAGTTGGCACCAAGCCTGTGCCTGTGGGTGTCGGTATAGGAGAACAGTCGACCCTGAACAGTACAGTTATTGTCATCATAAATATTTTTTTAACCTCCAATGGAAAATGGAAATACGTGTTTTAAGGTTCATTGGGATTTTTTTTTTATTTTACAAAATTAGGGTGTCTTTTTTAAAAAATAGCCATATCGTGTGATTTATATTTAATACAACCTTAACCCCACATCTGTTTTCCCTCCACAGGACATCTATTAAATATTCCAGGAGGGGAATAGCTATCTGCCGTCTCATTCTTTTCTTTTTCCAACTTGGGATTGTTAACAGCCATTGGGATTGTTTTTTGTTAATAAATACTAATAAGCTCTCATTCATCCTCAATCTCTTCAGAACACATGTGGCAAATCCTTTCATTACTGTACAATGTCTGTCCAAGCACAACAAACATGAAAATTTAGTAGGCCATAGGCTTACCAAATGTTCAGGAGTGGAACCTTTACTGCACACAATTTCTTACATTGCAATTTTTTACTTTCCTGAGGAATGTAAAAGAAAAATAAGCTTCTGTGATCGCTAAGCATTTAGGAACAATTCGGTACTACAATTCAATGCACTTTTAGTTAATCAAAACCAATAAATAAATTATACCATCTTTTTTTCCAGAAATATGTTTTCAAACTGAGAAAATATTTCTTTTTTTCCCCTTTAGTTAATTATTAAGTTCTTGTATATTCAGTAATTTTAGGACAACTAAAAATAAGAGTCGGTAATTAATTTCAAATAAACAATACGAAAGGCACTTTAAAATAAATCATTTTAAAAATATACTATTTAAGCCCTGTCAGCCTATTTCATAGAGGATAAGACCTGTCTGATATTAAAGATAATTTAATTGAGCATTGTTATTAGATCTTAATCAAAATTGTTCGAGTAATTTTGAGGATATTTTAAAAATATGAAAAACTGATATCAGGTGATGCTTCCAGTAAGTCAATTTTTGCAAAAAAAAATTGTCAGTAATATCCCATGTATAAATCAACCTTGAATACGTGATTTCAGTTTCGTACAACCTTTTTGATAAACTTTTGGTGAGATTTGAATATTTGGAGGACTCAAGGGACCTTAAAACATTTATTTCTGTTTTAAAATATTAAATAAATGTACCTGAAGCATTTTGTCAGGGCTTGGCTCGACACCAGGGATCATGTGGGCAGGGCTGAAGGCAATTTGTTCAACTTCAGCGAAGTAATTCTTAGGATTACGATCCAGCACCATTTTTCCAACAGGAATGAGAGGGAATTCTGCATGTGACCATACCTGTCGCATAAACAAAATTAAAAGTATTAACAGACATCACTTATTTAAAAACTTGATAAATTGATTAGAATGAATATTTAATAATAATAATAATTATATATTAACTATGTTAAATAATATCAATTTTACAGAATGAATCAATATAATGGATCACAATATTCTTGTTTGGTAAATAAGTAAATTAAATATATTTTTTTTATTTTCTTTGTTAATTGTTACATGTACTTTTGTTTTCAACTAAAAACCGTAATAACAACTCTATCATTAATTAATATACCAGGATTTAGAAATTTAAAAGAGAAATAAATAAATATCAACTGATTATTGCAGCAATGGATATAATAAAACAGAATGATATTTTAATAATTATACCTTCGTAATATCGAAGGGGTTGATTTTAGAGGTTTCGGCCTCCTTAGGAGTCATGACTTGCAGATACCAGGTCCAGGATGGGTATTGCTTATTCGCAATGGCGTTGTACAGGTCCCTGATACTGTAATCAGGGTCAGAACCTCCAAGTTCTGCTGCTCGGCTGGCAGACAAGTTTTTAATTCCTTGATTTGTCTAAGTACAATGAAAATAATAAATTATTATATCATTACAATTAAAAGTGAACTATATTCATAATTAATATCAATAGCTAAAAGGTCTAGAAACAGATGAGAAAAAAAGTGAAACTGTTATTTACCTTGTAATGAAACTTGCAATAGTGGACTTCACCCTTGGCATTTACAAGTTTAAAAGTATGTGAGCCATAACCGTTCATATGCCTATAGCCATCAGGAGTTCCTCTGTCAGAGAACAGGAAAAGAACCTGATGGGTGGTCTCGGGTCTCAAAGAAATGAAGTCCCAAAACATATCAGCATCCTAAAAAGCATAAAAATAGAACTTTGTAAATTAAGGGTAAAAAAAAAAAAAAATAAGATTGAGAACAACATTCATTATCATCAGTTAAAACAAATGTGACAACTATCAAAAACAAAATAATTTTAATATACATAGGTACAAAAGTGATTTCAATCAATGCTTTATTTCTTATTTGTAAAAGGATGCTGAATTTCACTATAATAAAGGCTTTATTGAGATTCTAATAATTTAATAATAAATTTAAAATAGCAGTTGAGTACAAATTAAAGTAAGAAACAGACAATGAGGTTACTGCCCAAAAATCAGTAAAAATCTATCTATTTTTAGTTATACTCAATAATCATAAAATAATAACTTTCTGTAATAATTAATGTTGAACAAAATTGATTAATTACTACAAACAATTTTTGGTCTTGAATTTCTAAATATTATTGAACAAACATAAACCTATGAAGAAATCATACCTTGAGGTGTGTTACAGGATTCCTCTTCTGGGTGTGGATGAAACTAGGAAACAGAATTGGATCCCTAATGAAGAAGATGGGGGTATTGTTACCAACCACATCCCAGATACCATCTTCAGCATAGAATTTAACAGCAAAACCTCGAGGGTCCCTAATAAAAAGATATATGATTTAAAATAAGTTTTTTATTCAATATATATTTGTACACTTCTTTCATATTAAAACTAGAAAAAAAAAAAGAAATATTTTCAACAGTTTGTTTGGATTAAATCTGATACAGTATTATCATAAAATTTTTTTTTTTTCCTATCTATTAAAAATAAGTTATGTTTTCTGTTTATTTGAACTTATTTGTTTTTATTAAAGAACCTACAACTAGAATAAAGTTTGTTTTATATATGTTTTTATTTAAAAAAAAAGAAGTAAGACAGTTCTTTAGGCAATTAGAAATAGAATTGAAAACATTGAGTTATTCTGTTTCCACCTAGATCATGGGTTATAAATGTAAAGGTAGCAAAAATTTGAAAATTAATAGATTTAAGTTGAATAAATGTATATGGGTGTGTATATTCAGTGACATATGAAAACAGCAGCAGTAAAATAGAAAGAATTATTACTATAATTATATAAAGAATTATAGCGGCCTCCATAAGTACTACCAAATTTGGATGTGGCCTCTTAAGATAAAAAGGTCCCCCATCTACATCCTAAACCCTTTAAATTATATCTCTTGATCATGAACCAATTAATTATTGAATGTAACTATATTAATAAAATATATATAAATTATAACATGCTGGATAATAAATAAATCATAAAAATCCTGTCTGAGATTGAAATATTTAATATCTCACCTTGCTGTATCAGCGGATCCACTTTCACCACCTACAGTAGAGAAACGAACACCAACTGGTGTTCTTTTACCAATTTGACTGAAGACAGAAAGTTTAGTGTACTTTGTCACATCATGGGTTACTTCAAAATATCCAAAAGCACCTGAATGAAAAAAAATCATGAATAGGCTTAATTTATAAAAGTATTTCCTTAAACTAAAGATTAAACATTGTGTAATGATTTTAGTATTGAATTGAAAAAAAAAATAGTACAAGGAAGTATTGATTAAAAAACTAAAATATGAAAAAGAAATTAAAATAGGCCATTTTCATATAAATTAGGCTGGGTTCTTTGAGTGATCGTAAAAAAAAAAAAAAATTATCGATCCTTGGTTGGAAGACATACCATTTAGTAAGAAATTAGTTTAGTGCTCTCTGGGTTCCATTTTTATTTTATTTTTTTGAAGAATGAGTAAAAGGAGTTCAACAGAGATATGTTATTGTTAGCGAATGTTTAGCATGGTTCCAGGCGTTACCACTGACAGGTAAACCTTCCAATGAAAACGTGGTTATTATTAATTTAAAGCTTCCATTACGTTACAGTTGTTTTATGAAGTTTTTCAAGCGATTCGTTCTCCATAATTTTTTTTTAAATGTGGTCGTCATGGACCTTATGTTCTCAAGTTTAAAACATTTGATCATCAAATTAAGTATGTAGTTCGTCTATGCAGAAACTACAAAAACCTTTGGTATATTTATTATTGGGTATATAACAGTTTTTACTTTTAGTACAAAAGATTAAAGCTGCCAATAATTGACTCTCAAATTTCTTTTCTATTGAAAAAGTTGTTTTCCTTTGAATTCAATGAAAACTAAGAACTCTTTTACTGAATATAAAAAAATGTTGATACATAAATTTTAAACAGTTTATTTCTGGCCAGGAAATCTGAGAGAAAATAGTTTATTCAAAGAAATATAAAGCAATAACGTTATGAAGTTTCTCAGCTAAATAAATACAGTTAAAATTCAAGAGATTTAAAATTTGACAAATTAACTAGATGCAAGTGATCTCAAGTATTGTTGTAACAAGCTATGTTGACTCAGATCACAAATACGAGATATTTCGTTCATGAAGTTCAGAAGTGCCACTTTTCATGAAAATGATCCAAATTCCCTAGGATAACTTTCAAGTTATTAACCATATATTATTTTATGTTAACCAAACTGAAAATAAATTTTCTAAATTGAACTATTTTTTTATTTAAAAAGCCAATTATTGGTATATATTAATGCAGTTATATTTGCAAAAAGAAATGTTTGTATTTATCAAAAAATAAAAAATAAATAAATAAAATAAACCCAGACCATAGATAAGTTTCCTGACCAAAATTTACATAAAATATCCATGGTATTTTACATAAAAGATTGTATTTTAAATTTTTCAGCCCTGATGATGACCCACATGTTTGGGTTGAAACGTAGGTACACATAAAAAATGTTTATAATGACTGCGTCCTTAATATTTATCACCCATGATAAAATATTCAGTATTAAAATTCATGTTGATACTGCTGAGTTTTTAGAACATACAAAGTTAAAAAAGGTTTCATTTTTTTATGTTCTTTTTTTGGTCCTAGAAACTATTTATTTATTTTAAATTCTATATTTTAGAATGTTTTGATTGACAATTTTTATAATTTAATACAAATAAATTTTTAAAAAATGAAATTTTTTTTTTTTCAGAAATATAAATCATTGAAATGAATATCATTCATTATAAATTTTATAGCATACTGAACTGCAATAAGTCATTATTAAATTATTTTAAATAAAATTCTTATTTTATTATAAAACAATGAAAATTCAATTCAATAAAATATATATGTCTAGAATCAATAACAATAAAACTGTAAAACCAATCAATACTCATGTAATATTGACTTTCAGGGACACTGCAAATTTAGACTCATTTTCTAACTGCCAAAACCAATACAAAAAATATATAATGATGTTATTAGATTGTATTACATACTTGTATATTGTATTATATAAAACAGTCAATTTTCTGAGATAAAAACGGGAAAAAAATATTTTGATGTATTTTAATTTAGCCAAGTAATCAAAATACTGTATTTTGTTTCAATATAACTATTTTAACTATAAGATTTTAAATAAATGATTCATGAAGGATTTGAATGTGAAAGGCAATAATTCTTGGAAGAAATTTTGTACCATATCGCCAGTATTAAACGTATGGGTCTTATGAAATGGTCTAAGGTAGAAGTCTCCAAACTTTTTGGCTCATGGGCCACATTGTGACTTTCACTACGTCCCACAGATCACATTGAGACCACCACTAAGTCTCACGGGCCATGGTTTATGATGGGAAAAAAAAGTGCTCTATAAACGACACTTCAGATATGAAATAAGCTTTCTAATAGAAAGAATGACTGCAATAAATGTTGTAGTAAACTTGTGTTTGAGTGATTTACGAAATTTCATATTTTTTTAAATTTTATCATGTTATCAAAGAAAGATGGATTGGAGGATCGCGGGACAGATTGGAGGTGCTTGTACGATACGGCATGAGGGCTGTAGTTTGGAGACTTTTGGTCTAATATAAAGGTGGGTAATGTGTGGCTTCTATGAACCACAGTGTAGTCTTAATGAAAACTTATTGTAGTAACAATTAATGTTTAACTACAATTATGGCAATTCAAAAATTAATAGAATATTCAACTAAATAAAATACAAACAGTGAAATATAAAATAATTAGTGGCTTTCTATGTTATAGTCTAATTTAAATGTGGCCTCCAATGACAGAAAAGTACCCTCTGTCAGGTTTATATTTTAAAAACAGGTAATCAGTCATTAATTGGTTACTGTTTATGGAAAAACCACAACTTTTAAAGCTAAGAGGTTTTGCATGGTCTCTCTATAGATTATCATTTATCAAGTAGAAGTATTTTATTTAGAAAATACTATTATTGTTTTAGAACTAATTTACGTTTGAATTATTATTTTTAATATGAATACTTTACAAGCAAAAAAACTTTAAAATGTTTCCCTCAAATTTTCAATAATTAATTTCAGTGTTTAAATCTACAGAGGTTACTTTTATTAAATTTTGACAGTTGTTTAATAGCAAAAGACATGCAATATTAAATTTCGGTTTCAGAAAAAAACTTGAACCATTAAACACAGTTTATTTTTTTTTTAAACAGCAAGGATTGGATCTAAAAATTGTATAAAGTTATTTTTTAACTTATGCCTTAATAGTTTTAAATACTTACAGCCAATAAAAAATAAAACTCAGTAACTGAATTTTAAACTCACATTGGTAATATTCTAAGTGAACAGTGTATAGCATTTAAACATGCAAATAATTTAGTCCTACCTGCTCCTTTTGCATGAACAACTCTTTCTGGAATTCTTTCACGATCAAAATGTGCAAGTTCATCAATAAGTGTAAAATCTTGTATCAGAATTGGTCCCCTTTTTCCAACCGTAAGACTAGCACTTTTACTACAAACTGGGTTTCCAGAACCAGTAGTTAAAGTGTCTAATGTCTGAAAATGAATAACAATGCATGTTTTTAATAAAAAAAAACCAGATAAGAATGAAGAAATTAAAAAAAAATCTACTAATTCTGCCCTTAGCATTAATGACCTTGGCAATCGGTCTTATTCAGAATAGATTCCAGTGTTTATGCAAATAAAGGTCACGACTGGGAAAATTTGAAAGCAAATGTCATCAGTTTCTACCAAAGTTCTTTTATTATTAGAACAATTAGATAAATACAAACAATTTTATAAATATTTGATAAGAAATGTCACAAATTTTATCATAGAAAAAAGAAGGTTGTCTTCTTTAGCATCTTAATAATTTGCAATTGCTAATTGCAAAGTCAAAAAAATATTTTAGATTTCGATTGCCCTATTTTTCTAACATGGTCACGGAATGCTCCAGGGATAAACTGGTTCTAATTAAACATAAATGTTTTGGAGAGGGTTTAACTTTCAAAACAGATAAGAGGTTTAATGTATGAACATTAGTTCAAAGTCTTATAAAATAATTTTTAAACATTGAACATTGCCATAATGACAAAGCAATATTCATGATAAGGAACTGTTTTTAAAATATTGAATTATAAGACAAATAACCAATGATATAAATGCTCTTATTTTTTTAAACCAAAACAATGTAAAGGGACTCTGATGTTTATACAAAAAAAAAAAAAAAAAAAATGTCATTACATTTAAGAGAGAAAGAGAAAATTTCTTCAAAGTAAATATTATCCCAAAACTACATGAACTACACCAGTGTAGTAAACAGAGGGAAAATAGGTTGATAACATATTAACAAAGAAGTCGATAACAATGTTTCTTAGGGTTACAGAGAGATTATCGTTATCAGTAGAAACATTAAGGTGAATTTAAAAATTATAATAAGACGATAAAACAACATAAATAAACAGAGACAAAGTCACTCCTAACTATTTATGTACGTGAGCAAGGCTAAAAAGTTTACAATAAATGAATTTACCTTTTGCTTGGACTTGAACTCATTCAACTGTTCTGCTGAAGTTTCACGGGGCATGTTGAACGATTGTTTTAAATTAACCTACACACGCGAGTTCTCGGAGTGGAATAAAGCGGCCGCCGAACCCCATCTGTTACGAAACCAACGCAGGAGTGGGGAGAGCGGTGGGATCGTTTGTTTTCTATATTCCGACTATCATTGTTTTGGAGGCTTTTAAACTCATTGCATAAGCCAGTTGAATTTTCTACAGGAAAAGGTAGATGTAGTTAAAAATCCAATAAAATTAACTTATTATATTTGTATTAATTTTCACGATTTATTGCAGGCGCCACACACTTGGACGAGTATAGCAAAACTTTCACTAAAATTAAAAAAATCTATGACTTTAAAAAGTGTACAATCATGTTCTTTTGGCCTCAGTTTTCATACGATTTCAAAGAGTTTTAATGGTAAAATTTTAATAAATATGTTCAAAAGTTGGACGCTTCAATTTATATGGCGCTTAACTTTAATGTTTTAAAAAGCTTTTGCTACTCAATTAAAATGCTATTTATCTTAACTTTTAAATGTTTTATTGATTTGAATTTAAATATTTCAAGCATCAGAACGCATTTAGAAGAAGAAGCGTTCTAAAATAAGTTACTATCAATAACAAACTAAACAGGAAGTTGAAATGTCGGAAGCTAAGGACCGAAACTTCCAGACATCTCAATGTTTTCTAAGCGTCCTGGAACCTAATGGTACTTAGAGACTTCTCTTGCTGAGGAGGGTAAGACATTTCTTACCTCTAGTCCATCTAAAGTATGCCGATTCATTAAAAGTTTTGCACCGCAAACAAATGTCAAAATTGTACGAAATGGAAATTTGCCAATAGAAGTCTTTAATGAAAAGGACTTTTTGAATTTAAAAAATATTAAATCATAAGATAATTCTGCAGTAAATTTTACTATCCACTCATTCCTTAATTTCAGTAAAGGCGTTATATTATGCCCTGAGTTTAATAGCTGCTCGGAAGATGAACTTAAGGAAGATCTACATAACGAAGGAGTGGTAGAAGTTTAAAGGATATTAAGAAAGTATGGTGAAATGAAGATACCGACGACATCACTTATATTAACTTTTGAGACACCCGAATTGCCTGCTTATCTCAATCAAGTTTTCTTGAATATAAAAGTAAGTATATTCCAAATCCATTGCAATACTTCAACTAAGTGTCAGCATAAAATTTGTGGTAAATTTGGTCTTTCACAGCACGATAACAAATGTAGTACGCCACTAGCGGATCCAGGATTTATTTTGGGAGGGGGGCTTCAGCCAGAAATTTTTTTTTTCATAAAAATAACGATAATTACTTTGGAAAAAAAGAAAGAAACTAACAACCTATATGAAATTGTGTTTAAATGATTCCTAAAGCCCTTTTAAATGTAAGTACACGAACAATAACACTTTGAGGGATAATTTTTTAATATTTTTTTCGATAAAACATGGTTATATTTTCCCATTTTGGGGAGAGGGGCTTCAGCCCGAAAGCCCCCTCCCCCCGTAGATCCGCCCGTGTAGTACACCGATTAAATGTATAATCTGTTCCGATGCACAATCTTCATGGTCTTGAAGCTCTACTATATTCTTTAAAGAAAAAGAAATTCAGAAAGTAAGGGTGACCGATAGAGTACCCTATTTTGTGGCCAAAAGAACTGTTGATGATAAAACTCCTATTGTTGCTGCTTTGGAGACCTTTTCTAAAGTTGTATCTTCGCCGCCCATACGCACTGAAACGGACCAACAAATAGAGAAAGTATGGTATAAATGGCGGTTCTGGCATATGATTTATACCTATTTATACCCTACTAGAGATATTATCGTCAATTATCGAATGTTTAGTTGAGAAGATCAAAGTTTTGGAGGAGAAACTAAGCCATAGAGAAAAGACTCCAATTAATCTATATACTCAATCGCCAAGTCGTTCTAACCCGCATGTTCTCCTTATAAACGAATAAAAAAATAATATCAGTGATCATGGAATTAGAACCCATTGCTAAAAGAAACTTACTGATAAGTACAGATTTGCAAAACCAACTCCTGCTACTGATAACATAAAGTATATTCTTTTTTTTTTTCTCCCTGCCTTGCCATACAGACAATACGGGTTGTAGTAGCAGTGGGATATTACGCAGTATGCCACTGCTGGCAGTATAGGTCTATTTAATTAAAATTTTGTTTAACATTATTATTTATGAGCTGTAGATTTGTTTGTGTGCACAAGCCCACGCTTTTCCTTTTATCCATTCTTCCACCTGAAGCCGGTCCTCAAAGCAGCTGCAGCTTGTCTTACTTCCTTCTCTTCTTTCCAAATTAAAATGTGTAGGGCCTACAGCATCTTTCCACCCGTATACGAATTCTCTATAATGCGGGTAATTGGTGGGAAGCTGAGGTCGAATAAAAGAATAAGAAGTAACCAGGAACATAGAACATTGAACGACACATTGCTATGCGTAAACAAACTTATTGAATCACCGGACAAAAACCACCTACTTTCCTGCATCCAATTACATATCCTGTTCGAAACTATCACAGTTACAAAAGACCGAGTATCAGCAGCTCTAGAAATAACCAGTGATCCTGATTCCATCGTTACAGTGTGTTCCGAATTATACTTAGCTCTCCCTACAAAAAGTATAAAAAGCAGATTCAAAAAAATTATAGAAGGTCTTCAAAATCATATTGCAAACACTTCTGTTAGCGATAAAACCCACATATAAACTCTCTAAACACCCCATCAATAGGTTACATTTCATCACATTAAAACATATGATAATCTTAAAGTGGAACTGTTAAGCAGACCCTACACGGTAATTCATGAATGAACGTCACAAGAAGTTCCAAGATTGCCCGCTTTCGCTTTGATCACGAAGACCCTTACACGTTCAATCATTGCTGATCATTACTTATCGTTGCTGATTTAGGTTAGATCGTTGCTGACCAATTTAGCGCAGTTGTAAACAAAGAAACAGCATATTTGGACATTGTCATTTATAATATTGGGCATCAAGAGAAAAACGGAGATATAATAATTACTTCCTAGTGCCTGAAAATCGTCTAGACCAAAGTTAGTCCAAAATATAAGTCAGCTACATACAAAAATCTATGAAAAATATTGCGAAAATAATAAATTTGTTAAGAAAAATGGATAAATTAATGAAAAATAAACACAACAGTTGAAGATTTTTTTTCTATAAGTAAATTGTGAAGTTTCCACTTTTTTTTCTCTCCAATTTATTGCCTACTTGACTATTTAAAGAAAAAATAGTTGAAAATGGTTAATAATAATATAGACTAGGGATATAAACAACTATTTACTTAATAACGAGACCTAGGTAAACTAACCTATCTAGTAGTGGTCTCATAGAAAATCGTTTTGACAAAAGTTAGTAAAATATAAGTCTAATACTTACAAAAATTAAGGAAAAGTATTGCGAAAATAATAAATTTGTTGAGCAAAATGGGAAAAGAACTGATAAATATACACAACGATAACGTTTTTTTTTTCCTAAAGTAAATTATGAAGTTTCCTCATTTTTTATTTTTTATTTGTTGCCCACTTGACTATTTAAAAGAAATAGTTGAAGATGGTTTAAAATTATAAACAAGGGATATGAGAAATTATTTAACTATTTACATATAATGAAAACCAGAAATTTATAATGGTTGTGAGGCCTAGGTAACCTAACCTATCCAGTAGTATGGTTAGTCTCCCCACTACTTTTACCTCAGTCCCCCCTCCACTTCTCGTGAATGAACCTTTGATTTCCGGATGTTCGGAAGTCCGCAGCGCACCACCATCAGTACTTCATTCACTACCTTACACGACAATTCGGAACGTCATTAGTGCAATTCCGATTGACCGTGTAGGGTCCCCTTTATGGTTTATACAATCACTATAATGATTTACAGCTATTAATTTCTAATTATGATCCCTCAATTTTACCACTTCAAGAGACCCATTTAAAAGCCAACCAAGGAATTTTAAAATTTTCATATAACTCTATTCATAAGACTGTCTGTCGCACTAATCATGCTAGCGGGAGAGACTCTCTAGTCATCAAGGATGGTATCAGTTATACTGATTATAATTTAACCACCAAATTAGAAGCAGTACCCACCATCGTCCATCTTCAAATTCAATTTCCAATCTGTTCTGTTTATCTACATCCTTCAGAAAATATTAACAATAATAATAATCGGCGTTACTGTCCTTGAAGGGCATAGGCCTCATCACATATTGCAAGCCAGGCTGGTCTATTGGCAGCAACTGCTCTCCATCCTCTAACTCAAAGTTGGCTCAGGTCTGCCTCAACATCGTCCAGCCATCTCATTCTGGGACGTCCATGCTTTCGGGTACCCTCCGGCTTTTCAAAAAGAAGCTTCCTTGGAAGACGATCGATCCTCCTTTCTTATGCTCCACATGCCCGAGCCACCTCAGCCTTCCCTTTTAATTATACTTACTATGTCTGGCTGATCATAAAATGCTCTTAAATCTTCGTTTTTTCTAATTGAACACTCTCCAACAGAGTAGACTGGTCCATATATTTTTCTTAGTATATTTCTTTCCCAGGTGAATAGTCCTTTCTCCGTCTTCTTTCTCAGGACCCATGTCTCACTGCTATAGGTGACTGTTGGGCGAATAATTGTCTTGTAAACGATGACCTTGGTGCTACAAGAAAGATCTTTGAACTTCAAAACCTTATGTGATGCAAAAAAGCAACGATTAATCACATCGCTTTATTTACACCTAAAACATATAATTTTTTCTTCCACATTTTGTTCATTACGTCTCTCCTGTCAAAAATCTGGCATTTTTGTCTGTTAAAAGTTTCCTCTGGGGCCCGCGTCAAAAATTTTGTTTTTTACATTTCTAAACTCATATATACTAGTTAAATAAAAACTTTTCCCATATTTTTCGCAATATGTTTTCCGTTTCGGTCCTCAAGTTAGTGGCCTTATATTCTCTAAATGAGCCGCTATTTTTACAAGTATCAAGATCCGACTAGCATAGTCTCATTTTTTAAAAATATAAATTTTCGAAAAAATGCTTGTGTTGTTTTGCACGGGCTCTCGGACTATTACCATTTGATTCAATAAGAGAAATTATGAAGAGTATGAACAACATAAGAATTTATTACGAGGGATTATCGAAATGACAAACCCATCATCAGAATAACAAAATAATATTGTTTTTCTGGAATAGAATTTAGGAAAATAATTTAATAAAACATAATGAACAATTTAATAAAATGATGTAGAGATGGTTGACCATGATATAATATGAGAAGGAGTTGGTCGGGGGGTGCAGTCAAATAAATACTAAATTTTAAAAAATAGTATTTTTAATCATTTAGACTAAGTCTATGAATTGCCTCCTGCAATGCCATATGCCACGCCCTGATGAAGACTTGTAAGGTGGGTCGAAACGTCGGCGTAATAATTAAATTTTTTTTTTTTAAATTCCAGCATTCCAAATTCCAGCAGCAAACAGTCAGCATTCCAAACCAACCCCTATCTTCCTTTCTTACACTGTCCTCTGGAGTGGCCCAGGGTTCGAGCATTTCCCCTCTCCTTTTCAATTCCTACATAAATGATCTTTCCAAATCCATCTACCACTGTTCACATCATTTATACGCTGATGACACCCAAATATATTTTTCCTTTCATCCTTCTGAGCTACTAGTCGCGTCCGCCAATATTCAGGCTGACCTGGGAGAGATAGGATCAGTGCCTGGGCAAGTCTGAATAATTTAAATCTAAATGCGATGAAAACTCAGGCCATTATTATAGGTTCCAGTCCTATTCTTAAATCCATCTCCTTCCTTCCTCCTTTAGTCATCAACGATCATCCTGTCACATTCAGTTCATCCGTTAAAAACCTAGGAATCACCATAGACGAAAACCTCTCCTGGAAACCCCATATTGCCCTCATCTCCCGTAAGTCAATAGGTACCCTTAAGCTATTTCATCGCTCCCGCCACCTACTCCCACATCCCATCCGCAAGCTCCTTGTATCCTCTCTCATTTTCCCCCACTTTGACTACGGCTGTGTGGTGTACGGAGGCATCCCGATGCTACTCGAGAATAGATTGAAGCGACTCATGGATACGTGCTTAAGATTTGTCTTCGGTACATCAAAGCGATCTCATGTGTCCCACCTCTACGACGAGTTAAAGTGGCTCTTCCCTTCTTTCCGCAGACAATATTTCCTCGGATCTTTCCTATTCCAAACAATCAACACCAGACACCCTTCTTACATCTACAGTCTCCTACAGTTTAAACCCGTGGTCCACTCCCAGAAAACAAGATCCCGTGTTTCCGACCTTTATATCCCTTCCCATAGAACTAAGACGTTTGAATATTCCTTTATTTCCCGATCCACAGCCTTCTGGAATTCCTTGCCATCTGAAATCCGTCATGCCTCTTCCTTGTCCTCATTTAAATATCATCTTTACCAATTCCTTCTCACATCCCAAAATGACGTTATACAATAAAATAAATATTGTGAAACAGATTTTGACTGAGATGAATGGTTGATAAAATTTATTGAGTCTTAATTTTAAAAATCAACCCATGCTTATTTTATTTTATTATTATTTTCATTTAAATAATGTTGTTTTTGTTATTTCGTTTTTTCTCAAAATTTTATTTTATTTTTACTTGTTTTAATTTAATTTCACTGAAGATACTGTATATATTCTTTAATATTGATTAATGTAATTTTTGCCAGATGTAGTTTTAATTTGCTTGTTCATATCTGTTATTCATAAGAGACCTGGTCCCAGAATAAAGTTTACTTTCTATCTATCTATCTAGTATTTATTCGATCGCACCTCCCGACCAACTACTTCTCAATCCAATAAAATAATAAATAAGACTTATAGTAAATAATAATCCTTAAAAGAGAAGATAATCTCTAGCTACTTTCTGGATTTTCTTTATTTATATTTAACAAGAAAAAACAATTTACAAGTCTACTTTAAGGTGTGTTTAGACATTTTAAAAACTAAGTGAAAGACAATTATGTAACATAACTAACAACGAAATTAACGCTAAACTTTTTTTTTGTTTTTCTCGGTACCGACAATCGTTGAAAAGCATTAAAAGCAATAAACAAAAATACTAGAATAGGGATACAAACATTTAGATATTTGTTTTTTTCCCATAGTTTATGAAATGTCTAAATGCATCTTTACATTATACTTTCCTTAAATAATACGCAAAGGTTTTCAAAAACAATCCATTTACCAAAATAATTGAATTGATAGAAAATAATGATAAAATAAAAAATAAAAATAATGATATGAAATTTGAAGATTTGTTTTTGGCTAAAATAATGACTTCTTGCGTTAAAAAAAGTCGTCAAAATAGAAAGGTGCGATAAGATATCCTTTTATTTGTATAAGAGAAAAATATTTTGAGAAACTATAATTCGTAATTAATTAAATTCATTAAATTTAATGTAAATAATAAATTTATTTATTTTAAGAAGATAATTGTAATTTAATATGTGTTAGTTTAAAAAAAAAAAATTAAAAAAATGAGTTTTACATTATTCATTTTTATTACAAACGCACAGTGGATATATTAATGATAAAACCTGAATGAAATATGATTCATTTAAGCCCAAGTATTGACAATTTATTAAAACGAGTTTATTTTTATTCACCTGAACAAACAGGAATTTAATATTTTTCGCAGTGAAGACTTGTTTGTGTTTGGATTTATTGATAATCCTGCACTTGATCTTTATTTTTTTAATTTATCTGTTTTTATTTAAGCCATTGATGTCAGTGACCTCTTTTCAGTTAGACAAGGGTTCTTTTAAAATTTAACTTGTAAAATATATTGTTTTACAAATTACACATTTCAGTTGTGAAATAAGCTTTCTGATTGAAACTACTATTGCAATAAATGTTGTAGTGACTTCCTGTTAGAATGATTTATTAAATTCTATTATTTAATCTATTATTATTTATTAAATATTCGAAATAAAAATATGAAGCTTTTTAGGAGCTATTTAAGGATCGAAAATTAAGCCCCTCACTATTCCAAAAAATGTGATAAATTTCTTGAAATGTTAGGGTCATCACAGGCTGAAAGTGATTGTTCTAATTCATTGAAGGTAGGCAAGGTTGGGCAGCTGCCCTTTCTCCCATTATTCCAAAGTGCAAAAAAAAAAATAAAAAAAAATAAATAAATAAATAAAGGAATTAAAAAGATAAAAAGGGAAAAGTTGATTGTTTGTGTTTCAACGTTTTGAAAAAAACTAATTATGGAATAAAATTAATTCCTCACAATTAAATTAATTTTCTCCCCTATGTTCTTGTCGAACGATTAATTTTTTTTAAATGTGTTCTTACTAAACACTCTCATTTAGATAATGACACCTAAGGCTTATATGATACCTAAGAAGGATAATACCTTCTTGGAATCCATAGGTTTTTCCTTTTCTTTTTCTTAACTACTCATATATCGGATAATATAATTGAGGTAATTTCATCGCGGCGAATCAAATGGGCTTGTAAAGTTGTTGGACTTAGTAACGAGCGAATTCCTAAAAGGGTAATATTTGCTGTGCCGAATGGTAAGCGTCCGAGGGGTAGACCGAAGCGAAGGTGGGAAGATTGCATTAAAGCCGATCCGAAGGGACTGGGTTTGGACGGCGAACGGTGGAGGGAGGTGTGTAATAAGCGATTGGTGGTGTCGGCATCGAACCTTCCGGTTTTTATATATATATATATATATATGAACAAAAGAGTTGTTTTACCATACAATTAGAACGATCCCATAAAGTTTCTTAATAACTTCTTAAGAGATTTTATGAAAATTTTATCTCGAATTCAACATATCACTAAATAGAATAATAGCAAATATCAGAATTTTGCTCTAAAATTTGCATTTTGGTACCCCTGTCATACGCTTCTTACGATACCGATGATATTTTAGATTAACATCAACAACCAAATCGAATGACATTCATGTTTTCAACCCAAAAATGAAATAAAAAAATTTTAATATCTTACATTTTAGCTGTCGTCATAATATTGATTGATTTTTTTTACCAATAACTGACTACTACGCAGGTTTTATCGTTATGGTAGTTCTTTTAGTAGTTAGAAAACGTTTTAGGTTACCAAGTTTCTGTAAACCCTAAATGTTTATAATTCGTAGATTTATTTTACGCTTTGAC
The DNA here is from genome assembly GCA_928085145.1 of Nezara viridula. Classification (NCBI taxonomy): domain Eukaryota; kingdom Metazoa; phylum Arthropoda; class Insecta; order Hemiptera; family Pentatomidae; genus Nezara; species Nezara viridula. Next base: position 44,513,055 of record OV725077.1, on the reverse strand, counting down.
TTCCTCATCTTTATCATTGAGATTAAGACAAACGAGATATGATTAAATACTAATAATCCATACTTTAATATTTTAAATTAGCTAAATAAACATTTAGCGCGGCATTAAAAATCGCAACCTTTGCACAGCTTAGGTTCTATTTTTTTCATCAGTAAATAATTACAGTACACCTATAATAATGTTATTTGGACTTAATTATTTTCTGTTCTTTTCAACGAATTGGCAGTTACACTTATTGTTAATGTAAAAATAAAAACAAAGACGATAATTATCGATTAATAATATTCTCAATGCACCTTATTATGTTATAAATAAAACTGTCTATGACGAACTTAATGTTCCATATTTGTCCCAATCCAGATACCTATACTTACATACTAAGCCGCAGATTTTCCATTCTATTTGGGAGGAAGGCAGAAGATAGCAGAAGATGATATTTTAACATAAGAATTGAATTTATAACATATTTTTATTTAAAGATTTGAAGCAGTGAGATGAACTCTCAATTCTCCGATGTTTCAAATTAGTCGCGGAGAATGTGATGAAATCTTTTCATAAAAACGGAAGGGTACACGTGAATGTTCATAAAATCCAAGGATATGTTGCTACATTTAATTATCTTTGAACAGAAAATAAAATTCCTAAAGAAACGTAGGGCGTGTTAAAATACTTGCGTGCGTACTTCTATGCCTTAGCGTAGCCATCTTGTCTTCTTTTCCTACTTTGTTAGTTGATTTTAGTTCACGTATTTTATTTATTTATGCAAATAAATTGTTATTGATTTTATTTTATTTGTGTTCTTAGAAATATTACCACGAAGTCTACACCTATGGCTCCAATAAAACTTCCGAATCATCCCAATCCTCTTATTTCTAACCTTGCTTCCTCTTCCATCCCTGATAATCCTCCGAAGCATTTGAAAAGAAGAAGGCTTCGGGACTTTCTGATGTAGAATCATTATTTAAGTGCTACAAACCTATTAGTTTACCTACAAACCTTTTCATATCCTCATATTTATTTGTCCACATTTACTGGTTATATTTTTATTTCAATACTATTGTAAATTTCAAGAATAAAAAAATGGTTAATATTATAATTTTTTAAAATATTTTATGGTTCATTAAATATTTAAATATATCAACATTATATGTAACTTATATATTATTAATAAGTAATTTTTATGACAGGCTGCAAAATCAAGGATTAGTGTATTCTTGGTTTATATTTGTTTAATTATTTCTAAAACAAAAAAATATATTGAACCTCATTAGTGAACTGAATATGAAATAATTTTTCCAGAACCTTTCAAAGAATTTCAGAAGGAATCATTCATTGAATCTCTTACGTTAGATAGCTGACTAGATTAAGGCACCTTTCTAGTCCTGTTGTGTGGAAAGTAGAGGTTACGTGAAATGTCAATGCTCTTCAAAGATCATTCATAAATTAGCAATGTTAATAGCAGTAAGCGAAATGACCAGTAAAACCTGACATTATTTTTTATATGTTTGATTAATATTCTTAAAAGTTATGACATTTATAATATTAAATCTTAATAAGTATAAAATCGGCATTACACTTTTAATTATTTTAATAATTCTCAAAATGATTTATTGGTTGTTCGAAATATGATTATATATTGATATTATTAGTCCATCTTTTTTTGTTAGGAAGTTTGTTTGAAACACTTTTTTATATAATTCTCAATATTTCTCTCTTCTACTTCGGTGCATAATATTTATTTTAAGCCATTTTACACCAATTTTTAATTTGGTCAACTTAATGACAAAAATATCTTATTACTCGTCCAGCCATTTTCAAGCCCATCATTTACCTGTCCATTTCACTTCTTATGCGAATTACATGCGTCTACTCATAATAAAATGTCTCACTCTTGTCATGTCCCACCTTTAACTTATCATGTGTCAACGACATGTTGTCGGTTTCATTTCTATTCAGTCGGCGAATAGACCAATGAAGTCGACCAAATTAAAAATTGGTGTAAAGTGGCTTAAAATAAATTAAAATTTTTTATTATTGTTTATGAAGAGTATTCTGTTGTAGTTTTTAAAATTAAATTTCCTTAATATTTTATTCGTTTCTTTATAAAATTCTCATCCTTGAATGATTGTGCATTGTATAATTATGCAAAAATAACAAGTTGATAACCGCCTTATTTAGAACCAATTTTAGGGATGCATTTAAAACCTCAATGTATTAAATCTACTGTTGTGCGATGACACAGCGTTATTGAGCGCTGAATGTGCTAGAGCCAGAACATTTGAAAATATTTTCGGAATGTTAACTCTTAACCATTCCATAATCAGAGGCAATCGTATTGGAATTTATAATTTTTTTTCTCAGTATTAAATCATACATAGATGTATAGATTAATTTTAATGTGAGTTTAATATCGTTCAATGTTTCATCATCAATTGATGTTTCCTTGTAGCATTGTAGAGCTTATTAATATTAATTGGTCTTACTATCATATTTTTTTATTACAAAGTTGTTTTTAAAGATACAATAATTCCTTCTATCGTTTTTATTATTCTGATCCAATTTAACAATTAGATAAATCAAAGATTTATTTTGTTCTGAGTCTACGAACACAATTTTTCTTTCAAGCTTTTTATCGAAGATTTTATTTTAAATCATCATAAAAGAAAACAATGTAACAGAGTAATGTGAAAATATTGCATGTATATGTATGTACATTGAAACTAAATGTATGCTTGGTTTGCACTCTAAGGAGTAAGTCAACGAAGCTATCAAGGACAACACTACTTACGTGCATCGAATCATCGATGTTTTATTTATGAAAACGAAAGGCAATTTATGCAAATCACTGTACACTAAAGTAAGCGGTAGCTGAAATAGTTACATAGTTCTTTTCTAATACATACAGTTGATACATCTGAATTACAAAGTAAGAGAAAACATCGACTAACTATAAGCAGTCTAATAATTGATTTTTATTGTTAATTATGTTTGAAATAAAGCTAATTTATTTGAATTTGATCTTGCACATTGCAGTGTTGACCTTACAACATGTACTTAAATTGGGAATAGCAATATTGTTTTCCAGAATGTCAGAAACACCGATTTGGTGTTTGGTCCATAAATGGTCTGTTTTGAGGAAAGAAATATAACTCTTCGAGCGCTTACTGACTCAACAGCCATAATCCATAGATCTAGACCGATTTGGATCTTGAACCAGAGTGAATCTCTGGTTTGTACTCTGCATGAGCCCCACCCAGCTATCTCTGGTCCTGCAAGTAAAATACATCTATATGAATACCATATTGCGCGGCCAAAAATGTACCTTGTCAATTGTGCTAAACGAAAAAAACACTGTTCTTGGAATTGCAATGGAATGTCGTTAAAAATACTGCCGAAACAACAATATCATTGCATCAATACTGCCAATTATCAATACTACGAAAATCAAAAAACCGGAGATCCTATAAATTTATTTTTTATTTTTCAATATATTTTTAAAATACTTCAGATTGAAAACCAGGACATAATGCATACATTTATGAGATCGGGTAATCTTTCATTATATGGGCATTGAAAGTTTTCGGTGTAAAACGAAAACTAGATTCAGTTAGAAAAAAAATTTAGTTTTGCATATTGCAATTACTGCTATAAAATACCACTTATTAGTGACTAAAATTAGATCACCTTATTATTTTTATGCAAATAATGTTATAAAGCAATATTATTTATTATTAGTTGCTAATCACATTTAAAAAAAAAAAAATTAATGTTAATGAATGCTGTCATAGCTCCATTTGTTTTTATGAGCCTCTTTAAACGAAAAAACAATATCAGTTGTAGAAAATAAATGCGTTGAAATCCTAATTAAAATGTGTTAGAAAAATTAAAGTAAGAACAATATTTAATTAAGGAAAATTTTTATTTTCATGGATTCACACCTAAAATTGTATTGCATTTAAAAATTTCAATTCATTCTACCACAAACAATTTCAAATGACTAGATAAAATTTATAATTCTGAGCTATCCTTGGAATGTCCATGTAAGATGCGGCGTTGAAGGACACTTCGAGTTGCGTTGAGAAACGAAATCCCTTTTGCAGTCATGATTTTTTTCTTCGCTTTAGTTTTATCATAAAAATTCATAGCTTTATAATTATTAGTGATGAAATCTTGTTACAGATACACAGCTATAATAAAAAAAAAATATATATATTTGACCCATAGTGTGGATTATTATTTCAAAAATTTTGTTTATTTCAATTAAAATCTCTATTAATTTGCTTTCTACTTATCCCATAGTACATTATAGACCATCGTACAAACCCCTTTTTATCAAATTATTAACATCTGTCTTAAACATCGTAAATAGCTTCCTTCATCCCATCGTAAGCTACAAATATTTTATTTAAGGCAATTCTCGGAATTTGGGCGTTTTCTATTTGGAAATCGGAAAACTTTGCCTATTTAATCAGGTGCTAATAAATCATGAATACCCATTTGCTTTCCACTTGAATCATAAGATAATATAATAACAAAGTCGAAATAAAATGTGAGCTACAAAAATATTGGTCTATTTGGCGTGACCTCCATCCCGAATAAAAGTCAAAATAACGAGGTTATACAGGCCAATCCCCAATATTTTTGTAGGCCACCCTTTTTTTTTCGATTTTGTGATAATTTCTTATGATTCAATTAGAATCTAAGTGGGTATTCACGCGTTTTGGGTACCTTTAAATCTCAATATATGGATCTTACATGAAAAGATTATTGTTTTTAAATTTAACGAGTTGCAGATGCTAAAAAAAAAATTAAATGACCTAACTTATGTAATAATTTTGTCCATTAAAAAAATGAACAGAATATTTTGAGAGTTGGTATGAAAAATATGTGAAATAATGTTTGATGCATGTTTCTATGAAAATGATGATATAGCAGTGTGTGCCAAGTGTATAGAAGATTGGAGTTCTCCTACAAGGCCATCTTAAATAAAAATATAGTTCATCTTCCTCAGGAATTTCCAATCTACCCGATATAAGTAAAAAATAAATTTCCATTTACTTTCAGCGAGGATCATCATGTTGAGTCATCCATTTGTGAGCAAGAAAATAAACGTACGAAAACATAGAAATGCACTTCGTTGTATGTATTTTGATGAAATATGCTATTATATATATATATATATATATATATATATATATATATATATATATATACTTTATTTGTACATTTAATTTTTTGCTTTCGTTTCTGAATTTCCTCTGTTTGCTAAAAATAAAATAAAATACCAAACTATTTCCTGTGACTTGAAAAAAACATGGATAAAATATTTGATAGCACAACCACTCTTCAGGCAACACTTCAGGCACTGAGATATTGAACAACAAACAATTATGAAAATAATAGTGCTTTTCTTGTGCGCCATTATTTTCAAAATTAAAAACAACTTTTAAATGTTCGTATATATTATGTTTATATACAAACAAAATAAACGTTTGTATATTTTAATCGTAAAAGAAACTTTATTTCAGAAGACAAGCAAAATTTTAGATATGTTACATGTAAAAAATCAATGGAATTAATTATGAATTTAGTGATAAACAACTTAATTATTGTTAATTCTTATTTATTTTTATATTAATCAAATTAAATTAAGGCATTTATTAAACCTCAACATTCCCACAACACATTTTTTTAACACGTACTTTTTATTTTATTTTGTAACAACGGTCTAAATGGCCTAGTTTATTGACCATTTGTAATCAATTTAATTTATTATGTTCCTAAGTAGTGGATTGTTAGTAGTTTTTGCTAAGCTGCCTTAATATATATACATTTTTTTTCTGCAACATTCACACCATTAATTTATTTTGGCCAAAGCATTTCTGCTTTGAAATATGTTGAAATTAGTATCTTAAATTATTTATGTTCAGAAATGTTGTTAAAGAAAATTAAGAGAGCTATATTTTATTAAAAATCTTTAGTTTATATTTTAATGTTAACATGTACTGCCAAGAACATAATGTCATGTTTTTTTTTTCTCCTATGAAGCTGTGAAAATAAATTGCTTGTAAATGGAAAATAAAACAGGCCCAAACGTTATAAAATAAAATACATTTTTTTTGAAAACATTTTTATAAATGAAACTTGTGAGGATATTGTGGTGTATTGAAAACCTTCATCTAGTTTGATTAATATTAAATTTTGTATCTCAAACACGCTAAGTTTTTCACAACCATTCAGCTGAGTGTGTTTGAGCGAGGAGTCCTCAGAAGGATTTATGGTCCAGTAAAGGAGGGTGATGTCTGGAGGAAAAGAAAAAATAGGGAGCTCAGTTCTCTCTATACAGACATCGACGTAGTCACGTATATTAAACTGGCCAGACTAAGGTGGGCAGGGCATGTGGCCAGAATGAGCACCGTTGAAATACCAAAGAAAATAATGATGGAAGAGCTACACCTCGCAAGACGGGTAGGAAGGCCGAGGACGAGATGGTTGGACAACGTGGCCTATGATGCGAGAACCCTGCTTGGTGTACGGAACTGGAGAGCTGCAGCAGAAGACAGAGCCAACTGGCGGAGGCTCTTGGAGGAGGCTCAGTCTCGGTAACGGGATGTCGTGCCACATATGATGATGATGATTCAGCTAAGGAGAATGGTGTCTTTTGTATATTGACAGCCAAGCTGTAAAATTCTGTAAGTAAAATTTTATCTTATTAATATAAAATTTATATTATTATTTATTGAACACGTCCACTGCACTTTATGTATTTTTTATGTATTAGGTTAGAAAGATAGAGGAGAGAATATGAGGAGTGGGAACATGTATAAGGGGAGAGAAGGAGGAGAAGGGGTGCAGAATGATAATAATGAATGAAAGAAATAGTAAAAATACAAAAAATAAATAAAAAGGAAAAAAAAAATATATATGTATAAAACATTGTGTACTATGCTCATACATATTGTTAACCCTATATAATTGTATAATAATTTTAAATATTGTCTGTAGTGATTAATAAGTATGCTGTGTTGTTAGCAACCCAATGTAATTGGGCAGCACCCTTTTATTTTATGATAATAAAGTGATTCTCTCTCTCTCTCTCTCTTGTGTATGAGCTTTTCTGATCAATCTTGGGTCCTCGCAAATTTTGTATGACAAAGCAAAAGCGTTCTTTAAAACATTCATTTTTGTCTTGAGAGTGATGAAAAAATTGAACGTTTTTTCCACTTCGGGGCAATAAATGTTTGATTTCCACCTCTTGTTACCAATCAAGGTGAATAAGAAAAAATGTAGTATATTTTTAAAAAATAATGGACTCCTATATACAATCCATATCTAATAAGTCTAATAAGTAAAGAGCCAAGGTTAATAGCATAACATAGTAATTGCTGAATCATAATATAATGTTTATTAACACAGCAGTAAGACAAGATTCTTTTGTGTCAGTTATTTAAGTTTCAAGTTTTGAATGTCAAAGCTTTCATTTTAAACTCTTTAATGCTCTGGGAGCTAAATGTTTTTATTGAGAAACAAGCATCCACACATTAGGAAAATAAGTAATAGAACTTTAAGTTTTAATTCGTAGTATATAACAATAACAACAAAAACCTGTAACAATTTCATAGTTCGGCTAGAGATAGGCTTTTGAGCTTTTCTGGTCGATCTTGGCCATAGACTTATTCAGAAATGAAAACTATAAATATTATTTAAAGAATTACATATTTGTTTCAATAATGCATCGAAACTGAAGAGAAACTCACTTTATAATATAGAATGTTTACATTTTTTATCATTTTATAAATATTTTTAACTTTTGTATTTACAGGATTTTGCAAAATGTATGGTTGCTGTCGACGCAAGAGCATATATACTAAGATTCAGTAAGAAAAGTATATAAATAATTGAATACAAAAAAAAAATAAATAGGTAAGTAATTTAGATATTTAGTTAAGGCTTTGTAACAAAGTTTAACAGTAGTATTTTTCAACTTGGATAGCGGTTATCAGCTTGTTAATGAGGAAAACTAGTTGCCTTTTACTCATTTTTGGTTTATTATTTTCAATAATGAATTCGAAAAACGAATAACAATTTTTCTGTCCGTCCGTCGTCCGGTTTCCTCCAAATCTACCCGACCGATTTTTTCAAATTTGGATTTCAAATTAGAGGTTACCTGAGGATGATCCTCCTTCATCAACATTTCTATCCGCCTTTTCCTTTCAAGATAGAGACAGAAAAACCTACGTTGCTATTGACTGTAGCGCCTAAATGGATGTACCGATTTCAACGAAATTTCGCTAAAGTCTTCTTATCGATCCCCTTTAAATTTATCTATATAACATACTTCAACGAAAAGAAGATGGAAAAAAAGTTACGAGGGATGGCAAAATTAGATTCCGAATAACTCAAAAACTGTACACTTTTTTTGTCAATATTGTATTGTATTCTGTTTAGTCAATATGGCTATTTAAAAGTTTAGGGCATTTCCTAGAAAAAAAAAAAATATATCGTTAAAATTGCACAATTAGGAGCAAATGTGTGGTCTCTAGATTTTTTTATAAGTTATACTGCAAAGGTTATATCCTTTGTTTTGGTTTTGGATTTTTGAATGTGTTACTGAAGGAATGCTACTTTTTTTAGAATATTAATATTAATTAAAAAAAAAAATTAGTCCAATAATTGGAATTACCTTTTATTATTTTTTCTTTGTCACTAGGAAGGTGTATTATTTTGTTTGGGAATAATAAACTATTCTGAAATAACTTGCAGCGTTTTTATATAGGTCCAATTAGTTTAGTAATATAGTTTAAATAATTTAAATTTAATTTCAATTAGTTTAAATAAATAAATAATAAATATATAACTAATTTTGATATTTAGTTTAAGCTTTGTAATAAAGTTTAATCGCAGCATTTTTCAACTTAAATAGCGGTAAAGACATTTGTAATAAGGGAAACGTGTTGCCCCATATCTTTATTTTTAATATAAATTTAATTAATTTATGTTATATATTACTGATATCTTTAGAAACGAAATAAGTTGTTATTAAAAATTCTTTAAAATCAAATATAAAATGATCAAAAGCAATGACTTATAAAACAGAAAACAAAACTTGCAAATTATTTAATTCTGCGAATGCCATTTTTCATTCTACTCAATAATGATACGTATTTCCAGCTATTCGTGATGGTGTAAAATATATAAGATATCTCCGCTGTCACGAAATGACATTGATTTATCGATCTCAATGGCGAATAACATGGGATATTTATCATCATATTGGTAGTAAAAATTTCAACAGCCCTGTTGAACTTGAGAGGTATTCACTCGTAGATATAGATCATAGATATAAAAAGAATCTACATTAATTCGTTATGGGATTGTTGTTTTTGCAATAAAGGTTGTCATGAAAAAAAAATTAAGCTTATAACCTAAAACTAACGGTTTTTTTTAGAGGAGAAACATTTAAAATTTAAACTATTATGGGCAGTCACTTCTCCAGTTACATGCTTTGTATATATACTTCATCATATTGACTTGATGTACTGTATAATTACAGTTATTCATTTCAATAAATAAATATATATAAAATTTGAGTAAAACTATTATACACAACAAAAATATTGTTCGATTGCCTTTGGGTACCTTGAAAAACAACACTCTACCAGTTAAAATTATACGTAATTACAACTGCTCAGGTAGCAATAATAAGAAAATCACGAATAAATATATGTGTATGAAAAGATATCTGAAAAAGTAAAAAAAAAAATCGGAACATAAAAACAAAATTATTAGCATATGTGACCTTAGCAGCAAAGGTGGAATTGTCCATTTTTAATATCTATAAAAATTTGAATTGATAATTGTTGTTTTGTATTACGCATTCATTTATTTAAATTATATAATTGATTTGGTAGGTGCAAAAAGAAGGCTCTCAAGCATAAAAGTTTTCTGATCAAAACAAATTTAAAAATATTAGTTCATGGACATTTTTAAAATACCTGACAGCATAATTTTTTTTTTTCACAATGTAAATTCAAAAACAATGTCACTCTAATCTATGATTCCACTATTGTGAAATGCAAATTCAATAAAATGATTTAATCTTTTTAAAGGTGTAAATATCCGCTATTAACACGTTAACATTTTGAATAGGGATCTTTTATAAAATAAATAATATTTAGCTTGATCAGATAAAATTTTTCTTGTAGAAAATTTAAATATTATCTGCTGTTTGAAACTTTGTGAAATGTTCTTTAATAAAAAACTAAGGTGTGTGCTTTAGAACACCCAAAAGAAGTGAAAACATCAACAGAAAATAGAATAAATAAAAATGACACGAGGTTAATAATGTGAAATATAAATTAGAAATAATAACGCATTATAAATAAAATGAAATGGACATTTCCTTCCTGAACATTAGTTTTGAGATATTTTAATCCATAGGCAAAAATACTTCAATTATTCAACTCCAGTCGACTTTACCCGAATACACGTAAAACTTCGGAGATCTGACGGCTAAATCTGATTCACTCGCCAAAGAAAAAGTGCAAAATGTAGCTAAAGAAGTTTTTACTTCAATTGTTTTAAAAACTATCTTCATCTTCGACTTCCTCGTATTTAGAACAATTGTGCAGACCTACGGTCTTCTCCAATAGCGGATCCAGAATTTAATTTTGGTGGAAGGGGCTTCAGCCCGAAAATTTTATATATATCCAAACGATAATTTACTTCGGAAGCAAATTAATGTAACTATCGTCATAAAATTACGCTGAAGTGATTTTTGTAGACCTATTTAAAAAAAACAATATAATTACACGAACAATAATACTTTTAGAGATATTTTGTTAATATTTTCTTTGTGAAACATGGATATATTTAGTAGCGGTGTAAGCATCACAATTTATAAAAATTGAATAAATCATGATTGTTTAAATATTTAGCTTAGACCACTCACAGTAACCAATATGGACCAATGAAAAAAAAAATGGTGGCACATAAGAATAATAATAGTTGAAAATAATAATAAAAAATAAAAATAGTTAAAAATAATAGTTGCAGACCCGAAAGCACCCCTCTCCAGTAGACCCGCTGGTGATTTCGAAAACCTTTTCAATTAAACTATCTGCATCTACAGAGCAAAAGAGATCAGTGGGCGGATGTCGATGAACTTCCTGATAATACCATATTTCTGCTTCATTTTGGGTCTTGTGTCCAAGTTGGAAGAAAAGACATCTAGACTATTGGTTAGGGGTGGCTATATAACGTTATAATTTCATATAACGTAACGTTTACATAGCCATATTATGTATTTTTGAAGAAATACTGACTTTTTACCATAAAATATCAATATCTCAGTGAATTTTTAAGGTATTGAAATGAAACTTAGATAAAAAATCATTTAGATAGAATAAAATCTTGAAATGATTTCTTAAAAAAAAAAGCTTACTAGATCGAGTCCCCTTTTTGCATACTTCAATAATTAACCGGTGGAAGAACACTTAATGTTAAATCAAGAAATAGACCACCACCATGTCGATAAAGGAAATAGTTAAAATAAAGAAACTGAATACAAATACTTTGAATCTGATGCAATGAATTGCAAGACAAGAGCTCATGGGGTAAATAGGTAAATTTTCAAGTGAAATGTTTTCAATTCATGAATCACTGTTCAATGCTACGATTCATGAATTGTTTATTGATCTGTTTTTTTTCTATTCGTTTTACGAAATAATCTTTAGTAACATTTCACTCGAAAATCCAATTGAGTTTCTTTATTCTATTTCCTTTCTTGTCTTGTAGGTGGTATATTATTTGGTTTAACATTAAAGCTCGTTGTACAGACCCTTTTTTTTTTTTATAAAATTATTAACATCCGCCTAAAACTTCATGAATCGCATCATCTCCTCGTAACCTACAAATATTTTATTTACGAAAATTCTCGGTATTGGGGCGTTTTCAACCTGGAGATCGCGCCAAACTTCATCTATTTAATTAGGTACTAATAAATCGTGAATACCCATTTGCTTTCTACTTGAATTGTAAGATAATATGATCACAAAATCGAAAAAATGTGACCTAAAATATATTGGGCCGGTGGCCTATGTAACCTTGTTAATGACATTTTAGGGGTGGATGTCAGGCCAAATAGAACAATATTTTTGAAGGCCACATTTTATTTCGACTTTGTGATCATATTATATTACGATTCAAGTGGAAAGCAAATTTGTATTCGTGATTTTTTAGTACCTAATTAAATAGGCAAAGTTTGCCGATCTCCAGATTGAAAACGCCCTAATTCCGAGAATTGCCATAAATAAAATATTTGTAGGTTACGATGAGATGAAGCTATTTACGAAGTTTCAAGCGGATGTTAATAATTTGATAAAAAGGGGTCTGTATCACGGACTACTAGATGTTCTTCCAATGGCTAATTACTATGGTATCTATGTTTGCATAGAGGCACCGTCATATTTTGGTTAGAGATTAGTACCAAAACCAACTTCAGGAGACTGTCTTCGTATATTAAGATGTTGTGTTGTTGATTGATCAGTCTTAGAAATCTCAAGTCATATGAAAGATTTTCTTTTCATTCTTTCAATTTTTCATTCTAGCGTGCCTATTCGGAACCAAGTGTCTTGACCAAACCATAGTACTGAGTTTATTTCACTATTGCATAGTTGAAAATCCTCTAGTACGTAAGCTGCTTACAATAACTTTTTTTGTTTTGTTAAAATCGAAATCATTTTACGTATCAGTGTACGCGATAGTAGAAATATAAAAAAAAAAATCAAAATGCGATCATTGAAAAAATAAATTTATGATGGTATGTTCGACAAAGTATGTGAACTTCAGCATAGGAACATAGCTATTTTAACTTTTTACATTTTTTTCTGGATATCAGTTTAATCCTGACCTATCAGTTGTTCATCCGTTGATCCTATGTTGAAGTCAAGTTATTTAAGTATTTCAACTTAATGACTTACCATTCTATTTGTCTCATTAATCTTGCCAATTTGAGGAAGGTTTCGGCTTATTATCAAGTATTTTGTTTTTCATAGTTTGCTTGTGAGCCGATTTGTTTCCTTTCTCTTATCAGATTACCTCTTGTCTAATTCTTTCAAGATCCATTATTTATTATATATTTATACTACCATCGAGTCATGCCTTTTTGCCCTTTTAATTTCTTTTCCAAAATATTGCAAATATACTCAAGACAATTTCTTATCAGAAGCCATTAAATGTTAGCTCTGTATATTTTAACATATGTTAGCACTAATAATATCTGTCACTCGAGGAAAGAACAATGTCTTTTTACTTTAAGTGGTAAATCCATTCATGTTGATTTTGTTAAAAAGAAAAGTCATCGAAATTTTATCTTTTAAATACGTTATGTAATGATTTGTTACATAATTTTGACCAAAAGGAAAAACAAATCATTTAATTGTAATTTGTCACTACGACAATATGTATCAAGAATACTTGCGTTTTATAATAATATTGCGTACTAATAAATAAAACTCCAAAATAATTAAAAAAATTTCATTATAAAGTAGTAATCAGATAGTGAAAAAAGATCAATAGTATTAACAAGTATAATTCAGCAATGATCACGAAAATCGATAATTGATATTACTATCTTAAAGATTTTTTTTGTGGTATTGTATATGAAATCAGGATCAAATATATATATATATATATATATACATACATAAATACAAGGGTTTACCCACAAGTAGAGGGGTTTAACGACGAACCAATCCACATTTTACAAATTATACAACCGTTCATTTAGTTGTTCTACTCGTTGCTCAAATTGTATAATTGTAATTTACATGTATTCTATAATTCAGATTGTATGATTTATATAAAATATATGGAGTGAATAAATAAATAAATCGCCTTACTGCCAATTTATATTATCACGTAACTATAATTATTCATATATATATATTAGTTTTAAATACTAAAAGTGGAAGACCAAGACCAGGAATGGCAAAAAAAGAAAAAAAAATCGATTTTTAAAATAAAAATTAAGGCAAAATAGTTAATAATACTTGACAATGTTAGTTACTATGTGTTAATAATTAGTGTAACCAATATACTTTTGCATTTAACTCCTCTAATTTTTTATTCGGGCTTGGTTAGGTCTCTCCTATCTAAACAATTACAGTAATATCTCTACTGTAATAGGCTAATAAGTAACTGCAAGTCTGTTGCGAGACTCTTGCGAAAGACCAAGACCATGACCAAGACTGAGTTTGCAAGACCAAGACTCGTCTCGGTCTCGCATTTGGGCAACACTACCAAGGGGTGACCCTGTTCAAATGATCTCCTTGCACAACAGTTGACCAAGAAATAGTTCTTTCGCTAAATAGTACTGAACCCAGGACCCTTCATGTTGACAGGTTGTAGTGGTACAGGTTTAAATAATAAAACAAGTTCATTAATTGCAGATTTTTTTTATTAACAAAAATAAAAAGGTTTTGCCATTCCACTGTAAATACATTGTATGATCTTTCTACCAATCTCTGAATCTGTGATGTATAAGATGATTTATCCATTTTGACGAAGTTTAATAGACCGCGTAGCCTTGAATATGTAAAAAGGATTCTATTCGATAGTCCTTATATGTACACGACATCTTCCTTCCCATCTGATAAAAAAATTAATGTTACTTTATGATTTTCACATTTTTGTTCGGTTAAATCGAACTTATAAATTATAAGCATTTGTTCAAGAAAAAAATGTTCATAATAAACTTTTTATGTTCCATAGCTGAATGTTGTAAAGTTAAAAATAGACTTAATAGAACTTCAAAGTTAAATAAAGCAATGTTGTATTGAACGTAACATAGAGCATTGGGTAACCATTGCTAAGTATGTTCTTGAATCCAATACTCAAAAGTATCATGTTTCATTATACAATTCACTTCACAATCGAGATGAAGAAAAACACCTCAAATTCTCATGGGAATGTATAATACCTAAGCTCGTGTTTCATTAGATATTACCTTGGGTTATGTGATTATAAGTAGTCGGAAATAGCCAATTCAGGTGCAATAACGAGGAATAGGAAAAGTGGCACTTGGCTTCGTGTTGGAATCAGTGGGCGACCAATTTCGGGCGTAATTTTATTTTTAAGTTAATTAAAAAAAAAATTTTTTCTAGTGAGTGGGGTAACTCAGTGGTAGGGTACTGAGTTTCCAATGCTAAAGGCCACAGGTTCCAACCCCGGCTCATGGCAGAAAATTCATTTATCTGTTTCATTGGCCATGGAGCGACCCTGGGTTAGGTGACCGTCCTGGGGCACACCCAGCCTCTATAAAGTGGTTACCCTTAATTAAATAATTGATTAAGGGGGAAAACCTGGCGGTTGATCTCGGTCACATCACCTCCTTGCACAACCGTTGACCTAGAAATAGTGCTTTCCCTAAATACTACTGAATCCAAGACCCTTCATTGGTTGTAGTGGTCTAGGTTTTTTTCCCCTATTTTAATCCAGTTGATAAAATGGTTTAATATTATGGCTTAGTATATTTTATTTCGAATATTTATTTATGTACTTACATCAACAGAGCAAATAGGAAACAATGTAGATAAAAGAAATATGTGGTAGTTAGCCGAAATATACACCCTAATAACATCTGCGTGGACTCTAAGTCATTCCCGAAAGTAGACAGATTCAAATACCTCGGCTCCACAATAAACTCAATAAATGATCAGATAACAGAGATAGACCAGCGAATAACAAATGCGAACAGATCTTTCTTCTCCCTTTCAAGGTTACTGAAATCCAGAAAAACCTCCAGAAATCTAAAAATAAGGGTGTACAACCCCGTGATTAAGCCAGTTCTGCTGTATGGTTGTGAAACCTGGGCTCTAACCGCACACTAGGAGTCAGAATTGAGAGATTCGAAAGAAAAGTTCTCCGTAAGATAGCACTACCTATATGGGACCAGAACGTTGTCACATGTAGGCGAAGGAACAATAAGGAACTGCTGAAAGAAACAGTCAATATCTAATGATATGAAGGCAAGGAGGTTAAAATGTGCGGGGCATTTAGGAACAATGAATGCCAGATTTGTAGGCAAGATACCACATGAGAGACCAAAAACCAGATGGATAGATAGGATAAACAAAGATACGACTGAGCTTCATGCCGCAAACTGGAAAGCAGTAGCCCAAGATAGGCAGAGGTGGAGAAGGCTGGTTCAGGCGGCCAATGATCTACAAGGCCAAAGAAAAATAGTCATTTCAATAATCTAAAAAAAGCTTCGTAGAAAATGAATATTACTCCAAATCAATTCAACACAGTGAGGATTGGTGTTGTTATTTAGATATTGGTTTACTGAAGCGTGAGTTTTTCAAGCCATAGGGCAGTGTAAGGACAATGCAACATGCAATATATGTATATATTGCCTATATGCAATATATGTATATATGTTTATATCTCATTTTGATTTATTAAATTATGATTGCCTACGGAGGCATACAGTTTCAATTATTGTCCAACAATTCAACGAAACCAGGGTTTATTTTTATACTGAAAGTTGGCATAGTTTACTTAATTGTGTTTGGATACAACTAAAAACTGTAGTCATTAGTTTACTATAGTTCTGTGACTATCTAGATTTTTCCACTTGTCTTTTAAGAAGATAAAAAGACATCCTTAATAGCAAATAATACTATCCTTTCACAAAGAGGGAATGTACTAGCATATCTTCTTGCAGCACATTGATCAATTATTAGTGAAATATACATCGATGCAGTCGCATGCCCAACCGAATGAAATTCAGAATTATTGTGACAATACATTAAATTTACTTTCTACGTGTTTACTCTCCCACATGCAAGGAGCTTTCTGTGTGTTGATATCTGCTGATGACACGAACGCGCAAGAAGTTATAACGACCACACACGGTTTCATTACTCATATAGATCGACTTCAACCTATCAATGTGTTTAAGTAGTTAAAGAAATCGAATCCATCGCTTAGAACGGGTCGGGTGTTTCCGTAGCATTTTCAAAATTTGTATTAATTAATAGCTATTTATTTGATTGTTTTTAATTTATCAAGTTAGGTTTTTAATTTATCAAGTTACGTTTTGAATTTATCTTATCGAACATCAAGAAAATAAGAAACAGCTCTACGCAGATTAAGAATTGGACACTGTGAATTGTCGCACGCCTACCTATTAAACGGACTCGACCCGACGACCTGTGAGAACTGCAATTTCCAAAAAACTGTAAAACATATTTACAAGACTGCCTTACAATGAAAATTATCAGGAAAAAATTAAACATGGCACCAAACCTACCAGAAAATTTAAAAGATAACGAAGAAGCTGTTAAAAAAAACATTACCATTCATAAAAGCGGTGAAACTGTATTATAGAATTTAACTTATAAGTGTTGCCAATGATCACAAATTTGTCAAGTATTGGCAATTTATCATATATACATCTTTATATCATCGCGAAATTACGTATAATATGAAATGAAACCAACAAAAAGTAGGGAAAACTTAAAATATAATAAAATATTTATACAGTAATTGGAAAATATTCACAGTTTGTTTAAAAATATTCACTGGATTGACATATTTATTTCTATAGTGAGCTTTTTGAGCACAATAATTTTTTTTTCTGAATTTTGTTTATCATTATGGAAGGAATGAGAAACAAAAGTGTAACACCAAGCCAATTCAATAAGACATGTCAACCCCCTAAATCGATTATAAGGTCTGCCCATAGTCTTATAAACTGCGAAACAATGTCGGGAATGGTAGAAAAATGTTCTGCTTTTATTTATTCATAAGATTTACAACTCTATAAATTTAAAAATACATCCAGTAAATGTACACACAGTAATAATACAATCACATGAAAACGCTTGTTGAGAAACTCATTGGTAGCACTCTAATAATATATTTACATAAGTAGTTCACTAGACATCTTCTTTTCAGACGCCTCGGAGGGTTATCAGAGATCGAGGAGGAAACAAGGTTTGAAACGAGAGGGTTCGGATGGTTTTGAAGGTTATTATGGAAAGATAAGTATCTGGATATGGCTAAATCGAAAACATATGGTACGTCAAGGTCGTTATGAAGGATTTTATTTGTGAAAAAGTAAGGATTTTATGAAGGATTTTGAATTGTAAGGATTGAATACGAGAGGAATTCGATGGTTTAATGGAGCCGCAAAGCTCAATTTCGTTCAAATTGGCCTTATTATAGTCATGTATATGGGTCTTTTGTAATATATGGGAAGTTTAGAGAGTTTGTCTAGTAAGTGCTGCAGTAGTCGAAAACGTCGAGCAGTTTCTTGTCGTTTCAGTGTTGTATGAGGATTACAAGTGAGTCGTTTGTCCAGATGGAGTCCAAGGTATCGGATTTGTACAACAAGGATAAGTGGTGAATTGTTAAAAGATACTATATGACAGGAAGTCATAGGCTTACGTCGAAGAGTGAAGGTAATTTGATGGGATTTATTTTAATTCTCCAGTTCTGACACCATTCTTCAAGATTTGTGATATGTGATTGAAGAGTGTGGGATGCAATTGATGGATGTTCTAAACCTCAAAAAGTACGATTTTATAATACCCTCTCTGCTGGCCTTCGATACAGTACGAAATTCTATTATTTTCGGAGAAATACGGCTATGAATAAAACAAGTTTATATAACGACAAAGAAACTAAATACTGAAATAAACCTACTCTACCGCAATCGACAGGTGGTTTTGTGCCCAGCACTTTGTAAGTAAGTACAAAGTTTTTAAGTCGAGGCTTTTTTGGTCTTAAAAATATTTATTTAATTGAAATAATAATAATGACAATTAAACAATAAATTTATTTCTTTATGTAATTTTCGGTTCATTGTTATTATCTCTGATGAGTGAAGGTGGAGTTAAGAAAATGTTTATCAGAAACGCGTGAAAGGAAAATAGCTAACATTTGAGCTGTTATATAAGATATTTACCTAAACGATATAGAATCAGGCACTCACTGATTATTGTTTAAACTAATATGATATAAGTGTTTTGATTAATTGGAGTTCACAAAGTATGAATTGTTAGAAAAACTAGGCTGATGAGTAAGATAGATTATGTTGTTTGTTTTCCTAGATATCTCTATTCTCGAAGTGAAAACTAATATTGATACTTATTTTGTTTTACATTTGATGAACGCTTTGGGCATGGACTAACATTTTTCTCCTAATCGCAACTTCACAACACGACCCCAAAATACGTTCTACTTCTCGTATTTTATTGCTTTCTCTTATTAGATAAGCTTCTAGTAAGATCCCCACAAAAATGGTTTTCTTCTTGTTGAGCTAGTCAAATTTATTAAAACTCGCCTTTTCTGTTTTCAACATTTTTTAAAATTAAATATTTAGAATGACTAGTGTTCAAAATCCGACCATAATTCATTACTGAACTTTTGAGGAATACATAATAAATTTTCATCTTTACAATTTCTTTTTCTATTCTTATTTAATTGTACTAACACTTTTGTACATACTTACAAAAGAAAACAGAGCAGTATCATTTGTGTACTTCTTGTGTTTTAGGTAAATAAAAATGTGAATCCATCGTAACTCTTAAAAAAAAATAATATTTCAACTCACTTTGCTTACTCAGTGTAAATTTAAGGCAAAAAATTTTCATTTTACGAATTCTATGACAATTCGTATTTTAGATTTTTCCAGGTACGAAATAGAAATCTTAATTTGATTTCTTTTTAAAAAAATATTTGAAATCATATTGCTCGTTTGGTCGGTACAAATAGAAACATTTCAATATTATACTTATATTGTAGCTATATTTCAAATATATAAATTAGTCAGAATAGAACTCTGTTAAAAAATATAAACCGAAGAAAATATTAAAAATATCTTATCGGGCATGATTCTTTTCGAGTGTGATGTTTTTTTTTTTCCATTTTGTGAAGAAGCTTTCAAATATTCGCAGTACACAAAAAAAATTGTGTACTTTTCGAGTTATTAAAATTCAATTTATTTGAGCGAATAAAATTCAGAATCCATCTTTTTTTTTCAGCCTCTTTTCGGGGCAGTATGGTGTATAAATAAATTAAAAGAGCTTTAATGTGACCTTAATGCTCAATAAAATCATTACAGTCATTTTGGCGCTATAGTGAGACACGTTTTTTGGCCGCAATTTCGAAACGAAAGGCCGGATGGTCATGACCATCCATAAACATTTCATGAAATGTTTATAAAAATATAAAAACACTCCTGAATTTGATTGAAACGTTGTATCAAAATTTCAATCAGTGAAGAACTTTCGGAGATAAGCGGTTTCGAACAATCTAATATTTTCATTTTTATTTTTGTACACTGTTATCGATTTTTTAAAAATTTATAACACAGAGGAGAAAAACTGTTTTACTATTTATATAATGATTCCAGGGAGGAGTGGGGGAAAAGAGAGAATCAGGGTACGTTTCACGAAATCTAATTTGGTATATGACTCTGAATGGAATCTAAGGTTTTCTTGATCAAGGTAACAAACCGTTTCATTATCTTTTAAAATTATGATAACAAATAGTTTTAACTGAATAGAACGGATGAAATATTGTAAGTAGTAGAGCCGCAGCGTGGATTTATAACAGTATAATTATTTTCTTCCAGGATAAAGAGAAGAATGATTTTTGTATGAAATTATCGTGAACATATAGTTATGTATTAGGTAAGTAGGGAAGGAGTGTAGATAAGTTTTGATCAATATTACGAGTCCGTCATTAAGAGCATAATCATTCGGGCGTGATGTTGAAGAGGAGGTAAGGAGCTGTTCTTGAAAGAGAAAGCAAAAAACAATGGTAGGGTGAGTAGAGTAAGTTGAGCTTCCATTAATGGCTCATTGAGCTCGGGTAGCGCCGTCATTCAGGAAAATTAGTTCACTTGTTACTGAGCCATGACCCTTGCGACGAATTTAACCATTCGTGAAATAGTTTTCTGTGCATTTTTTATTAGTATTAAGATTGTACGTTCATCATGATGTGTGGTTATTTCTACGTTCAATAAAAATTAATCCAATTGGATTGGATTCAATTTACCAGTTCAAACCTGGAATTGAAACGGAAAAAAATCTTTTATTTTTAAGAAGATCCGGTATCCATGAAACTTTTAAATTCTTCTGTAACTAGAACTTTTTATCTTGTAACTTTTCAAGTAAAGGTTTTATTGAACTTTTATTTTTAAAAACTTTTGTCGATCTCTCTAAAAAGTCTATATAAAAAATGAGGTTCCAATCTATCACCAAAATTGTGCCTTAAAATAAGACAGATGTTGGGTTCTAATTAGACTTTAAGTGAGTGATTTATTAAATGATTCTCACTATCTGAAGATGTACACGTTAGGTTAATACTGTGAGGTTCTTCGTTATCAGTTGTTACTCATTATATGTCTTTTTTATATTCAATACATCAATTTCTGTCAGTGTGGAGCACATGGTATGGAAAAAAAAACCTTGGTTGCAGATAATGTTTTCTTCTAAACTATTTCTCTCAACTGAAACTTGTTCCATAAATAATTTAATAATATTTTAACAAAACTATACAAACATTTTTATGACGAAAGAAAAATTTCGTTTCGTAACTTTTGACAGTTCAGAAAAAATAAAAATAGTTTAGAACATGTTACTTACACAAAAGTTAAAATACTGAAGGAAATATTTTTTTTTGTTAATTTGTAAAATAATAAATCTGAAACTGTCAGAAAAGAGAAAGTAGTTTTAGTCCCTTTTGAAGTGGTTTAAATTGCTTATCCGCTTTCTAAAAATAAAATCGTCGAAATTATATTGATGATTGAAACTGACTATTGGAATGTAAAATGCTAATTACCACACAATGGTTTATTTTTTAAATTGACAATCTATAGAATAAAAAAATAACTGTTTACGGCTTCTTTTTCTTCTGATTTTGTTATCATGATGTTAAAACTCTTTATATTTAGGCTTCTATTCGGCTGCCACCTTGAAACGTTTTAGCACGTTTTAGAGGACGGTTTTTGTTTTAAAATTTAATCATCGCTTTTTGTTTTTTTAAAAACTATTTACTCAAATTAGTAGGATTTAAAATTATGTTTTATGTTTGATAGAAAAAGTTCATAATTGAAATAAAAGACAGATATTAATTTTTTTACTTCGAGCCTTTAATCTTTTTATTATTTTTGCTAACATGCGTTTGTAATTTTTTCACTACTTTATGTTTGACAGTAGTTGTGAATTTGAGATATGTAATAACGGTACTTTGATTGTGTACATGGTAGTAGAATTTTTTAAATATATTTTTAATACTGAAGCTATAATTAGCAGAAGCCAGAATAATGCATACAGGAAATAATGAAAGCGTTGCACTTAGTGTCTGACGTTCTTGCTGTCATTGCTGATTTTGTCTATAAAATATTTCTAAACCTCGAAATATGACCATAAATCATTTTAAAAAACGTATCTCGAAATAATTATTTATGATTTTTATATTATTTTTTACATTATTATTTTTATTTCCTCAACCCTGCAGGGTCACTTAACGTGTTTTAATTACACTCATATAGAGCTTTATATTTTTTTAAAAGCCCAAGGTTTTTTTCACGGATTGTTCATTGTCAATCAAGTTTTTATTTAGGCTTCATGCCATATGCAATTTTTTTCTTATATTTTTAAATATTGGGCAATCTTAGTTAATGTGTTGACTGTTCTTTGCACCTTACATCTCTCGCATGTTCGTGGGTCCAGCCCTCTTGATAGATAGGCATGTGGAAACTCACAATGCCCAATCCTATATTGGCTGAGGACTGTCTTTTGTTTTCTTGAGAGTCGGTTAGAAGTTTTCCATTTGGAACAGTGGCTATGTATTTCTTTTAATCTAGTTACTTTTCGTTGTCATCTGTTATGTAACATTTTCCGCACCTTCTTTATCTGTTGCAAAAAATCTATGGAATTTTAGTGAATTGTAATCGAATTTCTTTCTCGCCATATTGGCTGTTCTATTCGCTTGTTCATTTTCGGCGATTCCACAGTGTGAAGGGAACCAGAAGAACATTATTTCCTTTCTCTTTTCTATTAATTTCCACTAAATTTTGACCGCTGAAATTCCATTCATTGAGTCATTGAGTCCAACTGTTACTCTCAGTTGTCTCAATACACGTTAAGGTTTCTCTTTTCGCAACCATCTCTTCACTAAACACAGAGCAGATCTCCGGAAGTTTAAAGAACCTTTAAATTTGAAAATTGGCAATAGCGCATCCTACTCCATTCTTTACTTTTGAGGCATCAGTGTATATTACAGTATATTTTTTGTGTATTTCCATTATTCCAAAGAATAAATTTTGTGCTTCAATTGGGAGTAACGTATCTTTATGACAGTCATCGATTTTTATAGAAACAGTTATAGAACTGGAGAAGTATGGATCGAAGGGAAGGAAGGGGTTTATTATATCCGGCATTTCTAAAACAGTTTCTACTTTTAGTTCTGAAACATTTTCGGGATGTATTTCTATGAAATATTTCTCCCACCTGTTGCCTACTTCCTCTCTATGTGATATTATTTTATTTAATATATGTTTTGGGTGTGTCTTAATTTTGTTTCCGTACTTCAGTGTGTAAAATTGTTTACTATAATAAAGAAAAGAGTTGACTTAGACAGGCACGGGCGGATCTACGGGGAGGGGGGGACGAGACTTTCGGGCTGAAGCCCCCCTCCAAAATGGTAAAATATAACCATGTTTTATGGAAAAATATATTAAAAATTATCTCTTAAAGTATTATTGTTCATGTAATTACATTTAAAAGGACTTCAGGAATCACTTAAACATCATTTCATATAGATAGTTAGTTTCTTTCTTTTTTTCCAAAGTAATTATCGTAATTTTTATGAAAAAAAAGCTTTCGGGCTGAAGCCCTTGAAGAAAATTAAATCCTGGTCCGCTAGTATAGACAGGCATAACAAAAGAAACATTTTCATAGCTTTATTCAAACGTGAGACACGCGAGGAAAGGGATCCTACATTAAAAACTTAAAAAAAAAAGTTCACTAATAATTTTTGGTAATAATTTTATCGATTCCAATTAATTTTCCAGTGGTATAAAATAGGTTAAATTCGTGAACAATAAGTATCCCAGGAGGTTTAATCTTTTATCGAAAACATTATTTTTAATACTCACTGTTTATTACGGTCTCAGAACCAATGGTTTACATTTAATGGAATACCCTTCGATAGTTAAAAGTTCGTCAGATCTTCAGGTGGATGATAAGATCAATAGAACATTATCTATTTTATTTATCATCTGATATAGTTATAACTAAGGAGCTAAAAAAAAAAAAAAATAAATTGAACACTCACTGTTGACCTTGTTCCTTTTATCTCATTAGAATATAATGACTGAATCAATGATATTATGACAACATTGTCATCTTTCTAATTGATGTTATAACGAATTAATTTGTTTTCATTTGATTATCATTATATAATATGTTTATAGTGTATGTAAACTCAAAAAATATGGTGCGCGCAACACACAACTTCAACTTTGAATAGAAATTATTTTCTGATTTTCTGGCAATGTTGAGCAATTATAAAATTATTGAAATGCTTTTCAAACGGAGCTAAAGCTTAAAGCTTACAGCTAAGAACTCATTAATTCCATTAAAATGACACAAATCCTATTTATTATATCGAAGGCTGGCAATAAAAATCTAGATACTCCATCTGCTTTTATGAACCACATAACTTCAGTCTCTGAGCCTTTCAGTTGCCAAAACGGCTAACTCCAATTTAAAAATTTTTGAGTAATGTCATTTTAGTGATATTTCTAATTAGAAAAGTTATATCTATGAAGACAGTGAGGAAGTTGATTCCGGAGTAGATGATTGCAGTGTTGAAATATGGAGTTATTATTTTTGTCACTAGAAATAACATGGATTGTTATTAAGACTAATAGTTATTAAACATTTATCTTCCATTGTAAAGTTTACAAAAATGAAATTATGAGATTTTCATTGCCTGCCATGGATAGGTCAAATGTTGTCACACTAATTGTAAGTGGATAATGTTGGGATTTCACAAAATAAAAATTTATCAATTTATTCATTAATTCAATGTTCTAAAAGGTTACTGGGTGATTTTTCGGAATAAACTGCTGAAATATAAACCTAATTATTTAAATATTATATCATATCTAGATTTATTAAACTACAGTAAATATATTTAATGTTACAAACATATGCATGAAATATTTTTATACTTCACTTCTTCTATCACAAAAATATAATGAAATAATATTATAAACAATCTCATTTCCTTGATTCGAGGAATTCGAA
The DNA here is from genome assembly GCA_928085145.1 of Nezara viridula. Lineage (NCBI taxonomy): Eukaryota > Metazoa > Arthropoda > Insecta > Hemiptera > Pentatomidae > Nezara > Nezara viridula. Next base: position 44,487,724 of record OV725077.1, on the reverse strand, counting down.
ATACTTTTTCCAACAAAAAAAATAAATAAAATTTCACATTTAGCAAGAAAATGTCATTTAATTTCCTTGCAAAATCGCGATTTACGTTAAATAATGTTAGTTTTCTGATTATTTTTTGTATTTTTTTAGTCACTTTGTCACCTTCTACAACTTTATTTATTTGGTATTATTTTTTTCTAAAATTCTCCGATTTCCAATGATATATTATACGTATACATTCTACTATTATTTCCGGAGATTCATTTTCGAACTGAATAAACATTTTTCTTTTTTTCTCCATTATTAAATGATCAAATTCTTAAAAAAGTTATATTTGGTACTTTTTCGTAATTCCTAACAATGAGAGGTAGTTAATTATTCAAAATAAACCAAATTGAAGGTACTTTAGAGGAAGAAATGTTGACATTCGGCATCTAAGCCCTGTAAAGTGACATCAATGAGATTAAGACCTAATAAAGAATTTTTAACTATACGATGATACACCGAGATTAATCAAGATATCAAATCGTTGGAGCCGTTTTTGAGAATATCGTAAAAATGTGATTCACCGTTGATGTAAAGTGGCACTTCCGAGTATCCGATTTTAAGGAAAAAGTTGCTGTAACATCTCAGTCATATACCTATCTTAAAAATGTACGACCTATCAGTTTCGTACGACTTTTCGTTTTTGAGTTAGACTGTTCACATACACAAACACACACACACACAGACTACTTTGTGGGACTTATTTGGACTGAGGTGAACTCAAAACGTTGAAAACACTGAAATTTTCACTATATCGATATACTACATATATAGGTAAGTGAAAGTAAAAATCTGAAAGCTGAATTTTTTTTTTTTCTTCAACAACAGAGATAGGCAAGCTTTTTATTCTTGCGAGAGGTTAAAAACATCTGGTGCGCTCATCATCCAACTTTCATTTGCCGCTCTACTTCGAATGTAAATTATTTTCTGGCTATGTTGGGCTGTTAAAAATAGTTTCAAGTACATTTTTAACGGTGATAAACCTTAAATCTTACAGCTAAAGCTCATTAAGGCCATTAAAATAACACAAACCCTATTTATTACACCGACGGTAGTCTAGTATCAATTTAATCAAATTCTATTACAATCTTAATGAAGTATATGCATATCCATATTCTTTTATTTTAGGAATTGCGCTTACCTGCAGAAAAATAAGAGATAACGATGTATCCCAGATAAATTGTGTTAAAAGCCTATAAGAAATGTGTTAAAAGGCTAAAGATGTTAATGGCTAAACGTTCGAACATAAACTATTATAAGATTAAATTTCTTTTTCTTTGTTTACACGAGAGAAATGATAAGGAAACTACACTGACTTACGTTGTAGGAGTTTTTCTTATCTAAAACGGGAACAATATATAATTTTAGATTTAAGAACATTAACAAGTTATTACAGCCATTAGTTGTATAACGATTAAAGTATTCATAGTGTCTTATTGTTAATGCTGGATCAAAAGTGAATAGATCACAATTTCTTTTCTTTAAACAAAGCGCTTAGAAACTACAGTCAACTGGGTCAGAAGTGAAAGGAGGACCATTGATTAAATTTTAGGATCACAAATCTTTACTTTTCAGATTCACTTCCATCAAAAGCTTAATGATTTGTTTAATCTTGGAACTATATTACAGGATACCTTATATTTCTAAAATTTGAAAGGTTTTGAAAATATTTTTTGGATCATTCCCTCAATTTGAATCACTTACATAGTTTATGTTTTAAATTTATAAATTTTTATAGAAAAATAGATTGACTATCGATTAATTGCCTAAGAATGAGAAAAACCAACTTTATTCTAGGGCAAAGGATTCTTACAATATTATTAAGTATTTGTTTAAACCATGATTTGGAATTGTTATATATTCGTTTCCAAACCAGTCATGAAATTTTTAACTATTATTTTTAAAGACAAATTTTAAAATCATGCTTTATTTATGTATAAAAATCAGTTTTCTCCATAGCTTTGAAAATAATGACCACTCAAGGAGATTGAAAAATTTCATTAAAAAAAGGGGAGGGAGAGTTCAATTTATTTTTTTGGCTATTTCTTATAAGATATGTTAGAAAAATATTGTATATATCAACATACAAATATTAAAATTTGACAATCGTAAGCGATATTTTTTTCAACAAAAAAATAATTAACAAACAAGAAAAAGAATTGTGAAAAAAAAGGTGTCTACAAAGTGGAAAGCGGCCACGGGTTTGTGTTGATTTTGTTTTATTTATTTATTTTTTTAATTTTAATTGATTAATATTAAATTTTTCCATAATTAAGGGCATTAGTAATAGAAAAAAGTAGCTCATTCACACTGTATCTACAATAAATTAAACATTAAAATGATAATACTAAATGTAAATGTGTATAAAGAAAAATAAACTGAACTAATCAAAATAACAACTTAAATACAGGCATACTTTTATAAAATATTTACAGAATTTATTCACTCAGGAGAATTCCGAGCTAACTTCATCCTCCACTCTTGGAAGGAAAGGCAGGACTCTAGGAGATCCCAGCGCTTCTCGCTCAGTTGCATTGCAGGTACTAAGAACCAGTAGGGATCATTTTAATAGACAATGCCTTGTACTTATCTCACTTATGTTAGTAAGTTTCATTAACCATCTGATCAATTAATCCAGCGAAAGGAGTCATTAAATATTAGATAGTGAATTTTAGCGTTCTACTTTAACCATATCTATAGAACAAGAATTTCCTTAAGCAGACTGATGATTTTTTACTCTGTTTAATCCAAATATCGTGCATTTAGTGAAAACATTTTTAAATTCAAAAGGATTTGTGTTATTTTTATGCTCTTGATGAGCTATTTTATCGATAAATATGATCGATAGTAACAACTACGTATAAATTGAATAGTTTAAATAGCTGTTTCTGAGGGCAGCATTGAAATGTTCCGCCGCTTTCTTAATAAAATAATGGAAATATAAACAAATCAGGAAATAAATAAAATTAATGGGAAGGAAAGTAATTGTAATCAGGGATTACTGAAATATGGACTGACAAATATTAGTAAATCTGAATTTAGACGCGATGAAGTAATCTTTCTTGGGCATAAAATTTCGAAACCTGAACTACAATCTTTGCCAAAAAAGGTGTAGGTAATAGTTAATTGGAAACGAACGGAAAAACTACAAGAAATCTGAGTGTTCCTAGATTTTCTGAATTTTTACCGGAAGAACATTAAGAATGCTGCTCAAAATAAAGCTGTACTAAACAACCTATTTAAAAACGTTAAGAAAAATAACAAAAGAAACGTACAGAGGACTGAAGAAACTGTAAGGAAGTTAGAAGCTTACAAAATGATCTTGCTGAGCTCGCGTTACTAACTTACTCTAAGATGGAATGCAAAGTAGCATTATTCGTAGATGCTATTTTTCTTTATACACATTCGTAAATGTGTATAAAGAAAAATAAACTGAACTAATCAAAATAACAACTTAAATACAGGCAATCTTTTATAAAATATTCACACTGTAAAGAAGTTAGAAGCTTACATAATGATCTTGCTGTGTCCGCGTTACTAACCTACTCTTCGATGGAATGCAAAGTAGCATTATTCGTAGATGCGTCAAATATAGCAGTTGGGGGTACTCTACAACTCTGGGGGTATTCTATAAGAAGTTTTTAATTGGAAACCGATTGGATTATTTTTTAAAAGGGTAAACGAAACAGAACAAAAGCACACAGTGCTTATGACAAAGAACAAATGATTATGTACCATTAATGTTTTTTAAGCAACACTTAGAAGGACAAATTTTTACATAGTCCAAGTTTGAGAATTTTTTTGCTTCAGTTAAATTATGCTTACATAATCATGAAACATAACCCATGAACATATAGACTAACAATCAAGAATAGTTCTATCGTTTAACCTACGATACGGATCATAAACCATTAATTTTGGTATTTACGGAAAAGATCTGATGCGCGCATCACACAACTTCCACCTACCGCTCTACTATGAATAGAAATTATTTACTGGCAATGTTGGTCCATTATAAAATTTTTGAAGTTTATTTTTAACATAGCTAAAGCTCGAATCTTACAGCTTAGAACATATTAACACTATTAAAATGACACAAGCCCTATTTAGTAGGTAGGCAATAAAAAAACCTCGTAATCCCGTCTGTTTTGGCAAACCCTTCATTCAGTTTCTGAGCTATATTTACTCAGAGAGATTTGGAAGTACATCTGCATATTTAACCAATAAATGATAATGGATGTATTACTACCAGTTATTAAACTCTTATTTTTCCATTGTAAAGTTTACTAAAATGGAGTTACTAGATTTCCATTGGCTACCATAGATAGGTCGAATGTTGTCACACTAATTGTAGACGGATAATGCTGTTCGGCAGATGGAAAATACGTCAAATTATTCACTAATGTAATTTTCTAAAATGTTACATGATGACTTTGCGAAATCGACCGACGTTGGATATCTAATTATTTAAATATACCACCAGGTCTAGATATATTAAATTACAGTAAATGTATTGATGGTTATAAACATATGTTTTGCTTATTTATGAAATATTTTTATACTCCACTTCTTCTTTCACAAATCTGCAATGAGAGAGAATTTTAAAAAATTTCATTAGCTTAATTTGGTGAATTCTGTAAACTTATTTTTCAAACTTAAAAATAATTTCAAAAGTTTATATTTAGTTATGACATACATTTCATTTCCTAGGAAACGTAGTTTCCGTTAGATAATATTAGCTCTCACAAATTATTATTTATAATTTTTCGTAACTTTCCATTACCTTCTTCTTCCATTGACGAATTTAAATGTTGTATCATTTTCGGCCTAAAAAAACATTTTTCTTTTTTTCTCCTTTAGTCAAGTATCAAATTCTTAGTTTATATTTTGCCTTTTGTTATTACTCGTAACAATAAGAAATAGTTGATTATTCAAAATGAACCAAATTAAAGATACTTTCTGAGAAGATATTTTGAAAATTGGACATGTAAGCCCTGTTAAGTGACGTCAATGGAGATAAAACCTATCTGAAATTAAAGACCATCCAATTACACATCAATACAACGAGTTTAATCAAAATCATTAGTGCTGTTTTTTAGAAAGTTGTAAAAATTAGGAAAATCGATGATATAAAGTGGTACTCCCCGTTATCCGATTTCCAGGAATAAGTTGCTTTATCATCTCAATAATATACCTATCTTAAATACATAATATCAGTTTTTTACGACTTTTTTGATCTAGACTGTTCACACACACAAAGTTTTGTGGGACTTGGTTATTTGGACTCAAGGCACCTCATAATGTGTATTTTTGTGGAAAACTCAGTTTCGAAATTTTCGCGATCGCATTACTTTTTCGTACTATATATGAAATGTATAAGTAAGTGAAAGTAAAAAATGAAAAATTCTGTCCAACACAGGCAAGAAAACTGCAGTATGTGTCACATACGATATATATCAGGAAAATATAATATGATCACAGATCAATTATATCGTATTAAAGAAATTTCCAACGCACAAAATGACGTCGAACTGTATAATTTTAAGCAGAAAAGTACTTCCTTTATTTTTAAGCCATGTTTACTGACATATTGTAAATCTATAAATGTATGGTTGAATGTTTCTACTCTAATGGACAGACAATATATTTCAAAACAATTTAGGTATGGAAGAATATATGTTCTGCCTGCCAGTTTCGTCGGGTTTTAGAATTTGACAGGATTACACCGTTAACTAATATCAGCGCTGAAACAGTTGCTCTCGCATTTTACGAATCATGTATTACACGTTTAACCATTAACAGTCACATCCGACAAAGGTAGACAATTTAATTCAGCATTATTCAATGTTATAAGTAAACTATGTAGAATAAAAATGGCACTGACGACCTGATACCTTTCACAATCAAATGGTAAAATACTGTACTTTTTCACGGCACACTTAAAAGTGCTATTGAAGCTCAAGAAAAGCTACGTGGACTAAAGTGTTACCAACCATATTCATGGGTTTTCTAGAACGAACTCTTTTTAGAGGAGATACCCAAAGGATCATTGCAAAAATGGTTTATGGTAAAGGTAAACTTACCTGGAGACGTTTTCTATTCATCTACAGCGGGCGTCAATAATCTTCCAGTGATTGTATCTGATTTAAAATAAAAAAATTATTCCTTGCAACCTACTCCAAACTAGTATAAAAATAGATCATCACTATTTGTTCAAAAGGATTTACAAAACAGCTCACATGTTTTGGTAGAATAATATCAGCATTGTTAAGGGCCTCATGAAGGCCCTTAGTAAGACCCAAAGTAATTAAGCAGGAATCAAAATCATTTACCATTGAAATAAAAGGGAAACACGTAAATGTTAAAACAGACTGCCTTAAGCCTGCATACCTCCTTCGCACAGACAGGTACCAACTCTGACAACACCTCTTTCACCACCATCAGAGGTGGTACACCATCAAATAAATACGCTAATCAATCAAAGGATACAGTAACAAGATCGTACGTGTCGTACGATTCCCAGTAAGTTTAATTAAGTAGATACAGTGTTCTATTTATTTATTTATTTTTTGGTGACGTTACTGAGTTTCTTGAAGAATCATGAAGTAGAGAGCAGGTGTGATATTCTTTCTATAAATATCTTCTTATTAAAACATGTGTTGTAAATTTGATCATTGTAATCTAGTCAATTAGTGTCAGATATTGATCAGCTGTTAAAGTTAATTTGTAAAAATAAAATTGTTATTGACTTACAGCTGTAATTTCATAGAATGTTTTTCTTTAGACACCGATAGTGTCATGCATGCATGCAACAATGCAAATTAGGACTATGCTTTAATAAACGCATTAATTTAGAATGAACCAGGACCAATTACGATTATAAAAGTCCATCAAAGTAGGTAGAAAGAATGAGAAATGTTTTTCAATATAAAACAAAATATACAAAATTTAACACCTATATGAGAAGCGTGCTAAGTAAAGTGTCATATCTTATCCACTTTTCCTTAAAATCATAACGCATCGCTTACAAAAAATAATCGTTAAAGATAATGATAAGAAAAACAATGACAAGTTTAACTGAAACTGCCTTTGAACAATGTAAGAGCTATATTATTTCTAAGATCCTTTATAGACGTGATTTATTCAATTAAAGTAAAATAATTTAATTACACGTTATTACAACACAAGTTAATTATATAACACTAATCCAATATAACAAGACAAGAAGGTATTTTCTAATAAATAATCATGACCATCTGATTAAAAGATAAGTAACAGTTGAAGTGTTTAAAGGTTGCTCAAGTAACCTTACATATTATAAATACTTAACATTGTATCGATGGAGGTTCAGAAGTACTCAAATTACTTATAATATTCACTCCAAAAGATATTTAATATGCTTCTTTTGTGTGAGTTAATTGATGATAACTCAAAAGATTCATTTATTAAAAATCTGGTGCTGTGCGCGGCGCATCACACGATTTTCACTTTTCATCCTCTTCTTAGCAGAAATAAGTATTTTCAGACAAATGGGAAGTGAAAGTAAAAATTATAGACGCTATATTTATTTACATTTCATTGTGGGTGTTTGTATTTATTTAATTGTCCTTATATATACAAATTTTAATTTTTATATCAGTGTGATCTATACAATTAAATATTAAACAATACCAACGATAGTATTTATGAAAACTGCATATTTATATGTACATAATAATTTTCGGAGTCCGTATGATATTAAGATCATGTTACGTATGGAAGCCTGCTATAATGCTCGGGTCAGCTCGGGCGCGCTCGTATTACATTGGTTCCTTCATTTTAACTATTATCCGTTACGATCTTTTGTTTCTTCTTTAGTTAATAATCAAATTATTTCATGTTTTATAATTAACTATTTTTTTATAACACTAATGTGAAAGGGTTAATTAGTTCAAATAAAAAAAATTGATGGTACTTCAGAGGAGACTAATATTGAAAATTAGCCATTTAAAACCTGTTAGAGAACATCAATGAGAATAAAGCCTACATTATATTAAAAACTGCTTAATAATACACCGATATACTGAGTTTAATCAAAATCGTTAGAGCCGTTGTTGAAAAAATTGTAAAAAAATTTTAAATCGATTATATAAAATGTCATTTCCGTTAAGTCGATTTCGATGAAAAAGTTCCTGCAGCATCCAAAGTATTTCACTTTCATACGACTTTTAGTTTTTGAGCTAAACTGATCACATACATACATACACACACAGAGAATTTTCCGAGACTCGTTATTTGGACTCAGGAGACCTTAAAACATGTATTTTCGTTGAAAACTCAGATTTGAAAATTTTCACGAAGTAATACTTACCCTTACTACATATCAGGTAAGTAAAAGTAAAAAATAAAAATAAAATAAATCAAGGGAATGGGGTAGCTAAGTAGGGCGCTGACTTCTAGTTCTCAAGGTTCCAGGTTCGAATCCTGTTGATGACAGAAAAATTATTTATTTTGTTTCATCGGCCGAGGATCGACGTTGGGGCCAAGAGACCCTCTTGAGGCACACCCAGCGTCTATAAAGTCAGTAATTATAAAGGGAGGAAACCTGGCGGTTGTGCGTGATGTCGGTCTAATCACCCCCTTGCACAATTGTTCACTAGAAACACTACTTCTCTACATAGTACCGAAGCCAAGATCCTTCATGGGTTATATATTTCTCTCTATTATATAAAAAAGTTTTTAGTGACTGTCATATTTTAATATCTAATCTCAACTTATTAAAATGTTGGAATTCTCTCTTTTTTATAAAAAAAAATATAGTAACCTTATAATATTTTACATTTCAATCTCAACAAATTAAAATGCTGGGATAAAAACTTGATATATATTTATTTCTCTTACTTACAATATATTGAAAAAAACTTTTTTAAATTTCTTTATTGAGTATTATAACAATCTGTCTGTTGGACATTGGTTATAGTGAGGTAGGATGACATTCACACCATATGTACAAAAAAATAAAATAAATAGAACAAAATAATAATCAAAAGTATATACAATAGACAATAAAATAAAATAACCTAAAAAATAAGAAAATTAATACTAAGGGAAAAAAAAACAAAAAAAAAAACACATGCATACCTATATACAATCAGGCGAGGGAACTCCAGGAGAACCCTGCGCTACTCTCCCAACCGCGTCACTGGTACTAAAGCCAGCGGAGATTGGTCGAGAGCACTTTAGCCACATACACACATGTCTTGAGTGAAGAATCTGGCCATTGCCAGAACTCCAATTTATATAATCTACAAAAGGTCGCGAGGCCACTGCCGTTTCAACCTTCTTGGAGGATTATAGGGATGGGAGATGCTTGATAGGGATTGTGCAAGAGGATTTGGGTGGTAAGTAAGGTTCTGGTGAAATTTGGAGAATTTTTCTGGGATAAGGTGTAGGACAAATGGGATGTTAAGGTCATGATGTAGGGTTTTGTTGGATACATAGAAAGGAGCATCGACTATTGTTCGAAGGACTTTAGACTGAAAGGATTGGATGCGCTTGATGTTAGAAAATTTTGCTGATCCCCACAGTTCTAGTCCGTAAGTCCAAATAGGTTTCAGTATTGTCTTGTAGATCAGTAGCTTGTTTTCAATGGAAAGTTTAGATTTTCTGCTTAGTAGTCGGTATAGTTGGCCGTATCGTCGGTTGAGTTCTTGTCTTTTGAGTCTAGTATGCGGGTTCCAAGTTAGTCTTCGGTCTAAATGAAAGCCAAGATACCGGACTGTGTCTGAATAAGGAAGCTGGATGGAATTAAAGAGTACTGGTGGACAGGAATTGCGTCGGAGTGTAAAGGTAATATGTTGGCATTTAGATTCATTAACTTTAATGCGCCAGTTATTACACCAGTGCTCAATCAAGGTGAGGTGACTTTGAAGATTTAAGGATGCTATTTCGGGATCAGAGTTGGATGATAAGATTGCGGTGTCGTCATCGAATGTTGCAAGAAAAGTATCGGGATGAACAGGGATGTCACCAGTAAAGAGGATGTAAAGCACGGGACCCAAGACGCTGCCTTGGGGAACACCGGCTTTAACGGAGTAGATATTGGAAAATTCTGTTCCACAGCGAACTCGAAAGGAGCGGTCAGAGAGGTAGGATCGGAGGACTAGGTACAAGGACTGAGGTAAATGGATTTTAAGCTTGGAGAGCAGTCCGGAGTGCCATACCCGGTCAAATGCCTGTGCAATGTCCAGAAAGGCACCCGAACAGTATTCCTTGTTTTCTAGGGCTGAGGAAATATGATCAACAACTCGGAGTCCTTGTTGACCAGTAGAATGTTGAGAGCGAAAACCAAACTGATGGGAAGGGATATTTTGGGATTCTATAATGGGTAGGATTCGTTTCAAAAGGATCTTTTCAAAAATTTTTGAAAGGATTGGGAGTAGGCTGATTGGTCTATAGGATGTTGAGCTATTGAGAGGTTTTCCTGGTTTTGGGAAAAGGATAATAGTGGAGTGTTTCCATAACAGAGGGAAGTGGGTGGTGCGTAGGATACAATTGTAGATATATGTAAGGAATATGACTGCTTTGGATGGAAGTTGTCGAAGGATTTGAGGTGTAAGGAGATCATGTCCAGGAGCTTTACGGGGGATTAGTTTTTTTAATTGAAATTTTACTTCGGAAGGATGAATAGCTTTTGGGGGCAAGGAAAGTGGGATTGGTGATGTAAGGAGTTCTTCTACTGTTACGGTGTGGGCAGGATGGGATTCCGGATGTGAAATAAATGTATTGGATAGGTGAATGGCGAACTCCTCAGCTTTATCTTCGTCAGATGCTGCCCAGGAGCCATCACCTCGTCGGAGAGGATGGGAAATGCGGTGAGGATTTAGGATTTTTGTTGTGGTTTTCCAAAGGGAATTGTCGCGAGAAGAGAGGGAGGATAGGTAGGAGTTGAAGGATTGTGATCTGAAGGTGGCTAATTCCAGTTTTAATTGTTTGCAGTAGTAATTATAGGAGCAGCGGTCGGTAGGATGTCGGGTACGTTGCCATAATAATCTGGCACGGCGTTTGGTGCGGATTAGGTTAAGGAGGTGTTGGGGTAGAATGGTCTTTATAGGAATTCTGGAGGAGTCTTTTGGGAAGGAGGCAGTCCAGGCGGCTTGTTGGATTGTGGTAGTAAAGGAATTTACGGCACTATCAAGGTCATCGGGAGTTTTGAGGGATATGTTGAGATCAATATTATCGGAGATTATTTGGCGGAAAAGGTCCCAGTTTACTGGGCCCCTAATGAATGACGGTGGAGAAGGTTTGGGAACAGGTTCAAGTGAAACATTAAGGATTAGAGGACTATGGTCAGAGGAAAGTTCATTTAGACGTGTAATGGAACAATTGAGGGGACTTAAGCCGCTGTGGATAAAGAAATCAAGAAGATCAGGATTACGGTTGGGATCTGTGGGCCAGTAGGTAGGAGAGTTGGGGGAAAGGAGGTGAAAACGTTGGGAATTGAGTGCAGACAGCAGGGTTCGGCCACGAGAATTCGTGGTTCTGGAACCCCATTGTTGGTGCTTGGCATTTAGGTCTGCACCCAAGATGAAGTGATGTCCTAAGGAGTCGAGGAGAGAACTGAATTGGGCATTGGATATGGATCGGTTAGGAGGGCAATACGCTGATGCAAGAGTGACCGGAAAGGAGAAGGTTTTTATCACGATAGCGGTGGACTGTAGGAAATCATGTATTGGTAATGGGAGTACGTGATGGGAGAGGGATTGGTGTACAATTACAGCAGTACCGGCATGTGCTTTTCCGTCAGGGTGGTCAGTACGATATGTCAGGTATTGTGGTATATTAAAGTGCTGTTTAGTGGTTAGTCGAGTTTCAGTAATTAGTGCCACATCAATGTTCTTGTCAAGTAGTAAAGTAGATAGTTCGTCTGTATGATTTCTAACACCATTCGCATTCCAAAGGAGAATGGATACGGGTTTAGGGATGTGAGTCATTTAAGGATTTTTCAAAGGATGGATGAGGTGAGATACGAGATTCGTGAGGAGTGATATGAGTGGAGTAACAAGGGATTTGAAATCGGTGAGGAAAGATGCTAACAAACTTGTGAGATCTGTTGCATTTGAAGGAGGAGGAATATGAGGAATTTGTTGTTGGTGGTAAGGTATATTAGGATGAAGAGGATTTTGAGGTTGGGTTTGAGGTTGTTGTTGTGGCAGGGCTTGACATTTATCGGTTAAAGTCTTACCTCTAAGTAGTTGGGAGAATGATACATCATTGTTTACAATTCTGGAAGGCTCTCTCTCTCTTCTTGTTCTTAGTGCTTCATCTTGAATCCGGTTTTTCTGGTGTCTGGTTTTGAGATTCTTGTAAATTTGGCAGCCTTTGTAGTTGGCCGGGTGTCCCTCCAAGCATAGGGCACATACTGCTGGATCTTGTATAGGTTTGGTGCACTCTACAGATTTGTGCTGTTCACCGCACTTCACGCAACGCGGCAGATGGTGGCAATATGTCTTCGTGTGGCCATAGGTCTGACAATTATGGCACTGCACGATGTCTCTCTTGGGATATGGCTTCTCAACTTTCACCATTGTGTAGTATATTCTTGTGATATCATATATTTTTTCGATACCTGGTGATGGCTCCAAGTCCACGAAAAACAATGGTAGTGGGATCCTATTTCGTAATCCTGGCTGCTCCCTGTCCTCCTTCAAAACGTTTGTTACCTGGCGTACATTGAAACCAAGCGTCGTTAGTTCTTCTTTAATAACTTCAGTGGGGGTTGAGGAATGTAAATTTCTTATCACTACTCGTAAAGCTCTTTCCTGCCTCAGCTGGTAAGTGTGAAAATTCGCATTTGTTTCTGATAAGTACTTCACTATTTTTCGGTAGGCTTCTGCAGAATCAGGTGTTATTTTGGTGTCATTGGTCCTGTTAAGGCATGAATAACTGCCAGAGCAGATTTTATTTAGTTGGGTGCAGAACATCTGGAAATTTTTTATATTTTTCACAAATATCGGAGGAGGCTTTGGTTCTCTGGGTATTGCTGCAGACTCCATTACTTCTCTGTCATTTTGAAGCACTTGGTAGGGGTTTGGAGTAAAGAAAGGTGATTCTTCAATCGTTTCTTGTGAAGATGTACCTGGTTGGGGCTGAGGTTCTGGTTCTGAAGTGTTCATTTTGGTCACTGGAGGTATTTCTCGTAGGCAGCGAGAAATTGTTTGGCTGGTGAGCTAACTCCGTCTGACCGAGACCTCTTGGGCACCTTACTGGCCATCACTTGCTGATCATACCGCATATCATAAGAGAAAAATAAATAAATAAATTAAAAAAAAAAAAATTTTTTTTTTTTTTTTTCTTAAAATAACAAAAAAAAAGATGCCAACAGTAAATATCAACTGCTCTGATATACACTTTAACTGTATCACGTGAATAATCAGAGAGATTCCGCTATAAAATTGGTAAAAATGTTGAAAAAAAAAATACACAATCTGAACTACAGAATACATGTAAATCACAGTTATACAATTTGAGCATCAAATAGTACAGTTAAATGAACTGCTGTATAATTTGTAAAATGGGGGTTGAGACGCCGTCCGGCGGACAGGGTGTGCTTCCCTAGTATTAAAAAAAAGATTTTTAATTAATTTTTAAAATACATCAATAACATTTCAGAATCCAATAAGTCAGTAAAATAAAAAAAACGAGATAATTAGGTGTTGTAAAAGTATAATAAACAAAAACATGATTATGCAGAAATATCACCAGATAATGTTTATTTATAGAAAAGAATATCATAAAATATTTCGGAGGTCATTCAATGTGAGTCAATAAACAATACAAATTCCACCGTATAATGCCAAAATTAAGTTTGAAAGCTGTTTCCATCAATTGGCAATTACTCAAAAATTTAAAAGGCAAGATGCTACTGAAAAAAAAACACTTCAAATTCAAGAGATTACAATGGAAATGGTAAATGGAATAACTGATGTCCATTATTGTGTTGATGTTCAGAACCATTAAAAAACGATTATTTTGGACTAGTGAGGGCGTACTGATTATGAAACCACTTATTGTATAGTAGATGCAGGTTATTATTTCTATCCATACGCTGCGACAAACAGTAACCTATTCCTAACTGATTTGCAAAAACAATTAGTGACTTCACTACAAGTCTGCTAATTTATTTTGTGTATTCTGCCATCAGGTATTACGAAGAATATACAATTATTTCAGCGTTGATTTTAAATGGTTTGCCCTATTTGCAAATTCTTATAATTGTTAAGGGAATGGGGTAGCTCAGGGGTAGGGTACTGACCTTCCAATGCTAAAGGTCTCAGGTTCGAATCCCGGCTCATAGCAGAAAAATTATTCATTCTGTTTCATTGGGCGTGAGGCGATCCTGAGTAGGTAGACCCTCCAGGGGCACACCCAGCCTCTATAAAGTGAGTACCATTATTAAAATAATTAATTAAGGAAAAAACCTGGCGGTTGTTCTCGGTCAAATCACTCCTCTTGCATAGCCGTAGAACAAGAAACACTGCTTTCCGTAAAATAGTATTAAACCCAAGACCCTTCATGGGTTGTAGGGATACAGGTTATTTTTTATATTATTGTTTTTTTTTTGTGTTTTGTAATCAGTTGGAATTATAGTTCATTTAATTTCCTCTTGTATTGTAAATATACAATACAAATATACAATATTGTAGCCAAAAATTCTTATTTCGTCCATTATATGAATAAATCTATTCTGTTAGGATTGTCCTTTTGTGATATATGTTTTGTAACCTGTGTTTATTGAGCATTATCGCAAATTATTCACAAGGTCCAACCCTGAATATGAATATTTTTTTATTTTTTGGCCCTCCCCTTTCTCTCCCAAGACTATACGGGGTTTTCCCGGGACAGGGGGTGTGGGCTGGGATTAAAAGACGCCATGCCACCGGGACGCGAACTCATGACTATTTTTGTATCATTTATCATATATCAGGATGCCGGGCAACGGTGGTGGTGTGCACAAAGCGTTAGCCTGCCCACTGAATATGAATTTACTCGTAACTCTTTTTCTTTGTGTTTGTTTCTTAAATAGGTTGTTACATTACAAATGTAAGTTAATTCGACTCTTGACTTACTCCCCATAACCAAACAATGTAAGGACAACTTGAAGATGTGGCCTAGAAAAAAAAAAAAAAAAAGATGATGCTGCTGAAAGAAGAGATCATTCATATTTCAATAAGTTGTAAACGACTTAATGGAATAATAAATGACACAAAAAGATACTTGAACTGCATCGCACAAAACAGGTTTGGATTTTTGAAAACCGGTTTTGGTATGTAGGTGCTTAGCTGACCCTGGGTTTTAGCCGTCCTTGTCAATAATTCTTTCAAAGTGGGTCAAAGGAGAGACACACCTACCATCGCATAGCGGGTAGTTATCGCTAGCTTAGATAAGAAAAACAGTTACTACCATTTCTCTATCTGTATTATTATTTTGACAGGGCATAGTGCTTCAAAAGGGTCACGTTGAGTGGTTAAATTGGAACTAAATGCCCAAAACTTCAGAATTTGAATCGACTAGGCGAAAAAAAGGCAAGATATAAATTCTAATTAAATTAAAATGCATAAATGTTCACCAATTATTAGCATTTTTTAAAATTTTATTTGTTTATTTATTAATATAATAATTTGTCACGTGGACAATAATTATAGTGAGATATGAACACATTCACACCGTATATACAGAAAACATAAAATTAACAAAAGTAAAATAATAACAAAATAATAATTAAACAACTATGTATAATAAAAAAAAATAACCTAAAGATAGATAAACTAAAAACATAAAACCTCAGTCATAATTAGCAATAAGGAATAAATAATATTAAAAGGTCGTTCGCTAATCCAATAATGTATACCCTATTCTGTTTTTTAAGTAAAAAAATAATAATTATTTAACAACTATATAGAGTATATACAATGATTTTTATAAATTAAAATTGAGGCGGTAACTGGAAATATGGCGTATGCTGTCAGAAAGGTGTGCTTTTCTTTTACCAAAGTCTTGAGAATGTAACAGCCCCTTCATTCGTGAGAATGTTCGGGCTAGAAAGTTACTTTGAAGTTAGACTTAAAAGGTGGTTAAGTTTATTGTCCGTGGTAAAGATCCCTTTTTATCAAGTTATTAACATCCGCCTAAACCTTTGTAAATAGCTTCATTTCACGATAACCTACAAATATTTTATTTACGAAAATTCTCAGAATTCGGGCATTTTCATTCTGGAGAGCGCAAACTTTATCTATTTAATTAAGTAATAAAAATTCATGAATGCCCATTTCCTTTCCACTTGAATCGTAAGATAATATGGTCATAAAATCGAAAAAAAAGATGGCAAGCAAAAATATTGCGCCGTGGGGCGTGACCAAACGGTCCAATATTTTTATAGGCCACATTTTATTTCGATTTTGTGATCATATTATCTTACGATTCAAATGGAAAGGAAATGGACATTCATGAGTTTTTTATTTATTAAATAGAAAAAGTTTGCTTCTCTTCAGAATGAAAACGCCCAAATTTTGAGAATTTTCGTAAATAAAATTATTGTCGATTACGGTGAGAAAAAGCTATTTACGAAGTTTTTGATGGATATTAATAATTTGATAAAAAGATATCTTTACCACGGACTATTAGCTTTTATTTCTTGACTTTGCCCGGTTTTTAGAAGAAAAATATTAGCAAACGATTGTCAACTCAGGATTCAAGAATTCCATTGTCGATTCCGAGGAGCAGGGATGGGAAAGCTTTTTTTCTCGATTTTAAAATTATATTGTATTACGACCCAAGTGCAGAGCAAATGGGTATTTATAAATTTATAGTAACTGAGAAAAACGTATCATTGCTGAGGATTTTCATAGGTTATGTAGTTGTAGGTTACGATAACGAAAGCCATTCAAGCAATTTTAGACGGATGTTAATAATTTGATAAAATTGGTCCTGTAACGCTGACTATTGTATTTATGAGAGTTTCGAACTAAATACTTTAACAAAAACAATACGCTCTCCTTTTTTTCTTTTTTAATTATAACACAAATAAAGCTGTTAAATGTAATGTAGCTTTGGTCATGATTAAAATTTAAAAAAATTATCTCTAACAGCAATATTCTTTACCTGTAATTACAGTTTTATTTATTTTCTACGAGGACCACTTAAATATCATTTTATACAGTTTCTTCTTTTCCTTTAAGGGAAATAACCGATATTAAAAAACCCCTTCCCCACAACATAAAATCCTGAATCCACTACTGAACAACCTCACAACGTTTTACCAAATCTCATCAGATTAGAGCATTATTTGAAGAAACGGTTAAATGTAAACTTTGACAGAATTCGATAATCGACTTAAGAAGAAAAAAAAATCTTTCAGGTGAATGAAAAAGAATTTCAGAAAATAAGAATCAAATCAATAACTGGAGATTTCAGGAATAATTAATTAAGTCATTATGTCATTTAAGATTGACAAAAACTAATTTTTGTAATTATTAAGTATTTATATTATTAGGAGAGGGGTGGAGCGGGTTAGCTCAGAGGAAGGGCACTAAGCTTCTTATGCTCAATGTTTTAGGTTCGAATCTCGTCTCATAGCAGAAAAAATATTTATTCTGTTTCATTGGCCGTTGAGCGAACCTGGGGTAAGGAGGGTCTTCTCCTGGGGCACACCCAGCCTCTACAAATTGGATACCCTTAATTAAATAATTGATTAAGGAGGAAAATCTGGCGATTGAGCGTGATCTTGGTCCGATCTCCTCCCTGCACAACCTTTGGCCTTAAAACAGTACTTTTTCTAAATAGTATTGAACCAAAGACCCTTCATGGGTTGTTGTGGTACAGTTTTTTTTAAACATTATTGGATAGAAAATAAATGTTTTCACAAAAAATAAATGGAATTCCAGTAGAAAATGAATAGAGCGTGATAACTGGATTTATTTTAACTTTGACAATATATATATATATATATATATATATATATATATATATATATATATATATATATATATATATTTATATTCTATAGCATTGTTAAAAAAAATGGGGGGGGGAAAGACGTGTATCATAAAAATATTTCAAGTAGTGTTTATGGATGGGTAAAACATGTTTATTACTTGCAACAATTTTACTCTAGTTTAATAACTTTATGTCCAATATAGAATCGTATATACGAAGATATCGTCGGTTTATTCCGAAAAATCATTTAATAACATTTTATAAAATTAAATAGAAACATTATGCATTTAGTATGACTCCTTTTGACAATGTGGTTTGTCTTATTCGGATGGATTTAGATTTTTAATATGCATGAATATAATACAAAATCATTAATATTTACTTTGACTCTACTCCACCAATCTCTTGGACCAGCCCTGATGTTGGCCTGAACTTCGACAAATGTGAAAATAAATATTATTATTTATTTTGCCTTTTTATTTCTGACTGATCACCCCAACCATCAACCACCTTCTCTTCATTATTCACGACACTCAACCATCAACCCACAATTAATATTTACTTTAATCTTTAACTTAATAAAAAGTGTACTGACTTTTTTAACTAATCACTAATTCTTACTATGCGATGAAAACTTCCTTTTGATAAATTTTTAAAGGAAAATAATGTTGATATATAGTGATACATATTTAGTCCTTAGTGATACAGAAAAATGTAGTATAATCCTTACTTATTTATAGAATAAAGATATCAAGAATAAGGGTTTTCAAATCTCTCTTTTCTATAGATACAACTCCGAGAACAGAGTTTCGTGATTTAAATAGACTAATGGATTCACGAGGTTTTTATGGTTGTTATAAGTACCGTTTATGATATTTTTATAGTCTTGGTGGGTTTTTTGGATTGATTTATATGACAGAAATTTAAAAAAAATGTGTTCTGGACGTTAAACTCCGTCAAAAATGCATTTTAAAGAGTTTGTAAATTAGACCAGTTCTGTTAAAAAATAATTCATATCCAAAGTAGAGTAGTAAGTGAAAGTTGTGTGAAGCACGCGACAAATATTTAATTTTTTTATCACGATTATGAAATATTTTATTATTGTTTGCTAGGGCTATCTTCTATTTCAAATTGTATAATAATTCGCAGTTGTTTTTTCATTTTACTTGTTCAAATATTTGTTTGCCCAATGCGAAGACATTGTATGGCCTCTCTTATTTGGTACATAATTTACGATGTAAAAACTACCATTCAGTAACTGTATATATATATATTCATATTTGATACATAAATTATTATTATTACGAGTAAATCCCAAACAATTAAAAAAAAAAAAACGAGAAAGCCGATGTTAAATATCGTTAATTCATTTACAAAACTTCAAATGGTTCATGTTCCTATGAAAATTGTTTTCGGCCAAACGCTCTTTTTTTATTGTTCTTTTTTTAAACTTTTTATTATTAACAATAACATATATATTACATTTGCATATTTCAAGAGCAAACATATATTTCAATTAATCAAACTAATAAAATAATAAATTCAATTTAAGCACATTCATTCGTAATAAATCGCATTAATTAATAAACATAGAAATCCTTTATGGTCATTAACGATTCAGTGTTAAATAAATATGAATATGAAAACTTATCTTAACATTAAGATTCAATTTATACTTTCTCATTTTAAACTTGGAATAATTTAGGTTTAATAAGAAAATAAAATAGATAAAGTTAATAAACTAATAATTCAAATAACTAAATAACATATTGATAAAATAAGTATCTAATGATACACCCAAAAATTTCTATGATGTAATATAAAACAAAAAAATACGTAAAATGTCTTCATTTCATAAACCAAAATAAATATCTTTTTGCCTAATTAACACAAAATCGAAAATGCAACAACTCCATATTCGGCATTTGTTCAGTTTCTGTTCCACATTCTATTTCTGTATCACGCAATTAGACCGCTTTGCAATACCGCGTGACTCGGAGCATGATTTGCGGTCTTGAACAACATTTGCAATTCGCATTCACAGGCTTCTTAAGAATGTAGAGATAAAGAAAAGGGATAAACTTAATGCTTCTTTCACGCTAAGAACCATTTATTTTTTTTATATGGAGCAAATAAGAAGTGATACAGAGATAAATACATTTGAAATAGTGCTTCATATATAGGTTTAGATGACTAGCTTCGTAGGTGTATCAATTTAACTTACAGTGGAAATTGTTGAAAAATACGAGCATAAAATCCAGGTTTTGCAATATTGTTGTAAGTGTGACTAAAAATACGAATTACCCAAAAGAATTAATAAATAAGGAATTACAGGATTCGGTCAAATTTAAGTTCTATTATACACGAAACAATTATATAATAAGTTATATAACTTAAATAACTATTATGTGAGTAAGGCGGGAGTGAGGTAGTTCAGTTGGTTCTGACTTCCAAAGCTCGAATTCGGCTGATGGCAGACAATTATTTATTCTGTTCTGATCCGTGGATTTTCCCTGAGGCATACTCCAGGCTCTATAAAGTCAATACCCTTAATTAATTAATTAATTGATTAATTAAAGGAGAAAACCTGGGGGTTGAGAGCGTGCTTATGGTCAATTCACCTCCTTCTTGTACAACCGTTGATCAAGAAACAGTAATTCCTTACGCAGTACTGAACTCAACACCATTCATGGGTTATAGTGGTGCAGGTTTAGTTAAGTAGGTTTCTATTGCAAGTTTTTGTGTAATAAAATAAAATAATGAATAAATTTATCAATACTAATAAAATTCAGTTATCAGTAAATTGAAAAGGATTGGAGTCCCCAACACGTGAAAACTGCAACATCCCACCAACAGTGAAATATGGTCTCCAAGACTGCCGAAAAATAATAGAACAACATTGAAAGAAAAATCAACAACGAAGAAAAAGCCATTAAAAAACTACTAGAGTTTTTTAGAGTCTTAAAATATTGTAACAGGATTTAAGATATCGTTGATGCAAATGATCCTACAGTGTAGAAGCAACGAAATAAAATAAATAATAAAATTCTTAGTTATTTAAGTATTAATACCAGTAGTGCGGCAGAGATAGAGAGAGGAAGAAGCGCCGGGATTTCTTGTTTATCCCTTTAACAACTGAGTGATAGCTTGGCATAGAATTCTCATGAATAAATGTTTGTAATCATTGTATTAAAAACATATATACATGTATATACACATATATACAAGTATGTCTATATTTTAATTAATTATTTTGTTTATATTTCATTTTCATTTTTAATATTGAAATTTTTGCTGTTATTACACTTAATTTATTTTTGTTTACTGTAAATATAGTGTGAATATTCTCTGTTATCACTATTACTAATGTACTTAATTGTGTCAGAATTGAACATAGATAAATTTTTAAAAACATCTGAATAAAGCTATTTAAATAGTTCATTTTTATTTTGAGTAGTTGTTTTTATTAAAAACGTAGAATTCTTCACTGTATCATCGTTTTAACTTCCTAAATAACCTTAAAATGCTGCCTTCGACAGATCGTTCATTATCCCATCCTCGTCCTTATGGAACTCCATCCATTCCCACATCCGTCAATCCAATACCCTTCCTACCTTTAAATCCCGCCTGTTCAATCTATCATTTCTTATCCATCCAGTCCCCATAAAACTGTAAATAGATACCACTGTAAATACGTATGTAAATTATTAGATTGTTCTTCATTATTTTTACTTTATTTTCAATTTTTTATTATTAACTTATTTAAGTTAGAAAGTAACATATAACTTTTAATATGACTATTTCATTAGTCAACATTTCTTTTTATGCATCTCTGAAGCTCCTTAGCCTACATTACTGTCTTTATGTATTATTCTAAAGGGACATGTCCCAGAATAAATAAAGTATTATTATTATTATTAAAAGAAGTATTTAAAAAAAAAAGTGAATAGAAACAACAGAGAATTTATATAAAAATCAATAAAAAACACATAAATTTCTATTTTAAATTAAAATAATGTGTTCTTTCATTGTCATTATCAGCATTGCGCCTTTACATTGTACTATTTACGATTTTAATTTTTTTGCAAAATAATATCATAATAACCTAAGTTTATAAAAAATTGAGGGGAAAATAAGTAGCGGTTCCCACAAAACTGTTGCCACTCAAGTCCGATTAGAACGAACATTCCGCTCATAATTTATTTAAACTATCATTAAGTATTCCAAGGACAGTTCGGAGAGTAGTATTAGGGCCGCCTAAAAGAATTTCCAAACCCTACCGAGCTACCGGTGCACAGTCGGCAAAATCATTTATTTATGTTGACGAAAGTGAAGTAAAAAGCTTAAAATGTCATCATTAGTTCAGAAAACTATATATGTCTATTTTGTGCTTTTCATTCTTTACAAACAGTATAATTAGTGAATATTTCATTTCCATACAATGTAGATGGCACCCTGCATCATTAGCATAACTCACCTTCCGATCAATGTTTCGCAGTTGTTTTTACCGTTGAGAAATCGTTTTTAAATTAAAATGAACTTTATGTAAATAGTAAACTATTTATTTATTAAACTACATTAAAAGTGTTGGTATTCAGTGGACGCGGAATTTGATGCTCTACAACTTTTATCCTATATCTTTTTCTCTTAGAGAACTCATTTTCAAACTGCAGGGCTATTTATAGTCTCAGTTTTTGAAAAAAAATTATAAAAATCATCGTTCGTTGACCGTAGTTACCATAGTTGATCACATCACTCTACCAAATTACCAAGTTTAAGTACTCGTTCAAAGCACAACTTAATGTTCTTCAACTTCTTGATGTTTTTCCTTTTGATGCATCATTTGTGAGTTAGCAATGAAAAACGAAAAAAAAAAAAAAAAAAACTGGCTTTTTTTTTTGTAAAAAGTTTCGTCTTGGTGACCTACTTCAGCAAATCTTTTTTTTTCATACGTTTAAACCCAAATATATAATTTAAAATAATAATTTTTCCTTCATTTTTCGACTTAATATTCTTTCTTAGTTTTCTTTCTTCTTTACCTCCGCACTTCTCAAGTAGACTGACAGAGTTTCATTTTTTAAATATAAGTTTTATCGATATTAAAAAAAATGCTTTCGAAATTTTCTTCAGATAATTTTTTCACACGGGCTGTCCAAAATTGTTTCACGTGCCATTCGAATCTATCTGATAAAACATTTAGTTCATTTATGCTTATATTTGATGCAGAAAAAATTAATCACAAACAAAAGCAATGTAATCGTATCGTTTATTGTTTCGACGTCAATATCAAGGATATTCGAAAAGTTTTAATGAATCGATAGTAGAGGGCGAAATCTTAAAATCAAATCGAAAACATTTTCATAAGAAGATTCCTCGATAGGATATTGTAATATTAATCGATAACTGAACGTAGACTTTTTGAAAATCAATAGTAAAATAAATAGTTCATGAAAAGCGCCTTGGATAACTTATACCAAAATCGGATAAATCCATATAAGCTTACATATTTATATTAAAATAATTTAAATTTATCATTGATTTTTCTTAATTTAAATATAAAAATCAAATAATGTTTTTTATTTTAGGGTTCTAAAAATAACCATCATATCATATTTTGTATTCACTAAGAGAGAAAAATAACAACTAATTTCAATTCCTGTTTTTTATCTGTATATAATTCAGTAATTTTAAATTAATTCTCTTTTAGACACTATGAATTCATGTCAAGTTATTTTGTTATAATTAGAAATTTACATAATGGCTATTGGAGGTGCTTATAAATTTATTTATTAGGAGCTTATCAATTAATATTATAGCTTATATCTATTATAAATATTTTTAGAGCTTTTTTTAAATATTATTTATATTTAGCTGAAAATTTATACTATATTCTATTCTCAAAATTTGTTTTAAGTAAATTAACATTAGGTCATTTACACTCAGTAACATTCATGGAGAATTAATAAATTAAAAAAAATAGAATATACTTCTAATTGTGTATTGTGTACTCGTGTGTGTTGTGCTAAAGGAGGTATAGTGCAACATTGACCTAGAGGAAATGATGAAATTCCTTGAGAGCTGTAGGATGTGTCATTGATCCATGCAATGTTGCACAACGTTTCTACTTAGTTTTAACTATCGTTTTGAAGGCAAATTTGAAAAAGAAATATTCACACATTCATTATTTCAGTTATAGTTTTATACTTAAGCACTGGAACTATGAATAACTAATAATAAGTCATTGGAACTTATCATATTAGAAAAATGCATACATAAACGAATTGACTTATAAAAAAAAAAAACTTTAAACGAGTAATCTAAAAACGTTCTGAATTTGTAGAAAATTTGACCTTGGCATGGTTATATTCTCTTGTTAATGTCTGAAATTTCGGTTTAACTTTCTATGTTCTGTTCTAAATTTCTTAATATAAATAACGAAAATTCTTGACATTGATACTGAATGATACTAATAGTCAGGTTAAATATTTGCAAAATTAAAAATAGATGATCAAATAACAGAAGCTATAACTCAGCAATAGCCTATTTTCAGTCTACTACTAGACGCATATGGAGCTTCTCATAAAACAGGTTTTTAACTTTCGATAATTCCAATTTTTTATTATATTTATATTTATATTTGTTTATAATTATATTATTATCATAATTTAAAAATAATATGATTTTAATTTTATTATTCCTAAATGAGTTATCATCATGGACTTAAACCTATTTAAATTTTTAAAAAATATAATGAAACAAGAAAAAAAGTTAATTAAATGTTGTTCTGCAATACTGAACGATAAATTTAATCTTGGTATAATCAATTTTATTCGAGATTGATAAATTATTTTTTTTTTTTTAATGTAAAACAAAGTTTTTACATATGGCTTAAAACATTTCAGATACTAAAAATCGGACCTGTATACTGTAAGAGAGGGAAATGTTTAGCATTTTGTCTTCTTTGTAATGAGCTATTATTCAAAATTGTATTATAACCCCACACCGAGCGTGTTATAGAGTAGGAAAGGGAAAAAGATAGTGTCCAAAACCAAATGATAACGACTTTTTGGTTATAAATAGTACAAATGTTAATACTATCACAACATTGAAATTTCATTTTGACAACATTATTAACAATATATAAAGGAATAAGAAGAGAAATAATATAAATGATAATGATATCAGAAATTCTTAGGCTTAATAAAAAATATACAATAATATAACTTTACATAACCTTCCAACTGGACATTTCCACATAAATATTATACAGTCGTTGGATACAACAAACTATTAAATATCACTATTTTAAATAAGTAAATTATAAATAGTTTAGGACATTTTTAGATTGACCTTGCTCTGATGTCTATATTTTATGCAATAGAACTTTGTTATTAAGTTTAAAAATTTCTTTTTAAACGGAATTAAACTAATTAACCCTAACTACAATACACCTAAAATACATGGATTAGCAAAGTTACATAAAAGTGGCGCTCCACTTATTCATCATTTTTATCAATGGGGAAAATGAAAAATTTGGCTAAATATCTCAATAAACTAAAATCAGGTAGTATTCAATTGAGGTTAGTAATAGTACTCTTGTAGACAGACTACAGAGCAGTTATAGTTACTAAGGGAAAATATTTTAATTAATCTATACGGTGGTTTAGACGATTTAGATTCCACTGTAATATATTCATTTGAGATAATATACTCTACCTAATATACTGTCTGTCATTGAAGGTGAGCCGATAAAAATCACAATAATGCTTATTGAAAATAAAGACAAAATAAAAACAAATCGGCTGCTGTTTCAAATATACCTAAGTTAGATTATTACTTGAAAAGTAATAATTAAGTAATTATTCTTGACTTCAAGAATGGAACTGCATGAGTGATTTGTTTTGAGGAGCA
The DNA here is from genome assembly GCA_928085145.1 of Nezara viridula. NCBI lineage: Eukaryota > Metazoa > Arthropoda > Insecta > Hemiptera > Pentatomidae > Nezara > Nezara viridula. Next base: position 44,461,816 of record OV725077.1, on the reverse strand, counting down.
TGGAGGTTATATACCCAAGAATAGCAAGGGGGTGAAGGGAAGTCGGAAGAGGACGACAAAGGAAGTTATCGATAGTTAATATTCTTAAGATGAGGTCTGTGAGAAAGTGCACTTTTGCTGAAATCGGTTATTGTTCTCTAATTCTTGATAATGGGTCTTGTGTCCAGTCGGTACATTCCAGATAACTATTTCTAAGTTATTAGAGATAGCTTGACCTAGCATACATGATTCATCAATTGGCATATTTAACAAACTCAATCTTTAAAATAGAAGTTAAATTAATATTATTATTATTATTATTATTTGTTAAGGATTAAGTCCATTCCGTAACTTTCGAAAAATACAAAAGTTACCTCGACAAAACAAAAAAACAAAGTTGGTAAGAGATCTGGCGTAGACTATGGCTATAATGCCTACAAAGCGGCATCGAGTATTTTTTTTTAAAATGCTAGTGGATGCTGTAGAAAATACCGCCCTCAGAATAGTTACTGGTGATTCCCGAACCAGCCTTGTAAATAGCCTATGTATGGAAGCTGGTGAGCCTCCGCTTGACATATGGAGATAAGAATTTGACCTCATTTATTTTGTTAAGATCCGTTCTACTTCTAATCATTCACTGACTGATTTATTTTCAAACATACAATACACAAATAAACAACAAACTGACTTACCATCTAGAACACCCTTAACAATCACGGTTTCAACTTTACTAAATAATATAAATATTGAATCTATTTTTCAAGAAACTGGAATTTTACCAATTCATCCTTGGGGTCTTCCGACTCCAAAAATTCTTCTTTCTCCCACTAAATTTATTAAAAACAACACAATATATATATAAAAACAGGAATTTCTCAAACTTCAATACAGACTAGGTGGTTCTGACTTTACCTAGACTGACGGGTCGAAGATCTCCGCTGGCGTGGAAACAACAGTTGTAACGAACGACAACACATTTTGTCTCTTTCAACACTACGTAATAATCATACTGAATTGGTTGCAATACATAAAAGTTTAAATGTTATACAGCCCACTAAACAAAAAATGGTCATATGCACTGATTCTCTATCTGCCCTAATTAGTCTAGGAAATGTTTTCTCATCTTATATCATTATACAAAACATTCTGTACTCATTAAAGTCCGCAAATAGAAATTATATATCAGTATTTTGTCTGGGTCCCTGGACATTGCGGAATATACGGTTATGAACAGGCTGATCGAGCTGCCATAAAAGCTATTAATGATGGAATATCTTATCGGAGAATACCTGTCGAGGATTTTTTAACCATCATCAAACAGAAAATTAAGACGAAATTGGGAGCAGATATGGCCGAAGGTAATCGAAAATAAATTGAGCATCATTAAATAGGAATAAGTGCAGAGAGGAAGTAATTTTTACGCGCCTTCGTATACTCGTCAGTCATACACGCCTTACCCATAGATACCTGATGGCCCTTGATTCTTCGCCAGCATGCCAAACCTGTGGGACTCCTCTGACAATGAAACACATTTTAACAGAATGCAGAGCTTACGAAACATTTAGACTCTCTTGTGACTTGACAAACGATCTGCAAATCATTTTACAGGACAATACAAATTGTTTTATTTTCTGAAATGTTGGAAACTTGAAAATATACTTCTACTTCTCAATGAAAATAAGGCAATAATGACTGGTTGTGGTTGAAGCCTATTCTAGTGGTTTAAGCCTTTAATTTAATAAAAAAAAAACAGGTAGTAACAATGATGTAAAAAACTCAATATAGGTGAAGCAAATGCTTGAAAGAATAAATAAAAAAGACAACAATAGGTAAATATTGTTTGGTATGTTTTCATGTAGAAAATGTATTCACCAATATCAACAGGAAAAATGTAATCAAAATAATTTAAAAGTACTCTGATACAATAGAACCGCATACCCTAATTAAACGGTTTTATGGAAGATATGGATTAAAATATCTCAGAAGCTAAAAATCGGACTTGCAAATGTTTAGCATTTGGTCCTGTTTATAATGAGCTATTTTTATTATTTATATTTCATATTAAAAAAAAAAAAAAAAATCTCCTCACACCGCTCAGCGGTAGAAGAGGAAAAGATAAAGATGAAGAAGATATTTCATATTATTTATCTCGTGTTGTTGCTGTTTTCACTTCTATCACGTGGTGTAAAGCACACACCTTAGTTTTTTTGTTCCCTTCCTTACAACTTGGGATTTGACAGTTACACGGTTCCATATTGAGACAGGAGAAATACAACTTATAACTAACCTACTGCCCTGAGCCATTGCTGCCTTTTCCACTTCCCATGACCATCTGTCGAAGCGGAATGAAGTTGCATAACTCAATGGATTAATGGTTCCCAAGGACCTTTAGACAGACCTTACCAAAAGGTTGAAAAGCCATCCTTTTATTATTGTGGTAAGCAGGAATTAATGTTAACAAACTAGGACCTAGTTTATTTCTAATTTTTATTACAGCTGTTTCAAAAAGTACTACCAACATATTTTTGAGAAATCGAACGGAAAGATTTAGGAAAAATTGGCTTTAAGAGGTCCTTAGAATAACAACAATTCTATGCAATCCTATGGTTTAAAACAGATTACTTTACTCTTAATTTAAAATCTTATCCAAATTATTTTTAATTCATAGATAAATATAGATAGTTAATCAGTAACACGTCAGACTTTCTTGGTAAGCAGTACCGGTTGTTTTATATTTCGATTTATGGTAGTTACTCGTTTCAGATTGAGGGACCAGAGAAGTGTTTGCCAGACCATCTTTCATGTTTTCTCTAGGGAATGTTTTTCATAACAGGCTCAATTTTATCTACGAACCTCGGGCAGAAGAAGGAAGTAAACTACTTCAGAGAGATATAAATAGACACTCCAGTGCCGGAGCCGAATTCTTTTTTACTGGGTCAATGGTTTCAGTTCTAGTGCTTTCTCCTCTACTAAAATTATATGTGATTCTTATTTATATTTATTTTTTATTTTTGGCGTTATTCAAATGAGCTAATAACATTGCCAAAGATATTGAATATTGATTAATAATAATCTTAAATTATATTAGATATTCTTTCTGCGCTTTCAGTATGTTTAAAATCGTACATTAGTAACTATTTTTAGCAATTGAAATGAACATCAATGATAGATATATACCAGGGTTTGAAATCGATAATTATTTTTTTCGCAAAATCAGGCAACCAGTATTATATCAGATTTTTAATTTAAAAATCGTTCCTGATTTATAAATAAACATTTAAATCGATCTTTGATGTTGTAATCAAAAAATAAAAATAAACTTTTACATACAAATTAATTTAAATATCAATATGTATGTATACGTTAATAATGTAAACATTTTTAATATCATATTTCTGAAATAGTTTTAATTGTGCACCCGATGACTACAAAATAGATATGTATTTCTTTCTTTTTTTTTTTTTTTTGGAAGCTTATATTTCTATTGAATTTTGAAAATAAAGATACTCTGTTGCTAATAGTTGACAACAATATTCTCCAACTAATACTTCATATCCAAAATATATCACATATATTACAAAATTTTTATATTTCTCATTTATAAAAGTATTACCCAAGAATTATAATTATTATTAATTGTAAATAATTTGTTCAAAAATAATGATCGGGATATGATTTTTGTCACTTATGGTCAAAAATAAAAAAACGCTCTAAGTAAAAGTCATCAAATGATTTTTAAAAAATTGATTAGACTCGATTTTTATTTTTTAAATTATCAATTTCAAACTCTGATTTATATATAGAAGTAATTTTATGTGGTAATTTATGTAGTAACTTGAAGTAACTATATAGTAACTTTCCTATTTTATTAAATTATAACAATCGTCCAAGTCTCAATCCACTGCATCCAGTTCTAATTCATTCAGTGGCCTTTTCTAGGGTTTTTCACAGCTCAAAATCCACTTCTAATTAAATAATAAGGATTGAAGATTTGTATTTGCATTGAGTTGGTAATAGAGAAACGGTTGTGCATTTCAACGTTTTTATCCCAGTTCCGCCTTTTTGATGAATTAAATTTGGAAAAAGAGAACTACATCAGTATTTTTATAATTCTGTTCAATTTTCTCACTTGATAATTGTAGGAAAGATTAAATAATTTTTCCCCTGATTCCGAAAGAAAATTAATTGGAAAACACGACCACATAGTCGGAGATCTATTATTCACACTTTTTTCTTATATGACTTATAAAAAAAAAATATTATAAACATCTTATATACGTAAATATTCCTCCCTAAATCTAATTTGAATTTATCTTTGCACTGAGAACATTTAAAATATAACGAATAAAACGGCGGACATTTCGAAAAGAAAGAAGGATAATTATGTTGAACTCCAAGGATTATATTAGGTTGAACCCTGAATGTGAGGGTGAATTAAAAAAAAAAAAAAGGTTTAGTGGTTTCAGAAAATCTGTGATGAGCAGACGGTCGGATTTTTTGTATTCGATTTTCAGATTCAACGTGACTTAATGAAAAATCAAATTTTGAAGGAGGAATTACGCTTAAAAAGATCAATAGATCATTCTAATTAGGAATTTGAATAATTGAATAATGAAAATACTTAAACAAATTGGGTAATGGCTAAACAAACAAAATTTAATTATAACGTATTGCCAGCTACTCACCGAAAAAAACAAATGGACACGTTTATATGGCTACTTCTTTTTTCAATTATTTTTGACGATTAACTTGCTTCCTGCAACTAATTATAAATAATAATAGTGATAATAATGAAAATAAAATAAATACTAATTTGTATTAGCAAGAAAGATGAACAATAAATTTAAGATATGGCATATGGTACTTTACTTGTTTATTAATGATTTCTTGTGTTAATATTTGTTTTATGAGCTCAACATGTGATCAATAACATCAGAAAACAATAATAAAAGGCTGGTTATGAGGGCAGTAAATTTCATGAGTTTGGAAATACCGTTGTAAACATTAGCAGTATATTAAATAAATATCATAAACGAAATATTGGTAGTAAAAAGAAATAGTTTCCTCGATAGTCTATCATAAATTATTTACAATAGTTATTATTACTATCGATTATCGAATAGTTACAGCGCACAGTCCGAAATGAGATTATTATATAAGTACAGTAAAACTTTTATCATCCATCCACGCCTATATCCGGACTATGGATGTGACGGTTATGCGAATACACGGATGATAGAAATACTAATTGAAAAATATTTTAGCGTATAAATAACAATTATTTATTATAAATGTAGTATAAATATGAATAAAACACGTTTGCAGTATGAAATCAATTTATATTAAATAACTGAAAAATATTTACTGCAGAGAACTAAAATATATTTAATAATATGTAAGTTATATCTTATGGATTAAATAATTTTTAAACCGACATAAAAAGTGTGAGTACATTTTTTGGTTTATTATTTTCAGTAATGAACCATTGTAATCAAACAAAAAATTAAAAAAACTTAACTCCCTCTCAAAATTTGAGGTTTTACGTTTCAGAATACATAGAATTTAAAAAACGCATACAAATGTTTTTGTCGGTCCGCCGTCCGCCCTCCGCGCATTTTCTCCAAAACTACTGGAGCGATTTTTTTCAAATTTGGATTTAAAATCAGAGTTCTCACGAAGATGATCCTCCTTCATCGACATTACTATCCGCCTTTTACTTTCAAGATGGCGGCGGATAAATCTGTGCTACTATAGACTGTAGAGCCTAAACCAATGTACCGATCTCAATGAAACTTGGCTTAAATCTTCTTTTTGATGCCTTTTAAATTTATCTATCTAACATACTTCAACGAAAAGAAACTGGAAAAAAGTTACGAGGGATGGTAAAATTAGATTCCGAATTACTCAAAAAGCATACACCTTTTTGTGGATATTGTATTGATTATTCAAAAGTTTACAAAATTTTCTAAAAAATAAAAAATAAATCGTTAAAATCAGAGATTTTGGAGCTCTAGATGTTTTTTATATGTTCTACTGCAAAGGTTATATCCTTTGTTCTATTTTTTGATTTTTGGATGTTTTTTGAAGTAATGCTATTTTTTTATAGCAAATTACTAATGATAAAAAAACAAAATGATTAGGGCAATAATTGGTAAATAACTTTTGATTTATTTTTCTTTGTCACTAGAAAGGTAACGTTACTTTAGATGTATAATTGTTTTGAAATAATTAACCATTGTTAAATAATTTGTAGCATTTGTTTAGAGAAATCAAGTAAATTTTTTTGGTTCTTAACAGAAAGAGATGTTTAGGAGTGCGTGTGCGTTTCTTTAAAATTTTTATGTTTATTTTGTGTGTCTTCATTGTAATGTTTTTGTTTTTTTACTAAGGGGGTACCTTATGTCCACCTAACGGCAGAACAACCCCCATTTTAATAATTCTTCATTTAATCATATTACTCGTTGCTCAAATTGTATAACTGTTATTTACATGTATTCTGCAGTTCAGGTGCGTGGATCGGTTAATATTTATTACTAGGCGTACCCGGGAAATGAATCTCTGGTAACTAAGCGGCTGTAGTCTGAAGATATACAGCAGGACTCACTTACCCGACTAGTTCCCCCCAACAGCAGCACCAGTACCAGTACCATATAACTAGTCTATTAAAAAATATATACATAAAAATAATTAATGGTTTATGTTATTTTATATGATACATTTCAAGGATTTGGCTCTACAAAATAAACATATTTCACCAGCAAAACTCTTTTCATTTATCGTAAAAATATTAGTGAACGGTCTTAATGAAAGAGAAATAAAGATTATTTATTTTTCATATTTACAATATATAAATTAAGATATTTATTCACATGATTTTGGATATTTTTTTTTACAGAATACAGTTTTTGAGCATTACACGATAGAGATTAATCACATTAAGGTAAACACACCACCGATGGACATTGCTAAGGAAATGGTGGCCTTTTTTTTGGCTTATTCCACCGTAATTATAATAGTTATAAACTTCTCCGTTGGACATTTAGAATATCTAGGTCTCCTTTTTCTATTTATGACTTTAAATTGAAAAAAAAAAATCAGTTATGCAGGTATAATAACCATTTAAAAAAAAAAACACCTTTCTGTACTAGTTATGAACACCCCGAAATTCAATTATTCTTGTAGTGGAAATGGTGTCGGTACCAATAATGGACATATCTCAGAAAAATTCTAAAATCTTTAATTAATTACAAGATAATGATAACATAACATAAATGTTCAAATCACTCTTAGCAAAACTGTTAGTAGGAAGATATGAAACATACTGATCTCAAGAGCATTTCAGAAACAGCAATGATAGGTATTGGAAAAGTGGAACCTTTAAATCAATAAGGAAACTTATTATTTACATTTAAAGTCCAACCTTTCCATCCATGGGCCCACTATCCATAACTGGTGCGTTCACCCTATTTGATAATGCATATTAGAAAAAAAAAATGTAGCAACAAATCTACCCAGGCATACATACAACATTATGTTTATTAATAATCTGAATAACGAAAGGGAATCAAAATTCTATATTATGGAAATTGATATCTCATTTCACAGCTGTTCGAGATCTCAAGCATGTTACATGTTTAAACGAACGAGCAATGTAATTAGAAAGGAAGATAGTTCAAGTTTCAAGTGTTGATTTGATTGGATCCCAGTTACGTCTAAAATGCCCTTGGAACCCAACAAGCTGATAAAATTTTTCGGTGATAGCGTACCATCGTACCGAAGATATATTTATTTTTAGATATCACAATAAATGCATAGATAGCGTTATCACAATTTTTTGTTGTACACCTTCATAATAATGTGTTTGGAGGTTTATACCTGGAAATGTATCAAAAGCGAATACAGAGTAATTTCAATGACAGTTACAACAAACCTTTGATATTGTTTGTTCATGTTGTACTTTCTCTTTTATCGTAACATTTTTATAAGTTTGAAAAGCCTTAAAAATACAAACTATGTCAACTTTAGATCAACTGTACCTACAGGCGCATGAACCTTCCTCCACCCCTCCCAAGATATTTTATTGCTATCCTCTCTTAAAAACAGTGCAAACGAAGGTATAATTTAAAAATTCGTAGATTACATACAATTAGATACACATCCGCAGTCAATTCCATGCTTCCATTTGTCTTTTGATTTGAAACTTCTCATTTTAAAAATTCATAACCCAGTCAAAATATACTCCCCTCAAAAATTCAAAACTTCGTAAAAATGTGGCCCCCTCAAAAATTTAGATAGCGCAACTTGCGCCATGAAATCCTCTTCAGGGCACTCCTGCATACCATAATGTGGGGTAGAGACGCCTCGCTGTGCTTGCTTTTTTATTTATTCCTTTTTCAAATTTGAAATCCTTAATTTAGAGTGCTACCAGTGGGTAGTTCCTCAACAAGCGTTTTCAGAGCTATATAACATACTTCAACTAAAAGAAGCTGGAAAAAAAGTTACGAGGGATAGTAAAATTAAATTCCGAATAACTCGAAAAGTTTTTATGGATAAACTTGTTTGTGGATATTGTATATAGTTTTTTAAAAGTTTACGAAATTTCCTATGAAACAAAAAAAAAAATCGTTAAAATCGGATAATTAGGAGCAAAAATATGGTCTCCGGTTTTTTTTATGTGTTCTACTCCAAATGTTATATCCTTGATTTGGTTTTCTAATTTTAAATGTGTTACTGAACTAATGCTATTTTTTTTTTTTTTTTTTAGCATATTACTAATGATTAAAGAAAAACATTTTAGTTCAATAATTGGAATCACCTTTTGTTTTTCTTTCTTTGTAATGTTACTTTAGATGTATAATTGTTTGGGGATAATAAACCATTGTGAAATAATTTGCAGCGTTTTTTTTTTGTAATCCATAATGGTACTATTCTTAGTTTCCAACCCTGCATTCATTATCGGAAAATTTCAAACTGACAACTTTTAAGTTGATGACACTTGATTTTATCATTAGGGGCATAGTTGATAAAATCTAGAAATATAATTCACATAAAAAATATGTAAATAAAAATCAACTGGGGTTAATGTTCTCAAATGTAATGGAATTTCTAACTTTTTCTATAAAAGCTGGTTATGCTTTATGTTCTTGTTATAATTTTAAAAACATTAAATTATTCAAAGCATGGAATATTCTGACAGAATTTCAGAAATCTATTGTATTGTGGTTTCATATTTACATTTTGAAAAACAATAGTTCAATATCCGAATTATATAAATCGGTATAGGAAATCAAATTTTAAAAAATCATCACCACACAGCATTTGTTTGGGAATTTACATTATCATTGATTCTATAAAACGATTGTATGATTGAGGAGATTAATGCTAACTGATTGGGATGATACAGCACTCTTTTACCACGAATACAGGGCTTCTTCCTGTTTATGGAAGTATTGATTAAAAACAGCATGATTAATAAATGTGGTTCCTTTTAATGTCATCTAGTGTTGCTATTGAATGAAGAAATAGTTGTTTTGCAAAAGTAAATTGCTAAACATAGGGGTGCCCATCCTCCCCAAGGTCAATGGCACATAAACCTTTTCTCATCTTCTCAAAACAAGGGCAAGCTAAAGTAACCTTTTTAAAATCATAGATCATGTACAATTACACTTCCAGTGGTTTGTTCTATTCTTTCCTCTCGTCCCCTGATATGAAAATTTTCATTCTGAAGAATAATAGCCCAGTCGAAATGTCCCCCCCTCAAAAATTCAAAACCCCATCAAAATGTGCCCCCCTCAAAAATTTTAACTGCGCAACTTGGGCCATAAAACCCCCTTCTGGACACTCCAGGAACGGAATTAGCAAGTGTTACTAAATTTACATTAAAATCAACTTAAAAAATAATTCTATTTTTAATTTTAATAATTAATGAAGAATGAGAATATCTTAAGGAGTCATAGGAGAAAATGTAACTGAGGGAGGGGTAATTATAAAATGTAAGATATGTTTTATATAAGTCATGTCATATATGTTTAATAAAAATATTTTAACATTGTACTTATGGACAAAATTCTTTTATACATTAATGTTCTTTGGGAGGCATGATTAGGGAGTTTTTAAGTAAAGTCAGTATTATATAACATACGTGCTGGTTAACAAATGAACTAAGATGCAATATTACTTGTAACTACCATTATTATATATTTTTATCGTTTGGCTACTTCTAAAGATGGGATTAAAAAAAAACAAATATTAATTCAGGTTATCAAAGTTGTTTTACATATGTTTTAAGAACTTGAAAGTGTTTCAATGAAAAGAAAACAAACACAAACTCTAATATATATATATATATATATATACGGAATTGAGCTTTGGGGCTCCACTAAACCATCGAATTCCTCTCGTATCCAATACTTACAATCCAAAATCCTTCGTAAAATCCTCAATGATCCTTACTTCGTCACAAAAAAATCATCCATAACGACCTTAATGTTCCCTAAGTTTCCGAATTGGACCAAGCCAGGCACCTATTCTTCCATAACATTATTTTCAAACATTGCTTCCTCCTTGATCCCTGATAATCCTCTGGAGCGTCTGAAAAAAAGGTGGCCTCGTGGTCTTCTTTTGTATTTTTAAGAAGTGTTTTCATGTTATTATATTGCTGAGTGTACATTTACCAGATGTATTTATTTTTTTAATACAGTTTTGAATATCATGAATTATATATATATATATATATATATATATATATATATATATATATATATATATATATATATATATATATATATATAATATATATAATACTATAATACAAATACTAATTTCGTAATATTTTTATTCTATAACGTTAATATAGCTCATTTATTAGAATGACTTTTTATTTTTTAAATTTTATTCGTCATGTGTTATATTATTTCAGAGACTTGTTGGATTTGAATATATTGTACTCTTGAAGTTGAATGTCTAAAAGCTCGTCCAGGTTCCTCTTTTTTAACTTTGTAAAATCTGCTTCCATTTTCGTAAGTTTAACTGTCAATAAACAACTTAAAAACGATTTAACTGTGTTAAGTTCTTTATAATTATTATTATTATAAATATTTTAAAGCTGGTTGGTCTAAAACTATGATTTTTAATCTTTTGAAGACCTCAATTGTAAAATAAATTTTACTATGCTCTTGTATTGATGTTCGTATTTTATTTTAATAATTTTCGTTATCATTAATATTATTACTTTGTTTATTGATTTTTTAAAATAATTTATGTTAACTATTTTTTTAATAAATTACACTTGAATACGGCAGCTTGAAAATTATTCAAGAATTGTTATCTGTTATTTTTTATTTAAAAAATTTGCTGTTAACAATAAATTGCAAGTGTAATTCCTGTATTTCTTTTCTAATAATTAGGCGTTTATTGAGTTTCAAGTTTGCCTGACCCTAATTCGTGATCAGCCTGCTCTTAGTGGTTGACTTATCTCTCTTTTCCTGTAAATTAATTTTTATTTATCATTAATATATCCAATACTCAATATAAGTTTGTAACGTTATTCCATTAATACAAATGTTTTCGAAATAGAATTCATTTTCGTATCTTGGTTAATATAAGAGGTAATAGAGCAATGCTGTTAAAAAGAAGATGCAGTAATCATAGCTAATAAACATCACGCTCCATGATTAACCAAATGAACTTAATCATCCCCGAAGTGGCCTACATCAAATGCGTCTTGATTAAGCCAGTGATCGATTAAACAGTTTTATTTATTCAAAACGTTCCAATTTAATATGGGACGTCACGAAAGGTCAAAATCAAGATTATAAGTCCGGGAGGAAGCTATTGTTTTATTACCATTTGAGCCTTTTAGTTGACAAAATGACTAATTCCATTTTTGTTTATTAATTTTAGTGATATTTCTAGTAGGAAAATTTATACCTTCATTCAGAGTTATATATTTCAACATTGTAATCACCTACTTGGACAGCAAACTCTCCTGGAACATACACATTAAATTAAAAAAACAAAACAAGAACTACAGATCCCCATTCACCATAAAAAGCAAGCTACTAATATACACCATTACACTAAAACTTATCTGGACAAACTTTCGCACAAATAAAATTTAAAGCTCACAGTCCAAAGTACTTTTAAAAATCGAAAATGCATCTAGGTTTATTTCAAACCACCCCATATACAATGATATGAACCTGACAACAGTAAAATCCTACATACATAAATAATACACAACATTCTTCAACTATTAATCACCTAAATCCATTCGTCCTCTCTTTTCTTTACTGTTACCTGATGTGTCTTAATGAAAACTTAAAAGGAAGTGACCTTGAGATCTCCTGCTCACAATATAAATAATTATCAAGAAAAAAAAGAAGGCAAAAAAACAGTAACACATTTTCTTGATTTATTACAATGGAATTTCAAATATAATGTGTAATAAAATAAACAATAAGTCATAAATTTGATTTGATAATTAAAAGACACCGAAAATATTCGACTCTAGGTCAATGCGGTTTTCATTAACCTCTCAGAAATTAAATTTAAATGACCTAAATTAAATGCATACTAATGATAAAATAAAGAATTTATCATGTTTTTGCAAAGTGAATTCAATTTATATTTAGTACTGTCGAACTTGACTCGTAGCCAGTTGGTTATCAGCTTCAAATGTAGGAACGAAATGGAAAGGAGCTCTTCTAAGAAAAGCTTTGCAATGTTAAGCCATTCAGTTCCTTTTTTGTAGAATTCAAGAAAAAAACTAACATCAAAAGCTCCTAAATTAGAAATGTGCCATTTACTTCTTTCCTTCAAGGTTTCTTCGTGAGTTCAGTTTGGAAGTATTGCCTAAACAGTTGACTCTTTTTTATTGCATTAATTATTAGATGTATTCGTTGTTTATACAATACATTCGAATTAATGTGCATATTACATGTAAACGTTAAAACAAATATAAATACATAACGCCTTTTTTTTCGTACATAAAATACAGCTGATCATGTGGAACATTTCAAAAATTCTCATTGGCCGAAAATTGACTTCTTTTATCAGAATCAGCGTAGTTCTGAATGAACTCAATAACATGAATTTTTGAGCTTAAATCACTATAAAATGAAAATAAATAAATGACAAATTTCTTAGAAATTGCTCATGATAAAACATTCTATTATATATGTATCTCTCATCATTTAATTTATATATAAAAAATAAAAACAGGAAATCAAGACGGTTATGTTATTAGAGCAAGAAAAACACTATAATATCCTAAATCCAAAATATACACACATGTTTATTTATATATACAGAGGTGTCCAGAAGGGTTTTTCATGGGGTTTGAATACTATATAAAAAAAGTTTAAAACGCAGAATACTTTTGAGAAAATAATTATTAAAAATTTAAATTACCAGCAATCACAAACACTACTGAAAAATTAAAACTAAGTTGAAAACAAACTTAAGACGACATTTTACTTACAATTGTTTAAAATTAATATTCAAAACATCCAACTACTAAATAAACAGTAAACGACACTGGACAAAATATTATATTATATCATAGAGTTTCACCTAACACATTTTTTGTTTGGTTTATGTTTGTGTAGTAGTTGAATCTAGTGGTGATTAATTTACAATAATTGTACTATTTATTCATTAGATTTCATTATATCAACTTTTGTAATAATATCTTAATAACAAGTGTGAATTTTAATTGTTAGCAAGTTACTTTATTTTTTAATGTAATAATTATTTTCTTATACATTTTCTATAATCTTTTTTCAAAGTAAGACATGAATATGAGATCAATAAAGCCTTGAAACGTCGCCACGATATACTGATTTATTTATTGAATAAATCTTAAGGTCCATACGAAAAATATAAATGATTATATGACATTTAAGAAAATAGAAATTCCTATTTATATACATATATATTGTATATTTTTATAAAGGTCTACAGGTTGTAAGACTTGTATGAACAGGATGTAGAACAAAAAAAAAAAAAAAAAATAAAAAATCAAACATATATATATATATATATATATATATATATATATATATATATATATATATATATATATATATAATTACACATTGTTGTATAAGTATTTCACTTTTTCACTTGTTATGTAAGCATTAAATAATGGCTAGTGGCTACATTCGTTGTAAACAGCTGAAAACAAAGAAGGAGGAAAAATGCGATGAGGTAGACTGTAATTGAATATTTTTTATGTACTATTGAGATTAAAAAATTCTGAGAGAGCCAAATGGTAATAAGACACTAATGCCTGGTTTATTAAGATGAGAAGAAAAATATGTAGAAAAATGTTTTGTAAAAAAAAAATGACTAGTAATTGTTGTCATCAGTTTTTGAATTTTTACAGTAAAATAATTAGACTTATATAAACATTGAAATCGATTTCAACATTTCTATATTTATTTTAAATAACATTTCATATTATATCATATAGAGATTTTCTTGAGATAAAAAATATTTTTAACAGCCATGAACAAAATCATTGCACTATAATTCACGAAAAAAACAGTCAAAACTAATTAATTAATTATATTTTTCCAAACTTGTTTTCTATTCAGATAGCGTTTGTTTTTTTTCATTAAGTATTCACTGAACATTATATTTTTGGTTTATTATTTTCAATAATGAACCATTGTGATCGATCAAAAATTTCTAAAACTTATTTTTTAGGTTTTACGTTTCAGGATATGTAGAATTCGAAAAACGAATAAAAATTTTTTGTTCGTCCGCCGTCCGCGCATTTTCTCCGAAATTACTGGACCGATTTTTTGCAAATTTGAAATCAGTACTTCAATGAAACTTAGCCAAGTCATTTTCTCGACGCCCTTTAAATTTATCTATATAACATACTTCAACGAAAAGAAGTTACGAGAGGTAGTAAAATTAAATTTAGAATAATTCAAAAAGTATACAATTTTTTGTCAATTTACGGTTACACTTCTTTGAAGTTTATGGAATTCCCTAAAAAAAAAAGAAAAAGAAAATCGTTAAAATCGGACAATTAGGAGCAAAAATATGGTCTATAGTTCTATGTTCTACTACAAAGGTTATATCATTTGTTTTGGTTTTTGAATTTTGAATGTATAACTGAAGTAATGCTAATTTTTTTAGCATATTACTAATGATTAAAAAAAAGTTTAGTCCAATAATTGGAGACATCTTTTGTTTATTTTTCTTTGTAGCTTGAAAGGTAATGTTACTTTAGATGTATAATTGTTTGGAAATAATAAACCATCGTGAAATAATTTTAAACTAAATGAATTAAAAAAACCTTATCCTCCTTACGTATCTAAATGCCTGATTATATCTTCTTTATTCCATTTTTTTAAAAATACATTTTATTTTGAGAATTATGATGTATGACGACAATATTTATGACAACATTTGTGTGACCTCATATCAAAGATGATCATCTGTAATTTTTAAAAAGTTGATAAAAAAAATATTTGTAACATAGCTTCAATTTAAACCAATTCTAATGATTACTTTTCGTAATTAAACTTGAAAATTCTGGAATAAAATCATCAAAAACAGTTTGAGATGAATCTATAAAACAAGAATAGAATTTTTCTATACTTTTTGAAAATGAGAGATGTCCGTCTTTGATGTGACACCACTCTTTTGCAGAGTTGTAGCGAAGCATTTGTTATAACTAATTAGGAAAACAAATGTTCTCCCATTAAACCAGAAATTGGTTAAAAATTGGGAAACCCCTATCAGTAACCAGAGTTACCAAGAAGGGGGTTTCGTGGCGCGAGTTGTGCCATCAAATGTTTTGAGGGGCATGCATCCTGAACGGGTTTTGAATTTTTGAGAGGAGCGCATTGAGAGGGGACTATGAATTTTCGGAGTGAAAAGTTTCAAAACAAAGAACTAGGAGGAAAATATGGCATAAGTATAATTGTATGTCTTCTACGATTAGTCTAATCCTACTTTCGCTTGCACTGTTTTAAAGAAGAGGAGAGAAATATAATTTTTGGAGAGGGAGGATGGTTCATGTGCTATCGAACTTGGGGCGACGGGCACACCTGTCAGCAACAGATATTTACATCGACAATATATAGTAATATTTTATGAATTAGATTCCTGGCGAATAGGTTGTGGATGTTCACTGCATTACCTCCACGTATAAACATTGGTTAAGTATTTTTTATTAATTGATCCTTTTTGATATATTTAAAAAAATATATTTATAAAACAGCGACTGTTTACTCTAAGTTAGGAAGTAAATAACTGGAATGTAAGGTTGCACATGTAGTCCAATTAGAAGAACACTGAAGACATACACATCGCTTTGGCCTGCCCTTGGAGCCAGGGGATGACGCCTTCGTCCTAATTAGCATCTCGTTCTCAGAGCACAATTGAATGTTATCTAATCAGGTTATCCTTATTAACCTGCTACGAATCTGCTTATTCTGTGTGCTTCTATGTTATAATTCCTGTGGGTTATTCATTGCCTCTTAACGTTATCATATTACTAATTCTATTTTTATTTTAATTTAATTATTTTTCTTTCTTGTACAATTTCAGTTCAGTTCTAGCGGAATTTAGAAACTAATATTCAGATATACAAGCACTAATTGTTGCTTGACAATGGTTTGACAGAAACTTTAACCAAAGAGTACTGTATTCATAAAACAAAATTATCCTGGTTTTGTATTCACTACCAATCACTGTCCCAGAGACTACCAACCACGTGCAGACTTCGATAGTGTTTGTCCGGCATACATAAATGCCGTCTCTCTGGTATTAATTAATATTTAATTATTTATATAAAATCAATATGACAATCAAAATTTAAATCTGTGCTTAAACAAATATTGATACCTACAATGAAATATTAAAATATGTGTGTCCACTTACACGACTTTCCAACCGATGTTAGGCAAATTCAAACAACTTTAATTACACCATTAAAAAAAAAATTGAATTAGATTAATTTTCTTAAGCATACTATCAGAGAAACTATTGGAGTGTGATTTCTTTGATCAAATAAAGCAATATAAACGGGTATGTGAATAATCGCATAAAAAATGCGTACATTTTAAATCAGCTTATAAGATTCAATACAGTCTCACTTTGCTATTCAGTTCCTCGCGGCCACTAGATATCTACGCACATTACCTGATAATATTTATTTATTAAAATACTTCGTGTGGGCCAAAAACCATCCCTTTCGAAAGGAACCCACGCCTTGAGAGTTAAGGAGCAAAGTTACATTTTATTGAATTTTATAGTGTGGTTTTATAGGTAACTTTTTTTCTTTTACCAGTTTACATTGATTTCGTTTATTAAAGAAATCGTATTCTTTTCTCTACTTTGTTTTTTGGAAAAAATAATCTAATTAATTTTTTGCAATGAACATATTTAAATTTGTCTAAAATTAGTTGGAAAGTCGTATACATTTTATTATGCAAAAAGAGTATTTACATTATTCCATTTTAAGTAATAACAATTTATATAACTGACATATCAAAATCCACATAATTATTTAACGCACCCCTTTCTATCACTGGCGTTAGGATTGGAACAGGGATAAAAGGGGCAACGGCCCCGGGTGGCAGAATTTAGAGAATGGTAAATTTAAAGCAAAATTGTTTTTACCTTAAGAAAATAATTGTTTATGCTTTTTGGTAGTTTGGACCCTAGTTCAGTAATTAAAATAAGTGATATTATAAGATGATATTTATTTCAAAATATTTTACCTAAAATATGGTTATAAAATGTTAAATTTTATTGAGAAGGAAAGGAAAGGGCGAAAAAATTAAACTAGTCCTTCCTGGCAATGACCCTGGTTCCGGCACTGAGTGGCGTAAATAGAAGTTTATATGGTCATAGTTTAATCTTTATAGTTAGTAAAATATAGCTTAATCTATCCTCTGTAAGTGTATATAATCCGGAAGGCAGCTCTTCCTCTTCCTTCCGAAGTCTGATTCAATCCATCCATTCTGATTTTTTTTTTTGTTCTCCTTATTCGCACCTTTTAGCCTAAACGGGGTTTTCCCGGGCCAGAGGGTGAGGACGGAGGGTTAATGCCAAAGATAAAAGCTCTCTCTTGGCACCCGGACGCAAACTCTTACTTATTTTCTTATTTATTTAATCCACCCTTCCCTGCCAATATGGCAATAAGGGTGTTTGCAGTAGTGGGTTACTAGGTATGATACTTAATAACACATTACTGCTAGTTAACTTGAACAATATTGTGCACACAGCTATCAGATCTTGTTTTTTATATTCTTTCTTCTTCATTGTCCTCTTCGGACTAGCTTCCTGAATCTGGAGGTCTTCCTGGAGCTTGCCCTCTTCTTCTGCGGGCACCAATAAGGAAGTGAGCGGGTCCCACCGGCGCCTTCCATCTATTTATGAATTCCTTTAATCGCGGATAATTTTTCCCACTGACTAACTGAGGAAACTCATTTTCATTTTACTTATAATATCTTCTATAACTTCGGTTATTAGGTTGCCGGTCAACGCCCGGTCTGTGTACACGCATTTGCCCGCTCGGCCACCCCTCTTCCTCATACATTCTGACAACCGAATCACCTCACTTAGGATTATACCCAATATTTCTCAAGTGCCGGTGTAGTACTGTTTGATCATGGGAGCTTTCTTTTCATTCCTTTGAAGGTTAAAGCACCAAGAATGTCTAATCCGCTACTTCTTTAAGTCCCTTCACTTTTAGGGCCATTCTCTCTGTTTCTCCTATTCACTATAAGCCTTGAATGGCTAAAGGATCTTCTTATGTAACATTCAAATGAAATCGGCTTAGAACATTTCTTCATGGTAAGGTAACCTGGTTTGTCAATATGGAGATGTGACACCCTTCGTTCCTATACTTCTTTACAATACTTACAAACCTTTAAAACTTTTCCCAAAATTGGATTCCGATTTTTTTCAATTTCCTAAATTTATAATAAACAATTCTAAATTGTTTGGCATCTAATTGGCAGTTAGCCATCTAAAGTTTTGCTATTTACGTATTAGTAGTATTTGATTTAATAATAGTAGTATAGAGCGAAAATGACCCAGATAGTAGAAAAACCCAAAACATTTTTATAAATAAATGAATAAAACTGGATTTTTAAGTACTATAAAACATGGTAGTTTTAAAATATATTTATATAAAAGGCACCTATCCCATTCATTTCATGAAATATATCGAGGCCGAGTATGGCTTTGAGGTCTAAGAATATCCTAAAATATCAAGTATCGTAAAATAACAAAAACTAACAAAGAATCTAAAAACACGTTTTGATATATATATCATTATTACGATTTTTTTTTTATATCATTTGGTTGTTTTGACCGCAAGTCAGTCAATAAAATAAGTGATATTATAAGATGATATTTATTTCAAAATATTTTACCTAAAATATGGTTATAAAGTGGTTACTGTATATATATATATATATATATATATATACCACAAAAGACCTTGTACACTATTTTAAATTATATATTATAAAAATTGTTAAATTAATATTTAACATTATTAAATAAATCTATTAAAAGTAAAGTTCATTGTTTTTCTGCTAGTTTATACTAGTTTCTGCCAGTAATTGGATTTGATGCCTGTACGAATCCTGTTTTGAGGCAAAGAACTCTTCAGATCCAATTTTTATTTAGTTTTAGTAGGATATTGGTCATTATCTTGTAGGCAACGGGAAGGAGTGCTATGCCTCTGTAATTACTATACTCATACATGAAGCCTTCTTTAGGATAGGATAGATTAGGCCCATATTCCAAGCCTCTAGTATCCTTTCCCCTTCCCATATTTTCTGGATTAGTTGTAGTATCTTGGCTCTTATGTGGTCTCTCCCATCTTTAAACAGTTCTGATGGTAGGTTCTTTATCGCTTGGAAAATTCTTGTTTAAACCTTTCGATAGCTATTTCAAGATCCAGCATATCTGGTTTTTCAACCTCTTCAGGATCAAGATCCTCAGTGTGGTCCATATCTTCTTCGTTCTTGGAGTCCCCTGGATAGAGAAGTTCCTGGAAATTTTCTTTCCAGATGGTCTCTTTACTTCTTCTATTCCATTGACCAAAAATAAATTTCTAACCTCTAGAAGATTTGTGATTTAAATTATTAAAAAACAATATTACATTTTCTTTAATTTTATTTCCTGATCAGTGGTGATAGCTTTACTCCAACCACAGGATTGCCTGAACAAATTAAAATAAATATCTTTAAACTTTCTTTTGTGAACATTTTCTTTTTAAAATGAAAATAAAATCCTACAATCACAGTAGATTTATTATCAATTTTATATAAGTATGCACTATTCATAATGTTGGTATAACTTACCTTTAATAATGAACATTATATGAGAAAATCAAACAAAAATATATATTTTGTTTGTGAAAAATTATAAATAATATATGCATAATGAGCATCAGTGGCGTAACTAAGTATGAAGGCAGTCTGGTGCAGTTTCATCTTGCCCCACATCTGTTTTTAAAATCGGTGCATCCCACTCTTCAACTAAGCCAAATTTTGATTAATGCTACAAATAGTAATTTTGCACTGCTTTGTTTGTAAATCAATTTAAAAATAGGCCAACATGAGTAAAAAATTAAAAAGAATTATTTTATACTAGAAATGCATTAACTAACTTAAAATAATGATTGCATTACATTACATCATTATCCTATATGAATATAAATCACATATCTTAAGGAGCTTGGAAAAAAGAGATTAGTTAGTTATTTAAGAAGTTAATTTGCCGTTGTAGTATAATTCCATGTTTAATCATTTTACAATACAGCCATTAGTTGTAAACTTTATGAGCCTAAAAACTTAAATAAATCATTTTAACTAGGCTTATTAATATACGTTATTAATGCTAAAAGTAATTTTGACCATTTAAAAAAGATAAAATTATTATTTTTTTTTAAAATTAACTTGTGTAATTGAAAAAGAAATTGATGATTGTTATAAGATTTAACTAACTGAGTACTGTGAATATTTGCTGACAAAGTCAAAAGTTAAACTATTAATGACAAAAGAAATCCAAACATTTCCATTAAATCTGTTTTAAAATCAAGGGCCAGAAGAATTCAAGAGGGATGGAAGAGGCAAAGGGGTGATTGCCCCCGGCAAGTGAATTTTAGATTAGAATATGTTGAATGTAATGGACAAAAAAAAAAAGTTGGTTATCTACTACATTTTAAATATGGCAGCTAGATAGAAATTATGTAATTAAAAACAATCGAATATTCGTTAATTGAATATTCAAATATTTTGGATTAAGTACATACGTAGTAGATGATAATGTGGAAGTAGGTTTGCTAGAAACGGATCCAATAGAATACATAGGTCCTTTGGTGTTTTGTTTTTGAGGTATGCTAAAAAAAATTCTGTGGCATGGGCCTAAAAAACTTTTATTTCTCAATAAAAAAATATTGTTTAATCATTTATTTCTATCATTGTGTTTATTGTTTCTAACCACCAGTTGCACAATTAGCCCGCTGAATATAAATAAAATATCAGAGTTTTTTTTAATAATAATAAAGTAGTGAACAGCTGATGATGTTAAACAACGATAAAGGTTAATTTGCTTTTGTCTCTTCTAAAAAGTGATAATTTAGTATAAATACTCATTTTTTTTTTGTAGCAAAAGTGTCTTTTGAAGACAACAGAGCTGAAGACAAAAAACAAAACAAAGGTTGAGCGGGTTTCACCGCCAACGATGGTGGAACGGTCACAACACGAGGAGGTAAGCAATATGAACTTAGCAAATAGTGACACAAACACTGACGTTGGCTCCTGGGAGCTGGTTATTGGTCGTAAAAGATCTATGTCAGATTCAAGCGAGCCAAGAGCACAAAAACGACCAGCAGAACCTATTCCGACCTCTAACAGTTTTGAGGTTCTAACCAAGATGAACTCACAAACTGAAGAAACAAGACAACCGCCTCAAAATGATAAAACTCCACCAATTTTTATAAACGGTGTGGAGAATTATCATGCTTTAATTTCATTCTTAGAAAATGAAGCTGGCCCTAATACGTTTAAGACAAAATCAACATTAAAAGGTGTCACTGTTTACCCACAAACACCTGATATATATCGCAAATTAAATTCAAGTCTACGAAATAAAGGCGCGGATTTTCACACCTACCAACTCCCACAGGACAGGTGCCCAAGAGTTGTTGTTAAATATCTCCATCATGGAACACCAGTCGAGATAATCAGAGAAGAATTTTAAAATATGGGCTATGAAGTAACAAATGTGGTAAACGTAATATCTCGATTTAAAAAACCTCTTCCTATGTTTTTCGTAGACTTTACAAAAGAGACATTCAGAGAAGACATTTTTAAAATTGAGTTTTTGTATTACTCTCACATTAAAATAGAAGAACCACGTCAGAAGCGAAGTATTCCTCAGTGTGTTCGGTGTCAGCAATATGGGCACACTAAAACATATTGCAATCATCGACCACGCTGTGTGAAGTGCGGCGAATATCACGAAAGCAGCTCATGTTTAAAAACTAGAGAGACTACCGCTATGTGCGCCAATTGCAGTGGTCAGCACCCGGCTAACTACAGAGGCTGCCAGACGCTGAAAGATCTCAGGGTTCAGCGCAATGCGAGAAACCATCTTCAGCGTCCCACAGTAGCAGAGCCAGCGCAGGGACCTCCAGGCATCCATGAAATCGGTCCAATACGGCAGCGGAACAACCAAGCGGAACCACATAACATCGCTGGACCTCAGCAACAATATAATCAACCATCATCGAACTCAGCACCCCAGAACCAAAAAACATGTACAGGTATAAGGGGAGGCATTACCCAGACGGTACCTCCGGTTGATAATAGCTCTTCCCAGTTATTTAATATCATTAATGGGTTAAATAACTTAATCCAGCCCCTTTTCATTCTTCTTCAACAGCTATCACAGTTTGCACAGGTCTGGTGCCCTAATTATGTCCCACAATAATTTAACTGTGGATTCTCTGTCAATTCTTTTGTGGAATGCCAACGGACTGACCCAACACAGTACTGAACTTGACTTATACTTGCACGAAAAACGGATTGACGTAGCACTCATTACTGAAACACACCTGACACCTCGATCAAAAATTTACATCCAGGATTACTCTATTTATAGAACTGATAATCCAGACAAAACTGTACATGGAGGAACAGCGATACTCGTAAAAAATTCACTAAAACACAATCCCATAGACTTACAATTACACCCGACATACAATCGACAGGAATAACATTATACACTAAACACTACACTATAACATTTGCCTCAGTTTACTGTTCCCCTAGGTACAAGCTTTTCTGATATCCTGATTTCTGATTACCCACGATGTTTTCTGAGTTCTTCAAACGTCTCGGAAGATGCTTCATCGCAGGTGGAGACTATAATGCTAAGCATCAAGGCTGGGGTTCAAGGTAGTCTACTCCTAGAGGCAGAAATCTCTGGTCTGTCTGGAGACATGATAACTCCAAATTCACCCACTTATTGGCCCACCTCCAAACGCAAAACTCCCGACTTACTTGACTTTTTTATTACAAAAGGACTTAGAACCGTACCTTTTGCCGTCAATACAAGCTCTGATCACTCCTCAGTGCACATGGTTCTCTTCGACGCGCCTTCTGAAGCACAAAAGAGACCTAAGCTCATAACAGGTTGCATGGACTGGGACGCATATAGAGACCATTTGAACACCAATATTTCTGTTCCAGGTTCAATTAAAAATCAAGGGGAACTAGAAGAAGCCGTTGAAACATTTACAAAAAGTATACAAGATGCAGCATGGTCCTCATCAACATCCAGGCCACAAAGAGCAGTGAACTTGCCCCATTATCCTATGTACATAAGGGACTTAATCAGGGCAAAGAGAAGAGCTCGTTAAGTGTGGCAGACTAATAGACCTCCTTCAGACAAACAAACTTTTAACAACGAACTTAAAAGACATATTCAAAAATTCAAAAGCACTAACTACGACAATTTTATTAACAACCTTTCGACGGATGATGGAAGTTTATGGAGACACACAAGGAATCTTTTAAAGCATCGTGAGGTGTCAGCATCCCTACGAAGAGAGGATGGTTCTTGGGCTGTTTCGGACGAAGAAAGATCTGAACTCTTTACTACTCATCTTTCCTCTGTTTTTAAATCACATACGGACTTCCTTAATACAGAACATGATATTTTCGTACAAAATAACTTAGACATACCACTACAGCTCCCACTACCACCACCTCCTTTCATACCATCACAAGTTGCACAAGAAATTAGACAATTACCGAAAAGAAAAACCCCTGGTCATGACTTGATAAATGCTGAGGCGTTCCAGGAAATGCCAAGGAAAGCTCTAGTGTTTCTCACCACAATCTTCAATTGTATTCTTAGGACCACAAAATTTCCAATACAGTGGAAATACTCTCATATAACCATGATTAAAAAGCCAGATAAAGAAACTAACAATCCTTCTTCATATAGACAGATTAGTTTGCTTCCAGTGTGTTCTAAATTATTTGAAAAACTATTATACTCATGACTATTACATATACTAACAGACAAACAGATTATTCCTGACCATCAATTCGGGTTTCGAAAATTACATTCAACAACACAACAATTACACAGGGTAACTGACTACATATCGACAGCACTAGAGCGAAAACTATATGCAACCGGAGTATTTCTGGATGTCGCCCAAGCTTTCGACAAAGTATGGCATCAGGGGCTTCTCTTCAAACTCAAGACCATACTTCCACCAACCTACTACTTAATTCTTCACTCCTTTCTCTCAGACAGATTTTTCTCCGTTCGGCACGGTTCAGGTCTATCCTCAATTCGACCTATCTTAGCTGGCGTACCTCAGGGGTCAATCTTAGTCCCACTACTGTACATAACATACACACATGACATTCCTCAAAGTATCCACACACTTACAGCAACCTACGCAGACGACACTGCTATCATTACTAGACACGATAATCCTACACAGGCATCACTTAACCTACAACATCACTTACAAAAAATTAACGATTGGTGTAAACTATGGGAAACTCAAATAAATTATCAAAAGTCACAACACATTACATTTACTCTAAGACTAGAAACATGCCCTGCTGTATACTTAGACAACATACCGATTCCACAAACAGATAGAGTACAATACCTAGGCCTGACATTTGACAGAAGAACGACATGGGGTCCACATGTAAAGAAAAAACGTGCATCATTAAATCACAGATTAAAACTATTGCATTCATTACTAAGACGACATTCTAAATTAAAAGCAAGACAGAAATTAAATATTTATACATACCTATTAAAACCTCTCTGGACTTATGGATTACAAATATATGGAATTGCAAAACAACACACATAAAACGACTTCAAACTTTTCAGTCTAAGATACTACGACTAATTACCCAAGCACCCTGGTACGTGAATAATAACACTTTACACACTGACTTACACATGCCAACGATCAATGAACACATGCGAACTTACTACAAACGATTCCATAATAAATTACATGGACACTCCAACCAGCTAATTAAAGAAATGGCCACAACTATTATGCCAGAGAACTCCAGAAGACGACTGAAAAGGGTCTGGATGAGGGACCTACTTATGTAATTGTATGTAAGTAAAAGCCATGGAAAGGATGCCGATGGGTATTGCTTTTCCTCATGCCTATCAAGCCATTTTATTTATTTTTTATTTTATTTTTTTTTTATTATTTTTTTTTATTATTATTTTTTTTTTCTCATGACTGTGCCAGCACATCTGCTGATTGTCAATAGTTATAATTGACAGGTGTGGATAAATATATGTAAGTGCAAAAAAAAAAAAAAATAATAAAGTAAACAGTTCCATAAAAGTAACCACTTTATAACCATATTTTAGGTAAAATGTTTTGAAATAAATATCATCTTATAATATCACTTATTTTATTGACTGACTTGGGGTCAAAACAACCAAATGATATAAAAAAATCAAAAAAATTGTAATATAAAAATCATAAAATAATATGTTTATATTCTTCTACGTTTTATGCTTAGACTTGTTAATAAATTGTTATTCTTAACTTAGTTTTTAACAATAAGATTAATTACATAAATCTACAAAAAGAAAACCACTAAAAACAATAAAACATTTAGTAATAATCACAATTTTTTTTTCACTGTGACTGAAACACCTAACCTACTACCAAATTGTAAACCTAACAAAAAAAAAAAAGAAAAAAAAATGTTTTTCTGATTGAAGTAAATATTTTCTTGTTTTTGTTGCGTTTAAGTTATCATTTGATTTTTAAAATCCTCTGCTGATCATACCCTGACATCCACCTACAAGGAATGCTGCTCATTAGATAGGTAGATTATTAGGGTTGGAGAAATATATATGAAAAATATATATATTACACAGTATCGAAAGAGTCAGGATAGCTCAGTGAGTAGGGCACTGAGCTCCTAAGTTCACACAACAACTTGGTTGTGGAAGGATCATTGTTTTTGTTAGTGTTAAAAAGGCAGATCCAATTACCTACTAAACACATGCCTATATCCAGGGAAATTGGGCAAGAAGTGATTCGCCCATTTATAAAGTGATTAACATCATATGCATTGCAAAATCTAATACTTCACATATGATGAGGTGAGGATTGGTGCAAGGTATTAATTTGTTTTAATATTTATATATTTAATTATTTGCTTCTAGTCATATTTTATTTTATTTTTGATCTTTTGTGATAATATTATTATTTTTATTCTCACTTACGTATATATGAAATATATAGTAAAGGAAAGTATTGTAATCTTGAAAATTTTTGAATATAAACTTGAAACATAATTAAATGTGTTAAGGTCAACTGATTCCAAATCACTAAGTCTCGCAAATGGACTGTATATAAGCATGTGTGTTTGTATGGGTGTGTTTTAACATCAGGTAGGTCTTATCTTTATAGAAATAGTCTGATAGGACTTAAATTCTAAATTTTCAAATAGGCTTTCTTAAAGTGCCTTTAATTTTGTTTATTTTAAATAGTTAACAGTATCTAATTGTTAATAGTAATGGCAAAATATAAACTATAAAATAATTTAATAATTAATTTAACAAGAAAAAAGGAGACATGTTTTCTTCTAGAATAATATGTTACGAAATACATTTTTGAAAATAACAATATTAATAGAGATGTATAATATATTGTTAGACAGCTGAGAATTTTAGAAAAAATAATATCTAAAATAATATTTTAGATAAAAAGTCATAGAAGGTAGTGGAGTAAAAATATTGGCTAATATTTCCTACTTTTATTTAATGGAAACTTAAATTATGGAAAACTAAATTATTTTAAACTTGACAAACTAAAAATATATGATAAAATTGTTTTTAAAAAATATTTTATATACTTTTGAGAGAGAAGATTTGAAGAAGTGCATGCTGTTAAAAATATTTCAATTAGAATTTACAGGCAGAAAAACATATGATTATAACCTTTAATAATTCATTAATTAATAATATATTTGTTGTTGTTTTGGGTTTAGGGGCAAAAAACTGCTGACGGTTATCATTGCCCTCAAATTGTACTGGTTGATTTATTTTTCAATCATAAAACTACTATTATAAAATTAAATATGTTTTAAAAAATAATAATAATAAATATATATAAATTACTATCGAGAAGAAAAAGAAAAAAGTATAGAGTAAATAGAAATTAAGTTAATATATCACAAAATTGTGAAAAAAAAATAATTTAGTTCAGATTACTTGAATTAGCCCTATGTTCTTAATGAATCCAATGGTACTATTGATGTGTTGTTCGTTATCTGTTAGTGCCTCATAGAGCTGACGAGGTACACTACGTCTTTCCATCTTTCTCCTGTAGCGAGGACACTCCTCAAAGATATGGCTCACTGTGAGAGCCACTTTACAGAATAATATATTTAAATATTAACTAATCCTATTAGAGCAGAAATTAATTTCTGATCAAAGTAGGGTAGTATAAGTGTAGTGATATCTGCACCAATTGTATTTTTAGATAAAGTATATGTCGTTTTTTATATTTATCATCACCTGTAATTGGACAATTCACCTGTTAATACTTAAATAAATAAAAAAGTTAATACTTAAATAAATAAATTTGGGTTCTGATTCAATGGAGTCTTTATTTGACACCAGTGTTTTTTTTGGAATTTCTTCCCACCTTCATGACTTTCATTGCATACTGGTTCTGAGCATTACTCAACTTAAATTTTAATTTAATTGCCAAATTGTCTTTTTATTGTAATACTTTAATAAAAATTCATTAAAAGTAATCATCTGAATATTTCTGCATTATTTGTAAGTTATTTAATTTTTATTTATATATCAGTTTATATAAATTATTATTGGAAAACTCTGTAAACAAAGCTTTTAAACAATAAAAAACTGCTAATTAGCATTGAAATCTGAAAAAGCCTTTACCATTTTTTCAGAATTTAAACACCAATTTGAATAAAATTAAATTCATGTGATTTTATAACTAATAAAATCACATTTATAATAATATGCAACTTGGAATTTACAATTGTAAAAAATAAATTAATTTTGTGGAAGGCAATTAGACCATTCTGCTTTTCCACATTTTATAATTATAATTATTAAGTGCATGTTTTGTAAACTTATGCATCATCTGGACAACCACACATTCTGAATGATGACCTTGGGAAATAATATTTCAATTTTAGATTCACTGCCATTTTTTTTAAATTTTACTATTCATATAAAAAACCTTATGCAGAGTTAACGACAAGAAATACAGATGACTTCTTACATATAATCAGGCCAAAGCACTCATTATTTTATTTATATTCATTTATGACTGACAAGTTCAGGTTTGTAAATGTAGTCAGGAATATGAATATCTAGTCTTTGCAATTATTTTGTACTTTTGAGACATTATGTCCCAGAATAAGTAATTTCTTCTTTAATTTTTGTTATATCTCATGTGGAAGTGATTTAATTTTTTTAAAAATTGCAATCCAATTTTAAGATAAATAATATCTCAATATAAGATTTACTATCCTTAAAACTATTACTATAACACTTATCAATATTACTGCCATCAATAACATGGATAATTGGAGAAGGGTGTGAATGCTTTGCATTGCTTTTGCCATAATGTGTTTTTTTTTCCCCACTGTTCTATATTATATGGCATATTACATTATCCTATATATCAGATGATTCCAAACTGTGGCATGCAGGCCAGATCTCCCAAGCACCTTAAATCAGGTCCGCGAAAGTTTCTTTGATTACATATTAAAATTTTAAAACCTATTTAAAAATATGAAATTTAGCAAATTACTAACACACGAGGTTACTTAAAATATTTATTGTGTGGTTTTGTTCTCTTAGAAGTGCCAAAGAACAAGATTTATTTTTTCATCACAAACCATGTCATGTGGAACTTGGGTGGGGGTCTCAATGCGGCTGTGGAACTTAGTCGAAGTCTCAATGAGGCCCGAGGGCCAAAAAGTTTTGAGACCCCTGCTACACATTATACTGCCCCTGGAATCAAGTTTTAGTTGTATATTTATTTGTCCATCTTCTTGTCTCTTTAATTTATCATGGAATAAATTTTGAGCTACATTCCATAGTGAACTTCAATGAAAGTATATTCTTGCACAACCAGGCATTTGTTAATGATTGGCACTACCTATATTTTATCTGTTTCAATAGCAGTATGAATAAAGAAGCTTCAATGATAGTGTGTAATATCAATTTATATCATTTAAGTACAATAAGTAATAAATATTTTGCCATATATTGAACTGATATAAAGATAGTGAATACTATAATTTTAAAAAATTTAAGAGTAAGACATTAGAAAATGACCAAAAATGAAAATGGTACAGGAAATGTTAAAATATTTCAAAATTTATTACCAATGCTACTCTGCTTTTTTTAATGATTATTCTAATTTTTTTTTCTTGAATTATATCTATTTATCACTCTTTCTGAATTTTTTCTATTTATACTTCACCATTCTTAAAAATAGTTAGTTTATTCTGGTAATCAAAATCTTTTCCTTTACTACAGTGTTTGTTTTGTGGTAGAATATTTTTTTTCATGGAGCACATCCAGAGTCTCTCACATCTTCAGGCCTGGCCCCTGTATTAATAAGAAGATGGGTCCTCTCTAATGTAAGATGCTTATACAATATTCTGTGTAAGGTATAAATCAGTGAGTAAATATATTATGATGGAAAAAAATGTGTATCACTACATCTCAAGATGTGGAGGGAAAGAATGAAGGATAGAGAGGATTAGAAAAAGATCATGAAGCAGGCCAAGGTACACCTTGGACTGTAGAGCCCGTCAGTAAGTAAGTAAGTACAGCCCAAGACAATCATATATATAATCTTTCTAAAAAACACATTATTTTTAAAATTATAATTATATTATTTAAAATACTTTTAGGTTTAATATATTTTAATGTATATTTTCTTGTTCTTTATTGCTCTACTATTTCGTAGTTAAATTTTATTAACAATATTAGTTGTAATGCTTTCGCTCATTAAATTTTATGTGCTTTAGGGGTGGAAAAATTAAAAAATTGATTAAACTTTTGAATGAATGAAGTTTGCTATGATTAAGTTTAAAAAATGAGGCTTTGATGATTTAGATGCAAAATGAGGATAAAAATTTCATCTGAAAATATTTTTTCAGAAAAAAAATTAATTAATAATGTTTTTCTTATATTGAAGAAAGCAATTTTAAAATTGGCTATTTGTAATTCAGTAATAGGGAATAAGAAAAATATGAATAGACTTCATTTATTGGTGTTTGTTCTGTGCAAATTATTGAATGCATGTGAAAAAATAGCTTGTTTCATATTTACATTGATATTTATATTTATGTTTTTAAAGATTTTCTACAGAGAAACACTGATTTTATGCCTTGTTGATTTGATATGCAGAAATATTTGTATTAATTATTTGAATACAGTGGTTAAATTTGTTAATATAGCTAGTGAGCTATATTTTAGAGACTTTTTATCTGTTAAGATTATGTTGAATTAGTTTTTGTTGGAGAAAGAATGTTTATAATATTTGTTAAAAATTTTTAAAGAAAACAGTAGTCTAAAATATTGCAGTGGCTATTAGACATGTTATAACTATGCAATCAACTTATTTAAAATCTTGATCCACACTTAGATTATAAGGCAATAAAAAAATCAAAAATCAAAAGTACCACATTAATGCTTGTTAATGATTGTTTACTATGCAATCATGTGTTCTATATTAGGTCATAAGATAATAATTTCCATTAATATGAATATATTCAGTGGTAGAAAAATTCTAAACGAAAAATGTGATATGTATCCATTATTTATTTAACATTTATTTAATGCTATGAAATTTTCAGCTTGGTAGTTTGTGGTAAAAAAAAACAAAAGAAATATAAATGAAAATCCAAAATGAGACATTAGTGAGTAAAAATACTTTATCAGCCACTCCTTAACGAATTAAGGATTATGTTGACAGATTAGAGATTCTCTATCCTCTAATATTTCAAAGATTCAGTAATGTGTAGGTCTTCATGTGTTTCTCTCTCTTATTAAATTATATGTTAAAAAAAAAACTTAAAAATACATCACCAAAATTTTCCAGTATATATTTTAATTTATTAAAATTTTTAGTCACTATAAATATGCTTCTTTTAGGTAGTGCTAACAAAAATATATCTAAGTTTTCCGTTTCAATATATTATAATGAAAAAGGTAAATGATTCCCTTTTAAAATTTATTGAAATAAAAACGACAATTAATTAGTCTCCGTTATACATAATATTTACCATTACTGTTTTTAGAATATTGATTTTTTGTATATTTGTTTTATTTTTGTTAAAAATGAGCAGTCTACATAGTACATAACGCTCATAGTGCCCCAAAAAATATAATTATAATTACAACAATAATAATTACCATAATGATACATAAAATTTAATTTAGCAATGAAAGTCACAGGAATTTATACATAGATGATGATACTATTTATATACACTTATTTATATATGTATATATATATGTATATATATATATATATATATATATATATAATATATATATATATATATATATATATATATATATATATATATAAACATATTTATATCAAAAAGGTGTTACAGTTTTTTGTGTTGTAGAATTTGAAAATATTACGTTCATCTAAAGGCCAAATTATGGCATAATCCTTTAGACTCATAGTAAAAATTTCAATTAATTTGAAAGCTTGAAAAAATTTTTAAACAATGAAAAACCTACTTACAATGTTCCTTTTCAAAATATAGATATTCGTGTAACTGGCAGTGCTCAACATATTTTATTATTATTTACATTTTTAAAACCTGCAATAGTTTTAGTTTAAGCTGATTATTTCTACTATGTCTATTAAGGTTTATGACAATGAAATACAAATTTTCAGAATATAAAAAATGCTCTTGTATATCCACAAAGAATATTTCCATATATGGTACTTTAACAAAAGCAAACAGTAAACTGTATATTCAAAGAAAAATATATATCTATTTACAATATTTTTCAAATTATTTTCATTGCTTTAAACATTTTCCTTCAAGCTTTCATCATACTGTGGTATGCATTTTAGGAGAAAAATATAGATGAAAAATATTTTACAGATCCTACATAACTAGTTATGTTATAATATGTAGCAATACTATGGCCATAATCACTAAAAAATTTCTTGCAACTCATTCTCTGTACAAGGATATTGTTATTTTTTTATTTTTTCTGAATACAAAATATGTTTCTTGGGGGAAAAATAATGGCAGGTAATGTGAATTAGTGATATACATACTAAACTATTTTCTACAAGTTGGTTCGTACCTAAAATGTGTGATAGTTAAAATATAGGTAATGTTAGGTGATGAAAAGATTCTAGTATTGCTATAGTATAGCCATCACAAATATAGACTGCAAGCACCTGCAAGAAATGGACATCCAGTGACATATTTAAACAATTGAGCAATATGATTGGTATATCTTTCATTCAGGTATTTTTTAAAAATTGTTTATAAATAAACAAATAATAAATAAACAATAGTAATTTACAATGTCAACAAAATATTCTAATCGTCTTAAAATGTTTTTTTTTTCAGTTTTGATATAAAGTAATTGTTAGTTGAATTCATGATATTTGTTAACATTGATTCAGCTAACATATTAAAATTAAAGTAGTGAATAATGTGATCAAGAAATATACTAAATTAGGAAATAATGACAAAACATAAACATACTGCTCTCTCTTATCTGCCATGCACTGGTATTTGGGACAAAAATTAAGTAAATTGAAGATATTTTAAATTATATAAAATTTAGTTAATAATACTTTATATATTGATCAAAAATGGTAATTATTATTTTATGAAATTTGAAGAATACATTAAAAAAATATGAGAACGGTTTGATAAAACCAACTCTATATTTTATTTTCTGAAATGTATCTAAGAGATACAGTCATAGTTTATATCTGGCATTTTAATAAACCAAATAAAGTTTCTTGTAGAGTGACTTCCATTCTTTTTATCAAGAGATCAATGGAAACAAAACGATTCACTGTTTTCATCCTAATGTCGGTTAATTAATTATCTTCTTTTTTGTCTAAAGATGATCTCTTAGATATATTTTGAGGGTTGATTAATATTTTTTCTTTTTTAGCGCATTAACTTGTTTCTAATTGTGAAGACAACAATGATATTGAAATGCTCATCATTTGATGTAATAAGGATTGTGATTAATCCAATAACATTTCCAAAGATACAATTTCGACCATCAAAATAGATAAATAAAGAAGGAAGTTTTTCTCTGAAAAAGATACTGATACACCCAGTGTTGGGAAATTTCTGATTGAATATTTCTGATTATTAAAATATTAAAAAATATCAAGAAATTAACTTTTACCAACGATGATTGGGACAGGTAATGGATGTTATGTATGTACAAAAAATCCATTGAAGAAAAAATTTAAATTGATAATAAGAAAACAATCAAAATTGATTCTTGTAATTAATAAAAATATAGAAAATTTGGTGGCAATAGAGAAAAGGCAAGGAAATTGTGTACATCTGGGTACCTTGACAATGGGGAAAGACTGCTTCAGTAACACCATAAATAGGATATCCAGGAAAGAAGAAGGTATCCTTTGCTGGTTAAGCCTTGGGCATTGTGAATTTTCACATTGTTACTTATTATGAGGACTTGAACCACTGACCTGATAAAGTTGCAATGCCCAACAAACTGTTTAACTGACGAAACAAGACTGTTGCAAATACACCCTTTACTAAACCTACAAAGGCAAATTTCGACCTGTTAATAACAATGAAAAAGAATTACTTAACAATGAAAAAACAGTTATAAGAAAAAAAAAAACATTATGGAAGAAGGAACAAATTAAAAATATATAAATAAATTTTACATCAAGTGCAAAAGGAATGTTAATATATCTTGAAATATAGGAAAACCAGCTTAATATAAGAATGATGAAAAATCATAGTCAGTGCTCATGTTAGCATTACATACACAGGAGGTTAGTTCTTAAGAAGTGAGATTATGCAACATGATATCAGGTTGTGGTAGTGTAATGAAATAAATTATTATTCTTCTCTTCATTATTCACGACAGTCAACCATTAACCCTCAATTATTATTCTGCTTAGATGAAAAAAGTTGTAAGCTGTTAATATTTCCATTTAATTAACTGGAAAGTTTCTGTATCTAGGCGACAATGCCAGATAAGGGAGAGTCTGCTTTTTATATGTTTTATCATATTTCCTATTGTATTTACTATTACTGTTTGTGGAATTTACTGTAATATTTTAATTATGAAAAAAGTTATAACAAATCACAACCACATTAGGTCAATCACAAATACAGTATTTCAATAAAGGCCCTATTTAGAAATATATATATTACAAAGATAATAAAATAATAAAAGTAAACAATTTAGACATTATTGTTTACAGAACTAAAATAAATCCATTAATGAACTATATGGAATAAGTTGAACCCCTCTCCTACCAATCGATTTATTTGATTTGATGCCCTACAGAGCCCCTAGCTACATCAAGCCTAATTGAGTTTTACTATACACTTAATTACTTGCTTCCATAGAAGGAAGCACAAAAATAATATATTTACCTTTTCAATACATATCAATACAAAAATCACTATGTACAGAGCATATAGGAAGGAAGGAGAGGTGTACACACACCTCTTATATATTTATATTATATATATATTATCTAGATTTTCCATCAGTTTTATGTATTTACTCTTGTAATAATAGTTATATGACAGAATAAATAATCTGTACAAATGAAGTTCTGTGTTTGAACAAAAGTAGGATTACCTATTGATACTGAACTAACTTATCTATTGACATAAATATATCTCTACCACGTATTGTATTATATTAATAATTTTAGAATTCCATTGATTTAAGAAGTGCAATAAACTAAAATGTGAGGAAATATGAATTCTTATTTCATAATTTTTTTTTAATATAGAATCCTACTCAAGGAACTAATATAATTCATGAGATTGGAACTGTAAATCAAAACTTACTTTTACAGAGAATTTATTCGTGCAATTTTACGTTAATACATTTTATTTTCTATCTGAATGATCACACATACTTATATATTAAGCATCACTCATTAAATACAAGATCATAATTAAAAAAGTCAAATATTGGGTTGCATATACATTAAAAAAGTGTTTCTTATAAACCAGTGACAACAACTTATTTGTTACTAAAAATTCACTAACAGAAACTTTTCTAAAAAAAATATATTTTATCATGATATTAAAATCCAGATGTTATTAGTTTATTTTTTTTACTCATTTGTAATGAATGTTTCATATATTAGATAACTTTTTTTTCATCAAACTAATCATTTAAAACGAAAATTGATTGTGATCATAAAAAGATAAAGTTGTGTCTAAAGAAAATTTATTCCAAGTTCTGGTATATTTTAAAAACAGCTTATAGCAAAAGTTTGTGCCAGATAAATATACTTTATGTGAGTGTTTTTAAATAGTTATGAATGCTCAATGTAAATTTTAAAGAATTAATTTTTTTTTCATTATGATGTATTTAATGAGAATCATGCCATCAAGCACATAAATATAAGCATGTATGATATGTTGAATTGAAATAATGAGAAGTTCTTGAAGAAAAACAATCTAGTATATACAAACTACCCCCTTTTTTTCCTCTTAAGTAAATTATAACATAATACTATAAGTACTTATAAATAATAACATAAATGAAGCCTTCAGCACCTATGTATTCAATGCATTTCCCTTAATCACTTTCACAAAAACAAATTTTGTGTCTTTGTAAATAAATTTAAACATTGAGTGAGAAAAAGGGAAAGGAAAATTGTAGTCCCGTATAATTCTTCATTGTCAATGGTCCCAAAAATGATGGAAAGCTTTGACAAATTGTTTAAAGTGAAAGTGAAATGGGTAAACAGCAGCCAACAGTCTATTTAAAATGAAAATTGACACAAATGATCTTCTATACATTGACCAATCTTTATTTATGGTACCACTTTTTTTTAATTTTTGTGTTTTTTATTTACATTAAAATATAAGGTACTTTATTTGGTTAACGTTACCAAGGAAATTTATAATTAAATAAATAAGATAGTTGTAAAATATGTTTTAATTACGTTATGGTACTTGTGGATTGGAAAACAACTTTTATGTGAAAATCAATAAATGTATTTAGTTATGCCAAAATTAAATTAAATACATTGAATATAAATTTCTTGAAGATGTTATCACTGCACTAAAAGTTTCTTCACTAATGTATATTTATATACATATGTACCCCCCAGTCTTTCACAACCACAGTTTTTAATAGTTTACATATATATATATATATATATATATATATATATATATATATATATATATATATATATATATAATATATATATATATATATATATATATATATAGACTTATAGAATCATATAAGAGTCATATGCTGGAGGCTAGCACCAATGGCACTGTAGATATTGCATCATAAGATGTTTACTCATTTATTTTAGAATACAATTTATAATATTAATTTATAAATACCTAGTATTATTTTATGAAAACAATTTTTCAACTAGGTTAGTTTGTATAATCCTAGAGGCAAGAAATTGAAATCATCATTGGTGCAGTGTAACTATCAGTTTAAAAATTCAAATTATGTGAATTTAACTGAAATTGTGCTATAAAAGTCATTTATATACTTATGTATAGCGTGATTACAGGTTTTTCACACATAAACACATTCACACACTTGGACCTATTATATCTTTTTCGCACACATTCAGTGTTCTACAAATACATACTATGAAACACAACTTGCCTAATTTATATTTATATATATATATATTTATATATATGTATAATAATATATTTATATAACTTTATTAACATAATTTTATTATCACGAATATCTATGTCAGTCCAGATTATTTAATGTAATAATTGTTTTTTTGGTAACATGCTGTCAATGTTTTCTAAAGAAACTGTGTTCATAGTGCAAATATAAAGGATTTTTTTTTCATTATTTTATTTTATTAATGTTTCACTTAAGAATTAAAACAATAGCATATCACAGTTCATTAACCATTCTATAGAATGATCTAGATGTCTACACAATAACCTTAAAAAGGAAAATCTTAAGATAAAAGAAAATTAGCCTTTTCATAATGATATAATTTATATTCCAAAAGTATAAGCATATAAAATATTTACAATAAATCATATTTTATTAATTAATGTCAAAATAAACTATACTACACATTATTTACAAACAAATTGATAAAACCTTAAAGAAATAATTTATTAATAAAATTTATATATTTCAACAAAACTCAAATTTAATAAAATATTTAAAGATATATAAATAACAGTATATAAAATCCACAATTGTTACATATTTTGTTGAATATAAACACAGTTTCTCTTCTTGTCTAAATGTCGGCCTTTTTTATTGTGCAATATGTATTTGTTCATAAGAGAAAGTCATATTATGTTAAAAAGTGAGATGAGTGACATAACAGAAGAAATATTTAAATTATTAAAAAGTGCGCTTTGTGTTAAGATGCTACCATTTTTTTTTTTTTTTGGCCGTCGATATAAAATATTCATCCTACATCCTACTTTAGAATTTGTTAAAGTTTAACAACAGTTTGCTCCGTCTTATTTTTACCCCTTAAACTATATCCTTTACAAAACTTACTGAAACTTTCAAATCTCATTCATATCATTGGTTTAATTGATGCAAATAAGGCAAATTCACTGTTGTATAACTATATATTATAAGAATTTTCATTGAATGACATCCATAGTTAAGACTGTTCTTTAGAGGCACATGCCCAGCATGAGAATCCACTCCATGGGGATTCCATGTGCGTCTGGAATTACTAAATTATTGCCACACTTATCTTTACACCTATATATACTTATTTTAAAATTTATAATTCATTTATATATATATATATATATATATATATATATATATATATATATATATATATATATATATATATATATATAATATATATATATATATATATATATATATATATATACACATATACATATACATATATATACATATATATGTATATAGCTGTAGAGCAAGTCCAAAACAAGAGAAAGGAATTGACCCTTTGGCGTTGGAGGGCGAGGAAGATAGTCTCCAAAAACTGGGCGGGAAGTAAAAATGAGAGGAATGTCTTTTTTTGTGAGACTTTTTTTTTAAACTTTAGTGGCCTGCCTCCTCTTGGTAGTTGTGAGCAGTGAGGAGGGCCAGGCTCTTACTTGTCCTCTTCTAGAAGAACAAGGTCGTCCGCAACCACATCGCTGATGTGGAGGTAGATGATCCAATACATAAGATTGAAACAGACAAAACAAACCGGGAAGACAATCCTGCTGTATTTGTCTATATCTGACGGTGTAATCCCATACAGCTTGTTATAGTCCTTTGTTGGGTGGATAAGATGCTGAGGTACAGGTGGAGCAGCCTCTTCTTCAGCTCGACCATTTATTGTGTTTTCAAGAGTTCCCCCCTTAAAATGAGCCTTAGGATCGTGCACTTTAAAACGCACCTCCTGGAACAAATGCCGAAAAACCACTTAAAAGGGACACAGCTGTTTACTGATAAAATATAATAATTCACATTAAATTAGCAGCAGTTGATAGATGCTTATGTAACTTAAATTTTATATTTTTAAATATCTTCTAGTGATATAAAGCAATCTATAAAACTAATTCTGTTCTAATGTAAGTGTAAGGAATGATGAAAAAAGAATGATAAAAAAAAATATAAGGATTGAAATTAATATGTAACTATTAATAAATCTTGTTTATAAAAAATTATGTAGCATTTTATATAGAGAAGATAATTGATCATAAGAACAATTTGGCATGCATTTATCCTAAAAAGTTTTAATACTTTAATTTCAAAAATTTATAAAACTAATGTTTTTCTTCTTTAGTATCAAATCTGCTATTGACCTTATTTTACTATTATTTTCATAACCAATTACTTTAATGGGCAACTTATCCGTTATTTTAAAATATATTAAAAACATGACTTTTCTATTTTATTTCAGATAAAATGAAAAAGAAAAAAAAAAAACAATGATTCAATATTCTATTTGTCTCTAAATTAAGAGAAAGTTCTATTGGAAAAAACACATTAGATGGAAAGCTTATGTATTGGGTTGGAAAATAAATCTTTTTGTTTTTTTCAGAGTGAAATAAAACTCCATGTACTATAGACATAAAATTTATTTTAATCTAGAATATATTGACCATTATTTAATACGACTTTTTCCCATCTTTCCACTAACTGCATATTGCCATGTACATAGAATGTCTGGACTTTATTATTAAAAAACTGATCCAAGTGGTTTTTGATGTCCTTTTCCTTTTGGAATTTCTTTCCATTTACGGAGATCTGCAGAGACCAGAATAAGTCACTTGGATCTATGTCTGATGAATAGGGAGGGTGGGACAAAATGTCCCATCTACAGCTCAATAATTTATTGCAAGTGACCAATGAGGTGTGGGGCTTAGCATTTCTTGGTATAGCACAACACCCTTCCGATTTTCCAGTTCTGCGTGTTTATTTTTAATTGATTAATCCAAATTAGTTAATTGTGAGCAATATAGAGTTGAATCAATTGTTTGTCCTGGTGGCAATAACTAATAGAAAATAACACCCTTGAAATTTCACCATATGGAAAGCATTATCTCCTTTGGATGCAATCCGGATTTTGACATTTTTCTAGGAGCTTTATTACTAGGTCCCCAAGATTTTCTATGGACTACATTATCTTAAAATATCCATGTTTCATCTCTAGTTACCAACCTTTTCAAAAGTGGGTCATTTTGTTGCTGTTTCTGTAGTGAACCACAAACAAAAATGCGTGTTGCCAAGTTGACTTCAGTTAGAGAGTGAGGGACCCAATCATTAAGCCTGGAAACATAGCTGAGCTTGTGCAAATGGTTTTCTACGCTTGTGTGCGATACATTTAGAGCCATAGCAATCTCTCACACTGATTGGGTGGGATTTTGATCAACAATGGCATTAACATTGCTCGTTTCAATTTCATAGGGCGACTAGACCATTGAGCATCATTGATGTCAAAATTTCCTGAATGAAATTTGGCAGATCCCCATTTAAGGAATCGTCCCCCATAAACACTGCCAATTTTGGTATGAGCTTCTGCAGTACGCTCAATTTTTTAAAAATAATACAACAAAATATGCCGATAATGAATTACATTTTTTTCCAAATTCACAGTGCAATAGCAAACACAATACTCAGCAAATTTTAACAAGAGTTAACAGATATAGTTGTTGACATATTACAAACAGGATAAACAATCCACCTTAGGATTTAATTCATCAGATAAGAAGTGTATCATAGTGACATAAAAATAAACAGAAAAACCAAAAGGACTTATTTGAGAACCCAATATAATTTTAAAGTTTTAATATCTTCCCGTGTAATAAAATAAATTTTAAGTTTAAACATGTATACATAATGTTATCAATTATTTCTTAACAAAGTAATTAAAATACCTAGTTCTAAAAATTTTAAATTTTTTATTTATCACCATCAATCAGTACTAAAAACCCATCCTGGCCTCCTCAAGTAGATTTCACCAGCTCATTCCTTTAAGTGCAACTTTCCTACAGCTTTGATCACCAAACATGTTCCTCATTCATCTTTTGAATCATCAGCCCATTATTATTGTTGCAGTTTCTCATGCAATTCCTAATCAAGAAATTAAATGAGCATCCACCTCTCCCATTGAAGCCTGCCATACTTTAACATTTAACAACATGTGGCTCTTTTGATCAGGATTGCAGTTTGTTGGACTTCTCCATATCCTGTTCTCTCTTAGCGAAACATAAATATATTGAAAAAT
Source organism: Nezara viridula (assembly GCA_928085145.1). Classification (NCBI taxonomy): domain Eukaryota; kingdom Metazoa; phylum Arthropoda; class Insecta; order Hemiptera; family Pentatomidae; genus Nezara; species Nezara viridula. The sequence goes on along the minus strand of OV725077.1, from coordinate 44,420,310 downwards.
CTTTCTTTCAAATGTACATAGGTTTTTCTCACTATTTTTAGAAAAAAAAAAAAACATGTTTCACATTTATTAATAAGTACTAATCTTATGTAGTTATATTTTTATAGTTCATGAAAGTAAAGAGCTCCCCAATAGTCAAAAAAGTCCAAAATAGTATCAATTAACAGATGCTGTTCTTATTATCATTTTAACCCAAATAGCATTATAATTATTTATTTGAGATTCTTGATATACAAATTCACGAAGACATTCAAATTGAATGGTGACAAAATCAGTATGCTTCACTTCTTTAATGTATGATTTTCTTAGAATTCATAACTAGGTGGATTTTTTTGACAGATGACTCAAAATGAAGAAAGGTCTTTTTTACAATGGAGAACTAAAGTAGATTAAATCTGAACCATCTGCATAACCAATAATTTGGATTGTATAGTTGAAAATATTTCTTCTTGACTAGATCCCTGAATCTCTGAACGTTTATTTCAGCCATAAATTAAACAATAGACACTCAAGGGACTCTCCTTATCAGGCTCCTTCAGCAGCAATTAATTCCTGAGAGAGATCACCTTCAATACACACTACATTTTCAATCTTCTCCATATTCAGTTTTATCAAGATCAGATTTTCTAGGGTTTCAAAGCTTTTATATACGACCTGGTATAGAAGTTCACGCTGAACACAATTGTTGGCTGATTTGAATTCACAAATAAATGGATAATGCAATGGGTAACAGATAATCCTCAAATGAGTATCTGGTACTTTGAAATGAAGTAGAAATGTCATTTTTTAGAATGCCCATTCAAATAATTTTGTTGTACAATATCTGTGAAAAACATTCTAATATACTACGAAAACTGAAATAAACGTATTACATACAATGTTTGATGATGACTTGAGGTGACTAGCTGGTAGAGTGTGACTGTGCGGAGGAATCGCAGGTTTCGGTGCATGGTCAGGATCTCCAGGTGGTTCCATACCCTGTTTCTGCTTTTGTTCAGCCAATTTCTGTATTGCTAGAAATCGATTTTTCCTCATTTGTATTCTTTTTGCCATATAGCCTACCGTTGCATATTCTGTAAAAAAAAACAAATCATATTGAAAAATGATACTTTTATCAAGACTATAAGTGATATGACAAGTATGAGCTAAGTGAATGTTGAATAATTTCTAATTATAACCAAATTGAGAAAAAAAACTTTTTTTTTGTTCTGTAATTAGAAAAACCTCAATCCTATGTAATATGCAAAATTTCTTGTCAGCTATACAAGCTTTTTTTTTGTCATTTATTTTTTTTTATCATTGGTATAAGTTCATTTAATTGACATTATTTCAAAGACCTGAGTGCCAATTTTTTATATTTATACTTACAATACAAATTTTAAACAGTATTGTTATAAATTAATCTAAAGAACTTAGACTGTTTAATATAATTGCAACTTTTGGTATTTTCAAAAGTTATTTCCAAAGAATGATAAGTTAAAAAATAACTGAAGGCTTTTAATCACCTATCTCATTATTGTCTTTTGAATTAAATTAAATTAAATAATTAAATTTTAGGCTTAAAGAATTATAAATGCATTGTAATTTAATAAAAAAGTAACTAAAATTGTGTGATTGAAATATTTTTTTTTGGCATAAGAATTAAATTAATCACTCATAAATTACAAAATATTTGTTAAACAGTTTCATTTTTTCACCAAACTTCTTGAAACTCTCATTTGAAGTATCAATAACTTTCCAAAGATTATCATACATTTCTTAAACTTTTTTTTTTGTTACTGTTGACCTCTTTGACAGTTTTTTTTTTTTTAAATCCTGATCTTACAATTAATATCATTATTTTTTTTTTTTTTTGGTTGGCCCTATAGACCATGTAGATCTATGGTTGCATGATATGATCTTCTTACAGATATTGATTACTTGAGGGAGAACAGATAGCATGGATGGTCTCATAAAACCTCATGTTGCTAAAGACCATGATCTTAAATGTGTAACAGCAGGCCACACTTAGCTCCATAGCCGATCTCCTTGAGGCCAAGCTGGCAGTGCCCTTCCCACCGACTTGCTTGGGTTCAAGGACAATGAAAAATTGGTCTAGATCAATGGATTATGGCTGCAGGATGATATTTCTTTCTTCCTGACAGACTGTCCATGGGCCGTTACCACATTATGATTTCCGATAAAAGTACACAAGGTATGGTCATTACTTCAATACCGTCTGATAATTATAAACTTGTATATTTTTTATCACCCGTGAGCACATTTCAAAACATCAGTTATGTTCTGCAGAAAGATGATGCGACTTTATATTCTATCCACTGACGTGTTGGGTTGTCATTTGATCATTCAACCAATTACGCTTTATTCCTTTTTAGAATGGTAGAATGGTACAATGTTCTTTAATATGGTTTATTTAAGACCAAATCTGTATCTTTATTCCTTTTGATACTATTTCTCAAACACATTTAAAATTAAATTATGATTCATTAAAAATTTAATTATTATAAAACACCTAATAATTCAACCTGATTACTTGATTTCTAATATCATTAAACATTATCTGATTTTAATAATCTAATAAGGCAAATTTTATTATGAAATAGAACACTTCATAGGTTATAACACGAGTTATGGTTTAAGTTAAGGAAGTTGATTTCTCTGATGGATTGAGGAGAGGGATTCGCTAAAAAGTGAATCATAAAAACTTCAGAGAAATACCCCTACATAGTTTGCTAGATAGCAATTTTGGTTACAGATTTAAAATCATAACTGCTTTAATTAGGATGGTTAGGATGATCAGTCAAAATAGAGTCAAAATCAGTCAAGATCAGTCAAAATCATGTTATTTTTTTGTTTAAGCGCTGGTCATTTATGCTAATTAAAATGATGAAATTAAAAAAAATGAGGTCTCTATAAAAGCGGAAATTCAAACGAAAGACACGTAATTGTGGATAGATGGTTGACTTTAGAGAATAATTGAAAGTGGTTGGGGTGATCAGTCAAAATTCAGAATTTAATATTATTGTTTTAGATTTTACATTTTTATAATTTTTTGCTAAATATATAGAACTGAAGAACTATTCTTGTAATGTATTTAATTTAAAAAAAACATTTTTTTTGTTTTAGATTAGAAAGACAAAAAACTTGGGAAGCTAATACTTGTTTCACTTTTAGTATATATTAGATGTATAATTACCTTCATTCCTTTATATATTATAGATTTGCAAATGTATTAACAATGGATTAATGTAAATAGACAAGGTTGATTTTGTCAATATGTATCCTTGCAGTGTTTTCCACCACTTTATCTAGAGATGGTGTTAGTTTCTTCTTTAGTTAGTTTCTCTGAGTATTATTTGTTTTGTCTGATTTTTCATAATTTATTGTGGCCGTATTGATATTATTAAATTAACATTTTTTAATTGAGGAGAAGGATGGTTGGGGTGATTAGTCAAAATAAAATAGTAAATTCAATAGCCAATAAAATGGCATCATCTTTCTGCAAAACATAAATACAATTATTTATTTTTATGATTTTATTTTGACTGATCACCCTAACCATCCTTCTCCTCAATTAAAAAATGTTAATTTAATAATATCAATATGACCACAATAAATTATGAAAAATCAGACAAAACAAATAATAATCAGAGAAATTAACTAAAGAAGAAACTAACACCATCTCTAGATAAAGTGGTGGAAAACACTGCAAGGATACATATTGACAAAATCAACCTTGTCTTTTTACATTAATCCATTGTTAATACATTTGCAAATCTATAATATATAAAGGAATGAAGGTAATTATACATCTAATATATACTATGAAGAGAAGGATCTTCAACTATTCACTACAATCAACAAGCAACCCACAAATAACATTTTTTAAAATTTTAAAAATTAATTTCTTTTTGAGAGTGAATAAATTATTTATTAAGTTCATTTATCTTGTTATTGTTTTATGACTGGATTCTAAAGCTGAGTAAATAAAAAAAAAGAAGAGAAAAACAGGTTCGAAATAGAACGAGCATAAAAGAGATTTGACAATCATTAGTATTATCAACCTCTTTCAATACTTTAATTAAAAATTATATAAATCAGACATGGTATGAATAACAGTTAGTCAGTGAACATTTTCAGTAATTTTTCCTAATAATAAGATGCTGTAATTTTAATTATTAAAACTGTGAAATTGATAGGTATGGCGGAGATAGGTAATTTAATATATATATTTTTAAATTAACTAGATGAGAAATTAAAATAAATAACTCACCAAGCAATGACGCAAACACCATGACGAAACATGTTCCCAAGTAAACATCAATGGACTTGACATACGATATCTTAGGCAGGGCGGCGTTAGTAGATGACATGAGTGTAGTCATGGTGAGCACAGTTGTTACTCCTAGAGCAACTCTAGCTGGTGTAGCATTCCTGTTGAGCCAGAAACTGACCCAGCTGATGATGACGATGAGCCCGGAGGGGATGTAAATCTGGATGAGGTAGTAGCCCATTGAGCGCACAAACTGGATCTCACAGGCCAAGCGTGAATAGTTTCCTGCAATGTCAATTCACCACCTCCCATCTCCATTACCCTTATTCCTATTTTTAGATACATGGTATACAAATTTTTCTCTATAGCAACAGAGAAGATGTAAGATGAATAAAATATGAATTTCACAAATTATCACTTCCTTCAATAATAAAAAGAATTGTTACTATCGAATAAAGGGAACACAAAATCAATGGTCATTTTAAAAATACAAAAACATTCCAAGATTGTTGACATAATTTTTTGAATTTATATGAAAAAATAAAGATTGGACGTCAGTACACAAAGATTGATTTTAATTTTTTTTTTTTTGGTTTACCAAAAAACATTAGACAAATAAACCTCAAATATTAGTAATAGTAATGAATGTTAGAAGTAAATTTTTTGTAACCATAAACTAAAGACCCAATAAACAGCTTTTAATCATATGAGTTGGTTAGAATTCACAGTGTACTATAAAAAAAAAAAAAAAAAAAAAAAAAAAAATATATATAAATATAAATATATATAATATAATATATATATATATATATATATATATATATTGTAAGTAATAATTCATGTTCAAAAAACACATTCGAATGTGCTGTTCTTTATGAAAGCAATATCAAAATTCTTTTTTCTAAGATGTTTTCATCCAAATCCTTCCTTCAAAGAAGGTTTTCATGAAAATCCTTTTCTCAACGTTGTTCATGACTTTTACTATAATTTCTCTCTCCTAATCCAGCAGAAACATAGTGTTCAATACTCCTATGCCGTATTAATTGGCAGATTGGTTATTGTAACTGACTCATAGACATCCAGTGATGGTCATTAACTTTACTTCATGACTGTTATCCCATGCTAAAATGGTTTTCTGAACATAAACATTATTATTATTTTATTTTAAACTTCATGTTTGAATATTTAAATAAAAATTGTTAACAATCTTAGAAGTTTTATTAATTTTAAAAATTACCATTCGGTTTTTGCTATCCTGTTCTAATTAATAATTTTGAAAGTGATTGATAGTATAATATTTATTTTGGTAGCATTTCATTGTTACTATTTTATTATAGTTTCTATTTTGTTTATTATGTGGAAAATTTTTTTTTTTTTTCATTATTTGGGACTGAAGTTAAATCACCCTTGTAGCTTTCTCTTTATATTACCAAATTACAACATAAATAAAAATGAATAAGTCTATATCTTTCATTTTATTTTGTTTTTGTCTTTTATTTATCTATATTATATATTATTGTTATTTCTTTTATTTATCTATTGTATTTTATTTTTTGTCAGATATTAATGTGGTTTAGAAGTTAACAGCAACCCAACTTTATATGCAGAATTTTATTTATTTGTTGGATTTAACACTCTTTTATACTTGGGCACGAAAGACAGGTCATCCTAAATGTTACCAGCTTAGTCTAGCCAGAACGTGAAGGTCAAGACTTATTATATGATAGTATTATCCCCACCAAAGAAAAGTCAACCCTTATTGGTCAGATTCGAACAATAGTGTTATAAACTAACAATCATATGGCACATATTAAAAGATTTTGTAGATGATAGGAAATGTAGCTTATCTTAATCCTTTTTGTTTTCATTTAAGGGCGACATAAAATATTTAAAATTAGAGTGAATTAATAGATTTTTTATATATTTGAATGAAATAAAATTCAACAAGTTCAAAAGCTGTTGTTAAATATTAAAAGATCTCTTCAGTTTTCAAAGCACTTTATAGAAACATTATTTCACAGGTGAAAAGTTGCTATTATTTGATTCTCTTGTAATTAATGGGTGATTACAGGATGCTGCCTTCAATTTGTAAAAATCAAATATTATAATTAAAGGTATTCAGGCACAAAGGTAAAGGTATTGGCGTCCTTCAGAATTCTGAAAAGACAGAGTTAATTATCTTGATCGTTAAAATTTCAATAGATCGTACTTGTTTTGTAATATTATCAGTTACCAATTAGGGGCCCACCAAAGTTATAAAAATTTATTAGAAGTGAATAAAATTATGAATTTATCTGGTCAAATTTAATGTTTTTATTTTGCCTAAATAGTTACTTATTTTTTAAAAAAATAAAAATAAGTCTCATTGCAATTAAAACTAAGAAAATGTTATATAACATTTAACTTTTATAAAGTTAATTATAATCGGTCTTCAGGAAAATATGTGGATAGTATACACCTCTGTAAAATAGGGTACTGAAAGAATTCCTTTCCCTAACAGTGATGGATTTAGTAAAGCATTAAAGACATACTTTTCATATACAATCATCCTTGAATCTTGATAAATCAAAATAAAATCATTTTTATCAGCAAATTGATAATTTGCCCGAATATAACTGTTCCTTTATATTCTCAACACTCTGGAAAACTCCTAATAATTAATAATTATAGAATAGCTTGACGAATTATAGAAGGATAGCTCCAGAACTACTGAAATTTGGAGGTTAAGAATTTATAAATTTCTTTAAAAAATATGGGACACAAAGATGACTCCAAGAGATTGGTAGTTCAGTATAATTGGGACTCTCTATCAGAAAGAAAGGAAGCCAATCCTGGAAAGGAGTTTAAGGGCCACTGTTGAAAATCAAATAGAAGAAAAACAAGCAGGCTTTCCTCCAGGAAGATAGACTCAAGGCTATGTCTTCATACTGAGAAGCACCACAGAGAAAGCTTGGGACAAAGATAAGAACATGTGCATGGCATTCCTGGATTTTAAAGAAGCATTCAACTCCATCCACAGAAAAGAAATATGGGATGCTTTGGCAGCAAAAAATGATCTATCAGACTTTATCACAGCTGTTAAAGTGAAAGGAGTTGTGAAGATCAGTGGAAGGGAGTCCAAGCCTTTTCTCATAAGAAGAGAAGTGATAACAGAGTCCCCACTTATCATATTTTTAGATGAAATTGATAAAATTTTGCGCCATACTGCATAGAAGGTCATCGGTAAGTGCAACATGAGTAATGTAATGGTTCAAAGCCTATTGTTTACCAATGAAGTTGCACTGATAGTAGACACGAGAAACAAGCTGCAACAGGCCCTTGTTGAATGTCAGGAAGAGCTCATCCACAAAGGAATGATCTTCAAAACCTCCAAATGCAAGTTCTGAGTTCTGAGATCTGAGTTCTTTCAAGAGAGAAACAAGTGTATGTTCAATTGACCTGTAGTGGTGAAGTACTCGAGGCTGTACTGGAATTTACCTATTTGGGGACCAACCCTGACTTATAAAAGTGAAAGTTGGGTTATACTGGACAAACAGACCAGCTGACTGACAGGTGCTGAAATGAAGTTCCTTCTGAGAGCCGCTGGAAAGACCAGAAGGAACAGATTCAGACATGAACAGATAAGGGAGGAGCTCTAGCTAAAGACCATGCTTCAAAAACAACAACTAAAGACGGTAGTCAGAGACGAAGAAGAATAGCTTGACAAATGAAATTTCCCATGATTTATTTTGGAACTTGGCGATGCATGCATATAATTCCCAAATATATTTACTTGGTTTAAAGATACATTAAACTTTAATATTTTAGACTGAAAAAACAAAACATTGTAAGATACAATTCATTGAAGAATATTTATACAAAAGATTTAGAAATTTTAAAAGTTAGAACTCAATGAAAATATTTTGAACAAAAAGATAAACTAAATGATTCTATGAATCACTCATGTATTAAAAGCAGGTTGTCAAATCTTGAACATTTGTGTATTTTTATATCATTTATTATTTGATTAATAGATATAATGAATAAACTTATTACTTTTAATTCATCAGAATCACCAAATTTTGGAAAAAATTCAAACTAATGTGTAATTTAAATATCAAAATCTATAATACTTAGTACCCAGTAAAAAAACCTAAATACTATTTTTATTTAATTTAAATAAAAAAAAAAACTTAAAATAAAAATAACAAGATACATGGTCATTGTGCCATAAATAATTTACAAATATCCTGCTCTCATTTAATTTACAACTTTAAATGTTTACTAATCATATTCTAAGATAATATATGGCATACATTTTCTAATAAACATAAGTGTTGCCTTAGCTTATCATACAAAAGTTTTTATTCATGCAGGATTTTTGAAAATTATAAATTGTATGATTAAATTATAATGTGAATATAATTTGCACTTCAATTAGAAAAACAGAACCAAAAACATTCATATCACATTTTATTCCAGTTATGTTAAAAAATATCTTAAGTATTGTTAGCTAAAATATGGAATAACTAAAGATGAGTATGTAAGGACAAAAGATGCATATTTCAGAAAATTCATAAGTAATGTTGATTTTTTTGCAATTGTGCAATTTTAAATTAATTAAAAATTAAAATTTCTGAATATATATTATGATTTCATCCTTATACATTCATTATCCTGGTTAATTTTTGTTTTAAATTGATCACCCACAAGTTAATTGGTGTTTGGAACAATAAAATCTTGAGCATATGATGAAAACATTTCATTGCACTTATTTTTACTTTTACATTACTGAAGGTAGGGGAGCTTTGGATTCATGCAGGTAGTGAATAAAATTTTACCTTCAGAATCAAAATTTACCACTAATATTTTATCGTTTAGAAATCGAGGGACAATTTTGGTTTTGTGCCTTTGGCCTGGCTGTCAATAGTTAGATCCATCAAAGTGCATATGTGTACACATCCAATAGTTAAAGTGTAGGTTGGTACATAAATGGTCCCATATTAAATTCCATCCACCACTTTCTTTATTCATTTTAGAAATTTGAAAAAACATCCAATCACAAACCTACAGTTAAGTTTTAAAAAAATTGGGTCTAACAAGTGAAAATCACTAAATTGTCTTTAATTATGTTATTTAATAATACTAAGTTAATTTATGGTGTTTAAAACTCTAAGCTTTAAAATATTTCAGTCTAAAATTAAAAAGGATAGCACAATAACAAGGGAGAAACCACAGTCAGAGGGTTACCAATTTCAACCAAATTATTTTTGGTGATTCTGCATCAAAAAATATCATAAACATGGCCTATTATTCATTCCAACGGGTCCTAAGAGCTGTTAAAAAAAAAATGAATATATCTTTAAAAAAAATTAATGATATTTCTTTTTGCCTTTGCTTTGACGGAATTTCTAGATTATTATATACTAATCAATTTCTTTTTTTGTGCATAATAAGAAAAAGAAAATTGACGATTATATTAAGTGAGATATAATGTATCATAAATGACAGCATCAGACTGTATTTTAAAAATGGCTACTTTGCAATTGAAAATGACATGAAAGTGGATAACATATTCTGGAAATATCAAAGTGACCTCTAAGGTGTTCGAATTCTGTCGGTTACTAAGGAGTAAATATCAATTTAATTTATTAATCTCTTTTTAGTCATGATTTCTAAAAATGATACTTGGATAACTAAGAATCAGAAATCAGGAATACGATGCTTCAGTAAATGAGTGGTTCTAATGTCTGGCTTTGTTTATTGTCTGAATTTTTTAAAGAATGTCAACATCGCAATAATATCACAGTATATATAATATTTAAAATAATTTCAATTTTTTATTTTAAATACATAATTTGAATTTGTTTTGCTAGAGATTTATATTAAATGAAAATTTCTTTTATAAAAAACTTTAATTTCTAATTTTATCTCTAAAAACAATTATCAAGTTTGAAAAAAGGAACAAATATTTCTCAAAGAATAGTTACACAAATTTGTTGTTTGTTGTTAACATATTATGCTTTACTGATTTTTTTTTTTTGTCCTCTTCTTCCTCGCCTTTTAGGCTATATGATCCTTCTCATGAATAGAGACACCTTTAAATTGCTCCAGTTTTTCACTTCAGGGTTTTTAATGAGTTTTAATTATTTGTACAAAATCTACCAATTATCCCATATAACTTGTTCCATTTAAAAAATAGAAAATAAAATAAATAATAGTAATAATAAAAAATTCAAATATCTGCACAGTATAAGCAAGGAGCTTTTTCTTTCATTTGTACTCAAAGGAAGTTGATCTAGATTTCAAATTATTTTAACTCCTATAAGTTTGTAAAAAACTCATATGATGACTTCTTTTTCTTCATTAGCTTTTCCCTTTTGTGCCTCTTACCGTAGGGGGGGAGGGGTGAGAAGCTCCACTTTTCTCTGTTCTTTGCCAGGTTCCTGGCTCGACTAAGATCTTTGCCTCTTCCTTTGCAGAGTCTCTCAATGTACTCCAGATATGACATTTTTGGGCATCCTTGAGGTCTTTTGTCATCTGGAGCGTACTACTACATCGTCTTCAATGGATCCCTATGTTCCTCCAACCTAATCGCATGGCCAAACCATTTCAATTGCCGGATTTGCAGAACCTCTTTCAATGAGGCGACCACCTCGTTACAAACCTGGTTCCTCCTAGTCTTACCGACTGTTCTTTGCAGAAACTTCATTTCAGCAGCAGTAAGTCTGCTCTCTTGCCTGTTTGTCAATATCCAGCTTTCAGCTCCGTATAGAAGTATCGGGAGGTACACAGATTTAAATATATGGAGCTTCACGTTCTTGTCTACCTCTCACTTTTCTCAACACTGTTTAAATCTGGTAGTAGACTGCATTTGCTTTCTGTTGGATATTTTTAAGTTCACTTTCCCCGATCTTACTATGACAGTTCCTAGGTAGGTATGGTCTGAGACCACTTCTAATTGCTCTCCATTGCAGTGTACATGAGTATCTTCATTTTGCCTTCCTTGCAACTTTTCAGCCGAATCAGCGACAAGGACAACATCATCGGCATATAGCAAAAGCTGCATCACCTCCGGACTGAGATTTCTTCTTCCCAGGAACGTCCTTTCTGTTCTTCTTTTACAGATGACCACCACCTCATCCATATAAATTAGAAATAGTAATGGGCTCAAACTATCTCCTTTTTTTTTTCCCCTTGCTATGTCAAAGCAATCACACTTGAACCGGTTCAGCTTAACAAACCACTTTGGGTGTTGATAAATGGACTTCACAGCTTCCACAAAGTTCCTGGGAACGTTTTTAGCTCTAAGAGTCTCCCATCTTTCATGCCTGGGAACCGTGTCAAATGCTGCTTTCAGGTCAAGGAAAGTTAAGTATATGTTTTTATCCCGGCCCCAAGATTTCTGTAGAACATTTCTTAGGGAGAATATATGATCCTAAGTTTGCTGTCCTGGTCTAAATCCAGCTTGCTCTTCCCGAATAAGGTATTCAACCAAGGGCCTTAATCTTCCTTCCAGGGCAGTTGTATAAAGCTTGTATAGATCAATGGTGAGAAACACATAGGACGATAGCTAGAGCATTCGGCCTGGAACCCTTTCTTGTGAATGGGTATAATGACATTGTATTCCCAATCAGTTGGGATCCTCCTCTCGTCCCAGGTTTTTTGATAGAGTACTTGTAGAACTTTTACCATCTCGGGGCCACCATATTTCACAAAATCTGTCATTATATTATCTCGTCATGGAGTGTTCTGATTCTTCATTCTCGAGATGGCTCTTTATATTCCATCCTCTTCTATCGACTCGTCAAACTCCCCTCTGGGTTCAAGGGGTACATATTATCTGCACCATTTTACATATTACCATTTTACGGGGTACATATTATCTGCACCATTGTTTGTTGTAATATTTACGCCAGACTTCCAGAATGGCTTTACCCTCCGTGATCACCTTCCCATTTATTTACCATTTATCTTTACATTTATTATGGGTTTACTTTTGCGTCCTCCTCAGGCTTTAATTTTCCTACAGAATAGTTAAATATTCTCTGAATGATGTCGGTTTAGTTTCTCTCCGAATTCTTTCCATGATTTTTGCTTTGCTCTTCTTACAGTCTCCTTTGTGATATTTCGAGCCATTAAATATTTTCGCCATTTATTTGGTGATATGTCTTTCCAGCATTCCTTGCATCCAGTCCCCTTTTCTCTGCCCTGCGCCTTCAGCTCTTCACTTTACCATGAAGTTGGCTTATCATTTGAGTATATCCTCTTTATTCCACAAACTAGGGAAGCTTCCTGCAGGACACTAATTTTTCTAAAACCCCACATCTCATCTGGACTGGTGTCAGGTTCAATTTCTTGAAGCCTTCTCTTCAATTCCTTTTCATATTCAGCTCTCTTCTGGAGATCCTGTAGCTTACCTTCTTCTATCCTTTCATATGGTTTTGCCTTTATTATGCGTTCCTTTAACACCCAGGTATCTGCTATAAAAAGCATGTGGTTGCTTCCTATTTCTGCACCTCTAATAACTTTCACATATGTAAAGCTCCTCCTGATGTCACGGCTATAAATAAAATAGTCTATGATATTATTGGCGCTCCTATCAGTGGCGGAGAAAGTTATTTTATGGATCCGCTTGTGAGGGAAGAATACGCTTCCTAGAAGCAGATCATTCTCAATACGGAACTCAACTCCACATTCATTCTTAATGCGCCCTCCACCATGTGGGCCCCATCACTCTATATACCTTCAAGTAGTCACTACTTGTTCTCACATTCAGATCTTCCATTATTAAAATGCTGTTCCTTGCTTTCACCACAGGTCGTTCCATGACGCTATAGAAATGTTCCTTCTCCAGGATATCAGAATCGTTTGTGAGGGATTAGACCCCATTATCCAATCTTCAGATTAATATTTGTCGTGATTATGCGAGGGTTTACTGGTTCCCATTCTACCACCTTCGTGAATAGTTCTTCTTTCATTATTATACCAACGCCTTCTACCACTCTCCGCCCTGAGAGGACTCCTGAATATACTAGGGTATGTCCTCTATCCAGCTTAACCTCACCGGAGCCTTTCTTTTTCACCTCACTTAACCCAAGAATGTCCAGCCTGTAAGTCATCATTTTTTCAATAATTTCAACTTCTTTGCCGGGGAGTGATCTCACGTTTCAGGTGCCTAGTCGTATGTTCTTATCAATGCCAGGTCATTTTTTTCTAATCCGTTCAGTTCCGAGATATTCACTATGTTTCTCTGAATCATTTGTACTCCCATGCGGGTGATAAGCCCAAGCCAAGAGGTTCCGTTACCTCTAAACAACTGGTTCTTAGCTTGAATCAGGTACCAGGATCCTTAGGTAGGTTGCCTTCACTACGTCTAAGGAGCCCTATCTGCCCCTCGTAGTTCATCAGTCTTTCTGCTGGTCCCCAGCTCCGCCTGATGATCTCCATTCATAGACCCATCCGAATCCTACTGGCTTCAGCTGCTGGTGCTACTGCTGTCTCACACTAGGGATGTTTATCGACCTCCCAGTCTAGATACGCCGTGTTCGGTTAATGATCGGTCACTTCGGGCAGGATGTGGTTTTATACCACGACTGGACTGTCATGGGCTTATAGCGTCCTGAATATGGTTCACAGGCCTCTCAGCTATTATTATGGTGCAGAAGGAGGACCAATCAACCCTGAAGAAGTTGTTACCTCCCTCCGTTGCTTGACCTCCATATGATCACAAAAACTGCAAAAAAAAGTAGAGTAATCCGTTTCAAGAGTATATTAATGTTTTGAATTTTAAAATTTATGCCTTTCATTTGTTAATCCATTAAATGAAATGAGTTTTAAATGATGGATATCTAATCCTGTGCCACTTTTCATCTGCAAACTATTAACTCCAACCATATCATTGGTTTTATTTTATTTTATTATCCTCCCCTTCCTCGCCTTTTAGGTTATATGGGTACCCTCGTGACAGTGAGTGAGGGTGGAGAATTAATCTCCCCGGCGACCGGACGAGAACTCAAACTTATTTTATCTATTATATAATTGATCAGGTTTTCGGGCAACTGCGGTGCTGTGCACACGCGTTGGGTCGCTCGGTCAACCTGCCCCCACATATCATTGGTTTTATTTTTAATTTTTTTTTTGGGTTCCTCCCCTGGGGAACTCCTGAATATTTTTTATCAATTTGTGCTATGTATAAGGTTGCCGGGAAACGGCGGTGCTGTGCACACGCGTTAGATTGTTCGGCTATCTCGCCCACACATATCATTGGTTATTTGAGAAAAGGTGAAAAGTCTCCCTATGAATTAAAAATGTTCTACAGTTGTGTAACTATTTATTATTGTTACTCATTCCTCCACCTTCCCCACGATAAAGCCGCTCTGATTTTGCTTTTAAATCTGCTACTGTAACTAGTTATAACTAATATGTGATAGGTATAGTAATATTTCAAATATTGGCATTTGTATTTACCGTTTTCATGAGTCATCTAATAATTAAGATTGTATTCAGGACAATACTTCTCTCGGTATTTATATTCATAACAACTACAGACATTTAATTTATAGATTATACAATTTAGTTTGGTTTTCACTCAAAACAATCCACTGTTCTACAACGAATCCGAGTCATTGGTCATATTTTAGGAGCCCTTGAAAGCAATGCTGTTTAGGTACATTTCTGGACATAACCGAGGATTTTGACCTGGTATGGCACTCCGGGCTAGAGCTTATAATCCATCTCCCTCAGTCTTTATACCTAATCTTTCGATACTACTTCTCTAACCGCTCCTTTTGAGTACGCTGTGGAATAGTATTTTCCAATATCTATCCAGTTAAAGTGGGTGTTTCCGAATGCAGTGTCTTGGGACCCTTGCTTTACATCCTCTTTACCGCTTTATTGTGATATCCTTTATTATATTATCCTCCATTATTTATTGCACACAGAGTGTGAATGTGTTCTCTGAACACTATTATAAATGTCCTTCCAGACAGATTGTAATCTTTCTCAATACACAGGTTCTAAAAAAAATTATAGATTATACAACTATGATGAGAATAATTTTTGTTAAGTAACTTTATGCCATCAAGACCGATTTCTCAAAAAATCTTGATAGGATTTTATGTTGTTTAGTTAACATATAGTCTGACTTTAGTAAATTAACCGCTACCAAGGAGAGTTAATTTTTTAAAAGTTACATCTTCTAATAAGGTGAAATATTTTTATTTGTTTTTCAAACAAAGACATGGCGATTCGACAAACTACCTCAGGCTAACAAAATATAATTTTCATTAATTTCCCCTAATGGATCCAGGACTGACTTTTTTGATACCCCACTGACTCGTGACAATTCTGGAAGAAGCTGAGCGAAAGGAGGGCACAACGAGCAATGGATTCGCAAGAGGTTAAGAGCGAGGGAAGATAAAAGTATGTAGAACTAGTTAGTAGAACTGGGTGATTAAAGAGGAGAGGGGATGAAACAGAGACGGAACAGCACTCGGGGTAATGAGCGGAGCTGGGACAAAGGGGTCCTCGGACAATGGCTGCAGTCGAATTAACCCTTTCCAGCCTTTCAGATTCCTCGGGAAGGGCCTTGTTTTAATTACAAACAGGGCACCTTCCCTTCGGCCAATATTCAGATAGCCCCACCCAGCTCATTTTCCGAGAGACCACATCCCATCCACCGATGGAGTACTCTTTCTTTGCCCTTTTTTACACTTTATCTACCCGAGGCAGACTTCATTTCACTCTTAATCAAACCCCTGTTGTATATCATTCGCTCTTAAAGAGATTTCCAAGGAAATAGAATTTAACAGTCTTATTAGTCGTACTTCTTTAATACAATATGCGACTTGCACATCTAATTAAGTTAAACACTGTTTATATCAATATTTAGTGTGAAGTTGAAATTACTTTGCTTTACCTTGTTATTGAACGTCCTTCAAATAAATGATTAAATTTATATTAAGAATTCAGTACTCTTCTCAACTCCATACCCAAAGTGATTATGGTACAGACATTTATGGACAAGCACTGGCGGATCTACGGGGAAGGGGAAAGGGAGGGTGAGTAGGAAGATGAGGAAAGGGCTTTCGAACTGAAGAAAATAAAAATGAAAAATATTTATTACTTTCCTACTGCTACTGAGGTAGGAAAGTATAGCAATTTTCAGATAGAATTTTCGATGTGAATTTTTGAAAGGAACTTTATGTTTTAGAACCTCTTGCTTCTGAAAAACACTGTCTCAGCCCATTTTTTGAAATGTTATTGGGTTCTAGACAAACTAAAAAAAAAAAAAAAAATCGAACCAGTTTTAGTATAGTAACAGTGTATTTAATTTTATAAGCTGATTTTAACGATGGTTAACGTGGTTATTGATACTGTTTTGGTTAATCAAAGAAATCCTATTCTTAACAATTCTCTGATCGGTTTTCAGGAAAATTGGGAAACACACATTGAGTTAGCAACCTCATTAATATTTTTCTTTTTTTTATTGGATTGTTTCCTACCCACCATTTTTAGCATACAAAGGGGAGTTATTCTAGAGGTACAACCAAAGCTACACACTTATTAACCTATCACCTAGCAACCTGATTAACTGAAGTTATTATGATGAAACAATTAAGAGATTACGTTCTGTTGTCAGGAGGGTATTTAGCTCTGGTATTAATCTTCCGTCCCCTGCCCTGGACCGATAAAACCTCTGTTTAGCCTAAAATGTGAATGAAGGATAAACACACACACACAAATAAGGAAATTTAAAAAGCTGCTAAATACTTAAACAATCACCAATGTAAGCACGTGTAAAGGAAAAAATATCCCTATAAGCATTATTGTTCCTCTGTAAATAAAGTTTTTTTTTTATTTGCCTTCTAGCACCACATAAACATTATTTTATATAGTTTTTTTATTCTCCCTGAGTAATTTTCCACAAAAACGCTCTTCTGTGAAGAATTTTCATACTATCTTAGAAACTAACTTCATTTTAAAAATGTGATGTATGGTTAATTGCAGATGCACCATTTCAATCCTTTGATTCAATTTCCTACAACGAAAAATCCGGTAACTATTTTACTCTTTCCTCACGTTGAAATCCTATATTATTTTAAATACTGATGAAGAAGCAGGTATCAAAATCAGCCAAGAAAAAACAAAATTATCAACAGTAGAAACATCAATGATTTTGATTAAATTGAAACAAAGGAAAATATTTAGAAAATTATCAAGGATCTGATGGCATCAACTTCTAAATGAATAAAAATAGGTATTTATCAGTCGTAAAATTGTCTGGTTTGCGTCTCATATCCATAAACCTGAAAGCATGAGCTATCACAAACCAAGTATTGTGCAGAACATTTATTTCAAAGAATTATAAGTTGGAAGATTTTTATATGGCTGGATTATGTAGAATGTCTTGGCCTGCGTTAAGGAAATGTATTATCATTAGATTAACGAATAATAAGATCGATTATTTGGCGTATTAACGAGCCTGTAAAATTCTTGGACTCTATCAAGAACAAATTTCTTAGAAAGAAACAGAGTGGATGAAGGTTCCATGGCTTGACCGATAGGGTAGTGGGAGGTAGCATTAGATCTGGTAGTAGATTTAGGTTTTGAAACTATTTAAAGGAGAGATGTCTAAAAACAAAAAAACTAATTATGATTCCAAGTTAAAGAATTTTGCAAATAAAGTATAAACAAATTGTACAAAGTGTCATTGATAAAACGGGTGTCTGAAACGACAGACACCCGCCTTCTTTGCCTTCTTTATAGGTTCGTGTTTTTCAGTGCAAATTTACTTTTTAGAAAATATTTATTTTAGTTATACGTAGGAAAATAAATTATATTAGGGCTATCTCTTTTTTCTATTCGATGCTTCATCCACTGATAGGCAAAAAATTCCATCCACTTGATTTTTTCATGTTTTCATCTAAAAATATTTCTGCTTTGGATTGGTGTATTGTTTTTAATGAATAAATAGGTAATCTTTTTTTTGTTTTCAATTTTGAATTAATCCTTAATTCAACGAAATGATTCTAGATTCCAATGTTTACTTTCTATGGAATCAAAATGTTTATTCAGTATCATTAGTCCAGTGCCGTTTCTTGCAGCACATTTCTTAGTCTCCGGCTTTTAATTTTTTCAATATTAAGTTTAAAAGAAGAAGAAACGAAAGATATGCAGCCTGTAATTTTTCCCAGATCCAACCTTTCCAACGTGGTTCCTTAATTGTGTGGGCTGGGATTTCAATGTAGCGCCGCACAGAATTGGTTGTTCGTGGAGGGTCTTTGACGGCCTTTCACTATGTAGATGAGATTTTGAAACCTCATGTGTTGCATATCCTCAACGAAATCGGCGATCGTTCTATTCTAATGCACGATAATGCACGCCCACATGTCGCCCGCATAGTGCAGATGTTCCTTCAACAGAACAATATTGAGGTTTTAGCCTGGCCAGCACGTTCTCCAGATTTGAGCCCCATTGAGCATTTATGGGTTCACCTTGGAAGACGAATAAGAGCGCGTGCAACACTTCCTGATACACTGCAGGACCTTGAAAGGGCTCTTCGGGAGGAATGGGCTATCCTCCAGCGAAGGGACATTTCCCGACTGGTGGAAAGTATGCCGAGGCGTCTTCAAGAAGTAGTGAAGGCAAGAGGAGGAAACACGTGCTACTAAACGATGGTGTAATTAATTTCGTTTAGAATAATAATGACTCGTTTTTCAATTTTTTTTTTCTCTAATATTTCTTACCCAATCACATTTTGATTATTAAAGGTAAAAAGATTATAAAATTCCATACATACTAAGTATTATCTACAAATATCATGTATTATATACAAATACAACTTTATAGAAATATTTTTAGATGAAAACATGGAAAAATCAAGTGGGTGGAATTTTTTGCCTGTCAGTGTATGTAGGTATCGGCATTGAATCTCCGAATTCGAGTCAGAGATTTGGCTTTTCTTTCATTAATGTACGTAACCTGGTTTTAGGTTAAACTCGAATTGACGCGTTTAATTCCATCCCCTTCCGCTGCTCTCAGATGGAGCTTAGAGAACCGAGCGAAGATTATAGGGTCATGTTTCAGCGGCGGTTCATTCGATGCTCATTTTGGTTTAATTTTGTGGCTTGTTCAATTGAAGAGAGTTTAGGAAAAGGGAGCGGGGGTTAAGGGGACGAACTGATAGCAGCTGGGCTGAAGCCTTCGGTCGTTTTTCAACACTACCAACCATACTAGATTGCTCCGCCCACTCACCCCCTCAATCTCCTCCGCTTTTCAAATACTTTCCCTTCTTGTTGGTACTACACTAAGGGAAAGATCTGTCTCTAAATTAATAGTGTGGCTGAGGTAATAAGTATTTTATGGTTTGTTGTTTTAGCTTTTGACGATTTCGTTTTTAATTAACCTATGGAAATTTTATAAGATATATATTCACAACTAGAGGCGACAATTATGTGAACCTTAATCGATAGAACCATTAATGAATTCGTGACAAAACTGAGAAAAAAGAAATGCAATTTTATCCCGGCTGTTTCCAAATTATTAAAACTTTTTAGTCGATATTCTGTTGGATGTTTTCTGATGGGACGATGAAAAACAAAAATATAGAAAAAACAAAGAAATAATAATTGAAAGCAGTTTACTTTTCTTATTAAAATGAATACATACGAGGAAATATTTTCATGAAGTTTATGTTTTAATATTGATATTCATTAAATACTGGAAGAATTGTGTAATTTACACAAGTAGAAAAATAAAATTAATAAGTTTTTATTCACCAGTTCCTACCAAAATAAAAGTAAATTTTTAGCTAAATTGGGTAAACAAAGAGTTATGTTGCCAGTTTAAATTCAACCACCTCTAAATTGAGTTGTAAGATAGGAGCTGTAGTTGGAGATGCACTCATTCTTAGAACACTGAAATATGGAGAACGGAAAAAAATCATCATGAAATATATATATGTGTACAAATATTCTTCCAATGCGATTAGTGTTTATTCAGTAACCGTCGTTTTCTACTCATATTTTATTTAAAAAGTTTGAACGGTCAATTTCTTTTCCACTTTACACCATTTAATCACAGTTTCGAGTAATCAGCAGATGCTTTTTATGCTTTAAACTGGCTTGATATTTAGATGAGGGTAGACAAATAAATAAATAAAAAACCTTGATAACATGAAGAAAAGCAGTAGCGGCACTCCATCCGCGGCTTTCTTTTACATACTTATATATGTAAGTAGCTCTCTCATCTAGACCATTTCTTCTGGTATTTTCCGGCATGAGAGTTTGGCCATATCTTTAATTAGCTGATTAGAATGCCCGTTAGACTTATCATCGAATGGTACGCGGTACGTCCGTATGTGTTCATTAACTGCCGAAACTTGGAATTCAATGTGTAAAGTGTTGTTGTTCACTTTTTTTTTTTCTTATGTCATTGTCATTGGTCATTCGACCATCCGACATCTTGCTGCCCAATATAAATTTGATTTTTTTATATAATCATTTACGTATGTTTGATTCTTAATATCCGTCAAAGCAGGACATTCGTTTAGGTGGTCTGCATCCATTTCCACTTGTTCACATAATTTACACCTAGGATCCTCAGCCACAACTATCTTGTGCAGATGACTTTGTTGATAGTCGTGACCAGTGGCCAGGCGGAAGCAGGCTACTGCATCTCTTCTTGGTAGGTCTGCTGGAATCGGGTTTTCCATCAAACATCCACAACGTCTCCCTTCCACCTTGTCTTTCTGCATGTTTTTTGTTTCCTCCTTCACTACCATCCTCACCATTCGCCGAATTTAATCGTAGGATTTTAGATGGAATTTTTGTGGAAATTCTGCTGCCTTCCTGGCGAGACTATCCGCTTCCTCGTTTCCTGGAATACCGCAATGGCTCGGAATCCACTGTAGGACCACATTGGTGCCTCGGAGTGTTAGATCGTAGAGAAGGGATTCACACTCCAAGATAGCACTCGACATACATTTATTCACGTCAGTAATGGCGAGGATTGCTGCTTGCGAGTCGACAAAGAGAACAGCGTTCTGAACTTGCCTTCCTGATAGTGTTCTTAGAGCTATGAGGATCGCTGCTCTTTGCAAAGTGGCGGGATGGAACGTCTGTACGGTGCACAGCACCGTTGCCATTTGGTGGAGGCTTTTGGGGGTGGCCCGGCCCAGGCCGTGATGAGTTGTCGTGCCAGCAATGATGGTGATGGTTCTCTGGTTATTTGACGTGGTATCTTA
Source organism: Nezara viridula (assembly GCA_928085145.1). NCBI lineage: Eukaryota > Metazoa > Arthropoda > Insecta > Hemiptera > Pentatomidae > Nezara > Nezara viridula. The sequence goes on along the minus strand of OV725077.1, from coordinate 44,398,810 downwards.
GGCTGAAAAGTTTGAATTCCTTTATGTGTATCTGTCTTGTAATGTCAAATGTTTGTTGTTCTTAAGTCCAGAGAAATTTTAATAGATATGTGCAAATTATTTAATGTCTATTTAGCTTTTAGCTTGGATAGTCTTTTCAACAGCGATTGCGAGAATTTTAGTCTTTTAAAAAGTAAATCCTAAATATTTTACTCTTGCCCGTTTCTGAGATCGCTATGTTGTCTAAGTTTACATATTGTTTAGTCTTAGAGTAAACGTGATATGCTGTGATTCTTGATAATTCATATGGGACTGTGAAAGTTTACACCAGTCGTGTATTTTTGTAAGTACCAACACTATTACTTAAACAGTGGCTGTGTGAACGATTAACTAAAATTTTTTTACGCATCTTGGGTCGTAATTAAATGCAGTGTTAAATTTGTGCAAATGTAAATTATTTTTTAACATGATTCATCTAAAAAAAAATCAGCAAGTCTGGCAAAACATTCTATAGCCAGTGATGTTTAACCGTTGGTTTGGTGCACCTGATTTATGAGACTAAGTACCTAGTTTTGTTGTGTACTTAAGTATAGGATTTGCCGAAAATGAGTGGTGTTTATATTTGCTTCCTAAATTAATTTTCAATTTATAAATATAACTAATTTTCCTCAAGTCTATTTAACACAAAGATGAGTTGCTCCCGAACGTGTTAGAAGTTGTAAGGCGCTTATCTTCAACAGGCCTGTCTTCAAGAGTTAAAACTTTCAAATACTAATATATTTTTCATATTGAAATTTAGTTAGTATGTTTGATATGTATTCTCGATTTTACTTCGAATCCCTTCTGAAGAGATTCGAGAATAATCTTATGAAAGAGAAATTTAAAATAATAATAATAAAAAAATAGAGGGCCACTGAAGCAGTTAGTTGTGGAAGTGAGAGGAGTGTAGTTAACTAGAGGCTTAAACAAATCCATTTAGGATTAGGACGGACCCATCGATTGGAGGGCTGGTTGATACTCGTTTCCCCTGAGGGTTGTGCATATAAATGATTAGTTCCCTGCCTCTCACCCATGACCTTTAGTTCACCTCTTCCTCTATAGTCCACCTCTCATAACTGCTTTCATTTACCTAAGGGACCATTTCACCTAAACTGAAGGAAATACCTTAAAATTCCATAGAGATAAAATGTTTAACAATTTTGCCCTCAGCACCAGGTTTACAAAATTTAATCAATACTGAAATTTTTATGTGAAAGCAGTATCGTATATTGTGATGTAAAAAAATTAAAATTTATTGTACTCCATATAATTCTGAAATCCTGAGAATTAAAATATTAATGAGTAACCACAGACTGTGCCTTAGAAATGTCCTTACGATCAAATTATTGAATTTATCATATATAACCTCTTCCTTTAACGAACGATAGAGGGTAATTCATTTTTTTAAAGTCATAGAGCTCGAAAAATGTTGTCTCATTAATCTTCTATTCCACAGGTGGGAGACCCGTGGCATAGAAGGCCGCATGTGGCCTCCGTGTTCTAGTTACGGCCTCCCATTATTATTATTATAATTATTATTCAGCTTGTTGCGGCCTACAGTTCGTTAGCGCGGCAATCATTAATCTAGCGCTAGGATTAATATATATTTAATTATTTAAATTAATTTGAATATATTTCTGTAAATTGTATTTACATATAAATAAAAATAGCAACTGCAAAATATAAAACAATATTGCGGTCTCAAATATTAATGCCTTACCTTACCGCGGCATCATTAGATATAAAAAGGTTCCGTACCTATGTTTCCATTCCCTCTGCTTTGGACTTGGAACAAATACTAGAATTTAGTGTTACTAAGGACATGACAGTATGTTGAAGGTGATAAAGTCGACATTAATAAAAGTATAATTATTTAAAAGCAAAACATTACAAATGCCGTTTGGTAAAATTTTTATACAGTTCCCTCCGGTGAATTCGATTTAATGCAGCAGATTTCTGCTCTAGAGAAGTCTCCTTGTCAGATTCTCTGGTAGTATGTCTGTCAGTAATGGTGATATTAGTGGGTTAAGATGTCCAGCAAGTGATCCATGGAAATGTTTTCTAATGTTACTCAACATTAGTAGCAATATTTTCTGGAGAGTATACTGTAATTTATTCATGAAAACTATAAAACATAAAAAAAAACCATAAAATATAAAATCTACATGAAACATCGAAATATCAGGTGAACATTATATTAAGATAGATTGTTTCTGAAGTGCCGTCAAAATGACGGTTTAACGTTAAAATTAAACTCTCCGAGCATGAAGGAAGACAACCTATGACGTAAGGTTACTATATATAGACTCTTTGTTGAAGAGACGATCACATCGTACAGGTGCAATGGCTCTCTACAAGATCGCCCACGTGGAAGGTACTCGCGCCTTCGTTGACGCACTCAAGACGCCTTGACGTTTTGGCCTTTCTTGTACCGCTTCAAACGATCGTCTTGGCTTTCATGGGTATTTTTTTTTTTAATCCTCGTAATAGATTATTCTGATGACAGCAGTCGACTAAAACTCGTGGTCCATTTTGGTTCAAAATAAACTCAGAATTGTGAGGCTCCCCTTTTCGTCTTATGTGATACTTTACAGTCTCCACTTGGTTCAAGTAATTTTTGAATCCTTAGCGATTTGGTATTGGATTTTAGATATAAATAAAATATTCAGATTTGCAATATCAAAATATATATTCCCATTTTGCTACTATTGGGTTTTCGGATTATCTTCACAATGGTTAAAAATGTTTTGACACAGCCACCACTCTGACAAAACAAAAAAGGTGTTAAAATAAGGAATTGTTTACATAAACAAAAATAGAAATATTTTCGAAGTAGTTAACTCTGACTGTTGAAAAATGATAAATAGGTAAATAATATATCGAAAAAGTGAAAAATAGTAATATTTATAATTCTTCTACGTCATCCTTCTCTACCCTTGTCCACGATCTGTTACATCTATGCTTAAAGTAGTTTCCCCCAGAAAAAAGAATTTCATAGAGTAAATATCCATCATGACCCCTTTTAGGCTTATAAATTCCAAGTTAGTGCATTTTTTTCTGTTTTATTTTGGTGCGTGGAACTTATATCCGTTTCAATATAAAATTTTATCTAGTAAATCAAGATGCCAACACATCCAACTTTACCTCACCTGGCTACTGTATTTTTAGAATGAACTTGGTTTTGTATTAAGAACAGTTAGATGTATAAATGCTTGAAATGATTCCGCCTTTACTATCGATTCGCGTGGATTGTTCTCTGCGAAAAATCAGCAATATCGACTTGAATATGAGAGTCATTCTAAAGGGAATTCATTTATTTTTAAGCTTTCAGCCGAAAGGTTTTTAATTAATTTTATAATTTAAAGTTTAGGCGCCTTCGTGGGTCATTTAAGTCTAATTATGTAAAGATAACATAAAATATACACTTTATAAACCTAATAGAATATTGCATGCAAAATGGCATGTTTTAGTAAATTGTTTCATGTGCAATCTGTCATCTCAGCTTGGTGAAAGGCTAAAAGTATTTAGCATAGTAAAATAGTACCCTGGAGTGCAATGCAGGGGCATATTAAGAGGTAGTTTTCGAGAGGGCAACTATGAACGATGCCATAGGATTGGACAGAACAATGAAAAATGTATGTACATATATACATATATATGGATATACGGCTAAGTGTTGTTTTTAACAACATACGTACATATATAAACATGAATTTCTCAAACTACAAGCTACAAGACAGACTAGAGGATTCTGACTTCATCTACACTATATGTATATATATATATATATATATATATATATATATATATATATATATATATATATATATATACGACTAAGTGTTGTTTTTAAGACATTTTGTAAGGGAAAGATTGATTTTTAGTGTCGGAAGTCCCCAAGAATAAATTTGTTGAAATTCCATTTTCTTGCAAAGTAAGTTGTTCAATGTTTAAGTTGTGTAATAATGCTGAAACTCTAAATTTAAAAGGTCTTCTCTTAGATAAGGTGATTTGATGCTGAATTAGTTACTGTCTGGCTAGAAAATAATTCTATGAGAGGATGTTTGGAAGAAGATGGAATTTTAGCGGAGGTTCACCAGCTTCGACACATGTGCTATTAGTAGGGTTGGAACGGAAATCACCAGTAACTATTGTTATACCTGAGACCGGATTTATTTACTGAGTCAAGCATTTTAAGAACTGTATTGGATACTTATTCAATATGTATTGCAACTATAGTCTAATTTTGATGTTATTAGCGTTCTGTACATATTTAACATATTGGGTTTGCAAATAAATCCTTTCGGGTTTTCAAATTGAAATAAAACTCAATGTATTGTAGATACAAAAATTTATTTTAATCTACAATATATTGACCATTTAATATGACTTTTTCCCATCTTTCCACTAACTGCAGAACGCCATGTTCATAGAATGTCTGGAGTTTATTTTTAAAAAATCCGATCCAAGTGGTTTTTGATGTCCTCTTGCTTTTGAAATTTCTTCCCATTCATGGAGATCTGCAGAAACCAGAATAAGTCAAATGGATCTATGTCTGGGGAATAGGGAGGGTGGGGCAAAATGTCCCATCCACGGCTCAATAATTTATTGCGAGTGACCAATGAGGTGTGGGGCCTAGCGTTGTCTTGGTGGAACACAACACCCTTCCGATCATTCATAATTCTTCAGGATATTCACCAAATTCGATGTTACTATAACCGTTGAAAAACTGAATTATTGATCTTTAAAGCCATATGAATGTTTTTTTTTTATTTAATGTCTACAAAGAATAAACAAAAATTCCTTGTAGATTATTATCTTTTATGCCCATTTGTAGTTTGTTTACAAAAGCCCTGTTGATGCCATTTTGTGTAGTTTATGTGGCTCGAAATTCCTGATAAATTTCTTGTAGATACCTAAAGTCGTATTGAAGTTATAACATTTTTTGTGATTTTAGAAAAATCGTGTAATGAATCCACCCATTCATGCCAAGCCATTCAATCCAAGCCTGAAAACAGATGTTTTCTACGCTTCCGTGTGACACATTTAGAACCATAGCAATCACTCGCACTGATTAAGTAGGATTTTGATCAACAATGGCCTTAATATTGCCCTCTTCAATTTCATGTGGGCAACCAGACCATTGAGCATCATTGGTTTCAAAATTTCTTGAATGAAATTTGGCAAACCAATTTTGACAGATGCCTTCGGTTAAGGCATCATCCCCATAAACACTGCAAATCATTTTATGAGATTCCGCAGCAGGCTTATCTTTTTTAAAATAATACAACAAAATATGCCGATAATGAATGATATTTTCTTCCATATTCATAGTGCAATTGCAAACATAATACTAAGATAGTTTCAACAAGAGTTAACAGATGTAGTTTTTGATATATTAAAACAGGATAAACAGTCCACTTTAGGGATTAATTCATCAGATAAGAAGTGTATCTTTATATAGTGTCATAAAATAAACAGAAAAACCGATAGGATTTATTTGCCAACCCGACACTTTTCCGATCGGCAACCCAACTGGTGCTACTCACAATTTTTAAAAGGTTCAAGGAACAGAGGCAGTTGGCCTTTAATTGTTTGATATGCTGAACTCAGCTGAGTGTTCTATTAAAGATCAATCCTAGGTACCGGACAGTGTGGGAAGAAGTGACTGGTTGATTGTCTATGGTCAGTGATGGCAATAAGTTTGACTGTCTTTTGCTGCATAGAATCGCAACTGTCTCTTGTTGCTTGTGATTTAGATGTATTTGATACAATGGTTGATTAATTTTTTTCCATTTATTAACTGTTGCTCATTAACACTAATATAAGCTTTATTTTCAATTAGATCATAATTTTTCGGCAGGGAAAGTACTAATTTATCATAGTACATTAATATTATTATCTGTATTCATTTGGTTCGAAGTTGATCCCTTTATACTTATTTTTTAAACACAATTTCAACAGTGTTTTCCAACTTAGATACTTGCTCTAATAAAGCCTATCATAATAAAGCATATCATAATCCGATTATCGCATTTATCCGAACTCAGTGTATTATCTCCACATTTCTCACAATTATTAACGTTACAATATTTTCTCGTGTAACACGAGAAACAATGAGGCTTGGTTTCATACTGTCTAATTTTTATTGACAAGAAATTTAAAATAACTCTTTCAGGGAGTCAAAATCAGTAAAAGGTTAGTTGTTTTCATTATTATTATTTTTACTTTTAAAACCTCGTGATTCTCGAATTCTGACACAATTCCTTCCTCAGAACAGTTTGATAATTATGGGACGTAGGCGATACCAATTGGGATTAGGATATTTTTAAATGTTTTAATATCATCTAAATTTACTAAATATTTTTCGTTATTTATTATCAATGAGATCATATTATTTAATATATATATATATATATATATATATATATATATATATATATATATATATATATATATATATATATATATATAATCACCTCTATAATCATTCAAAAATTTACAAACATTAAAAGGGCTGTAATCTATAAATGCTATATTCCTTAGTTCGTCAGCCTGTCTCATTATTAAGTATTTTTTTTTTTACCATTTTCCTTTCAAATTAAATATGTTCTCCTGAATGTTAGGAGATTTTGGTTCTAATGCAGCCTCCATTAGTTGAACCGACAAATTAAAGAAAAAAAAAATGAAGAAATACATTTGAATATAATATAAAGTATTACCTAAATTAAAAAAAAAATGAAATAAGAATAAAAATAAATGAAGAAAAGGGTACTCAGGTTGTCCGCACATGTTATGTTAACTCAACGAACGGTAAACATCAACTGATTAATTAACTTTAAGTTTATTGATAGATTTAAAACTCCTTCTAGCATACCTGCTACAAAATATTTAAACTTTATATATTTTAAATAAAAAAAAGAATAAAAAATGAAATAAAATAGCCATTGGACGATAAGGGAGAGTTATGGTTTGGGAACTGGTGTTTCAAGGGAGATATTGCCCGTTTGTCAATCACTTAGCTGAAGTCACGAAATCAGGTGGTTGCTATCTTCGGTAGGTCGATAGTCGAATTCTCTAATACAGATGAATATCATCCTAAATTCTTGGTTCGTTTCTTGGCTTGGTTTTAAAGCAATATTTTTGATAATTTAATTTTTTAATTTTAATTTAATTATATTTCGTCGTGTTTTTTGTAAAGAGATTTTCACAGATAATTTCTTAGAATGGTAATATTACTAGTTTTTTTGTAGTTTAAATAATAATAATATTTTTTATTTAATAATTTTTTCTTGTTTTTTTGATTCCATCAAAAACCTAAAATTAATGCATAAGAAATCTGCAAAAAAGCAACTATTTATTTTCTTATACATATAGTTAAACTTACGGCAATTTAGTTTTGTTCCATAAGAAGTTGTATCTATGGTGTGTCATATTTGTAAATAAATATTTCTTTTATCTCACATGCACCAATGGCAGATCCAGGAGATGAGAAATTTCCCCTTTTAAAACGACTTTTAGAAAAAAAAAAAAAAAACGCAGTTTCTTGAAATATATAGTCCGTGGTACAGACCCAGGTTTACCAAATTATTAACAGGCGCCTGAAACTTCATGAATAGCTTCATCTTATCGTAACCTACAATTTTTTTTGCATAATTAATTATTTAATTTAATTTCTTTCGGCATTACAGGCCATATAGATTTTTTGACTCCTTAACAAACCTGCTCCATCTCTGCCTTTCCTGGGCTATTTCTTTCTATTTATCTGCACGCAGCTCTATTGCATCCTTGCTTATTCTATCTATCTATCTGCTTTTTAGCCTTCCACATTGTCTTTTGCCTTCTATTGAGGCATTAATTGTTACGTAAAGGCTTCTAGATGGATTGAAACTAGCTATATGCCCCGCTCATCTTAACCTCCGAATAATAATTATAAAATCAGTTGGTACAATTCATTACGAAGAAATAATTTTGTTTTTCTCTGTCGAATCACATTAGCTAATTCATAATAATAAACAAAAACATGTCTTTATTAAACATCAATTATTGGGTAATAATTGTCCGATTTCGATGATGATTTATTTTGTACCGAATGTAATAATCTATCAATTAATCATGACTGTATACCTGTTGATTTATTAGTAAATAAAGTTGCTTTTCATTCATAACTTTTTTCCTGAAATTTGGGGAGAATGTTCCTATAATTCTTCACATCTCCATTAAATTCCTTTTCGTTTGATACCTCATTTATCAAAATAGATAGCTCCTGAGAGGAGAAAAAGGGGTCTTAACTGCGAAAAATAATTGTATATAACGATATTCTGTCTTGTAGTTAAGTACAATATTTTTTTTATATCTAGTTATGATCTTGTAAATTTGTTTGTAGTATATTTTGTTAATTTTTGTTTCGTCTTACTCTCAGCAATAATGAAGGACTGAAAAAGTTGGTATAAAATAAAAAAAATAAAATTTTTTCCCTGTCACTGCAATCAACTTTCTAACCTCATTACCTACAATAAACTACTCCCTCACCATTATTGACAGTAATGACACACATGTTTTAATTTCAGCTTTTTCAAGAACTTAAATATTGAAGATTTCATTAAGTATCAGTGAAATAAAAAAAACTATACCAAATTATTGGCAATAACTTGAAAAGTGACAATTAATAAAAGTTATAAAATAACAAACTTTATACAAAACCATTTTGAACTGACAATCACTGTCGCAGGTCTATTGACGCTTGGAACAAAATTCTAGATTACCTCCTCTGTACCACAATTGCATGTTATAACATAAATTAACGATAACTGCATTATATCAGGCAATTGTGTTATTGTGGTAACCAATAAGTATTTAAGTTATGTATATAAGTTTTTAATCCTGTAATGTACCACTAAATAACTGGCCTAGTATAATAATATAATTATGTATATATGTTATTATATACATTATTTAATGATTAATAATTTTAAAACACATAACATGAAGCAGCCATTAGATGGCGTTGGGGAAGCGGGTCCAGTCCAAAATAAAAAAAGCAACACCGACAGATCGCACCCCTCAATACATAATATTTATTTTTTTACCCATAATCGCTCGTCACTATATCAGTACCGACGAATAGCACCTTAAATCAAGGGCTAAGCACCACCCCACCGCCCTCACAACAATAGGATTAGAAACATTAAACAAGAAAGAATGTAAAAATTAAACAATCGGGACAACTGTATAGACTAGAAATATTCTTAAAAAACGCACACTAAGTTAAAAAGAGTAGATATGAGAACAAAAAAGAGAAACACCAACATGAAGTTAATCCAACCACAACTGAAGACATACTCCCCCCACCCTCCCACCCACAACCATCCCCCTAAGTAGAAGCCCCACCAACCGATTCCCATTCTCCCAACATTCTCCGCGGCAGCAAAGTTGGTTTCTTCCCTGAGTATGGCGGACAGCGCCACTTCACACTCCTAAGAGTTCCATGTATACCCCCATAACCCAATATCCCTGCGTGCACCCATATCCGCACTGCCGACATTCACCCCCACAATCTCCTCAACAACAGCGCAATTAAATCCAGTGCCACTCCTACCAAACACTCTCACCCGTCCAAAAAAACTCCCTCAAGAAGGCCAGACCAACTTTCCTCCCCAACTGGTCCCCAACCCGCAAACACACATAAACAGGAATACAAACAGTGCACAAAAATAACCACCCATCACCCCCACCCTCCCCAACCAGAAGACCCCAAACAACCCCACCACCTACCCGCCCCCCTCACCACCAACCACACCCGACAGAGCCCCCGACTACCCCACCGGTCCACACATACTAAACCCCAATCCCCCTAAATACTCCAACGACAGAACCTGCGCCTCAAAACCCCAAACCATCATGCGCATTACGCACTTTCCCTTCCCCTTATACGCAAAAAATTTATCAATATCAAATACATTCCACGATTATTTCTTTTCTGATTACCTACATCCCTCTTCACAAAACTATCACATATATCCCCCCTCCCCAAACCGCAAAAACCTACCTCCAGATCCGTATCAACCCCAATGCTTAGAAGTACCTCAAATCAAAAATGCAGATTAAGAATAAAGGTGTTAAAGGAAGGTTGGAAACCTTCCATCAATCCTTGGCTAAAGAGGTACAGTCCATTGTAACCTTAATAATGCGTTTCTTGTATTTTAAAATATTCTTTGAAGCTGCTAACATTGTTCCTTTCATCAAAACCATGTCTTTCTTTTTGTTCCCCACTTTTTATTCTTGATTTTAATATTATGAAGAAGTCGTGCCATTTCCAAGAATATTCTCGGCAAAAATATCATTTTATAAATCACAATATACCAGGATTTTTTTCAGCTGGGATTTGTTGCAGATTCATAAGAGAAATTCAATGTTATTTTATAAATATAATATATTTTATATCTACTTCTTCAAGAAACAACTGTATAGTTATTTACAACTAATAAGTCCTATAATGGAAATATTTATTTTTTTATTTATATTTGTTTATTTAGAAATATCACATTCTGTCACATCAAGGACATTTGTAATAGTGTTCAGAGAACACACTCACACTCTATAATGGAAATATTAAAGTCGGTAGATTTTTTTATTCATTGGTTATTATATTACAATAATTATATTTACACTTTTTAATGTACATTGTAAGAAAAGAAGAGTTAAGATGTTGAATGGTCTGGAATGAAGTCTGTGGTTCCAGTGCTACAAGCCCCTCAAGAGGGCTCATTCTGAGTTTTTTGGATGGGACCAGTCATAGAGCCCATAAATACAACTTTTGCATTTAAATGAATTTTACTCTTTTATATTTTAATAACTGTTTGCGGTTCCTTTTACAGTTTTATATTTCTTGTTTAAGTTAGATGTTAGGGCAGCGTCTTGGGTTCCGTGCTTTACATCCTCTTTGAAATAGCATCCTTAAATCTACAAAGGCATCTCTCTCTCTCTGATTGAGCACTGGTGTGATGAATGGCGCATTAAAGTGAATGAGTCGAAATGCAAACATATTACCTTTATTCTTCGACGCAATTCCTGTCCACCAGTACACTTTAATTATATCTAGCTTCCTTACTCAGACACAGTCCGGTATCTTGGCTTTCTCTTAGACCGAAGACTGACATAGAACTCACATATTAGACTCAAAAGACAAGAACCCAACCGACGATATGGCCAGCTATATAGACTACAGGACAGAAAATCTCAACAAACTACTGATCTACAAGACAATACTAAAACCTATTTGGACCTACGAACTGGAACTGTGTGGGACAGCAAAATTTTCTAACTTCAAACGCATTCAATCCTTTCAGTCCAAAGTCCTTCGAACACTAGTTGATGCTCCGTTCTATGCAACCAACCAAATCCTACACCATGACTTTAATATCCTATTTGTACTAGACATTATTCATCAAAATTTTTCCAAATTCTATCAAAATCCAATTGCACAATGAAACCATTTATTATTTAAAATATTTTTGTAGTTATAAAATTATCTTTCTACATCAACAGGCGTGATAGGGGCAAATTTATAAGTACTTAAAATTGGCGGGTTGAGGTCAATGTACCCGGGAACAATTGAATATTCACCATTTAAAATTTTATTAATACCTTCCAGAATTGTAAGACCTGATTTTTTTTTTTTTTTATAAAAACTTCCATTTTTTCAACTTGGCCTGGTACCACTGGTTTTCCATCAGTTTTAAAAACTTTGTAATGTCTGTTGTATGGATCAATTCAAAATATCAATTTTTATGAAAATGGTGAAACAGAAATATGATCTATTGCAAAGGTCACAAGAACTGAAATAGAAACTTAAAATGATGTTTACATGGGACAAAAAGGGAAAATGGATTTCCGAGAATTGGTAAACATATATACAGAGAATTATTGAAGAGATAGCAGAAGGTAGGTATAAAGTCTACAAATGTGCTAGATTTTCTTATTTTTTCCTTTTAAATCTTGAATTTCATCTTCAATGTTGCATTATAATTTATATATATATAAATAATTAAATATTTTTTTACATATATATACATACATATGTATTGTATATTTCATTAAATTGATCAAAATATGCAATTTTATACAGTTCCTCAAATATGCAATTATATTCATTTATCCTCAAATATGCAAAATAAAATTTGGCTAATTGCATCACCGTGTTCTAATTTGTATAGATATTTGACCAGTGTTTAAAAAATATAACGTAAACAAAATATGCAATTGCATAACAGTTCGGGCTTTGGTTATGATATTACATTAAAATCACTAGTCCAAAATGACAATATTTTGGAAAATCCATGTTTCATTCCTTTTTAGACGAATGTGGCAACTGTATTATTGTATTCTATAATAATTATGGTATTAGGAAAGATATTGAAGAAGTTCTCATCAAAATTTTAGTACTGAAATCCAATCACAGTGGCCAGGAAACATTGCAAAAGATTAACTTCGCCATCTTATCTCGCCTTCCCCTACATCAAAACAATGTTTGTTTTCTGCTTTTGTCTGCTTTGTTGGAAATTCTTGAACTAAAAAAAAAAAAAAAAAAAAAAAAAAAAAAAAAAAAAAAAAAAAAAAAAAAAATGTGTCCAATGCTTATTTCAATTGATTATATTCGTGAAAGCACTCCGTGTTGATTTGAATACATAATAGATAAGTGGCAATCAGCTGATTTGGTGATAAGATGGCATGTCGAAGAACAGTACCCGGTTGTATATAATCTATTCTTGGATATGACTCGTGCCTCATAATTCCTAAGATCTCTTTCATCCAGCTCCTTTTTAGAAACCTCCTTTTACTGATGGACATGCTAGTTGTAGCACTATCTTTTGTTTTTGTGTTGATAACAACACACTAACAAAAGAGGCATTAGCCTCCAGAATTTCTTATGGAAATGGAAGCGAAAAATTCCATGTAGGCTTAAGTTGGTGAAATTGAAATGATGATCAACATTTTTATATTTTTTTAATGATATTTACAACTGTATTAATATTATTAAATTAACTGTATTACATCAAGTAAATGTGTACACAGAAATATAATCACATGAAAACGCTTGTTGAGAAATTACTAACTCGTAGCACTCTAATAATGTGTCTACAAAAGGACGTCTCGCGGCCATATTGCCTTAGATGCCTCGGAGGATTATCAGGAATTAAAGAGGAAGCAAGGCTAAAAACAAGAGGATTCGGATGGTTATGAAGTTTATTATGGAAGGATAGGTATCTCGATTGGGCCAAATCGGAAACATATGGAACATTAAGGTATTTATGAATTATTTTATTTGTGACAAAGTAAGCAGCATTTAGGATTTTACGAAGGATTTTGGATTGTAGGGATTATATAAGAGAGGAATTCGCTGGTTTAGTGGAGCCCCACAGCTCAATTCCATAAGTCCAAATAGGCCTTATTATAGTCATGCATATGAGTCTTTTGTAATTCATTGGAAGTTTAGATCGTTTGTCTAGTAAGTGTTGGAGTAAGCGGAAACGTCGAGCTGTTTCTTGTCTTTTCAGTCTCGTATGAGGATTTAAAGTGAGACGTTTGTCCAGATGGATTCCTACTTATCGGTTTGTTCAACAGGGATAATGGTGTTATTAAAGGATACTGTAAGACAGGAAGTCATACGTTTACGACGAATGATTAATTTAAAATCGGTTTCGCTACAATCATTAATGTTTGAAAAATAATTGATAATAAATTAATTCTACATGAAAATCTTAGAAATACGGAGGAGTACTAACCCTTGTTTTTACTAAAATGATACATTAATAAAAATGAAATAAAAAAATGAAGTTAACCATTACTGATATATATCTTATTCATTTAATCTACAAATTAGGAATATCACGTTATTTAAATCTATATAATGACAGTGGTATCTTGAGTGATGGTATAATGATATTTTGCAGTCAGGTTGTGAATGAATATTCGACTAGGTTTGAGCGCTGTTTGAAGTTCTGTCATGTGCTTCTGGAAGTTAGGATGACGAACTTGGAGGAAGTTGCCCAAAACTTGTTGAGCTATCAGAGTGAAGCAATTATTGAGCTGCTGTTATCTCATTATGACATGTTTCAAACTGAAATTATCTTGTTTAGGTTCAACTACATTCCAGCAACTTTTTAAATAGTATTCAACATGATTCCCATCTTCCGCAATGAATACAAAAATGTAATGTTCCGGATGTAATAATGGAAGTGGAAGATAGCCAAATTTAAAAATCAAGACAGCGAATATGACAATGACTCTAGTAAACCAAAATATATCTCAAAAACTATTTTTCTTTTTTGTTTGAATTTAGACAAAATGTTTCTGTAAATTTTGGTTGAATATTCGGATAAATAGATAAATTATAAAAACAATTTTCAACTTTTGCTTCCTCACTACCGAAGGTAGGAAAGCTTAGTATTCGTGCGGGAGATTAAAAAAAGTTCTCAGAATCGAAAACAAGTGTTTTACGTTTCAGACATCAAGTCAAATTTGGTGCCCCTGTCTGTCGTTGTTTCTCCTCTTCCTCGCCTTTAAGGCTATACGGCCAGGGAGTGTGGGCGGGGATTTAAAAGACGCACCGGCACCGGGGCACAGCACAGCAAACTCGTGATTATATTTTATCATTGTATCATATATCAGGCTGCCTGGCAACGGCGGTGATGTGCACACACGTTAGCCCGTTCAGCCACCCCGCCCACCAGGTGTCTGTCTGTTTTTTTTTTTTTTTTTTTTTTTTGTTCTTCCCTACCTCGCCTTTTAGGCTATACGGAATTTTCCCGGGCCGGAGGGGGGTGAGGGCGGGGAATTTAAAATCCCCTCCGGCACCGGGACGCGAACTCGTACTTTTTATATCATCTCAAATCTCTGTTATCCGGTTGCCAGGCAACTAGCGGTGCTGTTACACACGCTTTAGCCTATTCGGCCACCCCGCCCCCTTAAAGTTTCTTATGTTATGATCGCAACTCGCGGTGCTGTGGACACACGTTAGCCCATTCGGCCACACAGCCCCAGTTTCTGTCTGTCTTTTTTTTTTTTTTTTTTGTTCTTCCCTACCTCGCCTTTTAGGCTATACGGGATTTTCTCGGGCCGGGGGTGAGGGCGAGGAAATTTAAAATCCCCTCCGGCACCGGGACGCGAACTCTGTCTGTCTGTAGTCAAATCGATGTAACGGGCATATCACCTATTACATTTTAACAAATTTTCAGGGATTGTGCAGTTTGGTGTCTGGATGGTCCCAATTCAATTCAATCAAATTCCATCTAACACATAGAACGTATAACGCAAAAACTCTGCTAATATTTCAGAAATGGCTTGTTCGATTTGACTCAAAGTTTGAAGGAAGGTAGCTATTAGTAAAAAAATTATGCTGTATCCATTGCATTGCATTCTGTCCACTGCTGTTTGTTAAATACGCCCAAACCTATTTTCCGTGATACTTCTATATCTTAAAAACCGCACTTTCGATTTGGTTCAAAGTTGGAGGGAAGTTAGGGATTCATAAACAAATGATCAAGTAGATAACAATTTCAACAAGTTCCATTCACTACTTTCAGAAAATACTTCCGCTTTCGAAGCTGAAAACGTATTGTTTTTAACACGCCTACAGTTTGAAAACGGTCCGTTCGATTTTACGTAAACTTGAAGGAAATCCTGAGAATAGCGTTGAAATTCTCTAGAATCAATTTCATTTCATTCTATTCAACAATTAAAATTAATCTAAATTACTTATAAAAATAAAATGGCTGTGAAATGTGAAACGCATTGATAATGCAAAAGGGAGGTTATGTCTATTGTATTTTAGACTGTATTCAAAATGCTCATTTAATGTGTATTTATGGTTGTTTTCATATTACTGTTATGATATTATTATGTTGTGATAATTAATAATAATTATTGTTACGTTATGATATCATATTACTGTTATGATATTATTTTCATATTACTGTTATGTTATTATATTACTGTTATTCAGATTTCATGTAATATTCCTTGATTGTGAAGGTTGAAACTTAGATGGCCCAGTATAAACTTGTCGAATCCCATTCACAGGTTTTGCTTAGGCATGAGATTTTCCTTTACTATATGCTTTGTTTCTTTGTAAATTAAAATTTACACAGACTGTAAAAAATTACGTCATATTTGCGAGTTTGTTTGTTCTCTTCCGGTTCAACCAACTCAATTCCCCTCTTAAACATCAAAGCCGTAAACGGCTTTATTCCAAATCTTTTTGATCTATTTATGGTTGAAGGGTAAGATGTAAGCATCGAGTTTAATTATTATAGGCCTTCATCACCTGTATATTGTTAACTTCATTGATATGCTTACGTTTCTTGTTGAATTACTTTTGTTCTAGCTGATGGAAAACGTCGATGGATATGGTAAGGAAGCGACACTGACCTTACTTGACACACGTTTTTTGGATCTTGTCAGAAATTTTTTCCCCCAAGTTTCGACCAAAGCCACTTCTCAATGGAAGACATTAGACCTTTTAATTAATATTAAATATGGAAAAATCTAGATACCATTTATGTCTTCCTATTTTTTTTTAAAATTATGTTTCGAAATCAATTGAAATAGGTTTAAATAATATCACTGAAATAAATTTTATGAAAATCCTTCGGGCCATTTATGATAAATTCATTTTGTGGATAAAAATAACGAAAACGATATTAAAAATTGAGATGCACTGTATTCTTATATATGCCATATCTATGGTATATCTGTTGGAGAATAATAAATACCTAAATTCCATCATTTCTGTTAAAAAATAGAAAGTATCAGAGATATAAGGTTAAAGGATAATTGAAGTGCGCACTAATCGAATGGCAAGACTAGGTTCTCAGAAAATGGATCACCATAAACTCCATCCAAATTAAAAGTCATACTAATCACTAGGAAATAGAAAGGAAATACATTTATTTTGTATGCAAAATATGCAATATGCAAAAAGATTGTGGATGAATTTTCATATTTACCTAAATATGTAAATACCTAGAATTACCTACAGTCGTTTACAGCACTGTCACAATAGACTTCAGTTTCAAAGAACAAGTCAACAAGTTAGAATCAAACATTTTGATGAGGCACATTTTTACGTGGTTTATAATTTTTAAGAAAGCCCATTTTAACGTTCATAGGTTATGAACTCAGAGTCCTTCCTCACCCATATAGGGCTTAGAGAAGGAGATTGTCTAGCATTCCTACTTTTTAAATTAGTCCTGGAATATTGAGTGAGGAGATCTAAAATCCAAGTTTTGGTTCCAATTTTCAATAGTAATGCAGTAATCCTTGGGTTTGCTGATGTCATTTACATAATGGGAAGAATTTTTAAAGCTATTAAATATGTATTGTTGGAGGTCCAAAGGACAGCTGGAAGAATGGGACTAATGAAGAAAAAACAAAATACATGAATTCAGTCCTCTGTAGAGGAGGAGAATCATACGTTCTTATTGGAGCGTATTTATTTGGGAGAGTAGTAGAATTTATTTATTTAGGCTCGAAAGTCAAGAGGTAGCAAATTTTTGAAATGAAAAGTTTCAAACCAGAAGACAAGGAGCAGCATGGAACAGACTGCATACCATGTATATATGTATTGTATATTATACATTTTTTAAATAATAGTTTCGTTTTCATTATTTTTAAGAACAGGACAGTAATACCATAACCATCTTGGGAGTGGTTGGGAAGGTTCCTGCGTCATCGACCATGAGAGGATGGGCACTCTTGGAGTTCTGCTATATGACCCTAAGAACTTGTTAATGTTAGACCGGCTTTTAAACCGTCTGTTTGCTGTCTAAATGAAATGTCTCCACCGAGCAGTTGGCTGGCAAGGCACAAAGCGAAAAGAGACGATATGGAAGGAATTGGTCATACACTCATTTAAAACCATCTTTTATATAAGACTACTAAAGTGGTTGAGACATCTATGCACGATGACAAGAACCTAAATCCAAGAAAAAAAATGGAAGGTCGAACGATTGGTGAATGAATCGAAGACAAACCCAAGATATCATACAACGAATATATCACTAGACTGGCCGTTAAGCAACGTTAACGTTTTTTTAAAAGTTGGATAGTTTTTACTATCGGAAAACTGAAGATGGAACAAAATCGATAGGACTGGTTCTGGTGGAAACCTAGAGGAAGAATTAGAATAATAGGCGATTCTATGATTTATGATTTTAAAAGATAATACATGTTTATAACCCACTTACCTCAGCATTTGATAGTTTAAAATATCAGAATTTAGTGGTTATATTGAGAATATCAAATCTGATACTTTGAAGATGTATTTATTTATGTATACATGGGCTTCACAGGAACAGTTAGAAAAATTATTTGCCTATTATTGAAAATAAAATGATTTAAAAATTCAGTACCTACTTAACGATTATTTATAAATAAATTCAATTTTTTATTATAGCTTGAGCGATTACAATATATACTGGAATTTAATTTTTTTTCATTTTTGTATTTATTTATAAATTTTCGTTATTTATTTTAAATTAACTTTTTATTTAAAATTGATCAAGTTTTCAAAACTGATTTACAGTTATAGGAAACTAATGTAGATCGATTGCTTGGTTTTAAAACATAACATCAACATTATGCAATTTTATTAGAGTATTGGAATAATTATTTTATATTTATTAAATTATACCTCAGATGTTTATGCAATGAAATGCTTTCACCTCACCTCACATGAAGCAACACTGTGGCAATACAAGTGCGTTGTAAATACATCAATATTCCATGCACAACGGACAATACATTTTTAAGCATATTTTATTAGTCCGGTTAGGTATCTGACATTTATCAAAGAAAAAAATAAATACATCAAATTGTAAAACTAACACACAGTGCTCTTCAATTATTGGTTAGCAACAAGATTAGTTATTTACTTTATCCATAGAAAATAAAAACACCAAAAGTTAAAAGCTGAACACAAAAACAAATATTTATGTATGTAAATAGCAGTGAACACAAATTATACCATGGAATAAAGCTGTGAATTTGTGATTTACCTTTGGGCACTTTGGGGCAACATTAGTCTAGATTTACCATTGATCATCTGAATCTATTGAAATTTATTAAAAAAATTAAAAACAAAAAATGTTTAATACAAATTATAAAAATGTAAAACATACATATTAAAATTAGAGGATATTGTGTGAAATTTAATAAATGTTTAATAAATTTGAGTAAGTGTAGTGCTTTTTACGGAAACAAGGCTATTTCTTTCCTGATTAAAATAATTTCTGATTCTAAACTGTAAAAGAAATTCAAGCATCATGAATGTAGATAATAAACGCATAAAAATGTTAAAATAACTTTGAGAATGAAGGACAACAACGAATGATGAAAACAAAGTTCATGAGTAATTAACTATTTCATCAGTAAATTAAAATAAGGTTTAGAAGTGTTAATTCATTTTTATAGATCATACTCTTATGCCATAAATGATTAATTTAAAAAAAAATGGCTAGAACAATGAAATATTTCTGTTAATCCTATTAATATTCCCATAAAATTCGTGGTAAAAAGTTCCTGTAAAAATATTGCATTGATTTAATTAAAAAATCCTTATATATATTTCTCGAAAGTAGAACATTTCTGACAAAATCAAAATTTCTAAAAATAACGAATTTTTTATGTAAATAAAAATAGAAATTTGTTTTATATAAAAATAAATGTCATAATAATCCAATAGAATTCTTAGTAGTAATTATATTATTTCTATAAATGTTACAATAAACCTCTGTAAATTATATCATTACCAAATTATGAATTTATTTATTTCTTAAATTCCCTAAAGAATCAATCGAATCTCCATGTGTTTCAAATGATTAATGTACTCAATAGTAATTGTACAAGAATAACTACTGATATATTACACTAATACCTTTAGTTTTCAAAAAAACATGCGTCATTACCTATAAAATATAAAATGAAAATAAAAGTATAAATAATATATATATATATATATATATATATATATATATATATATATATATATATATATATATAATATATATATATATATATATATATATATATATATGTTTGTGTAAATATACACAAACTTGTCCACATGTGTGGATATATTTGTGGACATATACATATTTGCACAAATATGGTTACTACATATATGTATATAACGTTGTCTCGTAATTTTTGCATTTAATCTAGAGGGATAGATTTAAGAATTGTTTTAAAAGGTAACCTATGAGAGAACATGAAATCAGAATAATATGGTGTGCTTTGAAAAACAAATGTTAGGGTATAAAGATATTTTTTTATAAGCTGAAAAATGTTTAAAAATCATAAATAAGAAAGTATATATTTTATATTAATAGTATGGCTAGTGTATTATTTTAATAAGTTTGAATAAATGTTCTCCCGTTTTTCGTTATAATATTTATTTTCAACTCTATGTGTATAAGTTAACTTTTTCAAAGACTTGAAACATATATTTTTATATTGGCCAAATGAATAGTAATATTTCTTTTTAAGGAATTATTTATTATTTATTTGTAGGACAGATAAATAGAATCCTAATCTATCTTAGCTAACAATATTTCATTGAAATTTTATGTTAACTTACATTTGCGTGTTTCTAAAATAATGTTGTGATCATAATTTGTCTTGTTATTTATAGTTTCTAATTTATTTATTTATTACTATTACCTTTTTTTTTTTCATTAAATACATAGGAAGAAAACATGCAGTGAGAGTGACTGAATGATGATATGTCTTCAAAGTAGGAATGTTACTGGATCCTGCGTTTTAGCAAGGATAAAGCTTATTTACATTAGGTGGGAGGAGATGTGAAATAGCCTTGTTTCATGATGTCGTATCCTAGGGGAAGGTGTAAGGGTGATGCAGTACCTGTGGTCAGGCTAATCTCCATCGCCCTCTGCCGGTGGCCGAGGACCTTAAACTGGGGCAGTGAGACCTCATTGGAGACACCGACTGAGTTGGGGCCCTCGTTCCACTTATAGCGAATGTCCCTCATTGTGTACCCGACTGTGTGTCGGGGTTTAATAGGAAGGAAAAAAAAGAACAAAAAAACAGAAAGATAGTATTTAGAATGTGAATGCCCCAATGCGTGCCCTCACACACACTCACTCACACAGGAAAGGAGGTGACAGGTAGGGTTGGCATGCGCGCTCTCGTGCGGTCACGGGGTGAGCGACACTTACCTCATCCCGTGACTCGGTTTGAGATGAGATAGTACCTGTGGACAGGTTTATTTCTCGTGCCCTCTGTCTGTGCCCGAGGACTCTGAATTGTGGCAACTGCACTTCATTGGCAATGCCAACCGATTTGTGGCCCGCGTTCCATTTGTACCGAATATCTCGCATTGTGTAGCCAACTGCGCTTGACAGACAATAGAACAAAAATAAAATAGTAGACATTTTGAGTCCGTTCTGTAGGCTACTCAATTGGTTTAATTTGCTCCTCTCTGTTGAAAGAAAGGGAACAACAGGGTATTGAAGAAGGAGCACCTTTTTTGCAATAGTAATTTATTGGCCTTCAAGTTTCGCTTGTATGAAATGAAATACGAAGAAATGAACTGCTCTGATATAAATTGGAAATGAAGCTAATATTTTTATTTTTTTTATACTATCATTCTGAAAAAATTAACTAAAATTATAAAGCAATATTAAAAAAAAAAAAAAAAAAAAAACTGTACCAGGACAACCAATGAAAGATCTTGGGTTCCAGAAGAGAAGTATTATTTCTTGGTCTACGGTTGCTCTTAGGAAGTAGTTTGACCAAGATCACGCTCAAACGTAATGTTTTACGTCTTAATTAATTAAGAGTACCCACTGTATTGAGACTGGGTGTGCCCCGGCGGGGTTTCCTCGACCCCAGGGTCGATGTAAAGCTGATGGAACAGAATAAATAATTCAGTGCCTACTACTGAGCTACCCCACTCCCAAAATGAAATGTCACTTTTGAAAATAAAAAATGTCCATAATATTATATTAAATTAGCATAATTAGAGTGATAAAAAAGTAAGAATGAAAAACAGTCAGGATATCAAGTCAATAATAGTGTTTATTAAAAAAAAACACACAAAAAAAAACTGTACCACTAAAACCCCTATACAAGGGTCTTGGGGTCGGTACTATTTATGGAAAACACTGTTTCTAGGTCAACAGTTGTGCAAGGAGGTAATTTGACCAAGATCGTTCTCAATCGCCAGGTTTCCCCCCTTAGTGAATTATTTAATTAAGGGTACCCACTTTATAGAGGCTGGGTGTGCCTCAGGAGGGTCTTCCGCCCCACGGCCAATGAAACAGATAAATAAATTTTCTGCCACGAGCCTGGGTTCGAACCTGAGACCTTTAAGCATTGGAAGCTCAGTTAGCATAGGACCCTACCACTGAGCTACCCCACTCCAGTTTTTATTAATATATTTATTATTAATATAATTTTTGTATTATATTTATTAATTAATTAATTATTAATATATTTTTATATTATATTTTTATTTATATTTTATTAATATATTTTTTATTAATATATTTCGATATTTCGATCCAAGCATGGGACATTATCTGTGCAGTATTTCTGCTGTGGATATCTCAATATTTAAATCTGCCCTAATGATGAACCACATGGTTGAATCGAAACGTAGGCAAACTTAACAAACACCATTATTAACTATTTTTCATACTCGCGATTTCAACAGTAACTGTAGTTAAATCTATTTAGATATATCTAGTTACATGATAAAACAATTATTTTAAAAATTTGTTAACAATGATTGCTAATAATGACATTACTTTAAAGAGAAAATCCTAGTGCCAGCCTATGTTTTATTATTTCCAAATCTGTTTCCTCTACTTTCTTAGTAAGAAAAGCTCCACTAGTCTTCGCATGAATGGGTTAATTACTTTCTACAAATGTAGAGGTAAGAACGAATTGCTTTCAAACTAACCTATTCAGGAAATCTTTTGATATATATCCCGTCATATTTTGAATTCTCTATGGATATATAAGGATTTTAGCATCAAACACAAACAGGTAACAGTTCATTCCTTTAGTTTTTCTGAGAGTTTCAGGCAAATATTTCTATTTTTGATTGAGAAAGGTGCTATCTTCTCCAACTTCAAAAAATAAAAATAAAAATACTAATGGGAAAAATATTTTCTCAATAATATTATTGGTATTTATTATAATACTGTAGCAAATATATTTAATGCTTTAAAACCATGCAATTGAATGAAACTTGTGTCAACAAGTAAAACGGTCTGCGTGGGACGTAACACTATTAAATTAAATAAAACATAATTGAACAAAAATAAAAAAAATAAAATAAACATGCGTGGAAGCCAGTGGTTCAAGGCTATATATACATTACGTATTTCAGTTTTAATTGGATTAGTAAGTAGTTAGTTATTTTTATTCAAACAAATATTTAAAGAAATGTTAGCATATTGGCACATCTAACCTGTACATCGACGTGTTTTCGTGCATAAATCAATTTGAAGCTGGCGTGAAACCAAACAAAAACAAAATAAAATAAACAACTAAATAAGGTAAACAATGATACATATTAAAGTAAACAATAAATAAATAAAAACACAAAACAACTGTCTCCGTGATGCTCGTTCTCTTGGCGGTGACAGATAAGAATAAGTCATAAGATACAAGAGTCCAAGCTCTCTTGCTCTGGAGTTTCGTCTTGCTTGGACATTTACTTCCTCGGGCACGACACTTGGTGCTGTTACCAGGAAGAGAAAGAGAGATAGATAGAGAGATAAAGAAAGATAGAGGAAAGAGAGAGACAGAAAACGCACACACGCACACGCACGCAAGACTCTCTTCCTTCTTCCTCAGAGAAATCGCCTTGAGGCAGTTATTTATGTCACAAAAAATTTAGCAAAAGCTGTGAAAGCGTGCAGCTTTTCTTCTGAACATTATTTCAAATGAATTTTTTTTCTTCTTTTTTTTTTACAAGCTGTGCACTTAGAAGAAGGGAGACAGTTTTATAATACTTTTATTTTTTTTTTTAAATGTATATGATAATAATATAGATCAATAATTTGAAAAATGAAATTATTTTACTCAATAACTTGAAATTTACATGATTACTTGATTTAATTATAAAAAACATGAACTTTTTTTTTCTCTGTGGCAAATTTTATAATGTGATATCCATTTTTTTTTTTTTACTATTTCACAAATAACTAGTGCTTAAGCGTGACATTTCAGCTATCTCAGAATACTCACAGCTCTCAATCTCTATATGACAGAGTTGCCTATCCATAGGAAAATACTGCAAGTTCATTGGACAAGAGGCCGTGATTGTTAATCTGAAACAAATAAACATACAAACTTTATTTCAAAAGAACTGACCAATCTTTATTATTCATGAGTATTTTTATAAATGCTGAAAATATATATATATAAAATATTGATTTTTTTATAAATTGAGAAAAGTTGGTGTAAAAAGAAAATGGTCACTTCTCAATTCAATAAATCATTTAAGATTATCAACATTAATCTTTCATTTGGCATAAATGAATTCCGTAGCTTGCCCGATTCCGTAGCATTTATTTTGAGTTAAAAATAAATGTATAAGAAATAAAAAAGTTTTTGAATTTTTTGTTCGATTACAATGGTTCATTATTGAAAAGCTTTAATGGAAATGAAGGAATCAAAGAAAGAACCTCGTCCATGTCAAAAATAAATGCAGTATGAAAATTGAAACTATACTCAGTAATACTATCCAAAAAGAATTTATTTTTAGAAAACTAACAACTGGATATATCGAGAATTTCAGATCACTGAGAGAGTGGATTAGCAAATTGTCAATAAGAAAAATATAACTGCCATAAAAATCGTCTTAAGGAAGTAAGGGAAATCACATGCGATACAAGGTATGCTTCTTCATTTAAGCAAGTCTTCATATACTCTCTTCAAAGTTATTTATAACTTTTATTATAGCTTTTCTTCATATGGCTCATGTTTCTGTAATAACAATAGTAAGAAGCGAAGTACAATTCTTCTCTGCGCCATTATCATACAAGGTGGAATGAGTACCATATTATTTCAAAAGTGATTTTTCATACATGGATGGTATTTTTTTTTCTACTATATGTTTGGAGTCAAGTAAACATTATTTATAACAAATATATATATATATATATATATATATATATATATATATATATATTTATATAAATCAGTAAAAAACTCACCAAGAGAAAGAGGTTCAATCTTAGCTTATAATTGGAAAAATTCCAACCACACAGCATTATGTCTCCGAAGTGCACGTAACAGCCGTTAACGTTTCGCCAATTCAGGCATCATGAAGACAGAAAATAAGAATAAATCGAAGATCACATCACTTCATGATATCCAATCGCATGCTTTAAAGAGTATACTCCGAGATTTTCTTTCCTGATGATGCCTGAATTGACAAAACGTTGACAGGGTTTCTATTCTAAACCTGTATTTTGGAAATAAAAAGATATGTGCTTGGAATTTATCCAATTATAACCTAATATATATATTTATTTATTTCTGTTTAGAATTATTAATTAATTGTCATCTGCAGATTTTGATTTTAACTTTACATTTTTTTGTTAAAAATGTTATAAAAATGCTATGAAAACATTGGAATGGAGTTTGTATTAAGTAAATTAAATAATATAATATGTAAAATTACATATCTCTCAGAAAGATATACTTAAACTTCGTTGAGTTTAACTGCACTGTTCAAAACATCCTATTAATATTTATTAATATCATGTGTAGCATATAATAAACCAAAAGGATGTTATTTCTAGTTCAGCCGCTATTAGTTGGCCATATATTGAAACTAACAGTTTATTTTTTCTCGAACCCTGCTACTCCCAGAATATTTAGCAACCATAAATTCTGCTATTACAACCACTTTATTGAACACTCTATTTCAATCAATAAACGCATAAGACTGAGATGTGTAAGTAATTAATATGAAAACATTTATTTAACCGAAGATTCAGGTGAGAAGGAGTAATAAAATTTTCCTACTCACACTATTTTCCTACCTATTTCAGAAAAGTTTTTATGTTTATCAAACCTCAATGTTCCATATGTTTCCGATTTGGCCAAATCTAGATACCTATCTTTCCATAATAAACTTCATAACCATCCGAATCCTCTTGTTTCTAACCTTGCTTCCTCTTCGATTCCTGATAACCCTCCGAGGAGTCTGAAAAGAAGATGGCCTCGTGATCCCCTCATGTAGACAAAGCATTAGAGTGCTACCAATGGGTAGTTTCTCAACAAGTGTGTTTCATGTGATAATATTCCTATGTACACATTTACTTGATGTATTCATACTAATACAGTTGTAAATATCATAATAAAAGTTAAAAAAAAAAAATGTTTATCAAAAACATGTTTTGTATTTATAGCGTAGCAGCTTTTTCGCATGGAGCATCCAATTTATGTCACAAGCATCATTAATCAAAGCCCTAAAAAATAGAAAAAGGAGCAACAAAATCGGTTCATTAGTTCTCGAGAAAATTTGACAGACCAATGGCTAAAAATGTATTTTTTGGACTAAGGGGGCTCCGAAATAATAAAAGTAAAAAATAGATAAATAATGACTTCGTGTGATTATACGATTTTTTATTATGCTTATACCGACGAGAAAACGATATTACAGATAATACTTAACTTTCGTTCACTAAAAAGAATAAAATCGAGTAATTTTGCAAAATGTGGATTTTGCAGATTAATATTACAATGTTTTGAACCATCTTGATGGTAGGTCTTAAGTGATGGGGAGGAGCCGATTTGGTCTTAAACATCTAATCCTGACCCGGGTATGGTCAATTTATTCACTGCCTATGTTACGACGAGAGCAGATTTTCTGATTAAAGATAAAAGGGAGTTAATTAATGCAGGAGTTAAATCAATATTCTGTTTCACGAGCTGACTACTCAGCAACTCTTCATTGTAACTTTAAGTGCTACTGAGAATCGAATCAAATTTAATTATTAATTAAACTACGCTTCCATTCCTAGTAGAGCCCACCTATCGTTAGGCAAGTTAAAAAAGGGAATGTCAAGATAGGATTTGAGTTAGTTTTTTGCTATATTCTTTCAAAAACATAATGTTTTAATATATATATATTCATCACTTTTGTAATCTTATCTGGTAAAAGAATTTTTAAAAATAGACAAATAATGATATAAACGATACAAATTGTAAAACAAGTTTTATAGAATATTATTACGTTATTTTTTCTAATGATTTCTGTGGAAAATTATTGATATTGCAGATTTTGTTTTATATTAGCCGAGTAAAGAGCAATCCAGTTTTAAAAAGGATATAATACTGTTCCCTGATGTGGGAATAATTCAAATAAGGCGTTTCCGGAAAGCAGTTAAAAAACAATTACAGCGAAATGGAGTTGAAAGTTTTACAAGTTATTTTCAGAGGCTCTATGGTGAAGGATTTGCATGCAAAAAACAAAACAGACTCTTTGAAACTTATTTCGCGGGGATTCACGGATAAAGGATTCATCTTCTACTTTTGAACATGGGAAATGCTTCCTCAAACCAGACCCATGAGACTTAGGAAAGAATATTTTGTCTTTGAATTATTCTGAGACTTGAAACACTACGACTCAGTGCTTGTTTTGAATAACTTATGACGCTCTTGGGAAGTTTGTCAGAATTTATGATGACCGAAGTGTAAGTATGTCCAGCTGTAAGTTATTCCTAACTTCGGTTTCCGAATCCTTTAAAAAAAATTTCGTTAGCATTTAGTAAAAAGCCAGTACAGCAAAAGTTGATTATATTCGATATAAACAAATATCTGTGACTGTTTTCCTGTTTTCAATAGTTAACAAAAAAAAAAAAAAAAAAAAAAAAACGAAGGAGTTCAGTGATATCACTTAATCGCAAAATAGATTCAAATCGGTCGAACCTAAACTGACGTAAAATCAGTGTGGTATTCTTTGGTATTACTATGCCTATTCAAGTAGGCATATTTAAGTAGGTAATCGTGTTTCGAACATTGATAATAATTGTGAAATTTCAATACAGAGTTTGAACTTAAAACTCATTTCCACATTCAACCATGATGAGCTAAACTTAAAAACCAACTAATAATTCCCATGTACTAATACATAGAAACACAAATATATATAAGTAATGTAATTAAAAATGAAGATAATCTATATATTTTTTTATGGGTGAAAATACCCTAATATTTGAAGAGTACAGGATGGTTCATCTTACTGAATGGTCCATATTGAGATGTGGTGGAGGAAGTTAACAAATGTTTATGTGAGATTGGATAGTTATTTTTAAAAAATATATATTTTTGAGTCGAAATGGATAATTTAAAAAAAAAAAAAAATAAAATAAAAATAAATAAATTATTTTAATTTTTGCCGACGTTTCGACCCACTTTGCAGGTCGTCTTCAGGGCTACAAAGGATATAAAACATGTTGAAAATAAAAAATAAATATAAGTATATATAAGATACGAAGAAGTTGTCAGATACAGGAATAAAAGATGGTATCAGAGATATAGTGGGTGACAATGTAGTTAAATATTAAGAATTATATATGTAGAAGATACAAATATATAATATAATATATAAATATATAAATATATAATTCTTAATATTTAACTACATTGTCACCCACTATATCTCTGATACCATCTTTTATTTCTGTATCTGACAACTTCTTCGTATTTTATATATACTTATATTTATTTTTTATTTTCAACATGTTTTGTATCTTTTGTAGCCCTGAATACGACCTGCAAAGTGGGTCGAAACGTCGGCAAAAATTAAAATAATTTATATATTTTAATTTTTTTTATTTATTTGACCGCACCCTCGACTAACTCCTTCTCATATTATATCAACGGTCAACCATCTCTACATCATGATTTTTTATTGTTGGATATTGTTTTTTTGTTATTTTCAACGATAAAAAAATGGATAGCTATGGTTTAACCGCTATTACTTGGCCCAAACAAAACTCAAACTTGGAATCAACATTTTTCTAACTCTACTATATTCGTTAGAAAATACCTACAAATTTACAACCATATTGATAAATAGAAGTAATATTCCAATCTATCTATAAATTAGTAAATATTTTATAAGTAATATTTGAGATTCAGGAAAAAAACAGTAGTTTCAACTTTATACCGTATTAGGTCGCCCTCAGTCCAACAATTAAACACGATGAAACTATAGAACATCATAGATATAAGAATTTTCAAATTAACTTAGTTTGTAGAATTTGATGTACAATATGACAGAATGCTTGAATCCCTAAAAAAAATAAGTGTTTTTTTTATTTAAACATTTATTTGGCCTGACTTGTTTCAATTAGTGTGGTTGTTTAAGGAAGGATATCTCTCATCCAATGTCTTTTTAGACATCTCCTCTGGTTGAGGGGCATATCAGCTGTGGTCATGTCTCTTATTAATCTGTTGTTAAATCCGTTTAAATTTGAATAAAATCGTTGGTAAAGGGTCTTTATATGTTGGTCAAATTTTGGAAGGTGGGGGTAAGTAGGTAGAGTTTTTTAGTCACTCACCAATGTCCTTTTGTCACGTGTCGCAATATTTTTTATTGGAAGGTTTGACGTTTTTGTAGGTGGGTCTTTTTAAAGATGCTAATTTTTATTTCTGTGATGATTATATCCGTATGAGCTTAAGTAAGTATGTATATATATATATATTCATTTTCGGTTTTTAAGATTTTGAAAAAAGCGTGTAAAGTAGTTTGAATCGTTTGTTAAGTGTCTTACTTTTCATTTTTACATGCGGGCCCCGTTACTGTATCCGTTTGAATTATTTGGTTTTTGTCAATATAAACTGGGGGCGGTATTTTTTTCGAAGAGTGATTGTTATAAGTTTGGATTTGTCATGACTAAATCGAATTTTCTATCGTTTAAACCAACCTTGTAATTTAAGCAAGTGACGTTATAAAGTCAGTTAGGCCTATCAATATAAGTAGCTATCAATGTCTCACTGGTTACAGGTATTTTGTGAGTGTATACAATGCAAAGCACATGGGCAAGTATTGAGCCTTGGGGAACTCCTGACAATATATTGGACGAATTGAAGAAATTTCCGAACCCTGCCAAACTGAGAAAAATCTGTCGAAGAGGAATGATTGAAGGATAATGTAGTACGTGTATGGCAGTATAGTCTGTGTTTAAAGAGAAGACCCTGGTGCCAGACTCTATCAAACGCCTGAGCGACATTCAAAAATACACCAGATGTACATAGCTTGTGTTCTAACGCTGTCAATGTCTGATAATCAACAGGTATAGCGTAAGTGTAAAGTAGATGAATTCCGATATATTGCACAAGAAAATAAATGCGACAAAAGATAAACCCCAGAATGTTGCACAGTGTTTTCAAATTGACATTTTATTAATAATTCAACCTTTTATTTATTTGTTACTGTTACATTTCCTTGTTGAACTATATTATTTGTTATTCATACTTAAAATTATACAAATAGATATTGTTTCGCTGACAAGGTATCATGTATTAAACATTCGTTAAGCTGAGAATAAGGTGAATATTGAAGTAGAGCGTGACATCTTGCTCTATTTTTAGAAGATGGAGGCGAGAGGTAAGGGTGGCTCAGGGCGTTCGTTAACTTTCCTCAAACGAACCTCATTATTACTCTCTGATGCTCAAGTAATCACAAGTGGAATTTCTTCAGGAAAAAAAATATAATCAACTGAGTCCGGTATAAAAAATTTAGTATTTTATAGGGAATATTATTAATGGAGGAAAATGATTACGAACATTTTATAATGAATGTGTACTCAACATGACGGTTTTTTCTTGATGTGAAGAAAGGACTTTATCTCAGAAACATCAAAAGGATAGTAAACATATAAAATTCTTAAAATTATCTTTAATATTTAGTTTACTGCGTAATAAAATATTTAGTAAAATCTATATAACGGGTCTGGTTATTAAAAAAAAAAGATAAATAAAAGAGATATGACCCACGTTAATTTTGGATTTCCTGATACGAATTAAATGACTAAATTTATATCTACTGTCAGTGATTTTATTTTTGTTATAATTAATTACCAACAGCATTTCTATGATCCATGATTCTCGTTAAAATTTTTGTTTTTTTTTGGGGGGGGGGGAATTCTGGTGAAAAATTTTGCAAAAATCGAATATTCCTGTGACTTAATTAGAAACTTACCAACTGCTGTACTGCACGGGCGGATTTACGGGGGAGCTTTCGAGCTGAAACCTCCCCCAAATGGTAAAATTTAACCACGTTTAAATAGAAAAAAAATACTAAAAATTATCTCTTAAAGTATTATTGTTCATGTAATTACATTTAATAGGACTACAAGAATCACTTAAACACCATGTCATATAGGTAATTAGTTTCTTTCTTTTTGTTCAAATTAATTATCGTTATATATATATATATTATATATATATATATATATATATATATATATATATATATATATATATATATATATATATATATATATATATATAAAGCTTTCGGGCTGAAGCCCTTCCCAAAATACAACATTAGTTTTTTTGTTTATATAGTTTTTAAATTAATATTAGTGATATTAGTTAGTAGTACAGACACCTTTTGATCGACTTATTAACATCCGCCTGAAACTTCGTAAATAATTTCATCTCATCGTAACCTACAACTATTTTATTTACGAAAACTCATGGAATTGGGGCGTTTTCAATCTGGAGGGGGATAAACTTTGTCTATTTAATTAGGTACTAAAAACTCGTAAATTCACAGTTGCTTTCTGCTTGGATAGTAAGATATCTCGACAATAAAGTCTAGAAAAATGCGGCCTTCAAAAATATTGGGTCATTTGGCGTGATGTAATTGCCAAAATAACGATTTTTTATCAAATTATCTTACGATCCAAGCGGAAAGCAATAGGGTATTTACGAGTTTTTAGTACCTAATTAAATAGACAAAGTTTATCGAACTTCAGATTGAAAACGCTCAAATCCCGAAAATTTTCGCAAATAAAATATTTGTTGGTTACGATGAGATGAAGCTATTTTAAGGAACTTTTTAGCTAAAACGTTTCAGGCGGATGTTAATAATTAGATAAAAACGGTCTGTACCACTACTATGTATTTGTTTATTTTATTTTCTATTATTAGTTGCACATTAATGAATTTTGGAACTGTTACATAAAGATACAAATATCATTTATTTTACTCAATAAGTCAGCATTATTTTTATTTATCGTTATCTGTAACTTATCTTTATTTTCGTTTATCAAAAGCTATTATTAGTTTATTATAAAGCAAATGTTA
Source organism: Nezara viridula (assembly GCA_928085145.1). NCBI lineage: Eukaryota > Metazoa > Arthropoda > Insecta > Hemiptera > Pentatomidae > Nezara > Nezara viridula. Next base: position 44,366,428 of record OV725077.1, on the reverse strand, counting down.
AATTGATTTTATGTTATTTTTCATTACTATTGTTTGTTATTATATAAAAAAATAAATGTATAGTCCAAGTTTCTTTTAAAGTAACAATATTATACAGTTTATTATTTTTATTAACTAACTCCTTTCTTTTCTTTCCCCACATCTGTTAAACCTAAGTATTCACATAAAACCTTAAGGGAGCTTAACATAGTGCATCGGATAGTACAAACGATATTTCTAACTAAAGATGATTTCCTGGCTCCTTTAAGAATCGATTTTCTGCCGTTTATGAACTGTTTCATTCGCGGCGAATGACCGTTTACGCTTTCTACAAAGAAGCTTATGAAATCAATATTGGTACTGCCATTTATTTAATTGAGATACTTTTGATTCCTCTGACTGGTACGAACTAGCCATCCTCCGCCGAAGAAAGACCACACCCATCGGCAGGAGAGGAAGAGAGAGCATTGATCAATGAACTAAAACCTGATCCTACACAACACTCCCGCGGGGCTTTATCTCTTTGGACCCTAGCCAGCCTTTCTTACAACACCACAACAGCCCCCTACCAAATTACGCCACTTTTTCCAAAGAAAATTCTGGCAAACATACATAAGCAGCGTATTTTAACATTCCCAATCCTCAAGTGGATCAGGTCCAAAACGCTAGGTCACAATTTGTCTAAAAATAAATATTGTATTCTTTTAACTAAACTCCATCTCCAAAAGTATTGTACTTCTCAAGTTATTTTCAGAGGGAAGATGACGATTGAAAATTTTTATTGGTTATCGGGAATTTTCTTCTCTCTCCGCTTTTAGCATAAACTGGACAGATTCTTCGATATTTATTTTTAACACTATATAATATATAATGTTGAAATTCCTACCGAAGCTTAAAAATGCAGCTTGAGTGATTTATTATTATTATATAACTCTCCAGACAAAAATGATTATACTGAATAATATGAATAACTTAAGATTGCCGTTTTACCTTTTATACAACAATTTTAATATTTTTTAAGCTTTTTTCATTAAACCACCTTATTTTATATACAATATAAAATTACTATACAATAATTATCAATGACATGTAATCCATTTATAGGTCAATACGATGGATTGGGTGCTGTGAAAGAGACATTATTTTGAGGTTTATTCATGAAATTTACAACTGTGTGATATAAATATTTAATTTTTTAATTCCAAAATAATTTTAAATACAAATTTTATATATTTTTATTTTTTAATTCTTTATTGTTTTCTTAAAAGTGTATGCTGGTCTATCAGTGCAGATAGATGTAAGTGTCTTGTGTAATAGTGTCAATTGTTTTGTACATACTTTCGTTTGTTTTGTATATAGAATATTTACTTTATGTTTTCTTTACATTATTTGTTTTTTTCGATTGATTTTATTTTGGCCAGATGTGATCTTTTAATTTTGTTCTATTTTGTTATTCTCAAGAGACTTTGTCCCAGAATAAAGTTATTTCCTATATATCTATATATCTAAATATACATCCAGTATATGTGATACAGATAAGAAACAATGGCATGAAAAGATTTTTGGAGAATCTATTAGTACCACTCTAATAAAGTATCTAAAGTAAGAGATCACAAGGCCATCTTTTTTTCAGACACGGCGGGGGGTTGTCAGGGATCGAAGAGGAAGCTCAGCTAGAAACTAGAGAATGAAGATGGTTTTGCAGTTTGGTATGGAAGGATAGGTATTTGGATTGGAATAAATCGGAAACAAATGGAATATTAAGGTCGTTGTGGGCGATTTTATTTGTCCCAAAGCTACATAATTAAGGATTTTACGAAAGATTTTGGATTGTAAGGATTGGATACGAGAAGAATTCGATAGTTCAGCGGAGCCAAGTTCAACCCCATATGTTCAAGTTGGCCTCATATGAGTTATTGGGCAACGAAAATTTATATAATGACTTTTGGGATACGTTCTAGGGATAATAAGAAAACATTATATAACACTATAAGTGTGATTGGAATAATTTTATTTTAAAAGGTTATCTCGCCTGTGCGTCGAGACATTATGTTTTCTCTTAATAATAAAATAAATCTCTTAATTATTATAATTATAAATCTAGGTTCGAATCCGGCCTGGGAGAATTAAAATTTAATTCGTAGCAGATCCACGGATTGAATCGACCTTTCCACTCTGGTTATAATTGGTCTGGTTGTACTCATTAAACAAATCCTCTCCCCCGTGTTCCGGAAATGGCAAAGTAGGAGGTAATCGAAAAAAAAATAAAACATATTAAAAATGGTACTTGTTGTATATTAAACTGTTACTCTAGGTCATGCGGGATTTTTCAAATTTTGCACTTATGGGATACTACCAATTTCAGTATTTAAAAAAAATATTTGTTTCGTTATGTGATAAATCTCTTCTTGTTTAGGAAGAGGAAAATATAGAGGATATTATATAAAATTATACAAAAATTCCAATTCAATTCTTTTTCTTTAGTGGAAAGAATACTTTCCCGCTCTATACGTCATTAAATGTTGTACAATGGGAAAGCGCGAATTTGGAAATGTGAGGAATTAAGGAAGTTTTGGTTTGAATCTATGATTGCACATATACATGTCCCATTATCAGAGCTACAAAAAAAAAAAAAAAAAATCGTCTTTTTCCGGGTGAGAACTAAGTTCTAGTATCTATAATAATGTGTAGTGAATGCAAGTGATTATGAGCACATTTTCAGTAATTCGTGTACACAGACTAAGAGACCAGCTGTTTGAGTAATATTATAGCTAGACTGCATGAGAAATATTGTGCAGGTGACTTTTGGGAATAATAGCCGACACTATTAGCTCAAGTATCGATCGGAGGTATTCGTGGCTATATTCGCAGGGTCACGATAAAGGACTAGGCTGTATGAAGGATTCCTGAGAATAATAAGTTGGCCCAACATTGGCGTGCACCGAGTTCGTGCTCGTAATCAGCTGCGCCAGCACTAGCCTGAAAAATCTAGGTTTTCCTCCCAGGCCTTTATACCTTATACTTACTTCCTTTAGTGCTGCTTAATAAAACATATCGTGTGCGTTCTCCCATCCCTCCTTCTGGTCGTATCACTTCAGCCTCTTTTAATATTAACACACTATCCTAACTGAAATATTTAACACAAGTGGCTCGTTTTCCTGATAGTTTCTCCACTAGTTAGGTAAGTAATGGATAAGTTATTCTTTCATCGCTATTGAAAAATAATAAAATGCGAAGAATTTTATTTTAGAAGGAATTTAGCTATTGACTCCATTTTAAAGATAGTGAAGTGGCTTTAATTTTGACATAACAATATTTGATAAACTGTGATTTTTGGAGGAGAGGCTGTTTATTAGGTGAAGAATGAATCTGAAGTAAAATAAAAACATGACCATCATAATTGGGGTGGGCTTAATATGTGAGTTAATTTTTACTCATTTTTTCTATAAATACATTTTTAGTTCAATTTTTCGCTATGAGAATTTTTTAAAATGAAAATCGATTTTTTTTTCGTTTGAAACCCCTCAAAACCTATGATCAAAATTAATCAAAAAGTACATTTTATATTATTAAACTGTAACATGTTAGCCTCAATCAGAATTTTTTTTTTTAGAATTTCCACACTTATCATTACATTTATCATCAAAGTACTTTTTGAAACTATAATTATGCCATGTTCTTTAATTTGGTCGTAGACGTATTCTAGTTGGCAGTAGAAGTAATACGAATTTCCTCGAGATATTAAACTATTAACAATATATCCTTGGCACATTGATCCGATCATTGACAGGTTGTGAAATTATGACAATCTTCTCGCCTTTGGCCTCGTTATGAAGGGTTAGCGCGGGTTTAATTTCGTTCATATATTTTATTAACATTATTATGTTATAAATAACAATTATAGGATTGGCCCTCAATTATGTGAGCCTACTAAAGGATACTCACACCTACCGGACTTTAGATTGGTAATCCTTTTTTTTATTCATTGATATTTACAACTGTATTATAAAAAAATACAACTAGTAAATGTGCACACAATAATAATACAATCACATGAAAACGCTTGTTGAGAAACTACCCATTGGTAGCACTCTAATAATATATTTACATAAGTAGATCACGAAGCCATCTTCTTTTCAGACGCCTCGGAGGGTTATCAGGGATCGAGGAGGAAGCAAGGTTTGAAACGAGAGGGTTCGGATGGTTCTGGAGTTTGTTATGGAAGGATAGGTATCTGGATTGGGCCAAATCGGAAACATATGGAACATTAAGGTCTTTATGGATGATCTTATTTGTGACAAAGTAAGGAGTGTTGAGGATTTTACGAAGGATTTTGGATTGTAAGGATTGGATACGAGAGGACTTCGACGTAGATAATCCTAATCCGTATTATTTAACCGGGAATCGCGATGTGATTTTCCCGGATGTCAATAGCCTCCCCAAAGGTTTGGCCCAGGAGGTCTCTTTCAGAGATTTCTTCAATGAAATAAATACAGGCATTCCTGCGCCCGATGGCTCCCAGCCGCCATAGTCTAGGAACTTAGTTTGATTCTATAACAATTCTGGGGGATTCTAGTTCGAAAGAATTTGTTTAAGATAAAATTCTCTCCATTCAAGACTGGCAGAAATGTGGTAAGCGTTTAATCCAAACAATTATTATTTAATAATAACAATCAACGATAACTGTTCCAAATGAACAGGTTATATCGTATTGTTTGTTAGACTATGGAAGATGATTAAATTAAAAGGCTAGATTTTAGGTTGCTGCTAATGAAATCGTCCAGGTCCCCTACTAGGTGAGAGTGGGGGCTAGGGATCGTGGGGACGCGAAAGTGGTCTGAGACCCCTGTGTGTACTGGCGTGAGGGGTACTCATTAGTGACATCCCCAGTCAGCGATCCTTTGTCACCCTAATTAGGGGATTAATTTCCTCAATCCCCACTTCAACATTTATTCACTTCCGACTCTGATTTCCTTCTCGATGACTGTTTGAACAGTCTCTTCATAATGGGCTCTTGTCTCGATTCAATTAATGACAGCGTGGCACTGCTTTCAGTCTGCCTATCTCTAGAAGGATTGGGATGTTTCTAAATTCACCCTTACGACATAATTGATGGCAATTCGATGATGTAACATGAAGTGATTCACGAAGTTACTAACCGACTTGTACTCACATTCTTTGGAAATGTTATGGACAAATTCTAAAATCATGATTTCATCCATTAGATCATTGTAGATTTATCATTGATTCTATGGTAAATTATTCTATAAAATTTACTCCGGTCAAATCATCCATTTACATAATATTCGAATTTAATAATTGTAAATATTTTATAATTAAGTTTGTTCGAAGAAATTCACCAAATATATTTTCTATTAAGCGGACAAAGATATATAATTTAATATTGTTTATATTTTACCAGTAAATTCAACGTAGAATAATAATACAATATATTATTCTATAACAAAAGAAGGCAAAACTTCGAGTACAACTTAAAAAAAAAAGTATTTACAATTATAATACAGATATAATAAAAAAATGATCAAAAAACCTGTACCACGACAACCCATGAAGGGAATTGAGAGTACACACTTTATAGAGCCTGGGTGTGTCACAAAAGAGTCGACCACAGCTGATGAAACAACATAAATAATTACCTGCCATTATCCGGATTTGAGCTTTGGAAGTCAGTACCCTACCATTGAGCTATCCCGCTCCCATATAAATAAAAATAAACTGTTTATAAATTAAAGAAATTAAACAAAAAAATATGATTTTTGGGACGGTGTGACGGGAAAGGCTGACAAATAAAAACATTTGTTTGTTTATACCAGGTATTAGCCAGTATATGTATTTTCGAAGCATAAAACAGCTGGCTGAACACTTTTTCTTGTCGTTGAGTTATATATATTTTAATGTAACAGTTCCAAATAATCATTTTATATATATATATATATATATATATATATATATATATATATAAAATAAATAAAAGTAATATCATTTATTTTAACCTAATAAAAATATGTGAAAAAAATGTTAAAACAACAAAATGTCAAAACAAGGGACATCAAATGGTCAAACATTATAAGCATGACCAATATATCTTTATCATTCTTGCTCTAAATGTAATCAAAATTAATAAAAAAAAAAAAAGTAGGCATTAAGTTGACCGAGTTTCAAAAATTATTTAGTCGTTGGATAGCTAGTTAGACTATAAATAACTAATTTTCTATAAATTTTCTGATTACTTCTAATAAATAAATTAATCAAAAGGCTGCTGTAGAAGCGCCAAGTTAACAAAAACGTGAAATCTGAAATTTTAATTACTATTTGACCACCCATTATGGATATATAAATCGCCTTCTAATAATTTTTAACCAAAACATTAATTTTTAATTTCAATTATTTTTTTACTCTCTTTAGAAGTGCTAATATTTATTATTGTTTAAAATTATATGAAAATCTGTACCACTACAAGCTGTGAAGGATCTTGGATGCTATTGCACTATTTGAGGAAGTCCTGTTACAAGGAGATGATTGAGCTGATATCAACCGCCAGGTTTTACCTCTTAAAATATGTTTTAATTAACACTACCCACTTTATAGGGGCTGGGTCTGCCTCAGGAAGGTCTCCCGAACCCAGAGACGTTCAGCGGCTAATGAAACAGATAAATAAATTTTCTGCCATGAGCCGGGGTTCAACCCTGGGACCCTTAGCATTGGAAGCTCAGTACCCAGCCGCTAAGCTACACCACTCCATGATTGCACATAATACATATGTATTATACATACATACGTATGTTCCATTATCAGAGCTACTTAAAATAAAAGTAAAAATCGTCGTCCTCCGAATGAGACCTAAGTTCTAGCCTCTAGTCTCTAAGAAGTATATAATTTATTTACCTAGTATGAAATCTCGAATAGACTATTCCAATCCTGCTATTGCATTTTTGAACCATTGAGCAAACCAAGTTTCAAGTGAAAACCACAAGGCGTAGTAATAAATTTCCATCTCTTGCGTCTGTTGATGTAGAAAAATCTAATGAATACAAAATTGTCTAATGGAATATTATTTTACGATAGATAATTAGTTTTCACATCAATAAATTATAATTGTATTATACTATGTTTTTATAAAATACAATTTCTTTATCCCGTCTTTGAACGAGAAACTTATAAGTCTTATTTGTATATTTTTAATTTTTATTAAATAAATTTAAAACTGTAATTAATAATAAATAAAACAAGTAACATGACATGTACAACATGAAGAGAAACTACCCATTGGTAGCACTCCAATTATATTTCTATATTAGAAGGTCCCGAGGCCATCTTCTTTTCAGACGCTTTGGAGGGTTATCAGGAATAGAAGAGGAAGCAAGGCTGGAAACGAGAGGGTTCGGATGGTTTGGAAGTTTATTATGAAAGGACAGGTATCTGGATTGAGCTAAATCGGAAACATATGGTATATTAAGGTCATTATGGATGATTTTGTTTGTGACAAAGTAGGGAGCAATAAGGATTTTACGAGGGATTTTGGATTGTAGGGATTGGATACGAGATGAATTTGATGGTTTAATAGAGCCCAAAGCTCGACCCCGTAAGTCTAAATAGGCCTTATTATAGTAATATATATGTGTCTTTTGTAAATATTTAGCAGTTTAGAGCGTTTGTCTAGTAAGTGCTGGAGTAGTCGGAAACGTCGGGCGGTTTCTAGTCGTTTCAGTCTGGTATGGGGGTTCCAAGTGAGTCGTTTATTTGTAAATTTAAATGATGATTTCTCCTCTTAAGTCTATCTAGATAATTTGGAATTTGGTACGTAAGATTGTATTCTAGACCAAACAATACGTTAAAAGTTTTAGTAAATGTCATCATATACAAGCGTTTCTTAGCGTTACCGTCTAATTTTTAATGTTTTACGTAAATTTAATGGAGTTACAGAGTTGAATTTAAATGTGAATTGAAATGGTATTAGGTAAGCGCCATTTTGAGGTTCTCAGATTTTTCCCCCAAACCTAATAAATTTCCTTGGTTTCCTAAACAAAAATGGGAGGAAATAAAACCTTGTGAGGGGGCTTTGCTGCTCATGTTATTTTTCATATTTCATAGTATGTGTGTTAGTTTCCATTTCATTACTTAAATGTATTACTCTTTTTCATATGTAAAGTATTAAGTCTCCTTAATTAATGTCAAGGTTTGTACGTTTATCAATTCTTAATCAGCTCTATATTTGTTAAATCTCTGAGAATAATTTTGTAAAAATTATCTTTATAAAAAAAGAAAACAATTTTAGGTATATAAATTATTTGAGCTCCGCTGTTAATGGATCTATGAAGTTTGTGGTGATTTAACTTGGTGTTTAAAAACTACATTACCCAACAACTATACCGAAGCCTAGAAACTAAACCGGACTTTTGGCCTAAAGTAATAGATTTTGATTTTGCCGGAGGTCCCTGGAGAGAGCTATGCAGTAAGAGACTCTTGGTGAGTATTATTACTATCGAATATTCCTGGACGTAGTTATTGAAATAATCATTGGCTACCTCTAACAAATTTTGATGACTTTTAAATATCTTATTGTGTTTATTAAATATTCTAATTTTTTTTCAGCAAATATATTGGCTTATTATCTCTAATTTTAAAAAAAAAATATTTCAAATTTAATTGTTTCTTTTTTTATACAGGGGGCGATCCAATCCTCAGTGTGATTTGTTTCTCCACAACATGCAATGAAAAATTTCTCTCACTTCCTATTCGGACATGTTTTTTTTTGTGCCAAGTTTCACAGTTTCGGACAGAATATCGAACCCCTATGCTCCAATTGTGGTGTTCAGAAACTGCCTAGCTTGTGATCATTGATCGCACTGCGTTAGAGCCAATGAGGGTCTAGGAGTACCAGTATCTACATCCTCACAGAAGAATATTTCCTTCAGCTCGTCTCTGTAGAAAGCTATTTGTGCTACTGAGCCGTGGAGGAAATAGGCGCAGCCCATTTCAAAACGGTAGTAAGGTGAACAATACAGGAACTCCGGAAATTTCAATCCAGGTTGACCCCTGGATAGAAAAAAAGGGAAAAGGCTTAAATTTTATTGATCTTATACAATAAATTATACTCCCGTATTGTCGAAAGAGAAGGAATAGAGAAGAAAATAAATGTTTCATTGAAATACATATCGATTCTTTTATAAGACTATGAGAGTGGTTATGAACTATATTTAGAAGTTGTATAGAATGTTAATTCATAGTTATCAAATTTAAATTTGTTATTAACAATGGTGAACTTTTTATTTAAATATTTATCCAATACGAATTGAATGAACTCGATTTAGTATTTATCCAAAATAATTGCTAATAGCTAAGATTAATAAAATAAATAATTCATTTCCATCAACTGTATCTCCGTATCTTTTCTTGGTATGACGTTCTGAATACATATTCTGAATTTTAACAGCTTTACTTATAAAGTCATATGTGTTGATTGTTATTTTTTATGATTATTTACAAACACTAGATTCCTGAACATCACAATGACAAAATTTTTTGTTAAATTAGCTGACTAAAAAGGAGATTTCATTTAAATTACGGCCCATTAAAAATGGAAAAAGAAAAAAAGACATCTAAGAAAATGGGTTCTTTAATCAAAATGAATAGCAATACCTCCAACTCAAAAGACGGTAATGCTAAAGATGTCAACGAAAAAGATACTGGCGCAAAGAATGTCAATGAGAAAAATGCAAACGCAAAAGACGCTAGCGCAAAAGATGCCGATGAGAAAAAGGAAAACGCAAAAGACGCTAGCGCAAAAGATTCCCATGAGAAAAAGGCTAACACAAAAGATCCAGATGGAAAAAATAACACAAAAGATGCCAATGAGAAAAAGGCTAACACAAAAGATCCAGATGGAAAAAATAACACAAAAGATGAAAATGAGAAAAAGTCTAACGCTTCTATTTTTTTCTCTTTTCATTCTGACCCAAAAAATAACACAAAGAGTGCTAACAAAAAAGATGCCAATGAGAAAAAGGCTAAAACAAAAGATCCTAACTCAAAAGACAACGCCAAAAGTGCTAAAGCAAAAGATGCTAAATCCAAAGAGAATAAAAAAAAAAAAAAGACTGAGTCTAAACTAAAAGATCCTCAAAAATCAGAGGATGAAGAAGAAGAAGATGAGACTGGAGTTACCAGGTTTGGCTGCGATGAATTTCCTCCGAACTCTAGCAAAATCTGTACACCAAACACGCAGCCTGTCAGAATTAGGCGCGTTTATTATCATGATGAAAACGATGTAAGTTTAAATTAAAAAATTTAGTGCATTTCTTGACTGTTGATGATATGAGTGTGCAACTACAGCTAAGCACTAGTTGTGGGCACTGAATTAAGTACAGCCAGCTTGCTATGTTCCCACATGAGTGTCTTAGCAATTAATGAATTGCTTTGTCCAGTTAGTCCTCCAATTAGGAAAACAATTTTTTGATAGTATGAAAGACAGGAGGGGGACAGTCTATAAAGACACACTCATCTTAACTTACCTTTCCCCCAGAATTCTGCTTCTACCGTAAGGAAATATTTTCCTTGGGTCAAAGTCATGTCTCCGATACATATAGCATTACACTATTTATCAAAGCTTTACAGATTAGTTTTCTTGTTTATATAAAAATATTGCTGCTTGAAAGTAGAGAACAAATCATTTCCACTGTTTTTTTTTTTGTCTTATGTTGCAATGATTGCCAACTAACTAAATTGTACTACTTCACTAAATACATAATGTTGCGTTGGTAGTTTCTTCTTTTTGCGAGTACATTTATTTAGTTTTGTTATAATTTATTTTGAAGTCTTCTTGTTCATAATGGTTAACTATTTTTATAAACAAATAATAATAAATTAAATAGATTATTTTCTTTTAACTCGATGTTAATTTTCTCACCTTTCTCCATCCAACCTTTAAGGGATTCTTCTCTGTATATTTTAAATAAAGTGGGAGACATACAGCATACTTGTAGCAGTCCTTTTCCGTTTTGGAATTCATTCGATAATAATGAATTTTTATCTGGCACCTATTATTCATGTAAATTTCTCTAAGTAGGCTAAGAATTCCTCATCAGTACCAGTTTTTCTTCAGATCTCCATAGTAGTTTGAGTTGTCACTATCAAATGCCTTTCCTAGATCTATGGAGATTTAGAATTTATCGCTTTCTCTGTATGTTTTTCTTAAAAGCTGTCAAAAGGAAGGACAAAAATGTGATCGAAAGAAATATGAACGCTCTGGGGTAAGTCCACATTGCCCCTCAGCTTGAACATACTGCTTTTCCTATTGTGCTTTTACTATTCTTCCTAGCAGTTTCATGAAGGGACTTGTCACACAGATGCACCTAGATAGATTTTTATTCCTGATATATTTTATTCTAGATGTAAAAACTTTATATAACACTTGTCTCTTACATTTTACTTTTTAGAAAGAAATTTCTGTCTTTTTCTGCCAGTTAATGATTGAAAATTGAGCCGTTTTTTTTTATGAACCATTTCATTAAAGCAGTTTTTTTTTCCAAATCAGAATTTTTTTTTCTCAAACTCCCAATTTGAATAATCTTATGGAATATATTACTAAGAGTTTTAATTTTTTTCTGAAACGATATTTCATTTTAAAGCTATTTTGTGGTTGCGTTTTCATGCAGTCTTTAATTGAGATTATTTTAAAATTGGGGATATGTCTTTTTTCAGTACTTCTGAACTGAATATTCAAATATATATAAAACTAAACGTCTATGCTACTTTTTCATGATGTATTCTTTCATCGCAGTGGCGAAGGTGCCTGTGTTAGAATTGAGAATAATGGGTAAGGGAGGTATTTAAGTGATTCTGGGAATTTAACATGCTTTGTCCTCACAAGTTCCAAAATCGTTGGGATATTCAGCATGTTGTGGAGAGCCGTAGGTTTTTCTTTTTTCCACTGTTGTTGTGAATATCTTCCGAAGATTTGGGTTTTGAAATTGCTGAATGTGTCTATGTGTGTTTTGAGTTAAATGTGTAAAGAGCGGTGCGCCGTATAGGAGTGCTGGTCTTAGTATGGCCTTGTACACCTGTAACTTGAGCCTGAGCGAGATGTCTGAGGATGTGAGGAGATGGTGCAGGTGGTAGGACAGGTTTTTGTCTTTTTGTGGACGTGCGTTGTTATGACCAGGTACTCTATGGAATTTGATGGTTGTATAACGTATTTTGCCACTCGGAGAGCTCTCGGCAGTCTATTCAGTTTATCCTTTTGATAAGAAAACACTATGCAGTCCGTCTTCGCTGGATTTGCTTGGATGTTCACATTTTTCAGCTGCTGAACTATCTTATTGCAAGTGTGTTCATCTTGTTGTAGTGCTTTTTTGGGATTGACACTTCGACTGTGATTTGCGACAGTGACGGTCGGTATTCTGTAACTAATTTGCGCTTGCTCTGGTATATAACCCACCGTTAGTTACGAATGAAGTTATTGCGGAGTAATTTGAATTTTTTTACTCTCGGAAAAGATTTCTCTTCTATTCAGATCATATTGTTGGGTAGGATTTTGGGCTCATTATCATATATTTCGTTTTATCTTATGCCGGTTCGACCTTCTTCTCGTGTCTGAGTTTTAGCATGTTCTCTTAATTGGTACATCATCTGCATATCCATGAACTTTGTTAGGCTTTCGGACATGCATTCCTCTATTTTAACGTAATGTTGTTCTTGTAACCTTCTAAAGGTTAGGTTGAAGGACGAGATCGGCGAGAGCCCTTCTCTCAGCCTCTTAGTCACAAGCCAGTTTGAACTTTGAATGCTTCAGTATCGACACTGGGACCTGACAGAGCCATTTAACCCGCCTTCGTCAATCGCATTAACAATTTGGAAATTTACGGTTCAGTCATGATTTACCAAAAACAAAGTTTTGAACTTTACGAATATTCTGAGGCAATTCCCATAATTTTTCGATCACTTGGTTTAGGATGAAAATATGGTCTAGTGTGCTCCTCGTAAGTTGGCGGTCGCCTATCATATTTTCGTTATACGGATATTTCCAATAAATAAGTTTAAGGGTCATTATCTTGTAGGCAACTGGAAGCAGTACTATGCCTCTGTAATTACATGGAGCACTTTTTTAGGATATGGCAGATAAGGCCTTTTTTTGGGGGGGTCCTTCACTTCCTCACCATTAAGGCTATACGGGATTTTCCCGGTCCAGGGGGTGTGAGCGGGGATTTAAAAGACTCCCCTGGCACCGGGACGCGAACTCGTTACTATTTTTATATCTTTGATTTATATGTCAGGTTGCCGGGCAACGGCGGTGCAGTGCACACACCTTAGCCCATTCGGCCACCCCGCCCACCAGCAGATAAGGCCCGTGTTCCAAGCTTCTGGTATCCTTGCTTCCTCCCATTTGTTTCTGGTTTATTATAGTAGTAAGCCTAAGTCTTAATTCTCCTCCCCCATCTTTTACCAGCTCTGATGGTAGTGTTTTTTTTTTTTTAATTATCGTTTATTTACATATTTTTAATACATTACATCATGTCATAATGATAAATTACATGAGAGACTTATTTTTTCAAACATGCTATAAGATACCTCTATTTAGCTTGCAGATACTCTTGACGAGACACCGCATAAATCCACGGCAGATGATTTGTACTCTCCGTGGGATGAGGCTGTGAGGTCGATGCGGCACGCTAACGTGATATCGGGACTGAGCATGGCGATCGCTATGGTAGCCGACGTGGCGGTGAATGGGACCGACAAGCTGACGGTGGAGAAGGTCTGGCTTCCAGTTCAGTTCCTAAGGACCGTGATGAACGACAAAGGGGAGATTCCACCCAACATACTCAATTTTCTAGAGCACATCGACATCAAGACCAAGGACTCTGGGAACCCACACTACAAAGAAGTCTATACCTACATATAATTTAAACCTCAAATTAAATACAAGGGATATTAAGTGTTTCGTAGTCGTTTTTAATATGCTTCTGTAGTAACCATAGTGTGGCCCATATTTAAAAAAAAAATATTACATCTATTTTTATTAAGAAATAATACATTTTGACACACTCAAGGCTAATAAGTACTAGAGCTTACTGTCATTATTATTATATTTTAATTAACATTATTTCAATTCAAAAATCAATATATTATTGTCTAAAAAATGTGTACCATTAAATTATCTTTGCAATCTGCAAATTTCTTTGCAATGAGCAAATTTGTTGGAAGCTTCACAGTTTCCCATTACATCCGAGGTATAAAGCAGATCAGCTGGTCTCTTGGCCAATGCCTACGTAATCGCCCTGGTGGGCTGCACGGATTTCTTGTACGATTAAGGATATTTGTCAAAGGATTCATGTTGTCAGTCTTTGGTGAAAGTTATTGTAGTTTTTTTTGTGCAGTATCTAAAATTGTTGGTTCGTTTAAGTCTTTATATAGTGTATCATTTGCAACATAAAACGGCGCGTCAACTATCCTTCGCAACACTTTTGACTGAAAGAACTGATTTTTTTTTTTATGTTGGAGGTTTTAACAGAAACTCGTAAAACTTTCTAAAGGGTAAGTTTGTTAGTTAAAGATAATTTTGAACCTCTGGAAAGTAACCTGGATAAAATACCATATCGTCTGTTTAATTCTATTCCTTTTTGTCTAATGTGAGTCCTCCAAGTAAGTATTTTGTCCAGGTAAAAACCTAAATATCTAATTACATCTGATGTTGGGAATTTAATGTCACTAAAATATATTTCAGGGGAAGGTGTATGGTAATGAGTGAATAATACATACAAACTTTTTTTTAAATTCATTTTCCACCTTGCCCTCTCTCAGTTTCCACTGAACTCCTGCCGGTGATGCGGCTGAGAGAGAAGCGCTGGAATGTGATCTCTTAGAGTCTCGCTTTGTGCTTCACACGTGGAAGAAAGGGCTGGACTCGGAGCACCCTTGGCTGATTGTAAATATTGTAATTAAGTATGAATGTTTTTCTTTTTTATATATTTATTTGTTTTACTTATGACTTATTTATGTTTTGCTACCAATTTTTTTATTTTTTTTTTAAATTGGATTTCAAGTTACATTTCTTTGGTTTTATAGTTTTTACTTTTGTTATATAGATATATATTTTTATTTTTTATTTATTTATTTTTATTTTTATTTTATTGTATATATGGTATGAATGGGCCTCACTCAGCTTTAGTACTCAATGCCCTTAAATGTGGCAAAATGTATTATTTCTCAATAAAAAGAAAAAAAAAAAATTCCACCTTATGTCGCCCAATCAGCAATATCGTTCAGATGATTTTCAAGAGTGGTAGGTGCTCGAACATTGTTTTTATCTGAGCTTAGGATTGCGGTATCGTCTGCAAAAGTAACCCGTATGGTCTCATTGTGTTCCGGTAGGTCAGACATATGTATATTAAACAATAAGGACACTACCCTGATGTACACCTACTTTAATAACATTCTGTTCGTACTTTGACTGCAAAATGTCTATCCGTAATATCAGATAGTAGGAAGGAGAATGTAAATTTTTAAGTTTGGAAAGCAATCCTTCATACCAACAAATCGAAGGTTTGACTAATGTCAAGAAAACTCCCGGACAATCAGTTTTAGATTCTAAAGATTTAAAAATGTAATCTACCAATTGATGGAATTGTTGAACAGTTGAATGGTGCTTCTGTAACCGAATTGACGATTCGGAATACATTAAAATATATCAAGAGAATCACGGTGAAGAAAAATCTTTTTTTCAAATAATTTAGAAAAGGAAGGAAGAAGGCTGATCGGAGGATAGGAATTTGGGGAGTCTTAGGGTTTATTAGGTTTAATACCATCACAACTTCAAAATATTTGCAGAGGATTGCGAAATGAGTGATTCTCAGAATAGAATTGTATATATTTGTTAGAAAAAGGACTGCTTTCTAAGGTAATTTTTTTATTACGAAATTCATAATTAAGTTGAATCCCGGAGCATTGTTCATAGGCAAGCTATGAATTAAATTTTGAACTTCGTAAGGATGAATTGTTTTTGGTAGTAATGTCATAGGTGAGGGATACGTTAAGTTGACTTAGAATAATTGTAGTAGAGAATTTGTCATTTATAACATCAAGAGGTTTAAATGTTTCTTTTGAGCATCTGACTTTGTCCAAGAACCATCAGGATGTCTGAAAGAACGTGAGACATCAGAGTGTTGTTGAATCCGTTTGGATATACTCCAAAGTCCTCTCTCAGAAGTTGCTTAACCATTTAAGAAATTCTCAAAATTTTCTGTCGAAAGTTGTCGAATAAGTTAACCTTGTGTTTGTCCGATGGGTAACGAGTTCTTTTCCACATTTTACGAGTCTTTCGCTTTAGTACGATGAGGTGTCTTATCTCCGGCAAAATGAAATGATGGCTATGTTTGTGTGCCTTTTTGTTAGAGATGTTAGAGGTCCATGCTGAATTTTGTATTGTTTATGTTAGGTGATGAACTGCGTCGTTCAGTCCTTCAGGCCTTATTATGTGTTGAATAAAAGCGAATTTTTAATGGATGATCAAAACTTGTTTCAGTCAATTTTTTCAAGCATAGGTATGGTGGAGAAGTTTTGTTATAGCTTTTGAGTCTAGCGTCGTAAGAAGGGGGGAAAGAACTGAAAGTCAGTTGAATCTACTCAAGCAATCCCCACACGGAGATCTTAACAAGAAACTAGTTTGCTTCCGGATAATGAGAGCTTTACTTTAGAAAGATGCATGGTTGTTTGGTTTTTTGTGATTATAGATATGTGACTAAACGTATGTCCAACGTATGTGCAAGTCTGGAGAGCCCCTCTCATTGTTGATGAGAGAGGTCATTGGACTTAGCAGGGAGGTACTCCCGAGGAATTTCCACCGACCATTACCATATCCGCCACCCGTGGGACGCTTCACAACGCACTAGGGTATAGAAAAAATGAATTGTGTTATTTTATTTTTTTTTTTTCTTTATGACATTTACAACTGTATTACATAAATACATCAAGTAAATTTGGACATAATTGATATAATGACATGAATACACT
The DNA here is from genome assembly GCA_928085145.1 of Nezara viridula. Classification (NCBI taxonomy): domain Eukaryota; kingdom Metazoa; phylum Arthropoda; class Insecta; order Hemiptera; family Pentatomidae; genus Nezara; species Nezara viridula. The sequence goes on along the minus strand of OV725077.1, from coordinate 44,349,421 downwards.
TGCTGAGTAACTACCAAATGGTAGCACTCTAATGATATGACTACATTAGGAGATCACGGGGCCATCTTCTTTTCAGACGCCTCGGAGGGTTATCAGGAATTGAAGAGGAAGCAAGGTTAGAAACGAGAGGGTTGGGATGATTCTGAAGTTTATTATGGAAGGATAGGTATCTGGATTGGGCCAGATCTGAAACATAAGGAACATTAAGATCTTTATGGATAATTTTATTAGTGACAAAGTAAGGAGCATTGAGGATTTTACGAAGGATTTTGGATTGTAAGGATTGGATGCGAGAGGAATTCGATGGTTTAGTGGAGCCCCATAGCTCAACTCCGTAAGTCCAAATAGGTCTTATTATAGTCAAGTATATGAGTCTTTTGTAATTAATGGGAAGTTTAGAGCGTTTGTCTAGTAAGTGCTGAAGTAATCGGAAACGTCGAGCGGTTTCTTGTCGTTTCAGTCTAGTATGAGGATTCCAAGTTAGTCGTTTGTCCAGGTGGAGTCCTACGTATCGGATTTGCTCAACAGGGATAAGTGGAGTATTGTTAAAGGAAACTGTAGGACAGGAAGTCGTTGGTTTACGACGAAGGGTAAAGGTAATTTGGTGGGATTTATTGGAGTTTATTTTAATTCTCCAGTTTTGACACCATTCTTCTAGATTTATGATGTGTGATTGAAGCATTTGGGATGCAATTGCTGGGTCATTGTTTACTGATAGGATACATGTGTCATCGGCATATGTGGTGATGACAGTGTTGGGATGGGTTGGGATGTCAGCTGTATAAACTGTATAGAGGATAGGACCTAGGATACTACCTTGAGGAACACCAGCGGACTGGGAAAAAAAGGATGAATAGGCGTTATTGTGATTTACTTTAAAGTATCTATCAGTAAGGTAAGAACGGATAATGAGGAAGTATGTAGGTGGTAGGAATTTTCGGAGTTTGTACAGCAGTCCTGGGTGCCAAACTCTATCAAACGCCTGTTCAACGTCGAGAAAGACTCCCGTACAGTACATTCCGCGCTCCAATGCAGAGGATACTACGTCTGCCACACGATGACATTGCTGTATAGTGGAATGGGAAGTTCGGAAACCAAATTGGTGATCTGGGATTATGTGTTTAGAATTTAGGATAGGGTACAGGCGTTTTAAGATGAGTTTTTCTAGGATCTTGCCCATGATGGGTAAAAGAGAGATAGGACGGTAAGAGGATGGGTATTCTGGTGATTTTTTGGGTTTGTGGATCATTTTAACAATAGATCGTTTCCAAGGATCAGGAAAATATGTAGAACGGAGTACAGCATTATATATGTAAGTAAGGAATAGGATGGCTTTTCGAGGAAGAAGTTTTAGGATCTGGGATGTAATTAGATCATGTCCAGGAGCTTTACGGGAAGGCAATTTTTGAATGATGTTGGATATTTCTATGGGATGAAATGCTTTGGGTGGCAGAGACATTTGGAGAGGAATATCCAGTTCTGCCTCAATACAATTGATGTGAGTTGAATTAAGGATATCGGGATGTGGGTTAAAAGTTTGGAAGAGATGTTGACCAAATAGTTGGGCTTTTTCTTCGTCGGATTTGGACCAGGTTTGGGAATCAGTAAGTAGTGGGTGATTAAAGTCTTGAAACTTAAGAAGTTTTTTGATGGTCATCCATAATGATTTGTCAGTGGTTGTAAGTTTTTCAGTAAAGTTTAGTAAATTTTGAATTTTGTATTTTCTTATTTCTGATTTCAGTTTGTTAGTCAGTTGGGCGTAATGCGATTTATCTGTTGGGTATCTAGTCCTATGCCACTTCGATCTTGCTCTGCGTTTTTCCTGTAATAAGATACGAATATGCTGTGGCAAGTTAGTATTTTGTGGGAAGTTAATCTTATTGATAAATGTGTTATTATTTATACTGTCTGTTATTGATGATGTCAGTTTTTCTATGGCACAATTAATGTCTTCTTTTGTCTTTAGCGGGATTTTGAGGTCTAGTTTGTTTTCCAAATCATCACGAAATTTGTCCCAGTTTACTCGTCCAGTGATCAGTTTAGGAAGTGATGGTTTAGGAGCAAAGTCAGAATGTAGTGAAAGCAGAACTGGACTATGGTCTGAAGAAAGGTCATCCAGGGATTTGATTATAGTTTGGGAGGAGGAAATCTGGGAGGTGATAAATATGTCCATGATATCGGGACGTTTTTTGAGGGATGTTGGAAAATAAGTAGGATTCATGGGCGAGAGGATGGAATAATTGTTGGAAGAAGAAACTTGTGAAAGGGTATTACCACGGGAGTTGGATGATCGACAACCCCATCGTTGGTGTTTAGCATTGTAGTCTCCTCCAGCAATAAAGCGCGATCCGAGGGATTGTAATAAGGATTCAAGTAGGCTGTACGAGAGGGAATTGCCAGGAGGACAGTATACAGCTGAAAGTGTTAGATGGAAAGGACGAGTTGAGAGGATTACAGAAGTTGACTGAATGGCATCTGTTGGAATAAAAGGAATAAGGGAATGGGGTAAAGATTTGTGGATAAGGATGCAAGAACCGGCGTGGGCAGTGTTGTCTGGGTGGTCAGATCTGTAAGTGATGTAGTCACGTATGTAGAAATGTGTCCGTTGGGTGAAGTGAGTTTCTGTCAGGAGAGCAATGTCAATATAATTGTCATGGAGAAATATGTCTAGTTCGTCACGGTGGTTTTGCAGTCCATTAGCGTTCCATAAGAGAATAGCTAGGGACTTCGTGTTCATCGAGGGAAGCTAAGCGGGATTTCGGAAAGGAGTCTGGTTAGAAGGGTTATGAGCGGTTTGATAGTCTGTTGAAGATCTATCAGGAAGTGTTATTTTTAAAATTCAATTTTCACTATTAACTTAATTTTTTTCCTTAATAGGAAATAATTAAAAGTTATCATATCAAATGTTTTAAGATTTTATTTTTGTCTTAGAAACTATTAGTTAGCAGCGCTGAGGCATGGTGGAAAATTGAGATGTAGGGATTCGGCAAGGGCGAAAAAGTTAGGCCAAGTTTAGCGATCTCATAAATCAGTATAAAAACTAGGTCACATTGACCGGGTTGCCCTCGTGGGTAACTGTAATTAGATGGGAGGCTACCTTGTAAGGTATTATAGCCGCTCGGATAATGAGCAAACTTGGATTGGACCCTCTTCTACAAGGCCATCCCTTCGCCCGCGGATTGGCTTGGTAGAGAACATAAGATGTTGGGTGCTGCCACGGCGCACGGTGGTCCAAGGGAGGCAAAAACCACGACCTTGTAGCTGTTCAGTAAATGAAAATTTGCACTGATTTGAGTGGGGGAGATATATTTCAAGAATTTGGAAGCACATCAAAATCAAAGTTTACAGCTCCTTTAATAACGTATTAATACTACACTTATTTAATCAGGAAATATATTTAATATCTTATGATGGGTTCTGCAGATTTTTTTTTTGCTAATCAGTTTTAGAACCTCTTTGGAAATAAGTTATTTTTTCATAGAGGATGAGAAATAATCAAGATAAGCAGTAATTCAGATTGCTTATTAAGTTTGCCGACGTTTTACGAAATTACATCAGAAAAATGAGATATAGATGAAACGATGTTAATAAGAGGATAAATATGAAAGATACGCATGAGGTAACGGACATTTTTTATTTAATTACAATATCTGTCAAGTATTTTTAGCATTTCTGTTTATTTCCCGTCATACCAATATGAATCTTTTTTTTTTGAAAAGTACGGTTTTTGCTGCTATTTCCTGTCGTTCTGTTAAAAAAAAAAAATAAAAATAAAATCAATTGAAAATTGTTTTAATTTATCGCTGAAAACTGTTGTTGAATATTTAGTAAGTATAGAATATATGTATAGAATATAAGTATAGAATATATGTTTTAATAATATATATTCTCACTGCTTCATAATACCAGCGATGCGGCTGAGCGATAGATGCTGGGATCTCCTATAGTCGCGTTTTTCCTTCCACGAGTTGGAAGGGAATGTTTAGCTCGGAGTTATCCTGACTGGATGAATTCCGTAAATATTTCATTAAAATATGCCTGTATTTAAGTTGTTATTTTGATTAATTTAGTTTATTTTTGTTTATGTACATTAATTTTTAGTATTATTATTTTCCTCTTTAATTTGTTTTTATTTATTGTACATAGAGTGCGAATAAACTAAGCTATACCTATTAATAATGTCATTTATTGTGACAAAATGTAATATTGTCCAATAAAAATATGAGATACCCAATAGTAAAAAAAAAAAAATCTTTTGGTAATAGGAATGAGAAAAATATTTAATAAAAATCTTATCTTTAATTCTACGGTTAGGCATATTATCGAATTGATTGAACAAATTATTTTTTTACAATATAATTATTATAGATTTTAACATTCATTTCAGTGGCCAATGAGCCATGATAGGATAATATACATCGCTAAACAAATAAAAGTAAAAAATAATAGATATAACATTCATTAAAATAGTAAAGGATAAATCTCGATTCAAGTACAGTAGCTTAGCGTTATGGTATAGCAAAAAATCATGCTCTGAATAAGGCTAGTTCTCTAGTGTGCCGCAGCGCGGTGCAGTCTATACAAAAGAATATATCATTGGGAATGACCCAATGCGGGAGGTCTTTGCAGGTGCAACAACTGATCCTTAATGTTTCATAAATCCTTAGAAATTATTTGATATAACTCCGCAAAATGTTAATGACGTGAATAAAGTGCAATTCTCTACATATTAACATCGCGGAATAATTGTATACAATAGTTTGCTTCAATAACGTTTTATTTTATTTGGATTTTCAACTTTTTTTTGTTTCTAGCGATTATCTTTTGAATTGTGTAGAAAAAAACTAAGCGTTGTTTTCAAAATCTTGAATGAGTATTATTACTCATAAATGCTTAGAATTTTTAGTTTCAAATATTTTTATACAAATATAATAAATGGGAAAAATAGGTATACTAGTGATAGTGTTATTCTAGTGTCCGTAAGTAGTACGTGACGTAGTATAATACGTTAATTTAATTTGTAATGAGTAACTAGATAAATCGAAAACGATGTTAAAAAAACGATTTTTTTTATGTGAGTGAAAGTTTATTTTGATATGAATTCGGATAAGCGGGGTTTCATTCTGAGTAGATGGAGAACCATCTACCTCAGATTTAGATAAAAAATATACCCGTGAACATTGTCGTTTGCATGAATAGTTCATTAAAGTTACGCTAGTTAATTATGTTATGCTAGTTAATTAAAAAAAGATTTATAGTACGTTAGGATCCAACAGTCTCATAAGAATAATAGACATTTTCACTAATAATGCTAAGCTTAATATCAATTATTTAATTACTCTTGATTTTTTAAAAACATTAATGAACACAATCACTGATAAGATATAGTACCTAAAATGCTATTTCACATTATCCGTTGAAAGCAATACTGTCGCGGCTATAAATGTAGTGTAGAAAGACTTTATGGCATAAAATCAAATTACTAAGAAAATAAAAATATTTAATGCAGTTGTTAGGTCGGTTGTTCCAAGTTCGTATGCCTCATAATGTCGAGGTAGTAAACAATATTACCTAATAGAAAGATTTTTCATTACTTTATAAAGAAAGGTTGAGTTCCTAAAACTAGCGCTGAACTCATCGGTTTCATCGGATCCGTCTCTAAACTCTCCAAGCTGAGTTTAGGAATTTTTCCAAACTGCTTTATCGATCACATTATATGCCGAATACATGATTTATTCGGAAACACAAATACAACTGCTTTTTATTTACTTTAAAACTTTATCACGGCTACATCATAAAAGTATTAAATATGGAGGATTATAGATTTCCCAAGTTTTCAGCTAAGAAATCAATACAAAATAAAACATAACTGTATAGGTATTTGATCAAAATTATTAAAAATATGTGTTGGCAGTAATGTAATGTAATTAATTACAATATAACACACGTTATTCATTATACATTTATATAGAAAAAAATTAAAAGTTAAAAATAGATTAGGTCAAGTAAGAAACATACTAAAACGATCCATTATGGTAAAAATAAAATAAAATAACTACCAGAAAACCATAGAGGGAGAAAATAAATAAATTGTAACGGTATAAAAAACCATGCTATGACAGAAATAGCATTTACAGTTTTTTTAAAAAAAGAGGATAGATGACGTAAGATGGGCTTTTAAACCTAGGTGTTGGTTAAACCTAAATTTAAAAATATTTGACATTAACCTTTATTTTAATAGTCTTTGTTAACTTATCTCCTTTTAATCTTTAAATTTCGATTTTTATAACTTTAATTTAATTGTACCATGTAGTTATTTTTAATTGTAATTCAACTGTAGTTATTTTTAACTTCATAGCTTTAAATTGTAATTGTTTTTGATAGTGTTGTTATGTATTCCTACGTAGTAGTTGATCCAATTGTATTGCGAAAATGTCCCATTTTAAAAAAATAAATAAAAAATATTTGACGACGTACAATTTACGTTGTATATAAAGATTATGTATATAAAGTTCTTATGTTCTCTAAATAAAATAGAACATAATTTTTATATATTAGCAGCCTGCCTCATATGATTTATGTTTTGAAAAAAATACTGTAAATTGAAGACTTAATAGAAGAACTATTTCGTAATATCTTTCCTTCATAAAAAAATAATTAATATCCTTAATGAAGGTAGAACAAGCCAGGAATCAGAGAAATAAATTATTAAGGGAGTTTAATTATAGTTGATATAGTGAGTAAATACATATATGTATATAATTACTGAATACAATATTGTATATTTTATAAATACTCAAAAAAATACTCTATATTAGGTTTTTTTTTTTTTTTTTTTTTTTTTTTTTTTTTTTTTTTTTTATTATAACAATCTGTCTGTTGGACATTGGTTATAGTGAGGTAGGATGACATTCACACCATATGTACAAAAAAATAAAATAAATAGAACAAAATAATAATCAAAAGTATATACAATAGACAATAAAATAAAATAACCTAAAAAATAAGAAAATTAAAACTAAGGAAAAAAAAAAAATACATGCATACCTATATACAATCAGGCGAGGGAACTCCAGGAGAACCCTGCGCTACTCTCCCAACCGCGTCACTGGTACTAAAGCCAGCGGAGATTGGTCGAGAGCACTTTAGCCACATACACACATGTCTTGAGTGAAGAATCTGGCCATTGCCAGAACTCCAATTTATATAATCTACAAAAGGTCGCGAGGCCACTGCCGTTTCAACCTTCTTGGAGGATTATAGGGATGGGAGATGCTTGATAGGGATTGTGCAAGAGGATTTGGGTGGTAAGTAAGGTTCTGGTGAAATTTGGAGAATTTTTCTGGGATAAGGTCTAGGACAAATGGGATGTTAAGGTCATGATGTAGGGTTTTGTTGGATACATAGAAAGGAGCATCGACTATTGTTCGAAGGACTTTAGACTGGAAGGATTGGATGCGCTTGATGTTAGAAAATTTTGCTGATCCCCACAGTTCTAGTCCGTAAGTCCAAATAGGTTTCAGTATTGTCTTGTAGATCAGTAGCTTGTTTTCAATGGAAAGTTTAGATTTTCTGCTTAGTAGTCGGTATAGTTGGCCGTATCGTCGGTTGAGTTCTTGTCTTTTGAGTCTAGTATGCGGGTTCCAAGTTAGTCTTCGGTCTAAATGAAAGCCAAGATACCGGACTGTGTCTGAGTAAGGAAGCTGGATGGAATTAAAGAGTACTGGTGGACAGGAATTGCGTCGGAGTGTAAAGGTAATATGTTGGCATTTAGATTCATTAACTTTAATGCGCCAGTTATTACACCAGCGCTCAATCAAGGTGAGGTGACTTTGGAGATTTAAGGATGCTATTTCGGGATCAGAGTTGGATGATAAGATTGCGGTGTCGTCAGCGAATGTTGCAAGAAAAGTATCGGGATGAACAGGGATGTCAGCAGTAAAGAGGATGTAAAGCACGGGACCCAAGACGCTGCCTTGGGGAACACCGGCTTTAACGGAGTAGATATTGGAAAATTCTGTTCCACAGCGAACTCGAAAGGAGCGGTCAGAGAGGTAGGATCGGAGGACTAGGTACAAGGACTGAGGTAAATGGATTTTAAGCTTGGAGAGCAGTCCGGAGTGCCATACCCGGTCAAATGCCTGTGAAATGTCCAGAAAGGCACCCGAACAGTATTCCTTGTTTTCATATTAGGTTTATGTAAATAAATACAGTTATATGTAAATAATATATTTTTTTCTTTTGTCTTCAATTTTTCATCCGCACCTGTCATGGTAGTGACAATTAGCAGATTTGTTGTCAGGTAAAAAATGGCATGACGAAGAATGGAACCCAGCGGCACCTCTTCTCTGGTCTGTTTACATCCTAAAATCGGGAAAGGAGATCTCTCATCCAGCTCCTTTTCAGTTGCCTCCTGATGAGCATTTGGGCCATGTGGCCATGTCGTTGATAAGTCCATTGTGATGTCCGTGTAGTTTAAAATGAAATCGGGAGTAGAGAGTACGTATGTGCTGGTCAATGGTTGGTTGTCTTAGGTCGGTATGTAAAGTCTTGTTGTTGGCTTACCAGGGAGCTGCAATTATTATTCTTATAATTTTAGATTGAAAGGATTGTAGTTTTTGTAAGTGAGTCTTTTTTGCTGAACCGTAAATCTGTGAGGCGTATGTCCAAATGGGTTTGAGCAGGTAAGTGTATGTATTTAGTTTTTGTCTAATTTTCAATTTTGATTTAGAAAACGGGGAGTATAGCATTTTCAGTCTCTTGTTCAAAGTCTTTCTTTTCATTTTGACGTGTGGGCCCCAGGTTATCCTTCTGTCGAATGTTAGTCCGAGGTAGCGTATAGTGTCCGTCTGAGAAATTGGATTGTTGCTGATATAAACTGGTGGGCATGTGTCTCGTCGAAGCGTAAATGTCATGTGTTGTGATTTAATCAAATTTTCCAAAGTGAATACCAATTTTGTAAATTTAGTAAGTGATTTTGTAAACTTCATGAGGCTAGTCTGGGGTCGTGGTGTAAATAATATATAAATAGAGAAATCGGTAACGTGTTTATAATTCATTGTTAGGATTTTATTTGGTTTGTATGTTTATAACATGTAGTGTGTTTATAATTTCGTATTAATTATGAAGAATGAATAGAATGACAACAGACTTTGGCTGAGCTTCATAGGAACCAATGCCCTGGCAATGTTTTGGCTTAGATGTTTTACTTCTAATTATGAATTACGAAAATAAAATGTTACCATTATTACAAAAGAAATTGATTTTTTTTTTAAATTGTTATAAATAATATTTTAAAATATGGATGGTTTTAGTCACCTGATACTTCTGGTGATGCTGCCTGAATGATGGATTCGGATGAACTCGTTGCTTGTGGTGGCGATGTGGAAGTAGGACTGCTTCTCGTTGACGAAGAAGGTGTCCGGGACCCAGATGTTCTTTATGAATTCCGACCCCACAGAAAGGGTCTCTACCCCCGGCCTTTTCCTGAACGCCAGTCGAGGGTCGGTCCAGAATTGCCGAAAGTAGAAATCGAGCGTGAAATCCTGAAAGTGATATGAGAATTCATGAGAAAGGGGAAGTTGAGCAACAGTTGGGGAGCCAAGTCCAACCGCGGGTCGAAAAAGAATTCCCGTTTCTAACTAACTTTATGGGACTCCGTGCAAGTTATCTTTTGTACTACGATAACTGGAAATCGAAAAATTCTATGTAAGCGCAGTAAACGAAGCTTAAACTTATTATGACACTTTAATTATTATATGCTTCCGAAAGATTCATTATATTTATTTTGATTTTTTTTTATGAAATCACGATTATGTTAGACCAAAAACAAATAAGGTCAAATGTCACGTACCTTAAAATATTATAATAATATATTTAAAATTTAAGTAAATATTAAAAAATAAATCCCTTGAAAAATAGGTTTTAGAAAAAATATGGAAGTTTTGTGATAGATATCAAACTCCAGAATAATAGTTATAGATATAAGTTTTAATAAAAGAGAATACATAATTGAAACGGTATAATACAATATTTATTAATTTCTGAAAACGAATCTATATATAATAATCTCCATTTAGTTTCTTAGTAGCATCGCAAAAGAAAGACATTGCTAAACCAAACAAAAATGTTCGATGTATTACTTTAAATTCCGTTTACTTTTATAGATGTAATAACCCAATATTTAAATATTTCTCACAACTTAGAATACAGATTTGGGTATTTAATTACAATTACAGTGACCTTAATCTGAAATTTCCCCTTTAAAACATTTTAATTATATTTGAGGATTCCAAATACAATTACTTATTGGCGCAAAGTAATTACAATTAAAAATAATTCAAGCATGATATGTTTAATCCAAAAAAAAAATTAATCTTAATTAGTTGTTTTTTACCCATTCAGATCTGTATAAATTGGATATGTATCACATAATTACCTTTTTATAGTGGTATTTAAGCATTATGTAATTGCAGTTAATACTTAAAATTCCTTAATTCTAGAAATAAAATTACTATAACATAAAATTGTAGTTGGCAATTCCATTAAAATTAGATTGGCTCAAATTGTAACTATAATTGCGGATTAAAATTACAATCACACGGTTTCATGAAGCAATTGTAATTACAACTAATATAATACAATCATAAGTGCTAAGTGAAAATCTCATTTTATGTGCTAAAAGTGTTTTGTAATAATAATGTTGTCAGTGATACATTAAATGATTTAGTTTTTATTCGATCAGTATTCTAACACGAATATTTAATATTTTTCATACAGGTTTTTTATTTTTTTTGGGTTTTTACTTCGTAATAATAACTAAATAATAATGACTAAATGTAAGAAAAATAATGAATTACAATATTCTAAAAGATTAAGAAAATTCGTGGTTCACAATATCATATTTCATTACAAATAGAGCATAATTATCTATCAACAAAATTAGTCAACTATTGAAGCGATTAAGTTATTTACATTTAATGGTAAAATATGACGTTTATTTAATTTTTTGGGGGAATCGAAGAATATTTAATATTTGATTTGTTACTTGTATTTAGGTTATTTTATTTTTTTATTGTATATAGTTTTTATTTATTATTATTTTACTTTTGTTAATTTTATTTTATTTTTGTTCATTTATGAATGTAATTGTAGTCCCTGTGACAGAATATTATATGTCTAAATAAAAAAATAAAAAAATATTTGATTTGTATATACCATATTATCAAATGTTGTGTGAATTGTAATTCTTTACCAGCGGATATACCAGAACGTGATAAACATCATACCGCAAGTAATCAAATTTTGTAAAATATTTCTTAAAAGATGCGTATGTTTTTATTAGAATAGTATTTAATTTTAATAAATTACTTAAGGATTCAGTGATGTGTTAAATTTGTTTTAATTTTAATTAACTTAATTTAGTACAAACTGACTCCCACATATGGTATGGCCCCCTAACTCAAAAACTAGAATAGAACAAGACATTTATTTTAAAACCTTATTTTACAATAGATAATAAAATTTTTGTATAATTACCAATTAGACCTATTACCTACTTAAAGGTTTAGTTAGATAAGTTACTCAGTTCCAGTTTATTTATTAATTTCAAAATTAAAAGTTCATAGATAGTCGCTCCATATTACTCAATAGTATAATTAGGATTTCTCATAAGTTTGTTTAAATATTTTAATACAGATTATTTTAGAAAGTTTCAGCTTCAAATAAATATACAATATTATTTCAAGTTTCTTTGATTTAAATCATGAATTAATATTTTAGCATGTTCATCTGTAAATAGACAATGATTCTACATCTTTTAATAATAGAAGTGTAATAGGATGTGAAGTGAGACCATTTAATGCAAATATTTTATTTCAAAACTATTAATTTTTTTAAATATAAAAAAAATAATATTTTTATTGAGTAATAATAGCTATGGAATTGAAAGTTCTTTATTATCTAATCTGGAAATGGATATTAACGATTTGAAACTTGTAAAGTATTAAAATATAAAATGTTAAATAACTAACCACTGTTAAATATCGTTGGTACTTGTCTGATAGGAGGACTGGACGAAACCTCTCTTGTTATCTAATGTTACATCACTTAACCTCCCTTCTTATCTCGTGATAGCTTTGAGTTATTCCATTGTTTATTTTTGTTACTCCTGTAAGCTGTGAGTTATTTAATTGTATATTATTTATTTTATGTTTTTTATTATTTAATTTTTTATGATTACATTTATTTTTATCTAATTCATAAATGTGTTGTAAAATTTAAATGTTATCTTATTTTTGTGGGAATTATTACATTTATTTTTGTCTATTTCAAGTGCAAACCAAACTGTTTTGTTTTCGTCTATTTAATATATATGCTGTAAAATAATAGTATTTTTTAATTACTACATTTGTTTTTGTTCACAATTTCAATAATATGAATATAATACAATGATTATGATTACGAAGATAGGAATTATGAGAATCCTTATCAGAATTATCAGTGTTCAGATTATAAACATTGGCAGATAGCAGTCGGTCCAATCCGGCTATGAGACAAGTACCACATCGTTCACTTATCAATTGTTTACGAAAGAAAATAAAGCCTTATTAGAATTATTTAAAAAAAAATGTTTTTTATTTAATGATGGATAAAAAAACCAATTCCGTTAAAATGTTAAAAAAACTTCAGCGTTTTGTTCTGTTCCATCATCAGGAGCATATTGATATTTTTTGATGATATTTTTACATATCGGTTGCTAAAAACTCCAAAGGATTTCATTTATGTGCAATAATGTTGGTAATTCAATAAATAATTTTTTTATAAAAAATTCAGATGAAGAAATGAAGAGAAAAGATTACCGATGATGTGAAAAAATCGTATAAATTTCATTAAATATATTTTTTTTTTTAAAAAGGGACGTGTTGCAATAAATTTTATTTATTTACGATTGGTATATACTAATATAATAATGTTGATTCTGAAATTCAGGACTATATATTTTGATTTTGATTGTTTTCTTCATAGAAAAGTTTTATTAGTGCTTTGCATTTTGTTCAAAGGATTAGTTGAATTTATGATTTACCGAAAGTTCATTAGCCAATTTTTAACTTTAAAATTTACCATATAACGAACGAAAATTCAGCTAAGTAATATTGATGAAAGTATTGTAGCTGAAGCCATAATTTTTTTTTCCTTTTCTGGTGGATTAACTTTTTAATGATCTAAGAAGAAAGGCGGTTGGACTTGGCGTTATAGTTCATTTTAAAAATAGTGTTTAAATGTAAAGTTGCGATGTGCATGCCTCTTAACATGCAGGAGTCATACAAGGTCTAATAGGCATGCAATAGCTACCGTACAAGCGTCGCTCAGGTCAATACCAAGTCTTTTATAAAACTACGTTACTTTCCAATTTTTTCTAATGCGGTTCCAGGTTCTTGCTGTATATTTATTGAATGAGTATTGCTTCAAGCTTCTACTTAAACATAGTCTAAAATATTATTTTCAATATTAATCTTTAAAGGTAAAAAAAACTCCATTACCTTGCTGTAAAAAAAAAAATGTATGATTAATTTTAAAAAACGAAATTGCTAAACTATATATGCTCAGCATTATTGTATTATTTTTAGAATACCTACTCTATATACTACAACTAAAATATCGTTCGATGCTATACCAGTATTGTGTTGCTCGATCCCTGTTTTGTTGAAAACATTGTATAAAAATATTAAGTTCTAAATTATGTCTATTGTTAACACAGAATGACTAAATAAATTATTAATGACTAAAAAAAAATATAAGTACAAAATTACATATTAAAATATTAAAAATTAAATAAATATCTTTGCTTAAAAACACATACCTTTGAGTTTAGTTAAATTGGCACACACATAGTTTTGGCTTTAAATTGAACACATCTAACCGATACCTAATCTAAATTTGACAAAATAATTTTTGTTTCTGCACTAGTTTCTGTTATCATAGCTGTCTCTTCATTGCAACATCATAATTAATGATTAATATTAAGATTATAAAAAAATGAAAATATTTAACTGAAACTAATACAATCGTTTTATAAATAGTAAATAAAATCAAAATCCTTTCGTAACCCTAAAGTAGTCGCGTGGGATACAGATGTCAATCCAGAAATCTTCAACTCTAATCAGAAATCTTCACACATCATTATGAATTTAGAATGAGTAGGTGAATTCGTAGTATAGAATTGGATATTGCCAATTTTCGAGCCACTTCCATTACTCATCTTTTTTTTTTTTTATTCTTCTAAATTAGAGGTATTAAGACCTTCGTGTTCAGATCCAATTCGTAATACATTACTCAAGAAATAGACGACAATAATTTGAACGAAATAAGTTCACACAAAACGGTCCGATTGCCAGTAATTCAGGGATGAAAAGATAAAAACAGTATATCGATATATACATCGTATAGACATATATATATATATATATATATATATATAAATTAATATATTTCTTCACGATATCTTAGAAAAGAATAGGGATATATCGGACAAAATATGAATTCTCATCAAATATATCAACATATCAATAAAAAGAAAGATTTTTCTATTGATATTTGTTGTCTTAGAATGAAGTTCTACAGATTAACATTGAAGTGATGTCTTAGATTTTCGATAGCAAAAAATAATTATTTCTACATTGGTAATAAAAGGAAAATATTAATTTATTAACATTTTTTAGTAAAGAAAAGGAAAAGTAATTTAAAGTTCCTTAAAATAGAAAAAAAATTAAATAGTTTTGATATAAGAACAAGTTAAAAAGGACTTTAAAATATTAACATTTATTATTAAAAGGACTTGTTACTATGAACGAGAGAAAAGTAAATTACATTGCTCATATTTTTTATGAGCTGAATCTAGTGAATGATTTTAGATTTTGACTAAGAACGGTTAAATCACTAGTTCTGATTTAGAATAGGAATTTTTTAATTTTTGATTTCCGATTATGATGTGTATGAATCAGAGGCAAAATTTCTATTTCTAATAATCTAAATTTTCTTATTAAAGTGATTTATTTTTTTCTTCTTTTTGCATTCCTATTTCTGTTTACTTTATTATTCGTAAGCTTTAATAAAGATTAAACGAACTTTAATTTTGATGGTTACCATTTTATGATATTATTTTACATTATCTCTTGTCATTGATTTATAACTTAGTAGTATTTTTAATAAAATGTACATTATTGAAATTTTGATCTTTAGTAATGTATTATTTCAATTTTTACAATAATAAAATATTTTTATTGATGAGTTTCTGATAACTACTGTCATATAAATGTACAAATATAATGATAATACTAATTAAAAAAAACATTTACAGTTAAAATTTTATTATATATGTTTTTTTATTTTACTAAAATATTTATAATCAAAGCCTTAGATATTGGTGGATTTCAATTTGTTTATATATACTCTCAAAAATTATTTAACGTTTCTGAAATAGACAGACATTTATATGTGTAAAATAACATGATATATCGAATATTCAAACAGAAGTAACAATCATATTTATCGTAGCAACATTACCCTAACTTTTCCCTCCTAAAGTCAAATACCTGCATGAGGTACATATTTCATGGTAGAATGAAACTTTTCAAAATCCTAACTCAATTAAAATCATTAAAAATATTTAAAAATGAACGATTCATTGAAAAAAAAAAATGAAAAATCATTAACACAAAAGAATTGGGTACAGCGGAGGCTGGCGAGCTCTGAAGCCATTGGCAGATCTGATAATTTACGGACCGTTTTTGTTCGAACTTTCATCGTTCAAATTTATGTCCTTTATTTCCAGGAAAACATCGAAAAATACGTGTGGAAGGAAAAAGAGTGGTTTCAAATTCTTCTTCTTCTTTAGCTTCTACCTTTCTTGCCTCTCAGCGTAAGGGGGTGAGCAGCCACGAACTTAAATTATTATACAGAGGTTTAAAATTAACTTTTAGGTTTAAAATAATAAAAATAGATGATGTTTATAAAATATTAGTTATATAATGGGACACAGTTGTTATTCATGTATTTAATTTTTCTGTATGATTTTGTGATATTATTTTGTTTTAAGATTGATACACTGATTATTTTTAATATATTTTAGAAACACCACTAGGGTAGACTGGGGTCGGTTAGGACAATTAGCTGGAAGAAAATTGGTTTTTATGGTAAATTTTACATTTGATTACATATGAATACTATAATAAATTTATCCGTAAATATAATGGTTAGCTCACAAGAGCAAATTAGAAAAAATAAATATCACAACCGACCCTACCCCAGGGGCGGTCGTGGCAGTGCTTGGGATCGGTTGTAATCAGTTCAAAAATGTACCAAAATGGTCTATCACTTTTTCAGACAATCACTTTTATTATGAAAGAAATAAAGTCTAGGAACACTTAAAAAAATGATAAGGCATACAGACCCGTACCGCGTCTTAGCCGCAACACAACCGCATGTAGTTGCTTCTCGTCAAAACAAACATACACTTTGGTTAGGTTAGTAAAACACTTTTTATAGCTACTTCTTTGTTCGGTTTCATCGAAAAGGTATTTCATACGGCCGTAGTGCGGTTCGTACTCGGTGCGGGCTTGTCAGTCCCAACCTTAATGCACAAGGCACAATTAATGCACCTTAAAAAATATTGTTATTACAATATTTAGTAAAATATTATTATTTAATATTATTAATAAAATATTAAATATTGTTATTATAAAAGTGTTGATATTAAAATCAGCCAAAAAGTCAACTAAACATTCATATTTATAAGTGACAGTAACCGTGTCAAAATAAAAACAATAATAAATACTATACCAAAATAAAATATATTCTTCAAGAAGAACAAAACGTTTTTGTAAGAATCAACATTTGGTCTTTCTGGGCATCTAAAGGCAAAAAAATAAAAATTTACTTATGTCATATTTGTAACCAGAAAATATGTCACATTCGTCCCCAACCCACTTCTTAAAAAAAAAAAACAATTGCTTTTGCAATACAAAATTATCTACGTAATAAGTAATCACTTCTATTTAACTAGAAATGTCTTACTAATAACAAGGTAAACCATCATTGCTATATCTGTTCATGTATAACAATGAATCAAAGAAATTGAATAAAAATAGGAACTTTTGTCCGTTAAAAAGTGATGAAGCTCTCTACTTGCGTTAAAGTCGCGCGATGGCTGATGCTATACTACGAAATATGTTCAGACACCCAAAACGCCTTCAATAAATAGCTTCACAGTAAAGCTATTGGCTATTCCTTGTAGTTTCTCTAATATGACGACTGTCACTACCGTAAAATGGACCAGCCTACCCCAGTCTCTCCTACTTATTTATTTTGTTAATTAAAATAGTTTTAACATAATTTCATACTGTTATATTACAATTCTATAAGTACAGACGTAACTTTATTTATCAAACAGCTATGAACTAGTAAAATAATCTGAAAAGTCTTCTCAGAAGGCCGTAGGTGCGGTCAAAGAAATACTATGTACATATATATGTGTGTATATATATATTTTTAATGATACATATTTGATATATATATATATATATATATATATTTGACCGCACCCCCGAACAACTCCTTCTCATATTATAATCACGGTCAGTCATCTCTACATCATTAAAAATCTTCTTTTTAAAATTGAATTAATTAATTTATCTTTTTATAAATATTTTAATACAAACTTTATTTTATTGTCATTCATATTCGTTATTTGTTATTATTAGAGCCATATACCAACATTAGCTGTAATATTATTTCTTACATCTGACTAAAATGGCTTGAAGAGCTTGAAGTAAAAAGGAAATTAAATGAAACATCGAATATCAATCATCAAATGGTTTAGTATAAATTATATCTATTTATTCTGAAGCACTTTAAGTTATCTTGAATAATAGAGATGGTTAGAGGCACCGTATCTACTATAATCTAAGTCTAAAATGATTTTTTCTTTCAGGAACTCGAATAAAGCAATCCAATGTCGACACCCACCACAAGTGTTGACGATACCAGGGGAGACATAGTGAAGATCTTGCGGAATATAAGCGTGGATGGTGTATTCAGATGTGCTCTATTGTTAAGACGCTGTTGCAGCTGCTACATCATGGTGGTGGCTTTCCTTTGAAGAGATGCTCACGGGTCGGCCTAATCTGTCCTATTCTGAATCTCGTAATGATAATTTGTTTGCAGCGGTTTTCTAGAATCTGTAGCTGTGGTGGAATGTCTTCAGAGACATTCTTCATTTTGTTAGAGTTTTGGAGAATTTTGGACCAAAAGTAGGTTTTTTGTATTGTTTATATTGAAACATTTTTTTTATCAAACAGCACCGAGTTAATTGAGTAACAGGAAGTATGGTCGTTTTTTTCTGATTTCATTATAAATTATAAAATGGTTTTCATTCGGTGGATACGTATACGCTACTCTATGGTTTTGCTGATCGTTGTAATTCAATATTGTGCTAAAAATATTTATTGATATTGCACATATACCTAAGTGAGATTATAAAATATTATTTGGTGTACGTTAGTAAAAATAGTATTATTGTTCTCAATAATTAAGTGAATCTTGGAGTTAAATAAGATTTCAATTATTGTTAAACTCTCTTATTAAATAAAAATATTTAAATAATTTAATTGATCTACATTAAATTTATATCTACCAATGTATAGTGTATAGGCCAGTTCGAAAAAACGTATAACGTGATAACATATATTTTTGGTGTGAACTGATTTCAAAACTTTGCCAACACTTCATCATTCAACCGGAATTTCAGCAAATATTTTTGTTCGATGACATAAATCATGACATTAGTAAGGCACCTGACGGAAAAATTCTGTTACTAAATATAGTTAATAAAACAATGTATATAACTAGCTGAACATAATGTTCAACATACATTAGTATCGTTTAAATCTTTTTTTTTGTTAAACAAGAAATAAAATAACAAAAAAAAAAAATAACATATCGTAATGCTAATAGACTTGTTACCGTAACTGTTTCATACATCATCTTAAATGGTCTCCAAAGACGTTATGGATCGCAATGAATGGCAACAAAACGTCTGTTTCTGACTCAAGTTCCGTCACCTAATTCTTCTCTGGGAAATATTGTAGGAATAAATCTTGATATAATACATTTAAAAAAGCTGTATTTTCATCTTATTATTATTCCTCTGGTTAGAGTTGGGATTTTCTGTCGTGTCTGCAATAAAGTGATCCTCAATCCAAATGCAATGTAAGCGAATTTATGACATTAAGTACTCCCGATGATGCCATATTGCCAACCAAAGAATATGTTAAATGAATATTGATGATCCGATCTATTATACCTTAGAACGAGGAAAAACCGGAAAAAGGATGTAGGGGAAATACGTGTACTTCGGGCCACAGTGTACCTGGGATCACCATAAGAATAAGAAATTCCACTGGGAGAAATTGAGGATTTGAAGCAAAATTGAGTAGACTGCCGGGAAATTTTCCAGCTGATTTTGGTGCCTCTAATCCGCCCCGTTTTTGATAATATTGATGAGAATGTTTTAGAGTTGGAAATGTAATTTTCCTTTACTTGATTTAATAATTTTTCACCAAAAAGTAAAATAAATATACTCAAAATTATTAATCGATTGATGTCTTGTAATCTCTCTTTATCTTCTTTTGAATGCAAATTTTAAGCAAAATACATTAGAACTTTGCTGAAAATTATTTTAATTTTTGTTTATTTCTTTATTTGTTGAATATTACGCAATATTTCACTTGAACATAAGTTATAGTGAGGTAGGATAACATTCACATTATATGTACAAAAAATATAAAATAAATAGAAGAAAAATTGCAATGAATAATAACCAAAGAGTTTAACCAAAAAATAATTGAATTAAAAAAAAATAAGGCATATCATTGTACCTTGGGTCATACTGTTATATATATTCAATAAGATTAATAACATTAATATAATTTCAAAATATGTCTTGTGAAAGTGAATCCTTGATTCATGGTGTTTATAAAACATTATTTACTCACTGCAAGCGTAATATATAATCGGCTTTGAACGGATGACATAAAAAAGTTAGCTTGTCAGTGTAGAAAAGCCGATGATAAGAAATTTCCTTGTGTGTGTTACATTTCGGATGCTCAACTCAGAGTAATCATTAAGAACTAATCGCTCATTTGTATAACACTTGGAACTGTGGTATCAACAAGCCTATTTCAAAGCTTTTTTTAAATACAAGTTTTATTTTAAAAACAATCTTAGTTTAGTTTTATTTATAACGAAATTCATCAAGCTTTCTTAACAAATTGAGGAGTTCATAAAAGCTGTCCTAAAGCTGAATATTTTGCAAGATTAGATTAGATGTACTAATGCCTATATCGTGACAGAATGTTATATTACTCAATAATAAAAAAAAGAAGTTTCTGATAGATATGAAGCAGAATCTAATGCTAAAAATGATGTCTCACTGTTGATCGTTTAGACAACAAAAGTTTTAGCTCTAATTTCAACAGCGAATCAGCTGCTGTAGCAACATTTGTGCTGGTTTATCTGATGAAGTCATGAAACACTTCAGAAAAATGTTTAAATTAAAATTCCAATGCCAATAGATAATATGGTATATTTCTAAAAATGAGCATAAAAACTGACAAGCAAGAAGAAAAAAAAACTGTTTATGTTTATTTTTATTATGCTATATATATATATATATATATATATATATATATATATATATATATATATATATATATATATATATATATATATTTGTGGCATTGGCATTCATATAATTGTTGGCATTGGAATTTTAATTTAAACATTTTTCTGAAGTGTTTCATGACTTCATCAGATAAACCAGCACAAATGTTGCTATAGCAGCTGATTCACTGTTGAAATTAGAGCTAAAACTGTTGTTGTCTAAACGATCAACAGTGAGACATCATTTTTAGCATTAGATTCTGCTTCATATCTATCAGAAACTTCTTTTTTTTATTACTGAGTAATATAACATTCTGTCACGATATAGGCATTAGTTATAGTATATATATATATATATATATATATATATATATATATATATATATATATATATATATATATATATATATAGCGTCACTGGTGCTAAAGCCAATGGAGGTATCTTATTATTAATTCCAGTATATATATATATATATATATATATATATATATATATATATATATATATATATATATATATATTAACTGAAATTAATAATGAGATACCTCCATTGGCTTTAGTACCAGTGACGCGTGTGAGAGAGTAGCGCAGGGATTTGGGTTCCCTGCCTGATTGTATATGTATAGGTATGACTGTGTTTTTATGTTTTTAATTTACCTATATTTAGATTATTTTTTTTTATTGAACATCATTTTTATTTATTATTATTTAACTATTATTTTACTTTTGATAATTTTATATTTTTTGTTTATATGGTGTGAATGTTTTCATTTATCACTATAATTATTATCCTAGAGACAGAATATTATATGTTTAAATAAATAAAAAAAATAATAAGATATAATTTCGATCAACAATTGAAATATGATATCTACCACGTTTTATTCAATTTTTATATTCAAGTCAAAATACTTTTTGCGAACAAAAAAAAAGGGGGACAGAGAAAAAAAAATGAAATTAAAATGGACAGACCGATGAGTTGGGTAAAGTCCGAATCCAATTCCGGAAACAATAAAGGAAAATACTGTATGGGACGGGAAAAGTGAATTTTCCATTAACATCAGCTGGTTTCATTCCGCTGATCGCCTCTTCCCCGTCGCTTTTAAACAGGCCCGTCATCTAATCCATATTTACGTCCCTTCCAATCCTAATTTGTATTTATATCATGGGAATAAATAAATATATAAATCATGGACCGGCATCGCATAAATTGAAATAATGGGCTGCGTTTAGGTTTTAGTCGTATGACCCAGATTGTTCAATTTTATTTGAATAGAACAAAAAATATGAGGACATCATTATAGTTATTTTTTTTTCTTATTTCCTTATAGACTATACTGTAGAATAAAACATTTGGAAATGGACTAAAAAACTATGTTGTTGAACTGATTGACGAGGTATGATACACTATTTAATTCTTAGATATTCATTTTATAAATCTCTATTGTTCAAGATGCTTATTTAAAAAATATATGAAAGTGAAATCTAAGTAATCCTTTGAATATATCAACACTCCATTGAACCGAACTAGGAAAAAAAATTGAAGGAAGGAATGGTAGATACAACGTTTTCTTTAGAGGAAAAAAGAGACGCAGAGAGATACAACTTTCTGACGAAGGTACACCTGTCATGTGGAATTTCCAGACATTTTCTTAGCTCATACTCACGCACGCACACTCACCCTTCCCGTGGTAAATTTCCGGGAATTCCTCTTCTTTTCTCATAAAATTGAATTACTGTCAAGCATTACTCGTTTCGATCAATTTATTCGACAGAGAGCAGGAAACAGTGTGCCGCTGCTACAAATCCTTTTAAGAAAGTCAAAGCAAACACAAATAACCGAGTTCTTAAAAATAATATTTATAAACAAAACATACTAATTCCATCTTTGTTATTAGCAATGATGACTTCCAATTAACAACAATTGAATTTATTTGTTGTATTTTCAAATTGTATGTTTACAAGTTAACGTTTCGGGATATTTACTCCCATCTTCAGAACCACAATCCCAATGATTTTATATATATAGATTTAAGCCATATATATATATATATATATATAGATTTAAGCCATATATATATATATATATATATATATATATATATATATATATATATATATATATATATATATATATATATATATATATATATATATATATTATTATGGCTTAAATCTAATATGCTCTATCGTCAGGTTCTAATTCAAGTTATAATAAATTAAGGTATATAACATAAAGAGCAACATCTTGCTTTTAGACTAATTATTTGGTGTCACACCCAATAGAAGACACCCAATAATTAGTCTAAAATCAAGATGTTGCTCTGGATGTTATATACCTTAATTTATTATAACTTTAATTAGAACCTTACGATGGAGCACATTAGATTTAAGCCATATATCCACAAAATCATTGGGATTGTGGTTCTGAAGATGGGAGTAAATATCCCAAAACGTTAACTTGTAAACATGCTATTTGAAAATACAACAAATAAATTCAATTGTTGTTGATTGGAAGTCATCATTGCCAAATAACAAAGAATAACATACAACTTCACTGAAAAAAGAAGACTAATTCTATCGTTTGAGGTGAGTATTCACGTCAATCAGGTTGGAAGTAATTTATTGAGTTTTTAAATTTTATTGTATTTATTGGTTTAATCGAATACCATCTATCCGCAATTTTTGAAATTCGTACACTCTCCACAGCAATCAGTTTGAAACACTTATGTAAAATCATATGTCATTAAAGGAAATAATAATAAAAATGGGAACAATGAGTCATGTAAATGGATTGAGGAGAAAATTCAACTCACAACAACGAATTCTCTTGCCCCTTTAGTTTCCCATAAGTAGAGGAAAATTTCTATTGGAGTGATAGTAGACTTGATGAGCTACAAAAAAGTTCTTATAAACAATAAGATAATTTTCAGCAGGGAAGTAGGAGATCCAAATTGTATGTATTTTTATGTAATTTTTTTTTGTTGGATAGAAAGGGATAACGAAAGAAATATTTGATTTACTTAATTAACAATTGTTTCACTGTAAACTAAATAAAATTTACTTTAAAAGGAAATAAAGTTTGTCATTATTGAAACCATTTAATGAAGTCTTTCGAACGGCTAATCTAAGCTAAGTTCTGTTTTTAAAAAATTCATAAATTATTCGCGATTTTTTATTGTAATCATTCAATTACACTACAGAAGCCTCAACCTAGGAAAACGTCATCCTTTAATAAGCTTTAAATCTACATTAATTAAGATGAGGTTTATTAGAGAAAAAATTGAGATTCACCTCAAGTTGTGTAAAAAAAATTATGTGATTTTTTATCCTGTTTTCACCAAAAATGGCTATAATTATTTGTTTCAAAGCAAATTGTAGAATATTTTTCATCTAAACTGTCGTTTCATCTAAAAATCGTATTATTCAATTTTTTTTTATAAATAAAAAAAAATAAATAAAAAAATTATTTAGGCAATAATGTTTATTATAAAACATCCCAGATCATAAAAACACATGAAACAGAAGCTTTAAAATAATTAAATTTTCCTGAAAACTCAGAAACTTATACATCACAAGATAAAATCACATCATTTTTTGCACAACTTTAGGTAAATTTCAATTTTTTCCCTAATAAATATCAATTTTATTAATACAGACTTAATGATTATTAGAAGTTTTTCTAAAAGTGGAGCATCTTTAATATAGTTGGATGTCGATAAAAAAAAAAAAATTAGAATGTTTTTAAAAACCGGCTCTAGCTTAGTTTAGCCGCTCAAAAAACCTCTTTAAATTGTTTTAACAATGACAATCTATATTTTTATTTTGTTTTTAATTTTCTTTTCTAGTTTACAGCAATTGTTGATTAGTTAAATTAAATATTTCTTTAGTTATAAAAATGTCCCTCTACTGACGGGATACCTTGTATGTTATATACCATCCTCAATAATGCCGCATTGTTTGAAGGAGTTAAAAATGATTAGTAAACGACAGAATATTAATTTTAATCATATGATACACATACACATACATGCATATGTATAGTTTTATTTTTATTAAATACCGAAAGGATAGTCATGAGTTATAATTGGCTTCGAATTGCCCATATGAAATATTATTCAATTCAAATTTAAAAATCTTACTAAAAAGTCAAAAATTAAAAACGAAACTGTCATTTTTAACTTGTAAACTTTCACATATGAAAACTTTTAGGTAGTATTAGTAAGTCTCATTGACTTTGTGATACTCTGAATAAATTTTTATAGTCAGATCTTTTAATTAAGATAATGGAAATTTAAATTTAGAAGTTAATCCGTAATATTTGTTTGAAAAAAACCAACTTCCTATTGACAAATTAAACCTTCCTAAAACACTATTGACCAGATACATAAAAAAAACCAAAAAAAAAACCTGTAGGTGTCACGCTCAACCTCCAGGTTTTCCACTTAAATAATTATTTAATTAAGGGTATCCACTGGATATAGGATGGGGTGTTCCCTAAGGAGCAGAGAAGGAGGGTCGGATTAAAATAATGTATCTGCCATCAGTTTGATTCGAACCTGGGACTTTGTACATTGGTAGTCAGTCCCTTACCATTGAGCGCCTAAATAATGTATTTAGAAGCTAAAACAAGAATTCGAATTGAATTTTAATGAGATATTTCACCTTATCTACTATAGTGTCATTTATTTTTGTATTTTCAGATATTATTTCTGATAATAATTAATATTACTTGCAGAAATAATGGATTATATTTAGTAGTGATGCTATCAAACAAAGAAACAAGGAAGTCTTATGAAAACTAACGGAGTTATAAAATTACGACCACGAGTTTGGGACCACTGTGCGGCGTTTGGGAAATATAGAAAATGCATAGTGCTCATTTTTTTTTTTTTTCTACGTGGGTCTCCTCGGTATCATATCTTATTCAATACGCCTTCTCATATTGGATGGTTGAAGTGTATCGAATTCTGAGTTCAGAAATAAAATAAAGTAAAAGAAATTGTCAGCTTAATATCAATGATGAAAACTATCATTCTTTTAAAATGGCTATGTTTATTAAAGTATTTATAAACTTGAATGGACCGGATGAATTGATTGATTGATTGAATTATGGTTTCTGTTTACTTTAGAAACTTTGATTGCAATAACCACCATAAATAATTTGGACACATTTCTGAATACGTTAGGATCTAGAAACTGTTTTTGGTTTTTGGGAATCTATTTGATCCAAAGATATTCCAACGAGAAGGGCGATAATACTTGAATATTAAGTCTGTACACAACACAGTAAATTAAAATTTAGTGAAGTTAAAAATTATTTCTAAGGAATTTCAATCAAATCAGGTATTTTTAATTTAATTTAAGCGTTTTGATTGACCAAATAAATTGAGGTAGATACCATGATCGGCATTTGGTACCAATGAATCATAAATTAATTTCAGTATTTTTATTCTAGTGAAAATAACATTAATAATTCTTAAAACTACCTTCTAAGATTATTTTATAAATAATATTGAAATATTGAGGAATTGAAACATGATATAAAATAAAGCGACCCTTTCAGGAATCAAATACCTAAAACGTGTTTGGGAATCTATTAAAATATTTAATATTAATATTGTAGTTACGTTAGATACGTAATAGAAAATAAAGGAGCAGATTTGTCAGCAAAAATCAAAACTTCACAAATGGACTTCACATTAACACCAACAAGTGGAGGAAGAGAAAAACGATCTACTTTGTGTTCATAAAGATTTTTTTTTAAACGTGAGAAATCGCCCATGATGAAACACACATTTTAGTGCAAGAATTCAAGTGCTGTTTACGCAAAGATCACTACTGAGAAACCTTAGAAGTTATAATTCTCAAAAATTACTCTTCAGTAATATTTCAAAAAGTTTCATAATTTTTTTCTAAATGTGTTAGTTAATGTGCTAGTGTGATTCACTCGTAATAAAAGACCTGTGTGCATTTATTAAGACCAGTGTTGTGTCGATCCTTGGCTGTGATATTGACTGAGCCTAACTAAAACATGCTTTAACGTCAGAAGCTCCAATTCGAAAATGCACAGTACAAAAGCATGCTACGCAAAACAATGAGCCAAACAGATCAGCCAAAAAGCCTAGATGTAAATGCAGTGAACATACTATGCGAATGTTCCAATGGTTAAGTCGGGATGAGACCATGGATTAAAGAAGTGTTGTTTTGTTGGGATAAAGACAGTGGGTTTTTTTTGTATTTTCTTTTCTTTCTTTTATTTTTCTTTACTTTAAATTTTTTTTTTTACTTTTTATAATTATCAATTTTTTTTTTACTGCTGTACAGTGGGATGTGAAGTTGGACCTATATTCCCACATACGTCGCCTCGTGGGTCCCCCACCCAGGGCACTTCACCTGTTTTACGGACAAGGGGGAAGAAAGAAGGGGAGGTTAAAACAGAGAAAGATAAGAAGAAATACATAGTATGAAAGAAAAATAGATAAAAGTAATAGAGAGGTATAGACAACAATGACTACTATTGTACAATAAGTATATGAAGATACACACAGATCGCAGTCCGGCCATGTTTGAGTAACACGCGCAACCGGCACTGCCAAACTTGTTCTTCTCAGGTGCAACAACCTCTATCCCTTAGGATTATTTTAAATTATTTAGAGCCATGGCTCTATCTACAAACACACACTAGGGAGGGAGGTTGCGAATTTGACATTTTTAAATTTTAAACTATATTCCCTTCAATGTTCTGTAAACTTTATAAAATGAAAATGGTGATATGGATGATTGTGAACAATATATATATATATATATATATATATATATATATATATATATATATATATATATATATATATATATATATTATATATATATATATATATATATATATATAATATATATATATATATATATATATATATATATATATATATATTACTTAAAGTTATTAATATGGGCTTTTTATTGTCATGAACGCATGATAATAAAAAAAGGCATACTAATAACTTCAGGTAATTAAAGATTTGGTAGCATTTTATATTAGAAATGATGGATGCTTGCCTGTTAATGATTTATAATGATTGTATTTTGTTGGGTTCAATCAAAAGTAGTATATAAAAGCCTACGTTTCGGCCAACCGTCTGAAATATGTCCGGAACATTCTGAACAGGATCACCTGGCGTTGAACCATATGCATGAGTGCATCAGGATGCTCGGACTATAAGACAGGAGCTGATTTTATTAACCATTTTTAACAAAAAAAGTTTACATATACCATAGTTCGGCTATATATTCGGACATACATTTTGTATTTCGTTTTCTTTAATTTAGTCACGTTTTATTTTCAATAGAAAGTTATAGCTAAAAAATTATTTATTTTACTTAATTTAACTATTGTCAACGTGACTGAATGTTGTATTACTCAATAAATACAACAATTTATATAATTACCAATTTTTTATTAATTTCAATTATCAATTGATTCTTAGTAAACAAGACAAAATTTTCTCTAAATGAAACAAGGAATAGACGAAACATCCTTTTCCCATGAAATAATTGATTATTATCAATTTTTGATTTTTTTTATTACTGAAAGACAGATTATCAAATCTTCCTTGATTTAAGGCTTATATTAGCTGAAAAACAGCATTTTTGCCGGTATTTTTTGTAAATATAAAATGTATTTTGATTATTCATTTTTAATAAAACATTTCTGGAAAAAAATTTAAATACATTATGTTGTAATTATTTTTGATGAAAACATATGTACTTTTATGATACAGAATTTCACACTTCATAGTTTTTAACTAAGCTGAAATTCCTCTCCAGCTCATTTTGTCGAAAACCTAAACTCAAATAATAAAAAAGAGAAGGATATTTTCCTAAATATAAAGAAAATACTATAAAAATCGCGAATAATCTAGATTTTATTAAAACTGAACATAGTACAGCCTCTTAAAAGATCCCTTAAGATAGTTATAATTTAAGTAGTATTAATTCTATTTTCATTTGAATAAAATCATGTCTAGTTTAGTGAGTCGCAATTGGTAACTATTTAAAGTCAACAGTTTTTTAAACTATTTCTTCTTTCTTCTTTCAAAAACGCAACAAAAAACACAAAGCTTATCTTCTTTCCTGATTGAAACAGGACAGTTTAAGATATGAAATTTTCTTAAGCAAATGTGTTGTACGGATTACATCACTTTATGACCTACGGTGTTTAAAAGCCTTCATACTCGTAAGCACACATACATTTTTACAAATTGTTCTAGCTCTGAAAATGGGTTGACTGAAACTTCGGCTGTCATAGTAAATAAATAGAAATGTTATTTATTAATTTCTTATAATTTTTTTTTGTCTATAAAAAATATTTGAAAAAATTAGTTGACTAAAAAGCCTTCTTTCTAATGATAATATTTATGATGATTGTTAATTAATTAACAAAAATAGTAAAAATTATACAATTTAGTATGAAAAATTTCGGTGAAAATAAAATAAAAAGATTGAACTAGCTTATTAACTATAGTGTTAATGTTGATCATTAATCCAAAAGGATAATTACTATTTTCGAAATTTCTCCACTCATTATTTTACAAAAGTGAACAGTTATTCAAGGGAATCATTATATATATATATGTATATATATATAGGTAAAGATTCTAATTTGCTGCATCGTAGTACCATGGGTCATGGCTGATGTACTGAAGATGACAGAGAGAGAGAGAGAAGACGGTGGCAATGCCGGTAAGCGCCATGCAAGGAGAGGGAACGCTGCAAGGTTCCTTTCTTACATCGCAAAACACAAGGACGTGCTCCGGGCAGCCTCCCCGTGGGGAGCCTGACCGGGCGGGGTAAGGGAGGTTGTACGAAGGCCGGATCTCGCCACACAACAACAGTTACATAGGCATGTCCCCATGTCGTGTGCCTTGTATAAGTACCATTAGAACCTCCGACACCGAACTGATACTCAGGACGTACATAGTGACACCCACTTCCACGGGCGGACCTGCAAACCAACACCATCTAATCTCATTCACCCGACCAGTGTAATGTAATGACTTTACAGAGAGAGAAAAAAAAAACAGACTTAAAATCTAATAGAACAAATCTTGAGCTCTGGAACCTGGAAATGAAAGAGCGTTAAAAGCTTACATCTAAGAAATAAGAAAGTAAAACAAAACAAAAAAAGACAACAAAACATTATATTATAATCAACATTTATAAAAAAAATAATAAAGAAACAATAAAAAAAAAATAAAAAAGTATAACTAATGAAATGTACAGGAACAAAATGCTTGATTCCTTGCTATGTTGCTGCTAAGACATCCAAAACACGATATAAATGACATACAGAGAAAACTAGCTTCAACTGATTTCCTACAAAGTTTATAAACTCTAAAGGAAGTATTTTGGAGTTGGCAAGCATTATTACGAGTGTGTTCCCTCCTATCATGCCTAATTCGGACCTGAGCCGTATTAGCTAACTGAAAGGAACTTGGGGTCCATTTCCTGAAGGCAGGCTCTATCTGAAATGAACCCCGAGTTGTAGGAGTGTCTTGTGTCTGTGTCCAAGCCGTGGCCTCATGCGGACATTTCTCATGGCAGTCCTTCCGCAATTGTTTTTTTTTTTAATTTCCATAGTTCAAATCTTTTAATAAATTAGAATTTAATTCATGAATTGAGTTAGAACATATATTTTTTTTCTGAAAGAAAATCACAGGAACATGTTCAATTCAGTATTTAGAAGTACATGAAACTATTTTTCAATTTACATGAAAATTAACCTTGAACTAAGTTATTAAATATTATATGACCATTTACAACTTTTTTATTTATTATTTTGTATATCCTTTAATCATCTTCAAAATATCGGTGTAACAATACAATGATGATTGTAAATAGGTGAATCACACAGACCAATAATAAAAAATCCAATAAATTAATTAAATTTCATTAGAAATAAAACATAGAAGTATTTCAGCTTTAATGTTTCACTTTTTTTATAATGTACAATTTATTTAAATTTTTTAAGCTAATTTATGTAATAGCTATAACATATCCTGTGGTTCACACAACATTTTTTTTTTATAATGGGAAAGGACTGGCATGAGATGTACAAATTGTGTAACGTGGTTAAGTTTAAAAAACAAATACTTTTTTATAGAAATGTTTGTAAAAAAAAAAAAAAGTATATTCTATGAGGTACCATTTTGACTTCCGATAGAGATGATATACTGAGGACGTACATGGTCACCCCCACCTCGACCGGCGGACCTGTAAACAATTTGAGGCCCCATCTGTGTAAAGGGTATCATAAATAACCCTTGTCGATAATAATATATTGAATTTGAAAAAAAAAAATCAAAAATTGATTACAATATAGCAAAAATTGTATCAGTTTGTACTCCAAGGGAGCCAACATTCAGCAATGGACCCCACTACTCATGCCCGGGGTTTCGGATGAGGGATACAAATAGAAACAGAGTTATAGAGGAAGAAATAAAATGGATAACTGATAGATTTATATATAGTTTAACACTTATTATGGACACATAAATATATATATAAATATCTTTAATATGTAAATAGGAATATGTGTAGAGCGTAGAAATATAGGATTATAGCATCCGGTAGGTACCATTTGAACTTCTGACAAAGAGCTGATGCTAAGTACATACATGGTGACGCCCACTTCCACAGGCGGTCCTGCAACAACCCCCGCCCAAAAAACTCAACAATAATAAAAAATAAAATAAAAGTAAATAAGAAATAAACAGAATGATATAAAAACAATTGTATTATATATTATAAATTATGAGCTACCACTTCATTGATCTGCTCCATTGGTTGCTATAAGTAAAACACATTAATAATTGGACGTGATTGGTGTAATTAAAAACTTATTAATTAATAAAAAAAAAGGAATATAGCTCCTTTTTCATTTATGACATAATATGCTTATTGTATAATTATGTAATATGAATATAAGGCCCTTGTTATATATTGTATGTATTTTTTTTGTGTATGTACAACCACTTTTGTAGATAAGGGCTTCCAATCTAAAATTAAACTTTCTTATGTCATATCGAATTATTCGAAGGAACATTTGCACTTTGGATTTATATTTACATATTTTCATTTACCTTCATATGACAACTTGCTTATTTCTTCACCAATTAATCTTGAATTCAAATAAAACCACTCATTACTTCCCCCTATTTGAATATTTCACACTCACACAAACATATATATATATATATACGTGTTTGTGTGTGTAAAGTTGAAGCAGTTTTAATTAACCATTATTCAGCACATAATTACCTCTTGAGAATTGGAGAATGATTATAATGTTTATAACTTAAAATAAATCTATATAAATTAATATGGATGAACCCAGTAGTTTTAAATAACTAGGTTAGTCTGGAATCAGGAATCAGTTAAATCGATCAACCAATTTATTCTAGCCTTGGAAGCCTTGAACCGAATTATTTCTGACACCGTTTCCCATTTATACATATTTATATATCAGTATATAATATATAGTATTATATATAGATATATCATTTATTACTTTCGATTTTATTTGTAGGTTGAATATGACAAGTGAAGTTGTATTTGCTTATTGTTATCTCAATTGTTTCATGTTGAATTCAAGGTACATTTTGCTACTTTACATTACAATCGAAGAATTTATGGTTCGTTGTTTTTTTTTTATTCTAATTTTTCCTGGTTATATGAATGAATTTTCTCTTATTAAACAGTATACTATTTTCTTTTATTAAACTGTTGGATACAATACTCTGTGTCAACATGGATGATTTTTAATCCCTAAGTTGAATCAGAGTCCGAAATTTCAATGATTCAACGTACCTTAGTACGTTATAAATATGTTTTGATTTTTTTGTTTTTTAAAGAGGCTTTCAAAACTTACTATAATAATGAAATTTATTCTAGGGATAAGCTTATGCCAGGAATTTTAGAAGCTGTGGTCTTATCTCTGTGTTCTGTTCCTACCAAGAGCCGTTTCGTCAGCGGTCTCTCTAAACATAGGAGAATATAGGTGAGAGTGTTATCGCACTTTTCCAATAGCTGCCGCAAAATCAACAAAGGAGGTAAAACAGCTCAGAGCTAAGAAAACAAGGTGATATCTTCACTTCAGATAGAGAAAAAAACTAACTTCGAGAACGAACAACGAGTCCCTATAACAGAACCATGCCATTGACGCTTGTGTATAATTAAATTAGTGGCTTAGAAGAACTATTCATTTTCTTTTAAATAAATAATGGGCATTATAAGTTACCTCAAAAGCAGTAACACCTTTAGTAACAAAGCCGTTTTCTATTTAGCTTTTTGACATTTAGGGACACTCTACCGGACGATATTATTAACTCTTGACATTTAAACTTGGATGGGGAGTTGAAGCAATATCAGATATTATTCAGACCATAGGTATTGAATCAATTAATACAAAAATGAACAATGCACTATAAGCAAAGAACAAAAATTGCATCGAATAAAACAGTATTGATGCTCCATTTAACTTTATATTATAAGTATTTCATTTAAGGAGAATTGTGACGGAATATTTTTATCAGCCTAGCTTATTTCAATGAATAATAACTATTATTAATAAAAATTACTTATATTACTAATTTATTTTGAATTCGTTTATAAGTTGTAAATGTCATGGGCTTTTTTGATGCAAGGGGGCCTCGAATAGGAAGCGGGGGAGATTTTTATTTTGATATAACAGTTTGATGGCACAGAGCGAAGGGCCATCATGTGGAAGACTGATCTTGCAGAAGTAAGAGGAACTACCGATACTCTGCTGAGATAGAGCTTCGAAGTATGTTCTGCTTGTCTAGTTTTACATTACTTCCACCTTCGATATGGGGGGCGAAGCGTGCTAAAACAGCTGCAAAAATCTGAGAATGCCAACAGTTTGCATGACCTAGTCAGAAACTTCTTCCAGGACAGGACATTGAAGATTCGGAAGGGATCTACGAACCAGAAGACACTGTGGAGAACGATTTTCCGTTTGGATTGGTCCTTGGTCTGTCTCTGAGAAAACTTCGACGAGCTGCTGACAGTTCTAGGAAGCATTTCATCACTGCGGTCATTGTAATGGAACTGAGCCGTGTTCCAACTTGGTGAGAGAATGGTGCAAGAGAAAGAAGTTGAAAATGGCGTACTTCTTTATAGATAGCATAGAATGAAATATAAAATAAATAATAAATTTATAAGAATGATTTAATATTTTTACGAATTTTGTTGTCACAATACAATTTCGATATGATCGAGTATTTGTATTTTTAATGTGAAACTACTCATATTAGAAAAAAATAACTTAAAATAAAAATGGCTAACTAGGCCAAAAACTTATTATATTTAAAATTGTCTATTATTTTTCTTTAGAATGATTTAAGGTGACTCAATATATAACTAATGCTGGTTTCATTCATGTTTTTAAACCTCTAGGAATAGGAAGCTTTTTGACAAATATTTTTATATCATTCAATAAATAAATCTATTTTTGATGTTAATTTTCTAATTACACCAAAATTACTTGAAGTTTGTTATTTACAGTTTTTTTTGTGTGTCAAGGGACTTCATTTAATCGATTTAAAAAAAAATGTGAATAATATTTCATTGTTATATTTTTTCTTATAGCTTTTATTTCGGTAACGTCCATGCCTTATTGTTAAATTTATTATATCTTTGAAGTACCCTTCATACTTTACTTAATCTTATTTATACTTTTGGATGAAATAATTTATTTATATTAATCCAAACACTCAGAATTCTTTTTCTTGTATTTAAAATGATGGGACTTTAAAATTAATTTCATGACTAAAATTTCATCTATTTTTATGATGTTTTAGGCACATAACCAATTAGTCATTCTAACATATATAAATTTTATAACAAATGAAACATAGAAAGGAAATAAAAACCCAACCATGAATAGTTATTAAGTATCTTTGCTACGATACGGACAATGTACCATTTTGGCAATTCGCGAACGTAGCTATTAAAATAATGGTTTAAATTTTTTGTGATTTTCAAAATATGCTGGTTGGAATTCCGATTAGTATGTCGTGATTATGCGGTTCAGAAATCATTTTGCATACATTGAAGTAAATGATCGTTGGTTCGTTTGTTAAAAAAAAAAATGAGATGTTATTAGGCCTATCTGAGGATAAAGCCTTGAGTAATCTCTTTACTTGGAGTTGTGTGGGGTGTGTAAGGGCACTCCTCTGAAAGGGTACTTTAAGGTTTGAGGGTGCTTGGCCAGTGCAAACCCTTCCGCGTCCCTCTGATCGAACATCCTATTTCAAGCTGTTGGACTTATTGTTTAAGAAAAAATTAATAACTTATTGGAAGTATACATTATATTAACGATTATTTAAACAGGTCCGTACAACCCTACAATATTCATTGCTATTGAATAAACATTTTTTAGTTTCACTGAAAGACTATCACTTAAAAAAAAATCTTTACTTTTGACACAATATTAATTTTAAAAAAAATGTAGATCTTTATTATATGTACACAGTTTGTAATCAAACTTTCAGAAAATATGAGATTATTCTGGAATCATCTTTTTTTCACTAACAACTCATTTTTTTTTTAAATGGGTAGGAACTGTATAATTATTAAGAAGTGTAATTCAAAATTTGTTATAATATTGCTACATATTATTTTATTTATTTAGTTGGAAACTTAGTAAATGAACAAATAGAAAAAAAAATATAAAAATATTTATTGCCTTTTCACCCTAAGTTTCAAACCTACCTCAGGGCTGTGGAAAGACAAGATATCAACGCAAAACTATTAAAAAAACTTTTGTAAAAAGATATGAAAATAAAATATTTGTTATCTGATAATGAATAATTTTATTATTTAAATAATTTTTTTTCACATGTATCTTACACTCTTCTTATATTAAATTTTAAAAATGTACTACTTATAATTATATTTTTATTTCTTACCATTACGTACAATACTTAAATATTTTAATTGTTTTTTTCATTTCTTATAATTTATTTATTAGAAGATAAAATATATTTTATTCTCATATATTTTTAAAATAGTTGTATTATAATATTTTTTGGTTGTGAGCTTGCCTTTTCAAGGCTTTGATGAAGCCACAACGTCGGGACAAAATAAAATAAATTTAATTTATTAATAAAAATAAACCAAATTTATTTTATTTTGAGCTGATGTTTGTTATTTACAATATCTTATTTCTTATTTGTTCATTTTTTAAATCAGAATTAATTATTTGTTTATTTGAATCGACATAGAGAAAAAGTTTTTTACAAATATATGCCATGCTTCTTTTTAAGTGAATGACATATTAGATTTTATTTTCTCTACATATTATATAAATTTGTTATAAATATTTTGGTAAAATCTTAAAGCCATAAAAAAATTGTCATAGTAATTAATTGGACAATTTATCTTCAGGCACTACACATTTAATTTTATGGATATAATACTGTATTATCTACTATTCCTTGTTAATTTTAAATCCATCAAGATGTTTTTTTTTTTTACTTTTTATGGTTCTGCAACATACATTATAAAATATAAAATTAAAAAAAATTATATCTTTAATTTTATGAGACATTACAGAATAATACTGTTACTTACTATAAATAAATATTGAATACTCTGAAATTATTATAAATACTATATTCATTTTAGAACGTATTGGAGTTCATATTTTACATATTTGGAAAATTATGAACATGATATATAATAAGAAAGTAAGATACAAATATTTGTTTGTAATTTTAAATAATATATTAGAGAATTAAAATTTTTAATAAACAATGATTGTTTTTAAATATTTTTTAAATAATTCAAGGAAATAATAACAAAAAAATTGGGTTAATATTACATATTTCAAAACATAACCTCACAACAGCTGATAAATAAAGAGGTGAAATTTGTATCCCTGTGAAAGGTTAAATGTAAATGAGGTGATCTGTAATATCAAAAAATCAGAAAAAAACACAAGTATGCTATTATAATTTTTAATGTAATTTGAAAAATTTAATTAAATATATTTTTTTTTAATTTTTCATTATGGCCAAGAAGAATAGATAATAATTATGTTTAGAGTAAAATAAATGTATTTTAAAAATATTCGTATTTTTTATAAGAAAATATAGCAATGTTATTTAATATTTGTATGGCTATTTTTAAGTATTATTAAAAAGATAAATAATGTTTTAAATATAAGGCATATATTATATTATTCTATATTAAATGCATATATAAATAATATATCTTATTAAATAAAATATATTTTCTTTTCTTTAGATGCCTATCATCAACTTGTTATTACAGTCACATCTGCGTAGCCAAGTTATGTATGTTCTAGTTTTTATGTTACACCTTACACTTTCAATATAGAAAACTGTCACATAAAGTAAACATCTTATTTTTTTTTATGATTATGCATAATACCATAATACATTTTACTGTTGCCATGTCTATAGAATTATTGATAAACTGTTGCTACAAGAGGCTGAGAAGAGGGGACGACCTAGTACCGAAATGTAGGTCGGAGGGTAGCATGTGTAAGGGCAGCCCTCTGTTTATATTGGAAGGCGCATGCGCGGAACCCCTCTTCGATCGACCCCACCCTTACCCCCCTCCCCTATCCCCCACATTAACCAATCACGCCCATTACAACCCCATGGCATTCACCCCTTCCAACCAGTCTTATTTTTTTCGCAATCTTTTTTTTACTATCTAGCTGTCAAAAATAAACACACCTACATTCAGGACCGACTCCATTGTCGCATAAACTATTCAGAGGAGATCCCATCCGTGGCTTGTGTTACTGTCCCTCTTCAACTCTACCGCCAAGTTTATACCTTTCACAGGCCTCACTTTATGTTTAATAGTCATGCCTTGAATTCATTAGTCACTTGACTTGGCACAATTTAAATGAATACGCCCATTATCAGTTTGTTATTACAATTACAAACAATTAATATATATATATATATATATATATATATATATATATATATATATATATATATATATATATATATTTTGGCTAAATATATAATAAAAAAAATGTTGAATGTTATATACGATGTCTTCAAAGATTAAATTGCACTTTTAATTTTCCCATTTATTTATGTCGTAACAAGATTTCGATCCAATTGACTCATTTTCAATACGTCAAAAATCTGTGACATAATATAATGTGAAAATATGTTAGAATAGTCATAGATTTTCGATAGTTTGAAAATAAGCCTAATTGGCTTGAAACGTTGTTATGACTTTAAAAAAATGTAAATATTATAAAATATAAGTAAAGAAATAGCCCTTAATAAAACTTCAAAAGTAACTAAATACGCAAAAAAAAAAAATGAAGTTCCTGTCACAAGTCACACCGAATATCCAATATTTCTTAAACACGTTGATAATGATGTCAATTTTCGTAGAATATTATTTAAAAACTGATATAAATATTTCAAATTGTATTAAAATTCTGTTTTATTATTTATTTTTTTAGTTTTGGAAATAATTAATTGAATCAATCCTGTTATTTAATATTTTGGTTTCGGTTCTTATACCAGGAATTAGAGAATAATGTATACTTGAGTATTTTAATTTTTTTTTTATTTTTCAAAAGTGGGTTTTCACAACTTTATTCTAGAAGGATTGTGAGAGTTCGTGAAGTTTTGAACTTACAAATTGAATTTTTTTTTTAATAACCGGCAGCTATAACTCCCATAAAATGATAATTATTTTATTGGAATGATCATATCAGGTCGGCATCAAGTTTAAAATTTTCATCTGATATACGTACTTATTCTTCTTCTGAGACATATTATGTATATTTTTATATATACTTTTACGTAAAATGTTACTAGCCATTTTTAGTATCAACAATCTTTAATTTACGTAGTGTTTCTTTTGCACAAGCTTTAATCCTGAAAATTTTTAATTTTGCCTAAGTGATTCTTTTATCTTATGAATTAAGAGTAATATTTCTTAACAATGGGTACTTTACTGTCTTGCAGATGGAATTATCTCTAAATGCTGTTTATTATTTCCTTTTGATTAAATTTTTGATATAAACTTCTAAGTTTAATAAATACTTTCAATTCGGTTTGAATCTGTTAAACATAAGTTTGGCCTCTAAAAAGGTACAATTTTAATTGATTTATTGGTTATTTCATTGAATGGAATCTCCTAAATTTATATAAACTGTAATTTATATCTACCCTTTTTTTTAAAAGGATTTAAATTAAAATTATAAATATATTAGAAACGTAATTTGTATTATCTGCTATTCTAAAGGGTGTGATGTATTTATTTAAGTTGCCTATTGCTGATTTATTTAAAAATAGATATATCTGAATCCTTTGATAAAATAATCATTTTTTCTCACAGTATAGCGATGGAATAGAATTCACTTAAGCGTTGGGGGTTGGAGGAATGCCATGTTGTTGATGATATAAATTATTATAAAATATATATAAAGCAGTTGGCTTCATGATTCAAAGGTGCCTTACCTCCGTAGTTTGGCCTTACTCTTTTGTCGTAGCTGACGCTGAAGGAATCAAGAATGGCAGAGATGTTAACGTCTCCGAGCATGCTACCGCCTCCTCCGCTGCTGTAAAATTATTTTTTTTATTAGTTATTAATAAATATTAGCAGGTGATCAATTGTTGTAAAACATATATAATAACCCAAATAGTACAATATACTGACCAAATACAAATATATATAAATCAAAATTGAATAACAAGGACTCCATTTTCACAAGTGAATCCTGGGCAATTCTGAAGGCGTTCGAGTATGTAATGAATAACAATATAAGTTAGTTATTATGACTGTCTCCTTATCAGTCATCAGTGGATAAAGTCCCTTTGGACTGAAAAATGTATGGATAATAATAAATTTTATCAAAAAGGTCAAAATCATGGACCTTCACATAAAGGTATGACTAGGAATGAACGAGCTTATGAAAGAGCAAAAGATTTTGTCAAAAACCCCGATCAACCTTATCTTGAATCGACGTTTTTCAAAGAATGGATGCAAGATATTACAAGGAAAGTTAAAAATAATTGGAATGAATAGTGGAAACGATTAACATTTGGTCATATCCGATTGTGTAAAGATAACAACTATGCTTGGTTTCCTCCGAAAAATCTATCACTAAAAGAATGTTCTGTAATTAGCACACAAAGGATCGGTGAAAACAAATTGACACATCTATACCCGCTTTTAATCATTCACCCACAAAAATGCTAAAAATATGACAATGCAAATCTCACCGTTCAACGCCTGTTTCAACATAACGAATATCGAAAAGAACGATTTAAAATAAAAATTGAAAACATTATTCCATACAAAGAAACCAAGGGAATGGAAATGAATACTTAACTACAATAAACTGTGAAATTAATAAATTATATTTAAGAAGATCAATTGTTCCTAATGGCCACGGCATTCGAAGCGACATTAAAAAAACACATATAAATAAAAATATATAATATATAAAAAATATATAGAAAATTTAGATACTAATAATAACATATAATAATAATAATAACAATAACACAACTATATTTTCATATTTATATTTTTATTGTGAATGTCTAGAGCTAAGATACTCAGTATAAATAAAAAACCATTGAAACGTATGAGACGCTTAATAATGCAACGCTATATAAACTTTTGCATACAGATCTTCAGAATTAAGTAAGAGACAGCACAGTTTCTTCACCAATTTTATCAGATCGGTAATTACCCGAGTTTCGAGGTCAATGATTTGTCGTAAAAGGATAAAATCGACGGGAAGAGCTATTGCTGAAAACCATAAGAACCGAACTACTGAGGGAAACCGTAGTCTACTTTATCACGATGGAAGATTTCTCTCAGCTAGTCAGTAAGGACAACTATCCATAGTACGAATGGTAGGAATAAGCTGGTGTCATTTTAACCTCCATCAATGAAAAAGAAAAGAATAGTAGTAGACAAAAGTAACAATTATAATAAAAAATAGTAAAGGTGGAATGCGCTACCTATTCTTCTTAAAATTCGTATTAACTAAGGCATGGGATGATCGTAATAAATAAATAATTTTTATTTTGAAATCCGAAATATTCGTTTATTTTTTAAATAAATACAAAGTTTCCCTTGGCACTAAAGAAGCAAAAATCACGTAACCCAGAATGTTTCGTTCGTATCCACTAATATTAACTAGTAGTTTATTTAATATGTTGATTTCGTATTATTATTTAGGTAAGAGTTTATTCAATCCATCAGGTCTTTTGGAAAACTATTCTAAATCTAATCAGCTTTTCTCCTTTGAGAAGAGTACATAATTGGCTACAGTTAATAAATTAATAAAACCATGTCAACGGCAATTAATATTAGAAGAATTCCAGATGAAATTTCGCTGATGGGTAATTAATGGTTAACATTATAAATTTAAAGTGTTTGTTTTCTTAAATTTGACCTTAGCTAAAGTAGTGAATAAGAAAAAAATTATTAAGATCATGGTCTAGATCCATAGGTGTTGAACCTTTTAATCATTAGAGCCTGCAATAAGGTGAGACCGTGGTGTCTGCAACATTTTTCTACGTTTTACTGTTTCAATTAAGGTTTCGATGATTGTGAATATTTACTTCTGAACAATAATTTAGATGTCCCTATACCTAAAATTTAGATGTTCATTCCCCCTTTTGAAGTGTCCTTTGCAAGCATATTCTGGAACCTATGAAATTATTTCATATATCATTGTTATTTTGATATTTTTATTGATATAGATATTTAAAAATGGGTAAGGAACCATTGAGTGAATATAACATAACGAATAATACAATTGTACTTTATGTGATAAATATAATAGTAGAAACTCGGTGGAGCTATGAGGAAACCTCAATGAGCACTTACAAGGTAGCGAAAACCATCGGAAAAAAAACTAAGGTGTGTGCTTTAGACCACAAAATCAAAGCGAAAACATCAACAAGGGGAGATTGATAATATGAAATATAAATTAGAAATAATAGCTCATTATGAAGAGGATGAAATATTGAAAATTTTCCCCGCATACTGTATTCAGATCCGATTTTTAGTTTCTGAGATATTTAATCCATATCTTCCATAAAACACGTTATCATTTGGTTTTCTAAACCATTTTTTTTCCTTTTAGCCTGTCTAACATGCCGTCCCGTTAAGGTACAATTTGGAATAATAGCTCATTACAAAGAGGATGAAATGATGAACATTTCCCTTGCTAATAATATGCAGGTCGGTTTTTAGTTTTTGAGATATTTTAATCCATATTCAAAAACACTTCAA
The DNA here is from genome assembly GCA_928085145.1 of Nezara viridula. Taxonomy (NCBI): domain Eukaryota; kingdom Metazoa; phylum Arthropoda; class Insecta; order Hemiptera; family Pentatomidae; genus Nezara; species Nezara viridula. The sequence continues at coordinate 44,307,357 of OV725077.1, read as the reverse complement.
TTAGTCGGCTCCAGCCGACTTTACCAGAACGTAACACTTCGGAGATCTGACGGCTAAATCTAATTTAAAAAAAAAGGGGGGCAAAATGTACCGAAAGAAGTTTTTACTTCAAAAGTTTTAAAAACGAACTTCATCTTCGACTTCCTCATCGCTAGAGCAATTGTGCAGATCTAAGGTCTTCTCTAGAATAATAGCTCATTACAAAGAGGATGAAATGATGAACATTTCCCTTGCCAATAATATGCTGGCTCGATTTTTAGTTATTGAGGTATTTTAATTACGTCAATTAGTCGACTCCAGCAGACTTTATCCGAGCTGACTTTAAACATCGCAGATCTGATGGATCAATCTAATTTACTCTCCACAAAGAAGTGCAAAACGTTCCTAATGAAGTTTTTACTTAAGAAAAACAACATAATTTTACATCATGACCTAACATCCCGTATGTCCTGACGTTATTCCATCCCGATTGTCAAATTTTCATCAGAAACTAATCCATCATCCTAATCCATTAGCACAATCCTTATCCAGTTCCAGCCATCCCTACAATCCTCCTCGAAGGTTGAAGCGGCAGTGACCTCGAGATCTTTTGTAAATACGTCACTGGAGTCCTGGCAATGACCAGCTTCTCCACACAAGTCATGAGCGTGTGTAGCTTTACTGCCCTCTCTTATCCTCCACTGGATTCCCATCTTAGTGATGCGGCTGTGAGAGAATACGGCTGGGATCTCTTGGAGTCTTGCCTTATCCTCCACACGTGGAGAGAAAGGGCCCGACTCGGTGCTCCCTTGGTTGACTTTAAATATTGTAAATAAGTATGAGTGTGTTTTTAATTTTTTTTTTAAATTTTATTTAATGTTGTCTCATGTCTGATTTATTCTGTTATACCAAGTTTTCTTTTCTTTTCTTGTTGGTTTTCTCATATTATATATATATTTTTATATATATATGGAATGTTTCATACATCCTAAATCCTCAAGGTCCTTAATCAAGGCAAAATGTATTTTTTTCTCAATAAAAAATATTTAAAAAAAACTTTAAACTTCTGGTGTGAATGTGTTTATTTATCACTATAATTATTGTCCACGAGACAGAATATTATATGCCTAAATAAATAAATAAAAAAAACATGAATTTTTTTAATAGTATGGATCTGTACCAAATAAGGAAAAACAAACAGCATACAGCCAATGACGTTTTAAGGTATAGAGGATGGACACATAAATAAATAGTTAATTTCGTCATGTTAATATTCAATGACTAGAACGTCTACCCTACTCAAAAAGAGAAAAAGAATTATATGTATTTTAAATTAAAGAAGCTTTCACAGAGTGAAATAATGAATTGTTTGAGCTAGGGGAGATGAAATGAAAAATGTGTATTTTAAAAAAGAGTTGGGACAGTCCTCGGGAGCAATATAAAGAAAATCCATTATAGTGATAGAAATTGACAGGTTGATGGGGAGCCATCCCAACCGCTGACGATAAACAGGAAAAACAGGTAGCCCCGCGCCAATCAATATCCCTCTCTTTCTCATATTTAATTTTCAATCTAATACTTCTGCCAAAATGTTCTTAATTGTTGCAACAACTTTTTGTTTCTTGATTTCATAATATTACATTCTTATGGAAAATTATAAATGATAATTAATTATTTTATTACAGACGTTTTTTTCTTCCTCACCACCGAAGGTAGGGAAACTTTGCAAGGTAAAAAATTCCACTTGCGTTTTACGTTCCATACATCAAGGATCAAACTTGGTTCGTTGTCTGTCTGTAGGCAAATCGAAGTGACGGGCATATCACCTACTACCGTTTATCCGGTTTTCATGAAATTTTCAGGAGTTCTGTATATTGGTGCCTGCATGATCCCACTATTACTTATTACCACTTTTGCACGTCAAGCGTATTTTCCTAGATATGAAAATATTTTAGATACAGCTCAGTTCCTTATGCTTTAAGTGGAAAGTATTTTGTTTATGTATTACTAGTTTTTCTGAATCCTAAAGTTCTTTTCCGTAAGTCAAAGTTGGTCTAAGTATTGTATTATTGACTTGTCGCTTGTAATGTAAGTTGTGTTAAGATCCGTAGCTCAGATGACGTTGATTATATTGTCTTGTCAGCTCACTTCAAAATCTGGATTAACAGACAAATTTCTGGAAAACTTTCTTGATCTGGATCATAATATTTCACCTTAGTCTATCTCAGGAAATTTCTTCCAAATTGTTTGCGTGTACCTTTTTGACATGATGTTAATTATATTGTATAATTTTTTGTATTATATATTCTTGACGGGAGTATCTCATATACATATGATATACTAGAGATACTCAAAGACATTGACTGCTTCCTTCTCTGACGACTCAGCAATTTTAACTTAATATCGTACCACTGGACAAGCCTCAATGAATTTACAAAAATCAATTACAAAATTACTATTCCCTAAGGAAAATAAGATTAATTCATGACAAATAATAACACATAATATCTACTCTTGGCAAGACATGTGCCCACCATTTAATATTGGCGACAACCAAATTATACTGAAGAATGACCTGGGGCCCTCCCGTCAAAATGTAAAGAAATAATTCTCTCTTTTTCCCAAATGAAAATTGAAAATCAAACAAAAGCTCAATGCATAAACATTACTAATTGATCCCATATGGGACATACGCTTCACATGTCTACGGTTCAACAAAAAAGACACCAGGTGCAGATGGAGATCTGAAGAGAAATAAAAAACAAAAATTTCTGTACAATTTTAAATATCATAAATGACTGGTGTGCTCATCGACACAAATAAAAAATAAATATAATGTTTCTCACTCATAATAGGAAACGATTCTTGGCTCAACATTCCTATGAACGAGACAAGGAATTGATCATTTTGTGTGTTCTGGCGGTAACTGCCTACCATCGAAATATATTTGGGTTATTCAGCCTACAAACTTATGTGGTATGTGGTAGGACTTCAACGCTTGGAGATGAAACATCCTTACGGATGAACTCTAAACCGCAACTGACTGGGCCTAGAAGCATGAGGTGAAATTAGTTATTTATTCCTCGTTACTTCCCTACGATAGTGAGTCAGTCTATAGCAACGTGTGTATTAATAACTTGTATGTGTGACTTCAATTGAGATTTAAATAAAAAGAAAGAGAACTACGTTTACTAAGATATAATTATCTCCGATTCTTGGTTAGAAAACAGTTTTTGTTTGTTTTATTGATGAGCATTGAAAAATTTCAATAACATTTCCTGTTTTTTTTTTCAGAATTTAATTAAAACGGAGATGGAGGAAATAAAAATTGTAGGTTCATAAAATGAACTTTTTTAGTATCGACACAATTCATAATACAAATTTCATTAATTCATATACGAAATTTCAACCTTACAACTGAGTTCAAGAGATCCTCATGTATGAAAAAACAACAACCATAAAGCCGTAAAAACAACGAAAAACTGTAGAGATGATAGAAAAGTTGTGATCTCAAAAAGAATTTTTCTATCAGGGAATAAATTCAAAGCTCTCACTTAATTTCGAAGAATTGTAGATGTGCGAAAGTCTTTAAAAGCCACCAAAATCCTTTTAAAAACTTCTTTAGTCGCGCTTAGGACTTTGTTTTTGCGTGTAGTGAATAAGACTGAGCCATCACGCTCGGTTATTTAATGCTCATTCGAGCCAAGTCGACTCGTGTCGACTAATGGTTGAATTTGGATTAAAATATCTCAGAATTGCATACTGTTAACTAGAGAAATGTACAGCATTTCATCTTCTTTGTAATAAGACTTTTTTTGAAAATTGTAACAAGGACAAAGATTGCGGTAAAAACAATGACTGTATGTAATAAACATTTGGGCTAAAATATCTCAAAATTTAAATACTGTGGAAAATTCTAAAATTCTCAGTTATCCAACAATATGTTATACGTATACCTTCTGACTAGTGGTTCCAGAGATTCATTTTTGACCTGGATAAGCATTTTTATTTTTTTCTCCTTTATTCAATCATCAAATTCAGTCAAAAGTTATATTTAGCATTGTTTTGTAACTCTTAATAAGATTATATAGTTAATTATTTATATTAAATCATATTAAAGGTATTTTACAGGAAGACGCATATGAACATTGGGCATTTAAGCTCTGCAAAATAACATAAACGGGAATAAGACTTAAATGATATTAAAGGCCACTTAATTATACAATGATACACCGAGTTTAATTAAAATCGTTAGAGCCATTTTTGAGAACATTGTTAAAATGTGTTTTACCTTTGATATAAAGTGGCACGTACGGTTAGCCGATTTTAAGGAAAAAGTTGCTGTAACATCTCAGTTATATACCTATCTTAAATACGTAATGTCAGTTTCGTACAACTTTTCGTTTTTGAGCTACACTGCTAAAATACACACATACAGATACCATTTTCCGGTACTTATATTGTTATTTGGACTTTTTTAATAAAAAATTAATACTTACCCTTACTATATATATTACATATACATGTAAGAGAAAGTAAAAATGTTTACTTTTCCTATTATTAACCCCTCTAGTTGATGTCTTTACTTCTATCGTGTAGTCTTCAGCAAACACGTCAGATTTTCTTAACTTTTCGTAGTTTTGTCTATATTTACCACCATTTATTTGGCTTTTTTAGTTCTAGAAAACTAATATAGACACAGATCCTTCCTTTCACGGCCTTTCGGAATTGTAAAAGTCTATATTTTTTAGGAAAAATATCTTTATGTGAATAAGGCGCTAAGAGATGACAAACCTTCATGACAGTTTAGCAATGCGGAATAGACAGGGGTCACGCCTGCTTTCTAAGCCGTTGTAATGCCGTGGTATGCGACTTGAGCAAAATATATTTTAATTATTATTTCAAAAAACAGTATTTAAAATATTTTAGTTGATGATAGAAACATTTTAACCAGACACTATAACCACAGACTTGCCTCACTGGATTTACAAAATCACTTACTAAATTAAAATAATTGGTATTAACTATGGAAAATAAGATTCTTGAAGGAAGTCATTTGACTGTTCTACATATCATGGGTGATAAATATTCAGGACGCAGTCTTCTTAAAAAAAAATTATTTATGCCAAAGTTTCAATGTGAAGATGACCCACATGTTTGGGTTGAAACGTTGGCATTAAACAAAATTAAAACAATTTTGTTTTAAAAAAGACTGCGTCATGAATATTTATCACCCATGAAAGTAAGATTAAATCAGGGAAAATCACAACATATAACAACTATACCTCGAAGAGACACATACCCTATATGAGTTTATAGAGGAGAGAATCAAATTACTCAGTACGCTATCTTGGAATAATATTAGAAAGAAGGGTTCACACGTCAAAATGGAAAGACAAACTTTTAATGAGCAACTGAGAATACAATTTTCAAATCAAAATTAGACTAAAACTAAACACATACACTTACCATCTAGACATATGCCTCTAAAAAAAACTTACAAAAACTACAGTAATTTTGTATCAATCAAGACATAACAGCAGTTCCGTAGTACACAAACAACAGAATTTTGCATGAATAATTACGATAACCAACATCGATCAACACTTACATAGTCTCTTCTCCCGATTTCATCTTAAACTACACGAACATCCCTAAGGACTTCTCAACGATATGGCCACAGCTCACATGCCCATCAGGAGATGACTGAAGAGGAGCAGGATGAGAGATCTCCTCTCATAAATCAAGGTAGTAAACAAACAGTAAAAGGTGCTGCTAGGTCCTATCCTTCCTCATGGTTATAATGACAATCATTCAATTTAATAAAACAAATATGCTGATTGTCAATACCATGACAGGTGCCTATAAATACTTTAAGTGGGGAAAAAAAGGAAGAAAATTTTAGTATATTTATTAAACAATTATTTTATAAAATGAGCTTTTAATCTGTAATTAATTTCCCTCCCCCTCTCTTCTGGTCCGGAAAAAAATCCGTATATGTTAAAGATGGGAAAGAGGTCAAAAAAAAAAAAAATGTTAAGACCAAAATATTAAACTAATTACTGCATGGCAAAAATGAAGCTCAATTTTTTTTCTTTCTCGATAGCGTATATTGGCTGAACATTGAGTTTTAAGAGCTAATTTCCTCGAACAGTTTTGATGTTTTCAATCTTAAGACGTACGTCCCAGTTACTATTCCCATTTTAAGATACTTGTGACTGTTTTATCTTTAATGTGTAATACTAATGTAAGTACTGTAGGCAGATTACTGATATTTTAATTGAACCCTTTTGAGAAAAAAAAATTGAACTGTTAAGACACTTTAGCAAGATTCACTAAGCCGGTCGAGAAATAAATAAAAACATGTCCCGATTTTTCACTGAGTGTCAATTAGTAATTTTCATTTTGTTTACACATTATAAAACATATTAAAATATTGTATACTCTAGCGTGTCGATTACTTTTACAAACAAGTTACTGTGCCGCTGAACAGAACACATTGTGGCATTTTATATTAATGTTCCCTTTTATATGAAGTATTAAGTGTTGAAATGATTTAGTCTGTTCCTCATACTGACACATAAATAAAAGTTTTATGATAAGTCATAAATTATAGAATTTCCTGAAATGAAAATTGCATTATAATTTTTAACGATGCATCTTCAAATGTTACGACTTTCAAAGTGTTCGTTATGATCTTAATGTTTGGCGAGATTATTTAATAAGTTCGGAAGCATGTAGTTAACAGTTGTGTAAAACAGCCATTTTATTGCCTTCTTTGTTCAATGGACTTCTCAAGACGAATCAGGAAGAATAGTCTTAGTTTATTAAATTTATTTAAGTTTTTTCTATTAGCAAACGATGCTAATAGACATGAAAATTACGCTGGTTGTTCTTTCGCACAGTCTTTAATTTAAACCTATAATATAATTAGTATGTGCAACCGGCATGCATGCCATTAGCGAAAGAACATTTCAATAGAAATTTCAACTTGTTTCATGTATTTATAAGAAATATAGTTAATAAAGGGAAATATAGGCGGTTTTTGTCGTTTTGTTGTTAATTTTAGTATTTAGTATTACAAGTATACTAGACTGAAACGACAAGAAACCGCTCTACGTTTTCGATTACTTCAGCACTTACTATACAAACTCTCTAAACTTCTAATTAATTACAAAAGACTCATATACTTGACTATAATAAGACCTATTTGGACTTAGAGTTATGGGGCTCTACTAAACCATCAAATTCCTCTCGTATCCAATCCTTGCAATCCAAAATCGTTCGTAAAATCCTCAATGCTCCCTACTTTGTTACAAATAAAATCATCCATAATGACCTTAATGTTTCTTTTGTTTCAGATCTGGCCCAATCCAGATACCTGTCCTTCCACAATAAACCTCAGAATCATCCCAACCCTCTCGTTTCTAACCTTGCTCCCTCTTCAATTCCTGATAACCCAACAACAAGGTAACACTATTATATAGAAATTTATTTTATTTTTTTTTCTAATTTCCATCTAGACCTGTAATGATAGTGACAATTATCGGATTTGTCTTTCTTCATATACTTGAATCAGAAAAGAATATCTCTCATTCAGCTCATTTTCAGTCACCTTTCTGTTCAGCATGGCAATGTCGTTGATAAGTTTGTTGTTTGTCATGTATTTTAATATTAACCGGGAGTAAGGATTACATATGTATTGGTGGATAATTGGTTGTTTCAGTAGTGAAGTGTTGTTGTTTATGTACCTAGGGGCTTCGGTTATAAGTCTTAAAATTTTAGATGAAAAATATTGTAGTTTTTGACGTATTATTTATTATTAAAAATATATATGGTGATTGTGACAATATGTCGCATATGTAGTTTTCTACTGCAGGCTTACTATTTTCTATGCTTTATTCCAATTTGATGATTCAGTAAAAATGACTGATTTCTTTATATTGAACTTTGAGTTGTTATTCCTCTCGGTTTATCTTGTCCCCGAGCAAAACGGCCACTCACAATCTACAATGGATTGACACATGAAATAACTGGAATAAGCGAAACGTGCATACCCCAACAACCCGAATGTTGTATGGAAATTTAGTAGTTTCTATAAAATCCGACTAATAATCGTTTCTTCAAAAGAATCCTCACATGCGATGAAAAATAGGGGTATTGGGATAATCCTAAAACAACAGATCAATAGCAACCGTGGCCAGGTAGCTCAACTGCCAAGCAAGGGAAATTCGAAAAAAAAAGATGATAGTTAGAAAGGAAAACCATATAATAACTGGACACCTTTATAAGAAATAAATAAATAAAAACTCCCTAAATGTTTTTATTTCTTACTTCTATACCTAATTTATTTGAGGGCGCCTGGTTTGTGGCATTTTCTGCTAATTCTAAATTAATTCACACTGAGTTTCGTGTGGTATAGAAGAGCCATGTCGAAGTAATCATTGTGGTTTTCGAAAAAAAAATTGGTGTCTCCAGACGGAAATTTTGATGAAAAAAGTGTTATTCTTCGAATGGTATGAAATTCTTATTCAAGAACTTTTCTAGGATCGAAGTACATATCTCAACTTTCTTTCTTCTTAAAAAAATATTTGAACTTACTTTAATCCTTTGGTAAATATTAATTGTTTATTGTTGAGTCTGAATTACAGGACACACACAGCTTCTAGAAAGTGTGCTCTCAATTAAACACGAGTAAAAACGTATGAAAAGCATATGAACTCAATCTAGAAATGATGTGCAGATTTTGTGGAATAACTATTAATTGATATATAACTTAGAGAAAAAACAGTAACGGTAACGTCTTCCAAAATGTTATACCTTGTTCCCAAGTAATGAATGAAATTTAGTTAGAAAATATAGAACTACTTATAAATAAAAATACTTCCTGGGAGTAAGATAGAGCAGGTTCTTAAGACTAAAAGAGCAATAACAATAATAAGATATATTATGAGAAAGAAAAGTTCTTTTTTTTTTTATTATTAAAAAAACACTTTATTCAGAAATATTACAGTTTGTCACAGTTAAGGACACTTATAATAGAGTTCAGAGATTGCATTCATACCGTATATACAAAAATATAAATAAATAATGTAATAACAAAAGAATAAGAAGAAAGAACAAAAGAGTAAAGAAAAAAAAATATATATACACATAAGTAAATAAAAATAGAAATAAAAGTAAAACAAACACCTTATATAAAACATACATTATTTACAATTTGCCAGGTGATCTCCGAACCAATCCTGTCCCCTCCACATGTGGAGGGAAAAGGGAGGCTTAGGAGATCCCTACGCTTCTCCCTCAGCCACTTCACTGGTATTTTAAACCAGCGGAGGATGAGTAAGAGCGCTACAGCCACAGACACTCATGACTTGAGTGGAGAATCTGGCCATTGCTAGAACTCCAAAATATCCATATTTACAAAAGGTCTCGTGGCCACTGCCGCTTTAACGTACGAAGGGGATTGTAGGGATGGGTGGTGCTTGATAGGGATTGTACAACGGGATTTGGGTGATGAGAAAGGTTCTGGTGAAATTTGGAAAATTTGGCTGGGATAAGATCAAAAATAAATGGGATATTAAGGTCATGGTGTAGGGTTTTATTTGTTACATAGAAGGGAGCATTGACTATTGTACGGAGGACTTTAGACTGAAAGGATTGAATGCGTTTGATGTTAGAAAATTTGGCTGTTCCCCATAGTTCTAGTCCGTAAGTCCAGATGGGTTTCAGTATTGTCTTGTAGATCAGTAATTTGTTTTCACCAGAAAGTTTAGATTTTCTATTCAGTAGTCTATATAGCTGGCCATATCGTCTATTAAGTTCCTGTCTTTTAAGTCGAGTATGTGGATTCCATGTTAGTCGTCTGTCTAAGAGAAAGCCAAGATACCGGACTGTATCTGAGAAAGGAAGCTGGATGGAGTTAAAATAAACTGGTGGGCAGGTATTACGCCGAAGGGTGAAGGTAATGTGTTTACATTTAGATTCGTTTACCTTAATGCGCCATTTCTTACACCAGTGTTCAATCAGGAAGAGGTGCCTTTGTAAGTTTGCGGACGCTGTTTCAGGATCTGAGTTGGAAGAAAGGATAGCAGTGTCATCAGCGAAAGTTGCCAGGAGGGTATCGGGATGGACAGGAATATCAGCGGTAAAGAGAATGTAAAGGATGGGGCCCAAGACGCTGCCTTGAGGAACGCCAGCCTCAATTGAGTAACAGTCGGAGAATTCGGTGCCACAGCGAACTCGGAAGGAGCGGTCGTAAAGATAGGATCGGAGTACTAGGTATAAGGACTGTGGTAGATGGATTTTAAGCTTGAAGAGTAATCCGGCGTGCCATACCCGGTCAAAAGCTTGCGCTATGTCCAGAAATGCACCCGAGCAATATTGCTTGCTTTCTAGGGTTGAGGATATATGGTCAACAACTCGGAGTCCTTGCTGGACAGTGGAATGTTGGGAACGAAATCCGAATTGATGAGTAGGAAGGTTATAGGATTCAATTATAGGTAGGATTCGTTTCAGTAGGATCTTTTCAAAAATTTTTGAGAGGATTGGGAGTAGGCTAATTGGTCTATAGGATGCTGTATTGTTGGAAGGTTTGCCTGGTTTCAAGAAGAGGACGATGGTGGAATGTTTCCATAAAAGAGGGAAGTGGGTAGTTCGTAGGATGCAATTGTATATATATGTAAGAAATATGATGGCTTTAGATGGAAGTTGTCGAAGGATCTGTGGGGTTAGAAGGTCATATCCAGGAGATTTGCGAGGTGTGATTTTCCGTAAAAGGTATTTGACCTCAGAGGGATTAACAGGAAAGAAAAGTTCTATTGAAATTTGGATCTATTTTATAATAATGACGGAAAAATTTATTTGTTTAAATTTAGAAAGTAATATTACAATCTAGTTTCATAATCGAGCAGTTACGCATGCTACAAAACAATAATTAAAAAAAAAATAAACTCGTATATCTGGATGAATCATCATTTATTTTACATGCATTATGAGACACGACAGATGCATGAAACAGTCTCTTATTACTACAATTATTCTCCCCGATAAAGTTTCACATATAGCGAATTTCTCTATTTATTTTCTAATAACGTCAACATATTCGCGATACAAATGATATCGAATCGGAAAATGACCACACTACTATCGTTATCAATTCAGGCTAAATGACTAAGATTTTCTAAATTCCACGCTAATATGTACAGCTAAGAATGTTTCAATATTTTTATCCCCTCTTTAAAAATAATTAATTACAATTACAAACGCTGGAGTGCAGGATTTAAAATATTTCATATTTCCATATTCGATAGTTAGTATTGTACAGACAATATGATTATATCAATTGAGACTTAATGAAATAAATTCAAAATATGTGGACAATGATCTTTATTGCTGAGAATATATATCTCTTAATCCTGTGCTATGGAATAATTATTTTTATGAGTTTCCTAAGGAAATATTCGGCTAATCATGGTCTAGAAAACCTATCAAGTTTCCCTTCGAAGGAAATGAAGTTTGTCACACGAATATGATAACATAGTCCGTTTAGCATAAGAAGCAATCGTTCTACATGCTATGTAGTCCCACACACTAGAGATATAATTAGATATTGCATGGTATAAAATATTATGACCATTACAATCTAACGACCTTTCGTTATCTATCTAAAGTTGAGTGACTCATTAAACTGTGTCACTAATAATAAAAATAAAAAAAGTACATGGAAGTGGTATTGAATAAGAAATATCGCTCTCATAAACGCCATTCTGATAGATATAAAGTAATGTTTCCTTTGATAGGGGGCATGTTTAATATGACATCTGGGTGGTTTATGTAAGTTTCGCGTGCCCTGAATGAATTGGCGACTTGGCACGCACATCACTAAACCTTAGTGGTTGGGAGGGTAATTCAGCCTTTATTTGGTGCCAATTAGTTCCACTTTCCAGCGACTTGGTTTCACTCAATTTAGTTTCGAATCTAAAAGAAAACCTTGGTCACCGAAGTTTTAAATCAAAACAAGACAAGGGAAAAATTTGTATATATTTTATACATTTTCTCCGAATGTACTATTTCAAATATTCAATTATACAAACATATTTCCAAATGGCAATGAGATAGCTATTATATCGATTACACAATAATGATACTTTATTACTTAATTATTTTTATAATTTAAATAATAATCTCCAATCTTTCCTTTTCGACAGATTCTTCTCTGTCCGACAGGATTTAGAAATTTCCTCAATTCGACCAGTATCAGCAGGGGTACCTCAAGGATCTATATTGGCACCTTTACTCTACATTGTCTATACTCATGACATGCCTACCAACTCTGAAACATTGACTGCTACTTACGCTGACGATACAACAATTTTAACAAAACATCATGACCCCAGACTAGCCTCATTAAATTTACAAAATCACTTACCAAATTTACAAAATTAGTATTCGCTTTGGAAAATTAGATTAAATCATAACAAATCACAACACATAATATTTACGCTTCGACGAGAAACATGCCCACCAGTTTATATCAGCAACAATCCAATTCCTCAGACGGACAGTATACGCTACCTCGGACTAATATTTGACAGAAGGATGAACTGGGGCCCACACGTCAAAATGAAAAGAAGGAGTATGAACAAGCGACTGAAAATACTATACTCACTGTTTTCTAAATCAAAATTGAAAATTAGACAAAAACTAAATACATATACTTACCTGCTCAAACTCATTTGCACATACGCCTCACAGATTTACGGTTCAGAAAAAAAGACTCACTTACAAAAACTACAATCCTTTCAATCTAAAATTTTAAGACTAATAACTGCAGCTCCCTGGTACGTCAACAATAAGACTTTACACACCGACCTAAGACAACCAACCATTGACCAGCACATACGTACTCTTTACTCCCGATTTCATTTTAAACTACACGGACATCACAATGGACTTATCAATGGCATGGCCACGGCTGAAATGCTCATCAGGAGGCGACTGAAAAGGAGCTGGATGAGAGATCTCCTTTCCTGATTTTAGGATATAAACAGGCCAGGGAAGAGGTGCTGCTGGGCTCCATTCTTCGTCAAGCCTATCATGTCATTTTCAACTTATCAGCAAATCTGCTAATTATCACTACCATGACAGGTGCGGAAGAAGATTTAAAGACAAAAAAATATAATAATGATAAATAAATAAATCAATTTGGATTCCAACCAAAGCCATTCATCAACTAGAAAGGGTGACTGACTACGTTGCGACGGCACTAAAGCAGAAATTGTATGCAACTGGAGTATTTCTGGATGATGCACAAGCATTTGATAGAGTATGGCATCAGGATCTTCTCTTCAAACTGAAAACGACATTCCCTTCTACCTACTATCTTATCTTCCAACCCCTTCTTAGCAGGAGTTCCTCAGGGGTCAGTACTCGCTCCACTTTTATATATCATATGCGCAAACGACATCCCTAACAGCGACTTACGCAGACGATACACCAATTCTGACAAGACATAAAAATCCTTCACAAGCCTCACAGGCTTAACAACATCATCTAACAAAAATAAACGATTGGTGTAAACTTTGGAAAATTAGACTAAACCAAGATAAATCACAGAACATTCATTACTTTTACTCTACGACGTGAAACATGCCCTCCTGTTTATCTTGACAATGCTCAATTTCCGCAAACAGATAAAATACAATACCTTGGACTGACATCGGACAGAAGAATGACATGGAACCCACATATCAACAAAAAAAGAAAAACGTTAAATCTCAGACTATTATACTCACTCCTTTCAAGAAGTTAAAAATTAAAACAGAAAATGAAGTTTTACATTTATCTGGCATAATCAAACGAAATAAGAAGATTAAATGTAGGTAAATAAAAATCCGATGATGTTTCGAAAGTAGAAGAATCATTTAAAAAGAACTGATGAATTTATTCCCGAAATTTTAAATTTCATAATTAATTACTTGTTATAATTAATTAAACCAATACCCAATTAATTAAACCAAGGCCCGAATTCGTATGCAGTAAAAGAACCACAGATTATGGCAAGTAATAGGCAGCATAAAACTCTGAAAGATGCAAATAAATGTGCAGTAAAATAACATGAAAAATGCAGTAAGTGGCATCTAAATATATTAAACTTACTAATTACTTGATTACTAATAAGGAAATAGCGTGTTTAAATATAATGTGGCTACAAAAAGTTTTGAAACGAATAGAAATTATGGAGCGGTTGAAAATTATAAAAAACTTTTTTATCTGAACTAAAGCAAGAAAATAACTAAATATATACTGGTAATAAGGTTATAATATACATATAAACATTATGGTGGTGAATGAATATCATTAAAAAAAATTAAATATCAAAGCATATCTAATTGAAAAAAAACAATAATTGTCTTAACACATAATTAAATCAGCATGTTACATATTCAACAATATGTAAATGTTTTAAAATTTGAGTCTTTGTTGAAATAATAAAATAACTAACAAATTGTGGAATAAATAATGTAAAATAGATATAACATTTGAATTAGTCTACTTTGCAGACATATTCTGTATCACAATTATTACCAGAAACATTGCTAAATTTGTTTCTGTTAAAAATAACATTAGAAACTGATATTTCTACATCAATAGGCGTGATAAGGGAAAATTTATATCCACTTAAAATTACAGGGTTGATGTAAATGCCGCCGGGGACAATTGAATCTTCGCCATTTAAAATTTTATTAATACCTTTCAGAATTTTGAGACCTGAATTTTTTATCGAAACTTCTTCCATTTTTTCATTTAAAGTTTCTTCTACTTGCTCTGGTACCACTGATTTTCCATCAATTGTAAAAACTAGTCCGTGTCAGTTTTTTAAGTTTCAATCCAAGAATTTAACATTAATGAAAATACTTTTGGCATTTTAAATGAACAGAAATATGATCTCTTGCTAAGAACGTAAAGAAAAAACTAAAATAAAAACAGTATGATGTTTACGTGGGACAAGAAGGAAAAATGGATTTCTAGGAATTGGAGAACATCTATAAAGAGAATTATTAAAGAGTATAGCGGATGGTAGATATACAGTCTACAAATGTAGATTTTGTTCATTGAAAGTAAAACTATGATTGTAATCTTGAATAGCATCTTCAATATTGCATTTTATTTTGTATTTATGAATAAATATTCATTTACATATATATATATTTTGTATATTTCATTAAATTAATTAAAATATGCAATTTTATGCATACATCTTCGAATATGGAATTATCCTCAAATATACAAAAATACACAAAATAAAATTTGCCTATTTGCACCACGTTGTACTAACTCGTATAGATATTTAATCAGCGATTAAAAAAAATAAAGCAAACGAAATATGCAAATACATAAAAAATCTGGGCCTTGGTTATAACACATTATTTTTCCAGAAATTGTGTAGAAGGCCAGAAAGGTTGCCAATGGTTAGAAGCTTACATCCAAAATTAATATAGATCTCCATGCCTTCCTATTTAACCGATTAAACCACAACTTTTGTATATTATATTGAACGATGAATATCGAAGTATCATATCGAAACAAACGCAATTTGTCAACTAATAATAATTGCTGGTCAACTAATATTAATGTGCTCAATAATTCGAAAAGTCTAGAATTATTGAGCACATTAATTAGGAATAATGATATTTAAGAAATTAGGAATTAATAATTATGTATTAGAAATAGGAGATGGATCATTTCAGGTATGGCCCTACAGTAAATTGAAAAGGACCCTTCGGGGGTTGGTACTTCTCTTGAAAGAGCCCATTGATCGGAAGCCCTACAGCCGTCATATAATTAAAGGTTATTTTAATAACCTCTTATATCAAAATCATTAATGGTTATTGATTTCGTTATTATTATGTAGAATGTAGTGGACCATATATTAATTCATCACACCATTCCATGCCTTAGGGATGTGGAGTGGATAGATCATAGTTTATACATCTATCATATATGTTCAATTATAACTTTAAATTGTGTGTGTATGTAAAAAAAAAGTGTTTTTAGTTTAGTATTTAATTTCTGAACGCCTTTATATAAATATATACGCTTCCGTATACACTCAGAAATTTTCAGTATTTCCGTACACGATCATGTGGCAATAAGCACTGGCCAGGTGTTATCGCCCCAACGCAAATATCTTACTTTTGCGAAAAAACTTTATATATTTATAACGAATTTTATTTCAGAATTCAGCAATGATTTTACTTCTTATTTCAAGAAAAAAAAGTTAAATTATTACTTTTTTTTTCATCAAGCAACTATTCAATAAAAAAATTTCCTCCGATCGAAAAGTTTTATAAATAAAACTGTGAAATAACCTTAAGGGTTGTTTTAGGTTACTCTAGTCCTAGTGAAATAATGAATCAGAGTTTATTTGTTGATTATATTGTTAATGACTTCTTTTTATATCAAGCATTTTTTTTTTACTTCAAAAATTAAGGTAAAAAGTACCAGCCGAAAGGTTTTTAGCGTGTTGAATTATTTTTCCTGGAGCAGTAATTACTTGGGAAGGTTAAGAAGCTGATATGCAGTCCATTTGTTGAAAGGATAATGCTGTAAAGCTCTGATACTTACACATAATAATATTCCTAATGTACAAAAAAGTTATTCACAATCTAATCGGTTAGTAAGCAAACTCTACTGTATTCACCATTTGATTAGAATTAGTGTAAATTAGAACTGAAATTATATATTTTTTACTCTATGCTTGCTTAAACGAAAAACAGAACAAAATAATATTTTTGAATATTTTTTATTTAAATTAGAAATAAAATCATCAGTAAGATTCTAAATAAATGGTTAAAAAGAATCACTTCTTGTTATCCATACAGGTAACTTATGTTTAATTGAATATATATGACAGAGCAATAACCTATGATTTATCAGGCCAAACCCTTTTTTGCCGAAAGGCTAGAAAGGATATAATGAATAAATACATGGTCCTCTGAATAAAATAATCCATAACTAGTAATGATGTAAATATTTGAGATTTTTGAAATTATTTATTTATTAGATATACATATTTCTGACTCACAATAAATTTGCCATTTACATTGGTATTCAGCAAATATGATATCAAGGACAAGAAATTATAGCATAAGAAAAAAAAATAATAGTAATAACAAAACAGAAAGACAAAAAAAAAAAAAAAAAAAAAAGAAGAGTAGTAAAATAACACATAATAACACATACATATTAACAGAATAACCCACACAAAAAGAAAAGATAATGCAGCAAGCAACTCAATGCAATTAGTCTCTTGGCCAGCGCCTCAGCAGTTTTCTGGGCGGATTATATGGATTTGTGGCAGTAGATAGAGCATGAGTAAGTGGATTGGAATTTAGAGTCAGTCTGTCATGAAAATTATTAAAGCGGTCAGTGGCAGTTGCCGTGATGAAAGGAATGTTAAGGTCAGTGTGTAACGTGAGGTTTGAAACGTAAAAGGGTGCGTCTACAATTTTCCGAAGGACTTTTGACTGGAATGACTGAATGATTTTTATATTTGATTTCTTTGCTGTTCCCCATTGTTCGATTCCATATGTCCAAAGTGGTTTAATGAGGACTTTGTAAATAGTTAGTATATTAGTCACAGATAATTTAGAACGTCTGTCAAGTAACCTAGAAAGAAGTCCGTATCGCTGATTAAGTTCTTTTCTTTTTTGTTTTATGTGGTATGTCCATGTCAGTCGTTTGTCCAAGTAGAGGCCCAAATATCGTACAGTTTTTGAAGGTGGCAGAGCGATATTATTAAAGAACACTGGAGGACAAGAGTCATGTTTAAGTGTAAATGAAACAAATTGTCTCTTAGACTCATTCATTTTTATTCTACACCTTTTAGCCCAACAAGCTATGTCGTCTAGGTGTTCTTGAAGTATCTGAGAAGCCTTAGCTGATCCTTGTTAGATGTTAATATTGCCGAGTCATCAGAAAATGTAGCCAACAGTGTTTCAGAATGTTGTGGGATGTCTTAACAGTAAATATTGAAAAGTGTTGGACCCAAGACACTGCCTTGAGGTACTCCAGCTTTTATTTGTTTGATGGTAGAAAACTGAGTCTCCATTTTTACACGGAAAAGTCTATCTTTTAGATATGATTGTAAAATTAAGTAATATGTCGGAGGAATGATCGTTTTTAATTTATGTAACAAACCATTGTGCCATATTCTATCAAAAGCCTGACTCATTTCAAGAAAAACGCCAGGACAGTACAATTTTGATTCTAGCGAGAAAGATATGTAATCTACAAGGCGGTAACATCGCTGAATGGTCGAATGATGCTGTTTGAACCCGTATTGGAAATTTGGAATGACATCAAATAGTTTAAGTGAATTTAAAAGCCGAAACAGAATTTTTTTCGAATACTTTAGATAGAGAAGGTAAAAGACTAATTGCACGGTAAGAATTAGGACGGTCTATAGGTTTATTGGGTTTGTGAATCATAGTTATGATTGAGTATTTCCATAAAATCGGAAAATGTGTCGTTCTAAGAATGGAATTGAATATGTTTGTTAAGAATATAATGGCCTTTTTTGGTAAATTCTTTAGGATATAGTTCGTAATGAGATCGAACCCTGGAGATTTACGATTAGGTAAACTATTTATAATAATCCTAACTTCATTTGATTAAAATAGTTTTAAAATTAATATAATTTTATTAATTCAGTTACATCACGATTTCAGGGCTTCCGATTGCTGCTTTGTTTAAACAGAAGTACCAATTCTCAAGGTCTCTGAGTGTTAATCTTAAAGCTAAGAACATCTTATTTTCAGTTTCAGTTTGAAAAAATCAACCTTCTTGTTAGTTTCCAACACGTTTTTTTTTTTTATTTCAGCCGAAAATCTAATAACGTTTTAATTTATTTCAGCTAAATACGCATGGTTCATCCTGTCTTGTGGATAGACAGAAATATAAAAGAAAATAATCGATTAGTATCACAACGTAAACTCTATCCTAACGTATGCAGCTGAAACCTGGACACCACAGCTGTATTCAAAGATTTAAGCTGTGGAGATGGACATCGGAGAAGATGAACGGGATGGAGGGTCATGTCCGTCAATCAGAGAATCAGTCAACCAGGGGCTAGAAATACCCAGAAGAAGTAAAAATATGTATATGAAGTGAAAAAGGAAATGGCTAGAAGAGGTCTTTAGAAGGGAGTTCGGCTTGACCGCGACCTCTGAAGCTAAGCCCTCACGTGAAAGGCAACACACTATACAAAGGATTACATATGCTAAGGGTCAAAAATGTGTACCTTATATTTAGCTATTCAATACCTCAAAATTTAATTCATACACAGTAGGTTGCACAATTTTTTTTTGTAATACAAATTTATATTTTAGACTCTATTATACTGAATCCTTTCAAGATATTCGAAATTAAAACTCAGATAGAAATTGAATAGATATATATTTACCTACTTTAGTAAATTTAGACCTACACTTCACAGATATACGGAACAGCCAAATCACCAAGGCTCCCTGGTAAGTAAGTAACATTACATACAGACTTACAAATGCTAACAGTTAACGACCACATACGAACATACTACAAAAGTTTTCACAATAACCTACAAGGACATACCAACTTACTGATTCAAGGCATGACCACAACTAGCATGCCTGATAGCACCTATAGGTATCTCAAAAGAAGCTGGGGATCTCCTTCACTAACTATAAATATTAAAATCAAGACAGGCTGAGCACTCCTTTCACTAATGCCTATTCCAAGAACTATTCCAATCTTCTACACCTCGACATCACACACGCTGGTTGTTGGAACTTCGGACAGGTGTGAGTGGAAAAAATAAAGTTAATAAACAAAAGTATTTTAGGTCTTCACTGTTGGGAGCTCGTTAATTTACATCATCATCACTTCGAATTTTGGATTTATTTTGTATTTACGTAATTAATAAGTTAAAGCAAACACAACGATTATTAAATAGTTAGAGACGGAATAAATTTTAATTTTACTGTAAAAACATTTTTGATGTTTGTTTTAATTAATGTTTCAATCAACCTTAATTACTCAATTGTCATTTACAAACACCTCATTAACGAAGTTGTTTAAAACTTGGGTTTCAATAGACACATTAATAAGCTGACGATGTTATTGTATTTGTCAATTGGATAGTCTTGTTGACGTAAAACGGCATACTACTTTTACAAATAGTCATCATGTATTTCATTATGACTTCTCAATTCGAAATTAGTTCATCTTATGTATTCAATTAATCAACAAACAGACAAAATGTGAATGCGAAAATGATGAATAAAGGAGTTCATTCTAATTTAGTAGTATATCATATATGATTTGTAATCAACCTTTAAAAATGTATAAATTCATTTTTTTTTTTTTTATTATTTCAATGAAATTTACAACTGTATTACATAGAGAATACAATAAGTAAATGAGAAATTTGTAACATGGCATGTACAACATGAAGAGAAACTACCCATTGGTAGAACTCAAATAATTCATTTAAAAATTATTTTCGAACTTAAAAATATATGATTTAGACTTCAAATTGATCTAAGCCAAACTCCCATCATACCAGTATATATATATATATATATATATATATATATGTGTGTGTGTGTGTGTGTGTGTGTCTATGTTTTATTTTGCTTAAACTATTGTTTTAATTTATATTATTCCGCCCATTTCTAATTAAATTTTCTTATATTTATTGATCTTAAATAAGGCAGATTGTTAATTTTAACAAAATTATTTTCTCAGAATATATTTGCAATACTAATCTTCAACGATTAGCAGAACATAATAATAAAAGGTTAATTATAATTTATTGTGATCATTTTTGCCAAAAATACTTGTACTTTAAAGAGACAGGATTTTATATCACCTAGTTATTATAACAAAACTGCAGGAGCCTTTATTTATTTTGCAACATACTTCGACTCATTTAATATAGCCATAAAGCTACATAAAATAAAAAGTTTATAACTTTCTAAAAGTGAGGAATTTAGGCCAGGAGAAAAACTGATCAAAGACAAAAAACAAATAGGGAATAATCCATGATTTTTAAATAAAATAACATACCGTAAGTAAACCGCTTAAAATTGTATTAAAAAGAGAAAATTTACTTAAATAAGTTTACGATACAGCAATTGATAACTACCTGATATATTACATATTTTTTAAATTATGGTATTCCGCAGATGTACGCCATTTGCACTTGAGTGTTAAAATAAAAAATAAAGTTGGCTATTATAGATATTAAAAGAGAAAGCCTTTATATATCTGATTCTATTATTTTTATTTATTTTTTTTTTCTAGTAAACTTGGTAAAAGACTAAAAGTATTTTATGCATAATATTTTATTATTGTAATGTTCCATTTTAACCATAACGTACTACTCAATAAATTTGTACATCTTACATTATGAACATCAATATTTTAATATTCCAATTAATTTTAGATCTTATTTTGATTAAAATTTTCCAATTCCATCAGAAAATTATTATATCCTTTATCAAATTCCATTAATTATCAAGCTTCACTCATCTCTTAAATCATTCCAGAAGATTGGAAAGGTGATGGCCTCGACTATAGCGGTCTCACTCAACAACTATTTCACTATAACAACTATATCTTTATATACTATATATATATATATATATATATATATATATATATATATATATATATATATATATATATATATATATATATATATATAATAGAAAAATCATCTTTATTCTGGGACTAGGTCCCTTTAGAATAACAGTATTGTTCATATATATTAACTACAAATCTGGTCAAAAGACTTATTACAATGAATAATGACAAAATACATGTAATACATCAAGTATTATTTAGGCTCTTAGGATAAATTAACGAGGACAGTTGGGTAATAGGGGTTCAGTACTACAATATTGGAGCTAAAATAATTGCATAATAATCACTGAATGAAATTAGAAAGGAAAGTAAAATCTATTTTATAGCTAAAGCATTGTAGTGATGGAATATAAAAATTAAAAAAAATAATAATAACTGTTAATATGTAGGGAAAGAAATTGTATATATATATATATATATATATATATATATATATATATTTATTTTTATAAAGCCGGTCCGTTGGTAAATTTAAATATAGTGAATGTTACCACTATTCTTTGTTATTTATTTTACTGACGCCAGACCATTTCCTTGGTTTCCAATGAAGGCAACGATTAAAAAGATATCATTAAGTTGAATACATGTGTTAAGGCTAAGAAAGAATATACTAAAGATCTAGAAGAATTATAATGTGAAAATAAGATATATAAAATATCAGTAGTCTGGCGGGGCTTAATAATAATATAACATAATCACAAAAAAAAAATATTTACTCAGACAAAAATATGAAAAACAATTAGCTATCCCCCTCTCTCATGGATATAAATTAAGATATGTCTTTTTAAATAATTCTGCTAATTGTAAGTACGCGTATAAATTTGAATTCCAATATAAATCAATTGGTAAAGAACATATATAAGATCGAGATTGTACTCTTCATTTAATAAAAAAAAACTATCAGGAGTCCTCATCGGAAGATTTTAAATATTATAAGGACTGGCAACCACACCTCCAAGGAGTTTGAGTAACCCCTGAATAGAGGTAAACCCAGAATGCAGCGATTTCCATTTAGGCATAGAAACCTACAGCCTACTTTTTACGAAATGCTCGCTTTTGGCCGATGACCTCGCCATGATTACCGAGACCAGAAATATAATATAAATATCATGAATGAGGAGCTGTCCAGCATCAACATCGATATTAATTCGTAAAAAACCAAATGCATGAAAATAGGAACACAGTCCTACCGAGTGATGAGAATATTGAAGTTAAAAGGACATATCTTGGTACATGTGCTGGGTAGGAAATATCTAGCTACTTGGATCAACGACTGCGGGTATATCGATGGGGACATACCGCAAAGATTAGGAGCAGCTGGAAGAATGTTCCACTCAATCCGGAAAGGTTCCTCAACAGAACAGAGATGACGAAGAACACAAAGTTGGGTGTCTACAAGTCAATTTTCTTGCTCATCCTTTCTTACTCTCTTGAAGTCATAAACCCATACATTTAAACACAAGAGACAGAACCAGACAATGGAAATGAGGTACTTGAGAAAGATTGAAGGAACGTACAGAAGAGGCAGGATCTAATAAAGGATATAAACCACTTTAGAAGAGAACAAACTGAGATGGTTTAGGAACCTCTTCAGGATGAATATGAGTAGAACGGCTAGAGTTGCATATGAGACAAGAGTGGACAGAAAGGAAGACCACGGATCGCCTGCGAGAAAATATCGCGGGAAGCATTCAAGTAGAGAGGGCTGGACTGAAGTAAGAGGACAGAACTTGTACAGGAGAGGAAAACTTGGTCTATAATCTGTAGATGGCATCTCCACATTACAATGCGAGGGTTTATATTATATAGGGAGAGTTTCTATCATGATGTTAATAAAGATGATTAAAATTTAGCTAAAAACTTGGATTAATAGAGGTTTGCTGAAGACTGAGGGTGTGGCCTGAGTTCGGTTTAGCATGCCATATCCATCTGCCAAACACGATACCCTTCTATGTATTTATAAAAGTGCTTTTATAAAATCTAATAAAATAAATTTTAAATATAATAAATTATTTTATTAAAAAACGACAGGGTGAGAACAAAAACGGGAGGATGTGTATTAATTGGAAGTTTTGAAGAGCCACGCGCTGACCGGTCATGGCATAGCCGTGCTTCCATTCTCGTGATTCGGCTCCGTCACCACCACTTTTCTTTATCGTTAATCATTTTCGATATGGAACTTCTGGAGTTTCTTCTTCTTTTTCCTAATGGAGCGCCTTTCATCCTGGAAAAGCCTCAGGCCACTTCGACAATACATCCTGGTCTCTCGCCGATTCCTTCATCTGACCTAGGGTTTTCCCTCTTTCCTGACTCAGTCGCTGGATATGTTCTTCTAAGGCTGCCTCGTGGTATCCATACTCCTTTCTAATAGGATCAAAGTTATCGGCATTCCATATTTGTTTTCAGTGACTATATCAGGACTTCCTCTTTTATTTCCTCATTCCTTATTCTGTCTCTCCTGGGTTTTTATCAATATTCTTCGTAGAAATTTCATTTCAGCACCCATAATCCTTCTACTTTGGGAGTTTCTGTGTTTTCATTATTATAACTTAATAATAATAAAGTACCATAAATTGCTTTTATTACTTGTGAAGAGCAAACAGTATTACAATTTAAGATACTTCTTCAAGTTTTGTCAATTATCCTTCTTATCTCGTTAGCAAATGGAATCTTAATATCAAGTCATGGTTATTAAGGTCTATCTTAATAAAGAATATTGCATAACGGGTTGGAGTGACATAAGGTTGACAGAAATTACAATTTGTATGGGGACTCCTGGGGTGAGATTACGCCATCAGGAGGGAGTATTGGTTTACCGTGATGGTGTAATGGTTTAATAGAATGAGCCTAATCTGGCTCACCTCCGCCACTGATTAAAACTAGCTCCGTCTCAGCTCATCAACTTCTTAATCTAGGGATACGCTCACTTAACTCCCATATGCTCTAATACCTCCCGCATCTTCCGACCGCCAGGTTATTACCTTCCGGCTAAGGGAATTATTACCCTGCTACCTAGCATGCCGATTATTCGGTTATCAGGAGTCAATTCGATATTTTACTCAATTATTAATGAAAATTGTTGAGTTGATGCCAGTAATGGAAAATCTCAAACGGATATCCTAAATTTAAATTGACTACAATTTATTATGAAATCCAGTAAGATAATAAATATACTCATTCTTTGGAAAACAATTCTGCATTCATGCCATTTATAACTTTGATGAAATCTGTAATGTAACGTTAGTTCAGCTGGCATATTATTTTGAATACCTTTTAAAAAAGCCCATACAATCCTTGTAGGGTCCAGTGCTAAGTGTATTTTTTTGGTCAAAGGTTTTAAATAGAGGCTATTTCATCGAGATCACACTCAACCGCCAGGTTTTTCCTCTTTAGCAATTCTTTAATTGACAGTACCAATTTATACAGACTATTTGCCGCAGGAGGGTCTCCTGTCAGAATATACAATCACGTGCTGCGGAGCCAGGATCCGGAGTATTGGAACCTAGTGCCGTGCCCTCTGAAATATTCATCTATCTTTGCAAATACTCTATGTAGGGGAAATAAGTTTATCAGTTGAAAAAATGTATTTGATATTCACAATCATATTTAGCACGCTGAATTCAGAACTACGAGCGCTTGGCGAAGTAATATCCTAAACTGCTATAGTGATGTGGTGATACTGTCAGTAATAAAATGGTACAACATTATTGAATTGTATTAACATTGTTTTTAAAAGTCATTATTTTTTTATTGTATGTTGAATGACATTTTATTGAATAAGATATATGTTATCTATTCCTCATATTTTACACATTTATTTAATTCATCATACCTATAATTGGATCATATAAATCAAAAATAATCTGAATGAAATTTGGAAAACTAATTTGGCTAAGGCGACATCCCCATGAACACTGCAATTTTTTCTATGAGCTTCTGCAGTACGCTTACCTTTTTGTCTTTTAAATAATAAACAACATATACCGATAATGAATGATATTTTCATTCATTTTTACAGTGTAATAGCAAACAAAATACTAAGCTAGTTTGAACAAGGGTTAACAGATATAGTTGTTGACATATTACAAACAGGATAAACAATCCACCTTAGGGATCATCAGATAAGAAATGCATCACGGTGACATAAAAATAAACAGCCATTTCTTATTTTTGCAGACTCAAAAAAAAAAGAAGTGAGGCTACAGTTAACAAGCACACGAAAATGAAGAGCCTAAAAAGGTGCTGGATGAAAGATCTCCTTTCATCATAAATTATTGTAACTTTTGAGAGGTTTATAAGGGAATGGCACTGTTACTTAAATAGGAACTGAGACCCTTAGGAGAGGCACTGCTACGCTTTCTGATGACTGAAATGTCATTTTTATCATTTTCATAAAACTACTAAATGGATGTTGTCAGTTGTATATTTAAAAAATAAAAATAAAATATAAGGTTTTTACTTGAGTTGAATTTCTATCAGAGTAGACATTCATTGAGATGATTTAAGATTTATCCACTCTGAAAAAATATTGTTGGCTGAGATTGAGACCCTCGACCTGAATAACGTTGCGAGCTCAAGTTGAGAGCTTACTCGAGATGCCCTACAATTTGAGGACTTAGCTGAGTGCATCTCCCTGCTAGGTGAAATGCAGTCAGGTGGCTCTATAATACTGCTCAGACTATCAAGGAACGAATAACTTGTTTGATACCGTTTATTTTTCACTAAATTGTATTTGTTTTAGAGTTGATCTTGTGCAAATTAAAATTTTAAATTAATTACTTTTTAAAAATAATTTCTTATAGTATTACCTCAACGTTATTACACAAACAGTAGACTCGGAAATTACTTTACTATTAATTATTAAATGGTTAACATAGATGAAAAGAACTTACAATAATTATACTAATATCACAATTTTATTAAACTCAGGAACTTACCTATACAATATTACTCACAAACACGCACACATATTACAATACAATTATAACATATACATTTTTCAACTTTTCAAGGAGTTTTGAACAAGAAAACACACTTTTTCAGCTATATCTTCTAAAAAAAAAATGTTTTTTGTTATTTATTCTTTTTTACTTAAAGATTCAAATACATGTATTTCAGCAAAAAAATATGCAATAATGAATAAAATAATTAATTGCGGATTTTTTTTTGTCTTCATCATTTTTTTCAATTCTTCATCCGCACCTGTCATGGTAGTGACAATTAGCAATATTTTTTTAAAAGAATTGATTGTAAGAAATTGATTATTAAATAATAATTGAGTTTAATATAACTAAGACGAAATCGACAATTCATAAACTATTCTATATTTATAAACCTTAACGCAAATTCCAAAATAATGACAAACCTCATAGATACATCCCACCATTTGCCTCTTTGATTATTGTTTACAAAAGCGGAATTTTCCTACGATACAATATAATACCAATAGATTTTTAAGGACCAGAAACACTAGACGATTAAGCAAAATCTTTTCGCACGATTTTTAGATCATTTTTCCAGATGTAAATTAGAATATGATCACACATAATGCATTTGTTTAATAGTAATTTACTATTTAAAACTATTATTTTCAATGATTATCACTGGTCCTTTTTGTATTAAAATCAATGTATTATTATGTATCAATACCTAATCAATACCTAATCAATCCTTATTCATTTTAGATTTTTAAAATTTTCTAATTCCCTCATTTTCATTTAAAATTATTCAGGAAAATACCATCTTGATCAAATCTTCGTATAGATCCACTAATCATCATTATCAATTTCGAATATTGAGAGGGCACTAGACTAGAAATTGTTTTGCAAAACATGAGCTTTTTGTCTGCAGGTATCTATTTGGGTCTTACTTGTTTCTCTTCTCAGCTGCGTGGAAGCCTGGTTTAGGGATCATTTGTGCGTTAGGTATTTGGTTACTTTTATTTAAAATAATTTTTTTTTACATGAACATAAATGTAAACCAGTAAGAAATATTTTTTCTTTTCGTATGGATTTAGTAATATTTTCCAATAAGTAATTTTTTCCTTACGTTGACCAAAGACTTTCATTGAAGTTATGTTCTACAGCAAGTAATTTACCAATTATTAAAAAAGTACTGTTAAATAAACCATACTGATAAATTGCCCATTAGTTTTATTTATATACTTATTATTTATCTTTACACTGTGTGATAAAATTGTTAGAATACTATCATATGTATCGCCGTAGGATATATTGAATAAAATATTACGAAAGAAATCAACAGCTGATTATATTAAAATAATATAAATACGGTAATTATAAAGAGTGATAATCAATACATATTTTGTCAACCAACTAAATATAATTAATTTTTCTTTAATTATGGTAATAATGCATCACATAAGTAATGCATGCTGCAAGTATATTGATATAAATAATTTAATTTTTTTAATTAACTGTATTAAAATGAATCGTTTACTATAAATAAGTAATCAAGTATAAAATAATCATGGCGCAATAGTTCGTGGTACAGACAGCTTTTTATCTAATTATTAACATCCGACTAGAACTTCGTGAATGGCTTCATCTCATGGTAACCTAAAAAAAATTATCTACGAAATATTCATAAATGGGGCTTTTCCTAATTAATTTAATGAGGTATTAAAAACTCATAAATATCCGTTTTCTTTCAACTTGAATCGTAAGATAATTTGATCACAAAATCGAAAAAAAAAGGTAGCTTATTAAGTATAAGCTTATTATTATTATTGGGTTGTTTGGTCTAGCTAACCTCGTTTTTTTGACATGTTGAGAGTAGAGATCATGCAAAACGGCATGATATTTTTGTTGACCACTTTTTTTTTCGGATTTGTAATCAAATTATCGTACGATTCAGGATAAAAGCAAATGGGTGTTCATAAGTTTTATTACCTAATAAAAAACAATGTTTGCCGATATCCAGATTGAAAATGCTTCAACTCCCAGATTTTTCTTAAATATAACAATTGTAGGTTACGCTTAGATGAAGCTATTCACGAAGTTTTAGGTTGATGTTAATAATTTGATAAAAAGTGGTCTGTACCACGGACGTTTTTACTACGATTTTAACAGATACGTGAGGTTGAGAAAATTAAATGTTTATAAGTGCTAATGACAAATATATTTTTTAACAGAAATAGGAACGAGTATTATCATGGATATGTGTTATAATAATAATAATAATAATAATAAACGATTTTCCATTTAACATCATTAGGAATATAATTAATTAAATTTTACCCTAAATTTATTTTTATAGTAATTGAGCAATTTACAAATAAAAGAGTTTTTAAATGGTTTAAAAGAATTTTAATTGATTTAAGTTGATTTCTATATAATCAAGTGATGAATTGTATGTCTATTTTGATTGTTTGGTGCCATTTCGAAAAAAAATATAGTAGTAAAGGTGGGAGTGAAACTGAAGTTGGAAATCAGATGAAGTGGAAACAAATAAGATGTCCATTATTCATAAGATCTGGGGAGCGATGAGAGTTATACATATTTATGAGTTAAGAATGTCCCAATCTTCAAGCACTAACGACAGGTAATCTTTACGTTTCAATATGGATTTCATGAGCAATTTATTAGCAGTGTATGGTTATTAGCTGATTTTAGTTAGTGGTATAAAGATTTTTAAAAAATATTCGTATCATGTTCAAATTAAAATGGACTAGTTAAATAAAAGTAGATATATAATGGTTTTATATACAGTCAACAATTTAATTACAAAATCACCTTATTGAGCAGGTAGTTCATCAACCAGCTTTTATGAGCATTTGATTAATATAAAAATATTATTACTAACAATTTAACAATATTGTACAACAGTAAAATATTAAACCAGTAGAATGATTCAGATAGGAATAGCAGTGTTTAGGCAATTGGGTTTAATAAAATATACCCCAGTGTATAGTTTAATAAAAAGTACTTCGTTCAATAAGGTTTAATTTTATATTAATTAAGTTAAGGTTTATTAGGTAAAAACTTAAGATTCACATCAAGGTGTGCAAAGAAATGATGTAATTTTCTATCTAGTCTCCTAAAAGTACCCGTGTCTTTATCACAAATGACTACAATTAACTGTTGCAAAGCTTTTATTTATTGTTTTTCTATGATCTGGAATGTATTATAATAAAAATAATTGTCTAAATATATATTTTATTTACAAAAAATAATGAAATTTAAAATAAAGAATTTTCAAATATTTTTCATGTGAAGTGGTTATGTAATTGTGTTTTTCCTCCTCCCCGATTTTCGTCATAGCAATCGATCAGCATTTACTAATGACAAACGTAATGTTTGCACTTGAATTATAGTTATGACAACGTAAAAATTAGGGCTAGGAATATTAAGATTGTCACTTATAAATATAGATCAACTCCTATGACAGATATGTACAAAAAAAACAAAAAACAATTCCGTAACCACCTGACATGAAAAATATTTTAAAAATCGTTATTTTAAATTTGGTTATTTTATAAATATAATATACATATTTAGGAAATTATTTTTATTAGAACACATCTCAGATCATGGAAAAAACAAGAAATAAAAGCTGCAACAATTAAATAGTGACATTATTGCTGAAAACAGGGGTACTTTTACATGACAGGATAAAAAATATTATCAATTTTTTTTTTTTTTTTTTACTAAATTTGAGCTGAATCTCAATGTTTTCTCTTATAAACCTCAAATTAATTTATACAAACTTAAAACCTATTAAACGTAGAAGTTCTTGTGAAAGGGGAAAAACTGTTGTACAGTTGGATGATTTCCTTTAGTTAATTATGAAATTCTTTCCTATTTTATATTTAACTATTTTTTGTATCAAAGGTTAATGTGAAAAGGATTATTACTTCAAAGAAAAAAAAATAATGTAATTGAGGATACTAATATTGAAAATTAACCATTCAGGCAATGTTAGTGAACATGGATGAGAATAAAACCTACATTATATTAAAAACTTCTTAATAATACACTGATATACTGAGTTTAACAAAAATCATTAAAGCTATTTTTGAGAAAATCGTAAAAATGTGTTAAATCGATTAAATAAAGTACCACGTCCGGTTTGCTAATTCTGAAGAAAATGTTGCTTAAACATACAAGGATTATAAAAATCTCAAATACGCAAATTCATTTTTGGTTTTTGAGCTAAACTTTTCACATAAATACACAAACACAGAGATCATTTTGCGGGACTTGGTTATTTGGACTCAGGAGAACTCAAGCAGTGTATTTTCGTTGAAAACTCATATTCGAAAATTTTCGAGAACGCAATACTTACTCTTACTATATATTACATATGCAGGTAAGTGAAAGTAAAAAACATGTTAAATAAAATAGTAAGCAATATATATTCTTTTGTTTTGTTTTTCTGATCTTGGTTTTTCTGCCCTGATGATACCTGAATTTGGGAAACGTTGGCTAGTTAACTATTCACCTGTATGTTGGATACTCATGGATTTGTAGGTGCTAAATATTCAGGACGCAGTCTTTTTTTTTTAAATTTAAATGTTTTATTTATGGCAAACGTTTCAACATAAACATGTGGGTCATCTTCAGGGCGTGGTTGGATCACTGAGGGTGTTTAAGTACTGTAAACCTGTAAACCACGCCATTTTCATGATCATGCATGGAAATATTTCATTAAATATTGTCACAGTTGTTTATCACCATTACTCAGCTTGTCTTATTTTTTTATGCTATAAGTTTGTTATTTATTTTGCCTATCTAACAACTTGAAAAATTGATTTCTTTTGTTTTATGTTATCAGTATTAAATTTCGTAAATGTTCCAGAATAAATGTTTCAAGATAGAGTCCACTTTCTTTTTTTCGTTTTGTTAGATCACAATTAAATAGTTAAGCTTCATTCGAAGTTTGAAATAAACTAAGAGGGTGGTTAACAATTATGTTTTCTAGATTTATGATCATTTTAGTAATATTACTTATGGGATGGACGTGTATCTACTGAGTTTTGTTGTTAAAGGATGTAATATATACCTTCGAGCTTTTTCTTTATCTTTTATAAATTTGTTTTTTTATTTAATTTAACATGTTTTGTATTATTATATCTTGGGTTTTCTGTAATGATGATGCTTGATTTGGCGAAACGTTGGCAACTATTCACCAGTATGTTGGAGATTCATAGTTTGGCTTGGATTTTTTCCATTTATACCATAATTATCTTATGTCACTATTCTTGCTGCATCCTTATTTTAATTGATATTTATATTTAAATGGTTATTATTGAGATATTTATTAATGACAACTATAAGCAATGAAAACTTTAAATATGATACGCACCGATAATTTCATCTGCGATTGCTCATTTAATCTTTTACAGTTATGAAGTTAGCTAATTTATTAATTCAAACATAAAATATCTCAATAAACTGATTTGTGATATGACACGCAACGTTTAAAACGGTTTCCTTGTACGTCGATTAATGGTCCGATAATTATATCGGAAATTCAAGCGTGGAATGAATTTATTAGCGTCATTCTTTCCGCAATGGGGTTCTATCTTCATTATGTCTGTTCCATAATTATTGATAATTATTGCCTAAATCCACTTTGGTATTTAAATTAATTTTACTTACTTCCTTTTAGTTTTAATTAATTATTTTTCTTTTTTTGATGATAAAATTCAGAAATGATTTTTTTTTCAAAATTAAGTAATAGTTCTCTACTGTATTTTGTATAAACCTTATGTGTCAAATTTTTTATGGTTAGACATTTTTCGCTAATCGTGAAATCTACTTAATCGTTTGTACAAAAAATAGGATGAATTGCTTTGTTCTATTTTAAATACAAGTCATCGTAAAGTCTTTTTTGGAAAATCAGTTTAAATATTTTTATCGACAGTAAAAATCTCAAAAATCATTCTAAAATTAAATTACTAATTCAATTCATGATTTTTTTTTTTTTTTTTTTGTGAAATCAACCGTTTCGTGTAATCAAAAATGTACCTGGTGACTTTTTGTAATTAATAGACGACATTCATAAGTCCTTAGAATTTGGCTGAATTACAATAAAAAAAATACGACTAGTTGACAATAATATGTATTTTATATTTTATAGTTGTGTTTTATATACTTATTTTTATGTATTTTACTTATGCGTTTATATACTTATTTTTATTTATGTTTTTATATACTTATGTGTTTATGTTTATGATAAATTTAAGGGTTATTGTAATTTTGATAAAAATGAGGTGTTTCAGCATCAATAAGTACAGTTGAGGTTAACAAGAAATTTATCAACCGTTTCGTCTAATCAAAAATGTACTTGGTGACTTTTTGTAATTAATAGACGACATTCATAAGTCCTTAGAATTTGGCTGAATTACAATAAAAAAAATACGACTAGTTGACAATAATATGTATTTTATATTTTGTCTGTTTTAAGGAGAATATATTATATCTGTGTCTTGTATGAACTTATTAGATTCTAATTATATTATTAAAAATATGGCTATACATAAAATGAGATTATCAGATATTAAGTTTTATTTAATGATATAATACAAATATAATTACTGAGAAAAAATATTAGTGTATCTTTATTTATCTCATGACCACATTTCAGAAATCAGAGATATCTGGCTGAATGAATTTCGAAACAACTTCATTCAGATTAATTCTGTGGTATAATTACATAAGTCGTGGGGTATTGAGAAGGGGAAAGAAAATGGAGATACTCTGAATGTTATCAATATAAATAAATATAATCTATATAACTGAGTAGTACATGACAATAATCAATCTTAATAATCATCAGAATGTTGAGAACGATTCTAGGCCACTCCCTAAGACTAATCAATCAGATCCTAAATTCATTAA
Organism: Nezara viridula; assembly: GCA_928085145.1. Classification (NCBI taxonomy): domain Eukaryota; kingdom Metazoa; phylum Arthropoda; class Insecta; order Hemiptera; family Pentatomidae; genus Nezara; species Nezara viridula. The sequence continues at coordinate 44,273,824 of OV725077.1, read as the reverse complement.
AGGGGCTAGGCTAGCAAGAAAATTGCATTACGATACCCTCGATAGTATTAAATACTAAAATACCAACAGTTGTTAAAAATTTCAAAAGAAAGATATCAAAAGGCCTTTGACGTACTAGCTGAAATCAATCAGGGATGACAAACACATGTTGTATTAATGATTAGTTTAATAAATATTTAGAATTTTTATAAATATATCATTCTTATAAATGTAGTTATCGTCAACCTTCAAGTTAACAGAATTGATACTGAGATAGACGCAAATAAATACAATACAATGCTCGTAAAACATTCTATGAATACAAAATGTACATACAATATTTTTGAAACTTTGACTTCTCTGAAAGGCGGAAGTAGATTTTACTTAAAAAAATAGTGGCATATATTTATGATAAAGGTTCAAGACATAAAGGTGACGTACATTTCAATCAAGACTCATTAATTATCAAAAATGTGTAAAATATGTGTGGACGTCATTGACTTCAACATCATTAATGGGAGGACCATGTAGGCAGACCCCTTTTACGTCAAAGACTATTTACGGACAGAAGCGGAAATCGATTTTGCGATCCTATTATCTTTTTTTAATATTTATTTTTTGTCAATTGATTTTTATTGCGTTGTCCAGATAATAATGCAGGATTTTGAGTTTACTGTAAAATACCGCTCTATATAACAAATGTTTACGTTTGTTATATAGAGGAGTATTTTAAAGGATTATTCATCTGCATAAGTGTGAACACCTACTAATCCTCTTCTAAACGATAATGTTTGTTTACCTCTGTAGCATTTTGCTGCTTGGATTAATTTAGTCTTTACTAAGATGTCAACGCATGATTTTCGTATGATTTTGTTTTACGAGTTTAAACTCGGATGGATTGGGGACCAGACGGCCTGAAACATCAATCAAGTCTGGGGCGAGAGCAGCGTCAAAACATTTCGGGAGAGACAAAGAAAACACAAACTTGAGACGCATAATCAGGAGAGACAAATTTGAAGACAAAGAAGGACAAAGAAGACAAAAAAGAAGACGTGGAAGGACCTCCTCGCTTAATAACGATGTTTTACGGGCTTTGGTGCAAGAAAACCCCAGAGCAACTGTCCGAGAACTTGCCGGGAAACTAAACCTTAGCAAATCGACCGTCGATGAGCCCCTCAAGACGATTGGAAACGTAAAAAAGCTTTAAAACGGACATTTCGCCTGACTATCTGGGTCACTACTAAAAATATAATAGACAAAGTAAATTAGAAAATGCGTTTTTGGTGTTTATTGATTCCATAAATGGAAAATTCTATTCCGAGAGGATGGAAAAATTTCCAACGTGTTGGCAGAAATGTATTGATAGTAGTGGTGACTATTTCGATTAAATAATCTTTCTTTTTTCTTTCTAAACCAAAATTCTGCATTATTTTCAGGACAACCAAATATATTGACTAGTTGGCCCGTGCGAATATTTCGGATAGTAAATTAATCAGTAAAAATATGACAAAATAAAACATAAACCACTACGACCAATGAAGAATCTTTAGATAGTCGTGAGTTAAGAACTATGCTGAAAAGTACTGTTTTTTGATCAACGGTTATGCAAGGAGGTGATATGACCGAAATCAGGCTCGACCGCCACTTTTTATCTCTTAATTAGTTAACTATTTAAAATTACCAAATTCATAGATGCTGGAAGTGACTGAGGGTGGATCCACGGCTGAATAAATAATTTATGTGTTATCGTCCCTGGACCATGATATCTGGAAGTCACTGGCCTAACCCTCGCAGCTAACCCTCCCGCAATGATAAAATAATTAGGATATAAAAACGTGCAACGTAACATAAGATGGAGAAAGCAATTCTTATTTCCTCGATAATTGAAATCGACCAAGGAAAATAGAATAATTTAAAACTTTATTCTTGTTCTAACCACATACAACCCTCGAATTACCCTCGTATAAGGAGTTTGGCGACTCCATTACACGTTGGTATTCCAAATTCTAAGACAGCCTTAAATACTCAACAAACCCTATTTTCAAAACCCTTACTGCACTTGCTCACAAATCTATGAGAAGGACGACTTACATTGGAAATCTCTTACTTGAATGAGAAAATTAATTGACATTTACAAGATTCTGGTGTGCACAGTTACTAGACTAAGAAACACCGTAACTATGAATAACCACAGTACTCCTAATTCTCCACCCCTCTCTTAAAATGAACCCTGTGCAGTCAAAGAGGTCGTATTTGATCCTCATTCTACCACCTGTTCTCAAAACCACATCCTATGGGATCAAGAAAAAAAATTCTTGTTTTTAACTAAGACGTTAACAAATTATAATATTATATATTTGTTTATTTAGAAATATTACATTCTGTCACATCAAGGACATTTATAATAGTGTTCAGAGAAAGCACACTCACACTCTATTTACAATAAAAAAAAAATAATAATACAGAAACTTAATAATAATAAATACAATAAAATAAAATAAAAATAAATACAATAAAATAAAATAAATGTTATAATAAACTGAATATTTGCTAATAATGGTAAGATTTCGATGTTTTATTTTGTACTGTAAGGAATTCAATAATATTTAAATAACAATAAAATATATATTTTTTGAGTTACTCGCAATACATTTTTTTTCCATGATAACCTTTTTTTCTCTTCACTTTTGGAGGGGATCTGACCATTAATCGCAGCAGATTATTCTTAGATTCTCTGCTCACCAATAATAATTATTTCGATCCGGTGGAAAGGTAAAATTATAGGTAATAAGTAAAAGAGGTGAGGATTAGCAGAAGCGAAACCTCTTAAAGATTGGCACAATCCTATTATACAGATTATTGATTTCCAGTTGGAGCCCTAGTTTGGGCTTGGCGATGGCACTTGTCGATATAATCTACATGCCTACTCCAACTGGCTAGCAGATCTGTTATCTAGACAAATACCAACGATTATTAATTATGTCACTGTCGCCCTAGTACTATTATTATTAATAATAAATTAAAAATTAATGCAATCTATAAAATGAGAAAAAAACTCAAACTAGAGGCAAATATTATAATTAGGTTATTTTAGATTCCAAAACTTTATGATGTAAGTAACGAGGTGAAGCCATTCATGACTTTAAATGGGACTTTCATAATTTCTCCACTGGGTGTGTGTGTAAATAAACGATAGCACATGGGTTAGTTTTCAGATTTAATTGATTTTGTATTTATTACATGTAATATTAGTTGTATATTATATTGTTATAATTTAATTTATTTATATTTTCTGTAAATATGGTTGAACTTGTAAAGTAATTTTGCACTTTTGATTTTTAACCATTAGTGTATACAGGTATGTATGTGTTTATTTTTAATTTCCTTATTTTTATTTTATTTTATTTATTATATATACTTTTTGATTATTATTTAGTTGTTATTTTGCTTCTACTTATTTTATATTTTTTGTACATATACCGTGAATATGATAACTCACTATAACCAATGTCCAAGTGGCAAAATTTTTTAATATTCAAGAAATAAATAAAAAAAAAAAGATTTTTAACCATGACTATAACATAACATGAATATATTTGTTTTTAAATAAATGCCTTATTAAGTATTTTGCTATCCCTCTTTTGATTTTTTAAAATATTTTTTTTTAAAAAGAATATGAAGTTAAGGTTTTTAAATTTACATTTTCTTATTGATATGAAGCAATTTTCAGTTATTCGAATTTTACTATAACATATTTGAAATGAGCTCATTTTAATTTTTATTCTTTTTACTGTTGAGAAATCACTCACAATGTTGACGCGAAATCATGTATAGGAGAGGGTAATTTATTTTCTGAAAAATAGTCCACTTAATGGAAAAACGTTCGATGTATAGATTTCTTTTCGTGATTGGACACGATGACCCAATTTCACGGTGTATTACACTAAAACAATTTCTTTTTTCGTGCTGGTCAATGAAAAAATAAATAAATTAGTTAATTTTATTTGAAATAAAATATTGATTTATGTATAACAAAAAAAATGATAATAGGAAAATAATTCCCCTTAGTTAGAAAATAAGCCCACGTAGGTAGGATCCCGTTACGCCATAAATCTTGACATGGAGACACCGATAAATCTCTTGGATTCATTGCTACATTTTGTGAGTCTCCTATTTAGTCGATCATGTTTCCCGTTGCCATTAATTACGTTCCTTTATACTGTGAAACATTAAGTGATAAATTCCAGTAAATAGAAGCAAGATGTTGTACATTTTTTAGAACAGCTATAATCACTAATCCAACGAGTGATAGGTAGTTCTATTATGATAAAAAAAATAATTAAAAAAAATACTACTATACTTTACGCACGCATCGAATTGGTGAACCTCCATAATTTACCACGAATATTTTGGTAACAATTAACTTAATTAGGGATTAGGTTATCCCACTGGAAATATTTTCTCCAATCGAATAATATAGAGCTATAGTTGAAGTTATAGTAATTCACTATTTTACTCGTTTAAGACCTGTTTATTTGGCAAAGAAGATCCTTAATCTATTGTTTACTCACTTACAAAGAGTATAGAAAGCTTAATCTGAGAGTTTAATCTGGCTTTTTTTTTTATTTTATAAAAATATAGAAAAGTTTCTTTCTACACTTTCTAAAATGTCCATGTTATCACAGAACTTTTTTACTCCATTTACATTTTTAATAGACATTCAGTTCACGAAAGAATGTGAAATAATATTTTAATTTTTAAAATCTAAACAAAGATTTTAAGAAGGTTTTTGAAAAGATACTCGATGTATTTAGGAAGCGGTACATTTTTGACCTTTAAACATGAAAAAGGAATCTATATTATTTAATTACATATTCCATTCATATTTTGTGGGTTATGTACATAACATTAATTTAACGACAGCTCTTTTGTTATAATACTAAGTATTCAACACTATTGACAATCCGATAGATGACAAGCTTTAGTCGTTAAAATATTGAAAAGTATATTTTTTTCTTTAGACTAATTAATTTTGTCTTAAAAAATATAATGAAATCGAAATGATTAAATTATTTTATCATCTTTCTTAAATATTTTTAGTGTTTGTTAAGATGAAACCTACAAAGTTAAAAGACCCTTCCCCCCCACCGGCACCGGCATGGGAGGGAACTGATGACTATTTTTATCAATTTTGGATTGATAAAAATACTATTGGTACCACTTTTGGATCAACAGTGGGACGAGTAAGGAAAAACTAGCGACATTGGCTAAATCAATTTTTTTTTTTAGAAATCTAAAAACTATATAAACTGTTTTATTGATAACTTGTGGAGTTCGTGAGAATATTTTCAGCTAACAAAATAAACAGTTTTCACAGTTTCTGTTGAATAGTTCAATTGAAAAAAAAAAATGGATCTTGCAGATGTCGGGAGCTTTCCCTTGCTCGTCCCACTGCAAGGCAGCGCTGTACACACGCGTTTGCCAACCCGCTCCCAACGGTTCTCCCACCTGCTAGAAATACTGATTAGCAGTGAGTCTCCTGTTGGGAAAATTTAAAGTAGAAAGAGGAATGCTCAGTTGCACCCATTCCTATCTTGATTTAAATATTCATATATAAGAAAGGAGGTCCTTCATTGAACTTCTGTTGAGATTTCAAAAGCGTGTAATAGAACATGTTGACTGTGGCCATACCTAGTACGAATGTGTTAGCATGCCCATGTATGTTATCATCAAAAGTATTGTAGTTTGCTCGTGTTGGTCGTTAAGTGTTGCCATGTGAGAGTCTTTACTTAAAGTAATCTTTGTAATATACCATGGAGCTTTGGTTATAGATCTGAAAGTGTTTGACTTACATGTTTGTAGGTTACGTAGGTGTGACTATAGGTCTGTCCTCTACATCTGTGAAGCATTGATCCAAGCGGGTTTAGTTTGAATTTTGAACGTTTTGAAATGTGTGTAAATAGTCGAAGTGTGAGAGTTAACGTTTTTATTATTTAGTTATTATGTCGGCCCCATGCATACTACAGATGGTAAACGTGTAGCTGAGATTTTTTTTTTCTCTTAGATCTTAATTAAATACTTTCTCGTACTAACTGATTTTTTTTTTTTTACTAATTTGTAAAAATATTTTTTTACCAAAAAATATATTTACTTATATTGATCATGGTGATTGGAATAGTTAACCGGCTAAAAATATCAACAGTGAAATGTACTGGGTTGGCAAATAAGTCCTTTCGGATTTTCAAGGTGAAATAAAACTCAATGTATTATAGACATAAAACATATTTAAATATAAAATATATTGACCATAATTTAATATGACTTTTCCCACCTTTTTACTAAATGCATAATGACATGTTCATAGAATGTCTGGAGATTATTACTGAAAACTGTTCCAAGTGGTTTTTGATGTCCTCTTCCTTTTGGAATTGCTTTCCATTCATGGAGTTCTGCGGAAACTGAAATAAATGTTAATGATTTAGAGCTAGGTCAGATGAATAAGAAGGGTGTGACAAAAGGACTCTTCCAAGGCTCAATAATTTATTGCGAGTGACCAATGAGTTGTTGCGTCTAGCGTTTTCTTGGAACTCAACACTATTCCGATCATTTATAACTCTTGAGGGTGTTCTCCAATTTCGATGTTACTATATCCGTTGGATATCTGAATTATTGCTCTTCAAAGCCATATGAATGGTTTTTTGATTTAATGCCTAAATAAGAAATAAATAAACAAAAACTACTTATAGGTTTTTATTTTTATCTGTATTTTTAGTTTGTTTTCGAAAGTCTTCTCGATGTCATTTAGTGTAGTTTATGTAGTCCTAAATTCCTGCTAAATTTCTTGTAGATAGCTACAGTCGTGTTGAAGTTACAAACTTTTTTGTGATTTTCGAAAAAAAATCATGTGAAGGATCCAAATCTTAAGCATGGAATATATCTGAGCTAGTGCAAATGATTTTCTACGCTTGTGTGCGACATATTTAGGACCATAGCAATATCTCGCACTGATTGGTTGGGATTTTGATCAACAATGGTCTTACCATTTTTCACGTTTCAATTTCATGTGGCCAGAACGTTGAGCATTGAAGTCGAAATTTCCTGAATGAAATTTGGCTAACCGATTTTGACAGGTTTGTTCTGTTTAGGCATAATCCCCATAAACACTGCAATTTTTTCGGAGCTTCTGCAGCACGCTTACCTTTTAACAGATAATACAACAAAATATTCCGATAATGAATGATATTTTTTTTCCTTATTCACAGTGCAATAGCAAACACAATACTAAGCTAGTTTTAACATATATAGTTGTTGACATATTACAAATAGTATAAACAATCCAACTTAGGGATTAATTCATCAGACAAGAAGTGTATCATAGTGACATAAAAATAAATTGAAAAACTGAAAGGACTTATTTTCCAACTCAAAATAACAAGATTCTTGTACTTCATTCATTGATGCCTTATTTAAAAGTGGCCTCCAATACAAACCTTTGGTTTGTGAAATATTCATCAAAGTATAGAAATATTTAATTATTAGATAGTGTGGTGTATCAATTTATTTTTATCAGTCGCTTGTTATCGCTTTTGTGATCCTCAATTTATCAATAAGGTTTCTCAAAATGGCAGTACTGACTCTTAATGATCTTGTTACTTGCCACGTGTTAGATTTTGCTGATATATAAATCTTATGATTTGAAGCGTTCTAACTGCGGGTCAGACACCTGGATTATCGTTGAACGTAATGATTCTCTGAGTTAAATATAAATGAATATTAATTGTTTTTCATGTTAATTATTTATTAATTAATTATGTTTCAATAACGAAAAAGGTATTTATGTATTATCACCAAGTACGAAACCATGTGCAAAATTATATTTTAATTCTCCGGAAAATAGAATACAATTTTTCTCAAAAGAAGGATCCTTATTTTTTTCGTAATACATAGCGATCACTGCATAACAGAGAGGTTGAAGCTTATATCTATGGTAAAGGAACTAACATTTGCTTGAAAAGAAGAATGTTTGGGAAGATTAATAAAACCTAATGTACTTATTTATTTTTATTATTCGTTTTTTTGGCAGATCACCACAACCATTCTTCTCTTCAATTATTCCCAACATTCAAGCATAGATCCACAATTAATATTTGCTTGCATGAGTCCAGCGATGGTAACACAATGTACATGGTATATTCTTAGCACGTCTTAGAAAACACTCTAATGTGTTTCGAATAAATTTTTTTAGCTTTAATTTTTTATTCACACCTGTCATAATGGTAATGACAACCAGTGGATGTGAGATCAATTGTTAAATATAACGTCATGAAAGGCATGAGGAGGATCAGTGCCCAGCGGCACCTCACTCGGCGAGATATCTATCATTAAGCGAGGAGGTCCCTCATCCAGCTCCTCTTCAGTCTCCTACAGACGTTACCTGGCATATTCGTGACCATGTCATTTATAAGTGTATTAGGATGTCCTTGTAAGTTGTCATAGAATCGTTTGTAATGAGTTCGTATGTGTTCGTAAACAGTCGGCATATGGAGGTCAGTATGTAAGGTTATGTTGCTAACGTACCAAGGTGCTTTTGTAATCGTTCTGAGTGTTTTTACTTGAAAGATTTGACGTTTGTTTAAGAGAGTCTTTTTAGCAGTTCCAAATATCTATACAAAAAATAAAACTGTTAGAATTTTCAATTTAGTTTAATATTCAAGAATATTAAATTTCCAACTTCTATACAATAATTTTTCATTAATAGTGATAGAATATATATATATATATATATATATATATATATATATATATATATATATATATATATATATATATATTCGTGTTGATTATTAATATTTATTCTTCTAAATAACGTTTTGTTAATAAAGATTAATTAGGTCAATTACAAATATTCGATAATATATATTAACTTAGAATATTTGTTTCTAAATGTTTAATATTATTAATTGTTACTTAAAACGCTTTGTATTATTATTTTTTATTAAATACTGCTTGATAGAAATTTCTTTTAATTTTTAATAGTTTATTATGCTAAGAGTAAAATAAGCTTCAAGAATTAAATTTAATATGCATCAAATTATGCAGTTCATTCTGAATATACATACGTGGGACGTGTATGACGTAAATCTGCTTCCTCTGGCGACTTAGCGTCAATAGATGTCAGTTACGTCAAAGGGTTAAATGAGTACATGGAAGATTAACCATACAAATTTGAAAGTTTTGTGCCTAGAAGTGGAAGAACCTTTTTATTCTCACTCGCTCTCTCTCACTCGCTCTTTCAATATATATATATATATATATATATATATATATATATATATATATATATATATATATATTTTAGTTATTAGCTCTAATACCTTTACACTAGAACCTACGAGTTTAAAGTCACATTAGTTTAATTACATTGCAAATATAAAATAAAATTCTAAGCATTTCAAAATTTTATTTTTGTCCTAAATTTTTAATTATTAGCGATCTTTTTGAAATTATAAATATATATTTAGCAAGTACTGAATTATTGTGACCATTTTTTTGCTAAAATATAATAAATCGATTAAGGATTCCTATTAATAGTAATATTACTTTTAAACAACAAAGTATTTCAGGATAGTTTTGTGAAGACATTTTTTTCACTTTCTTTCGTTCACTAACAACATAATTTATTATTTATAGCACTTCATCGAGTTTTTCTAGTTTTCCATACATCTTCTGGACGTTGGATGACGGAAAATAACAATAAAAATTATAACCGACAAACATTATTTTACTCAGGCTCGTTTTCTAAAGGTATATCAACGATTATTTTAAATATTAATTCACCTTACATTAGTGTTTACTGTTATTTTTTCTGATGATGTTCACACTCTCGATTGCTGTATACATCTATAAACTATATTTATATAATCTTTAATTTATAATATATTAAAAAAAAATTGTTTTTTTCAATATAGAGTGTGAACCAAGAATTATATTATATTATAATATTATACATACGTTTATAATAGATATAACGTTTTATTTTACTACCCATCTTTTCTCCCTATTGTTATGTTTCTTTACGGAAATACTTATAGTATGTTAATGTAATTTAGTAATGTAGTTTTTTAATTGTCCTTTTTCTTCTTTTTTTTATACAATGACAGTTTCTAAATTGGAATATCCGTTTTGGTTTTTTTTTCTTTTGTGAATGTTCAAGTTAATTTCATTTTAATAAATTTTAAAGGTACTTATACATTAACATATTGGGTATAAGGCTTTTGAAAAATTATCCAATAGCAATTTAAATGGATCGTTTTCATATATTCGCAAATGTAGGGAAGATGGACCTTGGGTGCCATTAAAAAGCAATCAGTCTTGGTGTGATGTTGGAACTTCCTCTCCAAGAAGAAGATAAAGCATAGCCTAAAGTGACTACTTAACAGCCTTCTGATGACCGCTTACATTAATGTAAAAATGGACCTCTATTGACAGGGGTGGGGTGAGAGGACGGAGGGGAAATGAATGCTAAACTTTGAAAATTTAAATTGGTTATAACTAAATAGTGATTATATATACTCACTTTTTTGTGATCGCAATATTTTTTCTACAATATATAACCAGATTTAAAATTATAGTTGTCCCATTTTTATGACGAAATTTGATTGTAACTCAACTCATTACTGAGCAGTTTCTTAAAATAAACTTGGGGTTGTTTTCAAATGGTGCTTTTACGAACGGATTAAATATTATATATTTTTATTATTATTATCAGGAAAAAATTATTTCTTTAATAACTAGTTACTATTTTTTCTCCACTGGATCCCCATCTCAGTGATGCGGCTGAGAGGGAGGCACTGGGATCTCTTGGACTCTTGCCTTATCTTCCAGACGTGACTGTAAATATTGTAAATAAGCATGATGTTTTTTTTTCTTATTAATTTAATTTTTTTTTCAATCTGTGTTGTATCATGTTTTATTTCATCTGTTTTACTAAGCTTTCTTTTTCTTATTTTTGTTATAATTTCTATAATTCTTTTAATTGTATATATTGTATGAATGAGTTTCTCACATCTCAAATACTCAATGCCCTTGATTGAAGCAAAATGTATTTTTTCTGAATAAAAAACAAAACAAAAAAAAAACAGGAAGTTACTATTTGGTAATAATATTAATTATTTGATGACTAATTAGGGTGGCCGATTTAATATTTTTTTTAATCCTAACAATAATTAAATTTAAATGAAAAGAGAATGTTTTAAACTATAGTTATGTGGACAAATTATAACCTCCGTAATGGAGGATAAATTAAAAGTCAGTCTATGTGGAAAACTAATGTTTTTAAATGTAGTTAAAGAAATAATACGGTTTTGTGTTGGTATGAAATTATTGTGGCTAATAATCAGTAACCTAGAAGAGTATTGTTTAAAATTTCATTTATAGAATTCAGAAATCAAGATGAAATAAAATAAAAAATTATTTGTTATTCAAATTAATAGTTTAGCATGAAATTCCATACATTTTTTTGTCTTCTTTAAATCAATTCACAGGTTGTTTTTTTTTAAAACAAAAAACTTGACATATAACATTAATACCTATTAGAATCACCAATTTTTTTATTATTAAAAACCAAAAGTTTTTATTATTTTTTGGAATTATAAGGTATCTTTAAAAAAAAAATATGAACGAATCCAGTCATACAATAACTACATAAAGAAATATTATAATAAATATTATTCAACTGAAACATAATTGGTAAAACTGTGACTGATTATAAAGATAATATTTTTAATCTTTTGTGAGTGAATCCTTGTTTAATAGATGTTTAATGAAATTGGCCACTGCCAGAACTCCAATAGCGTATTTACAAAATGTCTCGGGGCCATTGCCGTTCCAACCTTCGTGGTGGATTATGTGGATGGTTGGAGCTGGAGAGAGATTGTGCTTAGGAATTAGGATGATGGATAAGTTTTTGATGGAAGTTTGAGAAACTGAATTGAATTCAGTCTAGGACAAATGGGATGTTGAGACCGTGATGTAGGGTTTTATTTAAGACGTAGCATTGGCTATTGTTTGAAGGACTTTGGAGTGAAATGATTGGATTCATTTGATGTGCGAAGATTTAGCTGTTCCCTACAGTTCGAGTCCATGGGTCTAGATGGGTTTTAGTATGGTGTTGTAAATTAGTAGTTTGTGATCAAATTCTTGAATAACATTTTTTTTTCGTCTATAATCCGCATTAATTGACTTTATGATATCGAATTTATTTCCCGTTGTAAGAATTGGTTTTGCAAATAATTTAAACTCGTTTTCTTAATAGATTTTTTTATGAATGAGTTTATTTATTTAATATAAAATTCTAACAACAGGCAAATTTCCCAATTACGGTTGGCAAACATTAAGAAAAAAGACATAATCTTACTTCATCTAAAAATAAAATGATTGTAAACATATATATATATATGTTTACAATCAAATTGTAATGTTGTTCAACTGTGTTAAGTTACTGACACAGCATACTAATCTAAATATCAAATACATCTATCTACAATATCTAAAAAATCAGCTTGATACAATTCGTATTTAAAAATGTCATGTATAGTTGCTTTCTTTCCTCTCAATTCTGTCACTCGGATCCATTAAGCAATGACGACTTAATAGAGGTGATGGTGCAGGATTCCCAATGAGTCCACCATAATGGACTCCGCCATTCTCTGTATATCATACTTTTCAACACCTAGATTTTCCAAAAAAACTAACCGTTGAAAAGGTAATTGCCATTCTACTTCTAAACCTAAGTTCTATCCCCAAATTCCTCTCCATATTTCTCTTTCAGGTATGGAATGCATTTTTTATGCATTTCGTCCTTCGTTCGTCTCATATCCAATTGTAGAATCGGCTATGAGAGCCTCCTTTCCTTTTTCACAAAAGACAAAGATGGCTACAAATCTTGCTGAGCCTTCCGTATAGAAACAATACACTTTGAGGAAGCATTTATAACGTTTCGTCTTTAGGGATTTGACTGTTCGATACTTTATATTATTGTGCCGGCGGGTGACGAGGTGCATGTTATTTTGACACCTTCTCAATACATGAGCTGGGGTTTTCGACTCTCGACCACTTTGCGGCAGAGAGGTTCAACTTCTGTCTCCATTCGTATGGCCTCCGGTTCCTATAACTCCTCGAAGAGGAACATAGTTGACATTGAGCTTCATAGCATTTCTCCACTTTGAGCCTGTAAGAGTTTTCCTGTCATAAATAAGTTTGTTAGCACAATGGTTTGATTTAAAATGTGACACACCTATTCCCCACCACTTGCACTTACTCCAATCTTCAAATGACTTTTTCCTGAGAGACTGCCTAACTTTCTTCACTGATATTGAAGGTTTTATATTATCCGCATCGAAACCTAACAGGTTAGCACACTGTCGATCTTCGTCCTCTAAATAAAAATCGTCTGAAACGGCCAACAGGTACATTGGTTAGTTTTTGGGAAACAGACCAATGCTGAAGGGGAGTCTCCCACTAACACCGCATAATACCCGGGCTCCTGAATCACCGCGGTGCATACATCAAAGCAGAGCACGTGTTGGCTGGTAAACCTACCTACTATGGCCTTCACATCTTTTCGTGATATGATGTTTATAGATTCCAGTAGTGATAAGGGCAATTTCGCCAATGGCGCAGTTTGCAGTGGATATATCAAAGAAGAGAACCCATATCTGTTTATTATATTAATCTTCTGATCCGGTTTAAGGAGATTCGAATTAACTGTTTTTTTCTAGATTTCAATTCTCCCTACTTAAAGAATTATTATCAACTTCTGGCTCACCGAAGAAACGACAAGCAAGGTATTTGATTGTGTTTCCTTCTTCAATTTAACTTAATATCAATTTAAATATCACAATAAAAAATATCAAAGATAAAAATATTGAAAAAGCAATAAATGTAAATATTTAACGTGAAAGTAAGAAACAGCGTCCCTTTTCATACAGTCTCGTATATTTCATTTTTGGTTCTTGGAGCTTTTCGTGCTCTGCCATATCCATCAACAAATTAAAAAAAAACACATATGAAAGGAATGTAGAAACGAGGCAGAATCCTATGTGACAATTGTAAATTTTAATGTATTTTGGATGTGTATGTATTAAAAAAAAAATGTTTAGATGAATATAACAGAGCACTAAAAGCTCCGAAGACGAAAAGTAAAATAAATCAGAATGTATGAAAAATGATGTCCTCCCCTTCCTCGCCTTTAATACGGGGGTTTTCCCGGGCCAGGGAGTGTGGGCGGGAATTTAAAAACTCCTCCAGGCACCGGGACGCGAACTCGTGATTTGCAGTGCACACGCGTTAGCCCATTCGGCAACCCCGCCCACTTCACACAGCCTACCTATTAAATGTAAATATCCTGGTACAATACAGGTCTCCTTATAATAATCTAGGTACTAAAAAATATGCATTCGAATTTAGTTCATCCTCAAAATCTGCTTTATTCCTAATATTATACATAAAGTGGGATCCTACGAATTCCACTACTACTCTATTGCCAATTCTGATAAGTGGAAGCTAAATGCGAACTGAGACACGTCTATTGAATTTTAGTTAATATCTGTTTCGTTTAAATATTTAAAGTTTTTATAGGTATGAAAAGTAAACAACCATAACAGAACTCACCAAGATACTATTTTAAAATTTTATAAAAACGAACGATTTTATAAACGAAATAAAATGAAGGCTGGGGAAATGGGTTTCATTTTATCATTATTATATTTTATCAACTACATGTATAACTATGAAATTTAATTATATTATATAATTTAATTATAGACAAACAAGAGGCGTGGCCTCAGCTGATTTACCTCATAATAACATGAGGATGAGACTAAAAATGCGTTGGATGAGAGATCTCCTTCCTTAAACAACCTAAGTAATTGGAACAAGCTAGAGAAGAGGTACTGCTGAGTACTTTCTTTCCCCATGCCTGTCATATCATTATTTCATGTATCGCCATCACATCAATGAGATGTATATAGATATATCAATGAGTTGTGTTTCCTCAATAACCCTGGACATTTTTCCATGATGTGACTTCCTGTTTAAAATAATAACCTTTAGATGTCGCAGCGTTCTATTTGGGCCGCTTGGGCAACCTGCCAACCTCCTCCATTGAAATTTAGGAGATGGTTCTTCAAAGTTTTTGTATAATCGTAGTTTAATAATCTATTCTTTTGCCGCTGCTTGGCGATCAATAATTAATTGACAAAAAGGTTTTAAGACATTTTAATGAAGATGTTCAGCAAAATAAAATTTTCTTTACGTTAATTTTTTTTACCTTAAGGTCAGTATAATAAATAATCACATATAGTTTTGATTATTATTTATCAGGTAACGTTTCAAGAAATATCTGTCCACTTCTTTTGCACCTATAATAATACTCATAAGAGCTAATATCATAAATATATCAATATACATCGTAAGCAAGTTAACATAATGAATGTGAATATTTTACAGTCCTAGAGTTAAAGGCCAAAATGTGGCATTACTTTAACTGATGCTGTATCTAACTTGTACTTCAATTTTATTGTGTATGTCTCAAAGTTTTTTTTTAATAATAACAATAATAAATTTATTTATCGGGAAATTATATAAATTGCCTTTTGGCATATTTTGTAAATGTGACGTTAGCGAACCTCCTCTCCAGGATTAGCGTGAATGCGTGACTGGAGAAACCTTCCAGTGTAGGCACTCCTAACGTGAGTCTTGTTATGTCTCAAAGTGAATGGGTATAATCAACGATGTTGCATCGCTAGGACCCATAATTACCTCGATCTAAGCGGAAACCGAAAAAGAGACGGTCTTGGCGGCTTTCGAAATGCGCCATTTTGGATTCTGGCCACTTTTAAAAAAAAAGGAGGTACAAGTTTGATACAATACAGACAATTTTCTTGAAATAATACACCGTTTCGGCCCACAATTCTATTGCGAATAATTGAAAAAATCGGATTCTGAGAATGAGTTGTTTTTAATAATCATGCTTTGTCATTAATCATATCATAACTTTAACTCTTCGACCAGACACGTGCCCATGAGTTTTTATCGGCTAGAACCAATTCCTCAGACGTTCCACAGTACGTTATCCTAGACTATTATTCGAGAGAAGGATGACTTAGACGCAGTTAAAATGAAAAGAAATACTTTAAACAAATGGCTGAAAATACTCCAACTTCTTTTTTACACCGAAATTGCAAGCAGACAAAATACTCATACCGACTTAAATCTTCATAATCTGTTTAGTCCGAAATTTAAGGAACAACAACAGCAGACCTCTGGTACATGAACAACAAACTTTTACATACCGACTTCCGACAACCAACTATCTTCCATACATTCTTACTCTTTACTCAAGAGTTTATATTAAATTACACGGACACAGCAAACTTACAATCAATATAACCACGTTCGAGATGCCCATCAGGAGGTGACCGAAATGGAACTGAATAAGAGATTTCATTTTCTGATTTCACCGTCTGACTCGACACCGTTTCATTTTCTGACTCGACACCGTCCACAACACTGCAATAAGATTATGCACCGGGGCGTTTAGATCCTCTCCCGTTGAGAGCCTATACGTCGAAAGTGGAGAACCGAGCTTAGCTTTAAGAAGAGACTATCTTACTCTAGTTTACGCCTCATCTGTAATTTCTAAACCGGATCACCCTAACCATAGTTTGCTTACCAGCATCAACACCAACCAAGTGTATTACTCATCTGGCATTACGGAGAGAACCCACAAACTACTTATACAATTAGACTTCAGACTGGAAAATATAATGACAATAGACGACGCTTTTTTCTACCAATGGAATAACTCTTTCATAAAAACAGATACGTCTCTAGCTAAGAAAATAAAAACTGACAACAACCAATTCGTCAAAAAACGCCTTTTTACATAAATGAAACACAAATACCTCGGACACATAACCCTTTATACAGATGCGTCAAAAACAGATAGTGACGTTGGATGTGCAGTAATACTGAAAGACCAGTGCCTCAAATTCAATTTGTCCCAAATAAACAGCGTCGTCACTGGCGAACTATTCGCCATATATCAGGCTTTGTTATTACTAACAGGAAAAAACATAAAAAATGGCCTTATAGTTACAGACTCTTTAAGCTCATTAATGACCATTGCCGAAGGGAAAGCCGACAATGCCATTTCCAGGAAAACCAAAAACTGCCTCTGGGAAAAGAAGGAGTCGTCGGACAGAGACATCGTCCTCGCATGGGCACCCTCACATTGTGCCATATCTGGGAACGAAGCTGCAGACAGAGCTGCGAACCTGACAAGAAGAAAAACTAATGGAACCACAATGATCAATTTAACGACCACTGCTGACTGGAGATTGGAATGCAAAAAAATCCTAAATGAAAAATGGCAATTCAAGTGGAACCAATCTACGAATAAAGATACCAAACCGTGGACGACCTCTTTCAGAAAGAACAGAAAAGAAGAAACAATTTTAATTCGGCTTAGAATTGGACATGCAGCCTTTACCCATGGCTACCTAATGAGAGGCCTGGAAGCACCATTTTGTAAAACATGCAACACATCACTTGTGTAAGTGATGTGTTGCATGTTTTGTTGTAACAACTTGCAGACTATACTCTGACACCAGAACAAAACATAATATACCTTCCAACATATCTGAAGCACTTTCAGATGACGAAGAAAAGATACAAAAAGTGTTTGAATTTATAAAAGACATTAAATTTTTACACCTAATTTGATTACATCTAAAACCAACTAATGACCCGATCGGGTAGATGCGGAATGTAACAATAAATAAATTTTCTGATTTAATGAAGTAAAATTAGATCAAGAGGAAAAGCTGCTGGGTATTCTTCGAGCACTCTTAAAATGTCATTATTACCTACAATAATAAATCTGGAGATTTTCGTTAGAAATTTTCAAGTAAAAACGTAAAATTTTCTCTTGCAAAGTTGAAGGAAGTCGGTGTGAGAGTGAACATAAGAGGTCAAAAGTGATATGCACCGAAAAATATGAAACTGAAGTATTTTGGATGTTGCTCAGGAGTTTGATAGAGTCTGGCACCAGGGTCTTCTCTTTAAACTTATACTGTCATACACGTACTATCTTATCCTTTAATCTTTCCTCTTCGACAGATTTTTTTCAGTTCTGCAGGGCTCGGAAGTGTCTTCGGTTCGTCCAATCTTGGCAGGAGTTCCCCAAGGTTCAATACTAGCCCCTCTACTTTCGTTATATACACTAACAATATACCTATTGACGATGAGATCTTGACAGCTACATATGCAGACGATACAACAATCCTCACAAAACATCAAGACCCTACACAGGCCTCACTAACTCTACAACATCACTTGCTTAAACTACAAGATTGGTTCACAATATGGAAAATTCAACTTAATCATGACAAATCCAAACATATAACATTTACTCTTCGAAAAAACACCTGTCCTCCAGTTTATATTGACAACAATCAAATTCCTCAAATGAACACGGTACTTTACCTTGGACTTACCTTCCACAGAAGGACGACATGGGGCCCACATGCTAAAATGAAATCTATGACACTTAACAAACGACTCAAACTACTTTACTCTCTTTTTGCCAATATTCAAAACTAAAACTAAATCAGAAACTGAATACATATACATACTTACTTAAGCCCATATGGAAATACTCATCACAAATATACGGCATCGCTAAAAAGACCTACCTACTTCAAACGTTCCAATCAAAATTCTTGCGATTTTTAACAAAAGCACTTTGGTACGTGACTAACAAAACTCTACTTACTGACCTCCACTTTCCAACAGTTGATCAACATATAACGACCCTATATCAACGATTTTACACAAATTTAAATAGACATAATAACAGACTTATAAGAGACACGGCCACAGCTGACATACCTTATAACATGAGGAGGAGACTAAAAAGGCGTTGGATGAGGGATCTCCTTCCTTAGACAACCTAAGTAATTGGAACAAGTTAGGGAAGAGATACTGCTGAGTACTTTCCTTCCCTATGCCTGTAATGTCATTATATCATTATCGCCATCACATTTGCTGATTGTCAAATTATTGTTGACAGGCGCAAATACATATTTTATAGAAAAAAAAAGAAAAAAAAAAGAAATGATGCTAATGAAGGTTTAAAGAGAAAAAAAAAACTAATGACATATACTTGGTATATACGTTTCTTAGGTAATTCTGTTTGGCCTCCTGAAAGCCTGGAACGGCGAAGAGGTAAAACGACCCTCGAAATGAAAATAAGAGACAAGATGATTGGGGAAGAGAAGGCCCCTCCTGAGGGATAGAGGACACTCGAGCTTAATAAGGCATTAATAGAACAACAAGTTGTCCCCCCTCCTCTCCTCCTGGTATTACACTCCAATCACAATGCCAACCTCTCCACCCATTCCTCAATCTCAGTCTGGTTTATTTTATTTTTATCTCTCTCTCGTCGATCATTATCGCACCTTCGATCCGGGTTTGAGTCATTATTGTAAAAATAGGAGCGAGAAATTCTCAATTAAATCTTCTCTGCATTACATCAGTATCCTTAAAAGTCTACAAATTGAAGCATGCTGAAGAACTTCTTTTTTGTCTTTTACCATTTATTTGCAGCAGTCAACTATTAGTTCGCGGTACAGATCTCTTTTTATCAAATCATTAACATCCGGATGAAACTTCGTAAATAGCTTCATCTCATTGTAACCTACAACTATTTTATTTACGAAAATTCTTGGACTTGGGGCGTTTTTAATCTGGTGGTCTTCAAACTTTGTCTATTTAATGACGTACTAAAAACTCCTAAATACTCATTTGGTTTCCACTTGAATCGTAAGATTTACGATACGTACAAATACGTACTCAAATATATATTGAGCTTTTTGGCCTATATAATCTCGTTATTTTGACAATTTGGGGGTGTAGGTCACGCAAAACGGCTCAATATTATTGAAGGCCACTTTTTTTTTTTACTTTGTGCCGAAGTTATCTTAGGATTCATATGGAAAGAAGATCAGTATTTACTATTTTTTAGTACCTAATTAAATAAAAAATATTTGCCGACCTCTAGATTGAAAACGCCTCAATTCCGAGACTTTTCGTAAATATAATAGTTGTAGGTTACGATGAGAAGAAGCTATTAAGAAGTTTCAGCCGATTTTAATAATTCGATAAAAAGGGGTCTTACCACGGACTATATAGAATGTTGGCAAGCAGGAAATGATCTTTTCTAAAGTTTCGTGTTATATTATGTATTGTATTATTTTATTATCTTATAGTGTATATAGTCATGCATACATGTCTTTATAGTTACTCAGCAAGTGTATTCATTTCATTATATCTATTATGTCCAAAAAAAAAAAGATGAATTTTTCCTTAAGAAGGCAGTTCTTTCATTAATCGCAATATAATAATATTTTACATTATATCTATTGATTTCTGCGACGAAACTTATATTGGAATACAGCTCCTGAGATTTTGTAGTGTTTTATGAGAGATACTGTATTGACTCTTCGCTAATCTATCTTTCATACTGATAGGGCCTAGGAGATATGGAAATGTTATCCGCCTTGCTGTCAGTAGAAGACTATTGCATTGCCTTGTGTTAAATCATGTAACAGCAGGGCCTACAGCCGCTGTATGGAACGAGGGAAGGAATAATCCCATCTATTTTATAGGGATTGCCTACAGCCAGGGGGGACCAAGGGACCCTCGCTATTTTTATAGACTCTGTTTCTGGTTGAAAACTCCATATTTCTCCATATTTCCTAAGGTATGATAACAATAATTTATTTTTATTAAATAAATATTTCTAAATGTTGTAACTGTATATTCCAATAGGAGAAGTCTATATGCTTAATATATATATATATATATATATATATATATATATATATATATATATATATATATATAATATATATATATATATATATATATATATATATATATATATATAGGTCGGTAACTCGTGTCTAGGAAAAAAGGAAAATAAGAATAACAAATCGTGGTTTGATGAAGATTGCTTAAACATGTGTGAAAAAAGAAAAGCCGCTAAATTAAAAGCTCTAAATAATCCTAGCGAAGACAATCTGGAATACTTCCGAATCTCAAAGAACGAAACGACAAAATTGCTCAAAAATAAAAAAAGGGAGTATCTTAAAAATAAAATAATTGAAATAGAAACTAACAGAATCGAAAATAACGTAAGAGACATGTACAAAGGTATAAACAGATCACGAAAATATGTAGGGCCCGTAACGTCTGGAATTAGGGATTATAATAACAATATTCTGACCGATCCGGCTGACATATTGAATATGTTTAAGGACCACTTTGACAATAATTTAAGTACGGGAAATTATGATCTGTGTCCTCCTTCTGAGTACCAGAGTGCTGAACCGTTAATAGAAGGACCAAGTAAAAAGGAAGTTGAAGTAGCTATCGGAAAATTAAAATCATATAAAGCAGCGGGAATCGATAATATTCCTACTGAACTAATTAAGGCATGCGGAGAAGCTGGAGTTTCTAAAATACATCGGTTGGTTAAAAAGATCTGGGTGAACGAGAAATTACCTGAAGAATGGAAAGAATCTATTCTTATTCCGATTCTCAAAAAGGGTCCGAGGACGGATTGTACTAACTATCGAGGAATTTCACTCCTTCCGGTATGTTATAAAATATTCACTTTAATCATAACCAGTCGAATCACGGAATACGCCGAGGAAATTATCGGAGACTACCAATGCGGATTTAGACGGAATCGTTCGACTATTGATCAAATATTTTCTTTACGGCAAATATTAGAGAAAAAATTGGAGTATAACGGTATTGTTCACCAGCTGTATATAGATTTTAAAAAGGCTTACGATTCTATTGACCACCAGAAACTGTATAATATTCTAATCGAGCAGGGGATTCCAAAAAAACTAGTAAATCTAGTCAGGATGTGCTTGACGGAGACACTCAATAAAGTTAGAATCGGTAATAATTTGTCCGAAAAATTTGAGGTTCGTTCGGGCTTAAAACAGGGGGATTCTCTTTCGCCTGTCCTATTCAATTTGGCATTAGAACATGCCATTAGGGAGGTAATGCGAACCGAGAAAGGGTTGGATCTGGGCGGGACAACATCCGTGCTGGGCTATGCTGATGATCTGGTACTGTTAAGCGAAGACGTTGAAACTATAAAACTAAATACGACAACGTTAATGAAAGCCGGGAAAGAACTAGGACTCGAAATAAACGTGGATAAAACAAAATATATGGTTAGCTGCAAAAATGGCGATACTACTGGTGATATCGATATAGATGGTAATATGTTTGAACAGGTAGATAAATTTAGGTATCTAGGTTCTACGATAACTAGAAAAAACGAAATTGAAGAAGAGATTAAGGTTAGACTGAAGGCGGGGAATGCTTGTTATTTTTCTGTGACAAAACTACTTAGTTCGCGCCTCTTGTCCCGAAACTTAAAAATTAGAATCTATAAAACAATTATCTTGCCTACAGTTCTTTATGGATGCGAAACTTGGCCGCTTACATTAAGGGATGAGCAGCGTCTTAAGGTTTTTGAAAATAAAGTATTGCGTAGAATATTCGGACCGAAGAAGGATGAGTTAACCGGAGAGTTCAGACGGTTACACAACGCCGAATTGCGTGAGATGTATCCGGGTAATATAATTGATGTAATTTCATCACGGCGAATCAAATGGGCTTGTAAAGTTGTTGGGCTTAGTAACGAGAGAATTCCTAAAAGGTTAATATTTGCTGAGCCGAATGGTAAGCGTCCGAGGGGTAGACCGAAGCGAAGATGGGAAGATTGCATTAAAGCCGATCTGAAGGGACTGGGTTTGGACGGCGAACGGTGGAGGGAGGTGTGTAACAAGCGATTGGTGGTGTCGGCATCGAACCTTCGGGTTCGCTAAGCCTTATTATTATTATTATTATTATATATATATATATATATATATATATATACTTGATAGATGTTTATAAAGTAACGAGTTATGACCTCTGAAAAAAATAGAAAACAATACATTAAACAACATGGAAAACAATAACTGCTTAAATATAATTAAGTATCATAGCAATAAAGATAATTATAATCTGTATTTTTAATGTAATACCGTCATAGTCCGTGGTACAGACCCCTTATCATCGAATTATTAACATCCGCCTGAAACTTCGTAAATATTTTCATCTCGTAGTAATCTACAACTATTTTATTTACGAAAACTCTTGGAATTCGGGTGTTTTCAATGTGGAGGAGGGCAAACTTTCTCTATTTAATTAGGTGCTAAAAAGTCGTAAATACCCATTTTTTTTCTACTTGGATCGTAAGATAATTTGATCACATAATCCAGAAAAAAAGGTGGCCTTCAAAAATATTGAGCCGTTTGGCGTGAAATGGACTCCTAAATTGTCAAAATAACAAGGTTGTATGGGACAAATAGCCCAATATTTTTGTAGGCTACCTTTTTTATCGATTTATTGTTCAAACTATCTTACTATTCATGTAGAAAGAAAATGGGTATTTACGAGTTTTTAGTAAATAATTTAATAAACAAAGTTTGCTGACCTCTAGATTGAAAACGTCCCAATTCCGAGAATTTCGTAAATAAAATATTTGTGGTTTACGATGAGAAGAAGCTATTTATGAAGGTTCAGGCGGATGTTAATAATTAGATGAAAAGGGGTCTGTACCACGGACTATTATTAACTACCTAGAAAAAAAAATAACCATTAACAATATAATATGCGTAATGTCATTCAGCGTTATTTTTTTAAAGACGTTTTGAAGGAACTTGATCGAAAATGAAATAAATTCGTTTTCAAGATAATAAAGTTCAATGAACTTCAACGTTTTCATACCTCCTCGTTATTTGTTTTTTTTTTTTAAATCTTGCCCTCCGATTTAAATAGAAAAAAAAAACAATTCGAACCTATTAAAAAGTTTTTGAGTTTAACTTACTTCCAAAAGTATGATGTTCTAATCGCAGCGATTACATGCCCCAAACTACATACTTTTATAGAGGTACAAAAACCACATTAATGGTATTATTTTTTAGTCATTGAGTATATCATCCAGTATTTGGTATATTTATCTTTCGAAACGCTTATACCGTACTAGTAGAAGATTTATAGGTCTGTAAGCATCATGGATTGTGTACTTCTTTGTAGTTTTTGTGTTTAATTTTGGTTAGCAAGTTTTACCATTGGAAACTCACAGAAAAAAAAATGTATTTGCATTACATGTCCTCTCTCCACTGGTTTTTAATATCATTTAAGTGGCTGGGAGATATATACTGGAGTCCTGCTTTGCCTTCCACATGAGTAGGACAAAGTTTCCCTCGGCTCATGGGGCATTGCTCATAGGTATATATATATTTATATTATATTATATATATATATATATATATATATATATTATATATATATATATATATATATTTTTTACTTATTCTTTTTAGTTATTTAAATTATTTTCTTTTATTATTACATACTGTATGAATGAACATTTGTCCTAATAATTGTCGTCCTTCAATGTGGCAGAATATATTTTTATTCAATAAACTCGTTCAAACAAAATCGTTACATTGTTGACCCTCCTCTATTATATTTATTTGGGACCTTTTGTTGCCCCTACTCCCTATGGCTAAATGTTTGCATTATATTATTTTAATGTATTATACTACATTTATCTTTCAACTTTGTCTGCAGACTAAAATAAAAAAAAAATAGTGTTTAATTTTTAAAAATGGTATTATGTTTTTTCGGAGATGCTTTGCCTCCCTGTTCAGCATTAATGTCCCATTATTTTGGAGTAAGTCCAAATAAGGTTGTTAAATGATTAAGGATAAGTAGGAATTAAAATAAATGAAACTGAAATTCCTCAAGATTTTATCCGAATATAAGTCGTTCACGAATTCACATCGAACCATCACTTTCAGAAGAAAATTTCAGAAAAATCCGTGACCTATATTTTGGTAAATAGGTGTAATAAGAAACTTCATGTAAACATTTTTACTGCAGTGAAATCGTGATTGCATACAAGTTTAAAAAAGGAGATCCTTACAAATATGTAAGAATATATTTAAACAACAAAACAAAAATAGTTTATTAACAGATATCTTTACTGAAATACCGAACTATATGCTGAGTTATAATATTATCAAAATGATGCATGAGTCGAGTTTGCTGAGAATAAAGACAACGCAGTCGAAGGCCATTAAGACGTCAGTGGCTGGAAGGGAATGCATTATTAGGGGAGGAGGCGATGTGGGCCGAATGTATGTAGCCTTTCGTGACTGACCTAGGGGGGCCCATCTTTTATTGAAGTAATCTAACCCTGCGATGCTCTTCCTTTGTCTGCGGCTAAATTGTGCCATGACATCACAAATTACTGAGCCGAGCTCCGGCCTTGCATTTTTAAACTTTACATAATGTATCAGGCGGGACCCTGCCGGCTGTAATTGTCCTTATCAACCCTTTCTTCTTCTTAATGGTCCATTTCCCTCATTCACTTTAAAGTTCTGAAATTCCTAAAACGTTTTTTTATTTACTTTAACATATTTTATCTTCCATAAAATTATATAAGTTGAAAGTTATCTAAATAATTATAATTTTACATTCTCAACAATTTGTGGTAGAGTGTTTGATACTTTCCTTCTTTTTATCAGTTCATTTAAACCTGTCTACGTACTGGAAGTAAATAGGTCATCTGTAAATGATGTTTCTTGCAATCATTTTGCCGTAAAGGGTTACTAGATATAATATTTAACAGCTGACGAACACAATTAAATATTCTACATGTTAAATAATAAAAAGAGCGTTGTTATAATCGTTTAAACAAATCATTATTAACGCATCTTTATTTATTAGCCCATAATACCAAAAACAACTGGTAGAATAGGGGGCGTGACTTCGACTATACTGCACTACTCAACTGCCTTGCTGAACAAGTATCACAGAACGCCTTTGATGTTATTCATCCATACACGACTGTTTTACTGCATATGGTACGGATATATGATATATACATACATATAATATATATATATATATATATATATATATATATATATATATATATATATATATATATATATAGATATATTCACTTATTTATATTTCTAACTTGATTAATATTTTCATCACTATTGAACTTAACATTTCATTAACATTTCAGGAATTTCTTTTTCAGATGACCTTTCTTTTTTTTATTTAATCATATACTATGACTGGTGTGAATAGAAGTATGAAGAAAAAAAAAATCGTATTCAACTTTAATGTACTTTTTGTTATTATTATTTATTATCCTTTTATTTATGAAGATAATGTATTATTACTATTATACTTTCTTTATTAATACTCATTCTTACACTTTTACGGATTTGTTTTTATTTAATTTATTTACTTTTTTACGTTGTTTAGAATTTTTATTTACTTGTATAGATATATATTTTTTTAATGGATATCTGTAGCTGTAATACTTATTATTGCCCTTTGGTGTGTCAGATTGTATTACTACTCAATAAGTAAATAATTTATTCTAGATGTAATATATCAATAGATAAGGTGTATTCTAATTGTAGGTAATTCTAGTTTAAAATAATAATTTTTCTGATTTTTTTTTTCAAAAAAGCTTTTATTTTACGGTTACTGGTAATGTCACAATTATTTTATTCTGTTTAAATTATTTATATCGTTACCTGACTCAGCGTGGAAATACCTTCGAATCAATAAATATGTCCTAAACTACTAAGATAATCTATTCTGAATGAGAAGAAAATATTCCATTATTTTAAATTTAATTAACAGTATTCTAGGTTGATTTTTTATTTCCTGAGTTCAGTATGCATGTTGTTTTAATATGCATAAAATTTTTCTTTGTTTTATGTTTTTTTATAAATATGAAATTAACAAATTTCCATTTTTGTGGTCACGAAATCCTAGATCAATCACGATTATTTCTCGCTTCTCGGTAAAATATATTCCTCATGAAAAGGAATACTTTAATTTTTATAAGATTAAGAGCAGACTCGTTTCACTATATGAGCCTTAGACATACAGATATCTTCCCTTCAGCTAGCACAGTGAGATATACAGGAGTGATCCGAGCCACGTTCTACTGCAAGATTTACTGCTTTGTCTACTGCTTCATCGCCTGCAACATCCTAGGGTGAGGGCACCCACGCAATCACACCTCTACCACGCGAACCCTGCATTTCGTAGATGAACTCGTATAAATTCCGGTCGATGGGATTTAAGGTTAATCTATCGGCATTGGCACAGAAACGATTCCAGTAAACTATTAACTATACAGAATCTACAATGTATGCCTAGATCATATAGAGTTTGGTTTGAATTATGCGAAAAAAATAAATATATTTCACAGTATTAGAAAAAGGAAGAACCTACTTTCTTTCGCTATCAATCTCGATTTAGCCCCATGTTAAATATTTATGAATATATTTTATAACCGCTTCAAGTGTGAGTCAATATAACCGAACAATACCTAAAAAAAATCCTAATTTATGCTCTGATTTTAACAAGATGATACACGAATAGCAGGTTTCAGGGCGAGTTAGGGGAGCTTTTAGTCCAGTCATTGAATAGCAAAACGGGCTTGTAAAGTACATGAAGGATGGACAAGAAATTGACTCTGGGGACATTTAGGAGGTAAACATACTAAAAGTCCCCGCTCCTATCCCTTTCTACTTCATGGTGGGAGGGAGAGCGCCGCAAAAGTATTTTTTTTCAGAGTATCTCATATATCCCGTCTTACGGAATATAAGCTGGTCTACGGAATTTGTATTTTAATACTTCTTTTAGTGAATTTATTTGATGTATATGGTTTAAAGAAATGAAAATTTTGTCTGTTTGTGGTACAATAACTTTCCTTTTCGGTTTCAACTTTATTGAAGTCAACTATAAAATTATCATTTCCAATAACATATAACTTTCCATTTTTCCATTTAATTTCACACTAATCTATAGAAATTAAATCCTTATCACTTTTTGCATGTATTTAAATTCCTATTTCTTTCTCTTGGAAAACCAAAAATAGTTACTTGTTTTTAAAGACATAACACCGATAGTAAGTGTATAATGTGATTTCTCAATGGGATTTTTTTTTAATAAATCGACAATGTATACCTATAAACAAACTATGTATGTAATTGTTTAAATATAATATTGGATATAGAGTTATTAAAATACAGTAAATGTATTTAAGGTTATAACCATATGTTTAGCCCATCTATGAAATATCTTTATATTTCACTTCTTCTTTCACACAAGTACAATGAAATAGTTTTTTTTTTTAACAATGGCATTGGCTTGATTCAGTGGATTTCAAAACCTTTTTTTAAACTTAAAAATAATTATAAATGTTTACATTTGGTTAAGAAATTTCATTTCATTTCCTTGGAACATGTAGTTTCCGTTAAATAATATTAGTTTTCAGAAATTATTATTTATATATATATATATATATATATATATATATATATTTTTTTTTTCTATGTTAGATATTGTTTTTTCTGAAATTCTCAGCTTTCCTACGATATATGATACACACACATTCAGTCTGTTATTTCTGGAAATTCATTTTAAATCTAAAAACACATTTTTCCTTTTTTATCTTTTAGCCAATTAACGAATTCTTTTATACTTTATATTCACCCATTTTCTATTGTTAATGATGATAAAAGACGGTTCATTTTATGAAATAAACCATATTTAAGGTAATTTAGAGGAAGGCATATTAAACATGGGACATTTAACCTCTGTAAGGTGACATCAATGTGGATAACACCTAATTGATCTTAAAGACCACTTAATGATTTACTGAAATACCGAGTTTGATCAAAATCGTTAGAGCCGATTTTGATTAAATCGTAAAAATGTGTAACATCGTTGATATAAAGTGCCACTTCCGGTTAGTCGATTTTCAGAAAAAAGTTGCCGTTACATCTCGTGGATAAACCTATCTTAAATAAGTAATATCAGATTTTTTGTTTTTGAGCTAGACAGTAACCTACACACACACACACACACAGAAATTTATTTATTTGGCGGCAAATACATGTTATTCACTTAAAGATTTTTTCTTAATTAAAATTTTATTTATCTTAACAAGGTGCTACCTTCTCCAAAAAAGAAAAAAAAACAACTATAAACAAATAAAAATATAAAGATAGATCCTGGGTTGGGGACTCTTAGATCTTGGGGTTAAACAATCATAAAGATTCTCGTCAAAAGCTTTGCAGACATTTATACAATAACTTGCTGCGTCTTTAGTATTTTAAATATATATATACAGATCTAATATATGCAAAACTTGGTGGGACTTGGGAGGCCTCAAAACGTGTATTTCAGTGAAATCTCAGATTCGAAAATTTTCACGATCGCAATACTTTCCCTAACTATATATAGATAAGGGAAAGTAATATTAATACATAACCTTTTTATATTTTCACTAAATATTCATTTTCAATATTCACCTTGTGCTCATTAGAAATCTTTTAATGTTGGATTTCAAGATTTCATTACTTGTTTTGAGCAATTATTATTTTAATTTTTCTTTGATTTTTACAAGCGTTACTAGGTTGTGGATATCGAAGTCACTCTTATAAAGAATTATACTGAATCTAGGAAAATAAACAGAAACATTGGTACACGGGAATGTTAAAAACTGAAGCCAGTGAGATTTAAATTTAATATTTTTTGGAAATTATAAAATTAGTTTATAAAAATAGTTTTAACTTTAGGTTTTAAGAAGAAGAACTACAGTGCGATCAAAATGCTTTAATGCTACGAAAGTCTATTTTAAATTTTCAACTTTAATGTAATCGTTGAATTAAAATGACCTGTAAGATCCTAGATATTATTTATTATTGTTATTTTTTTTAGACTTCAAGATTTTCACTTTTGGAATAATAATTATTAATTTACTGAAATTTCATTTATTAATAGAGTTCTCGAATGGTCATTAGTTCTTACTATTGTTTATAATTTACAGTTAGTTGATTAAGTTCAATAAAATACCAGGAACATTAATACAGGTGTAGTTGAGAAAGGAGGTGATACTAAAAATAGCCGACCGCGAGCTACAGTATTAAACAGGACTCTAATATCGACTGCCCTTAGGACAATAGAGCCAGCCTTTGCAATGGATATCTGGCTCTATATAAAGCTCCGTATTGCATCACATCCTTGTCTCTATTAAATATTTAATTGCTCAACATAATATTTTGCTGTATAAATTAAATTTAATTGATTGACACTTCGAATTAATGGCGTACGTATATCTCTAAACAGCTCTCAAGACGTTTGTTCGATTCTCCTCCACAAAGCAATTAGGAAATATTGTAAGTAGTGAAGTTCAACATTAACTAAAAATACAATAAGTCTATGTGCATTGGTATAATGTTGTGGACAGACTTTTACAGAAAGTACTCTTTGGTAGCAATCCAATTATTGTTCTACAATATACTAGGAGTTCCTGCGCCCATCTTCTTTTCATCAGTGAGGCAGCTTACGGTACCGGTTGACACTTGTCTTGGGCTGAAGGTTGACACAGTATTTTGAAAAAAAAATGTTATTTTAGAATTAAATTATATATATATATATATATATATATATATATATATATATATATATATATATATATATATAGAGAGAGAGAGAGAGAGAGAGAGAGAGAGAGTGATGTTGTAAGCCAACATTTATAATAAATTTCGGAAATAGAGATGTTCTGTTGCTAATAATTGACTACAATATTCTCCACTTGCTAATCTAGACTCAAAAAAAATCATAGGAATATGCAAAAAATTTAGATTTCTGATTTAAAAAAGTATTTAGTCTTCATATCTGTAATACCATAAACATCTATAATCTCATCAAATCTGTTTTTTGTCACTTTCATAACAGTTGACAATCTCAGTATGAAGAGAAACAAAAAGTATTACTCCCAATTATTATTATTATTATTATTGGTTATCGTAACATGTTTGTAGAAATATAATGACCACGATATGACTATTATCATTTATGATCAAAAATTAATATTAATCAAAATTAAAATCATCAAACGATATTTAAAAATTTTGTTTGGATTTTATTTTTTTAATTCTCGAT
Organism: Nezara viridula; assembly: GCA_928085145.1. NCBI lineage: Eukaryota > Metazoa > Arthropoda > Insecta > Hemiptera > Pentatomidae > Nezara > Nezara viridula. The sequence goes on along the minus strand of OV725077.1, from coordinate 44,242,651 downwards.
TTCAAACCCTGTATGTAACTGCAGGGTCTAGGAAGCAATAAATAGGCCATAATTAACTGATAAGACGCATGTATCATCAGCAAAAGTGGTAAATGTGGTGTTAGGATGAGTTGGATTATCAACTGTATAAACTGTGTAGACAATGGGACTGACGATATAACCTTAGCAACGCCAGCGGAATAAGAAAAGAGAGATGAATAGACACAACTGTGGTATACCATGATCATCTGCTTGAGACTCGATTTTAATGCGCAGATAAATTATATAAGTTAATCAAACGCCTTAAGTATAGAATGACAAAAGAGCTTTACGTTATATTTCCTTAATAATAACACCTATCTATAACCAATGTCCAAGAGACAGATTGTTGTAATACCCAATAAATAAATAATTAATAATATCATTTTTATACATTAACTGAGAGTTCATCTGTGTTCATATCCATTACATCCATCGATAAAAATTGGGACCAGTGCAACCTTCGAAAATTCGATTTATAAAGACAGATTAAAACACATTTCATACACTCATCGACTTGAATCTTTTTTGCCTATATTCCGATAGTGTCTGAATTCTTCAGACCGATACAGTAAAATTCCTTGAATGACGCCAGTACATCAAAAAGAAAGAAAAAAAAACAGGAAAAATCAAATTCAGTCTATGACATCACATAAGACTAATCTAATTGTTTCAAGACGTATGGTTATTTTAAACACTTATCTAAATATGTAAATGCACTACTAAGCTTCATACATATCGGCACGAGACAGCCACTAATCTACCATGGAGAATTTTTCTAGATGATAACACTGAAGAGGGAACCAAATATAACCAGTTTATCAACAATTCAAAAGACACAGAATTTACACAAAATAAGGACTTGAAGATTTTTTTTTTTTATTATTTTAATGGAATTTACAACTGTATTACATAGAGAATACAATAAGTAAATGTGAAATTGGTAACATGGCATGTACAACATGAAAAGAAACTACCCATTGGTAGAACTCAAATCAAAGTTCTATATTAGAAGATCCCGAGGCCATCTTCTTTTCAGACGCCTCGGAGGGTTATCAGGGATCGAGGAGGAAGCAAGGTTTGAAACGAGAGGATTCGGATGGTTCTGCAATTTGTTATAGAAGGACAGGTATCTGGATTGGGCCAAATCGGAAACATATGGAACATTAAGGTCTTTATAGATGATTTTATTTGTGACAAAGTAAGGAGCGTTGAGGATTTTACGAAGGATTTTGGATTGGATACGAGAGGAATTCGATGGTTTAGTGGAGGCCCAAAGCTCAATTCCGTAAGTCCAAATAGGTCTTATTATTGTCATATATACGAGTCGTTTATAATTGATTGAAAGCTTAGATCGTTTGTCTAGTAAGTGCTGCAGTAGTCGAAAACGTCGGGCGGTTTCTAGTCGTTTCAGTCTGGTATGGGGGTTCCAAGTGAGTCGTTTGTAAAGGTGGAGTCCTAAGTAGCGGATTTGCTCAACAGGAATAAGTGGAGTATTATTGAAGGATACTGTAGGACAAGAAGTCATAGGTTTACGACGGAGGGTAAAGGTGATTTGATGGGATTTGTTGGAATTTATTTTTATTCTCCAATTTTTACACCATTCTTCAAGGCTTGTGATATGTGATTGAAGAGTTTGGGATGCAATTAAAGGATCGTTATTAACTGATAGGATACACGTGTCATCGGCATAGGTGGTGATGACAGTGTTGGATTTTGTTGGGATGTCAGCTGTATAAACAGTGTAAAGGATAGGACCTAGGATACTACCTTGAGGAACACCGCCAGACTGAGTAAAACGAGATGATTGATTGATAAGCATTGTTATGATTGACCTTGAAGAAGATTTTTATTTTAGAATTTTTGTCTATCCATAAATGTTTGGTTCCATCCAATATGGTAGCCAACAAAGATTAACCAATCCGTGGTAAGCTATCCTACTTTTTAACAAAAGAGTTGTATTCCGAACAGAGCAATAGTGATTTTATTATTTTACATATTATAATGATATACGGGTGCCGGAACTGTTTATGGTGTACACTGGTGGGGGTAACTATTTCGGTAAATGAACAACATTGCCAACCCCTCACGGCTATATTGAGGTTGCTGCCGCGTACTTACCAGAATTCCCACTCTCACTAAGATTCATTTCTCGCGACCGCCGAGAAATGAAAATTAAGCGACCCAAGTGGGAATCGAACCCATTACGATCAAAACCGGACACTCTGGGACCCACACTCCAACGTGCTTGGTCATCTCGTCCTAAATAATCATATAACATCTATAATACAAAATATTTGATGTATAACTAATACATACTGATAATATACCTTATATCTATCTATGTTTTATTTGCCTTTATATATATATATATATATATATATATATATATATATATATATATATATATATATATATATATATATATATATATTTATCTTGATCAACTATAATTACTATAAACTAAACTTAAAAGTGTAATTCTAAATTTCATTAATAAATATTACAAAAGAAGTAGAAGGATTCTAAGTCAAGTCTACTCTAGAAGAACAGCTTTCATTGAAGTGCCCCTAAAAAGTACTTTGACCTTTCCCTTTATGCCCTCGGCTTTTCTCTGAATTTCTCGGATTTATTTTTCTTGACCTTGAATATGCTTTTTACTTCAGCAGCTTCCTTTATTTTTCCGAGGATCAAAGAAGTCACTTTGAGAAAAGACCTGTCAGAACTGAAATATTACGAGAAAAGAATTCGCACTTGGAAGGCGAGAGATGTTGAAGAAAATATTCTTGAAGGAAGAAGGACGAAGAAGCGTCTTCATATTGCTGATAATTCACCTGGGACTATTCTATGTCTTCGGCAACGTTTTTTATTCCATCCATTCTGAATAGTTTAAGTTTCCTCATCCGAGTTTTAATTGTTTAAAATATTCTTTATCAAATAAAGTTTGGATAAATGGTGTCATATCCATTGTTTTCATCTTATATAATATATAAGATAATATATAATATATTTCATTATGATATATGATATATATCGTTTCTGCTTTCATAATAAATTATTATGAAAACTGAAATGAAGAGTACAGGTGTGTTGGTGGGTTGTTGGTTGTTGTATAATATTATGAAGAGCTTAATTATTTTCGTAACAATAAGCTTCCGTTATTAGTTTTAAAATTTACGTTAAATAATTTTTGTAAGTAGGATTGTGGTTACATGCAGTTATGTAAATGCAAATCTTAAATATACTATTTCAATCTGTAAACTACATAGTTTCATAGATGTGCCTTTGACGAAAACGTCTTTCATAATTATCACTAATAATCCTGAAACTGAAGAACACAACAAACTATTTTAGTGCCTGTCACAGAGCAGGAACCATAAGCGGATGTAAACACCACCGATCAAATTAGCCATATTAGATTTGATATCTTGCATAACCCAACATTGCTTCCCTGAGATAGAATTAAAAATTTTACAATCCTACTAGATTCCTTGATGCTTTTCACAAGTGTATGGTTTTCATTCGGAAGTTACCCATATATCCTTGAGTGATGAGGTTATACTCGTAAATGTTTGACCTGGAATGGTTTATCTATGATATGGATTTAAATGTTTTCGATGAAGCATGATGGGGTTAATGATGTTCTAATTTGATTTTGTGAAATATCTCAGAATTTTAGGATCCACCTAGCTCTACTTACAGTTGTTGGTAATTAATTAAAATCTTATCCTTATGAATTCTGGAAAGAAATATCATAGACCACCAATACTCGGTAATCGTTTGGTTGTTGTTTTCGTCCATGAAATTATAATAAAGACATCACTGTACTCTTTGTTCCTATCATTCATGTAAATATTCTAGTCGATTTTTTAAAAATGATTATGATTAGACCAAAGCTTGCACCGATCCGAGTCTCTCAAAAGTAGCCTAAAATGTGAAGAACATTTATACTTTGCTACCGCTACGAAAAGAAAGTATTGTTAATAATATATATTTTTTATGTGCGGTTTTAAAGTATTTTTAAGTTTCAAAGCGATCAGAGTAAAAAACTATATATAGACGAATTTTTAAGAGGTTGATCTGTCTGTTTGTCTGTGTTTTTTTGCCACCTATAATTTCAAAAACGAGGGAACTGATTTTGTTGCTTTTTTTTTGTTTTCTAGGGTTTCCGCTATCAATTCCTGTGCTCAATAGTGAATGCGCAATAAAATCAAAATTTGCTTTTTTATAGGTTGCAGCGCCAAAACGGCTTTAACAATTTTAACGAGGCTTGGCTATTATCTTCTAACTAAAGCCCCTTTAATTTTTATGTAAGCAGTATGTTGCCGAAATGAAGACAGAAAAAAGTAAGGAAGAAAACAATTATGGTTTTTAGGAAACAATACAAAACTCAACAAGTATACGTTTTAGAGTAAATTTTATGCATAAAAAATTTTTAGGTAATTATAAATTCGTCTAAATCGGATTGTTATACGATACACCGTGTTTAATTTTATACGATGAATGAAATTTGTCTGAAGTTGGTAATAAATGTTAGTGAACACACCAGATATTCGGATGTTTTTCTGGATTTAAAAACAATACCATTTGTTAGTCCTGCGTATAGTGCGTTGGTTTCGTGTTTTAGCAATGTGGCGGAATTTTATTTTTCAGTTTGACCTGACTTCCACTCTACTTGCCAAATAATCATCTTCTATATTTTAGAAACATCAAAATAGATGCTGTATTTTCAAGGATCCCAAAGAAATTGCTATGAAAATTGTCAATCTATCTAATTATTGCATCAATTTTTAGGTTATTTTATTCTTATTTATTGTATATATATTATTTTTCTGTATAATTTATTTTATTTACTGTACATAGAGTGTGAATGTGATCTGTGAACACTATTATAAATGTCCTTGAGACAGATTGTAATATTTTTAAATAAATAAGCTTATAAAAAATTATGGCATCTAGTCAATAACGATTTCGATAAGTTATGATGTATTGCTAAGTATCAACACGATTTCTACTTATTACAAGATTATGACACGTGACTCTTGATGTGTTGTAAGTTCACCAAGATATGCTGTTCAGGAATAGTCCTTTGGCAGTTAAATATTGGCGGTCTGCTATCGATTGGTTGATACCGTAGAAGAGCAGCGAGGATAAGGTAAGTTGCGGCTATGAGAAAGTGTAGAGAGTAGATAGGATAGGATGCCGGCTGTGCGGAGGGAGAATGACTGAGCTCGGGGGTCATCACTTATGGATGCTACTCCCTTCATAAAGTTTGAAGACCACCTCCTCTCTTCCGCTCCTTCTTCCTCTCTCTTATTCATACACCAATTCCTAACTCCGCTTCTAAATAATAGCTCCAATAAGTGCTTCTACCTCGATAAGTGCTATTAACACCTTCAGTGGTCCATAACCTGTTCGGCCCCCTTCTAACGGCCCTCTGATACTTTACATCATACGCCTAGTCTATAACAGTTACGTTAATTGTGAATATTATTTAAAAAAAATGATATTCTAATAAGTGGTTGAAAAACATATTCGTACTTTGTAAAATTAAATCAAAATATGTTTAAAAATTCCAAAAAACATTACGTGTAAAAGCCGCAAGTCTTTTTTATTGTACTTATTATGCTATAGAAAACGAGTTTTCAAAATTTTTATTTATTGATTCATATAACACTAGCACCATATGATGTGTGTTCCACAAGAATAAATTTAACAGGACCAGTGTAGCTAGGCCAAGTGATCACCTTGAATTTAATATTTTCCAGTGATAGAGATTTATAGTCTAATATCCTAGTGTTGCCCGAATTGGGCACTCAGTCTTGATCTTGGTCTTTGTCTTGCGCAAGAGTCTTGAAACAGTCTTGTAGTTACTTGTTAGCCTATTATTATGGAGACTTTATTGTAAATTTTCAGATACAGGAATTCTAACTAAGCCCAAATGAAAAATTGGAAGAGTTAAATGCAAAAGTATATAGGTTATACCAATTCATAACATATAGTAACTAAAATTGTCACGTATTAGTAACTGTTTTGCCTCAATTTTTACTCGCAAAAAAATTTTTTTTTGGCCGCTCTTGGTCTTGGTCTTACAACAGTCAGACGATCTTTATCTTGATCTTGCAAAGTGCAAGGTCCAATACTACAATAGCTGCATCGAAATTTTGTGACTTATTCGAAGAAATCGTTAGGCATGCACCAGTATAATATCCATTCTCATCATTCAACTTGTATTAGTCTGTCAGCTCAAAGCGGGGGAATTCAAAATGGCGCCCATTGAAAGAGGTTACTCGAATGAGCAAAAATTGCTTTATCGAAGGGTGATTCAGTTCAAGTCAACATTAATTCCAAATCATCCAGATGCTAAAAAACATTGTATGCCAAAGAAGGGAGGATCTCCACAATGAAAGTCGATATTCAAATTCTATGTTTTACCTCCCGATAGAGCATTTTTGCCAACATCAATGAACGAATGAAACGCATCAGGTGATATTGGTGTACTTCCTTCAATGGGACCGGAACGTAATTGTAATAACATTGGACCGTGTTACATAAATAAATTTTTCCTCTACATTATTTATAAGAATGAAAAATGGTCAGGATCTGCATTCAAATTTTCTATATTGACTTTGTTGACGTTTCGACCTAAACATGTGTGTCATCATTAGGGCAATGGTTTGATAGTCGGACTTGATAGAGACGGAGTTCATGTCTAGGCTTCAATTCAGTGCCCTGATGATAACCCACAAGTTTGAATCGAAACGTTCGTAGACTTAATAAAAAAATGTTTGACTGCACATCCTGACCATTATTCATTCTTATAATTTCAACAGTCAAATATATAGCAATTTCTTTTATGTTTTTGTAAATTATAAAAAAAATTTGTTTTCCATTCATGCATGGTTTTTTAAAACCAATTAGAATAGCAATGATGTAATCTCGAATGTGGAGGCTTAAAATAATTCGGACAGGTTTTTTTTCTTAGTTCTTAAAATGTTCCTTAAAGGGGTCGTCTTTCTAAACCCTCTTTTTATAAATGACCTGGAAGAACCTTGGCGGATATAACGGGTGACGGATCTAGAGGTCACCGGGGGCTTTCCGTTTTCAAAGGCTCCCTCAAGCGGCAAACGGAAAGATTTATTAGATTGACCCTTTCAAAGTATATGAATTATTATACGCTGTTAATGAATGAAAAATAAAGTGAAGAAATTTCAACAAAATTTATAATTTGCTTTTATTAATTTGAATTTAGAGTAATCATAAATACGACCTATCTAATATAATTTTGTTTAAATGAAAGTTATTTTAAAAAGTATTTATTCAAATCCATGTTACAACGATTAATATTATATACTTTGATGTTATATGCATCAACATAATTTATTTAATACATTTTAACATATTTCTATCTACGTCATTCATAGATACATAAAAATACCCAGATATTTTTAGAAAAACTTTCTGGTTCTAGATCCCATAGTTGGTAAAAGAAGTCCGGTTCGGATTATCAATAAAAGACGCTTTTGAAGTTTTGGTCTAAGTTTGGAACTTCACGAAGCCTTCGGAAGTTGTACAAGATGGTGTTTCGTTATTTACTATGTTTATTCATTTCTTTTACAAATTACGCGACTACTGTTAATAATGTTCTATGTTAGGAAATGTTTAAATGTGGAAGTAATAGGATATTTTTTTTATGGAACAGGAAGGTTTAATTGATCTATTAAATACATTTATGATGAGTTCCACATACCTTGTTTTGAAATGTATATATTTGCAAAAAATTACTGAGTTCTCATGGGACTCATCCGGCCTCTTAATTTTTTTCAAAGGATTTCGTCAAACATTTGTTTTTACCTATATATAATGAATAGAACCATCTAAAAGAATAATAGATTCTACCTATTAAGTATCATTTGTATTGGAATTCTTTACGCAATTTTTGATTTAAAAAATCACGTTTTCACCTTAATTTAAACATCAATTAGATAGATAGAAATTTTATTTGTTTTTGGGGGGTTTCCCATACAAATAGAGCCTAGCTTGGCTATTGTAGAATAACATGGTTTTACGAGTTACATACATATCATTTAAATATAAATGAAATTTACAATATTTTACGTTTAGAATGGGTTTTACAAAATATGAAAAACAATAAAAATTTTTTTTTTTTTTTGTCTTTACATCTTCATCCGCACCTGTCATGGTAGTGACAATTAGCAGATTCGCTGTTTAAATTGAAAATGACATGATAAGCATGACGAAGAATGGAGCCCAGCAGCACCTCTTCCCTGGCCTGTTTATATCCTAAAATCAGGAAAGGAGATCTCTCATCCAGCTCCTTTTCAGTCGCCTCCTGATGAGCATTTCAGCCGTGGCCATGTCTTTGATAAGTCCATTGTGATGTCCGTGTAGTTTTAGATGAAATCGGGAGTAAAGAGTACGTATGTGCTGGTCAATGGTTGGTTGTCTTAGGTCGGTATGTAAAGTCTTATTGTTGACGTACCAGGGAGCTGCCGTTATTAGTCTTAAAATTTTAGATTGAAAGGATTGTAGTTTTTGTAAGTGAGTCTTTTTTGCTGAACCGTAAATCTGTGAGGCGTATGTCCAAATGGGTTTGAGCAGGTAAGTGTATGTATTTAGTTTTTGTCTAATTTTCAATTTTGATTTAGAAAACAGTGAATACAGTATTTTCAGTCGCTTGTTCAAACTCTTTCTTTCATTTTTACGTGTGGGCCCCAGGTCATCCTTCTGTCAAATATTAGTCCGAGGTAGCGTATACTGTCCGTCTGAGGAATTGGATTGTTGCTGATATAAACTGGTGGGCATGTTTCTCGTCGAAGCGTAAATGTTATGTGTTGTGATTTGTTATGATTTAATCTAATTTTCCAGAGTGAATACCAATTTTGTAAATTTAGTAAATGATTTTGTAAATTTAATGATGCTAGTCTGGGGTCATGGTGTTTTGTTAAAACTGTTGTATCGTCAGCGTAAGTAGCAGTCAATGTTTCAGAGTTGGTAGGCATGTCATGAGTATAGACAATGTAGAGTAAAGGTGCCAATATTGATCCTTGAGGTACCCCTGCTGATACTGGTCGAATTGAGGAAATTTCTAAACCCTGTCGGACAGAGAAGAATCTGTCGAAAAGGAAAGATTGGAGAATGAGATAGTATGTATTAGGCAGTATAGTTTTGAGTTTGAAGAGAAGTCCCTGGTGCCAGACTTTATCAAATGCCTGGGCAACATCCAGAAATACGCCGGTAGCATATTGTTTTTGCTCTAGCGCTCCAGCAATGTAGTCAGTAACTCTGTGTAATTGGTGTGTAGTTGAATGAAATGTACGAAAACCGAATTGATGGTCAGGTATTATTTGTTGGTCTGTCAGTATGTCAATCAGTCTTTTGTATATTAATTTTTCGAAAACTTTGGAGCAAATCGGAAGGAGACTGATAGGTCGGTAGGATGAGGGATTGAAAATGTCTTTGTCCCTTTTGTGTATCATCTTGATATGTGAGTATTTCCATTGTAATGGGAAGTTAGTTGTCCTCAGAATACAGTTGTATATTGTCGTAAGGAACACTAGAGCTTTCCTAGGCATTTGCTGGAGACCCTCGGCAGTTATTAAGTCATAACCTGGAGCTTTTCTTTTTGGGAGATGTCTGATTTGTTGTGCGACTTGTGAAGGAGTGAATGGAAGAGGGGGAGGTGTCATCTATAATGGTATGTCTAGAGTATCAAATACTAAGGTTTCATGTTCTGTGTTCGTGAAGTCGGTAAATGGTGTAAATACTGATGAAAGATGGTCTGCAAATAGTTCAGATTTTTCTCTATCCGATAAAGCCCATGAACCGTCTTCGTTTCGCAGGGGTACTGACACCTCTCGATGTTTTAACAAATTTTTGGTATGCTTCCACAAACTTCCATCGTCAGTTGATATGCTGCTCAAATAAGCATCATAATTCGTTCTGTTGAATTTTTGTATTAGTCGTTTAAGTTCGTTATTTAGTCTGTTAAATGTCCGTCTATCTGAGGGAATTCTGTTAGTCTGCCATACCTTACGCGCTCTCCTCTTTGCCGTGATCAAGTCCCTTATATATTGAGGATATCTTGGCAAGTGTTCTGCTCTTGATGATCTTGGTAGCGATGAAGACCAAGCTGCTTTTTGGACACTTTTTGTAAATTTGTCCACTGCCTCTTCTAGTTCATCTGCTGTTTTAATGGAGCCAGGGATTGAAAGTTCTGAATCCAGAATTTCCCTGTAAGCATCCCAATCCATTTTACCATTAAGGAGCTTAGGTGTTCGTGGAAGATTGATGGGCTCATCAAGGATAACCAAATGTATAAGGGAATGGTCAGAGCAAAGATCAGAGCTCGTATTTATGGTGTAAGGTATGGTGCGCAGTCCTTTGGTTATAAAAAAGTCTAGTAGGTCTGGGGATTTACGTAGTGAAGTCGGCCAATATGTCGGTGTATCAGGTGATATAGTGTCTAATGAAAGCTCGTGGATAGCAGCCCTCAGATTTCTTCCTCTTGGTGTGCACAGCCGTGACCCCCAAAATTGGTGCTTTGCGTTAAAGTCACCGCCTACTATAAAGCAACGCCCAAGGCTTCGAAAATAGTTGCAAAACATCGAAGGTGTTAATACGTACCTCGGAGGACAATATACTGAAGCTATTGTTATTGTGTGATGTTTGGTGTGTAGTGTTAAGCCTGTGGTTTGAATGTCAGGTGTAGTAGGTAAGTATAAGGGATTATGTGATAATGATGTCTTTATTAGTATTGTTGTACCACCATGGGCTGTGTTGTCCGGATGGTCTGTTCTGTAGGTATTGTAACCAGAAATATGAAATTTAGTTCGTGGTGTAAAGTGTGTTTCTGTTATCATTGCGATGTCGATGCGTTTTTCGTGTAAATATAAGTCCAATTCTGTCCTATGTTGCGTTAGTCCGTTTGCATTCCACAAAAGGATGGACAGGGAGCCTACAGTTAGCTGATTAATGGCCATTAGGAAGACACATGCCTTGTGTTATCTGTGAGAGCTGTTGGAGGAGACTAAAAAGGGGCTCCTAGAGAGTATTCAGACCATTCAATAACTGGAATAGTTGTGGAGACATGCAGTTTTCAGCTGAAGGTAGCTGGGTACTTTTTCCCCTCATAGTTGCTGAAGGTTGAATGTTTGGAAGTACTGATGATGGAGGCAGTTCCTGAGCTTGCGGTTGCGATTGCTTCTGTATTTGCTTCTGCTGTTGCACTGGAGGTTGCTGTTGGGGCTGTTGATGAGGCTTCTGGTTCCGCTTCTGCTCTTGATATGGGCTTTGCGAAGGTTGTGGAAGATCCGGGAAATTATGAAGATTTGCAGATGGAGGTGATTCCCTCTGGTGAGCATGATTCCTCTTGGTCCTCTGTGCCCTTAGATCTCTAAGGGTTTGACACCCCCGATAATTGGCCGGATGTTCGCCTAGACAATTAGCGCATTTAGCTGGAGTTTCTCTAGTTTTGCTACAAGTGGAACTGTCATGTCCTAGTCCACATCTGACGCACCGTGGGGCGTGGTTGCAATACGATCGTGTGTGACCGTATTGTTGGCATCTGACGCATTGCGGTATATGTTTCTTCCTTCTGAGTTCTTCAATTGTAACCTTTGTATAAAATAATTTAGTAATATCGAATATTTTCTCATTGAAACTTTCCTTACTTACATCTACAAAAAACATAGGTAGTGGCCGTTTAAAACGTGGGATGGCGTTGGTAATACCTACGATTTTGTATCCGTATATTTCAAGATCTTTTTTAATCTCTTCAATTGGTGTATTGTGATGAAGGTCTTTAATCACCACGCGAGGATTTCTATCCTCAGGAAGCTGATAGGTATGAAATTCGGCTCCGCTGTTTTTCAAGCAGTTGACTATTTGCCTGTAATTGTTTGGGGTCTGGGGGTAAATAGTTACTCCCTTAGAAGTTGTTTTTAGCAAAAAAGAATCTGGTCCTGAATTGGATTGTAAATATGACACAAGAGCCGCATAGTTTTCGACACCGGTGATGTAGATTGGGGGTGGATTCTTAGTATTATTAGATGGTGGATTAGCAGAAGAAGTTTGACATTGGTCATTAGTACTAGAAAGAACCTGGAAACTATTGCTAGTAGTTACCACTACTTCCTGTTTTTTCTGTTTCCTCGGATCCCTGTTTTCAGTAATGTTTCGTTTTCTTCCTGTTACCACTTCCCATGCTCCTTTTTCGTTGCCTGCGCACGGAGCATTGTCGTAGCAGTCCATACGAGCCGCAGCTTGGGCTGCCTCGGCCTCCTTCGTAACAGCGGCTGATTCCGCCTCACTCATAGGTACTTCGAACCTAAGCTTCAATGTTTTAGTTCGCCTAGTTATTTAGGTAAAAATAACTCTTAATACCGCAGTTATTTCCAAAATTTTTTATAGACGAAAACAATTTTAACTTTTATAATTGGCAAGCACCTAAATTTAAATTAAATTTACTAAGTAAAGGAAAACTTTATAAAATATTTTTATGTTTTTAGAAAGTATTTAAAATCCACCTAATCAAGGCAATGGGATTGTTAAAAAAACTATTTCATTGTACTTGTGTTGTGAAAGAAGAAGTAAAATATAAAATCATTTCATGGATGTATAAAGCATATGTTCATAACCTTAAATACATTTACTGTAGTTTAGTGATTATAGATCTGATATTATATTTAAATAAAAATTTAAAACATAAAACGATTACTGCATAATAATAGTTATATGAACCTGTTACTATGATAGAAATAATAAAAAATAAATGGGCATTGAAGGAGAATGTGATGTAGATTATTGTAGATAAATTGACTGCATGTTATACAAGTTTCTTACGACTCAGTCGAAAAAGTTTTGTTTTTTGCATAGATTCTGATATTCTCTGGGTTTGCAACTCTTAATTGACTGACACATCTCAATTTCTTTATGTGGACTTTGAATGTAAGGTACGTTTCTGGATCAGGAGGATCATTATAACTGCATATCATTCTGTATAAAGAGTAGTTAGTTGAGTTTAAAGCTCTTTGTGTGTCGGCTGAGAAATAATGGTTGTGTGTTTTTTCCAGGATGTCGTATTTGTATCGGAGAAGTCCGTTTGTGAGAGGAACAGAAAGCTCTTCAGCAAAGGCCTTAAGCTCGGCTATTGCTCTACATTGAGACACCCAATTGAAGTCTATGTCAGGCTTATATTTGTATAATGATTTAAATCTATTAAAACAAAGTTTTGGGAGTCGTTCTTCTGGAATGAACTCGAGCTTGGTCAATAGATTTATAATCGCTTTTACCACTTTCATGTTACTCTTCCTGTTTCGAGGCGGACTATGTAGTTTGGGCTATTTCTGGGCCAACAAGACGGTTGCTTTAAAAATTTAAGTTTGATCGTTTCGACTACCTCAAGATGATTGGGGCTCCATACTTCAGAGGCAAAAAGCAATATTAATGAAACTATGGAGTCAAATAACACTTTTTTTACTTTCTCAGTCACTTTTTCCTTTTTTTAGTATGTCTATGACTCTCGCATATGCCACTTATGACTTCTGAGTAAAGTGTTCACATGATTGTTTAAATTTTCCTGATGTTGTGAAGTGAACTCCCAAATAAGTATACCTTTTTGTATAGCCCAATATCTTGTCATGCCAATGCAACTGTTTGAGCTGTTTATGCCGTGGAGATTTGTGAAAATAAGAGTTTTAGATTTGATTATATTTAATAAAAGAGAATTTAAACATCAATTATCTAGTTATAGTTGCATGTAAGAATGGGCCTTAGACCCTTAGACAATATGTAATCAATCAACTATTAATTTTCCAAATACATGTTAGAATTTATTTATTTATTTATATTTTATGCAATTTGCACCTGCGCGGCTACGCATCTAGCAGATTTGTTGTGTTTGTACTGTCTTGGTGTACGATAAAGTAGAAAGTGTAGAATAAAGTTTTTTTTTCTATTTCAGTTTTACTTGTCATTATTAATAAACGTGAACTTAACATCCCATTTGTCCTTGACGTAATTCCATCTAGATTCTCAAACTTCAATTAAAAAAAATATCCATCATCCTGATCCCTTAGCTCAATCCCTCTTAAGCACCAAAAATTCATATAATTCCTCACGAAGGTTGAAACGGAAATGGCCCCGAGACCTTTTGTAAATATGCTATTGAAGTGACTGCCATTGACCAGCTTCTCCGCTCAAGTCCTAAGTGTATGTGGCTTTAGCATTCTCACTCAGCGTCCACTGACTTTCAAACAGTGATGCGTCTGAGAGAGAAGCCCTGGGATCTCCATGAGCCCTGCTTAGCCTTTCATATGGGAGTGGCAAAGCATAGTTCAGGGTTCCCCAGACTGAATGTTGTAAATATTGTATATCCTATTGTATTATCCTTTTAATGTGTTTTTTATTTTTACAAGTATTTTATATTTTTGATATTCTTTTATTGTATATATTTTGAACTTACATGTTTTCTTCTTATTTCTTTTTTTTTTCTCAATTTGGATATATAATAGTATGGATGTACCTATAAAGCCTTAATACCCAATGTCCTTGATTGTTGTGATTGTATTATTATTATTCCAAGAAAAAAAAAGTAATATATTGTATAATTATGTTGATCGTAATTTTATTGTTTTTACAATATTTATATTTATAATTTTGTTTTTACATACTTATTGTAATCAAGAACGTCTGGGAAGCAGTACTGATAGGAACCTGATAGGTATCCATGTCTGACCTGTCATTATTTCCGTCGAGTAGTGAATCCAGGATTTAATTTCTTTGGGGGAAGGGGGTTTTATTACTGTGATTACTATGTAAAAATAGAAATATAAGTACTGGTAAAATATATAAAATTTTAACTTTAAAACTTTTGTTATATAAAGCGAAATTGACTGGTCGAAAAACCAAGTTTTTATAAATAAATAAAATTCCTCACCATATACATGATAGTAATAGTTTTCTCGTGAAGGTAATTCACGATGGATTTTATATTTTATTTTATTTTTTTATCCTATACATAAAATACTATTTATTCTCTTAGGCACGAAGATCAGTAAACATTGAAGCACACAATCTTATTTTATTCTTTTGTTTCAGGGTAAGATACGTGACAACAAGAATAAATAAATCCTTTATTCATAAATAATAATTTAAAATGATACTTTTCTGAGTTTGAAAGTATGGAGTATAAATATACAGTGATTACAATAAAATAATAACTTTTTTAATTTCTTAATAAGTCCAAAACTTGGTCTAAGGCCTCCCCTAATTTTCGCCAATTTTCTTTTGATTACGCTTTTCTCACCAGCCTATGCCTTTGTTATATTGCATCTTCATATTCTTCCTTTCGCATACAGTTACCCTCATTCTACCACCATTGTAGTCTATTGCAATTTTAGTTTAAAAATGACCTCTTTAATTTCCTGAATCTTCTAATATTTGTGCCTCATTTTCATATTCACTGAATTATTTATTCAGTATACTCCTCTCCATTTTTTTTGAGCAACTGGAACTATATATATATATATATATATATATATATATATATATATATATATATATATATATATATATATATATATATATATATATATATATACATATTTATTTACATGCATCTGACGTTCGGGAAGAACTATTTACTGATCATTAAATCTTATTGTGTTATTTCGAATAACCGTTAGGAGGAAATTTATCGCATGATAAAGAGAACATTATTAGTATTACGTTCTATTGACTTAAGTAAAATAAATCTAAACTAAAGAAAACAATAAAAATCATTGAGTAGCCGTTCAGCTCTATTGCTGTCATTCTAATTCCAATTTATTTTATCCCTTATAGGATGGGAGAGGGGTGGGAGGGGAGGCACTCACAGCTAATGAGGATCTGAAAGGGCGAGGAGTGGATCAAACAATGTGATATATTTCCCGTAGGAGCAACTGTTGATATAACTTCCGACAGGTCTCCCTTCTATCTACAGGTTGGTTTTCTTCCCACTAAGCTCTTATCAATGTTATCACTAAAAGAAAAACTGTCTCTATTTCATAAGATAATTTATATAACCGCGGATATTTTCGAGTTGGAGAGAATGACGCTCACATCAGTTAATACTATTAAAAGACCTATGCAATTATCCAACGAGGTTTTGAAAGAAAATGTGTTTGTTTGGTTAATTGCGACTATTGGCTGAGCAAGGTCATAGAGGTTGTCTTGAACAACTCTATATAGACAAGTTACCCAGGAAAGGTACCGATCATCAAAATGACGAAGTTTCTGCTTGATCCAATTAGTTTTCTGGTACCCCTCTTCCTCTGGCACTCCTTCCTCTTATCAGTGCTATCTCCATTTATTTCACAAGGGATCCTTGGAGGTGGCAATCTCCCAAAACAGGTAAGTCTGATTATTTTTATTATTTAGTTGAGGTATCATCGCCTAAATAATTAAGCGATACCCTTCGGCGTTAATTTTTCTTCTTCGTAGCGCTAATTTTTTGATTCGTTTTACAGACAAAGCTTTTTGCTGACATACCATTTGGTTTTTAGCGTCTAGATTAAAAAAAAAATTGCCACTATCTAGTTGATAAAATAAATGTGCGATAAAAGAAATTATGGTTTCTGCCACTTTACATTTACAAAGTTTCTTTTGGATAATGATCTTAAACTTTTTGAAATGTATCTAGTCCTCTAGAGAATGTATCTATTATCGCTTCTTGATATAATAATATTTTATAGCATATGTTTATTTTGTTTTTAATATTACATGAAATAAATAATTGGTTTATTAATATTAAACAATATTTTTTTATCCCACACCTCCATATGAAAAATTATTTTTTTAAAATAATTTTGTTGCTGTGGTTATAATTATCGGTGAATCGATTGGTTTAGCTAAGTATATCGTAAAAATGTTAATAACGAGTTTTATAAGAATTATATTATCATAAAGAACGAAAAAAAAACAAAAAAAAAGGCCTCTAAAAAAACCAGCAACCACTTTGGACATATGGTATCGAGTTATGAGAAACATCAAAGACATTAAATATAAAATGAATTACAATTGTTCCAGTCAAAAGTTCTCTAAAAAATTGTAGATACCCACTTTTATGTTTCTAATCTTACTTTACATACTGACCTTGACATTCATTTTATCACAGCGACTGCCACAGTTCGTTTTAATAATATTAATGACAGATTCTCTCATTATCCTACTTCTCTTACTCAAGCTCTATCTACTGTCACAAATCCAATTGATCCGCCCAGGAGACTGTTGAGGCGCTGGCCAAGCGACTTACACCAATGAGCTACTAGTTGCGTTATCTCATATGTCTTTGCATTATTTTATATTATTTTTAGTTTAATAATAATAATAAAGCTTAGCGAACCCGAAGGTTCGATGCCGACACCACCAATCGCTTATTACACACCTCCCTCCACCGTTCGCCGTCCAAACCCAGTCCCTTCAGATCGGCTTTAATGCAATCTTCCCATCTTCGCTTCGGTCTACCCCTCGGACGCTTACCATTCGGCACAGCAAATATTAACCTTTTAGGAATTCTCTCGTTACTAAGCCCAACAACTTTACAAGCCCATTTGATTCGCCGCGATGAAATTACCTCAATTATATTACCCGGATACATCTCACGCAATTCGGCGTTGTGTAACCGTCTGAACTCTCCGGTTAACTCATCCTTTTTCGGTCCGAATATTCTACGCAATACTTTATTTTCAAAAACCTTAAGACGCTGCTCATCCCTTAATGTAAGCGGCCAAGTTTCGCATCCATAAAGAACTGTAGGCAAGATAATTGTTTTATAGATTCTAATTTTTAAGTTTCGGGACAAGAGGCGCGAACTAAGTAGTTTTGTCACAGAAAAATAACAAATTATTTTTAGTTTAGTTTTGTAATTTACTTTTTATTTTATTTTTACCTCTTTGTGTTTAAGGTGAATGGGGTATCAGCCCACTCGCCCGAGTCAGGTGGAGGGTGCAGCGGGAATAGTATTTAGTTTGGTTCGAAGGAGTTTATTGAGTAAAAGGGTTGAGTAAAAGTGACGAGAAAAACTAAAATGGTGGTCTATAAATCGACGTTCTACCCTATTCTTTCCTACTCTTCCGAATCGTGGACCTCAAAACATAAGAGTGGGATCCAATCCATGGAGATGCATTATCTTCGTAAGGTGGATGGAAGAACACGATGAGACAGAATACTGAACAGCACCATAAGGACTATCTTCGGAGTTAAACCGCTTGAGGGCATCCTCAGCACCTGTGGTTCAGGCACCTGCTTAGGATGCACCAGGAAAGAACTGCCAGGAAGACATATGAGATTCGCGTGGAGGGAAGAAGGCTAAGAGGAAGACCACGCATTTTCTGGAAGGAAAGTGTTAAAAAGGCGTTTAGGAAGCAGGAACAGCAAACTGCAGTACGAGAAGATAGTTGTTTCAAGAACGAGACATTTGGTCTAGACTCTACAAATCGTAATCCCTGTGTAAGCGGTAATAAGATAAAATTGTTATGATGATGATGATTTAATTTTTACTATTTTTGGTTTTATTTTCTCTCTGTGTTCTGTATTGTTCAATTATTTCTTGCTGGTTCTTTAATTTTGTTTTTATTCTATTCTTCTTGATATTACACATTTCTTGATATGATGTTTGCTTAATATTTTAGTAGATAGAAAATTTATCTCCATTGAAATATGTATATTATGAATAATGTAAAAAGTATATCTCATATATTCGTGAAAGTTCTAATAGAGTAATGCTAAATACAATGTTTATTTCTTACAAAATTCTTAATCTAACATAATGAAGCCTAATCACATTTGTATCTATATTTATGTAGTTCCATCATGTATCTAATCATATTGTATACAAAACAGGACGTTTTTCATTATTTTAATAGTTATATGCTAAGCTCGAAGCTGACATACGTCGTAAGAGTGGTTTGGCAATCATACTTGTGTTTTTATTTTATTTGTTTTTCACATTTCTCCTGTCGATATCATTCTAGGATCTGCCTTCTCTATTAAATATTTTTATACTTTTTTCAATTGGTGTGCCATCAGATGAAGTGCCAAGGTGCTCTGGTTTCATAAAGTTATTACTCTATATAGTTTTCATATGTCTGGATAAGCTTTCTGAACAAATAGTTGAAAAGTTTCAAAGTTCTAAAGTAGTAGATAGTTTTAGTACAGTCTTTCGCCAATTTTAACACTTATACCATTTTCCCTTCGGTCTAAATTATATCAAATTAAAGATAAATCATAAAAGCATGTGAATTAATTAGTAACTAATTCATAACGTACAATTCAAATATCCCTGAAACGACTAACATTTTAGCAGAACACGCAATCCTAGATCCATCATAAACCTCATTGACCTTAAAAACCATGTCATATGATGTATAAAAAATAATGGAACAACCTCAGGAGAAACGACAAATATCAATGCATCATATTGCATTGCAACACGAGACCACTTCCTTGGTTTATCTTGACCTGAAAATTATGAAATAATATCCAATAAAAAATCTAAAATTGTTTCATGGATTGCATGTTGACAACACATAAAAAGATGTGCAAGGTAGTCAGTCACACGGTGACTGACACATTTGATTTCCCTTAACAGAAAAATGTCATACATGAAATGTGAATATGATGAAAAAAAATATGTTTCGGAAATCAATTATTTTTATTTAATTTTAATTTATGACGACACTCAAGAGGCATGCTCATATGAATGGGATGAAGATTTTGTTTTTGATCTTAACTGTGAACTTATTATGGCTGATTTTGAAAAAAAAAATTCTAATTTGTCTACGCTAATTCGTGGACTATCATAATCTTTTTACTCATTTATAATATTTTAACTGCTATATGAGTGAGATTCAACTGTAGAAAATCGTAGTTCAATTGAAAAAAAAAAAAACTTCTGATGATCCTAACTATTTTCTATGGATATCCCAATTTTATAAACCAGTTTTAGTCGTAGAGGAACAATATTCCTCCTTTGACATTATATTTACTTGATGTAGAACAATAAGTCCTAAGTAGAATAAAATAAATACAATATACTCAGGGCTCAGAAACGTAAAATCCCGATGTCATCAACGCATACCTTATCTTCATTTCAATTATCTTGATTATAAATTATTATGAAAAAAAAACTCAAGTTTAAATTCTGTTTAGTAAATCATTAACTTGAAAAAAATATCACTGACCTTATTTTAATTTCATCATTATTTAAAACAACTAATAATTTCGGCATGAGTCCTAAATTGGTTAGAATTTACATGTAACCTGGATACTGTTAGAGAATGAGACTGATTGTGAGAATGATGTAGCAGTGTTCTCATTTTTGTGCAGGCTATTTGCTTATCAGATAATAATGCATTAGGTTTGTATGCCCTATACTTATTCTAGTTAAGGCAACTTCCTCTATATGAAATCTCTATTAGTAAGATTTACATTTGTTACAACATTGGGTGAACAAATGATCACTAAAAGTATCTTATACTTGAATAAACAGATAAGCGATGACAGGAGACTAGGGAACAACTAGAGAAACACTCGGTCTGGAAGTTCCATCATCTTAACTTGGAGTATCATACTTCCACTTCATTTAATCAGCCATAAATGAGCTGTAAAATAAGTTTTATTCTCATCATAAGTAACAGATGTGGTTTTATTTGATGTTAGTCATTCCGTTCACCTATTAAATAGGAAGCTGACCTAATTAAACATACCCATGGAATACCTTTGAAGAGGAATCTATTTTTGAGAGTTCCTATTAATATATCATCAATGCAAAGTCATAGAAAAATTATATTAATTATTCGGGAACATAATTAAAAATAAATTAATTAATTAACCAAAAAAAATTTAAGAGCCAAATGGGTCACAGCCATACATGTCATAATTTTAGAAAAGGTTTCGAGACCATGACACAACCTTTTTGGACGATGGAACTAAGTCAAATCTCAACCAAAGGATATTAACTTTATTGCCATATCGCTTATTTATTTATATATAAAGAATATACATTATTTTATCGAAACCCTTTGATTCGAAACCGATGATTTCACCTTCAAAAGGATATTGATGTAGAAATAAAGATGGGGGTAGTCTGATAGTCGATGACGAACTTATCCTAATTTTACATATATAATTTAGATTTGGAATAAATAATTGTACAATTAAAAACCAAAATCTATAGTTGTTACTAGAACATTTAACTGTGATAACTAAACTGTATGGATACTAGTGTCTAAACTTTTTGATTTAAAATATTTAAAAAAATGTGTTCCCAGAACTACCACAATGATCAATATTAACTACGCATGGAATAAATAGCAACTCTGCAACAGTAACAGCTACCTACGTTTTAGTAATTTAAACAAAACGCCATAACTCCATACTAACCTCACTGAATTTACAAGATTAGTACTCTCCTTAGAAAATAAGATTAAATCATTACAAATCACAACATATAGTGTTTACACTTCAACGAGACAGGTGTGTCCATCACTTCATATCGGCAGGAACCAAATTCCTCAGACGAAAACACAATTGACTGATATTCAACAAAAAGATCAGTTGGGACCCACACGTAAAAATTAAAAGAGATAATTTAAACCGAAAATACTATATTCTCTTTTTTCAAATAAAAATTAAAAATCAGACGAACAAAAAATAAGTATTCATATATTTTTACTTTTTATTACTTACTTATTTTACTTTTTATGTTTATTTTTATTTAGGCCAGATATAACATTTTAATTTTGTACTTTTTTGTAATTCTGAAAGAATTTCATCCTAGAATAAGATTATTTTCTGTTCTATTCTATTCTTCTTAAATCTATTTTTACGTACGCTTCACAGTTTTACAGCTCAAACGCGCATACAAAAACTACAATCTTTATCATTCCCAAATTTCAAGACTAATAACAGGAGCTCCCTCGTACGAAATCTTACATCACTATAACCAATGCCTAAGTGACAGAATGTTGTGATATAAATGTACTATTATATAAATATAGTTTGAGAAGTATGTATAATAGAGATATTTCTGTGGGAGATGAAAGACAAAGAGTACAGAGGAGCGGGCTAAGGGCCGGTAGGGCAGGCTGGCCGGGGTCGATACCGCCTCCCTTCGCCCTTCGCCCTATACCCCTCCCCCTCTACCCCCCGCCCGTTCTCTCCTCAACTCTCCCCCTTCCAATAACTAAACGGATTTTCATTCCAACAAGTTAAAATAATTTCATTCATAGTTTCCGTAACTACTTAATCTCTATATACTCAAATATATGTGGAAACTCAATTAATATATCCGTGCCCCGGAGGTAAAGGACACCATACCCATTTTTTTATTAAATAATTTATTTGCTAAGAAATAAATTTTAACAGCTCTTAGTTATGGAAAGTTGGCTCTCTGAATATATCTGTGATAGATATATATATGCGTGACATGGCGTTCTTACACCTCTGGGGTACAGATTTAGTCACAAAGAAACGAATTTTAATGGCTCAAGGTTATGGAGTATTTGCTCCATACAAACACGAAAAATGTACATGGTGTTGTTTACCTCCGAGGTACACAGATTCAAATAATATAAAGGTGTATTCGTTTTAAAAATTTTATTTTATTTTTATCTATCAGTATTAATCTGCACCTGTCGTTGACTTTTTTTTTGTGTGCCCTTCCCTTCCTCGCCTTTAAAGCTATACGAGGTTTTCCCGGACCAAGAGGTGTGGGCGGGGATTTAAAAACTCCTCCGGCACCGGGACGCAAACTCGTGACTATTTTAAATCCATTGTCTCAAAGATCAGGTTGCCGGGCAACAGCGGTGCTGTGCACACACGATAGCCCGTTCGGCCACCCCACCCACACGCCCATCGCCTGCCGTTGACTGTCAACAATCATTAGAGAGCCTCATTAAAGTAACGACACTGACTTGTCAGGCAAGGATAGCACCCAGTAGTACCTCACCCCTGGCTTGAATCAATTACCACGGTTTGTTAAGGAAGGAGGTCTCTTATCCAGCGACTTTTTAATATATTCCTAGTATCGATGCGCATATCTGCTGAAGCCAAATCTCTGATTAGTATGTTAATATGTCAGTACAAATTATTGTGAACTCTTTTATGAGTTCTTATGTGTTGTTTAACTGTAGGCAGAAGGCAATCGCACTTTGTTACGTGACAAACAAAACCTTACACACCGATTTATTTATTTATTTTTTGTTTACTTATTTATACCAGTCTAGTCTATTACTTTGTATTAATAAATATTGTGTTAGGTATATTGGCTCTCAATCATTGTCTACTATTATACGCATATTTTTCAAATATTAATGCTGGCAACAACAAATATAAACACTTATATTTCTATCTTCAATCCAAATTTGACATTTTGAAAACCATATGTTTCATACTTTTTCCTAAATACATTTATTTAAACAAAATTATCATTTTTGTTTTATTTAAGACAAAAAAAAACTCGTATTCAGCAATCGGTTACTATTATTTAAGTCAAAATATTAATTAATGTCTGTAAAGTTATGTTACTTTTCAACACCGCTTACTAATTTTCAAGATTGGTTCAAATTATGAAAAATATTAATAAATCCAAATGATGAGATTAAATGATAAATAATTTAAAAACCAAATGATAAACCCAAACATATATATTTAAAAAAAATATTTATTAAGAGAGATTACAATCTGTTACAATTAAGAAGATTTACAATAGTGTTCAAAGAGCACATTACGTCTCCATTCACAATGAATAAGAATAAATAATAAAGAACAATAATAATCCTCAAAAGAAATGTATATAAACTAAAAGAAACTATATAATATTTAATACTTCGAAAAAGTTTCCGCACTCCAGGTAGTATTGAGAATAATCTAATTCTTCAGAGAGATACGGTCATTTTTATTATACTTACTTTTGACTAGAAGAGAAAACAGAAGAAAGATCCTTAAGAAATGATTCAACCTACTTTACCAAATCATTAAAACTGCAACTGAAATAGAACCTGAATACATAATATAGTTACTTCAACCCAAATGGAGATATTCATCGTATACGGTATTGTCAGAAAGACCCACTCACTAGAGCTATGAATCTTTCAGTCATAATTATTACAACTCATAACAAAAGCATACTGGTACATGACCCCTAACTGTCAACAGTTAACGAACACATAGTGAACATACAATTTTATACAAATTTATACAAATGTAACATGAATACAATTGATGCAGTGCTGCGTGTGAGCAGAAGACTAAAACGGCGCTGAGCGGTAATGATAATTTGTAGTTCAAAGGAAAAAAAGAGAGATGTCTGGTAGTCCGAAACGTTGAAGAGAGGATTGCGTTAAGGGCAATCTTAAGGATTTTGGTATGGACGGTAAAGAGAGTGATTAAATAGCGAGTGGTCTTAAAGGCATCGAAATCTCGGCTTCGATATGCTTTTTATTATTATTTATTCATTAAAATATTTTGAGTGAGTATTAGGGTCGTCAAAATATTTTCAACGCTGGACTTAATTATGACAGTCAGGGAAGACATTTATTCAAAAAATGTCCATAAAGTTTCATTTTAAATGGTCAAACAATTTAGCATAACAAGAAGTGGAAACAATAGTTTTCGCAGATTTTTTTTTCACCGAATAAATCCTCTTGTCTACGTAAGATATGTAAATATTCCATAAATGAAGGAATAAATTTTACCGAGAATAGTAAGAGTTACCGAGTCCCGATTAAGTCAAATAACGGTCAATAACATAATCATTGAGGGTTCCTCTTAAATTGTCATGGACCAAAGGAGTAATAAAATTGTGTACCACAGCGTGGAAAATCAAATTATTTATTTATTAATTACATGTAGTGTATTTGTTTTTGATAAAGAAAATCAACGACTTTATAAGAATAGTTTGTATTGTGTTTTGATTCAAGTATTAATCTCATAACGATTTATGATATAAGACAAAACATAAATGAAAAAAAAAAAAAACTGTAACTAGGTAAAATGATCAGTTTCTTTACAATATTTTAAAAGGCTCCTTGTTGTGAAGTTGAAAAGAACAAAAGCTTTGGTAAAGTAGAATGTGGAGTAACGGTTATGTTACTATCGACCCTTAACCAAAGTATCGATAAAGGAAATGAGCTGGCAAGCTAACGGGGATCAAATTCGCTCACAGTGGCAGTAATATAGAAGAAAGGAGTACCTCGAAGACTGTTCTACTACTTTGTATCAAAGTCCCTCTTAGTTCTGCGATTCGATTATGTGGGAGGTTTTATACTTGACAAATAAAACGATCAGGATTTTACACAAAGAATTCCGAATTCCGGCTTTTATGTTATGATTAATAACTGTATTTTTTCAATATAATAGAAGAACGAGATAAAAATTAACGGACAAATTAAAAAGATATTAAATCATTTATGACTTAATTTTATCAAAGATTGCTGTAATTAATACTTTTTTTTCCTGTTACAGTCATTGAAATGAAGATAAACAAATAAAAATATATTGTTAATTTAAATCTTAACTAACTACATTTTTTAAAAAACGATTCCAATCATAACAGATCATATTTTTTTAAATAATTCTGGGTGATTTAATAAATCTTCTAATTCCATAATTTAAAAAAAAATAAAGAACTTGTTGATTTTCGTTATTTTTTTTAGATTATTTATGTGTATATATATATATATATATATATATATATATATATATATATATATATATATATATATAAGATAAAGACCGGAGACCGGCGATATCAGCCTTAATACCGTCCTGAATGTAAATAAACATATGAAATGTATATAAGGAGGATTACTAAAGGAATAAATCAGTATCTTTTCTGAAACCGTGAGTGTTGCATTTCAAGCCCTTTCCTTTCTTTTTTTTTATTGTTAGAGTCCGCCGACGCTTAACTGGTGCCGAAACCCGGGACTACGACAGGAGAACAGAGAAGTAATTTTTTTTTAAAGTCATTTTTTTTTCTCTTGGTTTTTTTTTCTTCTCCTAGTCATAAGGAAAGAGTGAAATGCCAACAGAGGGCTTAATCAGGCCGGGAGTGTTGAGCGCCCCGGAAATCCCTCAACCTCAAGAAATTCCGCAGATACCTCAGATCGCGCAGGCCCCTCAGGTGCCTCAGATACCTCAAATACCTCAGGTACCGCAGATTCCGCAGATCCAGGAGATCCCTCCCTTACCGAGGGACACATTGGCAGAAGCGCACGCTAACGCGCTGGAATGGATGAAAATAAGAGCGGCGACCACGCAGGACCTTCGAAGAGCCATTGCGGACCTGGAACGCTTCGGTGGCGAGGTAGGTGAGCTCAACCATTTCCTGAAAGGCGGAGACCGCCTCATGTCTAGAATAGAGGTAAAGGTGGCGGAGGACCTGGTAAACCTAGGGGACGCGGAAGCGTTGAAAGCGGCTCTGGTGTGCCGAGTAAGGAGGAGCATCCTGAACCAAATTCAGGCGGATGAGGAGACACCATGGCCGGTGATTAAGGAGCGACTGAAGAAGGCCTTCGGAGGAGGCAGATGGACGCCGGAGGAAGACATCTTCCAAATGTTTAGGGAGCGCCGGTCCCAACGTCAGACGAGGGGCCAGTATGCGGGGGTACTAGTGGCAAAGTACAACCGCATAACGGAGAAAATGCGCGAAACAATGAGTGTGGGAGAGGTGGAAGCCAGGATGGAGTTCCTCTCGACGATACTCAAGGTCCAGTTGGCGAAGGAAACGGGAAGGAGAGACGGATTGCCCAGGGAGAGATCATTCCTCGAGTGTGCCCAGGAAATGATCGACCTAAGCGCAAGGGAAGAAGAGACTCGGATGGACGTGGAAGAACCAGGGTGGATCCGGGTGAATGACAGACGACCCCGGACAGCCCCGATGGGTTGGAAGAGGAGAGAAACGGTACAGCCGAGCGGAGAAAAGGTCAGGATGGGTGAAAAAAGATCCGGACAAGTGAGGCCGAGGAATGGACCCCGCAGGGAAGACAGGAAATGTCATGGGTGCGGAAAGCCAGGACATTTAGTTGCACAATGTCCGCGCACTAGATGTTTCGAGTGCGGTACCGAAGGGCATATTGCTAGGCAGTGCCCGTACATATTCCGGAGGAGAGAAAGAACTCAAGACGAGCCCATGGAAGTAAACACGCAGAAGCTGACAAGACGGGCTAGGATACAGCGGAAGGACGGATCTTCGGGAGAGGCAACCGAGGAGTCGGGAACTTCGGGGACAGAGACGGACGAACCAGGTAGCAGTGGAGGCGAAGGAGGCAGGAGCAGCCAACGGACCGAGCAGCGACGAACGGCGGCGGGGAGGAGGAAGCTGGGCGGCATCTGAGGAGTGTGGCAGCAGAGAGGCGACCGCACAGCAACATGCAACAACATCCGAGGTAAGCCATGCTGGTTGCCAATTATCGAGGTAGACGGGGGAGTAAAGTGCCTCGTGGATACCGGGAGCTCGAGCACTATTATGACCAGAGGGGCGTTAGGGAAAGTGTGCGGGAGTGAGAGGGCACTCCGGATCCAAAAATGCGATTGCCAACTAATCACTCTGGGTGGCCCCTGTAGCGTAGAGGGGGAAGCGACAATAAGACTTGATCGGTGGGCAGGAAAAGAGGGCGAACTGAAGGTACACGTAGTAAAAAACATGACTCGGGAATACCAGGTCATAGTGGGGTGCGATTTGTTGGGGCAGGTAGGGGCGAGCATTAGGAATCGTAGAGGAGCCTGGAGTGTTAGGTTGGGAAAGAAGAAGTTCGGATGTATAGGGGTCGCGAGAGAAAGAAGGGTGCGGATAGGGGCGGTGAACAGAGTGGAGGACTGGAGGAAGTTGCTACAGGAGGAGTTTAGGGACATTTTCTTCAGGGAAGGTGAGGTATTAGGGGTAACAGGGAGGACGGTGCATGAAATCCCACTGAAGCAGGATAGGGTAACTTACGTGAAAGAGAGAAGATACCCGCAGGCGTTGAGGCAGCATATTCGAGAGGAGCTAGATAGTCTAAAAGAACAAGGGATCATAGTTGATAGCACCTCACCATTCAATAGTCCCCTGTGGGCGGTGAAGAAGAAGGCAGCACCGGGGGATAATAAGGAAAAATACAGGGTGGTAGTAGACTATCGTAAATTGAACGATAACACGGTAGACGAGAAGTACCCGATCCCCAGATTCGAAGATATACTGGATAGGTTGAGTGGAGCCGTGGTCTTTAGCACGTTGGACCTTAAGGCGGGATATCACCAAATACGGATGCACCCGGAAGACCAACACAAAACAGCGTTCACATTCGAAAGGGGGCATTATGAATTCACAAGAATGCCGTTTGGTCTGAAGAATGCGCCCATAACATTTCAGCGTCTGATGGACGAATTTTTGAGGGGTATCGATGACTCGGTATGTCAGGTATATATGGATGACCTGCTGATTTTTAGCAGAACGGAAACCGAACACGTGGGACATCTGAGGTCAGTATTCGAGAGGCTCCGGAAATTCGGGCTGAAATTATCAAGCGAGAAGTCTCTGCTGGGACAAACGCGGATTAATTTTTTAGGCCACACTATCTCTAGCGAGGGGGTCAGACCGGATGCGGCAAAGGTGGAGGCGATCACAAGGATGGCGGTACCACGGGACGTGAAGGGGATCCGTAGGCTTCTTGGGACGCTGAACTACTACCGGAGATTCGTACCTGAGATGGCAGAGTATTTGGTACCCATTAACAATTTGCTGAAGAAAGGCGCGAAGATTGTGGTGACACCAGAGATGGAGAATAATATCCGAAAATGTATGAATAGGTTGCTGACAGAGCCGGTGTTAGCGTTCCCGGATTTTGAGAAGCTCTTTAATATAACCACCGATGCGAGCGAATACGCGTTAGGGGCCGTTTTGTCCCAGGGGGGAGTGAGGGTGAACGACCGATAGCATACGCGAGCCGTCGGCTTACGGGTGCGGAATCGCGATACAGCGCTTTGGAGAGGGAGCTACTCGCGATAGTGTGGGCTATCGACCATTTCAGGCCATACGTATTTGGGAGGAAGTTTCGAGTCCACACCGACCACAAACCCCTGCAGTGGGTAGGGAAACTTAAAGAAACCTCAGCTAGGGTCACGCGATGGAAGGAAGTCCTTAGTCAATACAATATAGAGGTGGTGTATAAGCCGGGAAAGGAGAACGTGGTGGCGGACTGGCTCTCGAGGGCCATCATGATCAACGCGGTAGAAGAGGACGGGGGAGGACCATCGCGAGACGTGCGCCAATTCTTGAGTGAATGGACTCCCGACGGCGAAGGAGCGGAGGATATCGTCGGTATAGATGACAGGGGAGAGTCCCCGGAAGAGGAGAGCTCAGCGGAGGAAAGAGCAGTGGAAATGGAGGAGATAGACGACATCATCAATGACAAGCATCGTCAGGTAATCTGGAAAACGAGAGTAGCAGGGATGATGAAAATAGATTATCGAAGATATGGGAAAAGCAAGATTCGCGTCATCTGGTCGCAACCCGGGGTGAGTGAAGAGCAAATTTGTACGGCACTGAAGGACGCCACGGAACCTGGAAAGACGCACCATCTTTATGTGGGGAATAACACGGTATGGGATAAAATAAAGCGGATGTGGAGATCCGAGCGAATTGGTGTGGACAGAACACTCATCCGTTGTAAGTACGCAGTGGAAACTATACAGGATGAGGAACAGCAACAGGCAGTCACATTAGCTTATCACCAGGGGAAAACCAACCACCGAGGCGTGAACGAGACACTGCAGGCATTACGTCGAAAGTATTTCTGGTGGGGCATGAAAAAATCCATCCAAGAGGTCATAGGGAAATGCGAGGTGTGTATGCGCACGAAATATGATCGACACCCCCCCAGAGGGATTCAGGAAGAGACACCGACGGGGAATATGCCACTACAGGACCTCCAGATTGATACATTTACCTGGAGAGGGTTCAAGTGGGTCACGGTCATCGACGTCTTTAGCAAGGTAGCTATGGCACACCAGGTCATGGACAAGTCTGCCAACGCAGTTGCGGAAGCCCTACAAACCTGGGTGCAGTTCTACGGGGTCCCCGAGAGGATCACATCGGACGGTGGTAGGGAGTTTGACAATGCCGCGATTAGGGAGGAGGTGAAACGACTAGGGATTCGTTGGCATTATAACACCCCGGGACATCCTAAGGGTAGAGGCGGCATTGAGCGGTTGCACAGCACGCTGAGTGATCACATCCGGGTGTATCAGGGGGAAAAAGGGTTGGAGCCGGATGTTGCAATGAAGAAAGCGGTAACAGCCTACAACCACTCGATTCACTCCGTCACGGGATTTTCGCCCGTGGAAGTACTATTCGGGATGCGCAGGCCAAGGCGAGATTGCGGGGAAACAACGGTTAATGAACCATTAGTCGAGCAAATCCAGAGCAATAGGGTGGAGATGGAAAAGACGTGGGGAAGAGTAACGGCGAAAATTAAGCGGGAAAAGGAGAAGCGGGTAGAGAGGCAGAATGTTCGCGTACGTGACCAAATGGGTGATCTAAAGATCGGGACAATAGTGTACCGTAGAGTAGGGACCAACAGAGGGAAACAATTGTTACGATACGAGGGTCCATTCAGAGTGATTGCTATTAGGGAGCATAATCTACTAACGATCGAAAGCGTTAATGAACCTAGAAAGAGGAGAACGGTTCACATTGAACAATTGAAGCTCCCAATGATAGAACCGGAACATAAACTAACGGATTCGTAGTACCCTCACCACGTTATAACAAATATGTTTTTTTTTGGTTGTCTAAGCAAAAATATGGTGTATTTTTTTTTATGTGTAAATAGAATCATAGCAATACAGTAGAGGAAAGTGTATTATTTTTTTTTTTCTTCTCTGTTTTTTTTTAGGATTTTAAGAGTTCTGTTTTTGGAAGCAAGTGTTGTGTTTAGTTCTGTTTTTTTTATTTCTTTGTATTATTGTATGTCTCGAGTGAGTTTTACTTTCTTTCAACTTTATACTTGTAAAAACAATTGTAAGGTGTTAAGACTGATAATCGTTAGCTCCGATCTAGGAATATCTAAGTTTCCGGAAAATCCTATTCGTAAACTGGTGGGGGGGAGATAAAGACCGGAGACCGGCGATATCAGCCTTAATACCGTCCTGAATGTAAATAAACATATGAAATGTATATAAGGAGGATTACTAAAGGAATAAATCAGTATCTTTTCTGAAACCGTGAGTGTTGCATTTCAAGCCCTTTCCTTTCTTTTTTTTTATTGTTAGAGTCCGCCGACGCTTAACTTATATATATATATATATAATCGATATAAATTTTTTGCCGCTAGATTTTTTTTAGTCCAAAACATAAATAATCTAAAAAAAATAACATAATTGGATATATATATATATATATATATATATATATATATATATATATATATATATATATATATATATATATATATAAATATAATGGAATGGAAATATGGTTAAAACCTAAATACTCTTAAAAAAACATAAGGAAAACCAAACTAGGCTTTCACATTAATAAACTGTTTCAATATTTTGTCCATTCACAAATTTTGTAACAGTTGGTTGCATATGCGAACCATAAAATTAAAAATATCTATAATAAGAAAAAATAACAGCTGTTATATAAATTAGGTGTTGTTATGGAGGTAAATTCGAGCTGGGAAACCTCACAAATGTGACAAGTTATCGGATCATTGCCTAGAATCCAATTCTCTTATTCCGTCTCCACACGCGATTCCCACCGGAACCCGACGTCTCCTATATAATCCAAGGTACTATTTATACATACCTCACATAACACAGTTCATAATCTCATTCTTATTGCATCTCATTTTTTTTTATATACATCATTATTGCCAGTCTACTATCAGCATCACGGGTATTTTTTTTCATGACCTAAAAAAAAGTTTTTATTTTTTCTCCATAATTTCAGTCTAATCAAAATTTTGTCCAAGACACTTGGATGTTTATTTTGATTCATAACGCATCCAAGTTGCATGTTTGAGATGGTCCAGCAGATGAAGAATGGTTGTAATGGGTGAAGAATGGTGTTTAGTTAAAGAATCAAATTATTTGATATTATTGCATTGCATGAACTGAATTTTCAAAAAAATTATAAAACTAATCCATAAAGATTAAATAAAAATAGGAATCTATTATAGGAAAAAACATACTTATTCTATAACTTTATTTCTTCAACGAAATATGTCAGAAATACTGCAGTGAATATGTTTACTAGTAATAGAATATATGTGAGGACAGGAGTGTCCCCTTTCTATCTTTATTTTATAATTTCATATTAAACGTAGAGATCCCTAATCCAGCTCCATTTGATCCTCCGAAGACTGTTAACGGAATATTGTTGATATGATATTTTTTTCATAATGAATTATTAATAAAAAATCGTTTGTATTTTATATTCTTGTCGTGTTTAAAAATATTATACAATAGAGTTAAACCCTAATATCTGTACCAATGAAAATTTTTTT
Organism: Nezara viridula; assembly: GCA_928085145.1. NCBI lineage: Eukaryota > Metazoa > Arthropoda > Insecta > Hemiptera > Pentatomidae > Nezara > Nezara viridula. Next base: position 44,210,084 of record OV725077.1, on the reverse strand, counting down.
AAGAGTGCGTCATACAGCTAACTGAAAAGTAATGGATAGGTGAAGTTGGAGAAGAATGAGGGCCATAGATCTACAATCTATTAAAAAAAAAAAAAAAATAGTGCGAAAAATAAAACCATTCTTGAAGGATATTTTAGCATGGAGTCAACTATCTTCACCTACAAAAACTTAAAGAAATTGAGAAGTTAAAATATTCTCTGTAAAGTCTTGTATTGTTAAGGCGCTAGGCCAAGCCCATCCTTCAAGACAGTTTGGTTTTGCGGGTCACACCCGTTCATCGTTTTGCACTTTCCCTGGGATATTTTAATTAGGTTTATATATACATATATATATATATATATATATATATATATATATATATATATATATATATATATATATATATATATATATATATATATATATATAAAATAAGTTATATGAGATACAAGAGGTCTAAATAGTAATGATATCAGATTAAATCGGATTGACTTTTAAAAACTAAATCATTAAATAATATCACACAAAGCCCACAAGTCAAAACGAAAAGAAAGACTTTGAACAAGAGGCTCAAAATATTATACTCCCTGTTTTCTAAATCAAAATTGAAAATTAGACAAAAACTAAATACATACACTTACCTGCTTAAACCCATTTGGACATACGCCTCACAGATTTACGGTTCAGCAAAAAATACTCACTTACAAAAACTACAATCCTTTCAATCTAAAATTTTAAGACTAATAACTGCAGCTCCCTGGTACGTCAACAACAAGACTTTACATATCGACTTAAGACAACCAACCATTGACCAGCACATACGTACTCTCTACTACCGATTTCATTCTAAGCTACACGGAAACCACAATGGACTTATCAACGACATGGCCACGGCTGAAATGCTCATCAGGCGGCAACTGGATGAGAGATCTCCTTTCCTGATTTTAGGATGTAAACAGACCAGGGATAAGTGCTGCTGGATTCCATTCTTCGTCATGCCTATCATGCCATTTTCTACCTGACCACCAATCTGCTAATTGTCACTACCATGGCAGGTACGAATGAAAAATTGAAGACAAAAAAAAAATAATATACCTATAAATCTAGAATTTAAATTTAATTTATGTTTAGTTTTGCTTTTTCCCTCAATTCTGATGGTATGTAACCACTGTATAGAAGCAAAACATTCAAACAAATTTTTGTCCTCAGAATCTTAAACATCCATTCGGGTTTTATTTTTTTAATCAAAAGAGACCACTTAGGTTTCATTGGACAATCTGTATATGCTCCAGTATCAATTTTATTAAATTCCATTAGGTTATGAAAGCACAAACATATTTTCAATTTTTCACAACAGCCTATTAAAAAAAAGATGATCCTTTAGATTATATTATTAAACAAAAAAAATGTTTTTCTCGAAGCTGTACTGATCCTACTTCACGGAATTTTTATTTCATTAATCATTATTGCTATGTCACATTATTTGAATGCGCTAATGAATCCTTATTTTTAAGTTATACTATTTTATTTATTATGTATATATTTTTTTTATTGTTATTTTGCTGCTGTTTATTTGATATTATTATGTTCTATATTTTATAGAGTAAACGTAATGTTATCTCACTATGACCAATGTCCAAGTGACAGAATGTTTTAATATTCAATAAATAAATAAATGAAAAAAAAATTGTTTCACTCTTTGTCTAATTTTGTCTCTTAAAATTATTTGTTTATAGATATGACTGTGCTTTTATGTTTTTAATTTACTAATGTTTAGGTAATTTTATTTTTTTATCGTACATAATTATTGATTATCATTTGGATATTATTTTACTTTTGTTAATTTTATGTTCTCTGTATATATGGTGTGAATGTGCTCATATCTCACTATAATCATTGTCCACGTGACAGATTATTATATTTATAAATAAAAACAAATTATTATTTATCATAACTTTTCTCATTGTAAATATTTATAATACTGGATAAGATATCTCGGTCATTGAAGCAATTCATCTAGCCTAAATTTTTAAAAATACATGTTTCACATACACAAGAAAAATAAACATACACATTCAAATTTTAAGCGGACAACAATAATTACCATTCAATCCCTTACTTGGCTGTGATATGGCGGATAAAATACTCATATTTTACATAAATTATTGATCAAACAAAATACACGAACTAGATAGATTTCATGAATTTGGGCCCAACGCCCAACTGTATTTTATGTATTATGATTATTTATGAATTAGGTTAGGAAGAGAGAGAGGAGAAAATATGAGGAGGAATATATCAGGGGAGAGAAGGAAAAGAAAGGGAATCAAAATGTTGATGAATGAATGGAAGAAATTGTCAAAAAAGATGAAAAATATTAAAATAATACATATATAAGAAGATACTAAAAAAATATATATTGTATATTATGCTCATATATATTGTTAATACTGTATTTCTATATATTAGTTTTAAAAATTTGTTTATAATGATTTATTAGTATGCTGTATTTGTAGCAACCCAATATAATTGGGCAGCACCCCATTTATGAAAATAAAGTGATTCTCTCTCCTACTGCATTGTATTTTATTCTTTGCTAATTAATCAACTCTTTATTCGCTTGTTTTGTGAACATAATGTATTTTATAAGTTTATATGAATTATATTAGTGTTATTCTAATACGCATTGTGAAATTCGTAAAATTCGGCTGAGAGAATCTGCAATGTATCTTACAATTTATAGTAACCATATATTAGATATACAATATACAAACATCAATGTATATAATATAGCAATCAATGTATCTATTTTTTACTTCAGATAGAAATTTACTCATAAAAGTAAATTTCAGTAAGTACTGTCTCCTTTTGAGAAATTCTATATATTTCTATAGAGAAATTCTATAACATTTTTTTTTTACATACTCCAAAGGAGAAATGATTATATGAATGGGAAACAATTGTTTAGTTCAAAGAAAGAAAATAACACGGAAAGATAGAATAATGATAATAGACGAAGCATTAACATGGCGGATGCAGGTTTAGCAGATTAGCATAATGATAAGCATGGCAGTATGGGTTCCATTAGCATTATACAAGTCCTGGCTTAGGCTTTAGGTTGGTCTGCTCCTATCTTATCACCTAATTGCTCTGTAATTCAGACCGCTGATTCTTATCCTACAATTTAGCCTAGTAATACTCGATTTCATGCTACGTATTAACTGTAGTACCAGGGGCATATTCCTCCACCATCATTATCTTCTTATACAGTAGTACAAAATAACGGGAAAACTTTTCTTTAAATCTTTTTTTGCTTGAACTGTTTTGTTTACTAGTAGCATTCTGTCACAATAAATATTTATAATGAGAAAGTTGTTCATTCACATCATATTTACAGTCTTCGAATCTAAACAAAAGTATACAATACTGATAAATGAAATTTCAATCCCAATTGATGCAATTCCCCACCGTTAATTCATTCAATTGATACATCAATTAAAATTAAAATATGGTTTATTTCAGAGACGAACAAGCAATAACAACAGATCAACTTATTGTCATACAGGAGAAGTTGAAGATCTAAAACGAAAAGAATTATAATGAAGCCTTTATTCATTTTGATGCAAATATTAAAACAGTATGTTTTATCTATCATTCTCTCCTCACGTCATATAACATTTACTCTTCGAAATGCACTTGCCCTCCAGTTTACATTGACAACAATCAAATTTCTCAAACGAACAGCTTACTTTTCCTCGGATTCACCTTCCACAGAAGGCGACATGGGGTCCCCATGTAGAAATGAAACGTAAGACACTTAATAAACGACTCAAAATACTTTCCTCCCATTTTTCTTAATCTTCAAAAGTGCAACTGTGACAGAAACTGAATACATATATTTACTCGCTTAAAACCATATGGTCATACTTCTCACAAATATACGGCATCGCTACAAAGACCCACCAACAACAACTTCAAACCTTCCAATCAAGCACCATGCAACGTGTCTAACAAATTTCTACAAAATGACCTCCACCTTCCAACAGTTGCCCAGAATATAACTACCTTTTCCCAAAGATTTTATACTAATTTAAATGGACATCACAACCGATTAATATGAGATAAAGGCACAGCTGTCATACCCCAGAACATGACGAGGAGAATAAAAAGTCGTTGGATGAGAAATCTTCTTCCTTAAGCAGCCTAAGTAATTGAAAGAAGTCAGGGAAATGGTGCTGGTGAGTACTTTTCTTCCCGATGGCTAACATGCCATTTCTTTGTTATACTTTCAGCACATTTTCTGATTGTCAACAAAAAGTTGACTGGCGCAAATAAATGTTATAGCAAACAAAAAATTCGCAATTACAACAGTCGATTACAGATCTTCCCCAAAACTTCAGTTTGTGTTAGGAAACCATTAATATTGATTCAACTGCATCACATTGCAGGCATCTCTTGAAATATTCATATATCCCTGGATACAATCTGATAGTCCATTGTTTTGAATAAATCAAATTAACCTTACCTCTTTGTACAATTTTTGGTACTGAATTTTTCGTTTTCTCCCCATTTGTTTAACACTTATAATAGTTTGTGTTTCAGTATCTATTGATGTCGCATTAAAATGTTAAATGTTCACGGATTACTTTAAATCTCATCTTAGTAAGAAACTGCAATTCTTGTTTTTACAAAATAATAGAGCCATTAAAAACGTACTCTACAAATAATATATTGAAATTCAAAATTAAAATTTATTATGTAGTTCATTATTATTTTAAACCATCTGATTGTCAACAGTTCGTCGAAACAATATTATAAAAAAAAAATCGTTAGTATTGATTGATAAAGAATGTTGTCCATATATTTTCCTTTAATTAATTTTTACGATCTTTATTCAACATAAAAAAATATTTTTCCAGTTATAATCTAACATTGAATTTCTGTCCCAGTGAGTTTCTTACTCATTTACCTTAACACTATCTAATATTTATTTAAGGTATACAAGAAGAGTATTGTCAATGGCCCAATCGAGATCACAAAATGCTAATTTCTTATCCAATCATATTACTTAACATCCAATGTTAGATGTCTGTAGGAGCAGCTGAACTTTTATTGTATGCCTCAACGAAAATGGCTGGATAGATGAAGAAAAAACTGAGAAAAAAAAATCCATTCATCTATATCTGATTTCCTTGGAAAGAAAAAAGGTTCAAAAAAGTTCTAAATAAGTATGTGAGGTGATACGTGAGACTGTCATTATTATTAATTTGAACGTCTGACTTACTTGACTTTTTCGTTATTAAAGGACTGAGGACAATGCCGTATACTATACTATAACTGCGATATCTGATCTCCAATCACTCTCTTCTCAGTTTAGTACCGTACGGCGAGCCTTGCATTGCACCAAAAAGCCTTCACTTGTAGATAGGATAATTGATTGGGAAGCTTAAAACTACTGCTTGAATTCGACGCTTTCAATCTCAATTTATCAGGCTGTGTTTTGCATCATTTATACTAAGGCCAAACAGAAATAAGTCTCTTGCAAACTATCCTCAGTATATTAGAGATCTAAAATAGACAAAGAAAAGAGACCGCAAATTATGGAAGACAAATCGACTTACATCTGACAAACGGACTTTTCATCACCATGAATGGCTCTAAAACTCCTGCAGAGTCAAGGCCTCCTGCAATTTCAATCGCCATCCCTCTCCAAGTAATGCTGCTGCCTTCCAGCAGTGGAGACCAAGGTTACTTCGGGCGTCGCCTTCCACACCATCAGACCATCTGAGTCTCGGTCTGCCTACCCGCCTTGTGGCGAAGATCCGCTCATCTATCACCTTCCTTAGTACATGTTGTTCAGACATACGGAGAATGTGTTATGCTCATCTCAACCTGCCAATTTTCATTAGCCTCACAACATCGGCTTCTTTATGTAGCTGCATCAGCTCATTGTGGGATAGCATTCGTCGCTCCTACTGATTAATATTTATTATTGGGCAGAATATTCTTCTTAGGATACAACATTCAAATCGAAGTAGAGTGGTTTATAAGGCTCTTGACATTGTCCACCATTCAGACCCATAGCGGACTTTTAACAGACTTAACAATGAACTTAAACAACAGATTCAGAATCTCAAAAGAACAAACAAAGACTATTACATCAAAAACCTTTCGACTGACTATGAAAGCTTATGGACACAGACCAAGAAACTTGTAAAGCATCGTGAGATGTCAGCACTTCTTGGAAAAAAAACCGATCCAGGGGTCGTGTCAGACCTTGAAAAATCTGAGCTTCTCTATCACATTCTCTAATACTGAACACGAGAGACACGTAAAAAACGCTTTTTACATTCCATTACCGTTGTCAATAACTTCACCTTGTTTCACTCCTACTCAAGTCGCCGAGCAAATTAGACGATTAATTAAAAAGAAAGTCCCTGCCCATGACCTCATAAATGCTCAAGTGCTCCAGAAAAGACCAAGGAAAGTGAGCTAACATCAATATATAATACAATACTCAGAACGAATCCCCTTACAGTGGAAATATTTATAAATTACAATGATTAACAAGGCAAACAGTTGAAAAAAAATATCACGGACTGACTTTCCTTCATCATACAAACCCATTAGCCTGCTCCCTATACATTCTAAAGTCGTTGAGAAACCTCTCTAGAAGATAACGAACACATAATATCTGAACATCAATTTGGATTCCGAAGACATCATTCAATCATTCATCAATTACTGAGTGACGAACAACATTGCAACGGCACTAGAGCATAAATTATATGCAACAAGAGTATTTGTAGATGTTGCTCAAGCGTTCGATAAGGTTTGGCATCAGAGGCTCCTTTTCAAACTTAAGACGATACTACCTTCAGCCTACTATCCTATCATTCAATCTTTTCTTTCTGATATATTTTTCTCATTGTGCCAAGGCACAGAACTTTCTACCACTAAGCCAGCCTCAACAGCAGTGCCTCAAGTGTCGGTACTCCGCTGCTATATATAATTTCCGCACTTGATGTTCCATACAGTTTCGAAACTCTGATCGCCATATAGGCAGAGGATACAACAATCTCAAAAAGACATTAAAACCCAGTACACTCTTCACAGACCCAGCAGTGATTAAATTTCATGACTTGTGCAAACTGTCGAAAATTTGACTGAACCCAGACAAATCACAATATATAACTTTTACTCTTATATATATATATATATATATATATATATATATATATATATATATATATATATATATATATATATATATATATATATTATACGATAGAAGAATGACATGGGCCCTACATATTAAGAACAAAACAAAAACACTAAACATAAGACTAGGACTGCAATATATTCTCTCCTTTCAAGACGTTCGAAATCAAAACTTAGTCAAAAATTGAATAAATGAACTTACTTACTTAAGCCCATTTGGACATATGCCTCACAGATATTTGGGACAGCTAAAAGGAATCACATACATAAACTACAAAATTTTTAATCCAAAACTTTCAGCACTATAACTAAATCTCTCAGTTACTTTAGTTACATTACATTACACAAAGACTTTTAAATGTCAACAGTTAACGACCAAATACGAGCACATAGCAAAATATTTCACAATAACTTACACGGACATATACAACTCACTAATGGCCCTTTGGCATCCGTAGGAGGCTCAAGAGAAGCTGGATGAGGGATCTCATTTATTAATTAATATTTAACAATAAATATTAAATCAAGGAAGAGAGGACGCGGGACACTCCTCTCCCTCAAGTATACCAACGTCTTATTTCTTCTCCAAGACAGCACACTCGCTCATTGTTGTTACCCCAACAGGTGCGATTCGATAAATAAAGATTAAAAAAAAAAAATGAAACCATTTCGGATCTTTCACATATAAATTTAATATTTTTTTTATGTAGTTAATCGGGTAATAGTTTTTTTATACTCCTTATTTTTTTAAACAATAAGCTTTTACACAGAATTATTATAAAATGCATTGTGAAAACTTGAAGTGAACCATTTTTTTATATGGTAATTTTTTTTGTGGGTATTACTCTTGACTATCCATGCCTTTATCACCACAGGCAATCTCCTTCGTGTGCTTTTTACGAGATTGGATCTCCTCACCACAGATGTCATCCCAATTCCCGGTTGGTCCTCTTCAATCTATATATGCCTTCCCAGCTCCTCTATGTTCGTTGCGAAGAAGTGAATTGAGAGCGCAAACTAAAAACCTTAGCATAACAATATAAGGTAATTGGAGATGTTGTGAAACAGACTTTGTATTTTTAGATTGCACACTGTAAGGACTAGATTGAAGGGTCTTATCGTTAATGTCGATATACTAAATCACAGAGTCAGTTTAATCTGGCTACTGAATTGATTACGACAGTAAGTAACGAATGTATTAAACCTGTACCACTACAACCAATGAAGGGTCTTGGATTAAGTAATTTGTAAGGAATTGCTGTTTCTTGGTCAACGGTTGTGCAAAGATGTGATTTGAGCGAGATCACATTCAACCTCCAGGTTTTCCACATAATTTATTATTTAATTAAGTACCTACTTTATAGAAGCTGGGTGAGCCCTATAACCGAACCCAGAGATCGATCCACGGCCGACGAAATAGATAGTAAATAATTTATCTACCATCGAACTTGGGACCTTGAGCATTGGAAGTCGGCGCCCTACCACTCAGCAACCCCACTTCCGTAACGACTGCATTGACCAGATTAAATTTACTTAACGCCTTATGATATTTCAAATCTCGTCTTTAATACTACTATTTAATAACCAGGTTAAGTTAAAGTGAGAGCATAAAATGAAATTTAAAAAAAAATTATGAGTGTCACAAAAAATTGTTTTACAAACAATATTAAATCATTAAACACATTATATTAGAACACATTTACTACGTGCTTCTACTACATATATACAATAAATGACAAGCTATTAATAAAATAAATAATTATATAGTATAGATTATTATTACATTCGGTATTAAAAATAATTAGAACAGTGTAGGGCTTTAATAGAAGTCTTGGGCCTGCCACTAAAAAATAAATAAATAGTAAATTGAATCTAGTTAGGTTTTCTTCTTGATCAGAAATTCAATATGAATATAGTTTTCTTTTACATTTGAAGATTGTTGTTCATTATTATTCAAATTTTAGTAAACTTCTTTTTACCAAATCCTCATTTATTGCTTTTTATAATTGTTTTTAATCTGATATCAATCATTATCAGTCATTTTATAGTCAGCACAGCAATAAGCAAATGTGCTGAACCTGCAGCATCTTTAGCTAATAAATTTTGTTTTTGTTACACATTTGTTAAAAGTCTTTGCGTTACTAAGGAGTGTTAATAATGGAGAAGATTAAAACTATAAAATGAGTTAGCATAATAACAGATTAGTAATTTATTAATTCATTTGTTTTCCTTCACTGTTATCTGTGACTGGCTTGAAAACACATATGGAGAGAAAGAAAAAAAGATTATTATAGAGAATTATATACCACAATAGCATATCAAATAGGTTTTTTTTAGACCGATGTACAGCGTGGTTCCAATGGATAAAATTAAATTGTTTGAAGGTTCTTACCCTTATAACACAAACAGAAAATTTATTTTTACTATACAAAAGGTTAACATTTATGTGTTATCAGGTTATATAAGTTGAATCATGACTTTTATATAATATCAATGACTGGTCGCACTCTGCAATGTACCGATACTTGTGTACATGTATATAGGTCACTAGTCCATTTGGCCCTTTCGCAATGGGGGTCTTGTACAGCAAGGAAGTGGAATAAAGGCCTTTACTTTGTCGGAGCAGAGGATAAACCGGGGCGACCGAAGTACCACAAGGCCCAAAGCTCTGATATCCTACTAAGCTGGATTATTCACAGAACCTGACTCTGGAAAATCGATTAGGTCTGACCGGTGGCGGCCGTGTTGTTGCTGACACTGAATTTAACGTATGGAAACAAAGACCTGTTCATATAGTTCAAGATTATTATTGTTTTTATAATTACATGTATGTGTGTTTGTGTGAATGATCTATTTGTTTACTGTCCGTCAATAAAATATTAGTCTTAGATATTTTATTTAGTAAGTCGGAGAAATCGATTTCTCGTTTACGAATCTGTGGATATGAAATGCTGTGACTTTCCATTTTTCGAAATTTCTTATGGGTACGAAGGAAAAAAATTAAGATAATTTACTATCTATTTTATTAATTTTTTGTCTATAAAAATGTATTTGCGCCTGTCAACTTATTGCTGACATTCAGCAAATGTGATAATGACGGTACATGAAATAATGACATGGGGAAGGAAAGTACTCAGCAGTACCTCTTCCCTAACTTGTTCCAATTACTTAGGTTGTTTAAAGAAGGAGATCTCTCGTCCAACGCCGATTTAGTCTCCTTCTCATGTTCTGAGGTATGTCAGCTGTGGCCATGTTTCTTATTAGACTGATATTATGTCCGTTTAAATTAGTGTAAAATCGTTGAAAAAGGTTCGTTATTTGCTGGTCAACTATTTGAAGGTGGAGGTCAGTATGTAAAGTTTTGTTAGTCACGTACCAAGGTGCTTTTGTTATGAGTCGCAATAATTTTGATTGGAACATTTGAAGTTTTTGTAGGTGTGTCTTTTTAGCAATGCCGAATATTTGTAATGAATACGTCCATATGGGTTTAAGTAAATATGTTTATGTATCTATTTACTAATCAAAAATTAAATTAAATTTGGGATCTGCAAATTACATTACAATAAGCAAATCATGTAAACGGCTTCACAGAGTCCCATATCAGGATAAAAATTATCTCAGCAGATGTCTTGGCCAATGTCTTTCTAATCGTCGCAGTGGGCTCTATGGCTGTATTGTATGTGTAGAATTTCCATCATTGAATTCATGCTATAATTTTCTTTGGCAGTGTATTATAGTTTATTTTATTTGCGACATATAACAGTGCGTCAACAATCTGCAGCACTTTCAACAGAAAATAACGGATTATTTTAATGTTGGAGGTTTTAGCAGAAACCCACAGTTACATACCTCAAATTCAAATTGGTTTCAGTAAAGTATCAAGTATCTAATTTTATCTGATGCAGTAATTTCAATGCTGTTGAAATATATTTTTGGAATAGGTGCATGATGAATACTAGGAAGAAGAGAGAATACTAAATAAACACTCTTTTTTTATTAAAAAAATTAATATAATAATTTTTTTATGTTTATACCTATAACATCTATTTATGAACAACTGTTACATCTGATAACGACAATCAACAAATGATAGGGATAAAAATATGGTTATAACATGCTAAGAAATGGGTGCAATAGTACCAAGATGTATCTTCCATTCTTGATTCGGTTCCTTAATTCAGGGAACGAGATTTCTCATACAACTCATTTTTAGTCGCTTCATAATATGCATGTTAGCCCAAGTTATGAGGTTGTTGTTATGTCGTGAATTTTTTTTGTTTTTTGTCTTTAATTCTTCATCCGCACCTGCCATGGTAGTGCCAATCAGCAGATTTGCTGTTAAGTTGAAAATTGCATGATAGGCATGACGAAGAATGGAGCCCAGCAGCACTTCTTCCCTGACCTGTTTACATCCTAAAATCAGGAAAGGAGATCTCTCATCCAGCTCCTTTTCAGTCGCCTCCTGATGAGCTTTTCAGCCGTGGCCATGTCGTTGATAAGTCCATTGTGATGTCCGTTTAGTTTTAGATGAAATCGGGAGTAAAGAGTACGTATGTGCTGGTCAATGGTTGGTTGTCTTAGGTCGGTATGTAAAGTCTTATTGTTGACATACCAGGGAGCTGCAGTTATTAGTCTCAAAATTTTAGATTGAAAGGATTGTAGTTTTTGTAAGTGAGTCTTTTTTGCTGAACCGTAAATCTGTGAGGCGTATGTCCAAATGGGTTTGAGCAGGTAAGTGTATGTATTTACATTTTGTCTAATTTTCAATTTCGATTTAGAGTATAGTATTTTCAGTAACTTGTTCAAAGTCTTTCTTTTCATTTTGACGTGTGGGCCCCAGGTCATCATTCTGTCAAATATTAGTCCGAGGTAGCGTGTACTGTCCGTCTGAGGAATTGGATTGTTGCTGATATAAACTGGTGGGCATGTTTCTCGTCGAAGCGTTGTGATTTGTTATGAATTAATCTAATTTTCCAGAGTGAATACCAATTTTGTAAATTTAGTAAGTGATTTTGTAATCACACGAGGAACATTAAAGTCGTTATGTATTATTTTATTTGTAACAAAGTGTGTAGTATTGAGGATTTTACAAAGGATTTCAGATTATAAGCATTGGATACGAGAAGAATTCGATGATTTAGTGGAGCCCCAAAGCTCAACTCCCTGAGTCCAAATAGGCCTTATTATAGTCATGTACATGGGTCTTTTGTAATTAATTGGAAGCTTAGAACGTTTGTCTAGTAAGTGCTGAAGTATTCGGAAACGTTGAACGGTCTCTTCTCGTTTTAATCTGGTAAGTCATAAAACTTAAGATCGAAAAATATATAGTTTTTTTAAGAGCGTCTTAAGTGCTGAACAGTAAATTTTTAATAGGTAAGTTTATATGGGTTTATGCAAGTATGCTTAAAGTTTCTGTCTATTTATAAGTGTTGGTTATTAGGAAAAAAGAGAGTATATAAATTTCAAGAATTTATTTATCATCTTCCTTTTCATGTTAATGTCTAAACCTCGTCACCGTTCTGTCGAATGTTAGTCCAAGGTAACCTACTGAGTCCGTCTGAGGAATTGGTTGTAAACTGGTGGGCACGTGTTTCGTGCAAGTGCGAATTATGCTGTGGTATAACCTAATTTTGCAAAGTAAAAATATTTTTATTTTATTTTTTGTTATAATTTATTTTTTGTTTATTCAATTTACAAAAATAAAATGCACTTTGAAAAATGTTCACACCTTGACAATTTGTTTTTAACCTCATGCCTGTTGGGGATACCAATAACCAACGAACGTGTTGTTAGGAAAAAGAGGATGGATTAAGACAGTGGTAGGCGTGGGGAAAAAAGTGCCCCGTAGCGTTCCTTCCTTACTTGAGTTTATGTTTATAGTTGGTGGAGGAGATCCCTGGTCCAGCTTATTTTGAGTCTCCTACGGATGCCATCGGACATGCTGGTTGTGACCAGGCCTTGAATAAGTGAGTTGGTATGTTGTGTAAGTTATCGTGAAGTCTTTTGTAGTATGTTCGTAAGTGGTCGTAAACTGTTCGTATCTGTAGGTCTTTGTGTAAAGTAACGTTACTGAGTACAAAGGAGTCTCGAGTGATAGCCCTGAAGATTTTTGATTGAAAAGTCTATAGTTTACGTATTTGAGTATTTTTGGCAGTCCTGTATATCTTTGATGTATAGATCCAAATGCGATTAAGTATGGGTGTATTTATTCAATTCTTTACTAAGTTTTAATTTCGAACGTCTTAGACCTTCGAAAACCTTGGCAATTTAATTTAAGCAAGTAAGAAATTTCTTAATTGATGAAGGGCAATCGTACACACGCATATTTGTGGTGCGTATGTCGCAGTAAATATTTTAGATTTAGTAGTTATACCTTTTTTGTTATCTCCCTTTCCTCCCAACCAAAAAAACTGGCATTGGTATTATATGGCACTGATTTTTTTTGTTTGGGGTGACATTAAACAAAAAGTCTATGCAAGTCCGGTCAATGACATTAATTCCTTACGAAGAACGATAATTGAATCTTGTGAAACAATAAGACATATCCAGTGCCGTTCTGCAACTGCTGCTGTTGAAGAAAGACGCTGAGCTTGTTTTAATTCTCAAGGAAATCACCTTGAACAACATTTAATATGAATGCTAATGTTTACATATAATTAATAAAGTAGTTAGAACAAATAAATAGATTTCATTTATTTCATATAACGTAGGTAATTCATTACAACAGAAATCTTTAGGTGTGAATACCTCCTAAACAAAGCGTTTGCGGACATACCTTCAGAGAAATTTTTATTTGTTTTGAAGCCCTTAATTAATGTTTGCAGTTTGGCCAATTAACCCTGAAACACCCTTTATAATGATAGAGTCAAGAATCTAAATATCTTTATATATCATATACCACATGCTTTCGCATGCACAAGCGCCTATGCGAATAACTAATCCGGTGGCTGAAAACTGGTGCTGTCGTTTCCTTGTTCCAACGAGCCCCCGACACTTATGAGTAGTAATAGGGGTTTGACCATTCCGCACAACCCAACTGTCTTGCGGAATGTGTATCACTAAGCGCCTTACCAGTGTCAACCGTAACGTTTAACACTGGTGTAAAAGGGTAAAAAAACGCTAAAAACTCCGGGAAAACTTTGAATTTAGGTATCTGAAAAACTTTTTTGTAGCATGTTGGGCCTTCTGAATCGATAAATACTAAAACCATGTCGGTAATAATAACCGTTATTATGATTGTTATTTCACCAATAAATAAAATATAACAATTCAGTAATAAAAATAAAAATTTAATTTAATTTTATTAGCTTCAATACAGAATCAATTATAAATACCATGTCCCTATATTATTGCTACTAAGAGAACATAGAAAGACTGGAAAAACTGTGATAAGAGAACCAAAACAATCGTCCTACAAGGAAATGAAGATGATACAAAATACAATATAATGTAGAGCTAAAATGAATATCCCAATACCAATTTAGAGCCACAAATTTAGTTTGATTTTCTCTTGAATGTATTTTTCTGCATTTTCCTTGATTCTATATTTTCGTATGAAAGGGAGTAATCAATTATATTATGTGCAAATTTATTTGAGTCTAGATAGAATTTTTATCAACCGGATAAATGAAAGGATAGTACCAAATAGCCAAGTACTAATGAAACAGGATCGTTTGAGTACTGAACATTTTAATTACTAATTCATTTGGTATTTAATGACCTTCAGTAACGATTTATCACTAATAGTGATTAAATGTGAGTAAACTATATAGTACTCTGTAATTATAGCATATCTTGTCTATTTCTGGTTCATAGGCGTTTATGTTATATAATATTAAAAATATCATAAAATTTTAATCACATTAGTAAAAAAGATATGTTTTTCTATTTAATTTTTCAATTCCTACTTGCCCATTAACAGAAACAAGAGGTTTATTTCGGATGTTAGCAGTATCCGACCTAATCTACCATTATCTTACAATTGCAACCTAATCTTACAATGGATTCCGAAATTGTTATTTTATGAATCACTCTGTTTACGATTATACAATCTTTCTGATTATAGAGGTTATTAATAATACAAAGGCTGATTATGTTTATCTCATGTGCAATGTTCTTTTTATGTAAGAGTCATAACATGTTTGTATACTATGTATTTCTAGATAGTAAGATGATCTTGTAATCAATAATTTGTAGTATATTTGAATAGACAATTAAAGATTTTTTTAAGGAACGAAAACGGCTGTCGAAATTCTTATTTTTCAATTAGTTCTAGTTACTTTTTTTTTATACAGAGATTCGAAATTGGTGACTTTTCCTATCATTCTTGAAATGTTCAACTCTGTAGCAACTGTACTTGATTATTTAAACTGTTATACCACATACTCCACTAAAATTGTGTTTCTTGAAATTCGACGAAGATACATTTTTTATTTATTTATTTCTTATCAGAGAACTTAATACATTAGTATTTATGTTATTCTTTGTAGTAAGGTGATGTTTACAATTCATCTCTTACAAGTATCTTCGTTGTTATTGCCAATATACTTGTGAGGGACTATGCTCCATAGATATGAGTCGGATTAAGATCGGATTCATATATCACTGTTAGGAGTGGAGAGATAGACCAAGGGATAGTGACGGGTGGCTTAATCTAAACAACTTGATCTACAACAACTTGATCTGACATGGGGAGGTTACGGACATGAGGTCACCGAAATCAATGAAATCTTTTTTGGTGGGACTAGGTCGAAAAATATTAGACCCATGTACAAAGATTCTTGCCAATACTCTCTAGAAAACCAAAAAAAACATTAATTTTTTTTATTACTGTTTTCTGACTTTGATCTACCTGTATTTCTAAGTTATTATATATCGTTCGATTTTTTTTCTAGGGTAATAGAAAGGATTGAAAGGAACCCTCGTACATGGGTCTAATAATTTTCGATCTAATATCACTAAAAAATTCCATTGAAATCGGTGACCTCATATACATAACTCCTCCTTAAGAATAGGATCACTAAAACATTTCTATAAAAATCGGTGTGGGACACACCTTGCCTTCAGTTGAAAATATGTACATAAGGACGCTTTACAAACTATTCCATACTAATTTAAACGGACATACTAACAAACTAATAAGGGATATGGTTTCAGCTGACATACCCATCAATCCGAGGAGGAAATTGAAAAGGCACTGGATAAGAAACCACGAACCATGTTAATTGAAGAGGTGCTATCCATCCCCATGTCTGATATGTCAGTTTATTAATTTTATCATACGACCTGCTGATTGTCAACAGTTCGTCGATAGGTGCATATAAATATTTGAAGATAAAAAAAATACATTTGCAGTATTTTCCAGTCAATAATAATTTATTCATAAACTAGAAATAAAAATGTTTGACTGACTGGTTGATGACTGATGACTCCTATTAGAGGATAGGGAATTTACAAGTGCGTTCCATACCGCTCTTTTTGCTGCAATCATTTTTGCTTCTGGCCAAGTCTTGCCTGTCCGGCTCAGGTCATTTTGAACAGATCTATGCCATAACTCTCTAGGTATTCCTCTTCTTCTTGTTCCTTGTGGATTCCATTGCAAAGCTTCTTTCTTCTGGATGAGAGATCTTATCCACTAATTATAAAAATTAAAATCAAGATAGGAAGAGATTCCGCTGGACTCTCTTCTCCATACGCCTACCAATGACGTTCTCCAACTCTACTTCCCAACAGCACATTAACATCGTGACAGCTGATTATCGGTACTTCAGACAGGTGTGATTTAAAAATAAAGTTAAAATTGCTAGTTTATTAGTTCATTTCTTTTGGTTTATTATTTTCAATAATAAACATCTCATAAACCATTGTTCAATTTTTTTTTAAAGTTTACGGAATTTCCTAAAAAATCAAAAAAAAAATCGTTAAAATCGGACAATTAGGAGCAAAGATATGGTATCCAGTTTTTTTTTTTTTTTATGTGTTCTACTCCAAATGTTATATCCTTTGTTCGGTTTTTAAATTTTGAATGTGTTACTGAAGTAATGCAACTTTTTTTTTAGCATATTACTAATGATTAAAAAAAAAGTTTAGTCCAATAATTGGTATCACCTTTTATTAATTTGTCTTTGTAACTAGGTAGGAAATGTTACTTTAGATGCATTTGGAAATAATAAACCATTGTGAAATAATTTGCAGCAATTTTTTAAAAAAATTATCTAAGACAAATGCTAATACACCTCGGAAAGCGTTTGATACTTTCTGAAAAAATTGCCCATATACATAATGCAACTAATTAAGTAAATAATTAAAATCATATTACAATATAAAGGAGATGACGTATGAGTACTTTAAAGAGTTGGAATTTTCAATCTTGAATTTGACTTGTCTAATGAAGAAGACTCCAGGTTCATCCATTTAACATAGATCACCAACCGTCAGGTAAGAAAGAAGATGGATGAGAGAATAACACCAAAGTAATTTACTCCATCTAGACAAAGTATATATTATCCCCACTATATCGATTCTCCCTAACCTATTTTCTTGCTCTTTCATGTAGTTGCGGAATAATGTTTTCCATCCAGGTACGTTTTCTCTTAAAACCAACAGTTCTGCAAATATTGTTATAAATGTAATATCTTTAAATAAATTTTGTAATTATTCTTAATAGTATAAATGGTTCTGATCAGGTGCTAATAAGACACTTAATTTCGGTTATTTTTATAAAAATAATATTGCTAAACATAATAAAATTTTAAAATTATGTTATACTTTTATGATATGTTTGCTTATAAAAACAATATTTTATAGTTCTCTGAAGTTAATTTTTCTAATAATTCTTTTTTAAGCATTAATTTTTTCATAATAATAAATTATATTCTGTCAAAACTTCATTATACATTGTGCTAGAAGAGATCTGGCTTATTAAATAATTTATATAAGATCTTATTTCAGATCAATATGATTAGAAGAGTTGTTTTATATACACATAATAAAAAATTAAGGTGGATTGAATTTTTCAATATTTAAAATAATTTAAATATTATGCAATTTCATTAAGTAATTTATTTTAGTGTCAGCAGTCTTAAATAATAACTACCAAAGTCACAAAATTTTCAGGGAATTTTTTTAGTAAA
Organism: Nezara viridula; assembly: GCA_928085145.1. NCBI lineage: Eukaryota > Metazoa > Arthropoda > Insecta > Hemiptera > Pentatomidae > Nezara > Nezara viridula. The sequence continues at coordinate 44,191,752 of OV725077.1, read as the reverse complement.
TATTTATTTGTAATAATAATTTTAAATTATAAACCAAAGAAATAATGCCGCTGCTACAACAATTTATAAGCTGTGCATAATAATCTAAATTTATATGTAATAATATTGTTTCCTTTCTTGAAGTTGACTTTTCTTTGCATTACCACCGGCAGCTTTAGCAATATTTACATTTATTTTTGCACATGATTAAAAGCATGTTTTAGACTTTTCAATATTCAGTTTTATCATTTATATTATTATTTGACTGCATTACAGTGCCTGTGTCAAAAATCTTCATTGCATATTTATCTAACTATTATGTAAATAAAATTTAACTCATGAATATTTATTTAAATTTTTTTTTGCAGAATGAGTTTTAAAAAAGCTTACCAAAAGCTCATGAACTCATAATATGGTACTCTAACTTTAAATTTTAAATGAATTTTTTTCTGAAATATTAAATTTAATGTATTTAATTTGTATTAAACAAGTGTATGTATGTACGTTATTAAATATAAAGAAAGTATATTGGTACTCTTCATTTTTTAAGTAAGTTTTGAAGTTGTATAGAACAATATTCAATTTTTGATAATATTTAAAATTTTAATTCAGAGGGTACTAGAAGTTTATTAATATAAGTCAAAGTACTAAAACATTTATAGTATATAATAAAAGATCATAACATTTTGTCATTATTTGACTAGATCACTTAGTCCAATATCAAGTCAAGTATAATATAATATAATAATTTCAGCCAAAAGTGTAATATTATCTAACTTTTAACTGAAAGGGATTTCGTCAATTGTAATTTTAGTATTTATTAAATAAAATAGTTTTATTCAGTCCCAATAAATTTCAAATATAGAGATTATTTTTAGAATTGTATTTATCAGAAATTTTATTGTTTCTCAATATAGGCCATATTTATTGAGGTTAGAGCTAGGAGGTATAGTGAATAAATATAATATCGATCTAAGTTGTTTTTTTCTAATACATAAAGGTTAAATATTTATCAAAAAATAGGTTAGAATAATTACTAAAAACAGCATCACATTTTTGTGACTTTTATAAATAATTAAATTTTAAGTATTATAACTGTTTTTATTCATACCACTACTTAAATATTTTCTTCACGTAAATATTATTATTTTATGTTCTATAACATATGCGCACATTATTTAATCTTTATGAAAATTAAACTCTTGTTAAATTTATAATTGAATAAAGAATTATTGGGAAAACGTAGTTGAGTATCCAGAAAGGCGTTTGCTGATACCTCTCTTTCAAGACAGTCGGGTAATGCGGTATAGTCTATGCTGCCACTTTTACTGGCAGTATATTTCATGAGTTCCTTGGGGATTATTATGTATGCCTCCCAAACTTAAGTAGGGTTGTATTCCAAAAAGCTGAACAAGTATTTAATTATTAGTGTTATGGTTAATGTCATCCAAATTGTATTGTATGTAAAACCTGAAGTTGCCATAAACGTCATTGTGTTTACATTTAACTACCATGTATTCAAAAGAATTTCATTTTTTTATAGTATTTAAACATAGTTGCAATGTTGAAATGGTAAAGGTATCTCATATGTAATAGTAATGTAGCTATTGCTGACAGAAATCAGTTCTCCTCCATTTGTCCTAGTTATTGTATTTTGTTTTGATATAGAAAGCTCTCATGAACACTTTCAGGTTATTCTTGAGTATTGGTCTAGTAGTGTATTAAGAACGAACTTGGTCGATCAGTTCACAAACCTACCGCCAATTTATAGGAAACTGGAAAATAAAAATAAAATCAATAGACCAAGAGTGCGTGTGTATTTTCTGTATTTACCTTTCTACGCCCCTTTGTGCGAAAGGGATGAAGATTTGGGATAAGGAAAGGATAAGATAAGAAGCGGTGGAAGAAAGGAATAAGGAAATGTGGGTAAGGGAGAGGTGGAGGTTGCAGGCACCGCCCTACCGCCTCAGGGTGAGGCCAGTGTACTCACCTTTACCTATCTGTCACCGACCAAAATGGTGGTTCCTTTCCTATCACTCTCATCTCCAATTATATCCTAGTCAATTCAAAGTAATGGGAAAGATTGCTAGCTATAGTTAGCCAGCATCTAGGGCGCCCGTCCCAGTTTGGGTGTAGCTAAACATGGAGGTCTGATGAAGGTTCGGTATTTGTGTCATAGTTTTCTGCTAGTCGAATCAGGATTTGGAATATTATATGATTATCAATTCGTGGTTGACTTCTAATTACGATTGTCTAAATGTATCGACTCATCGAAAGTTTATTAAGTATGATTAAACTATGACTACTTGCACTGTTATTTCTACGAATTTGAATGATGTGTTGGTAGAATTTTTGTGATTTGGCAGTATCATTATTATTCCTATTTGACAGCTGGTTTGTGATTGTATAATTAAAATTAGCACATTGTGTCTTGGTGTATGTTTTGTATTTTTTTGGTCTTTTCAAAGGGATTTTTGTAAGATTGTCTACTTTTTTCTGAGATAAGCATTGAACCGTCACTGCGGACCTTTCTTTTCGGTACCAATTGACATTACTTCGTGCATCCAGACAAGATACTCATGTAATAATATGGAATAGATAAGTACTATTACTATAAGAGGTACTTACGCTGCCTGCGCGAAGGGCTTGGCTATGGGGACCAAGAGGAGAGCCGATACGGCGAGGAGAGCGACCAGGAGCGGAGAGGCTTGCCACATGTTGCCGCACTCTCCTCGAGCTAGTCCATCGTTAGACTGGGCACTGTCGCTATATTGATCCCTCCGCCCCGCCCGCATCCCCTCCCCTTCCACCCTTCCCGCCCCTCCTCTCCCCTCTTACACATACACATATGTGTCTATATTCATTGTTAAATATACATTATTAACACTTTGACACTCGTAAAAAAGTCCCAAGTTTATTACCTGGCCGGTTGTCCAAGACCGCTGAGGAATCGTCAAGCAGAAATGTCAAGTAGGATATACTGCAGAACGCTTCCGGGTCTTTCCGGATGTTTGAATTTCCCGAACGAAAGGATTACATATTTAGCATTTATTTTCCTTGACAGGGCAAATTAAAATGTAATATACTTCAGTAACAAATTATAATATACAATATTTACGATGATGCAGTAGTCGTAGATAGATAAAAAAAAAAACATCGTTTACTTATAAGTAATTTTACTTCAAGTTAAATGGTATAGGTTGGTATTTATAACTTATTTATGATAAACATGACTTGATATTTGCCCTCGTAGTTACCACAACTCGAAATTCCTTAAACAGATCAATTATCTTCGACTGAAATTTGACAGAAGAATGACATGGGGCTCGCATAATAAAACATTTTTTTTCAAGACATTCATAGTTTTTCAAAATTAAAATTAAAACATGTACTTAATACCATTACCGAAAATATAAATCCGCAGTAATCGATCAAACAAACGAAAAACCACCACCAATACACATAAACGACGTTCAAAATTATCAGGCATTAGTCCTATTCCTTGAAAACAATTCAGCTCCAAATTATTTTTTTCTGAAAACAACTATCAAAGGTGTAAAAGTTTACCCGAAAACACCTGACGTATACAGTAAACTAGTGAGTAGTCTTAGAAATGGAGGTGCTGAATTCCACACATATCAGCTACCTGAGGACAAAAATAGAAGAATTGTTATTAAAAATTTGCACCACACCACCCCAATCTCTGAAATTAAAAATGATTTAGAAAAACATGGTTACATTGCAACAAACATCACAAATGTATACTCTCGATTCAAAAAACCTTTGCCCATGTTTTTCATAGACATAACAAAGGCTACTTTCAATGAAAAAATATTATGAAATTGAATCAATTTATTATACAAAAATTGTTGTAGAGGAGCCTCGAAAAAAAAGAATTATACCTCAGTGTATAAGATGCCAACAATATGGTCATGCAAAATCATATTGCAACCATTCTCCACGATGTGTTAAATGTGGCCAAGGCCACGAAAGTGTATCCTGCTTAATGACCAGGGAGACAAAGGCAACCTGCGCAAACTGCCTTGGAGACCATCCGCCCAACTACCGAGGATGCCAAGTCCTGAAGGATCTGAGGGCGTATAGGACAACAGCAAGAACTAACCATCCTCCTAGATCCCCACCTCTCCCTCCACCACCAAGTTTCGAAGAATTTCCGACTCTTTAGCAGCCCTTGCGAAAAGAGCAGCCGATACAAAAAAATTCTTCGCAGAAGGCTACGCCAGCTCAGCTGCAGGAACCATCAAGAAACCAGATGACAAGAAGAGATAATGCTACTACATCTGCTCACATCAAACCATCATGTTCAGGTATGAGGCGGAAACTACTCAGCAGCCACCTTCAGCTGAAAATAATGCCCCACCTCAATTGCTCCAATTACTCAATGGTTTAAACTCCCTCATACAGCCCCTTTTTAATATCCTCCAACAGCTTGCACAGGTGACTCAAGCCATGTATCCACAAAATGGCCGCTAATCAGCTGACTGCAGGCTCTTTGTCCATCCTTCTGTGGAATGCAAATGGACTGGCACAACACAAAACTGAACTGGACTTTTATCTTCATGAAAAACGTATAGATGTAGCCCTGATAACGGAAACTCACCTTACACCACGATCAAAATTCGGTATTTCTTGCTATGTGACACACAGGACAGACCACTCCGACAACACTGCCCACGGCGGCACTGCTATACTTATAAGATCTGCTTTATCACGCAACCATTTACACTTACCAACTACACCTGACATTCAGTCCACAGGCATCACACTATACATGAAACACAACACATTGACACTAGCTTCCATCTATTGTCCTCCAAGATATGTGCTGACATCTTCGATGTTTTGCAACTTCTTCCAAAGCTTAGGTCGATGTTTCATAGCAGGTGGTGACTTCAACGCAAAGCACCAACATTGGGGGTCACGACTATGCACACCAAGAGGAAGAAATTTGAAGGCTGCTGTCCACGAGCTTTCATTAGACACTATAAATCCTGACACACCGACATACTGGCCTGTATCGAGACTCAAATCCCCGGACCTTTTGGACTTCTTTATTACAAAAGGACTGCGTACTGTACATCATTCCATAAGTACGAGCTCTGATCTTTGCTCTGATCATTCAGCGGTACACCTTATTGTACTCGATGAGGCCGTCAACGTGCAAAAAATACCAGCTCTCATCAAAGGACCAATTGACTGGGATGCATATAGAGAGTTTTTAAACACTTCGCTTTTGATCCGAGTGTCCATAAAAGGTGAAAAAGAACTGGAGGAGGCTGTGGAAACATTTACCAAAAATATTCAACAAGCTAATTGGACATCATCAATACCAAAATTCAACTCTGCGACAACTGAGCACTTGCCGAAATATCCTCAGTACATAAGGGACTTAATCAGAGCAAAGAGAAGAGCGCGTAAAATATGGCAGACTGGCAGACACCCTTCAGATAGACATACATTTAACCGACTAAACAATCAATTTAAAAGAGAAATCCAAAAATTTAACACGACTAACTATGACGCATACATCAGTGGTCTTTCGACTGACGATGGAAGCTTGTGGAAGCATACCAAAAAGTTGTTAAAGCACCGGGAGCTGTCAGCACCACTTAGAAAAGAAGATGGATCCTGGGCCGTGTCGGATGAGGAAAAATCTGAACTCTTCGCTCACCACCTTTCTTCTGTATTTAAACCGTTTACAAACTTCACTAACACAGAACATGAGACTATAGTACTTAACACATTAGACATCCCACTTCAGCTGACACTACCACCTCCTTCTTTTACTCCATCTCAGATTGCACTTCAAATCAAACAATTACCGAAAAGAAAAGCTCCTGGTTATGACTTAATAACAGCCGAAGCACTCCAACAAATGCCCAAGAAAGCTCTAGTATTTCTGACAACAATTTACAACTGTTACAATACTAAGGACGTCAAAATTCCCTTTACAATGGAAATACTCACTTATTAAGATGATTCACAAACCCGGTAAAGACATATACAGTCCTTCATCCTACAGACCCATTAGCCTCCTTCCTATATGCTCTAAAGTTTTTGAAAAATTAATATACAAAAGACTTGTTGACATATTGACTGACCAACAGGTAATACCTGACCACCAATTCGGCTTTCGCACATTCCATTCGACGACACATCAATTGCACAGAGTTACAGACTATATTGCTGGAGCTTTAGAACAAAAACTATATGCAACTGGAGTATTTTTGGATGTTGCTCAGGCGTTTGATAGAGTCTGGCACCAGGGTCTTCTCTTTAAACTTAAGACTATACTTCCATACACGTACTATCTTATCCTTCAATCTTTCCTCTTCGACAGATTTTTTTCAGTTCGGCAGGGCTCGGATGTGTCTTCAGTCGGTCCAATCTTAGCCGGAGTTTCCCAAGGTTCAATACTAGCCCCTCTACATTACGTTATATACACTTACGATATACCTATTGACCTACCTATGAGATCTTGACAGCTACATATGCAGACGATACAACAATCCTCACAAAACATCAAGACCCTACACAGGCCTCACTAACTCTACAACATCATTTGCTTAAACTACAAGATTGGTTCACACTATGGAAAATTCGACTTAATCATGACAAATCCAAACATATAACATTTACTCTTCGAAAAAACACCTGTCCTCCAGTTTATATTGACAACAATCAAATTCCTCAAACGGACACGGTACTTTACCTTGGACTCACCTTCGACAGAAGGATGACATGGGGCCCACATGTTAAAATGAAACGCATGACACTTAACAAACGACTCAAACTACTTTACTCTCTTTTTGCCAAATCTTCAAAACTAAAACTAAAACAGAAACTGAATACATATACATACTTACTTAAGCCCATATGGACATACTCATCACAAATATACGGCATCGCTAAAAAGACCCACCTACAAAAACTTCAAACGTTCCAATCAAAATTATTGCGACTCATAACAAAAGCACCTTGGTACGTGACTAACAAAACTCTACATACTGACCTCCACTTTCCAACAGTTGACCAACATATAACGACCCTATATCAACGATTTTACACAAATTTAAATGGACATAATAACAGACTTATAAGAGACATGGCCACAGCTGACATACCTCAGAACATGAGCAGGAGACTAAAAAGGCGTTGGATGAGGGATCTCCTTCCTTAGACAACCTAAGTAATTGGAACAAGTTAGGGAAGAGGTACTGCTGAGTACTTTCCTTCCCCATGTCTGTCATGTCATTATATCATTATCGCTATCACATTTGCTGATTGTCAACTTATTGTTGACAGGCGCAAATACATATTTTATAGACAAAAAAAAAAAATTAAAACAGGAACTGAACACATACTGAAGCCCATTCGGACCTTTGCTTTGTGTTGACAGCCAAAAATACGTAAATTACGAATAAAACTTTCAGAACTATTATGGTCAGGTCCATGATAAAACACAAGCAATACTTTACATAAAGGTCTTTACATGTCTTGTAACTTACATGCCTTTCGGCAGTACTGGATTTGGCGTGGGTAATGTAATAAATAAGACATTGTCAATAGGTTTACTGTTGTTCTTGAAGTTCATACCTTCTGGGGTTTTGTACATTGTGGATTGTTCCTTCTGCAGCCTCTCGCCTTCGCCTAGGGTCTCCAAGGTTGAAGTGTTCCGGCCCGACTATAATCTTCCACCCATAACGAACTTTTCCAAGTAAGAGTAGTTCTTTTCTTCCATGAGAAGGAGGAAATAACTTTCAGTGATAAAATATATTCCTTTTTTCCTCCTTAGAGTGTTTTTTTGGCTCTAAAATAGCAGTACAGGTCAGATAAAGACCAAGTATACACTGTTTTGTTGAAAATATATCACGACAACTAACAAGGACATGCTAACCCCCCCATGCAAGGTAAAACCACAATTATTATTATCTTTCATAACACGCTTAGGAGGATCGAAAGAAACTGGAAGAGGGGTCTCCTCACTTAAATATGAATCATAAGATCAAGTTAGCAAGAGTGTCACTGAACCTTACTTCGCCCATCATTACCTTCCTAATATATTATTTTGTCAGCTATTTGGCAATTTTCAAACTGATGTTTGTTCTGTTTCCTCGTATTTGTATTTGTGGGTCTTGATTTTTAGTTTTTAATGGTTTTACAACACTTGTAAAAATACAAACTAAAATTTCCTTCCAATCAACTTCTTGCAAAAAAAAAAAAAAAATGACTTAACGAGAATATGTAGATCCACACAGTTTTAGATAACATTTTTCGTTCTCTCCTTACCTGCCTTTTCGGCTATAAGGATCATTTGCCGGGTCAGAGGAGAAGGTGTTGGATTATTGCTAGTCTTAAAGCTCACCCCCGCACCGGGACACGATAATTATTTTACTAGTTTTATTTTATCATTTTATCTATAGCTTATCAGGATACTGGATAACGTGTGTTTTGTACATGGCCATCCCATCCTTAATTCCACAGTCAACTTGAATAATTTCCATCACTGGACTGACTTATAAAATGAACTTTTTATCATAAAAACTTTTTTTTTGTTTTTTTATAAATATTACAATCTGTCTCAATAAAAGACATGTATAATATATTTCTCAGAGCACAGGAAGAGGTCTTTCAACCAGCGCCTTATCAGTCTCCTCCTCGTATTGATGGGCATGTCAGCTGAAGCCATATCTCTTCTTAGTATGTTAGTTTGTCAATGTAAATTATTGTGAAATCATTTGTAAGGAGTTGTTATGTTTTGGTCAACTACAGGCAAGAGGAAGGCGGCAAGTAAAGTTTTTTTGTCACGGACCCAGGTGCTTACTTATAAGTCGTAATACTTTTGATTGGAAATTTTGAAGTTTGTGTAAGTGGGTCTTTTTAGCTATACCGTATATTTGTTAGGAGTAAGCCTATATTGATTTAAGTAAGTATAGGTATGTACTTAGTTTCTGTCTCAGTTCTAGTTTTGAAGATTTGGAGAAAAGTGAGTAAAGTAATTTGAGTCGTCTATTGAGGGTCTTCCGTTTCAATTTGACTTGTGAGCCCCATATCATCCTTCTGTCAAATGTAAGACCAAGGTAGTGTACGGTGTCCGTATGAGGAATTTGGTTATTTTCGATATAAATTGGAGGGAAGGTATTTCTCTAAGTGTAAATGTAATTTATTTCGATTTATAGTGGTTTAGTCGAATTTTCCACAATTCGTACCCGTCTTGCAATTTTCTAAATGATGTTGTAACATCAGTGAATTGGTGTAGGGTCATGATGTTGTGTGAGAATTGTTCTGTTGTCAGTATAAGTAGCAGTCAATGTCTGATTGTTAATAGATATGTTGTAAGTGTATACAGTATATAGTAGTGGACCAGCACTGAACCTTGGAGCACTCTCGCCAAGACTGAACGAATAAGAAGAAATTTCTGAATCCTGCCGAACTGAGAGAAATCTATCGAAAAGGAAAGATTGAAGAATCAGGAAGATATGTGTGCCATAGTTTGGACAAGAGTTTAAAGAGAAGACCCTTGTTAATTTAAAGTGATATTTTAATTATTCTGAAATTCATAATCATGAAAAATATGAATTAGTTATTCTACAGGTATGATGATAAGCTGTTTCAAGTATCTTCGATGCGTTCGTCCGAATTGATTTTGTTGGTGGAATTACATGAAGTAAACAGTCACAAGAGTTTTTCAGTTTGTTTTTATTATTATCAGTTTTTTTATGTTGTAGACCTCATATCAGTGTGCTACCAAATTTGAGTCCTACACCGTACTCTATATGGGTTTCGAAACATCTAATCGGAATTCATTTTTTATGATCACTTTTGTAAAAATTTAAACAAGAATAATAAAATAGGTGCCTTAATCAATAACCTATTATCTATGAGGAAAGAAGAAAAGCCTTAGGTAAACGTCATTATTTACAAACCATTTTAAATGCATCATCTTATTGAATAAATAAACCAAATGAAAACTCTAAGACCATTAAAAAAATATGTATGTCAATATTACTTTGTCTCCATAAATAAGATGAAATTTCTTTTATTCTGAAGATCGCTCGTAGTATTATTGAAATTCGGATGATGACCACTTAAAAAAGTACATTGCACTGCAATTGAAATACGAGCGCATAAATAGTTGATAGAGCGTCACGTCATATCTTTCTTCATTATTTATAAGACTTTTAACTTTTCTCTTATTCATCAGAACGTCCCTGGCTGGATTCTCACATTCCATATTTTTGTCTTTATTGATGGAAAAAACAACAACTTAAAATTGAGATAATTCTATTATGCAAGGTCGGACATATCATTAAATGTGCGTTATTCAAAAATACTTTGAATAATACACTGAATCTACAAAACCTTTTACTAAATTTACAAAATTGTTACTCACTCTTCAAAACTAGAATGAATCATGACAAAACATTTACACTTAGACGACTCAATTTTATATCGGCGAAACTGAATTCCTTGGAAGGGCTCCATGCTATTTTGGACTAATATTCGAAAGAAGGATGACCTGATGCCCACGCTCAAAAATATAAAGAAAGACATTAAACAAGGGACCGAAAATATTATACAAATTGTTTTTTTTAATCGAAAATGTAAATACATTCACATAAATACTCAAACTGATATGAACTTCAGCAAAAAATACGCACATACATAAACTACAATATTTTTAATCCACAATTTCAGGAGTAACAACATCAGGTTCCTGATACGTAAACACCGGCTTTCGAAAACCATATAGCGATCAACAAATACGAACACTTTACTCTCGATTTCATATAAAACTAAACAGAAACAACAATATATTTGTAAACGGCATAGCCACAACTGACAAGCTCAACAGAAGGCGAGTGAAAAGGAGCTCGATAAGAGATCACCTTTCTTGAATAAAAGGAGCAAATAAAGATCAGGAAGAGGTGCTGCTGGAAACTATCCTTCTCTATGCCTAAAATATAATTTCAAAATTAACTACAAGAACCCTTATTGTCTATTTATTGCCAAATTTATGACAGATAGTGATTAAATTTTGAAGAGGAAAAAAAATTTGCTGTTAAATTCAACTACATTACGTACACTAGTTTATAAGAAAGAATTAAAGTAAAATGCCTCTTTAACATACAGTAAAACCATTTTAATGAATTTTATCATAAATATCTAAAATATCGATTAGGGGAAAGGACACTCAGTCTAAAAAGTTTTCCATTTCCATGGAAAAATCTGAAAAAAACTTGTCCGTGATAACCACACAAACTCAAGACTTCAGCGGAGAATTTGGCCACTGCCAGAACTCCAATAGCGTATTTACGAAAGGTCTCGGCGCCATTGCTGTTTCAACCTTCGTGGGGAATTATATGGATGGTTGGAGCTGGAGATGGATTTTGTTGAAAGATTAGGATGATGGATAAGTTTTTTATGGAAGTTTAAGAATCTGGGATGTTGAGATCATGATGTAGGGTTTCATTTGTGATGTAGTATGGAACAGTGACTATTGTTCGAAGTACTTTAGATTGAAATGATTGGATGTGTTTGATGTTCGAAGATTTAGCTGTCCCCCACAGTTCGAGTCCATAGGTCCAGTTGGGATTCAATATATTAGTAGTTTGTTTTCAATTGAAAGATATGAGTTTCTGTTCAGAAGTCTATGTAACTGGCCAAATCCTCTGTTAAGTTTTTGTCTTTTAATTTTGGTATGAGGAATCCATGTCTAGGAAGAAGCCCAAGTACCGGACTTTGTCTGAGAAGGGGAGAGGTATAGAATTAAAAATATAGGTGTACAGGCCTTACGCCAGATTGTGAAAGTTATATGCTTACAAAAAAAGAAAAAGAAAAATGATATCAAATTTATTAACCCCCTTATTTTAATAAATGAAATATCTGAATGATGAATAAAACTTAAATTTGAACAACATCAAATACTGCAATCGTCCAATCGCAACACATATTTTTATTCTTCCGATCGGGGCAATTCAAACGAACATTTATAGCTAGACTGAATTCCCAACGGTTCGCGGCCAAAGAAAAGCAGAGCTTCACAAGACGGTATTGTCTAATAAAAGCAGTTGATGGGATAACGTTGTTATTGGGACCGTGGTCCCGCAAACAGAGAGCAACATGGAACCGGGATATTACGAGCTGGGTTTGTGGAATTGGTGGGGCAAGGTGTCCCTCCAAACGGCCCCCTTGGGTGGCCCCGCTTATTTAGCCCTTCCTTGTACCCCTCTCAATTCATCAATACTATCTGCTCTACCTTCTATCCGCCCTTGTTAGTGCTATGTTACACTGCATTCAGAATTAGTGTGCTGATAACATCAGACAAACAAAAATAGACAGACCCAGATATTACCCGCTTTGATTATGTATGAGTATGATTTCAAAAATAATATTTCAACACAAATTCCTTCAAGGTAAATAAAAAAACCACGCCTACTTTATTTTAACACAATTAACTGTCTACTAACACATAAGTATACTTTATTTCCGTTTACATACTAAACCAAAAGAAAATAGAAACAAACTTATAAACAACATTTACTAAAAACAAACTCATAACAAATGCGATGAAAAAAAAATCATCAGAAAAATGAACTCATACTTCGATCAACAATCCCAATTTTTAACGCCGCATAGACTTATATCTTAATTTTTTGCATTATTATTTTCTCTCAACATTTACCCCTTTTTAAGTGTTAATGAAAAAGGTTTATTAATTTTTTGGTAAAAAACTGAGGGACAATTGTCTCAAAAATGTATTTAAGTTTATCCAATTAGTATATTTGGCTTCGTTTGCGATGTGTTATCGTGTCGTATATACAAACCAGCCCGGCAGTAATACCCTGTCTTAGGGATTAAGACATCAAAATACTGCTGGGTCGGCAGTCTGGAGCTGTCTTTCGTTTGTAGTGGACGTCTACCCCCACCATTTTCACCAAGTTCCAGGCTCGTCTCGTCTCATATTCACCTAACCTGCGCCATTTTGAGGATCCCAGCTGTATCATCGCGAGTCATCGATCAGGATCGATATCCATATCCCACCATCGACTGCTTTGACAGCTGAACATCAAGTAACCTCTCCGGAAATATAGCCTTTGGGATATTTTCGTTCACTTCTCTCACCGTTACCACAGACATTTTTCTCTCTTGGTTTATTTTTAATTTTATAAATTGATTTCTTTTTGCTTTATTAATAATTGTTAATTTGGGTTTATGTTCACTGAGTATTATATTTTGTGTTTTATTCATTTCAGTGAACTTCATACCACTCTTTATTTGGTTTTAACTATTGTATATATTTTATATCTCTTTTTTTATTCATTAAATTGTAAACATTTAGAAGGGGATTTTTCTTTTTCCATTTTTTGACTTGTTGAATATTTCTATTTAATATTATTTTCTTTTGCATGCATTTGTTTTTTTCTTTAATGTTTTACAGGTCTCAAATTTACTCCTTTTTTCCCTCCTTCCCAACGTTTTTAAATTTTACTCGAATTTTCCCTACCTTTGAGGAACCTCACCGGGGAAAGATTTGTACTTCGATTTTGAAGTACCCCTGACCCCAACACCCAACTATAACAAAAAATAAACTAATCATTTCAAAACGGTACTATTTTAGTAATATGATGCCCAATAGTAACAGTTGTTTTTTTTCACTTTATGAACAACTAATGATTTTATTAATGATATTTTAATACGAGAAGAAGTGACCATCCCCTCCCCCTAAGGTCAATGGAGCATGAACTCCTTCCTCCTCCTCCCAATATATTTGATTACTCTCTTCTTCTTAATAACTGTGTAAGCTAAAGTGGAATTTTAAAAGGCCACCTGGTAATTAAGAGGTATCACCCTGCAAAGGGCAAAGAATGTAAAGATCCGAGAGGAGCTTCAGCTCCCATCGGTGCCTTAGTTTATAGGCCGAAGGCACGTCAAAATTTTCGATTGGCTGAAGGTCTGTGCTAACCCGCTTTTAAAGGAAATAGTACCGCTGCCCAGGCCTGGGAGGTAGCAAGGTAAAGTCCCCTTGGTAGATGTTCTCGCCGAGGGAAGGGGTTTGGACTCTGTAGTTCACACCCACTAACTATAATGTAAATAATAAATTAATGCAGGGCGGTCCCTCCTCGCCCAGTGATATAATAAAAGGCCTCTGGCCACAGATGCAAAGAACGCATACAGCGTGCAGAGCCCTCTTACCTTATAATGCCCTTGGGCAATAAAAGGTAATTGAAAAATTTATGTATATATACCATTTATACATATATATATATATATATTGTATCTGTAATCAAGAAATTCCTGGGGAGTAGGAAAAAAAGTGGAATTTTAAAAATCATAGACCATAAGCAATTTCACTTTCAGTGCTCTGTTATATGGATTCCTCTTGCCTCCTGGTTTGCTAGTCTTCATTTCGAAAAATAATAACCCCGTCAAAATGTGCTCCCCCAAAAAACTTTTGATAGCGCAGTTTGCGCCATAAAACCTCTATCTGGGCACTCCTGAATACAAGCGCGTTTCTAGAGAACTATACCTGGCACAGTTACACACAGAACTACAATTAACGAGTCGCAACATCTAACACTCTTGTCTGGGTTTACACCTGTGACTCTAACTATAGGAAATTTGAGGTTATTCGAAATACATGTATGAGGATCCTTTCAAATTTACATCTTCCGACAGTCAAACATTACTCCCACCAACACAATTTATTTTCTATCACCTAAATTTGAGATAATCATATGATACAGAAAATAGGAGACTATGACAAGACATCACTGAAAATATACACTCACAAACATACTAAGCTCAAATTGATAGAACCTGAACTGAGTAAAAAATTTGTAAAATAAACAAAAAACAATAAATTTTAATTATTAAAATTAAAATTTTGTAATATAGAATGAAAATTTAAAAAAAATAATAGGGTTCTTAAGATTGATAAAAAAACAAACTAAGATGTAATATTCTATATGGGCAGTGTGCACTGTGACCAGTTTAAAATCAAGTACTCATGGGCAGATATTTCTAGAATATATGAGGTGCATGAAGCAATCAGGGAAAGAATAACATCAAGTTATAGTTACTACTACTCAATAATTATAATAGCCTTACTACAATGCTTAAGATTCTAAGACATTCTAAGTTCGGTGGCATTGCAAATGAATCATGAAAAAACAGCTTGAGAATCAAGATATTTCGAATAAATAGAAAAGAAAATGCAGAGAATCCTCTGGAAGATTAAATTGGAAGCAGATCTCAAGGAATCTAAGGAAAGAGCTTTCAAAGACAATACCGTATGTTAGAGGATTGGAGCAGATGGCAAGGTTTTTAAATGAGACCAACTGAAAACGAAATTTAATTAATCAAGTTAAAAATGAAGAGGTGCATAACTTTGCTATCTCAATAATATGTTGATTTCTAAATAATATTTCGATTTATAGTATGCAATCCGCTGTCATAAAACAATTCGTTTACAAACTAAATAATCTGAATATTCTTTATAGGAACCTTGAAAAATAAGAATGGTAAAAATTAAGCAATTAGTAGTTTGTGAATTCCTTACTGGAACAGATGATTCACAGATTGAACAAGATTGTAAAAAATATGTTTGACCATAAAGAAAATGGCCTCTACCAAAATACTTTGATAATGATAATGATTTAATCAGTTTTGTATAAATTTATTTTTAACAGTTCAATTAACTAAACAGTTTTTATTTTTAATAATATTTGCATAATGATTTTCGTTAAATATGTAACTGTTATATTTTAATATACAAGTTATGAATAAATATTTTGTTCATTATTATTTATTAGGACCGTGGAGTTTTAATTTTTAAATTATATATTGTAAAAAAATGGAGATGGTGTGTATTCTATACATTTTTGTCCTAAATATATGAGATAAAATATGCTTAGATTGGGTAGTAGATGTTGGAGCTGGTGACTATGAAAACATATTTACATACTGGGAGGGGTCCAATATTTAGGCTTAGATCAGCTGTGCCATCCAACCATCTCTTTTCCGATAGACTACATTATGCCCCTCCCTTACTAACTACCTCTTATCTGTACGATCTCACATTTACAGTCACATGTCAATATGTTACAATGTTTCATAAATAATTAAAATATAGATTGTAAAGATAATGATTATTTACGAATTATATTGATGACTATTTAATTATAATTAAACTCCTTATTTTTTTAGCTTAGGGAGCAAAGAACAACTTATGTATATATATATATATATATATATATATATATATATATATATATATATATAATATATATATATATATATATATATATATATATATATATATATATATATATTAAATATAATGATTATTATACGAATTATATTGATGACTATTTAATTATAATTAACTCCTATTTTTTTAGCTTAGGGAGCAAAGAACAACTTATGTATATATTATATATATATATATATATAGATTTTTTTTTTTTTTTTTTTTTTTTAAATCCTTACATTTTGTCACTCAATGACAGTTCGACTGGCATTTTTTGACATTCAACCGAGAATAACAAGCCTTTATATTTTTATAAGGTATTTTTCATAAATATACTTTATTTATATATATAATAGATTTTCTCAGGATCTTTGGTGTAAATTTACAGAAAATATTCTAAAATTACAAACCAAGTGTTTTTTTCTTAAAAATAATCATACTTGCATCGTGGTTGCACTTACCCAACTTCACCTTATATACATATATGTGCAGATAATAAGGACAAAAGTAAAAATTCGCTAAGCATAATATATTTTTATTAACAATCCAAACCTTGTACCATAATACAATAAAATCCTGTTACAAGTTACATACCAAATATGCATTAAGTCGAAACATCGGTATATATGAAAATTAATTTAATTAATCATAATTAATCATTTAATTGAAATGACATATACAGCTGGATATATCATATACCACTATAGAAATTGAAAATCAACGTTATTCTGGGGCACAGTTCCCTAAGAGTAACAATACTGTTCATAAAAAATTAACATTAAATCTTAAATCTGGCCAAAAGACCTATTATTATAAAAGAATAACGAAAAATTATGTTATAAGAGAAGTATTTACATAGCTATAAAGATACATTAAAGAAACCATATGACTAATAGCGTCATAGTACTGCAATATGGCTGATAAAAATATGAAAGTAAAATAGCTCTAATAAATGAAAGTAGAAAGAAACGTTGAATTAATTTTATAGACCCATCATTGAAGTAATAAAAAACTAAATAAAATAAGTGATTTATGTCTGTTTCTTAAGATATTTTATTGAATAGTTATAATGGTAATGTAAAAATTAGAAAAGTATTGTAATGTACATACTAAGATCTACATTGATAGGAGAGAAGAACATATATTAATAAACATATGGTTCTATATGACAGAGTAAAGGAGCTAATATTTATTCTTGAGGTACTCCTACCAAAACGGATCGAATCGAAGAAATTCCTAAGCCATGAGGAACATAGAAATATCTATCGAAAAGGAATGACTAAAGAATGAGATTTTAAAATAAAAATTACAAATTAAAACAAAAAAAAAGTCTGCCGAGTTAGATCAGTATAGCTTCCTCACCGTTTCATTGGCTGAAACATATCTATATTACAAAGTTCAATTTTTTCATATGAGAATAAAATCTATGGGAGAAGCCGATTCGGAAATACAGTTACTCTTTAACATTCGCCGGTTTGATATCCACGAATTTCGTTTATCAGCTAATATTAAAATGCGAAATTGTGCCATATTATTTATTCTTAAAAAAAAAAAAAAAAAACCAATGCATACTGAACATGCATTTCACTACTGATAGTGCAAAAGGTCGTATGTAAAAACTCATTATTTCTTTATGCTTTATTCGTATAATTTCATATTTTATTGTCCTCTGCTATTTTCCATCGTAGCAGACTGCTTATATTTTCTCCAAGTTTGGGTCAAATCGAATGCTCCGTTTTCAAATTATAAGCATATAAAATGACACGTTTCGTGATTTAAAAGCGGAAGTTGTTTTTTTTTTTTTTTGAAGTAGGAGATAGAATTTGATAAAATTGATGCCTATTTCATTTTACGTTTACAAATCCCGAATTTCTCTCCAAATTTGAGCCAAATCGAAATCGCGGTTTTAGAGAGGAAAACACGTTTGCGCATACATAAGATAAAGTAGCGGACAGAATTCAATAAAGTTGACCGTACATTATTTTTTCACAAATACCTGCCTTTTATCCAACTTTGAGATAAATCGAATCAGCCGTTTCTGAAATATTCGCATATCTACAAAAATGCGTTTGCGCGTCTGTAAGCGGAAGTGCTAGTTAAAATTTAACAAAATTGATATGGGACTGTCTAGACACCAACCAGCACGATTCCTGATAATTTCATGAAAATCGGATAAACGGTAGTAGGTTATATGCCAGTTACATCCATTGGCTACAGACAGACACCGAACCATATTTGTTCCTTGATATCTGAAACGTAAAACGCGAATGAAAATATTCGATTCTGAGCACAAAATTTTTTTTGTGCACCTATACGATGCTTCCTTACATTCGATAGTGAGGAAGCAAAATCCAGTTTGTTAGATGCACTGAACTATACACTGGACCGTTCATATCTGCACTCTATTACCTCCTTTTCAAATTATTAAATTATAAAAAATGGGAAAACCCCTCAATTTACAAGCTAACGCTACGTGTCAATGAATGGTGGCTGAGCTACGGAATGGTTACCCAGAACACTAACTATCGCGGCCAGAACAAGATGGACTTGGAGATAGTGAATCGATTCCTGGTGTAATTGATATCGACTAGAAGGCGGCGATAAGGCGTGCATGTGTGCCACTGGGGCCACTGATAACTACAAGATTTGTTCCCCCGCAATAAATCCACCGCTCCGCACCCCCTCGTCTGTCTCGCCCTGTATTTAACTCAGTCAATGGGGAGCTAGGCTTCCAGGTTAATATAGCTATATAGCTTTGATAATCGGTATGAAATTTCCTTTTCAGTACCTGAAACGCAATCATCTTCATAATGGTGAAGAAATAGATGACTAGAAATTTCGAAAGGGAAGTTCGTCGTGGATTGTAGTGAGAGAAATAAATATATATATATTATAAACAAAAATATGAAAATGACAATTGTCAAAAACAAAAGAAAAGTGCTTGAGGACATCCACAGCACGAAAAATAATTGAATAACTGTTAATTTCAAAACCGACACTAATCACTTTGATACACATTTAACAGACATACTTAACAAAATTAAAATAAAATATAAATAATAACACAACAAACAGACATTCAATATATGAGAAAAAATAAATTATTGGACAAAGAACAAAGGTAAGCTCAAGTACTCACTGAGCTGTTCCACTCCTGACAAGATAAAAACCAAACAAAAAATAATAAGAACTTATTAAAAATATATAGAAAGAAAACGTTTGTTATCTGCTAATAAAATGTATAGGGATTATAAGAAGTTTAATGAGTAAATATACGATCTGCGACATTGAAGGACGACAAGTATTCAGGCTATAAGTATCCATTCCTACAATTTACATATCCTCATGTGAGAAGACTCGTTTATATTTAAGTTGAAAAGAGAAGACTCAGCAGGTCATCCGGAGAATATCCGGGTGAGGATTGCTGAAGACCCATGAAAATTTAAAAGGATTATCCGGGAGGATACCACAGATGAGTGGAATCGGCAGTGGGTAAGTACCTCGAAAGGAACAACTTTAACAAAATATTTCGAAGTCGCTTGAATGCGAAGTGGGTTCTCTCGGGCTACTGAGTCTCTCAATTCCTTACTGGCCATGGGGGGTTCCGCGCTAAGTTTCATAGTTTTGGAAAAAACATAGATCCCCTATACCCCACTTGCGGAATACCGGAGACGGCTGAGATCGTCATAGTTAACTGTAGGATGATGGACTAAGGGCCAAAATGATGAGAAAAATTGGAGGATATTGCCTCATGGAGGATGAATTTCCCCAGTAGTGGCGGAGCAGAACTACCCGTATTACAAAGATGTACGGGTGGAAAGCTGCTCTGGGTCCCTCCCACTTTGATCACCTGCTAATGGAAGGCCGCCAAACTAATATGATGAAAATAAGAATAATGAAAAAAGAAGAGTTTTTGAAAAAACAAAATAAAATTGATGATGTATTTGTCGTTAAATAGCAGGAATGGCATGCAGGCGTGTGATATACCATCCCTGCAAAATCCCGTGTAGCCGAAAGGCAAGGAAGGGAGGAATAAATAAATAAAAAATATGTACATTCAAGAAAAATTTACGAATCATGGAAATAGTACTGTTGTTCTTTTTCTTTAGAACGGGAAAAAAAGCAAACAAACAACAAGTTCCGACTGTAATGAAGATCATAATGTGAAATAACAAAAATGTCAACTCGTGAGATATAAGTGTGTGAAGTAATGGTCTTCCTAGAGAAAAGGTGCCACGACAATTTCTGCATCTTGAAAAAATTGGGGACTTGAGCCTCGTGGTGAAGTGCGCTTTATTAGCTCGTCCCAGTGTTGATGACGTAGTCGAGCTCGTTAGTAGAAGTCATGAGACTCCAAATACTTTCAGCTTGTGGTTGCTATTATTTATTTTTCTCTCTTTTCATATTTATTTGTTGTTAAAATATAAAGGGCATTATTGCTTTTGACTTATTACTAATATATGTATTACTTTATTAACGCTACTAGTAAGCGATTTAAGGATTTCAAATTTTCGAAAAGCAGTTTCCAATAAATCTTTTGTTTCAGACCCACCTGAGTTCAAATGTCAAAAACTTTCAACGACGAAATACGGAAATAACGGGGTTTTTCTCTGGCCAGCGGAGAGGGCGGGATAAATGATAGAGTTCCCCCACCCCCGCACAGGGACGCGACGAAGACCGCGGTTAAAATGCGCGGACGGCGAACGGACCAATACATTTTTATTCGCTTTTTAAATCTTAAATTTTGAGAGGGGATTAAGTTTTTGAATTTTTCGGGCGAAAAAAATGGTTGATTATTGAAAATAATAAACCAAAATAGAAACAACCGAATTTGATTTATAAAAGTTTGATTTGACTTAGAAAAACTTTAATATGACTTGGAAATGCTGTATGTATTAATTCAGATTATATTTTATGACTATAAAAAAAAAACAATATTTATTTAATTGAATTCTATTTATGTAGTGGTAAATATTAATTGATGGTATGGCAACTGACTTAGATGACTGTTAAAATGACCTATATTAATATTTGATTGGACATTTCAATGAATTAAAATATATACATTTTTGTGGTGGCGATTCTGGGAATAAAATAATTGGGGAGGAAGCATCAATACTTGCGGAGGTGAGTGGAGGCGGTAGAATATTCGGCCTGGAGGATCCACAAGGACGCCCTTCACTCTGACATTTAAGAGTGAAATTACTGCGCTTTGTCTAAGTTCAGAGTCCGCGGAAAGTCAAAGGTAATGATTAAACTTACACAGTTAAGATCCATACTGCCCTCCTACCGAATGATTCAATGAAGTTACGATTTTTACAAGTTAGGATAATTATATCCGCTGAATAAAGTAATATTTAAATTATTATAGTTTTCTTGAAGCCAAAGATTTCCAGGTATAGGTAAAAAGGTCTAAACATTTCGAATTTTTAATATATTTTAGTATCCAAAAATCGGCAGAACGACGCAATTATAAACATTTGTTCTCATCACAATACAAATAAACATATTATATTTTATAAAGTTATTGCATTGGTTGTAAATACTCTATACCATCGCAATCGACATTTTAGAGACAGTCCAACGAAATTCTTATTTTATACAAACTAACAATATTTTTCATTTCCTATTTTAAATAAAAAATAAATCAAATTTTTACTTTCTAATAAAACTGACGAAATTGAGATATATCAAGTTGTTTCTTCATTGACCATAGAATGTTTTAAGATGTTAGTTATAATTTTGGTTTATTATTCTCAATAATCAACGATTGTGATCGATCCAAAAATTCAAAAACTTAACCCCCTCTCAAAATTTGAGGTTTCACGTTTCAGGATGCGTAGAATTCGAAAAACGAATACAATTATTTTGACCGTCCGTCGCCCGCAGTCCGCTCATTTTCTCCGAAACTAGTTGACCATTTTTTTTCAAATTCGGATATAAAATCAGAGGTCAACCGAGGATGATCCTCCTTCATCGACATTGCTATCAGCCTTTTACTTTCAAAATGGCGCCCGAAAAACCTGCTTTGATATAGACTGCAGCTCCTAAACGAATCTATCGATTTCAATGAAACTTCGCTGAAGTAATTTTCTCGACGCCCTTTAAATTTATCTATATAACATACTTCAACGAAAAGAATCTGGAAAAAAAAAGTTACGAGGGATGGTAAAATTGAACTCTGAATAACTCAAAAAGTTTACATTTTTTGGTCTATATTGTGATAAAATGTTTCAAAGGAATTTCCTAAAAAATGAAGGAACATTCATCGAGATCAAAGCAGGATTAGTTGAGATATCGCGACTTTTAAATACTATTGATTTATTATTTTCAATAATCAACCATTGTGATCGACCAAAAAATTCAAAAACCTTAACCCCCTCTCAAAATTTGACGTTTCACGTTTCAGGATGCGTAAAATTCGAAAAACGAATAAACATTTTTTTGACCGTCCGTCATCCGCCGGCCGCGCATTTTCTCCGAAACTAGTGGACCGATTTTTTTTCAAATTCGGATATAAAATCAGAGGTCAACCGAGGATGATCCTCCTTCATCGATATAACTGTCCGCCTTTTACTTTCAAAACGGCGGCCGGAAAACCTGCGTTGCTATACACTGTAGCTCCTAAAGGAATCCACCGATTTCAATGAAACTATGAAGGTAATGTTACTTTGGATTTATAATTGTTTGAAAATTTTAAACCATTGAGAAATAATTTGCAGCGTTTTTATTTGTGATATATATTTTTTTTAATGATATATCTACTTAATTAATAACTTTTGATAACGTTATTTATAGTAAGATTTTTTTTTTTAGAATTACACTTAATACGGACCATATCGTCAGTTTATTGCAAAAATCATTAAATGGAATTTATTTATTTTTAAATATGAAATAACCATCCAAACAGTTGACTAACATATAACGATTCTTTACTAACGGTTTTATACAAATTTAAAGTGATATTACAACAGTTTAATGAGGGGCTTGTCCACAGCTGACTTACCTCTGAAAATGAGGAGTAAACTAAAAAGGAGGTGGATGAGAGATCTCCTTTCTTCAAAAACCTAACTAATTGAAACAAGTAAGGGAAGAGGTGTTGCTGAGTACTGTCCTTTGCCATGACATGTAATTATTTGTTGTATTCTCAGCACATTTGCTGATTGTCAAAATAAAATAGACAGATGCAAATAAAATTTTTAGATAAAAAAAAACCTCTTAAGTATTATATATTAATTATTATCAGTTATTAATTATTATATATTATCAGTAAACAATAGGTTTCATAAAAAATAATAATGTACACCACCATTCATCCTATACATTATTTCTAAAAGGTGTTGTTTTGTCGGTACGCCATTACTTCGTCAATTCTTCATCAAACCCACTCATTTTTAAGATATGATTTTCCTTCACATGCGAGAAATAGTCCCCTCCCTCGAAATACCTGAAAAAAAAGTAGTGGAAGAAATGTAACTTTATTCGCAAATAACTCAAAAAGTATGCATTTTTCCCTGGATTGTACCCATGATAATTAGAAAGATTACTAAATTATCTACAAAATTAAAAAAAAAAATCGTAAAGATGGATTAGAAATGGGTATAAGTTAAACGATTTGTATTGACGGAAGGAGTAAAGTGCGTTGAAATATTTTTTAAGGAGAAACAGAGTTGAGATTTGTATCTCGCTGCTCGAAAAACCCTCGAACACGAATTTTCATTGCGATCTTTGATTTTATTTCCTAAAAATTTTTATTTCGAAAATCACAAAAAGTTTTATAACTTCAATATTCTTCCATCTATTCACACAAAATTTTGCAGAGATATAGGGCATTATAAACTATACAATATGACATAAACTGTGCCTTTCTATGTAATTTAGAACTCAAGTTATAAAATCCTGTTAGAAGTTTTTATTTATTTACTATTCATAGACGTATTAAATCAAAAAGTTATTTATACGGTCTTGAAGAGCAATAGCTCAGCTTTCCAACGGTTGTAGGAACATTGAATTAGGATAAAATACTGAGGAGTTATGAATGTTTTAGTGAACGGCAGGCAAAACATCAAAATGAAAAGTAAAGTCGTTGCCATGACCACTATCTCAGCACAGTTCTTCTATCCTACATATTATTTCTAAAAGGGGTTTTTTGTCGAAATGCTATAACTTCGTCAATTCTGGATCAAATTCAATGATTGACCACTCATTTTAAAGATATTGTTCTCCTTCACATGCGAAAAATAGTCACATCCCCCTGAAATTCCTGGAAAAAGAATTATGGAAGATAAGAAACTTTATTTTGTCTTTATTATTTTTATTATCATTCCAGTCAGCGGTTAAAAATCGGTCCTAGCAAAGCAATTTGTACAAATATTTTGCTCTATTATGTTTAATGGAATATTTTAATCGACTAAGAAAAAAATGTTAATTCATTCCTTACATAGTACATAAGAACTTCTTATTTCCATATTTTGTTGCTATTTCTTCACTGAAAAAAATTTTCTGCTAATTTTTCGCAAGGGCCAACTAGTATTTGTTAATAACTAACAATCTAAACTATAGGACATTTAAGCACCTTTTAAAAACTTCTTCTTAGTAACAATGCTTTGATTGAAAGTTGCAAGTATATAAATAATGTTTAAAAACGGTGATAAATAACAGCGATTCCCCTCTTATTTCGTTTAATCTGTTATTGATTAAGTAATGGAAATTCATCGAATAAAACCAATCAACATCTAGAACCCGCTTTGCTTTCAAATTCTTATAAAAGAAAGGACTCAAAGCCTCGGAATTAATCTATTAATGAAGGCGTGCTCATTGAGAACGAATCTAATTATATATATTTTTCGTCTTCAAGTTGCAACCCTGCCAAGGGTCCCGGCTATCTTTAGTAGGACACTCTTCAAAACTTCCCTATAGTTATATTTTTTAAAATGCCTTTATATTATTTTTTATTTGAATATGAATTAAATAAATTGAGTTAAAATAACGTTTAATTAATTATGACGCACTTACAATAAGAAAAGGTCCAAACTAAAATACAAAGCTTGTTAAAATTTCTTGAGCAGCCTTATGCATTCAAATTCAAATCCACCCTCGGAAAATGAACTTATTGACAATTGACAAACTTTTAAAACAATTACGTTACATTAAAAGTGTAAAGGATAGAAAGTTCAAAATACTATACGAGTGCGATAAATGACAAAAATAACTTTTTAATGAGACAACAGCAAACCAAGGAGAAGGATAAACTAAAAACCACTTGAAATCAAAAGTATTATCTAATAAAGCCTAAGAAATAGGATTCAGGAAATAATTAAAACCAACGGTCACACTAATAGATCAATTGGCTTTATCTTAGTTTATAGTCATTTGATTATACTAAAGTCATTTAGAAAAGTACATGTCCTTGAATCGGTTATAGTCAATGAAGGAAACAATTATTGTTCTTATATTATGACAAAAAACAGGGAAAGACACTTAATTATAACTTAATGTAAACTTGCCATCAAACCCCATTCAAACAACCTATCTGTTTGGCGCTACCTACATCCCAAATTTTCAAAATAACGAGATTATATAGAACAAACGGACAGATATTTTTGTAGGCCACGTTTTTTTTCGATTTTTTTATAAAATTATTTTACGATCCAAGTAGAAAGCAAATGGGTATTTACGAATTTTTAGTACCTAATTAAATAGACAATGTTTAAACCCCTCCAAATTAATAACGCCCCAACTCCAAGAAATTTCGTAAATAAAATAGCCGTAGGTTCCGATGAGATAAAGATATTTACGAAGTTTCAGGCAGATGTTAATTATTCGATAAAAAGAGATACCAAGGACTATTATTGAAGACTTCTTCCCATATGTTGTTTATTTACTTATCTATAGATGTATATGGGTAAATTTAAGGTAATGGTGGATATAACTAATGATATATTGCACGTATTTTAATTTTTGACAATCTATAAATTTCTTGATAATACTTTATTTTTGGAGATATAGCCTTACATTTTTACATAAATAATTGTTGATACCTGCATTCTATATTATCGAAAATCCCCACCTTTCAGCTTTTAAGACGAATAACAACATTGTGCCTAATTTTCTTTCACCTCCCAAAACATTTTTAAGAGAAATTAAAATTGATTCATTTATTCTTATAAAAGTTGTTTACAAATTTTAAACTTTTAAGTACCAAAACTATGGTGTTATGTTTTTCATAAAGCCATAGATTATCATTATGTAAAGTAGACACCTGAAAGTCCCCTTAAAATAATTATAACAAAGAACTTGAATTCAAAGTAGTTTTTATGTAGTTTATTTTGCTATCAGTGCTAATTAACAAAATTAATTAAAACAGTTATTGAGCTAATAACTTATCAATGTTTAAATAGTTCCATCTTATACTTGCTTGCTTATTGACAACATCGTTAATAGATGAAGAACTGAGGTAAGAGGGTGAGTAAACGAAGGCGTTCGTTTGCATGATGATGGATGTCCCATTTGCATATCCGTCTCAAGTCTACTTACTCCAGACCTGTGTTGCCCCTGTCATCCCAATATTATCAAATGCAGACATCAAACGGCATAGCTTACTGCGAAATGTGCCCTATAATAAGCTATTCATTTTCATTCATTAAGCATTTTATTTTTCAAGACAACTATAGTTTATGAAATAGATTTATATTGAAATAGTAACTATAACCAAATATACACTTGTATTTATTATTTATACCTTTACTATTATAGGCTTCATGGCCATATTTTAAGTTAAGTTGTTCGTATAAGATGTTTTGTACTTAAGGGATTTGGTGTTTTCCTTTTCCAAGTTCTAGGAACCAAAACTCCTATCAACACCTTGAAATCCTTACTCTACGTTCGTCTATCCATTCTCTTAATGTCAAGTCTCAATCTGAATATTTTAGATAAAAAATAAAAATAAAATCATTTTACGAAAGTTTCCGATTATTAAATATAAACAGGATGTTGAATTTTAATTGAAAAGGGTTGAATTTAGATTCGAAAATATTCAACATATTTTTAAAAAAGTTCAATTCGATTTAGAAACAATAAGGAGAAATAGTTAACTATAACCAAATATATACTTGCACTTATTATTTATTCCTTTACTGTTACTGGCCTTATATTAACTTGGCCAGATTTTAAGTTAATTTGTTTGCATAAGATTTTAATTTTTAAGAGATTTGATGTTTTCCTTTTCCATGTTCTCGCAACCAAAACTCCTATCAACACCTTGAAATCCTTACTCTTCGTTCCTCAATCCATTCTCTTAATGCCAGGTCCTAATCTATTGACTATATATCCCCTCCATTAAAACTATTTCCTTGAGCAAATCCTTCGTTATCCGTGGTACCTCCTTTTGAAACTCCTTGCCTATATCCATGCTTCAAAGCCACGTCTACAAATTCCTTCAAAAACCTCCTATTCCACCAGATAATTCACATTCTAATTTCTGCAATCATGTAAGAATTTTTAGATAATATAGCTAAAATTACCTGATAACAGTTAATGGATAAGAACCATTTTATTTTATTTTTTTTTATTTCTGTATTATTTCCACGTAATAATGATGAAGACTGATACACGTAATCTGTTTGCATGATTACGTTATAATGCATGAGCTCTGTTATCATTATTAAGAGACTTATAGGCCAGTTAACGAATGATTATATAGGCGAATGGAAGGAACGCAATTTTTGACATTAGAACTTTATTCACACTAGTTAGAAGATAAACATAATATAAGTCTTCACTCTTAGGTGAACCAGGTGTGGAGGGGGTACCCAGAAATTCACTTTTTGTAGGTTCGACAGTAATATCAGGGAAACCATACGTCATAGCATATTCCATATTTTACACCATTTCAAGTTGAGAACTTGCAGATTTTATAAATTTCTAATTTTTATATATCATGGGGAGAGGAGGAGAGGGCAGGGTTGCCGAGGAGGAAAATGCTCGTTGTCAGTCATGCAGAAGATTGATAAACCGAATTTTATAACATATAGAATATTTACGAGTTCACGTCCCGGTACTGGAGTGCTTTTAACTCTGGCATTTACCTCCCCTTCCCCCTGCTTTAAAAGTAGTTCTATTGGGCTCTTAGGATCCGGAATTGTATTTAATGACACCATACAATTTACCTTTAGATAACTACTGATTTATCTGGAAATATGTTGTATAATACATATTACTAATTTAAGCATTATTTATACATTTAATACATACTATTTATATACAGATACGCAAGTATTGTAAAAACTTAGAGCAATATAATAATAATATACACGAAAGTTAGGTTTTTCTGCAAAATTTCAGAATTAACACATCCAATTATAATATATATTTTTGAACAAAATGTAATGCTGGACAACTTTCTTCCCTATGGTATTTTCTTTGAATGAGTTTGCTAGGCAAGTGAAGAAAATGATGTAAAGGTACTATTTCGCTGGCGCGGTCCACGACAGCGACCGCTACTCCACGCTGTCAACCGCTGTTGGCGTAGCTATTTCGCTGAAACTGCTCACTGGGGTTGTTATAACCTGCCTATAACCTTCCAACATTTCGCTGTTTCTTCGAAGATAAAATGATGGACATAATATAATAATAAAAATAAACATCATATAATAATGAACATCTCTGGCTACCGCTTTTTTATTTGAGTTGGAAAAAGAAGAGAAAATGTTGTTCATAAAGAGAAGAAATATCAGTATTTCGATGTGATGCTCATCATCAAAGTCCCTCTGATATTAGATATTATTAGTTTGAAAAGTAATAGTAATTAATACATAATTGATTAATAATAAATATCATAATTAAATCCCAGCAGGCGATGTTTTATAGTTTTATCAATATTAATCAGTAAATCACCACTTTAATTAAAAAATACAAATCGATTTTTCAATGGGTGGATTTTAGTATTTACCTGACGATAAAATTTGTCGGATTCTTTAATTTATTTAATATCGTTTATATTTATTTGTATTTCGCTGTAAAATATTGCTGGTGGAATAAATAAATAATTAATCTTGTTACTTCAACCTTAAAAAAATAATTTACTATTGCATTGTTTCAGTTTTAAAGAATATTTGTTATATTTTGCCAGACTTGAAAGAAACATTTGAAAAAAAAAACGTATCGACGTGACTGATATCATCAAAACAATGCTCTGATATGATAACATAACCTACAACCGCCGATCAACCAACAGCTCCACTCCTTCAAGAGCGGTCAGATAGGAGCAGCTTAGATATGACGTCATACCTAGACTGCTGAGCAGCGCCAGCATAATAGGTTTCTTTCTATTCTACTAAAGCAGTGGTCAACCGCCAGCAGTCGCAGTCATGGACCGCGCCAGCGAAATAGAATCTTAAGGCAACGTTTTTTCGTAATCATGATTATTGATCACGGATATGTCGGAAACTAAGTCAGATAGTGAAAGAATAGATATCGTTTATATTGTAAATCGTTTTACCTATAAATCTTCTCACGTTAAATTTTGTATTAAACGTTTTTATCACTAAGATGCATGTTTTCTCTGGTATCAACGCCGAACCGAAAGCGATCTCATAGGAGTAGAGACTTTTAGTATGTTTACCTCTCAACTAGTTCGACTAAAGCTCTAAATTCGAAAATTGTTTAAAATCCATTTTCGAATATTCATTGACTATACTATTAGTATCAGAATAAAATTATTTTTCATTTCAAGTAAACACAAAAAAAAATATTTCTTCTGTTCATTTTTCCTACTTTTGGTGTCTTGAAGTTTTTTTTATTTTTTTACAATAAATTAGGCCAATTTCCACCAACATTTTATTGATACGCATTAATTTGACGTTTCGACCGTACTAAGGGTAATTTTCAAATCTGGAAAATTATAATATCATTATTAGTTAATATTCAACAATTACAAAAAGAATTTCTTATTACATTTAATTGACTTGTCTAACGTTCTATGTCAAATTATTTCCGATACACATACATCTTTTTGTAATTGTTGAATATTAACTAATAATGATATTATAATTTTCCAGATTTGAAAATGACCCTTAGTATGGTCGAAACGTCAAATTAATGCGTATCAATAAAATGTTGGTGAAAATTGGCCTAATTTATTGTAAAAAATAATTAAAAAAATATTATAATAAAATAAACATTCAATTGATTTGTTATTATAGTTTTTGCCTATTTAATCAACATCTAATAGAATTTCTTAGAAGTATTGATTAATATCTTGCTAGTAAATATTTTTTTTTTTTGGCATACTTACTTTTTTGAATAATTTTACAATATATTTGTTATCTGTCATCATAAGTATAAGAAGTCATAGAGAAGATATAAATATAAATAAGTGCCCTGATATCCTACAGACAATCTGAAGCAGGTGTGAAGAAGAAAAAGCGATGAGAATCCAGGCACTAATTCAATAGATGGAGAGTGTTGCAGGGTCACGCGAGACTTTGAGTTTTTTCATTACCTATATCGGCTTTTTACTTTAGCACATTAGTATTAAGAGATTTCTCAGACCCTTTTTAACAAATGAGTGTTGTTAAGCCAAGCGTTTGCTTCAAAATTAAACCTCATTTTACTTGTAATGTTTTATATTTTGATTATATATATATAATTTTGTTTTATATTCTATTCTAAAATATAAATAATAAATAAATTAAGAACATCATGAAAAATTTCACTGTGACGCTTATGCATTATCTATTTTTAATGATTTTGTTTACATCAATATTTGTATCCATATTTTTTTTATATCATTATGAATTATCTAATCGATTGGACATCGATTTCTTGTCTTTTTAGTCTGGCATGAGAAATCCAAGTTAGACATTTGTGCTGGGTTTCGGCTTTGTTCATAACTGTTAAGTGGGGAATGGTTAAAGCATACTCTAGGACAAGAAGTCATAGGTTTACGACAAAGGGGAAGTTTGACGGGATTTATAGGAATTTATTTTAATTCTCCACATTTGAGGCCATTATTTAAGACTTGTGATGTGTGTTTGAAGAGTTTGGGATGTAATTGTTCGGTCGTTATTAACTGACAAAACAAATGCGTCATCAGCGTTGATTTTATTAAATTAAATCTCATTATTTTCAATCGAATAATTATTACTTGTAATATTTTTTACTATTTCTTATATTCTATATTTTTAAGTAATGAAAATGAAAGATTGGGGGTTGGAAGTAGGGACACTCCAGATGTAAAATAATGGTAGAGGGACAAGAAGTACCTTGCCCCCCTCCAGTGCCTTCGCATAGGTATGGTGCATGTTTAAGAGTAGAGAATATACTTTTCCATTTCCCCGGAAGGAACTAAAACTATAAAAGATAAGTTGGGGAGAGGGGGGAAGATAAGTGAAAAAGGGCGGGGACGTGTACAAATGAAGCGGTGAATGAGTGATGATGAACCGCTGGCAGTGTGGATGACCATTATCGCTGCCTGGTCCTTCTCTGCTAAGTGTTTCTGTCCCCTCGCCCCTTCTAGAGCGCCCTTCTGCCGTAAAGATCATTTAGCAACAATCTGATTTTTTTTAGTTAATTGTTTTTTATTTTGTATTAATAATTTCCAACACTATTATATAATTTAGATATACTTGTAAGGATGGGATACCTCCGGATTAGTACTCCATTATTTTTGCAAGTCGAGATCAATACTTCTTGGTCCAGCGTGAGTCATATTATAAAATTGTGAATTAATATTACAAATTTAGGGGGCGGGGTGGCCGAATGGGCTAAAGCGTGTGCACAGCATTGAGAATTGCCCGGCAACCAGATAACCGAAGTTATTTGAGATTAAAAAGTACGAGTTCGCGTCCCGATGCCGGAGGAGATTTTAAATTACCCGCCCTTACATTCCCCTTCCCCCGAAACGGGAAAACACCGTATAGCCTAAAATGTGAGGTAGGGAAGAACCAAAAAATAGTTAATAATAAAAAACTAGAATATACGGAATACGAAAAACAGAAAAATAAACATTTTTATATTTGTTCATAAATATTATTTTTACAGCTTTCCAAAATTCATAGTCAAGATAAAATAGTAAACCCTAGAGGAGTTAGTTGGAAATTGCATTCCATAGAAATACACACACACACACACACACACACACACACACAAAAACACACACACAAGAATTGATAGACCACATGAAAGAGATGATGAAATGCTGAACGATTCTCTCGCTTACAGGATGCAAGACCAATTTTCAGTTTCTGAGATAATTTAATCCACATTTTCAATAAAACTCGTTATCGTTTGGTTTTCCACACAATTTTTCCCTTTTCACCTCTCTAAAACCGCGTCGCGTTAAGATACAAATTTTTAAAAATATCTCATTACAAAGAGAATGAAATGATAATTTTTAGTTTTTCAGATATTATAATCCATATGCAAAAACTCTTCATCTCTAGTCTAAAAATTAGTCGTCTCCAACCGACTTTACCCGAGCGTTACACATCGGAGATCTGACGGCTCAATCTAATTCACTCTTCACAAAAAAAGTGCAAAACGCGCCTAAAGAAGTTTTCACTGAAAAAAAAGATATTTATATAAATATAAATACTAAGAAAAAAAACAGATAGATATATGTAAAGATAATTGTGATAGTATATGTAAGTAATTGAATTTAATATTAATAAATGTATGGCACCAAAAATATATGATGTATAAATCTGTATTTCTCTAGATTTTTCTTGGCTATTATTTAGAATTTTCCTTAATCTTCCAGTCACTAGGAGTAGATATACAGTTTTTGTATTCAGCTATAGTAGAGACCAAAAAGCACTTGCTTGTGCCCGTTGCAAAACTAAGTTATGTATAAATAAGTTTAAGGTCAGTTAGATTGTTTTACTTTTTTCTTATTGTGTTTGTTTCATGTACTCAGGTATAAATATTATGTTTATAATTAGAAAATAAATGAATATTTTTTTGTATGTATATTTTTTCTTTATAAAATATGACCCGGAACTATATAAACGGCCATTGTTAATCTCGTCAGTTCAGCCCAACTCCAAACGAGGTTTGTCCCTCCTTTTTTGGAAGAACTCTGGAGATGCGCAAAACTTAAAAACCAGTGCAAAAAGAAAAAAACGCCTTTAATAATTTCAAGAGCGTTCAATCTAGAAAACGATCCTAAATTCCGAACGTCAGCACATTTGAAGTAGAAGTGCTGAAATGTAGCGGAAAATAAATTTTACATCGAAAATTCAAGAAACTTCCATAATCATGATATAAGGGTTTTAAAACTGATGAAAAATGCTCAAGCACTCAACTTCGCAGACTTTTAACGCAGTGCAATAGGTTCCATTGCTTTTCTCCCAACCTCATCCCTACTATTAAAAGCTTCCACTAAGCAAGGACGCTTAAGTAATATCTAAATGTAACTATGACCTATCTTCATGTGATATATGAGTTAATCCTAATATGCATAGTTATAAAATTTCTATATAAAATTAACTTTAGGAATATTGATTAATTTATTTTATACTCATTATTAGTTTATTTATAAATTTTACTAGAAGTATTCGGAATAATAAAATATTTATTTCTATTGAAGCAAGTTCTACGGAAAGGCATATAACGGATCAAAAGGGACCAGGAGGAAGGGGGGGAGGGGGCGGCGGTAAACCACCAAATGAGGGTGGATTGATGGTTTGGCTCTGGCTAAATCAAAAAACACTTACCGACCTCTCTGTACCCCAATTTATTTATTTTATTGTCTTCTATACACCTGATTTAGAAAAAAAAATGTCATTGATAAAAATAATCCGCTAGTTTTGAATCTAATGAATCATACATTATCGTAAAAATAAAAATTAAAAAAACATTGTAACAAAATCTGTTTTCAACATTCTGCGTAAACAAACTGGCATCCAGAATAGTATTTCCAATGACTAGTTATAATTCCATAGTAGTTGGGAAGAAACCGAAAAATAAACAGAGCAATGTAACGTTAAAGTATCAAATTTACTTACATGTAATAGTTCTATGACCTACGGACATGGGAAATGAGCATGTCATATGATTTAAAACATATCCCGTTGATATAGATTCATATACCATTAAAAAAATAAAAAATCATATAAGAGAACCCGCCTGGCCTATGATTAAACTCAGATATTCAAGTCAAGTAACAAGGAGAGGTTACGGATGTGGGACAATTACAATGAAACTTTTCTTGGTGACACTAGGTCGAAAAATACTAGATATATGACCAGGAGTTCTCGCCAATGCGAGGATAAAATTATTTTATATAATTTTAAACAAAATTTTGTTATTAATTTTTGCTATTGCTTTGCACGAATTTTTAAGATTCATTATATATCAATCGATTTATTTTTTGTGCAAAATAAGAAAATAACATTTAATATTGTATTAAATGATTTATAAAGTACCCTAATTACCAAAAACCAAAGGACGCTTCGAATAAAGTTGGCCAAGTAAATTTTTGTTATGAAAAAGAATTTTTTTTTTAGTTTTCTTTGAAACCGTTATAAATCGTATTTAAGGGTTTTCTGAGATGCGAAAAACGAATTACAACTTTATTTTTCACTAATAAAATATTAACCCTAGATTACGAATAGGTTTAGAAAAAATACTATCTTTGGCCTGATAGTTTTTGCATGGAAACAAATTGGACCGGACCACGTTAGTCCGAGAGCTGCAAAAATTCCAATTTTCAAGGTGTTGAAATTGATATTTCAAATTTCTATGTTTTCATTGTCTGAAATAGTTAACTCATATATTCCTAAAGTTTAGGCACGAATAAAAACATCAGTTTCAAAGATATTCAATAAAATATGAGTAAAAATCCTGTTTCCGCCAATAATCATGCAGCTTGTTATGAATCATTAAATACATTTTAGGCGTTTTTTTGCTAAACTCCGAAAATAATTTTTGGTTGTTTAATTTTTGGAAATGAGTCAAATATGTTATTTCTAAATAAATTTTACAAAATCGTATTTTCATAGGATAAGTTATTACTCGAAGGATCCTGAAATTTCCTTTTTCCATCGGAACGACCGCCAAGGTCTTACTGAATTCAAAATGTTTGTTAAACACTCTGCTAATAATGAATACGAAAATTAGCTGTGATAATTTGAGATTTTGGTAGTTATCTGAAAAATTCAGTCAAGAAAACTATAACAAAAACTAGCGAAAGAAAAAATTCCAACCTGTATCTAAATAAATTTATACCTGTCATATAATATTAGAGGAACATATCAAAGGGAAATTCAAACAATTTCGTGATGCATAATTGGCACTGGGGTAATATTTTCAGCTTACCACCATGTATTTGGTTTTAACTTCATTTAGTTACAGGTTGATTTGCTTTTCTTCTCTTACCACTACATCTTCTTCATAGTGATTTAGGTAATAGATATTTAAAATTGATACGGTCAATAACATTTTAAAATAAATTTTCACTTTTAGAACAATATATGCAAAATATATTTTATTTATAATTGAAAAAAAAATAACAATAATAATAACGCTTGTTCTTACCAAAAAAGTTTTATTGTATAATAATTAAGAATGCCCAATATACTATAGTAAATTCAGTTTTTCAAATATCTTGTTTAATTGAAAGTTTGCCAGGGTTTTTGCCGCTTTAATGCCTTATCAGGCAAAATATAACCTGAGCGTATCTACAATAGATATTTTTTTTTATTCTCAGAAAACCCCTTCAGTGAATGGTGACCCTTCAAAATTTTGTCAACCACAAAAATTATGAGGTACGTAAGGCTCAATATGGTGCACGAAATGGTACAATCTAGAACTCCATAAAAAAAAAAAAAAAAAAAAAAAATTCTATTTCTTTTTTCTTTCTAGTTCTTTCTATATTTCTAGTTTAAAACGAAATGAAATCCAAAACTTATTGATGTGGTTTGAAAGAGAATTCATTCAGCTTTTCAAAGGTTTTACTAACGTCGAATTTCCATAAAATCTTGAATAGTTAATTAACCGCCGGAAAAACAATCCTCCAAGAAAATGTACTAAAATTTGACGTTTTTTAAAGTTTTATTCAAGGGTTAATGAACGCTAAAATCTAATTTTTTTCCCATAACTATAATTTACTACACCTATATTACTGGATGCCTTTGGGTTTTTGGTAATCACGACATTTTATAAATCATTTAATACCATAGTTAATATTATTTTTAGCAACTCTAACTCCAATTTTAACACTTTTGATTATTAATTTTAGTGGGCCATTTATACCCTTACTCATATTTCTATATTTCAACACTGCAATCACCTATACTTGAATCAACTTACTCTCTTTCTTTACTGATATACATATACTATAAAAATTTCCAACTAGAAATATCACTAAAATGACACTACTCAAAAATGTTGAAATTGGATTTATTCATTCTCTTAACTGAAAGGCTCACACATAAATCCATTATGTTATTTATGTTTATTGGACCATTAGTGCAAAGCAAAGACAAAAATTAATAACATAAATTGTGTTCAAAAGTATTTAAAGTATTTTTCTTAGCTCCTAGAGCGTATTAGTAATAACACCCTGGCATGAGTGTAATATGTTTTGACCTAGCATCACTAAAAAACGTTTCAATGAAATAGGTGATCCCGCGTCAGTAACCCCTCCTTGTCAGTCACCAAGAAATATAAATTAATTTCATGTAATTTTCCATCCAAAATGTATAAATATTTATTCAATTGAAATTAATTGCTCCGTCCATACCTATAAATTTATTTGTTCAAACGGATGTTAAATATGTAAAGAAATAAATTAAACTATCAGTTCTGTATTAAACTTACCATTATCATGATAGCTTGACTTAGACACAACAATTTTTATTATTAAAATAATTCTTATGAAAATCGCCAAAAAAGATAATTTGACATCATTATTAATTATATAGAAATCTTGAAGAAAGTTTTTCTGCTACGACAGCCATCAAATCAATTAATACCTACGTTATGTCCCTTCCAATATTCGTGGACTTGGAAGCAAATCACATTGTCCTAACTAGTTAAAGTACGTACTCACCTTTATCCAAAACCCTAGTAAGAATTCATGAAGCCTGAGTGGCCTAGTAAGCTTGGAGTATTTCATTCTTCTGTATGAAGCTAAATTGTCGACCAAGCGTCTCAACTTTGTTTGGCACTTCGAGCACTCTTACGGCGTTACATCCTAACGCAGTTTACTTCATAACGACTTCAGAAACAAACAAATGGTAATTTCGTTAATAGCTTCGAAGTTAGTGAAATTGAAACATAATAATAATAAATAAACACATCTTGAGTAATTAGTTTATATAATATGCACATTAATTGAATCATTGCTTAAAATAATACGTTTTCGTGTAAAATTAATGATTAAGGTTAGTGTTGCCCGAAATCAGTCTTGGTCTTGCACTTTGCAAGACCAAGACCACCTAACTATAGCAAGACCAATACCAGGACTGGTAAAAAAAAATCGATTTTTTAAACAAAAATTAAAGCAAAATAGTTACTAATAGTTTACAATCATAGTTACTATATGTTAATAATTTGTATAGCCAATATACTTTTGCATTTAACTCCTCTAATTTTTCATACGGGTTTAGTTAGGTTTATCCTATCTAAAAAATTACAGCAATATATCTATAGTAATGCAAGATTGTAGCGAGACTCTTGCCCAAGAATGACCATGATCAAGACTCAGTTTGCAAGATCAAGACTTGTCTCGGTCTCGCCTTTGGGCCACAATAATTAAGGTCTTGAAAAAATAATTTTATATATTTTTCTGTTGACATTACAGACCTTGATCTCTTGCCGCCATAACAAGTCATCTCTGCCTTTCTTGGGCTATTTTTTTTCCAGTTATCTGCATGCAGCTTTATTGATATATAGAGGCTTCTACATAGCCCACCCATCCTATCCTCCTTTCCTCCATATCACAAGATATTGCATGACCAGTTTATTAGCCTGTCTTTATCTGTCTTTCTGTTCCATATATTAGTACTCTAAGACCATGTCGATCGTGTTATCGTGCGGAAGATTTTTCTTTCAAATCTTTCCATCCTTTTTTCTAGGGTACTGGTTACTCCCTAGGCATCGCAGCCATATATGTTAGAACTGGCTTTATCATATCGTTGTTCAATCTTAATTTGAGATTTCTTGATATTTTTCGGGATTTCAATACCTTTGAAAGATCGAAAGCTTGAAAAATAAAATATTGAAATAAAATAGGTTGAGGTGAATGAAATGTGGTACATGAATATATTCCCTTTTATGGAAAGGAGTTGGTCGAGGAAGTGGAGGCTGCAGTCAAGTAAATAATAAATTTTTAAAAAGATAGTATTTTTAATTGTTTCACCAACGTTTCGACCCACCATGCAGGTCTTCATCAGGGCTACAAAAGATCGATACAAGACGAAGAGCAGCAGCAAGCAGTCACACTGACATATCACCAGGGGAAAACCAATCACCGAGGCGTGAACGAGACGCTGCAGGCATTACGTCGAAAGTATTTCTGGTGGGGCATGAAGAGATCCATCCAGGAAATCATTGGGAAATGTGAGATATGCATGCGCACAAAATACGATCGACACCCCCCCCCCCCAGAGGAGTTCAGGAGGAGACACCTACAGGGAATATGCCGCTACAGGACCTCCAGATTGATACATTCACTTGGAAAGGGTTCAAGTGGGTCACGGTAATCGACATATTCAGCAAAGTGGCGATGGCACATCAAGTGATGGATAAGTCAGCCAATGCAGTTGCGGAAGCCCTACAAACCTGGGTGCAGTTCTATGGGGTCCCCGAGAGGATTACATCGGACGGTGGTAGGGAGTTCGACAATGCCGCGATTAGGGAGGAGGTGAAGCGATTGGAGATTGCGTGGCATTGT
Source organism: Nezara viridula (assembly GCA_928085145.1). NCBI lineage: Eukaryota > Metazoa > Arthropoda > Insecta > Hemiptera > Pentatomidae > Nezara > Nezara viridula. Next base: position 44,152,603 of record OV725077.1, on the reverse strand, counting down.
AACACCCCGGGACATCCTAAAGGTAGAGGCGGTATCGAACGGTTGCACAGCACACTAAGCGACCACATCCGTGTATATCAGGGGGAAAAAGGGTTGGAGCCGGATGTGGCAATGAGGAAGGCGGTAACAGCCTATAACCACTCGATCCACGCCGTAACGGGATTTTCACCCATAGAAGTTCTATTCGGGATGCGCAGGCCAAGGCGGGATTATGGGGAAACTACGATTACCGAACCGTTAGTAGATCAAATTCAGAGCAATAGGGTAGAGGTAGAGAAAACATGGGGAAAGATAACGGCGAGAATTAAGCGGGAAAAGAAGAAGCGGGTGGAGAGGCAGAATGTGCAGGTACGCGACCAAATGGGGGAACTAAAGATCGGAACAATATTTTACCGGAGATTGGGAACCAACAGAGGGAAACAATTGCTACGGTACGAGGGTCCATTCAGAGTGGTTGCTATTAGGGAGCATAATCTGCTAACTATCGAAAGCGTTAATGAGCCCAGAAAGAGGAGAACCGTTCATATCGAACAATTAAAGCTCCCAATGATAGAACCGGACCATAGACCAACGGATTCGTAGTACCCTCACCGCTGTATATAAAAAAAATATGTTTTTTTTTGCCTGTCAAAACATAAAAATTGTGTAATTTTTTTTTTATTATTTCATGTAAATAGAATTATAGCGATACTGTAGAGGAAATTGTATTTTTTTTTGTTTTGTGTGTAGGTTATTAAGAGTTCTGTTCTTGGAATTAAGTGTTGTGTTTAGTTTCTGTGTTTTTTTCTTTATTTTTTTTTTCTTTTCCCGTTCCAGCTGAGTGGAAGTGAGTTTTACTATCTTTTAAGGGTATATTGTAAGAACAATTGTAAAGTGTTAAGGCTGGTCATCGTTGGCTCCGATCTAGGATTATTTAAGTTTCCGAAAAGCCTGTTCGTAAACTGGTGGGGGGGAGATAAAGACCGGAGACTGGCGATATCAGCCTTAATACCATCTGGCAATGTAAACAAACATGCCAAATGTATATAAGGAGAATTACTGATTGAATAAAGCAGTGTTTTATTCAGAAGCTGTGTGTGTTGCATCTCTATCCCTTTCCTTCTTTTTTTTTATTTTTTGAGTCCGACGACGCTTAACTTATATACATACATATATATATATATATATATATATATATATATATATATATATATATATATATATATATATATATATAACGCTAAAGTTCAATATACAAAATCTCATTTATCAAATCCCTCATTTATCTTGAAATTATTTCATATTTTCAGATGAAAGTTATGTTGAAAATTTTTAATTATCTTCGTGGCTCACACTATAGGTGGAGAACCTGTGGCCTACGTAACTATAAGCCTCCGTAAGCACTAATGATGTTATTTCACATGTAGACACAAACTGTTATTTAGAATATAACAGGTCGTGTTCAAGAGGTGAAATTAGTAAGGAGTAAGTATTATGTATATCGGTGTTAAGAGCATTTAACTGTTCTATTTGGGTCACCTGTGCGTGTTCCTAATTACAGTACAAGCTTTGACAAACATTTTCTTACTTCATAGGTCCAAAGCACGATAGGCCCTTACGGTACGGTTATGATACAATTATAGATTCCGGAAAGAAATCGAAGAGATTTACTGATAATATTTCAGTAATGTGTTTTTATTACACAGCAATGTGTTATCATCTAAATAAGCCTAAACTAAGCCTTTCAAATACGATTAATTAATTAACAATTAATTGATTGATTAACGTATTAAGTTAGTATTTGGCAGCGTTGATAACAGTTAAGTATTGATGAGTGCAATGAATTCGTTATTCTAGGAAATATATCTTCTTATTTATCGATAGAATTTTTCATTTTACTACTAGTTGAAAAATCATATATCTTGGTACATGTAAGCATATAAAATCTAACTTTATTTTATTTTGTATATTCAGTAATATGTTAAATTAACGAATTTAACCGAAAGTTGTAAATTCGTTATTTTAACACCGTGCCGACGATATATATATATTATACGTACATATTTACACATACATACATGTGTGTATGCATATCTAGTAACTTATTATCTGTTAATTGCATATCGACACATTATTACAATGAGACATGCGGAAAAAAATTAATTGTTTATTCGTATTGGTATCTTGCAGTAATATATCAATAGGATATCTCCGTGTGGTGAGGATTCAGATTATTGAACAGAAATTTCCTGATACCTTTATCACATTTTTGTTTTGTTTTATTTCTAAATATAGTTAAGTTTCTAATAGCTAAATATATCGTTAATTATAATATAATTAATTATATTATATCAATCATTAAATTCATTTAAGGAAAATAGACACAAAGGCACAATGTACCGGTGATATTAAAATAGACACTTAAATGTTTAAAATTAATGTAAACCTCAACTTTAGTTTTAACTGTATATCTTTCCAAATGGAAAGATTTAATTAACAACTTTTACCAATTTCATTTTTTCTATTCAGTGAATTAGTTTATTATTCCTGAAAAACTTAGAACAGCGTATATTACACCAGTAATAGACATCCAGGTTTTGTAAACAACAGGTTTTATATATTTAACTAATTAAAAAAAACCAAAATGAATTCTCCACAGTATGGGACAAGGAAAAAGAAAACTGCAGAAGAACGAATACAAATTCCATACCTATCTCTTAAAGAAAAATGATAAGAAAACATAACGAAGAACTGCTACTGAATTATATATTAGAAATTATTGTCAATTATATTACATAGATCATTCAACTAAAAATATTCATCACATTATTATTAATTTTCAGTAATTACTAATGATTCCATTACTTTAAAGTGCTTATAATTACGTGTACGTGAGAGAATGTGAGTTCCCAATGTCTGCTAGCACGAAAACTATATTAACCTGGTTAATTAATTTTTTACAATATTTTGTGCAACAGCATTATTTTGTGCATATTTTAAAATAATTTTAAAGCCTGTAAATACAGTATTCATTTATAAGATATTTCTATTAAAAAATATATATATTTTCTGTTGGTTTATTATTTTCAATAATGAACCATTATAATCGAACAAAAATTCAAAAACTTACCCTTCTCAAAATTCGAGCTTTTACGTTTCAGAAGACGTAGAATTCGAAAAACGAATAAATTTTTTTTGTCTTTCCGCAGTCCGCCGTCCACGCATTTTCTCCAAATCTACTTGACCGATTTTTTTCAAATTCGGATTTAAAATCAGATGTCATCCAATGATGATCCTCCTTCATAGACATTACTATCCGACTCATGACCGTCTATAGACGGTTTGTAGACAAATCGCGCAACATTATCAACTAGTGTGTGTCTACAAGGCTTAAGAAAACCACACTATCACAGCTATCGTCTAGAACAGCCCCATCGCTGCTAGAAGACTAATGGTGAAAATCTAATTAGTCAAGAGGCGTTTAATTTTTGAGTATAATCAACATGACGGTCAGTGGGAGCAAAGTTTACTAGATTATAATTGTAAATTTTATTTCTTTCGTAGGCAATAAAATTATATTTCATATTAATCATCCAACATTGTTGATGTTTTCACTTTTCTCGTGTGGTCTAAAGGAGAAACAGTAGTTTTTACTTTCCTACCTATACTAGGTAAGGGAAGTATTGCGATCGGGTCAAATTTCCTACATGCGGTTTTCGACGGATCTATAAATTTCAGAGCCTCCTGAGTCCAAAAAACATATTTTTAGCCATTGGTCTGTCTGTCTGTGCCAAGATTTTCTCGGAAACTACTGAACCGATTTTGTTGCTTCTTTTTTAATTTTGTAGGGTTTTGACCACTGATGCCTGTGACAGAAATCGGTGCTCCATGCGCAATGGCTTGCGCGCAATAAATGAAAAACATGTTTTTCTATAGACTGTAGTGAAAAAACGGCTCTAACGATTTTGATGAAACATCCTTATAATGTTCTAATCATTGTTCTTTCAATTTTCGAATATCAACTAAATTCCCGAAAAAATTCAGGAAAAAAAGTTATAAAGAAAAGAAAAATGTTATGGGGCCTAACTCGCTAAGTATTTAATATACGTTAAAATTTATAATAAAACTTTTGAAAGGTAATTAAATTACCAACAAAACAACAAAAATCATCGGGATCGACCCAGTATTAGCTATGATACAGCTTATTCTATTTTTTACACATTTGTTTAACTTATTACTTTCCTACCTGTCTTACCTTATACTAGGTACCTTTCGTTTGAAAGGTAATGAAATTCTCTACAAAGCCATATAAAAATCGTTTATTTTGGACAACTATTAACGAAGTTACAGCTATTCAATTTCCAATGTAAGATTACGGGTTCATAACCTGGTGTCAGAAAGGAGTGAAGGAGAGAATAAAGATGACTAAGTGAAAGTAAGAAAATCTGTTGCCCACATCACACAATCTTCACTATTTCCTCTACTTTTAACAGAAATTTTTGTTTGACAATACTAAGCTATGGCAAAAAGTTTTTGATCAACAATATTAGGAAGTATCGAAATTTTTACACTGATCTACCTTAAACTGGTTTACATTGCTTTAGTTTATCAAATAAATCATACTCAAATCTTATGTTTGATCAATTTTCAGAAAAATGTATCTAGATCAATTCTTTTTGGTTTCTTCATGAACATATGTAAAGATATAAAAACTTTTCTGAAATAGGTAGGAAAGGCGTGTGAGTGGACACACCAGATTTTTTTTTTTTAACTTTTGATGATTTTTTAATATTGTGAAAATAAAGAATATAGGTAGGATTCCACATGCTTATTTTCCGATTTGTGAGAACTTAATATGACTATACTGGAAGTGATGTATTGAGGGATTTGATGACCCAGGTTAGCTAGAACCGCGCCGTGCGTGCAGTTGAAGGAATCAATGGGAGGCAGTTGCAGTGGAAGGGAAAATAAAAAACCTGTTCATGATACCTGTGCCGCAAGGCAGAGCTGCGGATTACTAAATCATCTAACCTATTTCTTTAATATTATTTATCTACGGAAGAAAAAAAACATGCAACATGGTACAGCGGAATATAAGTTCACCATGTCTTTAATAGGCACGCTATTGGTGTAATTAATAAAAATAGATTAGCCAAGATTTAATTATGTTTCTTGGTTTTGAATAACGGTCACTTACCGTGTCTGCTCAGATTATTTTAAAGTAAAATAAATGTAGAATATATATATAACTTGGTTGTAGTTACTAGTAGCAAGTGTAATAAATTTTACAAACTAAGATCTATTATTTCCTTTGCTCGTACTTCGCCCTTAGTCGTTTTATATCGGGTTAACAAATTTATCTTTAGTAAAGTTATGGGATACCATAAAAATATAAATTATTCATACTAGATAAATTTATCTATTTAATTAATTTTCTCGTTAACGTTAGTATAAATGGAAATATTTCTAAAACACATGTTCCTCTTCAATGTGTATTTTATCAATCTGTACTTTCCTAAAGAAAACTCAGTGGTTGTCAGTATATTTGCTGATAGAGAAATAAAGTTTAAAAAAAAATTAATTGGTAAAAATTATTTTAATGAAATATTATATCTGTGGGCCGTTATGTGGTTTTACTTAAAACTAGTGTTAGTATTTATCTGAGACAAGAGGTTAACCCAGGTAAGAACGGTTTCGGAGGAGATAATGGGGCAATACTATCAGCCAATTGGTGCCATTACTTCCCCTTCTGCTTACTTCTACAATTACTTCGATCCCCTATATCTTAAATATGAGCAAACGCCTATATCTCAAAAAACGGACGTTCTATTTGGATCAAATTTGAAGAGGATTCGGAGAATAGTGTAAGGACGGTGTGTCTAAAACCAATATTTCTTTATAAAATTCTATTTTACAATCAAAATTAATGTAACGAATTGTTAAGAATAAAATGGCTGCGAAAAAAGGAAATGAGAGATTAAATTTTATTTTAAATACAGGTTTATGAGGTTATAAATTCGCTACAATTGGTTTGTTAAAATAGCCCATTTTGAGCTAAAATAAGATTATTAATGCTTCTTATTCTTCTTTCGATTGCAGTATTTTTTTTTATTTAAAAAAAGTTATAACTTCACATACATTTTTGTCACTTTGAGATTGTGATCTTTTTCCCTTACCGATTCTAGGAACATAAAATGCAATTTATAATATCTCATTACAAAGAGGATGAAATTCTCGCGCGTAGCTAACTCTCATTCAATATATACAAAATAAAGTGCTAAGCTCACGAAAGGTTTATCTAATAAGTATTGTTACAGAGAAATAACAAAAATTTCACAAGGAAATTTTATCTAAAACTTTTTCTGAAAATGAAATGCATATCTATAGAGAGTAAAACAAAAAATAAATTACTCGAAATGTCTCCCTTTTGCCTTGACACAGGTATTTAATTTCCATGGTCCGTCATCAATAGCAGCACGCAGCACTTCGGACCAGAGATTGTTTGAGGTTTTTAAGTTAGGGTTTGCTCTGTGGCAATCCATCCTCTCCAATCCATCCTCTTCGAACCAAAGCCGATAATCTAGTGGGTTGAGAACAGGGCTTCCTAAGGGCCATTCCGAGGCAGAGATGAACTCTGGAATGTTCTTTTGCAGCCACTGCTGAGTTGCCTTGTGGGCTGGAGCGGAATAGTGCTGGAAAACCCAATGAAAATCCAGCAAACAGAGTATCATTTAGAGGCTTGATAATAGGTTCCAAAACATCGTCTTGATAGTTTTTAGGGGATATTTTAACTCCTTTTTCACAAAAATGTAGCTTTTTGGTGCCGTCAAACCAAACTCCCCACCAAACCATCACTGAGGAAGGGTGATGACCTCTCTCCAGTCTTCCAATGACTTCCTAGGCTTATTTAGAGCTGTCTTCTTCATCTTCCAATGAAGACCATTGGTGTAACGGCCACGGCCAAGGAGCACTTTGCATCTATTCACTCTATTTTTTTTAGGGAAGTGGTTCGTCTTTGTCCTGTCGTTCTTCGAAATGCACCCACCAGGTCACTTTTTATTATGCGAGACATTCCTCTGTGACTGACAGAGAATCCCATTTCCCGAGACATGATTTGTTGTTTACGAATGAGATTCCTTCTGATTCGAGCAGCGACTGCTCTCACTGCATTTGCCGTTCTCGCAGTGCGGGCAGGTCGAGGTCTGTTACATACAAATAGGGTCTCATTATATCTATTTATTGTGCGGTACACGAATATACGGCTGATACCAAAAGGTTTAAAAGTGTTGAAAATCTCTGACCTACATTTTCCATCTTTGTGTAAGGAGATCACGGCTATCCGGTTTTCTTTTATCATCCCACTCCGTGTTAAACAAGCGAAAGAAAAATACAAACAAATTGGGATTATTATCCTGACATGTAAAGGAAATAACCCCATAGACGAAAGGATTATCAAAATAATACCAAAGGATGTAAACTAAATTCAACTTTTGTAACAGTATTTTACAGAACTAGGTATAATAAATAAATATAAATATTTTGAAAGGTTAAGTGGATGAAAAAAATAAAAGTGGACAACAATGTTATATGAATATAGATGATAAGAGCACTTTATTGCTTCACCTATAGAATCTATTCCTTCTTTGTTAATAAAGTCACTCATTCGGTCGTCGGCCTGTATAATATTTCAATGTAAACTTTTAGACAAGCTCCGTATGTATGTATATATGTATACAATATCCGTATGTTTCAAAGTTATTCATACTCTTCCAAATCTGTTCTATAGATTTCACTTATATATTGGCCAAAGAACTATGAAGTTTCCAATTTTTTGAGCCCACAATAGATCACAAATTTTTTACAAATTATTAACATGCAAAGTTCCAATTATCGACAGCGAAAGGAAATAGTTATTGACACCATATGACATCGAACGTATTTATTTTAAACAAAATATTTTTTATTTATAGGTACAAAATTATCACACATTTGTAATAGCTCATTACAAAGAGGATGAAATTATCGAGTGTAACTAAGTCTCATTCAATATATATAATATTGAACATACAATTTGAACACTCTAAAACTTATTACCCGTACCTAGATATCACAAAATGGTATGAGAATGAAAATTATGTATTATAGTTAGAAAGTATACTTTGGCACATTTCAATCAATATTTAGGAAATAAGGAAACAGAACTTTACTCATTTATATATGTAATATATAGGAAAGAAAATTATTGCGATCGTGACGCTGAAAATTTACGTTATATGTGCATAAAATGTTACAGAAACGTTTTCTTTAAAAGTGCCACTTTATACATTTTTACTATTTTCTCAAGAACAGCTCAAACGACATTGAGTAAATTCATTGTATACGTTTATAATAGCCCAGCATTGCCAGAAAATAATTTATACTTAAAGTAGAGCGATAAGTGAAAGTTTTGTGATGCGTGGACTAGATTTATTTATTTCCGAACACAAGAGGCTTTGGCGAATTGGAAATAATGATCACCTTCAACTAGTGTCTCATCCGCATCTAGTTAGAAAACATACTTCAGTCTGCTGCATGCTCTTAGAGGGATAACAGCCACCTTTACTTCTAAAATCATTAAAACTCAACAAGCCATGATTGCGTTTTTCCTTTTGGTAGCTATTGTGGTTATGAAGAAGTCACCCTTACTTAATTTCCGATCTGGGTCCACTTCTGCCGAAATTTCAACATCTTCAATGTTTTTCTGTTAAAAAATTGAAACTGCAACACCATTTTTCACAACATTAGGAGCTGCCATTCTCTTTGCATTTTTTCTTTATGAAGAAATGCCAACCTGTAAGATAAAAACCACCTTGGTCCTCCGAATAATATATTCATTCATTTGCTAACATGCCCACCAAATTTACTATGATCCTCAAGTGCTTTCAATGTGTTTGCTCCAGTTTTGTTTTTTGTATATATATATATATATATATATATATATATATATATATATATATATATATATATATATAACAAAACCTGTATCACTAATAAGGGTCATGGGTTCAGTACAATGTTAGGAAGTACTGTTAAAAGGCCAACGGTTGTGCAGTGAGGTGACGGGCCAATATCACGCTCAAATGCCAGGTTTCCACCCTCAATCAATTGTTTGATTAAGAGTATCCACTTTATGGAGGCTGAGCTTGCCCCAGGAGAATCCCCCCACGACATACGAAAAATTACTAGTCATCAGCCAGATTCGAACCTTGAGCTCTGGTTGTCACCCACTGAACTACCCCGCTCCTACGATATTTATAGTTAAAAAGTTTATAATGAAAAATACCCTGTATTGATAAAGTTAAATTGTACTGATTTCTATTAAAATTGATTTTCATAGCATTTTTTTTAACATTTGTATCTCGCCTTATTCATTTTTATAAGAATTAATATGGTCGATAATAATATTAGCATATAAAATCTTTTGATACAATTTATATTTTCGTACCGAGAAATATATTGTTTTAACTTGTCACCATCTAGTTTGGATGGACCGTATCCGTAGAAAAACCCAAATCAAGATGGATCGTATCAATAAATTAGGCTTTTGAAACGTACTAAATCCCAGAGGCCATCTTCCGCGAAGTGGTACAAAAACCTGAATGTTTTCACCCTTTTTCCCGGAACAGCGTGTGTTTACTTGATACCAGGTTCATATATCATACTGATTCCACTTCTGTTTTGTTACGTCCTATCTAAGTTTTTTTTTTTTAATTTTAAACAATTCGCTGCTTTTTATTTTATATATTTTTAAAATTAATTTCCTCTGTTTTGTCGATAATACAATAAATATAATTACTTCATTTTATTCCATAGCATTAAAACGCAATAATTCAATAGTTTCTTATTTAACATTAATATTTTAATCAGTTAATTTTTACAATCGTAAAGTTACAAATAAACATTAAACAGATCTTTTTTTATTAAATAATTGATTGTAGGGTTTGAAACTTTTATCAACCCTTTTAAAAAAAATTCATTTAAACAGTTTCTGTGAATATTTTTAGGAAAAAAAGTTTTGAAATTAAAGCTCTTAGGAACTTTTTATAATGAAGTTCTAAGTTTATGGTAAAAGTTTAACTTTTATTTATTTAAGTGCTAAAAGAAATAAATGAGATTTACCTTGAAAATTGATTTAGACTAGTTTTAATTTATCTTAAATAATTGTATTTATGATTTATCTTATCAATTCATTCTAATTTGTTGTTCGTTATAATAGCTAAAAAAAAACGTAATTTTTATATCGACTCTTTGGAAAGAGAAACCGACATTTTTATTCATTTTTAAAAAGTGAAAGAACCATTAACATATTGCATAAAGTTTCCGAAAATGTTTTGTAATTTTCATTGTTAAATTTTGTATTATATGTTCAATAATAATTAAATGTGTTATTTTGTATTGTTATCATTTTACCTGACTACGGTGCAGCCATAAAGATAGTCAAAGAGTGGTTGACTGGTGTGTTTCGATTTTGTGATCAAGCAGCTGTGTCGATTGGTAAGTTTGCTAGCTCGAATTATCAATTGAGATTATTAATTGTTATAAAATGATTTGTGGTAAAAATTCTGACAAACTATTGGTGTTAAGATTAGTTTGTGATCGTAAGTAATGGATATGAATAGTCAATTCATATTGACAAAATAAAAAAAACATAAAAACAAGTTTGTGAAAGTGGTTTTATTATTCAGAAAAAATAATCAATTAAAAAAAAATCTCTGAGTATATTTTTGTTAGAGCTGAACTTTTAAGTGTGTTTTTGTGAATTTTAACCTTACTTGTCGGTAAAATTAATCAAACTTTTTTATATATCTATTTTTATATAGTTATAAAAAGTGCACAATTTTCTGATTTTACAAAGGAAAAATTAATCAAAATTTATTTAAGGTAAATGTCGCCTTATGCCTTTTTGCAAAAACCGACGATGTATCTAAAAATGTAAAGATAATATCTTTGTGTGAATATTTTTAAAATACAATTCCTAAGACGAATTCCACAACTAAATAATTATCTTCTTAAGGAGAAGAAAACATAAGCAAATTCATGAAGAGTATTGTATTAGAAGGAATAATATAAGTATTATAGGACAAATTAGAATTATCATCAATTGAGTTACAAGTTGATCAATAAGTTAAAAGTCCTTCATGATCTCGTCTATATTTGAACTTAGTTATATAGTATCATTTTAATAAGCCTTTACTATATCTTGGATATTTTTGCAATTCAAATTTTATTAATCTGACATGCAACACAATAATTAACATACAATAATTAAACCGATTAATAAAATCCTAAGAAGGAAAAGTTCTAATATGCAAAATTATGCATCTTAAGATTAAGGAACGGCTTCTCATGAAAATTAATATTTTTAGGTCGGTGAAGGTCAAGGTTCAATTATCAATATTGGAAAAAATGACTTTGATATTAATAAAATACAATTGTCTATGTTAATTTTAGAAGAAAAATGTAGAATAAATTCATGCATATATATATATATGGTTCTTGAATTCCTATTAAATGTAAATACACGAACAATACTTTAAGAGATATTTTTTCCATAAAACATGGTTACATTTTACCATTTTGGGGGAAGGGGGCTTCAGCCTGAAAGCCCCCTTCCCCGTAGATCCGCCCGTACAACTTTTCTTTAATCGATCTTTGAGTATTCAATTTAAACAAAGCAAGCAAGAAAAGGTTAGACCTAGAAACCAAGTATAAACAGAGAAGGACACGATCAGGTACAACCACAATCCCACAAGAGATTCCTCATGTTCCGAAGAATGTGGGGTCCCAATCAAAGAACTGATGCGAACACAATAAATAATAAAAATCAAGACCCACCCCCATGGATGGAAAAATTCACTGACATGATGGTAGGGATTATGAATCAAATCACCCAACTAATGCAAACAGTAATAAACCTCATTCATACAAAATGATCAGCAATTTAAAGATCCTGAATTTCAACACTGATGGTCTTTACAACAAAATTGGAGAAGTTGAAAATCTTCTTGCCCTAGTTAAACCCAGTATTGTGATTGTCACAGACACGAGGACAAAGCATCACAATCTAGTACTTATTGGTTACTCAATTGTCCAAGAAAATTCAAAGGAATCAAACAGAGGTGTTCTCTTAGTCATTCAACATGGTATATTATGGAAAAGATTGCCTTCATCTGTGGATATCACTTGCACGAGAATCCATTCGGTTACTATCCAAGTTCAATTGCATCAACCTACACGGATAACAGCGCTTTACAGTGTGGTTCCTTGCAAGAGTTCCACAAACTACTATTGGAATGCTCTAAGAAAAGAAATCACTGGGTCATTGGTGACCTAAACGCCCGGCATACACTTTGGCACAATTTGAGGAGTAACAAAGCGGGACAATGCGTTGTTAAAACACCACTCACGGTCATCTACCCTAATACTCACACATTTAGGCATTTCATCGAACACCTCCACCATTGACCTTCTTCTGACCAGGCAAGAGCACAAGATCACAGAATGTTCAGCACTTGACTTTGTAACATCGGCCTATGGTCCTTTATACCATAATGGGGGAAACGCAGAAAGCTGTTACCACAAGATATGACTATAAAAATGGCGATTGGAATTTATACCGCAGTCAAATAAAACTGCAATTACAATCGGTGCCAAATCATCGTACAAAGGATGACATTGACAATCATATAGCCACTTTATGCAACACCATATTAGATGCAGCGAACATCGCAATATCTAAATTCGCTCCTCTTCTACCTTCTCTTCGCTTACCACCGCCCCACATTCTGCAACTTATTTCACTAAGAAATACGTAGAAAAATAAATGGTACCGCACGAGGGATCAAAAGGCTAAATTGGTTATGAATTCCTTAACTAACCAAATACGTAATTTGATAAAAAAAATTGGAAAACGAGTATTTGGCAAGAAAAAATAGGTGCGGCACACGACGACTATCGAAAGTTTAGGAAAATAGTACAGAATGTTAATAGGGAGTCTAATATCATCAAACTCCATCAGAATGACAGGTCATTAAATCATACAAAACAAGCTGTAACGTTAGCACAATACTACTCATAAGAATCAAGAAGAGAACAGGGAACTTGATTTCGTCTCCAATTTTAGAGAAGGAAAACAATTACATGTTTGTTTCTTTTAAACAATTAAAAACGATTCTCTGCATTACTAAAGGAAACCGGGCACCAGGCGTTGATGGAATTCAGAGTATATTACTCAAACAGTTACCAAGGATAGGTATAATGTACCTGGTGAACCTTTACAACTCCTGTCTACGGCTTCGCTACTTCCCGAATTCATGGAAACATGCTGTTTTATTTCCACTGCTAAAACCAGCGAAAAATGGTAATAACCCAGCTCATTACCGGCCGGTAAGTTTGTTACCTCACATTGCCAAAGTATTCGAAAAAATCATTTTGAACTACTTAAGAAGGTTCTGCACACGGAATGATTTGATCCCACCAGAGCAAAGTGGTTTTCAAGCTCAAACGTGCACTGAACATTCACTGGTAAAACTACAGACGGAGGTAACAAAAAACTTAAATCGAAATAAGGCCACTGCTTTAATATCAATGGACTGCTCGAAGGCATTTCATTCGGTTTGCCATAATCAGCTCTGCCACCGTCTTATAAATTTAGATTGTCCTGAACAATTATACTCATTGTTAAAATCATTTTTAAGCCGTCGTACTTTATCAGTAAAAGTTGGTTGATGCAGCTGTCTCAAGCTCAAGCTGTCTCAAGTATCAGTATGAATGCCAAAAAAGCTATGCAGCAGGCGAAAACAGCTTGTGAAAAATTGCAGAACAGCTAAAAACCCTAAACATAGATGTCAATCCGGAAAAGACGAAAGGAATTATATTTTCATATCAAAAAGGAAAAAAGAAAATGCCAAAGGAATTCAAAATTAACAACACCAGTATTAAATTATCGACTGACTTAACATATCTCGGTATTCACTTCGACAGACATTTAAAATTTAATAGACATTTTGACAAAAAAATTAAAACAGTAAGATCTAAGACATACAGACTCCAAAATTTAATGCGGACAACAAACCTATCTTTACGCCTAAAGCTTCTAATCTATACCAGTATAATACGGCCGGCTCTGTTGTATGGTGACACTTCTGTTCGAACACATCAGCAAAACAACTCTGAAAAGATTAGAATATTTCCAAAATGGTATAATTAGAAAAATTGTTAGAGGAACCACACTGCAGAGAAAGAAGACAGAGGATATACAAACAACACTAACCTTATCAACAATTAAAGAATTTTTTGCAAAACGAAAAAAATCATTTTTCGAAAAATCCCAACAATTGGCAAACCCTCTTTTCAACAATATGTTACCAGCCAATATTCCAAAACGTTGGCAACAAATCACATGATATCGATGTTGTAATTTAGATGTAAGCTGTAGAGGATAAGGTCAACTCAAGCCTGAGGTGAGCCCCATCACCTTTATATTACATATGGAGAACGAAATACTTAGAAACGACAAAAATCTAAAAATAAACCTTATAATGCTTTTAAGCAGTAAAAGGTGTATTATTAAGACAATCCAAGGATTAAAGACAAAAATAAGTATAAAGGGGCTATGAAAAAAAAAAATTTAAACATAACCATATAAATGGGAATAAGGTCACTTATTAATTATTTAAGAAACTACAAAATGTTCATTTCCTTTGAGTTTATTGACGTTTCGATCCTGGTATTTTTCTTTTATGTTAAAAGTGGTTTATAAGTTACCAATATATATATATATATATATATATATATATATATATATATATATATATATATATATATATATATATATTAAAATATAGTCATGCAAGAATTATAATTATATGTTAAATAAAATTATAAATAATAATAAAATGACAAATAATAATAATAATACAATAAATCATAATAATAAAATAAAATAAAACACTTTTTCTCTTAAATTTTTTATCCGTTAGCATCACGTCAGGGTTGGTATAAAAAAATGCAACAAAAATAAAACAACTGTTTGTTCAACGACTGTAATCGAAATAAACTTAAATTTAAATATAAGTAGACATTTACGTAATAATTAAACATTAGTTAGAAATCTAAAAAAAAACTATCCTTGAATATTAATATGTAAAATGTTTATAGAACAAATAAAAGAATGATTTAATTATGCAAAAATACTTTTGCATAATTTTTTTTAATATAGTCATTTAAAGCATTCTTTTCGGAAATAAAATGTTTTGCAATTCTTTCTTACATGCCGGGTATGTTCCTGGAATTCGATGCCCAAGAATTAGTTAGACTCCTGTTATTACTACGTGCTCATTGTTATGCGATTAAGGACTACCAAGATTAACGAATAAACAGAAGATAGAAGAACAAAGGAGAGAGATAATAAGTTGGCCGGAGGAAGATAGGGGAAGCGGATGAGGCGATGAGGAAGGTGGTCCAAGGTGGAGTCATTACTCAAGGCGGCTCTCGACGCATTATCCCGACCCCCCCCCCTTCCCTCTTCCCATTAATGCAATTATGATAAATGGTCTTCATTCAAACCTATTCTCATTAATTATTTTAAATCAAATATCTAACCAAATCAATCCTTCCAAGAGAACCATTTCTTTACCGGTTCACCAAGCGCCGATTCATTACCGAGAAATTCCAATCCAATATAGTCAGGAGGTCGAGTGTGTGACGTGACGAAACCTGGAAATGAAATTAAATAAAAATTTACTAATAACAGAAAATCAGATTATTACCAAAGGCATGATAAAAAAGAACTTATTTATTTGTTGTAAGGTAAGTAAGCCTAAAAATGATATTATCGAAGAAATTTACATAAAATAGTTTTTGCACAATATTCTATTGTTTCCATATATATTTATATATGACATTAATCTTAATGACGGGGCAATTGGAACCTATTATATAGAAAAGTTCAAAAATAATTTCGCAGAATTGAATAGCATGAAGAGCGAACAAATGTTTGGGCTGTCTGTATTAAAAGGCAGAATCAATTTGAAAGAGTTAAACCGAGTGTACGTTTACTAAGGCCAACTCGGAAAAAATGAAGAAAGGAGGGGTTACAGAACACGGTGTAGGAAACTTTGAGAGGGAAAAGCTCATGTATTAGAAGAATAACAAGCAATCAAGAAACATTAATAGCCGGGTGGAAACATTGACTGGTATGAATATATACGTAATTCCTCGTTTTCCTTGTTTCAATGACCGAAACTATATATTTTTAAAGTAGTTACTTATAATATTATAATTTTGAACATTGAACAGGAATTCAAGAAACGTTTCATCATGCTAATGTTTATTGATTTTCTCTATGACCCATAAATCCACATTGACCAACGAAATCTTTATATTCAAGCCGTTTCTTGTCTTTTTTGGTTTCTTGATCTTGCTTTGGATTGTTGCAAAGGGATTCGGACTTTCTAGAATTGATAAAAAAGAATATATCATTCCTCTCCAGGCTCCAGTGCACATTTGGAAGCTCATAAAAACTTGGAGAAAAAAAAAATTATTACTAACGGAAGTAAGGCTCGCTAAAATATAACAAGCGTTTTATATATATATATATATATATATAGAAAACCTATACGCTATATTTTAAAAAATATATACAGAGTGTTGAAACAAAAGTGAACTAAGGACCTCATGATTTTAGTATTTATCAATTCAGAAGCTCCAACATAATATTAAACATTCAGTTTTTCAGAGATTTTTCAGATACCTAAATTCAAATTTTTACCAGAGTTTTTACCGTTTTTGTACCTTTTTCCATTAATGTTATACGTTACTGTTAATGAAACCGCGTGACTTAAGGCGCTTGGTGATACACATTCCGCAAGACAGTTGAGTTGAGCGGAATGGTCGAACCCATTTCTACTTGTAAGTGTTAAAGGGATTTCGGGGCTCGTAGGAACAAGGAAACGACAGTACCAGTTTTCAGCCACCGGATTAGTGATTCGCATGGGCCCTTGTGCATGCGAAAGCATGTGGTTTATGATATGTAAAAATATTTAGATTCTTGAATCTATCATTATACAGGGTGTTTCAGGGGTAAATTGCCAAATTGCAGAAATTAACTAAGGAATTCGAAACAAGAAAAAATGACCTGTGAAGATATGTCCGCAAACGCTTTGTTTATGAGATATTCACACCTAAAGATTATTGTTCTTATGACTTATTCACGTTATATGAAATAAATAAAACCTATTTATTTGTTCTAACTACTTTATCAATTAAATGTAAAGGTTCTCCACGTTATTCAATAGGTCAATAACGATGGCTAAATGTTAATTATCCCAATCAATGGATTGGCCGTGAAGGACTAGTGGCTTGCCCTGCACGCTCTCCAGACCTGACAGCACTGGAGATTTTTGTTTGGGGTGACATAAAACAACAAGTCTATGCAAGTCTGGTCAATGACCTTAATTCCTTAAGACGAAGGATAATTGAATTTCGTGAAACAATAACACATATCTAGTGCCGTTCTACCACTGCTACTGTTGAAGAAAGATGCCGAGCCTGTCTTAATGCTCAAGGAAATCACTTTGAACAATATTTAATATGAATTTATTGTTTATGTTTAATTATTAAAGTAGTTGGAACAAACAAAAAAGTTTTACTTACTTAATATAACGTAAATAATTCGTAACAATGAAAATCATTAGGTGTGAATATCTCCTAAACAAAGCGTTTCCGGACATACCTTCATAGAAATTTTTTTTCATGTTTAGATGTCCTTAATTTATATTTTCAGTTTGGCCACTTAACCCTGAAACACCCTGTATATCTATCTAATACGTATTTAGATTTCGTACGACTATTCGTTTTTGAACTGGACTTAACAGCGTCAGACCATTTTTAAATACATGGTTATTTGGACTATAAAACATCTTTATTTCCATTGAAAACTCAGTTTCATGATTATTCTAGATTGTATGTAGACACTTCATGTATAATTAAATAAACATTTTCGTATTTATGCTTTTTGATTAGAGACCTCGATACCGTCGTAGTAACACCCTCACTTACCTCTTGCGCTTCTCTCCCAGTGTTTGAAAGTCAGGGGAGGCTGAGTGAGAATGCTAAAGTCACATACACTCAGGACTTGGGCGAAGAAGCTGGCCACTGCCAGAACTCCAACAGCGTATTTACAAAAGGTCTCGGGGCCATTGCCGTTTCAACCTTCGTGGAGGATTATATGGATGGTTGGAGCTGGAGAGAGATTGTGCTAAGGGGTTAGGATGATGGATAAGTTTTTGATGGATGTTTGGGAATCTGGATGCAATTAGGTCAAGGACAAATGGGATGTTGAGATGTAGTGTTCTATTTGTGACGTAGTATGGAGCATTGACTATTGTTCGAAGTACTTTGGATTAAAAGGATTGCATGCGTTTGATGTTCGAAGACTTAGCTGCCTCCCACAGTTCGAGTCCATAGGTCCAGATGGGTTTCAGTATGGTCTTGTATATTAGTAGTTTTTTTTTCAATTGAAAGATGTGAATTTCTGTTCAGTAGTCTATGTAGCTGACCAAATCGTCGGATAAGTTGTCAGTCTCTTGTCTAGAACCCTTACTAAAAAAAAAAAAATATATATCTTTGGGATCCCGCGAAAATATCATATAATCCAAGGCCCATTATATTCACGAACGCCATAAAAAACATATGTGTAGAATTTCATTTTTTGTGAGCAAACCGCAGTCTAGTTGCAGCTTAATAAATAAATTCGTTCTTATTCAAATATAACACCCGATTCGTCAAATTCTCAATTTCATACAGCAAAATGATAGCAAAGTAAATAGAGATGCAAAAATTGTTTTAATATCGCAGAGTTAAAATGAGGGAATGAACGGTAAAGATAGTCCGATTTAAAAGGCTTGAGTTTATCATTTTAGGTGCTATCACAAGAGAGCCATAACTCGAATTAAACAACACTAAAGCCGGCAGAAGTATGTAATAATTCACTAATCTCAGCAGAGGGGTGAGGGGGTTCTATTGAAATATTTAATCTGCCGGCTGTACTTCTCTTCATTTAGCACCATCTTTTCTAAAATTTACTTTCAGCATCGACTGGGCCTGTCCTGATGATCTATTTTCTGTGAAAGTTATCTTTTGTTATCGGCAGGTCTTACAGAGATATGCATACCAGAGAAGAAGGCAAAGGAGAAGCGGAAAAATATACTATGGAATATACTACTACCTAGGCCTAGCTCGTAAAGGACATTTTTAATCATCCAATCTTCCACTCTTATCCTGCCCCCACATTATTTCATAGTTCGATTTTCATTAATTGATTAAGGTATACATGAAAAGTAAATCATGACAAATGTATATATATAAGGGATGTTCCCTGTTCTGTTTCATGACTTTCATTCAAGGTGACTATATTTAAATCCTTTGTACATTTTGTTTTGGAGGGGGAGTGGGGGTTAAGGTCATTTAAAGGAAATTGCTAGCCAACTTGACTAATAGGTATCGACAGTTCCGAGCGGCACGAATTCCACAACTGGAACGGTTCGGAACGGAACGAGACACTCGGAAACTTCGTTCCGCCGCCATGTATTCTAAGAATATAAACGCCTTTATGTATCGATGGATAAATGTTCGACAGAAAAACAAATAGATACAAAAGGGATTTCTGATTGCCGGCGAAGTGGATTAAATGAATAGTGAAATTGGTTGTTTGCTTAAAAAGTGAAACATAACTACTAAATTTAATTAGTGTTTGATTAAATATGAAGGAATATAATTAAATATAATATAATAAGATCCTAACCGTAATTTTAAGATAGAAATTTGCTAATTTTAAAATTATTAATTATTGCCATAATTCAAACAAACTATTAAACTAATTATAAATAATACTAAATACAAATTTTAATCAAATTTTATTATTATTATTAAGACCAATGCAAATGAAATTTGTCAAAGAAAATTTTTTATCATTGATTTATTTGGATTTAGAAAATCTATGATTTCGCATTTCTTTTATTTTACTTTTTTTAGCTACCTATAAAAGTCATGAGAGATATCAATATAGTTTAAATATTTTAAAAGTTAATCTGCTTATAGTCATTACCATGACAGGTGCGGATAAAGAATTGAAGAGCAAAAAAAAAGTTAAATAATATATATTTTTATTAAATTTCAGATTTTTTTTATCATAATTTTATTTTTAATTTATTTGTAAGTAATATTACAACGGCAGAATGAAGAAGAAACAGAACTAACAGTCTCGTTAGTCGTAATAAAAAATTCTTGAAACGGTTCGATGAAACCTTATCGTTCCTACGGGCATTTAATCCCACCATGGAACAGTTCAGAATGGTTCCACCTGGAACGGTCTTGATCATTCCACCCGGAATGGTCTTTCTCGATCCACCCGGAATGGCCTTTGCCTCATCCTCCGCATAGCCCATACATTGCACCCTCAGGTTATAGTTTATTTAGATCAATGACTCATTTTTTTAGAAGGTCGGATCTTTGATAATTACGAGAACATAAAAATTGGATATTATCAGTTCTTTTTCTCAAAACCAAAGGAATAGTACGGGTATCAAATCCAAATACTGGTAGAAAGATGGTTGAAAGTAGTTGTAAACAATGGACATTATTCTGAAGAGTAATATTCAATCATGTTTAAAATATGTAATATGAAATAAAGCTATACTTATGCACCAGGACATTTTTAACAACCTATAGAATACATAAGGTAATAATAATAACCATCACACTTGTTTTGGTGAACCTAAGAATTTAATTGGAGGTGTTTCTTACCGCAATCATCAATTACATTATCAGGACCACCTAATTCCCAATAAAGTTGGCATCCGTTGCTATAATTACATTTACTAAAAAATATTTTGAGAAAACTTCTGAAAATCCATTACATCGGAAGCTGGTAATGTCCATCAATTTCTTAATTTATTTTGCATATATGTACGACACTGGCTTGAAATGGACAGCCAGCGGCCGAAAATTGTTTGTAAAAATCGTAAAATAAGATGAAGCCTGAAGGGTTTATATTTCATTTTGAAATTGCACAAATTTGTATACTGTAACATTCTTAAAAAATAGTAAACACTATTTAGAAGTTAATAAGCTATTTATTAGTCATTTGTTTGTTCATAATCGTAATTCATGACACTCGAGTCTACCGTCCTCCCGTATAGGTTTACAACAGTTTTAAAAAGAGATACTTTCAAACCTCTATTTGTACATAAAGCACGGAGATAATAAAGTTAGTGTTATTTTGATGCAGTTAATGAATTGTTGCATCGGTAGAGATGATATAAATTTACAAATGGTATAGCTTCAAACATTCAACATCCACTTGAGCGATTTTTCGCTATTGTCCAATTTTGACAGAATGGTATATGAACGTTCTGTGATGCGCACACATTTTTTTTTTCTTCTTCGTTTTTCTCATCCTCATGTGGTAATAAATATTTAATGATTAATATTGTTTTCTGTGAAATTTTTAGCAGAAAAAATTAATTATGAATTAGGTAAGGGTATCCTCTTAATGGTAACCCAGAACGGTGTATTGGATTGTAGTTGTCTTACTCAAGTAAACTTCCTCCAACAGACTGGATTATCTTTCTGCATAAATGCGTATCTTGACTGATTTCTCTTCTATAACTTAATAGTTATTTATTTATAAACAGTTTATTTTACATGTTAAAATTTTTAAATTCGTTGAAGGATGCACACAAAATTGGATTATTTACTAACTTGAATTAAAAAGGGATAATTAAATATTTTAAATGAAGTGGAAAAGTTCTATCATGTTTAGCATGGATAACAAACTATTTTATCGATATATATATATGTATTTATTTATTTATTTATATTTATATATACATTTTTTAAAAATATTGTTGGTTAGTATTGGGTTGGCAAATAAGTCCTTTCGCTTTTTCAGGGTGAAATAAAACTCAATGTATTATAGACAGTGAATTTATTTTAATCTACAATATATTGACCATTATTTAATATGAATTTTTCCCATCTTTCCACTAACTGCATAATGCCATGTTTATAGAAAGTCTGGAGTTTATTGTTAAAAAACTAATCCAACTGTTTTTTTTTATGTCTTTTTCCATTTGCATTCATGGAGTTCTGCAGAGGCCGGAATAAGCGGTAGTCACTTGGAGCTAGGTCTGGTGAATAGGGAGGGTGAGGCGAAAAGTCCCATCCAAGGCACAATAATTATTGCGAGTGACCAATGAGGTGTGAGGCTTAGCGTTGTCTTGGTGGAACACAATACCCTTCCGATTTGCCAATTCTGGGAGCAGTATTTTTAATTGATTGGTCAAATTTTGTTGATTGAGAACATTATAGAGTTAAATCAAGTGTTTGTCCTGATGGGAATAGCTCATAGAAAATAACCCTTGAAATCCCTGCATATGAAAAGCATTATCTTCTTTGAATGCAATCTAGGTTTTGACATTCTTCTAGGAGCCTAACTACTGGGTCCCCAAAATTTTCTATGGACTTATCGTAAAATATCCATGTTTCATCTCCTGGCACCAACCTTTCCAAGAATAGAACGTTTTTTTTTTGTTTTTTTTTGTCGTTTCCATAGTGAATCACTTATGGGAATGCGTGTTGCCAAGTGGACTTCACTGCAAATTTTTCTATGATCTTCTGCAGCACCCTTATCTATTTTAAAATAATACAACAAAATATGCCAATAATGTATTATATTTTCTTCAATATTCACAGTGCAATAGCAAACCCAATACTAAACTAGTTTCAACAAGAGAACAGATATAGTTGATGACATATTACAAGCAGGATAAACAATCCACCTTAGGGATTAATTCATCAGATAAGAAGTGTATCATAGTGACATAACAATAAACAGAAAAAACGAAAGCACTTATTTGCCAAACCAATACTTCAATTCTGTTTCTATATTATAATCCAACACATTTCAACCTTACTGATAATTTATGTTATTTTTAAACCCAATATTTTCAAGGGAAGACATCTTTAAAATATAAAAAATACAGCCCTTGTTTCATATTAATTATTTGTATAATCAATTATCAACTTAGATACCTGGCTTTATAAAATAAAGTGTTAAATAAACAAAATCTTATGAAGAGAAGCTTAGGATATGTTAAAACTGTTTTAGTTAGACAGATCTATACCGAATAACGAGCTCCTATTTTTTTAGAAATTGTCCAAATGCCAGTGTCTTGCATTCAGCATACAAATCAGGTTTTTTTAAGCAAGAAATTGTACTTCTAAGAATCCTAAAGCTTAATTGATACTTATTTAAACACCAACAAATAAACTCGGTTGACGAAGGTCTAATGGGGTCGGGCAATGTTTTCATTCAACTTCTATGTTTCATATCCGATAAAATAAAGTCAATGAGAGTGATTAAAAATATAATGACTATGAAATATGGTAGGTCGTGGACAAATTTGAAAGAAGGTTTATAGTTATACTGTAGTTTTATGTAGTTACATGGTTTATACTGTAATGGAAAGTTTAATTTGAACTTTAAATTGTTATCGAATCCATGCGACGGCCATAACAGGCAGTGCCGCCCGAAATATCGGAGAAAAAGAAAGATCAGACAACAGAAT
The DNA here is from genome assembly GCA_928085145.1 of Nezara viridula. Classification (NCBI taxonomy): domain Eukaryota; kingdom Metazoa; phylum Arthropoda; class Insecta; order Hemiptera; family Pentatomidae; genus Nezara; species Nezara viridula. The sequence goes on along the minus strand of OV725077.1, from coordinate 44,128,955 downwards.
AATATACATAAAAAACACACATTTATTGCAAATAGGTTTTATACTTGACCTATGATGTATGTGAAATATAATCGAATGTAACCGTCCTTAGTAATATCTATGATAGCCGAAGGGAAAATAGGTATATTACCTATTCCTTATATGGGAAAAATAATTGAGCAACATTAGACGAATTTAATTTATTTAGTTGTTTAAAATCACGTAAGATCGGATATTATAAATATATTTTCAGATTTTTTCCCCGTTATGGTGAATTTTTTTCCCTTTTGCAGGATCATATCGCTTTTCAAAAGAAATTAGAAATAAATTGAAGGCTGAACTTTCAATTATATATTTAAATCCAGGTCGAACAAGAAGTGTTTTTTTTTTTTCATAAAAATGAAAGACCTCGTAAAATATTTATTCTTAACAATTTCAGTTTGCGTGTTACAATGCAATTTATTATTGCTATTATTTTGTCCCCATTTTCTAGGTTAATTTGTTATTATTTAATAATAAGTTCAATGGGGACCGGAATAATTTGACTCTATGATCCGGCAGATATAGATGTTAGTTCAATTTTATTTTTAGCTTAAACATTATTAGAAACAGTTGCACAATGTTCCATTTAATTACATTGATTGATACAAATTAATTTAGATATTCCATTTACACATTCCATTGAACATTTCTTTATGCTACCTAATTAATATCTTTCTCTCTGAAGAACATTTCTGCATCAATAGGCAAAGATTAAAATGCAATAATTTGAAATGTGATTGTGAATATCATAGTGGTTTGCACAAATATTTTCAGGACGCTACTATATAAATATAATTTTATGACTTTTAGTACTAGTAATGGTACAAGTGAGAAGAACTATTCCGATAAGTGGGCCACCTGGTACTTCATGCCAACACCTGACGGCTACCTTATCTTGAGGTTGTTGCCAAGTACATACCAGAGTGGGAAATCCGAAATTCATTTCCCGGTGTCCCCGATAAATTAAAATTAAGGCGGGAATCTAATCCACAAAGTTCAGAACTGGACACTCTAGGACCCACGCCCTCAAGTACCCGGCCATCCCGTCCTTTATGACCAAGGGGTACTATTGTGAAAATCTATAGGTAAAAAAAACTAATCGTAATAAAATGATGATAAGGTTAATCTATTTATTATATAGTTAATATATAATATATATATTGCTAGTCATTCAATTTATCATTCATATAATATATTTATTTAGTTAATCTATTAAATTTAGGTATCTAGGTTCTACGATAACTAGAAAAAACGAAATTGAAGAAGGGATTAAGGTTAGACTGAAGGCGGGAAATGCTTGTTATTTTTCTGTGACAAAACTACTTAGTTCGCGCCTCTTGTCCCGGAACATAAAAATTAGAATCAACAAAACAATTATCTTGCCTACAGTTCTTTGTGGATGCGAAACTTGGCCGCTTACATTAAGGGATGAGCAGCGTCTTAAGGTTTTTGAAAATAAAGTATTGCGTAGAATATTCGGACCGAAGAAGGATGAGTTAACCGGAGAGTTCAGACGGTTACACAACGCCGAATTGCGTGAACTGTATCCGGGTAATATTATTGAGGTTATTTCATCGCGGCGAATCAAATGGTCTTGTAAAGTTGTTGGGCTTAGTACCTAGAGAATTCCTAAAAGGTTAACATTTGCTGTGCCGAATGATAAGCGTCCGAGGGGTAGACCGAAGCGAAGGTGGGAAGATTGCATTAAAGCCGATCTGAAGGGACTGGGTTTGGACGGTGAACGGTGGAGGGAGGTGCGTAATAAGCAATTGGTGGTGTCGGCATCGAACCTTCGGGTTCGCTAAGCCTTTTATTATTATTATTAAGGTTAATCTATTAAGTTACCCATTGAAAATCACAGAAGCTTGAGATTATGACGATCAAATACACCTATTACCGAAAAGGTTTTAGACATACCACCCACATCAATAATTTATCGCAAGCGAAATCGGACAAGATCAGACATTTTCATATCGTTGGTATGATGCAAAAAATCACTAAGTAGTATTTTATAAATCTCTTGTTGTTTAAATGATTTTTCACTCTTAAATCTGACGTTTGTGCGGATTTAGCGTGATTATTTTGAAAATGATTCTATTTATTTAGATGCACTTGATGTTTATTTCAAGTGCTACTAGAATATATGTTATTATAATTAATATGTTCATAAAAACTATCTATTACTGATACAGTGTGTTTTACTGGTACATTAAAAGTAAAAAGTATCTCATAGCAATGCTGTGGTCCTATGATCATCAGATGCTATCATCTGAGAGGCATTCGACAAGAATTACGAAATCTTGAAAACTCGACATTTTTGGGATTTTAAACTCAGGATCCGATAGTTCCTCCGGGACTATACTGGGTCTTAATGAGCCTATTGCAATCAATAAAACACAATTCATCCAGTCTCCATTTATTGTATCGTATTATATCGTAACGTTGATTGGTAATTGAAAGATGTGTGATGCGTGCACCATACGACCTTTTTAGATGATTATTGATTTTCTAAGCCATACCATTTGCTATTAAATACAAATCTATTTGAGGTTGCTCAGATATAAATGAGCGCTATTGTGATCTGAGAGCTGCGATGAGGAGATAGCAAGGAGGAGCCAATTCCGCCCGGTTACCAGAAACCACAAGCTACTTAAGCACCAGCTCCATTCAACTTTCCGCCCCCTCCACCCCTCCATCGCCGTCCTCAATCGTCCTCTCTAATAAAGAGCTTTTCTCCACTTTGCGGTTGTCATATCTCTTGCGCTCGGCTATATCCAATATTCGACGATTTCTCGCGCAACAACAAACAAAAGTCCCAAGCAAAAGGGTTATTGTTCGACTGGAAGAGGATATCATAGCGAGCATTTTTATATTCATATTTGATGAAAAATCCTTTGTTGAAAAGTGGAATATTCGTTAAAACTTAAAGATAACAATGTATGTTCAGTTGAACGACCAGCAAAAGAAATTTATAACTATTTCTCCTAAAAATGTCTCGTAGCACAAAAGATGATAAGTGATTTCATGGGCCTTAGCAATCTGTTATCTACAATAATCACACATTTCAATTCAATATTTTTATGATATAATAAGAAAATTGCCTTAATCCGAAAATAATAATAATAATTATCCGAAAATAATGAAACCTAATTACAAAATAAAACAATAATTTTACTGAATGTGTTTTTTTTAATCAGCACATTAAAGATTGTATTAATTTTTGTAACTGAAATAAATTAATTAGACAACACAAGAACTTCCTCGAATATAGATGATAACTTTTATTACATAGCCAGGGATATATGTAGAACATATATATTGTATGAACATATATATATATATATATATATATATATATATATATATTATATATATATATATATATATATATATATATATATATATATATATATATATATATATATATATATATATATATATATATAAAACGCACTATGTGCGCTGAAAGAAATTAATAGTCAATCAGGTAAGATTAGACTGTTATATATATATTATCAGCTTCTTTACCAATGACAGTTTCTGATTAAACCTTAAATTATAAGTTTATAAAAATTTTCACTTGCTCCCATTCCCAAACCTTTTCTACCGTTTTTCATTAGAAGTCTGTTTTGCTGGAACTTCTTCCGTCAAATTCTTTCTGACAAAAATGACCCTAGATTATTCTTTACTAGTATTATCCAACAAGCTGTCAGGACTGTCTCCTCCCCAATCAAGTCCTTCAGAATTCTTGAAGAAAATATTGGGTTGGCAAATAAGTCCTTTCGGTTTTTCTGATTATTTTTATGACTATGAAAAATTTCCTATCTGATGAATTATCATTAAGGTGGATTGTTTATCCTATTTATTTATATATTTGTTTGTTTGTATGCCTCTACCCGCTAGGGTCATTGGCAATCGTCAATTCACTCACGCTTTTCATATTCTAATATAAAATCCAATAGTTTTCAAGAAGTCCAGCAAGACTTCCACTTCTCTCTCTGCATCCTGCAACACGTCCCTGATAGTTTCGTGCATGTTTAGATTCTTTCGGATAACTGCATAATGTGTGCAATCCACGAGTATGTGGTTCACAGTTCTAAGAGAACCACACCCAACGCAAGTAGGTGGTTCTCGACCGTGGAGAAGGTCATGCGAAAATTCTCAGTGACCAATTCTGAGGCGGTACAGGATAATTACCTGTCTTCTATTTGTAATGTGTCAACATTACAAGCTTGAGAATGAATCCAAAACTAAACTATTGGAAAGTTTAGTCCAAAACTTCCCAATAGTTTGTTTTCCAGGAAAAGGATTGGCGAAAAATCATAGAAATGGCGAAGATAGACGAGGAATAACACTATGGTTAGTGTACAGAATTAAGATTTCAGTCGGTCTTAACTAAATTTACTTTCAATTTGTTTTATCAATCAACATAGATTTCCTAGCTGTAATTGTAAATAACATAAAATGTTCCTAATTTCTTACGACATTGCTGAGTATCAACTACTAGTAATCCGTAAAATAAAGTATTAGTTCATCCATAGACATATATGGTAGCAGTATAATATTTTTAAATGTTTTGTTTACTTTAAGAGAATCTGAACTGAAATGTGAATTTTTATTTTCTGAGGAGAAAAATTAAATTAAATTTTATATTAGTCTGAACCAATTTCCATTCCACGTTCTCAACAGAATATTTTTTTTTTCCTTCCTATCTATACTATGTAAGGAAAGTATTGCGATCGGGTCAATTTCCTATATGCGGATCTATACGTTTCAGAGCCCCTTTATCCGAAAAACACATTTTTGGCCATTGGTTTTTCTGTCTGTCTGTCTGTGCCAAGATTTTCTCGGGAACTACTGAACCGATTTTGTTGCTTCTGTTTTTATTTTGTAGAGGTTTTGACTACTGTTGCCTGTGACAGAAATTCGTTGCTCCATGCGCAATAGCTTACGCGCAATAAATGAAAAACATGTTTTTATATAGACTGTAACGGCTCTAACGATTTTGATGAAACTTTCCTATAATGTTCTAATAATTATCTTTTCATTTTTCGTATATAAATTAAATCCCCGAGAAAATACAGGAAAAAAAGTTATAAAGAAAGGAAAAATGTTTTGGGGCCTAACTCGCTGAGCGTATATTATACGGTAAAATTTATTTTTAAAAACTTTTGAAAGATCATTAAATTATCAACAAAACAAAAAAAAAAAACATCGAAACTGAACCAGTCAGTATTAACGATGATACAGCTTATTCTATTTTCTACACATGTTTTAATTTGTTACTTTTCTACCTATACTAGGCAAGGAAAGTACTGAGATCGAGTCAAATTTCCGATATGCGGTTTCGACGGATCTATACGTTTCAGAGCTCCCTAAGTCCGAAAAACGCATTTTTAGCCATTGGTTTGTTTGTCTGTCGGTGTGTGCTAAGATTTTCTAGAGAACTACTGAACCGATTTTGTTGCTTCTTTTTTCATTTTGTAGGGTTTTGACAACAGATGCATCACACAAGCTTCACTATTTCCTCTACTTTTAACAGAAATTAAAATAAATCGTACTCAAATCTTTTCTTTGATCAATTTTCAGTAAGATAAATCTAATTCAATTTTTTTTTTGTTACTTCATGAACATATGTAAAGATATAAAAACTTTTCTGAAATAGGAAGGAAAGTCGTGTGAGCGGACACACCAGATTTTTTTTATTGTCAAGTCTTTATTAAATAATTTATTAAAACAGTAATAATGATAATTAGTTTTGTTAATATAGTTGATCCCTCCCCTTGTCTGTACAACCACCTGTATTCTCGTCTGCATGCTGCTGAAAGAGTTGGAAACCCTTTGATTTGTTATTTAGCTAGAATATAAGAGCTACCAAAACTATCGTTTGGAGGGCAATCAGGATTACAGGAAGACTGCTAACTTTACTAAGAGGTCATGTTAAGCTGGCGGAGGGTGACAGTTTCCGTTGACAACTGTGAAGCAGTTTCGAATTGCCAGAAATGCATATGTAACATACACTACAGATGAATACAGATACACTGAAGTTCACCTTCAACCAAGTAAATTTACTCTGGTACACAGCTTAGGGCCAGAAGGTTTGTGTATGAGTATTGTTTACAAATGAGTCCAGATTTTCTTTAGATTGCTGGATCAAGGAATAGATAAAACAATGACAAGTGTTTTGTACAGTACAGTTTCTAAGAAAGGTTGTCTTACATGGATGAATCAGTTATGGTTTAAGGTGGGATAACTTCAGAGGTGAAGAGAGAAGACAGATCCCCATACTTTTGAGAGGTAGTCTTTTTGAACAGAGCTACATCTATGACATCCTAGAAGGTTATACAGTGTCAGTTTCCCTGATATTGGTGATTATTTTATTTTAGATACATGATAATACTCAGCTCTAACATGATAATAACTGCATTCTTCAGGGGTTATTATGTAGCCCAGATCTTAACTTCACACAAGTTGCCTCCCCACTGTAGACTGGAAAAAAACAACAAAACAGAAGATTATCTGTTGTTTTTTTCTGTTTATTATGTATTTATATGAAACATGAATAATAAAACTGAATTTACAGATAATATTTATTATCAGCAAATAGCAGTTCCTACTGTTTTAACATAAAAAATCAATAATACTTTTTTTTTGTAGTTTTTCTTTTCTTTATGTTTTGCTTTTTCTTTCTTTTTTCCCTTTACAATTATATTTATTCTTGGAAATATTTTATTTTTATTTGTTTACATATTGTTATTGAAGTTACTGTATTGGTTGATTTTTTGGCCAGATATATGATTTTTTTTTTAAATTTGTACATTATAGTTATTCTTAGGAGACCTTGTCCCTAAATAAAGTTTATTTTTCAATATATTTTTTTTAATATAATATTTTGGCAGCATCTGATTGAATTGTGAACATATACTAGCACAGAAAGATTCTGAATGTGCATGATGGGTTTTAATTTGAATACATTTACAAATATATGTATAGAGATAATTTGATAGAGAAAGATGCTCTGTATGGACTTAAAACAAATACATTTTAAATAGACTTCTTGATGAAAATATTTACCATGAACTAACAAAGTAACCATCTGATGGATACACTGGTATTTCACCAGTTAACTTCTTCCAGAAAAACTCTACTTGTCATAAGAAGGATACTCAAAGTTGTGATCCCTCAATTCCATCATGTCTCCTATATTTCTGGTTACCAATACCTATAAAGGCTAATGTTCCTCCACAAAGTCCGATTGCTGGTTCATACTGCTTGCATTCATTTTTTCCTATACAACCTCTGTATGCTTGTTTCCTACAGCATGTGGCAGCATCAATTAACTAGTTCTTTATTGTTACCTTCCATCTTTTTCCTTCACTATATTCCTTTCTTGTACTTACCTACTTTGCCACCCTTATGATGTTATGGGAATAAACAGTATCGAGAATGTCTGAAAACTGTAGATTACACCTTGATACGAAGTCAATCATACCTGAAAACTTAGTTTTACTTTAAAAGGATTGAAAAGAATAAAATAATTCAAACACACATTAGTTATTTTTTTAATTGAAAATTAGTTTTAATTAAATTAATTGATTAGTAGTATTCATGTATGTATTTTTATTTTAATACATTTGTTATAATGAAAATGATTATATAATTAACTACACAAATCCTGAAGTCTGTTCTATCTCATGACTGAAACTAAAAGCGATGGGGATTAATTTTTAATTATTTACATCCCTACTAGTCTGATAAACAGTACAGGGTTTAGCAGCAGTGTGATGTTATGCAGACATGCATACACACACATACTTACATACTTACAGGGTACACATGGGTAACCAAACGTTCATACACTGCTGCTAGAAAAACAATATTATAGTTTTCATGAGCTGGACACACAGCTTAATTGTGTGTCTTTAGGTTTGCTCATGGTCTTATTTTGCTCTTCCTCTCACCGGCTGCCTTCCAGGTGTTGTACCTCCCCTTGTTCCCAATTATTTTCCATCCTTAAAGAATTTTTTGGGATAGTTTTCCACATTCAGCTTAGGTAAATCACTCTCTATTAAAACGTATATACCGGTTTCCATCAGCAGTCTGGCTCTCAATGCCTCATAGACAGTACAGGCTGTGACAATGTGCTCGGCAGTCTCTGGTACTCCGCAACTGAGGTACAATGGGTTGATGTTTCAGAGTTGGGAGGGTTTTGCTGAGAAGCCTACATGTCCAGTGAGTAGTTGGGAGATCCAATAATAAAGTTTTACCCATTTTGCTGCTAACTGGGAACCGATGGTCTCTCTACTTCTCAAATAGTCCAAGTAAGGTGTCAAGTGGAAATTTCTTCCAATTCTGACACCAAGTACATGACAACCTCACTCTGACATATTCTTGCTCTTGGGAAAACCATAGTAATAGGGTGAGCTCTATCAGTCCTGCCTCTCAAAGGATGGCCAGTGTTTTAGCAGCTGCCATCCTTAGTTTCTTTCTCTCGCACCATCTTGCTATAAGGTTGGCACATCACTTTTCTTCTCCTTTCAACCTGGCTCTGCTGTTCTTGGACATCGCAGTGGCTAGATCATCAATAAAAGCTGTGGCGGGGAACAACTGCTCTTCCTCGAGCACTCCAAGCAACTCATTGATGACTAGTTTTCAAAGAGTGGGGCCAAGGATAGAGTCCTACTGACAGTCGCTTCCATGATATCTTCTACTTTGTGGAAGTTACACCTCTTATTCGTAATATTCAGTCCTGAAGACAACTTCTCATCAAAGTTTGGAAGTTGTTGGGAGTCTCGTACCTCTGCAGCTGCTGGAGTATGCTTGGCCACTATACACTATCGAAGGCGGAGGTTAAGCGATGGGAATTAAATTTCCAACCTTAATATCAATGTATTTGGTCTCTAAGAAAACACTTTAAAGACTAGTTTCCACTACATTACATTCCATAATTTAAGTTATAATGCCACTGGAAAATGTGCCTTAAAGGAAGAAGGAGCAGCAAAATTAAGCTTCACGCATCTGGCAAAAGTGCTAGTTCCAGTCTTGCTTTCAAAAAAATTAATCCAAATTACATTTTTCTGTATTCAATTAATAAAATTCTATTTTATAATAAAAACATTTACTTCTGCTGTTTGTCCTAAACTGATTTTAGCATTATAAATGTCTCTGGCAAATAATTATCTGATAAGATAACTACTCAGTATAATCCTTTAACCTCAATAACATCCAAGTCTTAAACATATTATTAACATTTTTTTTTACCAAAGCTTGAAATGAAATGTTCAATTGATTTTGGTGTGACTGGAATCTTTATTCTTAGTTGTTGTTTTTTTCTGTTTCAGAGCTAGAACTTATTTCTTTGCAACTCTTCAAGTAAAAGTTTTACTGAACATTTATTAAATATATATAAATATATATATATATATATATATATATATATATATAATATATATATATATATATATATATATATATATATATATATATATATTAAAAAGTCCTGTGTGTTTTGCCAAAAAGTCAATTCAAAAAAAGACTTGTATTTAAGAATATCAAACAATTAACACATCACACTCAAGTAATTCATTTAAGATAAACGTTAACAATAATCTATGCCAAATTAATTTTTATTTCTCATCTAACATAACTATTTGGTGATAAATTAAATAAACAATAGTTAAACTTTTACCATGAACCAAGAACTTTATTACAAAAAAGTTCCTTAGAATTTTTACATTAAAATTTTTTTCCTAAAAGGTTTGACTGAAGCTTTTGAAATGAAACTTTTTGAAAAAATTCAATGAAAGTTTCAAGCCATAGTATTAACATCTTATGAGTATATACAGAAATCATTATTATTAAATGTTCTAATGTTAGAGCCATTAGCTTCTATTTGCAAGACAAGTCATAAGAATTACAGGGGCATATGTGTTACTAAATCATTTCATGTAATTTTTCAATAAAATTGGAACTGAAAGAGTGAAAATGGAATACAATAGTATTAAGTTGTCCTATTCTTTCTCTTTTCTTTATTTTTTGTTTAATGTTGAATTACTGTGTTATATATGAACTGTTCAGCCGTGTTACCTTCTTCCATCCCTCAGGAAGCCTCTTGTACTTTTTTTTCAAAATTGTTGACACTTACTTGCAAAATATTTATCAAGATGTGTTTTTATTTAGCTTTTGGATTTTTGAAATTTATCTCAGAGGGAATTTTTTAACAAAAGAAACAAGTAATAATCCAATGGTGCAAGGCCTGGGGAGTAGGGATGGTGAGGTAGAGGGTCTCAATCAAACTGTAAGAGTTTTACTTACAGTCAATTCCACATGTTTTGTTGACCATAAGAGAGAAACTCATTTAGAGGCGGGTTGGCCAAATGGGCTAACGTGTGTCCATTACACTGCGAGTTGCCTGGCAACCAGATAATCGAAGTTGTGAGATTAAAGAAAGTACTAGTTCAGGTCCCGGTGCTAGAGGGGATTTCGAATTCCTCTCTCTTATCCTCCCATCCCCACGGGCCGGGAAAACCCCGTAAAAAAAAAAATAAGACAGAAATTCATACAGTTTGATTGGGATGTTCTGCCTCATCATCCATAATCCCCAGATCTTGCCCTATTTGATTATTAGGATAAGACAAAACGGTTCATATACAACTCAGTAAATCAACCTTAAAAAACAAATAAAGAAAAGGGAAAGAATTTATGGGACAACACAATACAAAAGACTGATTTAGTCTTACTTTGTTAAAGAAATACAAACACATACATTTATAAAAAAAGGAATTTCTCATTAAAAGCATTGCCAGAAAAAATATTGCTAATATACAAAGGCATAATAAACTTGGAAAAGAAAAATACAAATTCTTATACTTTTATTAATAACCAAACTTATACCAAATTATTTTATACTTCTGCACCAATTCTTAATATTACTGATACTTTTTAAAATCTACTTTGGCATGAAAGGAAACATGAAAAAAGGATATATGAGAAAAAAGGGTGTCAGAGTTTTATCGAATTAAAGTAAGGATGTATACGTATCATGAGGAAAATTATCTAATTATTTCTTATGTATTAATTTATTAATTAAATATTTTGTAAACCATAAATAAATACATGAATAATGGTGGAAATACTGGATGGGCATGCATGAGCATACTTGGCTTTTGGTCTGTTCAATAGCGGTGTCCATGGGAATAACATAAGATCAATACTGCTTTGTTTTAATACTCCACCATCCCATAACAATATCACATAATATTTTCTGATGATAAAGTGATCTTGATCTTCTGGTCACAAAAATAAAATTTAAATTTCCACCCTCAATGTATTTTGAATAAAGTATTATTCACACATTCCTATCTTTGAAATAAAATGTGTTTAAAAAAAAACAGATAAAACATTACAGACAAACCTATGAAAAAATATGAATAACATATAAGTTAGGGCCGTCTGAATGTTATGTGAATGGAGGTAATGTGTCCCCATCCATCTCTCTCAAGGCCATCCTATGTTAATTTATAAACTCATATAAATTATCTATATCATGACCAGAGGGTTAACTGGTCTAAGTTGAGGTCGTGATGGCCGAGTGTGTTGGAGCGTTGCCTGTTTTAGCATCCTAGTGCCTAGCGAATCTGGCCTGGGAGTAATTGACTTTTATTTTGTGGCAGACCCACAGAATGAAACTTGACCCTCCCACTCCGGTTAGAATAGGTTTGGTAGAACACCCCTGTGCCAGAAATGATGGGTAGGAGGTTAGAGAATAAAAAAAAAAGTTAACTGGTCTAAGATAGAGAGGATATTACTTACATGTTTATGATGGTTAAAGAAACCAATAAGAAGTATAGTCTAAGTTTAAATAATTGGATCACCTGGACATTCCTAGAGAGATTTAACTAGGCAATTATAAGGTAACGAACAACCATGCCCCAGCATTTGTCTTATCCATAACTGTTCAAAGTTTATATTTGAAATCATTCCTTAACTAACAAAGTTAAGATTTATGTTACTTATTTGATGCTACAGGTCAAAGATTTGTTTACATAAGTTTTTGGAACAGTTTACTTTAAAAAAGAATAGGGTTGCAAATTTAAACATTATCTTAGAATAACCCAACTATGATATAATAGCATAATATTTAAGTAAAGTACGGGCCATGAAGGGACAGGCATTAGCCAAATGGGGAGGATTGACTCAGAAGTAGCAAATAGGATTTCCAAAGTCAACCAGGTTTATTACCCTATCTATAACACCATAGTGGGACACAGAGATGTTATAGTTACTAATATAGATACTAAAATGCACATATACAAGTCTGATACCTACCAACCCTAACTTGCGGAAGTGAAAGTTGGATTATGCTGGACAAGAAGACCAGCCAGGTGATAGCTGCTGCAGATGAAGTTCCTGCAGAGAGCAGTCGGAAAGACTAGAAGTGGTGGAACTAAAGACCATCCTTGTAAATCGACAACTGACGGCCACATTTGTTGGATGAAGGATGAAAGATAACTTCGGAAAGCGATGAAAGCTCAACCCACTCGGAGGAGACCATGAGGCTATTCGAGAATTATCTACTATGAGTATATACTGTGGATAGGAAGGAAGAGAGGAAAAACTCTCCAAGAAATGAGGCAGGTTAGCCGGGACCAGAAGGCATGGCTGCTTTGGATTGAGGCTCCTTAACACTAGGAATTGCATCAGAGGTGGACAAAGAAAAAGGATCATGAAGGAAACTTCTTTAATAAGTATAGAATACAATTTTTATATAACATTATTTTTTATTTATTTACAAAACATTATAATTCTTCAACAAAACTTTTAATATATGTTTAATTATATGGCACATACATATTTATGAAAAGTAATTAATATTATTTTAATACAATAAAACATCAACATGTATAAATATTGAGTATACTTAAATTAGCTTAATGACCTGTACAAAGAAGACTTACAATTTAAATTTTCCTATGAACCTGATTTGGTTCTTAAATTCTTATAACATACAAATATGAGATAAATATCCATACATTTATTATTTACATTAAAAACATTTAGAATGAGTTTGTTATAAATAGGTAGGTTCCAGTGGCTGTTTTAAATTTACATATCAACGTATATACAACCTAATGCATTGTTTTGTCAGAAATCCTTACCTATATTTTAGGGTATTACAATAGACTTTTCAAAAAGGTGGAGAAAGAAAAGTTGAACATTGAAACATTCCTACATAAATCAGGTATAAATTTACTCTAACAACTATATATTAAAAAATATACAGATAGTTTTTTTTTTAATATTTTTTCGTTTAGATGTTATTGAATGGAAAGTTTATAATATGTAGGGTTCTTATTTATATTTACATTTGAAATGGTTAAAGTATTGGGTTTATTGTCCGTATATGTATGTAATGGGTAGGAAAGCAAAGTTGTTTTATTAAAATAACACAAATGATTAATATCGTATGATGTGCTTAAAATAAAATCTTGAGCAGCCGTGATAATGGTTAGCACTTTTCTTCACTGTTCCTATCAGCATAATTTTTTCCAAACTATGATCTCTCGAAGCATAGATATTCACATTCATATATAATTTCTTACATTCATCAAATAAATACATAAATTTAGTAATTAGGAATTAACATTATATGTTAAACAAATTATTTAAATTAATCACAGCAACAATTACATTATAAAACTAAAATTATATGTTTAGAATTATGCAACTCATCGAGAGGAGCAATGATACATATATAATTTTTTTTTAATAGAATTCCATCATAGGGATAAACTGAACGATGCGCTACTTATCAAAATAAAATAATAATTAATATATATTTTTAAAAACATTGTACAATACATTAACTCTCTTTCAAGGAAAAAAAAAATAAGAAGAACAAAATATTATAGAAATACAAATGTAAACATAAAAATGAATTAATTGTTATAAAAGTTACAAATTAAAATAATAATTACATCTTAATTTTTAATTTATGCCCTAATACATTGTATTGAGAGATCACTTAAAAGAGTGACAAGAGGTAGTATCACACAACTTGATAAGAAGTTTCTTCAGCAAATTTCTGCTGTCTGAGTTGTCGCTGACCATCAGACTTGTGTATGAGTGTTTGAATGGATCTGGTCACTTTCTGGCTGGTTTATTGCATTTCCCGAAGAATAATACTGAAACAGCGTCTCTCTCTTCTGTATGAAAACAAATTATCCTAGTTAACAAACATCTAAACAATCAACCAACTGAAGTTTGCTATCAAGGACTTTTTTCTCTATTCCAAAACCAGATAGAAATGTCAACATAGAAGTTTCTAACGTGCATTTAATCTTTGTTTTCCAAAAAGAACTATGTTTATGAAGAAAATTGAAAGATTAAGCGTTAGAAGAAATATATAAGACATACAACTTCTTTACAATTCAATTCATTAGAAAATTAAAACATAATATAAGAAACTCTTTCACTGCTCAAGTAAATAAATAAAATATGAAGCAAAAAATCTTCCTTGTTAAAATTCATTGTAAAATAAAAATCATCATTATCATTCCAACTTTCAGAGATATCGTTACATCATCAGGACTACTCTGCAAACTGGTAGTATCTTTCATTTAAAACAATTCTAAAATGTTATAAATAACTTTATTTATTTATTAATGACTAGGTGAGATACCACCTAATGATGGACCAACCCAAATTTTACAAATTATACAGTGGTATAATTTAATTTTATTACTCATTGCTCAAATTGTCTAACTGTAACTTACATTTATTCTGTAGTGTAGATTTTATTCTTTTTATCAACATAAAATAAAGGGAATGAAACCACATTTTTTAACACAACAAATATTTAATTTCATTAAAAATCTATATTATACATACCGTCTGATTGCCAATTTATATTAGTATATACTTATAATAATTATTATTGCCAATTTGTAACCATAATAAGGAAGAAATAATTCTGGGAATAAGAAGTGTGTTGTCGTTGTTACCGTCCGTTCCATTTTTTTTATATGTAAAATAAAATATTACAGTCACTAAGAACTTTCATATATAATAAAGAAATTAATAGGATCTTTCAATACAACAAAAAATGAATGTAAAATCTTTTACTGCTCATATAATTTTAATTCAATAAATATAATATGGAAATAACACATGGATATTTTTAAAATAATTGATCCTTTTAAGTAGGTAAGTAGTGTAGTATTTTTATTTTATTTTTTAACTTAGTAATTAAATTATTTAGGTTATTATTTTATAGTTTTAAGGAGAGAATAATATATTATTTTATTGAAAAAGATATTTACATACATTCATATCTTATTTAGTATGTACTGAATTTTAATTTTTTTTTTCTATAAATCCAAATTGTGCTTATTTTGATGATTTTCTATGGGAAAATGGTGGAAATGAAGCATGAGCAACTGGAGAGCTTGGAGTGAAAACAATTCCAATGGCAATATTGACAATCACACAATTTCATTGTTTAATTTTTTATGGACAGGTAGTGATTCAAGTCCTTACAGACCATTTTACTAGAAAACTATTTCGAACTCGTAAATACAATTCCAGGCATTATTAAAACATTATTTCTGTATATTTAGAAAATTAAATTGACAGCCAGAGGGTGGAATTACCTACTTTATTTTTTAAATTTTATATTAATTCCTAATTGATAATTTTGTCACACCTTTTGTTAATAAAATGGAAAAAATTGGTCAACATATATTTTGCAATATTTATATTCTAAAAATATTTTAATATAGAGATTGATATAATTTGGTTGAATTGATGGGATACAAATAGTTCTTCCAAAGTGTTTAGAACATTAAATAATTTAACCTTTACTCAAAACATTAAAGAAGTATTTGAAATTTTAAGTATATTTTAAATTATAAATCCTTCAAGAATGTTTTTTTCAATTAAAATTTATATTTTTAAACACAAACAACAAAATCATTAGTTAAAACAATATTTTGAATAATTGATATCGTAATTTTAACTATATGAAGACACCAGGGGAACAAAGTGTTAATTCACTTCTTCTAATAAGAATACAGAGAATATTGCCACTATTCATTCATGTATGGCACAACATCCCGTCACCGAGACTGGGCCTCCTCCAAGAGCCTCCGCCAGTTGGCTCTATCTTCTGCTGCAGCTCTCCAATTCCGCACACCAAGCAGGGTTCTCGCATCATAGGCCACGTTGTCCAACCATCTCGTCCTCGGCCTTCCTACCCGTCTTACGAGGTGCAGCTCCTCCATCATTATTTTTTTTGGTATTTCAAGGGTGCTCATTCTGGCCACATGCCCTGCCCACCTTAGTCTGGCCAGTTTAATATACGTGACTACGTCGATGTCTGCATAGAGAGAACTGAGCTCCCTATTTTTTCTTTTCCTCCAGACATCACCCTCCTTTACTGGACCATAAATCCTTCTGAGGACTCCTCGCTCAAAGACACTCAGCTTCATCTCATCCCTTTTGGTCATCGTCCAAGCCTCTGAGCCATATGTCAAAACAGGCCGAACAAGGGTCTTGTATATGATCAGCTTGGTCTTCTTTGAGAGGTACCTACTTCTTAAGTGTCGGCCAAGTCCAAAGACACATCTATTGGCAGCCGTGATCCTTCTTTGTATTTCTTGAGCCATGTCATTCTTGCTATTGATTTCAGACCCAAGGTATATGAAACTTTTCACTCTCTCAAACTTAAAAGAACCTACCTCAAATGGAGAGTTCAGATCAACCTCACCGCCAACTCTCATATACTTAGTTTTCCTCTCGTTGACTTCTAGACCAAGTGGTCTTGCAGCTGCTTCAAGGCTTATAAACGCTTCTCTGAGAGCCCGTTCAGACCTACCTACTATGTCAATATCATCAGCAAAACCAAGAAGCTGTGTCAGGCGATTGAAGATTATATCTTTGGTCTGAATACCGGAGTCTCTTACAGCTTTCTCCTCTGCCAAATTGAACAATAGACAGGCGAGGGCATCCCCTTGCCTAACCCCACTGCTCACTTTAAACTCTTCGGAGTCGTCAGAACCGACACGTATTCTGCATCTCGAGCTGTCCATGGTCATCTTGATTAGGCGTACGAGCTTCTGAGGGATGCTTAGCTCCTCCAAGGCACAGTATAGTTGCGTTCTATCAACGCTGTCGTATGCTGCTTTAAAGTCCAGGAATAAATGGTGGGTGACTACCTTACGCTCCATAGTCTTTTCTAGGATCATCCTCAGAGAGAACAGTTGATCAGTCGTTGAGCGTCCTCTTCGAAATCCAGCCTGATATTTCCCCAGTTCCTTTTCAGAATACGGGAGGATCCTCTCAAAAAGAATGTTAGAGAGCAGCTTATAAGCACACGAAAGGAGTGAGATTCCTCGATAGTTAGCGCATTCTGTTTGATCTCCTTTCTTATGTATTGGGCAGATAATGGCTGTTGCCCATTCCGTAGGCATAGCTTCCTTCTCCCAGATGGTCAGCATTAAATCATGCAGAGCTTTCTTGAGTTCTTCACCTCCACATTTCAACAGCTCTGACTGGATTCCGTCCGGGCCTGGCGCCTTTCCATTTTTCAATTTCCTTAGGGCGTTTTCCATTTCCTCCTCATCCGGGGGTTCAATAGAATTCAGGGAGTCTTCCTTCATTACACCTACTTCTCCAGGCACCGTTCCTCTGTTTAATGCGCCTTTGAAATGTTGTACCCATCTCCTTAGTACGTCATCTTTGTGGCTTAAAAGAGTTCCATTTGTGTCTTTGCATGCCGTCACTCTGGGCCTAAAAGCTGCCCTACCCTCGTTTATTCTCTGAAAGAACAGGCGACTTTCATTTTGGCCTCGCAATGCCTCTGTGTCCTCCATGTTCTTATTTTCCCAAGCTCTTCTCTTTCCGCGGAATAATCTCTTCTCTTCGCGTCTTTTTCTTCTATATGTTTCTTGGGAGAGCCTTGTGGGACGCTGAACCTTCTTTCTGTAGGCTTCATTTTTCACTTTTACTGCTTGAAGGCACTCAGCATCAAACCATGGGGGCCTTCTAGATTTAGTCTCGTAGCCAAGAGCTTCTTCTGCTGCCTGTTTCATTGCGTTGCTGCATCTCTTCCACTGTTCATCGACCATAGAGCTGTCATTAATTACTTCTTCGTTAAGTTTCGTCTCCACAGCTTGTTGATACGAATATTGGTGGTCTGAGTCCTTAAGTTTAACCACATCAATCTTCTTCTTTGGTCGTTGGTAGTGGTTTTTAATCAGCGAAATTCGTGATCTGACCTCGGCAATGCTCAAATAGTGATCCGTGTCCATATTTGCACCTCTATTGCCACTATTTAAAATTGCAAAAAAAAAATATATATATATATATTTTATATTTTATATATATATATTTAAGAGGTAAGAAGAGCAGTAGATTATAAATGGTCTGTATTTCCTGGAGAAGAGCATGTTGATTCGGAGCTATGTGGGTTAGTTTTTTTAAGTACTTCTTCGCTCTGCTGCCACAAAATTGTTTAGAATGTTGCAAGTCATTATATTTTTCATTGGAAACAGGAAGCGGCTTTGTATAACTCCTTTAAGCAAAGAAAAATTCATTTTCCTGAAGCTGGTGATGCTTATCTAGATTGCTGCATCTTCCATCACTAATTATTTTCTTCCCTCCTGTTTTCTTTTGAAGGTTTGTTGTTGTCACAACTGCAGAGGTTAGGATGAAAATTGAGCTTTTCCAAGCTAAAAAATATCCCTATTATACACTGATTGAAGATAATCAGCATCAAACTTCACTTGCCTGATTGGACAAGTTTTCATTGGTACTGTTTTAGCATAATTTTTTTCAAAAAACTGTGTCCATTTTCGGACAAGGCACTGGTCTACTCTCTCTATGCAAAATGGGGAATGCATCTTACTAGAGATAAATGCTTGATCCAAACATTAGGAACTTCAGCTCTGAATTTTTGTTCAACCAACACCATATCTTTATCACATTCTGTGTATGAATATCCACCTGTCAGATTTGAAGAACTGGAAACAGCAATGGATAAATCGTAAAATGATAAGGTGGGCTTTATCTGATAAGATGATTTCAAAAACTAGTACTGAAGGAGTTAAAAGCGATTGTTATTCTCAGAAAACTTCTAGGGAGAAGTCCTCAGAGAACCCTCTCTGCGTCCCTTACGTTAACACATTCTTCTCGTTTAGAGCTCAAGTTAACATATTCCTTCCCTTAAGCTTTATTTCAAATGTATTTTTGAGCCTTAAAACATGTTTTTTCCCTGTTTTGAACTCACCACCATGTTCGCCACATCCAAATCTATACAGAACATTTCTATCTAAATATTGAAAAAAAAAGTGAGTTAACAGGTTTTTCCCATGTAGTCTTATGTTATGTAGTTACTGAACAACAATTTTTATTATTATTATACTACTGCCTAAAACCTGAATGAAAGAAATATGAGGGAGTTTAGAACTGATATAATTCTGGTAGCTTTGTATTACTCAAAAATATCCACAAAAGATTTCATACTGATGGCTGTTCTAAATTCTATTTGATGTGGAGCCATTAGACTAGAGTGATTGTTAGTAACATACATTTAGTCATGTAAATTTTTCTTATACTTTTGGAAGATGATAGAAAATATTGATATTAATTGAATAAATAATATTCATGTTTGTATTAATAATATTAACTGATTAAATTAACTGATTAATATAAGATAAAACACTGAATTAATTTAGATAATACGTTATGGATATTCCATACCATTAGTACACCAAGTTATCAGTCTGATTAGTGTCCTTCAGCCTCCTGTTGATAATTTTATGATAAACGCAGTAACCGGAATAATACAAAATTAAGTGAATCACTTAAGACTTAGCAACTATGCTAGAACGTTTAATCATCACACGAAGTAAATTATGTAGTACCGGTTTGTACAGTAAATAAATTTATTGAGGAAACAGAGAAAGAGTTTCTGATCACATAATGGCTAATAATCAAGAAATAATAAATTATACACCTTTCATTATGTATTGATACTATAGTTATAAGTTACAAGACATTGCAATCACTTAACTACTAGAACCATTACTTAATTGTTTCAGCAGTACTATCAAGTATCTAGAAAATAAACAAAAGTAAAAAAAAAAAAAAAAAATACAGCTCCATTAAAGCACAGACTTGATATAAAGTTTATTTTATAGAGACATTGCAAATAAAGATATCTTAACTTTAAAACTATTTAAAAGCAAATACAAAAAAGCCAAGCCACATGCTCCCACTAGAGCTACAGATGCACGTAGAAGTAGAAAAACACAATCAGAAAACAACAGATGTTTAAAAGAGTAAAATAAAGAGAAAGGAAGAGAAAATGATTAACATTTTTCATATTCTTATAATTTTTAAAATGAATATACAAAACAATCACTTTTAAATGCATAGTTGTTTTAATTAGTAACAAGTATCAAAAATTTTAATATATACAGTTTTTAATGGTGTTATGCGTTACAATGAGTATACACTATGCATATATCATCACTATCCCTTAGTAAATAAGGTGTGGCACTTATGTCATCATGCATCATTGTAGACAATTAGTTGTACTCACAATTTTTTCAAAGCCTTGGATTTGTATTGAGGACATCTTTGCCATGCAACTTATTAGTCTATCCCGTAGAACTGAACATAAAAGGAATGCAAATGATCCACAAACAAAAAAACAAAATAAACAAATAGTAGGCATAACTACAAATGATTGTTTTGATTATCAAGAAAAGAGACATAGGATTATTATAAAATGCAGTCGTCTCATAGAATTAAAATTAAATAAAAAGAAAACTAAAGATTCAATCATACTTGATGTTCACATTATGCTCTAATACCATGCCATCAGAAAATGACACAATTTCAAAAGCAGACTAAAATAAAATATAGAATAATCTAACATCCATTAATTAACAATTCAAGTAATTTAAAGACAATCAATTTTACAACATTTCATTTTGGAAATATATAATACATGCAATAATATTAATATTGTTTTAAATATTTACAATAAAAATATATATGAATTTTAAAATATATAGTTAAATTCAATAGAAGTTTCAACTAGAAATGCAAAAGGCAGTGTCTCACTTTATTGTTTTAAATATTTATTGAAACTGTTTATATTCTTTATTTATAATTAATTTATAATTGAAAATGAACACTTTAAATTTTATTATCACAATATTAATTAACTGAGTTCATTAGTTTTATAGTTTTAGATAAATTAAAATGTTATTGTGTATTCTCTTTGAACAGCATGGCAATTCTGATTAATACTTACTCTAGTATCAAATTCTCTTCCACCAATTGTTAATCTTGCTTTTGCTTTCATAGCATCGGATAATGGAATCTGTAAGTATAAACAACTATTTGAACAGGAGAATCTTTGGTTACAGAAGATATATCAGAGGACATTTTGTATTGTTTATTATTGCTCTTCAACAATAGCATTCAGTCATTATTATAAAACACTTTATGAACAAAATATAACATTAGGATTTTGTTCAATAAAATTAACGTATCAGGTAGATGAATGAATCAATTAAAAAAAAAAATGTTTTTCAATATTGTCTCCAGCTATAAGCTGGACAATTAAAAAATCACTATAAAAATCTTAATATTCTTAGTGAAGATAGTGAGAAAATATTTCAAACATTAGTAATGCATGGTAATTTTAAGACTCCAATCTATTCAATGAGGCAAATGATATTACCACACATAATGATCAAACTTCAAAGTTTATTTAACTCTTATGAAGGAGTATTAAAAAAAAAATCTGTAGCAAATCTTGGTTGCCATAGAGGTTTTTTTCCCCCTGAGGCCTGCTGAAATATTCTTCTAGCCCTTAATCCCAATATGACAGTGAATGTAGGTCAATGAAGTTAATTAAGCTTTCTGTTGTTTCAGAGAATTTCTTTGTCCAATTGTGAAGGTGTCCTTCGATTCAATATGTAATATATATTTATGTAACTTAAGCAATATTAAAGTCTCAAATTGATTAAGCTGCTAAAATTTTATTAGAAAATGCATTTCTTTATTTTTTTATTGTCATATGAATTTTTGAAAATTCATGTTTTCCTCAGTAATCTAGTGTTCTGATCTTTTTCTAATTTTCCATCCCCAGTTTCTACTTCTGTTAATCAGGGATTACTCTGAAATGGTTAACCAGTGTTTTTACTAATTTTTGATGTATTATTAATTACTTTTTAAAAATATTAATTCTAAAATATTGTTCATGTTCTTCAAGATTCTCCTTTTTCCTCGTGTTGACATTTCGCTAGACATTTGTCATTATACACTAACTTTTAATTTTAGGTTTATTTAATTTTATAACTACCAAATCAACTATTTATTTAAATTTGATTTCTTTCACATTTTTCATAATACTATTGTAGTTTTTCATATTGTTTACATAAATAAAACTGTTCTTGGTGATTTTTTTTATTCTGCAGATTTCCTGATATATTATTATATAAAAATTAAAAGTTTCTGTCATACGGCAGACAATAGGATGAATAATCTGCAAGCATACTTTTTTTATAAGCAAATTATAATTTTTTTTATGCTTAACAGAGTCAGAAGTCCATGAAACTGTCCATCTAACTTATTGTTTTCTAATTTAAACAAGATTTATCTACTATGAAGGGTTAAAGTTACAAGGTTTCTAGTAAGCAGTATACAAGGTGTCTCAGTTTTTAATAGACAAAATCTGGGAGGTGATTCTAGACAAAATTTGATTTTATTTATGGGTCTTCGATTCGAAGGATTTCGAACAGAAAAGGCCAATTTTATATTTTCCTAAGGCGGTCAGGTTTTCTCTTTCATAGGAAGCAATAACATAAAATTAATTTAATTTCGGTAATGAAAAATTGCTTCATAGTAAACTGACAAAATTTCCTTCAAATGCAAGTAGATTTTGTTTATATCCTAACCATTTAAAGAGGACTTTTCAGGAGCTAAACTACGCTAAACTGTTTTTTTTTTTAAATCATGGATTATTCGCGATGTTTTTTTTATCATGTTGAGATTCACCTCTATTTGTGTGAAAAATTATGTGATTTGATATTCTGTAACTCCAGAGTACATTTTCAGCAAAAATAATAACCAAGAAATTATTATAAAGTTTTAATTCAGTCTTTTTCTTGTGACCTGACATCAATGTTAGTAAATTTATTAGGAAAATACACTTTTTAACTATAAAAGAAAATATTGCTTTTTCAAAAAAGTGTCATCTCAGATGATAATGAACTATTTTTTATAACAAAGATATCTATTGTGGTAATTGATCCTTAAGGTATTAAGAAACTAACTGAATGTTTTTAATCCTAATATTTATGCCAATGTGAAAAAAATTTAGTAATTGTAGTGTTTTATTTTTAGAAATGTTAATTTACAATAATGAGCTACTATTAACCTAAACTAAATGATTTCTGTGTTATCGCTACCTATGAAATAGTGCCCATCTTAAGAAAACAAAATTGGACTTAACTTCTTATACGATCAAAATCGGCCAAAACCTAAAAAGAAATTTTGTCTAGAATCAACTCTCAGAGTATGACCATTAATAACTGATATATATATATATATATATATATATATATATATATATATATATATATATATATATATATATAATATATATATATATATATATATATATATATATATATATATATATATATATATATATATACACATCATAATTATGCCTAAATTGCATTAATATAAAACCAACTTAATTTTAGCAATATTAACAATTTATGATAAATCTTCCTTTGTTCCATTAAAAAGAAAAAACAAAAAAAAAAAAACTATTAAACAATAATTCACACTTTACAATATAAATATTTTAATATTCGTATTTTATAGTTCATAAATGCTTTTCATTATTTAGCTATTTCATTTACATACAGCAAGCATGTTAGTAAATTATATGCTCTTTTTTTTATTTCCTAATGAGAAATTTTTAGTTATTTTAACTTTTTTATAACTCATTGTTATCACAGGATAAATAAACTTTTTGTCAGTACCCTGATTTCTCTTTTCTTGTTCAGAATGTTTTTGTTTGATTCATCTAAGTTCTTTTTATTAATTAAACAGAATTTTTGGTCATTGATTCTTCTGATTTTGTATTACCCTCATACCATAGAGTGTGTTTGCAATAGGTTAAATATTATTAAGATTTTAAAATTATAAATATAGCCTTAATGCAGGTGAGGGAAAAAATAGCACGAACACATTGTATCATGCAAGGAGATAATTTCTATATAAAAACTGGATCAATTGACCTAAAGATGTAAATAGTGAAATATATGGTTTTCACTCATTCCTTGTTTTACAGAAAGTTATCTCTCAGACTTTCAATAAAAAAATCAGTACTTGTGAACAATCTGGTTGGCAGTAAACCTCCCTTCTTACCTTATATTACGTCAATCTGCCTTTCCTGCCTTTTTAACTCGTGTAAGCTGTTGCTTGTGAGTTATTGCATTGGTTATTTTGTTTAATTGTTTATGGTTGAAATGGATGTTATTACATTTTGGGGACTGCTGTCTTCCTGGGAAAGTCGTTGAAGTATACGAGAGTCTTTTTTCTAAAAGAAAAAATCATGTAGGAAGAGTTCCCCCCGAACAATGGATGTTTGGCAGAGTTTGTTGAGAAACAGACAAGTGTTTCATCATAAAAATAAAGGACAGAATGGCAAGAACTTTATTAGAATGTATTAAAAATAATATAAAAGAGGGAAGCACAATTTATTCTTACTGTTGAAAAGGATACAACACCCAACAGCTGAATGAAGCAAACTATCATGATTTGCAGGTGAATCACCGGTTCATATGAAGGTAGTGATTATCAATTCCTTATCAGAGTTATCAGTGTTCTGGTTATAAACATTGTCAGATAGCAGTCCATGCCGACTGAACTGTTCACAAGTACCAAAAAATCTGTTAAGATAGAAATCATTAGAGGATGGGTCTCCCAGATTGGTAAAGAGTACAGTAAGATACGAAAAAAATACAAATCCACTGGGCCTTGACAAGATGTTTTTATGAAGCAATGTTAGAATCCGTGTAAATCATTAGATAAGGAAATAGACCACAAAATTTCAAGTTTAAAATTACAGTTTTAAGCTAATAAAGTACCTACTATATTAAGAAAGTATACAACTTAAAAGTTTAAATATAATTCAGTTTTCATCTGATCTTTATTTAGTTAAGTATTGTTTAAATATTAATTAAATTAATAGAATAGTACAATAAATTTTGTCTTAATTATTACTAAAGAAACATTGAAATTACTTGGAATACACATGAAAGTTCAATTTATTGTAATTAAATATCTATATACTTAATCATGTAATTAGTAATAAGTTATTTTATTTAATAAAAATATTTATTTATAACTAATAATTTATTTCTTATGTAATAATTTAATATAAATTGATTTTAGCACTTAAAATTATATTAAATATTAATTTATGAATGTTTTCCTCCTGCTTGTGAGGATGACTGAAATACACCATAATGAAAATAAGTCTACTTGTCCATGTCTAGTATATGAGTAACATTTAATTTATTTATACTATCTAAATATCTTACATATCAGTGTATCAGATTAATATGTAAAATTTTCATCTGTCCCACTTAGTTACAGTGTATATACTTTGTAATGTATATACTGTATAGGTTCACTCAATAGTTCAGTTCATGCATAACAGCTTGCTTAGGTTTCAGAAAATCATGTTTATCGATCTCTTTCTCGTATGAATAGATTACCTTTGCCCGAGTAGCTTCAGAATGTGATTTGTAACAGAATTCGATGAGTGCAACAGCCATTGCCAAGATTAGGCCTCCGATCAAGATGTAAAATATACCAGCAACATTACTCAGTGAAAGTTCATTCCTTGATGTATCCTAGTTAAAAAGAAAATTTTTAATAGCAATTCTAAATTTTATCAAATTAATATATATATACATTTATTTTAATTTAACCTTATCTCCATGTTTACATTCTGTCCTATCATACCACCATTTGTTTTTTAACTTGGCTAACTCTCCAGTCTCAATCAATGAAAGAACTGCTAAATTTACAACCTCTCTGAAAATAAATACATATGCATATTGTTAATCATACTGCTTAAGTTGCTTTGTGAGTAAATTCAATTATATTTTTTCAAAATGACTAACTTTTTAGAATAATAATATTTTCAAATAAAATTATAATTTTATATATTATAATTATTTAAGATTAAACCACCAGTCTCAAGGTGAAACCATGTAATTACAAAATGTTTCAATTCTGGGTTATTTTTGTCTAAAATTAGGGCATAAAAATCAATTATAGATTTATTCTCCTTCACAGTACATAATTTACAAGTGTGAAATATCATAGGTCATTAATTTATGAAATCACCTGAAAAATGGAGTCTTTAATCCATTTAACAATATAAAAAGTTAGTGGTCTTATAACTGATGAAATCATTCAAATTATTCAATTTTTAATTTAAATTTATTTATTTTATGTGTATATATGATTTAAATGAAATTCTTTATCACTGATATTTTCTTCTCAGAAGGGACAGATGGCTGTTTCCTATTTTTGAATACTTCAACTAAACTTCACTTTTAGAATTTAACTTTAGCGTTAAATAGTAGAGGATTCATAATATTTTTGTGCTTGTTAATTCATTAATGAAAGCTTTATATGAAAGCTTGATACACACAGCTATCTAATGACAAAACAACCAACTCCGCAATGTCAGGACTGTCAAACAACCCTAACAGTGAAGCATATATTTGAAGACTGTCCTAAATATAGAATGAAATTGGCCAACTTAGGCATACCTAGATCCCTCGCCAAGGCTCTAAGTGAGGACTGTTACCACAACATAGTAACCAAATTTTTAGAAGATACAGGACATTACAATAATATCTAAAACACTATCAAGTTGAAGGAAAATTCAAGAAAACGGACAATGATAACCACAGAAGTTGTTCAATCTTGAAACTAAAATTAATAAGTAATAAACAAAGCAGAATTAAACATTTTTAAGCTAATGGTAAATTTTACTTATTTTCATAATAAGCCAAATTAACCAATTATTTACTAGGAACAGAAAAATATAAGCTTATTTTTAACACCTGAGTGGGGAGCCAAGAGGTGTAGCCACACCAAAGCCTTTTGAGTCAAGATTCCTGCCTACTTTCATAGTGTCGCATGGTTCACGTTCATTGATGTAATCATTTTTAGGAGATTCGATAAGTAGAGCATATTTCCCTTTTGATTGTCGAACTCGGCGAATCCCCTCATCATATGTGCGAACAAAAACATGTGATCTTGAGCTCATAAACTCCCACATCTTGCTGTAAAGGGTGATCTGTGATTTCTGTAAATATATTTCATCAAGGGTTACTTGATAAAGAATTAAGATAAATTCAATAAATAGGAAACATTAACAAATATTAAATATTATTAAAAAGCCAAATATATTGATAGGTCAATGAAATATTATTTAAATCGTTAGATTTTATAATGACCTTATTTAATCATTGATAAAGGAGCGGATATCTGTTCTATTTTCTTTTTAATCTATGTCGAGCAGGTAACAAGGTGAAGGAAATGGATAGAAAAAGTGGAAAAAAATCTCTTTTTAACAATTTCCTCCTTTCTGTTACCTGATTGATAGATATTAAAAACAAAAAAAAGAGTTCTGCTCCTTAATCAATAATTCTATTATCAATAATGATTGCGAATTTGCAGAAAATTATTAGTTACATTAAATTTCTAGATGTGCTACTGCACAGTTGCAAGTGGGGTACAGAAATAAATAAAATAAAATTTGAGTTTTGAGAAAAAAAATCAGATAACTTAGTTTCAAATTGTGTAAATGGGCAATATTGATGAAAAAGGTATTTTAAAAGAACATCATCAATGTTTAAATTATAATAAAAACTGACATAGTATTATTTGAAATCCGTTTAAAAAAAAATAAATATGAAATAAATCAAAACTTGGTTTTGTCACTCTTTTAACAATATGTTGATTCACATCATGTATAATGTCACTTTCTTTATAATTTTTTATTCTAAAATTGCATTAGTTATGCTTATAGTTTACAGTTAGGTAACCTTCATAAAAACATTCTAAGCAGCTTACATTCCGAAATTATAATTAAAAATAAATTATAATAACATTAATAATAAACGGTCATTTTTTTGAGAATTTTTTTTCCTCTGACAATGTATTTATTTCTCCACAGTTTCATCAATTACCAATACATTCATTACTACATCATTCTCTCATAATAAGTGTAATTTCTTCACTATTGATATTATTCATTCACTTATGTTTTTTCATTTTCCATATTTAACAAGAAAAAAAATTTTTTGAGTTTGGTTAGTAATTTAACTTCAATGAGGTGGTCAGCAAAGAATATATATATATTTTTTTCAGAATTTTATTCATAGTTTAAATTTCCAAGGTTCTCGATTCGAAAAGTGGGTATTCTTATAATCATAGCCACCATAACATTATGGCCAACTGTTGATGCATACCATGCTCATGAATGGCTTGGCATGAGTGACTTATAATTTTAAGGATACGGGAATGCTACACCAGAGTTAGGCAAAGGTGTTGCCTCCTCAGAACACTAATGATATATTCACCATCATGTATAGCTGCTTAGAACAGAATAACAGAGGGTGAATACTGTCAGTGATCTTTAAGAGATAAAGGTATGTACAGTGCACCATATAGAGGGCGTTCATGCGTTCACAATATTTGCGTTCATGTCAGTACTTTCAACCTCAAAAAATTCATGTTACTTACCCTGAAGAAGTCCCATGTCGAGCCGTGATACAATGTTCCATATTGTACTTCAGATTGTGATGCAAGATCTTCTGGTGAGTTGATGGGAGCAACCATTCGTTCCACTGTTAAAAAGGCAGCCAAGTTGGCTGTGTAAGATGATATCAAGATCAGAGTGAAGAACCACCAAACACTTCCAACAATCCTTCCGGATATTGACCTAGAACAACATATAAATTAATTATCTTTACATTTATATTATACATAAATTGTATAAAGATGCATTAATAAAATATTATCAGTATTTATTTATTTATTTAGAGCACACATACTGTAATACTAAAGACTGTTTTATTAACATGTAGGAATTAGTTACTTTCCTAAAAACTGATAATTTAACATTCTGCATACCTTTTAAATTCATCTAAGAGTGCAATATTCAATTTTAGTCTATTAAAAGGATTAGATTAAATAATTAAATTGAAACCATCAAAACAAGTACTTACACAACTATAATATTGAAGAATTACAGGATTATTGATGTTTTTACATAAATAAATACTTCAAAAATATTTAATATAGTTTAATGCTATAAATTTCTCATTAAAGTAATTGAGTATGCCGAACTGGTTTACAGCAGGGAGATGGACTCTCACTGAAATTCAACTTAGTGCTGGAGAAGATAATAAGGACATGGTTTGGAAATGGAGGGGTGTAGGTATGAATGAATCATAAATTCCTTGGATGTGCAAATGATATACCTGTCCTTGGAAGCAATTGAGAGGACATTGAGAAACTCCCTAAGACTCTGATAAGAGAAGCTGAGCAAATCAGCCTAGAAGTGAATAGAGACAAAATAATGTATATGATAATAAATCAAATATTCAATCCCAAATAACAGGATCTGGGTAGAAGGGAAATCTTTCCGATACTAAACAAATTCAATTACCTCCGATCCACAATAATCCTAATGAATGACCAGTGGTCGATAATAGATCAGCTACAAACATAAGCAGAGCTTCTTTCTTTCAAAGTTATTGAAATCTCAAATTAAGGATGTAAAACCAATTCTGATGTACGGTTTCGAGACCTGGAAACTAACTGACTTTCTATTAATTCCTATGATCTCAAGGATTGAAATTTTTGAGAGAACATTTCTACTCAGGATGGCTAGAGCTACACACAGAGCCCAAGATAAGCAGTGGTGGAGAAGGCTTGTTAAGGCTTCAATAGATCTACAAGATCTTAAATGCCATCAGAAAATTATATATATATATATATATATATATATATATATATATATATATATATATATATATATATAAATAAATAAATTTCTCACTGCTTGAATTCTTTTGGCGAAAGTCGGGTTCGAAATTGTTCACGATCACAATAGGTTTTGTTGTTATATATTTGATATATGTTAGTTTGACGCTACAACACGTTAATGCGTCCAGGCCTCCTCAACCAGCAACGTCGAGAAGTTTCTTTCCTGTGCTGCTGTCATCAAGTTGTGGATTCCCAAACCCTTCCCATTCTTAGCCACACAGTCAATCTATCGAAGTTGGGGGCGGTCAACTCTCCCCCATTCATGGACTCCCTCCGTCAGTAATCTTACAGCAGTTTCCTATTCCTTCATCCTGGCCACATGTCCAGCCCATCTTAGATGATATCGTTTGAAAATACTAACAACGTCAGGCTCCCCAAAGAGGTTATATATTTCATATTTAGGTAAGCGAAAGGAAAAAAAATATATATATAACTATATGTATTTCTTTTTCATTTCTTTTCTTTTTTCCCTCATAATTATTTGCCTGCTCAAGAAGAATTAATAACTGAGATAATAAAAAAACATAAATATTCCACTCAACAACTTAGTGGACTATCCCACTCTGGCAGTTTTCCAACTTAAAATAGATACCAGGTTCAACAAAATCCACAACTCTAGTCCTCAATATACCTTTTTATATAATTTAATTTTTTAAAAATAACTTTCTTTGTCATGTAAAGCTTGGCATCAAAGTTAGCCAAGTAAATATATAAATTTTAAAATAAAATATATTTACTATCATTTAAGTAATTTTTTTCTTTGAAAGAGTCAAGATATGTATAACTAAGGCGGTTTCCATTTTTTACCACAATTTTTAATAATTTTCAACTAGCTACTATCCGAATTTGATAGCTCAAATATTTAAGTATTAGAACCACAAAAAAGGAATTTCAAACATTGCTTGAATTCATTAACTTCTTTAGATTGATTATAATAAACTTCAAAGTTGATGAAAACAAAAAAACAATCAGCTTAAGAAAAGGCTTATCGCAGTTAAAGGATAAAACTATTAACAACTTTTAGTTCGATTCGTTGAGTTAGATCTTTTTTATTACCTGCATTAGGTGTTATGCTATCACATTTACCACCTAGATTTATGTCATCAACGTCTTGTCCTTCCTCCCCACCAAACGAAGACCTGGTAGGGGTAATTTATCGGATTTACTTAGCAATTAAGTCCTAACATAAAAGTGTACATGGACCATATTACTCCTACTTCTGGAAGTTCAGAGTGTATTGTGTTATCTGAATAAAACAAATTTCCAAGTACCTTTAATTGGAAATAAGTAACAAAACGGAGAACTTCAGCGTCACGTCCTTGATTTTTCTGTTATAAAATTTATAGATTTTTTTCAATATTTAAAAAATGTAATAAAATAAAAACAATTTTTTCTTAAAAAGACTAGTGAATTTCTAAATTAATTTGACTAAAAGCATTTTAGATTATGTAGGCAAACTAAATAAAAATAAAATAGTTGTTAATAGTTTTATTCTTTTCTGAGTCGATTTACTCAACATTTTCAATTAATTTTGAAGACACGGAGGGATCACAAGACTTAAATGAATTTAAATAATGTTTTAACAGTATTTCTTGAGGGTTTTAATACAGTACATAAAAAGTTGATCTAACAAATTGTCTCTGACAGTGGGGGGGTGCACAGATCATTTGGGATCTGGGGACAATTTAGTTTGAGACCTATAAGGAAATAAAAAACAATAATTTTGTTATCAGAACTATAAAATCATTTTATTAAAAAAAAGTTCAATTTTTTTAATTGAAGTTATTATTTAATAAGAAAATGGTTTTTGAAGGAAGTTAGTCGACTGTTCTACATATCATGGGTGATAAATATTCAGGACAAAGTCTTTTTTTAAATTTTTTTTTATTTTTGCCAACGTTTCAACCCAAACATGTGGGTCATCTTGATTTTGAAAACCCAACCATACTCACTACAGTTCCCAATCACCAAAAACGACTACTATCGGAATCTATATTCATTAATTTGGAAAAAAATAATCCGGTAAAGCATAAAGTAGACAAAGAAAAGATCTGGAATACATATTCAAATATTTTCTGCCTCCTGAAACAATAGCCTATGTAATCCTTAATATAACACAAACTTATATTATGATAAATATTATATAATATGTTTTCCTAAGTATCATCTGCATACATTGAAATTGTCTTTATTATAAAAATTATTCACCTAACCCTTGTATACTTGCTATCAAACTAAGCTATATTTATATTAATTGGCACCTTTTGCTTATGTTAATTTTAATACTATTCAATAGTCACATTTCTGTAACCATACGAAATAACTCAAATATTGTACACGTCTGAAATATTTGTCAGCAAATTATGTATATTCTACAAACAACATATGTTACCCTCCCTTCCCCTCTAACCTTATTTACTTACCTTTTGCTATCTAAAAAAAAGGACAAGAGGGAAATCCTCCCCCCCTGACCTTTTCACTTACCTACCAAACAAGTGTCAGTACATGAACAACCTCAGTGCTCAAACCACGGTTAGTAAGAGAAAATATTACAAATTTATATAAATTGATTATATACATTATTTTTTATTTTTAGTTTGTATAACTATTTTAATATGTGTATTACAATATTAGTTAAATCCTTCCAGTCCAAAGTCCTTCAAACAATAGTCAATGCTCCATATTATGTCACGAACAAGACCCTACATAATGACCTTAACATCCCATATGTCCATGACATCATCCCATCCAGATTCTCCAACTTTCACCAGAATCTCATTCATCATCCCAATCCTCTAGCCAATCCTTTTTAATTCAATTCCTCTCCCCTACTCAGACACAGTCCGATACCTTGGCTTCCTCCAGGACAAAAGAATGACTTGGAACCCACATACGAGACTTAAAAGACAAGAGCTTAACCGACGATTTGGTCAGCTATATAGACTACTAAACAGAACATCTCATCTCTCAACAGAAAACAAATTATTAATCTACAAGACCATACTGAAACCTATCTGGACCTACGGACTTGAGCTGTGGGGGACAACTAAATCATCGAATATCAAACGCATCCAATCCTTCCAATCTAAAGTCCTTCGAACAATAGTCAATGTCCATATTATGTCATGAACAAGACCCTACACCATGACCTTAACATCCCATATGTCCATGACATCATCCCATCCAGATTCTCCAACTTTCACCAGGACCTCATTCATCATCCCAATCCTCTAGCGCAATCTCTATCCAGCTCCAAGCATCCATACCATCCCCCTTAAAGGTTGAAATGGCAGTGGCCTCGAGATCTTTTGTAAATATGCCTTTGGAGTCCTGGCAATGGCCAGCTTCTCCACTCATGTCCTGAGCCTCTGTGGCTCTAGTGCCCTCTTTCAGTCTCCACTGGCTTCTAATACTAGTGATGCGGCTGGAAAAGTGGTGCTGGGATCTTCCGGAGTCTTGCTTTGCCTTCCACGTGTGGGGGAAAAAGCCTGGCTCGGAGATTCTTGGGTGAATGTATATATTGTATATAGGTATGATTGTGTTTAGAAGTTTTTATTTTATTTTATTTTTTTATTTTTATTTAACTTCTTCACCAGTATTTATTTACTTCTTATATTTATATTTATTTCTTTATTATTTGTATATATTGTATGAATGAGAACTTTTAGCCCTAATGCTTATAGCCCTCCAGCAGTGGCTGATTGTATTATTATTCAATAAACAGATTAAAAAAAATATATATTAGTTAAGATTCATGTGCCATCAATCACTATAGTTTATTATTTATAATTAGCGGTCGTATACTATTATATCTCTGATTATAATTTTAAAAAAACATTTTCAGCCCTGAAGATGACCCTCATGTTTGGGTTGAAACGTTGGCAAAAATTAAAAAAAATTTAAAAAATACCGCGTCCTGAATATTTATCACCCAAGAAAAAAGTTTCTTAATTAATGAGGTTATGGTTTGAATGGAAAGTACTGTTAATATGAGTAATAATTATAATATTAAAATAAACTTTTAAAACATAATACTCTGAATATTCTTAATATGAAATAGCAAAATATGAACTTTTTTGTTAGATGATTTATCATTTCAAATTTTTACAACCACAACATTTAAATTACTTTGGGTGCAGACCCTTGTAAAATACATTTCATATATATATATATATATACAATATATTACAGATAAAATGTATGAAATTTAATGGTAAAAAATAAACAAAGACAAAATATGATTAGAACAAAGTTCAATCCTAGACAAATAGATGCAGTGTGGCCTTGAAATTAAGTGAACAATATTATCTTTAAAAAAATGTATTAGTAATCGGAATAGTAATTTTTTAGAATATGACGAAATAAAATGAATACATTATGGATAGATAGGTGATGGAGGATTAATGTTGCATATTTGTTATATAAGTAAGAATATACAACTGCAAGGTATATTAATATATACAATGATTTTATATATAAAAAAAAAAAGTAATCATAAGTCGATATAAATACTGTTTATGCTAATTTTGTTGTTTCCAAAATATAAAATTTAAGATAGTCTTAGGGCTTAAAATTTTGATTATGAGACATAAAAAAGTTATTAAGTTTATAAAAAAAACGGTTTCCTCTATTAAAACCCCAAAAATCTATTATAAAACTCATCGTCACCATAATCCTTTCACCCTTACCGTTGCTCAGTGTGAAGATGCCCTCTTTAAAGACTGGAATTATACAAATCTCCCTCATCAAATCAAAAGTGGATAATTAATTTTAAAGAATATATTTATTATATGCGACGCAGTTCTTAGTCATTAGTGACAAACAACGTCACGAGCAGAAACCTCCACAGTTCACGGATTCCTGAAACTACGTCACGTCACCTTTTGTGTCGATATCCATTGTTCCATCCTCGTTTACGTTCTACAGAATCTCATCAATCTGCTTCTCAACTTGAGTCTGTTCAAATGATAATAGAAATCAAATGATGCTGAAACGCCAATTCACATAGATAATGTTCAATAAATCAACACAGATTAAGAATGGTTTAACCGAAGAAAAACTTCAACCTTCGATCACATTTTAAAAAAAACTTGGATAGGACGATATAGGGTATAGACAAAGCATGCTATTTTGTGATGGCTCGACATTATAGCGTTAAACGTTATACACCATAAAAGGGCCCAGTAGTATTTTAGGTGTTTCTACAAGATATTAACAGCAAACTTATTTCAGAAACTTTTAATAAGTAGGGAAGTTGGTTTAAGCGCAGCTATGGGGTTAAGGGGCAGTTATTCATCTGGCCATAGAACTTATAATTTGATTGTTAAGCAGAAAAGTTGGTAGCGTGTAAAGCTGAACCTTAGCTGCTTCTTTAAAACTTCTACGGAATGGAAAACAGTTGCTTAATCTTTATTTACTATAAAGTGAAATAGCACTTTTCGAGAAACTTTCCCTATTAATATTGCTTTTTTATTTATTTTTGCTTATTAATTGCAACTGTTTATTGTCCTATAGTAAATTTAAAGTTTGATATTTATTTGCGTATAGAATTATTTGAGATGACAATCCGGCTCCAATATTTGATACAATCTTCCTGGAAGTGGTCCAGAAAATTTTTGTTGAATATTATTATCACTATTTCTTCAATCTTCAAATCAGCTGTAGATCTTTAAATACTTTACCCACTGAGTTTTAGTTCCAGTAATAAGATTAAAATCCAGCCTGTAAGCAATAAATATCCGGCAGTTATGGTTTATAATATTTTATATTTTTCCCGGCCAAGCAATGCGAAACGAGAGTTACGTGTTTGGGTCATCAGCTGTAAGATATGTAACTAGTCCCCCTCCCTCTATTGATATTTATGGCTCTTGTGCTAGGTGGATAATATCCAGTTTATTTTATTTGGATTTTTTATTTAATGATATTTTTGTAGGCCACATTTTTTATCGATTTTGTGATAAAATTTTCTTACCATCAAGGTAAAAAGCAAGTGGGTATTTACGAGTATATATTACCTCATTAAATAGACAAAGTTTGCTCCCCTCCAGATAGAAAATATCGTTATTACAAAAGTTTTCATAAATAAAATAGTTATAGGTTACGATGAGATGAAACTATTTACGAAGTTTCAGGCGGATGTTAATAATTCGATAGAAAGGGGTCTGTACCACAGACTAAAAAAAAAAAAAGATTATTATTAAAAAATGAATGTATCATTATATTAAATTTTAGATTTTTATGATAGAAAATTCATTAATTAGCAATAGCTTTGTATTCACTACGGAGAGTGGAAATATGAGTAGATTTGTAGTTAAAACACTTACGATGGTGATACCTGAATCACAAGGGATGGCACAATAGCCGATTGGTAGTTGATTTTTTAATGGAGCAAGGCTGGGTCTTTGTTTCAGGGAGCTTCCCTCACGATTTTTCTTTAGAAGATAAGTTTGAAATTTTGATTCATTCATCTGTAGTTTGCCATTTCTTAGTTTTTGTAATATAATTTATTTTTGTAATTATACAGAATACCGAAAACCTCCGTGTCTATTACTAGTGCGATATATGCTGTCATATTTTCTTATGTTTTTCATGAATGATTAACTGTAACTCAATTGTATAGAAAAAAAAAATCTATAAAAGACTAAATTATTTTTCGATTAAAATCCATTTGCAAAGGCCCGACATCAGAACTAAATCTGTAGTTCACATTAATGTTAAACATTTCTATTAAAGTGAATATTACCGGTACGTTTACTTTAAACGCATTATGAGTAGTATCTTATTTTGAATAAATGTAACATATTTGAAAAAAAAAATATTAAAAACTTGATGAATTGGCGCGAGTAAGACTAAGATACCACACGCGATTTTTCGCTAATATAGAAATAAATAGATTAATAAATAGAACTGGAGTATGAGTGGTTCTGAAAAGGATGTTTGAAAAAAACCGTCCCCCTCCCTCTATTGATAAGTATGGCTCTTGTGCTAGGTGGATAATATCCAGTTTATTTTATTTGGATTTTTTTTCAATACCTCATTTATTTATTTTTTTCAATTAAGGATTTGCGACGCTCACTCTTCCTCTACCGTACGTCCGGTATTGTAAGAAAGTAATTTTGTTGCCATGGTAATTTAAGCCTCTTCAAGCCATAACAATATCCAGATATGACATAAAAATACAGTACTAACTGTAAAAATACAAACAACATAAGCACAACAGCTTTAGCACATCGCAGCATAAATTCAACTTCAATAAACCACGGATATTAGGTACAGAACAAAAAAACAATAATAGAAAATTACTTGAAGCCATACACGTAACAAAAAACTACAGAACAACAGTGAATTATAAAACAGACACCACACATTTAGGGAAACATTATGCTGACATATTAAACAAAATTAAAATTTAATAAAAATGAAATTGCAGAGCTACATAAAAGATAAACATTTAACAACAATAGTAAATAAATAAACAGTCATATCCAAAGGTCAATGGTATTCACCATGGAAGACACCCAATAATTCGTTTAAAAGCATGATGATGCTCTGCATATTATATATTTTAATTTATTATAACATGAATTTAGAACCTGACAATGGAGCACATTAGATTTAAGGTAATTACAAAATTTATGTTAATTTGACTCAATTTTTAGCCATGAATCATCATAAAAACATTGGGATTGTAGTTCTGTAGAGGGGAGTAAATATCCCAGCACGTTAACATGTAATTTGGAAATACAACAAATAAATCAAATGTTGTTTATCATTGCCAGGAAATAAACAATAAAATTAATCATAAAATTCTTGGCAGAAACATCAATACATATTATGCTCTTTAATTTAATCTGATAAGAATCGTAGAAACACTCGGGCCCAAATTCCTTAGCTCCACCAATAAGATGGTCTCGATTCAATCGTTCATAAAGGCGGAGGACAGTGGCGGTATCTAGCCGCAGTCACAATCCCAACTTTAACGAGTGTCTCTCTAACGAGGAGGGCTCAGTCTTGCCAACTGAAGGTACAACAAACACAAAGGAAATAGTTCATCTTCCTCCCTTTAAGGAGGAGAACGGTCCGCTGGTTCCTTTGTATCGCTCTGCGCAGCTTAAATCAGACCTTTCTTCGTCCAGTTATTCCAGATTTCGAATTGAAAAAAAAAATGGAAAAAAATATTAAATTAAGCAGATGTTCAAACTTTTGTTGATTTTAAAGGTACATTTTCTCTTATTGAAAACATGTAACAATGATGTATTTTGCAACAGTACCCAAAAGGTAGTTACATTTCTATTAAGTTTTGAAGATAGTAGAAAGCTAATAATCACTGTAATTGCCTAAGCCCATCCTAAATTATTAATTCCATTACTAATGAAATAATCGAACTGATTTTCCTACATGATCATGTTGTGTCTCTCATATTGTAAATGGATTGAACAATTAATTTATCTAAAATAACATGTGTGAAGGTTTGAGTTACAGCTAATTGATACATTTTTTATAGTTTTGGAAAGTTAAAGATTACGTACATACTTTAGTTGCAGAAGCTAACTTAGGAGGTTTCTTATAGCATACATAAAATTTTAACTGAAATTCCAGTAAACTTTTCATTCTTACAACATCAGGTTTCTATTTTCACATTTCCAAAATAAATGAGTTGTGAAAATGTTTACTAAGTTGTATGTAAGTCCTCATTGCTAGAAACTGAATGTTAGAAAACTATTTTAACTAACAACTCGAAGAGTGAGATTTGAATCCGTCTCCAAGTAAATGTTTAAATAGTTAATTTCTTATACACATCGTTGAGCTTATTCATTGTCTTCGGAAGAAGTTTAAGGCAGTTCTATAACTCATTGACGGATCCATAAATGATATACAGTCTTGTTCCATCTTGTCTATCTAAATTAATACCTATAATTTAAAAACTAATTGTCCGTCAAGCTTTTTATTTTTGAAATGTATACTTTAATTATTTGCCACATACTACTTACCTCGGAGAGATATCACAACCCTGCTGCATAAATGCCCCCAAAGCGAACCACAGACTGTTGAGAACTGAGAAGTCGTTGGCCAAGACATTAGATGACGAGGACGTCGCATGAAGACTATGGTGATGAGGATCGTCGTAAGATAGGAGCCTCCATTCGTAGGGGGAGAACCTGGACACGATGAACAGCACAATGGAGACACCGATGTAGGAGAATATGACGCAGACCCAGATTTCCTTGGACAGAGGGTTGAGGAAGCTGAACACTCCGGGCTTCTGTTTGACTGGCTTTTTGATCATAATGCTGATCCCGAGGTACATGAAGGGTTTGCTGAAGTCTATCACACGTTCTCTCTCTGAAGTGATTGTCATCGAAGCTATTGCCATGTCCGCCTCCTGTAAACAGGTGTAACATTAAAAGTTATAAAATTTAGCATTGCTTAATTAAAAATAAACACTTCTTTAAGTCTAAGGAATCTTTAACGAGTTTCATGCTGCCTGCTAATGGACCTGCCCTCGACTAAGAAAGAATGATATGAATGAAAAAATTATTTTATTTGGGGACTACAATCCCCTAAGAATTATAACAGATTTACATATTTATGAGTCTTAGTCTGGTGTAAAAGAATACAAAGTGATGCCTAATTAACTGTTTGTTGTTATTGCAATTGTGCAGTTGATTGAATTATACAGTGTACAGACGAAAGTAAATTTTACTTGAATATGGAATAGGTGGCGGACAGGAGTTGTTTGAAGGAATTTGTGGACGAGAATTGACGTATGCAAGAATGTAGAGAGTTCCAAAAGGAGCTAGCACGAATGACGAAGGATTTGCTGAAAGAAGCATTTTTATGGGAGAGGATACATAGGATACATAGGATACATACGTAGAGTAAGGAGATCCAGTATGTAGGGAGGGATTTTAGTCCTGAGGACTTGGAAAAGGAAAACAGCAAGGAGGAATCGTCATCGGGAAGTAGAATAAAGCCACTTCAGCTCGATGTATCAGAATGAAACATGAGAACTCCTGGGAATCCCAAAAATGTATTTTATGAAACAGTTCTTCTATTTTATGAAACAAACTTTCTTCAGTCTCATTGCTAGCCTGCCAAATAGCCATCCATACACTAAGCAACGTAGTCGAAGATGGGAATACAAGGGAAGCTGCAAGGAGCTTTCTTGTTTTAAGAGGAATTCAATCACGGAATCTTAGGAGTTGTTTAAGGACTGTTATGGACTTTCGGGTAATCTGGGAGATATGGTTGTTATAGTTGGGGTTCTGGTCAAAGGTTACTCCTGTTCTGTAAAAGGTTTTTACTTTTAAAAGATAGTTGAGCGGTTATTGAGGTAAGTAAGGAAGAGAACTAATGAGATGTCTGGATCCGATGTGGATAGCCTTAATTTTATCTGCATCAATTATGGTAGGGTCATGTGCAGAAAATGTGGAATAGGAAAGAAGTCCGTTCCAAGACGAAGGACTAGGATAGGGGGAACGAGGTAGCACTAACAGAAAGAGGTACAGTGCGCCTAAGTACTTTCTACATCTTACTTCTAAGGGATGGCGAGAAAATTCCTAGAACAGAAAGAGAGACGTAGGGTTGACAGTTCTTCATGGAACTGGAAATAGTTATGTAGCATGTATTAATACAAATCTAAATGTTGTATATAAACAATAATAAAAATCATATACAATTATTAATATTGTATTAAAATTATTATAGATTATTTTTTAGAGTAAATGCTATTAGTGTTTCAATATGTTTTCACGTACTGCTGAAGACCAAAGTCGTTCTTCCTACCAAAGATTTCATAACAGAGAATATAGCTACAACGGATAAGCATGAACTCGCCAGAAAAAGTATGGAAAGAAATTGGTCAAAATATCTCCTTATAAGAAATATTGTAGAATTCCACCTAAAGATGTGCCAATGTTTGCTGGCCTACCTCATGCCTATTATTTTATATTATATATTTAGATAATAACATCTGCTTACTGTCGCAATTTATGTGACAAGTGTGGATATAAAAGTAAGGATAAAAAATATATATTATGTATGTTTTAAAATTTTATAAAATACTTTGAACATCTGAATGGTTTTGATGTTGTTTTTTTTATAATAAATAAGATGTTATTATACTATCAAGATTATTCATGCACTTCAGACCCTTCGTTTCGAATATCTAACCGGTTTGGCTGGAAAAAATATGAGATAAAATTTACTGAGCTAGGATAATCATACGTAATTTAATTTTAAAAGTTATGATCAAAGTAAGCAATTTTCCTGCCTTTAAATTATATGAAAAAAAAAACTTTTTTGCTCACCTGCAAATTTTATTCTTCGAAAACTCATTCTGTAATATCTTATACCTGACTAGAGAAACCTAAGCGATATTTACCATTCATGTTTACGTGTTTTTGTAAATAAGTAAACGGTTCTCTTAACAACAATAAAGCTTTTTTGAACCATAATGAACTCAAATCGTTTTCTTAAATAAAAAAAAAATATCTTACCTAAAACAATACGGCAATGAAAATATTCATCGGCAGAATAGTTATAATGTAATGTATTATCCACAGGCTAAATAGTTACAGTTTAATATATAAAATAATTTAGATCACTGCTAATGGTGAGACCATAATTTTGTGAGCGGGACCTATAAATCTGCATTAAATGACTATTTTATTTCCCATATAGGTCATTATCACTGTCATTAAAATCCCATCAGAAATCAGAGGTCTTCCGGTATTGATATTATATTATTAGGAATGGTCCTAATGAACTGTAATATATAGCAGGATATTGGATCTTTAACAATAGGTACTTCACCACGTATATATTTAGGACATAATAATTATATCGACATCATTAGCGTCAAAATCTACTAAATCGCTAAAGGGTGTACTTATAGCATTGTGTTTGTTACAGTTGAAGGTACTAGGATCACCATTTTATAATAAATTGGTAGATAAAATATAGTTCATTTGGATATGGATCGCCTTGAAAACCTCATACCAATGGAATTATGTTTATAACGCAAACGTTTTAATAAGAGAGAAATCATTATTAACGGCCACGCCAGAAGAAGAGCCCTGTTACCCTACCACGGTTGATCATAACTTATTTCTTTCGTTTAGGCGGGGTTAAGAAAAAAATTATAAATAACAAGTGAAAACTTTATTTTGAAAATAAAATCGGAGGGTGAAATGTGAAGCTAATTTAAGTGACAGTTTATAACTGTTTAGACAAATTGTATTGTTATTTGAGGGCACTGCTTGTAATTCGTTGCTGGAAATTCCAAGAACTGGAAATTACGAGCCTTTATTATTGGGGTTGAAGGGAACACGATGCCTTTGGAAGAGTTCATTTAGTAGTTTTGGCCATTGTATTAGAAGGGACGATATTAGCATTAATAGCAATCCTTATTCCTTATTATAATTCGCGGATTCAAATATAATGTAATACCAATAAATATTATATATATATATATATATATATATATATATATATATATATATAAGTTAAGCGTAGCGGCCTTGGAACACTTAAAAAAAGTACTAGGGTTAAGAAATAACACGCATGAAGACGAAATCAAGACAGCTTTATTTCTCCTTCTAATCCTCTATAAATACATTCTGAGATTGTTTACATCACTGCATTTGGTATTAACGCTAATACTGTCCCGCTCCGTACCTTAACTCCCCCCCCACCAGTTTACGGACATCCTTCGTAAACTTATCAATAATAATAGATAAAAACAACAAAACAAAAAAGAAATAAAGCAGATACATATCTACAAAAATTCTTGCACCTACTGTAGCAAAGGTACGGAGTGTTCAGTATTTACAATGTAATCAACCAACCAAAAAAAAAATTTCATATACAATAATAAATAACCAAACAAGATACACTTTTTACGCCAACTTTTTAAGTCATGTTTTTTTGTTGACTATGAAGCAATAACTGAAGAAATATTTATTTTAAGTAATTAAAAATTGCTTTATTGTAAAAAAGATAAAATTTACTTTAAATTAAAGCAGAGGTTGTCATTGTTAAAGCCATTTAAAGTAGACTTTTGAGTAACTAAACTAAGCTAAATTCGTGACTTTCAAATACAAACAGATATAATATTATACATATATAATATTCTGGGTTGTGAGGGCATTCGGAATAAACGTCTATCCCGGAAAACGGATTGGAATATCGTTTGGAAACGTGCGTTTCAGTTAACGGGCAGTTTGTTTCGATAAAGCAAACAATGTGGCCTTGTCCTTTAGGATGCGATCCAATCAAAGACTAATTCCGAACATAGGTGTGCTCGGATCCTTTCGCCATATTCAATTATTGCGGCTGACAAAGCTGCAATTGTGAGCTGCCATTATCAAAGGCAGTTATTGAGCTTTGGCCGCAACTTCCACCCCCCACCGGTTAATGACTAACCGATAGGCAGTATCCGATGTAGCGGAGCAATCATCCGTTAATAGATGCTTCATTCTACCTCCCATATCGGCCGGCTCTATGTATCTCTATGCTTTTCATAACGAATTATTAGACATCTGTTAGGGATTATAAATACAAACATTGTGCAGCTAGATAATATTTACATTATTCAGGGATAAACTTAACAACCATCAACTTACTTCAGTTATATATTTAGAACAATAATTGTAAGTTTAATTGGATACAGATAAGGAATCTATTACGTCATGAAATGTCCGTTTTCATTATTTCAGAAATTCAAATTGGGACTAGTAAACTTTCGTTATTCACTATGTGTATGTTTACAGACCATAATGAACCGTAGTCAGACAATATTGACACACCTCCACCTCATAACCAAAGATCTTATCCCCAAATGTCAAAAGTGTGACCAGTCATGAACTATAAAACATTTTTTTGCCCTTTTTACACTGCAAGGTTAAAAGATCTCGGAATACCTCAGAATGTATCAGCATCCGTGAAAAATCAAGAAGACATCCTCACCAAAGTTATGAAATTCCTAGGCAATGAAAAAGATATAAAACATATATGACCATTTTCTTTTTTTAAGTTCATTCATTTATCAATCTCAATTCATTTATTGATATTTTTTTTTTAGTTTATTTATTTAGATATTCTTTCTTATTATCTATAAGTGTCTATTATTATCATTATATTTTTTTCTTTTTATCCTACTTTTTTATTCTTATTTTTTGAAACAACCACCTGAACAATATAAATGTAGTGTTACCTAGTTTATCGGGCGGTGATGACCTGGATGTTTTGCGCCTAGACATAGAAACAAACAAACAATAACGAACCATTATCAATGCTCTCATTTTTAATAATATTTACTATCATTCCAGTCGATTTACAAATTGTTCTGTATTCCATCAAATATGATCTTGGAAACAGGTGATTTTCGGGTAGTTTTTTGTGAGTTTAAACCTGGCCACTCAGCAGGCCAAGCTGCAAGAAACATTACCACGGTATTCGAGAAAGGGTGTTATTCAAAACAATTATTCTGCCTGGCAGGAATAATTCATTTCTTCTTTTCACCCACAAGTGAAACCACATTCATATCATACTGCAGAAATATATGGTTAAAAAACCATCTCCATTGGTTAATCGGAAGGGACCTGTCCTCTTATACGCCAGAACTCATGTTTCACGACGGACAGTGAAGAAATTAAACTTGCTGAGTTATGAAGTGCTTCCACACCCACCTTATTCGCCCAACTTATCTCCAACAGATTTACATCTTTTCAGAAATAGGTATAACTTCCTTCAAGGTAAAATGTTCGAAAATGAATCTCAGGTCAAAAATG
Source organism: Nezara viridula (assembly GCA_928085145.1). NCBI lineage: Eukaryota > Metazoa > Arthropoda > Insecta > Hemiptera > Pentatomidae > Nezara > Nezara viridula. The sequence goes on along the minus strand of OV725077.1, from coordinate 44,083,968 downwards.
CATTTTCTGACTTCATTTCTTCACAAAATCCCGTAATTTTCAGTTCTGGAATAGACAACTTGATAACATGTTGGAGAAAATGAGAATAAATATTTTGGATTTTTATAAAGCTGTTTTACTAAACAAACTTTCATGTTTAAACTGGCATTTCATATAAAACGATCTAATATTAAATATATAGATTAAATATATAGATTTTAAAAAGGCTTACGATTCTATTGACCGCCAGAAACTGTATAATATTCTAATCGAGCAGGAGATTCCAAAAAAACTAGTAAATCTAGTCAGGATGTGCTTGACGGAGACACTAAATAAGGTTAGAATCGGTAATAATTTGTCCGAAAAATTTGAGGTTCGTTCGGGCTTAAAACAGGGGGATTCTCTTTCGCCTGTCCTGTTCAATTTGGCATTAGAACATGCCTATTAGGGAGGTAATGCGAACCGAGAAAGGGTTGGATCTGGGCGGGACAACATCCGTGCTGGGCTATGCTGATGATCTGGTACTGTTAAGCGAAGACGTTGAAACTATAAAACTAAATACGACAACGTTAATGAAAGCCGGTAAAGAACTAGGACTCGAAATAAACGTGGATAAAACAAAATATATGGTTAGCTGCAAAAATGGCGATACTACTGGTGATATCGATATAGATGGTAATATGTTTGAACAGGTAGATAAATTTAGGTATCTAGGTTCTACGATAACTAGAAAAAACGAAATTGAAGAAGAGATTAAGGTTAGACTGAAGGCGGGAAATGCTTGTTATTTTTCTGTGACAAAACTACTTAGTTCGCGCCTCTTGTCCCGAAACTTAAAAATTAGAATCTATAAAACAATTATCTTGCCTACAGTTCTTTATGGATGCGAAACTTGGCCGCTTACATTAAGGGATGAGCAGCGTCTTAAGGTTTTTGAAAATAAAGTATTGCGTAGAATATTCGGACCGAAGAAGGATGAGTTAACCGGAGAGTTCAGACGGTTACACAACGCCGAATTGCGTGAGCTGTATCCGGGTAATATAATTGAGGTAATTTCATCGCGGCGAATCAAATGGGCTTGTAAAGTTGTTGGGCTTAGTAACGAGAGAATTCCTAAAAGGTTAATATTTGCTGTGCCGAATGGTAAGCGTCCGAGGGGTAGACCGAAGCGAAGGTGGGAAGATTGCATTAAAGCCGATCTGAAGGGACTGGGTTTGGACGGCGAACGGTGGAGGGAGGTGTGTAACAAGCGATTGGTGGTGTCGGCATCGAACCTTCGGGTTCGCTAAGCCTTATTATTATTTATTTAATATTTAATATTAAATATATATTGCTTACGGTTACTACTAAATAATCAGGTCTATGTATAAACACCGCCTTATCGAATTCTGGCCAAAAAGAGGCATTCTCGAGGTCGTTTGCAAATTAGTATAGGTCGACTGTGGACCACAGCGACTGCTGCGAGTTGAACATTACTTTAATGGAGTAGGAAGGAGCATATTTCGTTAGAACTAACCGGCAGTCAAGGAATGATGTCAGAACTATATTGCTTTTTTTTTAACCGCTCCTAAAGCAATGAAGCTGCTGTTAGTAAAACGGTTCTAGGTTATGTTTTCATACTTTAGAAAGTTTGGATGATAATAGCTTCACACGCATTATTTATTTTATTTTTCATCAATAAAAAAAAATCAATGTCAAATATTTGATTTATTTATTTTTAAGTTACATATATTTCTGACAGTTAAATTTTCTTTCTACTGTTGTATTAAGCAAATATGATATCGAGGAAAACAGAACGAAGCCAAAAAAAGAATAAGCAAGAAAGAATAAGATGGGTGATAAATATTCAGGACCCAGTCATAATAAGGTTTTTGTTACTGTCGACATTTCAACCCAAACATATGGGTCATCATCAGGGCGTGGTTGGAGCACTGAAGATATTCAAGCAATGGTACTTGAATATCTTCAGTGCTCGAACCACGCCCTGATGATCCAAATGTTTGGGTTGAGACGTTGGCACTAATAAAAACCTTATAATGACTGCGTCCTGAATATTCATCACCCATGATATGTAGAACAGTGGAGTAACTTCCTTCAATAAGAAAGTATATGAATTTCAAAATCAGTTAAAATTTTCAAAAAAGTAAACTTCAAAACTAAACTAAAAAAAAAAGAATAAAATAAAATAACATAACGTAATAACACAAAAGCAAAAGATTACACAGCAAGTAGCTCAATCGAATAAATATCTTGGCCCCCAATTCTGCAGTCTTCTGGGCAGATCATTTGGATTTGTGACAGTGGATAGAGCTTGAGTAAGTGGATTTTAATTAAGATTTAATGTTACATTTAAATTATTAAAACGGACTGTCGCAGTTACTGTGATAAAAGGAATGTCAAGGTCTGTGTGTAACGTAGGATTAGAAGTATGAAAGAGGGCGTCTACAATTTTTGTTGAAAAATTATAAATATTACAAATAATTTTTGAAGGATTATAGCAGCAAGAGTATTATACACAGGTATTGAAATATACCTAAATCCAACTAAATAATAACTATCAATAAATAATGGAAAAATATTAATCTTAAGTGTGTAAATACTCAAATTCAAACATTGAAAAATCAATTTGTCTTATTTAATTAAGGAGTTGATTTACTAATTACTTAATGATAAGTCATAAAGTTGTATTTTATTGCAGTTATAAGATATTTATATAAGTTACTAATGATAATAATTATAAGATACTAATTAATAATAAGTAATAAATTTAAAATCAGAGATAATACATAATAGAATTCAATAAATAAATTATACTTCGTCATATTCATACCTGATGCTGATTTTTTTTCTAATCAAAATATTACAGTGGAATTGGCCTCTATGATGACCAGTGCCAGCGAATTATAGTTCGTGTTATAAAACCCTTTTTATCAAATTATTAATCCATTAATCCAAAAAAAACTTCGAGAATGGCTTCTTCTCATCATAATCGACAACTTTTTTTTCTCGGAAATGGGATATTTTCAATCTGGAAATCGCTAAACTTTGTCAATCTAATGAGGTACTAATAACTCATGAACACCCCCGTTTTCTTTCCACTTCAACCGTTTGATAATTTACTCGATAAATACTATAACACTGGAATCGAGAACAAATGTAGCGTATAAAAATATTAGGCCGTTTTGGGTGACCTTCACTCTCAAAATAACAAGGTTATATAGGCCAAGCTATGCTATATTACTGTACGCCACCTTTTTTTCATGTAAAGCAAGAGAAAATTCATATATTAGATTAGTCAACTAGATAATTCAGAAACGTACTATTGCTGGACTTGCAACCGGAAATATGACCGTATTTATACTATTAAGGTTATTTAAATTTATTTGTGAACTTTTCACTCTTGATACAAATGGAATTGTTCAAAAGGTAATTAGCACTGAAGCAGATGATTAATATCAAACATCCAATTAGCATAATAATACTTGATAAAGTCTGATGCTTCTAATTAAATTTCACTAATAGTGTAGGCTGGTTCGCATTCGTTTCATCATCCTCTCTTTCCTCAACGTTATGATATATTTTTATTTTGTAAATATATTTTGAGTGTAATCCGAACGCAGTAGGCGTAATATTCCTTCGTAAATAGGAATAGAATATACATTAAAAAAAATCATTATTGTCATTTTGAAACCTACTGTGGATTATGTGGCTAGATCATTATAAAGTGAACAGTATAAACGTTTAACAAACGTAGTTTATCAGTACTTCGGGTCCAATATAAGTAGTGTTTCCAAATTCCGTCTTGGTCTTGCATTTTGCAATATTTATTTTAAGGAAAGTTAAATCACATGTCTCATACTTTATTAATCACTTTGCTGGATATAGAAAAAATGGATAATTTTGTGACATCTATGTACGTTGTTGATGGAGAAGTTTGATTATAAATGAGACAACAAGTAAAGTAATATACTGTTTTAGTGAGTGGTAGTGTTGCCCAAAATTGGTCTTGGTCTTGCACTTTGCAAAGCCAAGACCAAGGCCGCCTAACTGTTGCAATACCAAGATCAAAACTTAAAAAAAAAATGACTTTTTGATAAAAATTAAGCCAAAATAGTTACTAATACTTGACGATTTTAGTTATAATAGTGTAGAATCAGCATAACCAATATAATTTTGCATTTAACTCTTCTAATTTTTCATTCGGGCTTAGTTAGGTTACAGTGATATCTCTATAATAATAAGCTAATAGGTAACTGCAAGACTGATGCGAGACTCTTGCGCACGACCAAGACAAGATACAAGACCAATAAACAAGATTGAGTTTGCAAAACCAACACTCGTCTCGTTCTCGCATTTGGGCAACACTAAATATAAGTAATGTAAGCACACGAATCAGAATGCTAATAATTGTTTGTATTATTTTATATATAACTGTATAGGTTACAAGGATATACAAAGTGAAATTTTTACGTATAACGGTGCTTAAGCAAATAAAAATACTCACAGTGAAATGAATATAACGGTTTTCTTTATCAAAATATTTCGTGACACTAAAATATCTATTATAATCAAATAAATAATTGAAATATACAGTCGTAAAAGGAAATGACTAGTGAAATAAAAAACACAACTTTTACATACCCCACTACTGTGAATAGAAATTATTTTCTGGCAATGTTGGATTACTATAAAAAAATTGAAGTGCATTTTAAACGGAGCTAAAGCTCAAACCTTACAGATAACAGATCATTAAGACCATTAAAATTTATTATATCGATAGTAGGCAATAAAAATCTAGTTTTATAAACCACCTAACTTCAGTCTCTGAGCCTTTCAGCTGACAATATTTCTATTTGGAAAAGCTATATCTATTCAGACAGTGAGCAAGTTGATTCCAGAGTAGGTGATAGCAGTGTTGAAATATAGAACTGTGAAAAACGGTATAAATTTTGCCACTGGAAACATCACTAAAATTAATAATAAAAAAGGTTGAAATCGGAGTCAGTGCTGTGCATAATTTTTACATTCACTCCCTTTTGTCTGAAAATACTTATTTCTGCTAAGAGAAGGGTGGTGAGAGTTTTGTGATGCGCGGACCGTACCAGATTTTTTTAACTGAAAGCGATAACTAAAAAAAAATAAATTAAGTAATTACTAATTATTTTTAACATTCTAGACCAAATACCCTTCAAATGCAAGCAGACATTGGTTTTGTTGAAATTCTATCACCTTTAGATTTCAATAAAAATTACTACAGTAATTTATTACAAAGTTTAATTTTTTTCTGTGACTTGGGATATAATTTACTAAATTAATTATGGAAATAAACTTTCTATTTCTAAAAAATTTGTAAAAAAATATTGCTATGTCAAAAATATATCATTTAATGTGATAATGGTTGTTGACACAGATGTCTATTGTGGAAATTGACTCTTATATTGAGAAACCAACTAAATTTTTTAAATTCTATTATTTTCGTTTTCAGGAGAATAATTCGTGAAATTTTATTATTGTTTCATAATTGTTAGTTAATAATAATAAGCTATTACTTTAGATCGCAATTGAAGTCCTCAATGTCTTGTGTTAAGACCATTTTCATTCCTCCGATTACGACATTTAAAAAAAATAATACACCTCATTCCTTGTAAACGTTGCTTCGTAAGAAAAAATAAATTCAACAGTAGGCGCTCCTTCATTAAATTCTCTAATGCTTAATGTTCTATCCAAATGCAGCATTCATTAATAGGATAACAATAGCAAATCAAGATAATAGTTTATAATTATTACTCTCCATTTAAGAAATTATGAATCCAGCCAATTGCTTGAATTCTGTAAAAAGCAGGAGGCATGCTTTATTGCTATTTTCATTAAAAAAATCAAATTTGTATTAAACCGATGTATTTTTTATTCGATGACTACATGATTTGACTCATGGAAGCCGAACATGTCATTGAAATGAAAAAGCTTTTATACATAAAAAAGAAAAACCTCTAAAAATTTAGAATACTTTACTTATGTGAGATTATATCACAATTAGAGATAACTCATTCGTAAGATAGCGGGATAGCGTTTCTTCGATTCGAAGCAGAGGTACGATTTGTTGCTCAAACGTTTATTTTAAAAGGTTTTTAGAGAATGGTGTAAATACAATGAATACCACGAACTTATTCTTCGGAATCAAATGATCAAGTGACATTTGGGCTCGGTTTACACAGCTTGCTTAGAGCAGTACACAAAGAATTTTTTTATTCATGAAAAATTCCAGCCATTTTGGCTTAGTGCCAGGATCCCAGACTGCCTCTTCGGGCAAGTGTTTACAGAAGCGAGGGGGCTGTCCCTTTGATGAATGTTTGAAGAGGAGCCTCTAAAGCAGGCTACGGTGAGTGGCCTTAATTTGAACTAATATTAAAATTTATTTATTAAAAATTATTGTGCCATTACATGACCTGCTCTTCCGCTAAGCATTTATTATAGTTTTAAAATTTATAAATTGATAAATTGAAGCTCAGAGTTGCATCACACGTCAAAGCTTCGACTGCTGTAAAAATATTTTTAATGTGAGTATCGTGGGACAATAGTTGCAAAAAAAACTCCAAATTTAATGAAAGTTTCTAATTTACAAAAGCATTCTTGATTTTTTTTCCCATGGCTAATATAAGAAGTAATTTTATAATTTTTAACGTATCATAACTCATTATTATTGCAACAATTTATCATTTCGGTTGAGTTATAAATATTTTCTTCCATTTCTAGCTTTGTGGTAATAAGGGATTTAGTAGCAGTTATGTTAGGTTTAGTTCGTTAGCACAAGTCCATTTAGACATTTAGTTCATTTTATCTGGTGTGGTGTTTCCACTTGCTACCCCCGACCGAAGGTAAATCTTGACCTCGAGGTAGCTTTTTCGATTGTTTATAATTCAAATTAGCTTTTTTCTTTTTTTTAAATTTTACTGTTTGCAGTTTATTGCACAATGCGATTTACAAAAATGATTAAAACACACATATATGTTCTGGATGAAGGGGACGGAATGGCAGGGAAGCATAAGGCGCTGTCCGTAGTAATCAAAGATAGAGCAACTTCAAGTGTGGGATGTACTTAGACGACAGCAACTCACATCGACCGGACGTAGCATCGATGACCCTTACTTCAATCGGGATTCGCGATATGGTTTTCGATGATGTAAGACGCTCCAAGAGGTTTGGTCCATGGAAGGTTTGTTTCATGGAACGAAAAATAGGTCTTGCGCCAATAATTAGTGATTTGTCTTGAACAGCTGTGGAGTTATAGGTGGCCAGACGCTACATCATGGAGACCAACGTGAAGTAGGGTAAGAAGCTCTCATCGCGCGAACAAAGATCTCCTTGGTCTGCAGTGCCAATTTATATATTTTATTTTACATTGAACTGTCCACATATATTCGAGTATTGTGTTTTTTTTTTTTTTTAATTTTGAGACAATGTTTTCTTCAGTACATAAATTCACAGAACTGCACTCTTCTGATGATAAATTGAAAATGTAAGGAAAGACTTTGATACAAGCTACTATGGGGTTTCACAAAAACAACTCCGCTCCTGTCATTATCCCAAGAATTTTTTTCCCCATAAAATCAACATTTTAATCAAAAAATCAGACTACATGTCCAGCTATGTCAGCTGAAAAGGGATAAAAGCTGAGTCATTTGCATTCAAACTACCTCTCGTGTTTGTAGAGCATTTATTAAGCCTGAATACATAAATGTTTAAAAAATAAAAAAAAAATCTGCAAGGAAACTGTAGATAAAGATAGGAAAAGGAAGAAAAAAGGAGAGGGGGTGGGGAGAGGAGGTTCCTTTAAAGGACCATGAAAGTTAATTACTCTGTTTAAAAAGCTATCGATTGAAAGGGTTGGAAGTGCGGCCCAGAGATGGCAGCAGGGGGCAGTAGTGGCCTGAGCTCTGACAACCAGCCCTGGAACGAGCTTTATCTGTTATTGAACACTCCAGCTCCAGCCAGTGAAAATATTTGGACGTCCTCTGCCCAATTAGTCCTTCTCCAGCCGCTCCACAATTATTCTCAACCACTAGGCTCGCTATCGCACCTCCGCTACCCTACCAATCAACCACAAAAATCGTATAGGTTACAACACACCATCCCTATTATCGGAGATCCTCTTCAACTATGAAATTATAAAAATCTATTGATCATGTTCCAAGGAAACTGGAATGAAGAGCAGTAACCTCATTTCAGATAACATTGGTCTTTGGGGTGCTACCCACCGGTCAGTTACTCAAAAAATCATTCTCCTCTCATAATGCTCGTGGAATCATCAATTGATTCTTAACACCGGCAGATCTACGGGAGTGCTTTCAGCTTGAATCCACCCAAAATCAGAAAAATATATTTCTTTTTTTATATATTTGCTTATATGAGTGATCTAAGCTAAATACTTAATTACAATATGTTAATTTTTAAAAAATTGTTATCAAAAAATCTGCTAATTGTCACTACTATGACAGGTGCGGATGAAGAATTAGAGACCAAAAAAAAAAAAAAATTCTAATCAATATACAGCGGCTAAATGTAAACTGGTATCCAAAAATATTTAAGGAATTTATCTGTAAAAGCCTTATTGTTTGCGTAATTAATTTTTTGCCCCTTCAACTACTATTTAAACAAGATTGTTGTTGTTGGATTGTACGAATATTATTTATTAAACAGTTATTTTCCATTGCAAAGTTTGCTAAAACGGAATTAAGAGATTTACATTGTCTGCCATAGACAGGTCAAAAGTTGTCACACTAATTGGAAGTGGATACTGTTGGAAATATCACAAAGGGAAAATTCATCAAATTATTTACTGGTTTAATTTTCTAAATGGTCACATGATGGTTTTTCGGAATAAACGGATGATATATTCTAATTATTTAAATAGAATATCAGATCTAGAGTTATTCGAGAATCCTAACAAAATACAGTAAATATATTTAAGGTTATAAATATATCCCTGAAATATTTTTATAATTCACTTCTTCTTTCATACAAGTACAATGAAATAGTATCTTAAACAGTGTCATTGCCTTGAATCCGTGGATTTTAAATACTTTTTTCAAACTAAAAAAAAAATATTTAAAGTTTACATTCAGTAAGAACATTTCATTAAATTTCCTTGAAAACACGCGATTAACGTTAAATAATGTTAGAATTTAGAAATTATTATTTACCAACTCTCCGTTACCTTCTACAGTTTTCTATATTATATTTTTTTTTTCAATTCTCAGCGTTCCAACGATATATTATATGTATACCTTCTGACTATTATTTCCGGCCTAGATATGAATTTTTTTTTTCCTTTATTCAATTATCAAATTCTTTCAAAAGTTACATTTAGCATCTTTTCATAACTCCTAACAATAACAATAGTTATTATTTATAGTAAACCAAGTTAAAGGTGCTTTAGAGTAAGAGACGATAATTTTGAGATTTCACAAAGGGAAAATTCATCAAATTATTCACTAATTTAATTTTTAAAAAGTTACATGACGATTTTTCGGAATAAACGGACGTTGATACCTAATTATTTAAATATAATATCAGATCTAGAATTATTAAACTACAGTAAATGTATTTATGGTTATAAACATTTGCTTAGGACAGCCATGAAATGGTTGATATTTCATTTCTTCTTTCACACAATTTTCATATGAACATTTTTGTAGCTCTTGAAGTCTACTATCAATTTTTTAAATATTTCCCTATACTTACGAGGAACCCTTTATACTAAACAAAAAACGAGTAAATATTCTGTTAGAATAACATTTTAATTATAACTGTCATTTGCATATAGAAAATTCTTTTTGATTCGAGAAGAGTATACATTTTTTTTTTTTTAATCCGACAATGGTAATATGGCAAAAAAATCTGAACCTTTTAGTTAACTTTCAAGTAAATCATTAAAAATATCATAAGCAAATGGTAAACCCAAGGTTTTGTATATCAATGAATTCAAGTAAAAATTATTATTCTAAACCGATATAATATTAATAGAATCATTTAATAATGAATTGATCAACACGAAAAAAAAATATATATGAAACTAAGAAAATATAGATTAATAATATAAAATAAAAGTATAAAAACAGTAGAACTTTATAAAACGAAATATGTGTAATGAAGATTTTATAATAATTAAAAAGAAATTAAGTATATATAAGAACAATCATTTATATACTTTAAATTATACCAATCCACACTAAAATTTTTTTAATGTAATTTCATAGCAGTTGGAATTTATGGGTGCTCGGATTTACAAATTAACTGTACCATATTGGTTTACAGAATTTTATGTTAAAAAAGGTTATAAATGTCTGGGTTGATTTTACCACAGTAACGTAAATATGTAATTTCATGTTTCATAAAAAGTTACTCACTTTGCTTGCAAGAACAAACGCACGCAAACATGCTCACACAATTTGCTAAGCTTAATTTATTATTTAGACTCAAAAAAGTGTATTTACATTAAGAATCCAGAATCGAAAATTTTCACAATGTCAATACTTTCCTATATACATCTGAGCGAAAAAAAATTGAATTTCTTTTTTTATATTATTTTATTGAAATTTACAACTGCCGACACATATACAACCAGTAAATCTGCTATAGGAATATATAAAATGAAGATATTTGTGAAGAAGCTACCCATTGGTAACACTTCATAGATAAATTAATTTAGGAGGTCCCTTGGCCATCTTTTTTTCAGACGCCTCGGAGGGTTGTCAAGAATTGGATGAAAGTTCACGAACTTGAGGGTTGGGTTAACTGATAAAGGGATCTGATATTCTGAGTTTGGAATTAAAAGAGGTATATCTAGTTTGGGCCAAAGCTTCCACAAGAGGAATGTTGAGGTTTTTATGGATAATTTTATTTATTATATAGTAAGGAGCATTTAGGATTGTAAGGATTGGATACGGGACGAATTTAATGTTTTTGTAGAGCCCCAAAGTTCAATACCGTATATCCAAATTGGCCTGATGATGGTAGTGTAAATGAGTTTTTTGTAGAATATTGGAAGTTTAGAGCGTTTGCCAAGTAATTGTTGTAGTAGTCGGAATCTGTTGGCAGTTCTTGTTTTTTAAGTCTAGTATGAGAATTCCAGGTAAGACGTTTGTGAAGAAGGAGTCCTAGGCAACGGATCTGTTCGACAATGATCTGTGGAATATTGTTAAAGGATACGGTCTGACAGGATGTTGTAGGTTTACGGCGAAGGGTAAAAGTAATTTGTTGGAATTTTTTTGGATTAATTTTAATTCTCCAATTTGCACATCATTTTTCAATGGCTGAAATGTGTGACTGCAGGTTCTGCAATGCACTAGTTGGTTCATTATTGACAGACACGTGTCATCGGTAGTGAGGACGGTTAAAGGATAGGCTGGGATATCAGCTGTATATACTGTGTAAAGGATGGGACCTAAGATGCACCCTTGAGGAAAAACAGCGGACTGGTAAAAGAGAGATGATAAAAAATTGAAATTTAGATTGGAACTTTCCACGGAAGGTTGGAATAATAAATCTATAACAATTCGTTAGGAATTCTTGGAATTGAAAAGTGTATATTACATATACATTCAGATATTGATTGATTATTTATTATATTTTAGAGAAAAAAGTGGTAGTTCACATTTATTTATAAATGTTTGATGTTTATATATGTTTGAGTCCAATTTATTAGACACAATCGAAAATCCAATTGGGTATTATTGATGCAAATAATATGTGGGCTGCATAAATCAAACTTTCCAAGATAATTAAATCGAATTAATTATACCTAACATATAACTAAAACAGAAATGTCTTTCCCTGACAGCATTAAAATTTAAATCTCATTACCATTCCGCGTCTGTTACAGATACTAATGTGAAATGTTTGGTACATAATTCCTTAAATGACGTCTCTCCATCAGTGTCATAGTGTAACACATCCGAAGGGCGTGTTTCTGTCGGTGATGGAACTGACCAGCGGCTGGGGAAGAACACAGGAACAAAGTTTGATTTAGTTAAGTAAACAAACCAAGTTGGCAAGCCATGTTTACTATGGCTCATAATTAGATCGTGTCAGCGCAGCTGTGTTCCGTTCCTAATTTAGTGGGTTTTAACTTTTAGTTCACGGAGACAATTTGCAGGACAGTGTCAGTGTTCGCTAAAATTAGGCAATTATAATGGAAGTTGAGTCGATTATGCAACAATGTGGAGATACAATATGGGAAAAATCAATCTCAGCACTGCTTGGAAAAGTCTACAAAAAAGTTATATAATTTGAAATACAATGCTCAGTAATGGGTTTTTACAAATTATTTTTTTTTTTTTTTTTTCGTGACAAACATTTCAAATCCCCAAAGCAATAAAAGAATATATATAATAGAGAAAATTATGGCACTTTTGATTAGCTGATTTTTGTGAAAAGTTACAGTAATATCTCAGGCATATGCCTACACATACATATACACAGACAATTTTGCAGGACTTGGTTATTTGGACTCAGGAGACCTTAAATCGTGTATCTTAATTGAAATCTCAGATACGAAATTTTTCAGGATCACCCTACTTTCCCATACTTTATATTATATATAGAAAAGGAAAAGTATATCCTATATTGGATTTGAATTCGTAATAGGTTTATAATCATGAGTGTCCGTGGTTGTAAGCGCCCTTACTCAATCTCCGCTGGCTTTTAATACCAGTGAAATGGTTGAGGAAGAAGCGCAGGGATTTCCTGAAGCCTTGCTTTTCCTCCACATGCGGAGGAATAAGTATGGTTCGGAGTTCCCATGGCCGACTGTAAATAGTATAAATAGGTATGTTTGCATCTAAGATTTTTATTTTCATTACTTTTTTTTTTTTTTTAATATAATTTTTATTCTATTTTATTTATTTATTTTCATTTTATTATTACTATTATTTATATTTTCTTCCTTCACTATGATATTTTATTTTGTTCTTTTATAGCTTTATATTATTTGAAATTAGCTTATATTTTTTGAATTTGCAAATATGGTGTGAATTTACTATCAGAACTCTATTATAAATGTATTTTATTGAGACAGATTGTAATATTTATCAATAAACAAATAATCAAATGTAAAAAAACAAAAACAATAGGTTTATCAAGGTTACCGAGCAACGCGTTTTACAAAACCGTTAAACCACTTGGCAATACACCACCTGATTCCATCTAGTTTATTTTAAGCCACCTTTTACAATTATAAAGCAATATAATTGAGTGCATTATATTTTATAATTGAATGTTATCTTACGAAGAACTTCATTTCATAATACAATTGGTCACTCCGGGGAGTTAGACAATACTACCTTCAGGGAAGTTCTATTAAGATCAAAAACTTCACTATTTCATTAATTCATATTTTTTTTAAAGAGGACTTTATTATTGTTATCACCATTACGGTACTAAGGTGTTTTATAAATATATATATAATAATTTTCTTAATCATTATTATTTTATTTTTTTCTTTCTCCAGTGGCTTGAGTACCAGTGGAGCGGTTGAGTAGAGCACGTGGATCTCCTGGAGTCCTGCTTTTCCCTCGGTAGTTTGAGCGACAAGCCTGATTGTAAATATTGTATATACTTTCTGATCATTATTTAGTTATTTTCCTTCTGTTTATTTTATTTTTTTGTGCATTTTGTGTGAATGTTATCTTACCTCTCTATAACCAATGTCCATGTGACTGATTGTTATATTATTCAATAAATCAATATATTAAAGAAAACATTGATAATAAAGGTTAGTTTATTAATTTATTCATATTTATCTATTTCCTCTTTCTTCTTATTTTTACTTTAACACCGAAAATATATGTTTAATATAAATAATTTTTTTATTTTAAATATCTTATTGTTTTAATATTTAGAAATTAGAAATATTTATTTCAACCTATTTTTCAAGATCTCTTGTATTGTATTATGGAAAATACAAATTATAGAAATTACATAATACTGTGCTGGATATTTCTGGCAAAAGTGAAATTCTATATATATTGCATATATAATTTTGATGATTATCGATTTTCTGACCTCGAAGGGAATTTTAGAATAAAAGAGAAAATTTTATACAACTTTTAATAAATCATTTGTATGCAGAGACATTAAGTTGATCAGTAAAGATAAACAAAAGATCTTGATTGTCGAAGGTTTTGGTTTTTCATTAACTTAAATCATATGAAAAATGACGCAACTTCATGACAAGTGAGCTGGTTCTCTTGCCTAATGATTTTAGTTTGTACCCTACAACATGTGTACACAACTTGAGAACTTATCTGATTTTGCTAAGTCCTTGGATAATTTTGAACTTACTTGCTTTTGAAACGAACTAACCAAAAGTTTAATAGTTGTAAAGTACTTCATTTATTGATATGATGAAAAAAAAAGAAATATGGATATTATGACAAATTAAAATTTTTTATCATTGATAATAGTTTTTATAATTCATATATCAATAAACGATTTTGAAGAATTTTTGTTAAAACGGAAATAATGCCTTTCTTAATTAATATTAAAAGGATTAATTTAATAAGTTTTATTTTATCGAATTGAAAGAAATATACCAAGTGTGCGTTTACTAAGCGTACAACTCGGTAAAAATGAAGTGAGGAGGGGTTATAGAGCACAATGTTGCCGAAAAATTTGAGGAATGCTGGGAGAAAAAAAAGAAAATACACTAGAGAAAGTACTGGAATAATATTAACTCACGTAGTACAAGAACAACAAACAAGCCATCCAAAGCAAGTATGCCATTGTTATAAAAAACAATTAGAGGCATAAAGCAGAAACAAGACGTCGAAAAAAAAATCGGACTTTAGTAGAAACTCAAGCAATCATTTGTATTAGGTGTCTCTAACAATCGGTTTCGTATTCACTTATGCACGTAACAAGAAGGACGTAAATAAAATATTATCTAGACTTATATAAGTTATGATAGTTGAGCACACAATTCCAATTGGTGGATTAGTTAATCCAGCAAAAAGCATTATGATATTAAATGTATGCCATAACATTCCGAATCACATAATAGAAAATGAAGTTAGTAGAATGGGAATCTAATTACTTTCTCATATGTCATTTTTAAGGGCAGTATATCATGATTTCAAAACAAGAAACGAAAACTTTCGGCGTGAGTGTATCTAACCCTGACGATATAAGTTTCTAAAAATTCATCTAAAAACATCAATTGTTCTCCAAAATGAAGCCCATTCTCACCGCATCTTTTTAGCGGAAGATATCTTAATGTTTGATTTATTATGCCATTCTCTTATATCTCTATCAGAGATACTGCCATAATAGGTTTGGTATTAAATTCTCATGGACCGTATCTATTGCAGACATTGAAATAAATGACTAAACAGTGATTAATTGATTATAAGCAAAAATATGAGGTATAAAATGGATTGCTTTATTTTAATTTAGATCATAATGCTAAAGTTGTTTTGACCAAATTTATTACAATATGTGTTAATGTGTTTATTGGTTAATTTTGATCTGAATTTAATAAAACCATTGCAGTTGTAGTTGATTTGGTTGTTGACTGAAATAACGGATTTTACTTGAATTGTGTGGCTTCACATCTCTATTCTTCTCCGTTTAATATATCTCCTTCTCCTTCAAGTCTCCAAGATGGGAAGGTTGAAGTTTCTACTCCATTTTCGTCTTAGAGAAATAAAATAAAACTCTTCTGCCTGCTAGTTGAAAGCAATATAAGGTGAACACCAATGTTTCCTATCAGGAGGATTATCTTGATCTTGTCTTGACTGCCAAGAAATGGCAGTAATGTCGCTTGTATACATAATTGTTATTTATTTATTTCTTGGCCTTCAATTCTTCATCCGCACCTGTCATGGTAGTGACAATTGCCAGATTTGTTGTTAGGAAGAAAATGGCATAGACATGACGAAGAATGGAACTCAGCAGCACCTCTTCCTTGGAATGTTTACATCCTAAAATGAGGAAAGGAGATCTCTCATCCAGCTCCTTTTCAATCGCCTCCTGATGAGTATTTCAGGCGTAGACAAGCCCATTGTGATGTCCGTGTAGTTTAAGATGAAATCGGGAGTGGAGAGTATATGTTGGTTGTCTTAGGTCGGTTTGTAAAGTCTTGTCGTTGACATACTAGGGAGCTGCAGTTATTAGAACTAAAAATTTAGATTGAAAAGATTGTATTTTTTGTAAGTGAGTCTTTTTTGCTGAACCATGAATCTGTGAGGCATATGTCCAAATGGGTTTGAGCAGGTAAGTGTATGTATTTAGTTTTTTGTCTAATTTTCAATTTTGATTTAGAAAAAAGTGAGTATAGTATTTTCAATCGCTTGAATTTAAATAATATAAATCAATAATTGATTGTCTTCCATAAATACCTAATTTGTTAGGTCTGCAGAAAACTAGACCAATCTGCCAAAAACCAGTTTCACAAATCAGCCAATTAATAACAATTCCTGACAAAGAAATAAATCTCACGGCAGAAACTGAAACTCTAGATCATATTTGTCTTATTTGAGGTGTAAAATATCATAAAATTAGTATATCGCTCAGGTGACGAACCTGCGGCCTCTGGGACGCATGTGGCTTTCGTGACTTAACTTCGGCCTCCAACGTTTTAGGACTCTCTTTATAATTCTAGATCTTTAATTAAGATTTATGAATTTAGGTTACGAAAATTTCAACTTTTTTTAATTTTTTTTTTACTGAATATTAATAAGTCTGCAACACTGATACTAGGGCTATAGTATTCATTAAACTTAATAGAATTATGTTCAATACACCGAGGTATGTATTTGGATGAGTATTTACTTATTAATAAAAATAGCATCTGTGAAAAAAAAAACTATTATTGCGAACTCCATTATCATTAAATTTACTGCGGCCTCTAATTATAAAAAGGTTCCCCTTAAAAACCTATGATATATCGTGGTTAATATAAAAGTTAAAGTTAAACAATAAATCAAGGCGTGTTGGCATAAACCGGATTCTTAAATATTATTTTAGAATGAATTTCAATGAATTAAATGATAATTAAATCACCTACAAGTTGTCTGAAAAGAAGATGGCCTCGTGATCTACTTATGTAAATATATTAGATATCTAGCAATGGGTAGTTTTTTAATAAGAGTTTTCATTTGATTGTATTATTCCCGTGTATAAATTTACTAAAAGTATTTTTAATTTAAAACATTTGTAAATATCATAATAAAAAAATATATATCTTATCATTGATATTCTTTTAAAAATATCATTTCTATTCTGTCACTAGTTTAGTTCTTGTGAAGATCTTACAAGCAGAAGAGCCAGTATATACAGTTAATAGAGATAAATAATTGACGCGAGAACCGGTAAAGCGGATCTAAAGGTAAGAGGGGTGAGAATAAAAGAGGAAAAGGACTATATGCTAAAAGGTAGAGAAAAGAGGCGGTCAGATAAAAGGGAACGCTATTAAAATATAACAGGAGGGCGGGTGGTAGGAGATATTGCGTTATCTCTCTCGGCTTTTAGCTCCCAGCCCCGGCAAACCTAGTTCCAGTAATGGGCTTATATGGACCTCCACCATTGGCTTGGTGTCCTATAGTACCCTCCTCCTAAGTGCTACCGCTAAATTAACCGATACCATTGTTATAGGCTACCAGGTCTACCGCCTTGTCTTACAGCTTCTTCTTAGGGGAGTTATCATTGACCGATGTATTCCGAAAATTCATTGTAAGCGGATTAGGAAGTTCCTTAATAATAAAAAAGCTTTATTAACTTCATTGTTTCACAAAAAAGAATAATTTGAAATTATTTATAACAAAAAAAGGAAATAATAAACCAAAAAAAAAAAAAAATTATTGTTGCTGTATGGCCAGATCCTCCACTCAAGCCCGAGTGTGTATGAGTAGGTTAGTTCTTTTGTTTATATACATTTATTTTATTTTATTGTATTTATTTTTATTTTATTTTATTGTATTTATTATTATTAAGTTTCTGTATTATTATTTTTTTTTATTGTAAATAGAGTGTGAGTGTGCTTTCTCTGAACACTATTATAAATGTCCTTGATGTGACAGAATGTAATATTTCTAAATAAACAAATATAAAAAAAAAAAAAAATTGTTGCTGTAGTCACCTCACTGAGCTGCCCAAATACATACTGAAGGATAGGGAAAGTTCTAATAACACACCTAAGGAAGGGTATATTGAACAACTGATTAGCAGGAATACAAGGAAGGTAAAAAAAAAAAAAAAAAAAAAAATTATAAGTAACTAAAATATAATAACACAAAACATGTTAAATAAAATAGCAACTTAGTATACTATAAAAAAATAAAATACTCAAACGCATATATAACATCCAACCCCAACAAAACTCAGTGGATACACGGCCATTTTTCATATAATATTACAAATTAAGCATAAAGCTAGAAAAGAGACATAAGGTAATTATTATGTTACAAATGGAAAAATCCAAACAGCAAATCCATGAGTCTCCAAACATAAAGGTGAATAGTTAATTTGCCAAAGTTTCGCCTATAACAGGCATCATCAAAGTAAAAAAAAAAAAAAAAATTATTTCTGCTGCAGACCACTCACAAAGCCATCTAAATACATACTAAAGGAAAGAGAAGCTTCTATTAACACAGTTAAGGAAGGTTATATTAAACAGCTGATGAGCAGGAAAACAAGGAAGAAAAGAAACAGAAATAACCAAAATATAATAGTACAAAACGTGTTAAATAAAATAAATAACAAATTTATAAATTAAAACAAAAAAGGCTCGAAAGTACACAAATATATATATATATATATATATATATATATATATATATATATATATATATATATATATATATATAACATCTATTCCCAAAATATATGTTATATACGTTTTTTTTGTCTTGGTCAATAAAAAAACTATACTGTTTATTATTATTATTATTTATTATTTACGTTTCAAATGAACAAATGAATATATATATATATATATATATATATATATATATATATATATATATATATATATATATATATATATATATACGCTTGCAATTCGCATAAGTGAAAAGGACAGGTACATGATGGGTATTTTAGTTACATAATAAGAATCTTTATAATTTGAAATATGTTAAAGTTAATATATGATTGAAAATGAAATTTTTTTTAGACTTGAAAATGGCTCGACGAGCCGAAACTTCGTCATTGTGATGAGTAGTCATTAAGTGACAATTTTTTTTTTTTTTAAATTTGTGTAAATATGGCTAATAATAAATTAACTTGAAAATAAATAGTATGCACCGAAGAAGAAGTGAGAAATATTGTGTATATATATTTGTCTGGTCAAGAAAAAATAAAAATAAAACTATATATATATTCATTTGAAACGTAAATTAACAGTTTTATAGTTTTATTTATTTTTTACTTTTCTTGACCAACACACAAATCAAAGAATAACCAGACACAATACACAGCAGAAAACAATCCAGTTATCAATTGACTTTCAAATAGTAGGATGAGAACTGATGTTGCACAAATAACTGACATTGGCCAAAGCATAGAATAAAATAAGACAGAGCAAAAAAAAAAAATAATAAAAAAAATAGTAGGGTTAATTAAATCTACAAGCAAAAGGACCTTTGGAACTAAAGAAATTTCCTTATCCTGACTCATTGCATGACTCAAATTATACAGTACAACTTTTAGTTCTTTATTTTATTCTTTTGAGTTAGTCACATCGTTCTTTTCTGGCACTCATCTCTATTCATTCACGAAGTAAAACTTCATGAGGCAAATTCTTCAAATCAGTACACATAAAGGCTTGGTTAATATTAATATTAACCTAATTTATAACCTATATTATATATATTAATCTACTTAATTTAATCTTCCGGCTAAAATATGACAGTGTTTGCACAAATATGATCCTTTTACCCTCATCATTATCTTGGCTTGGAACCTTTTAACTTTTATTATCTTCCCACCATTTGTAGATGAATTTTTTGTACAAATTCCGACAATATTTATTAATTGTTTGTATTTCCAAACTCATTGAGTAGAAATTACCAATATTGCTGAGAAGCGCTCTATTGTGCAGATACAAATTATTCACAGACATTCGGCAAAATAAATGGATAGAAATTATAGTAGTGGGAGATAAAACTATCGAAGAGCTTTTTCGGATAATTAATGATTTTCAAAAAGTATGGAATATCTAATCATATATTTTATACTATTTATAATTTTCTGTCGAAATAAATTGTATTCCATTGTCCGTTATTTATTTTTGTTGGAATTAATAACATCCCATTTTCTTAAAATCGTTACCTTTATTTTAATTGTCTTTGTTAGTTTATCTTCTTTTGATCTTTAACTTTGAATTTTTATAACTTTAATTCAATTGTACCATCTTATTCAACTGTAACTACTTTTAACTTTCTAAACTTTAAATTGCATTTGTTAGCTGTGGTTTTGTTATGTATGCCTATATAGTAGTTGATCCAATTGTAATATAGGGCATAAATGACTCAGGTGGTTGAAGAGCCCAAAATATGTATAAATAAAAAGTTGAATTGAAAATGAGATGTTCTAAATTGTAATAAATAACTAATATCATTGAGCAACAATGAAAATGTTTCGGACTCAAAAATAGTCAATTCATGAGTATTTCGATCTGATAAATTCAAAAATCACAAAAAAACTGACAAATTAGCTCTTGCTTTGGAGATAAAGTGACATTGAATTTTTTAGAGTCAGCATTTTCAATTTTGGGGAATTTTGTTTTTTGGGGCGTTATTTCACCTGTCAAATAACAAAACACAAATGCTCTTCAGCTGTTTGTAAATCATAAACACAGTTAATGTTGCTGCGACTATAAGTTTCATATAGTTTCTGCTGTAATTAATGCTGACATTTCTGGTTTGAGAGTGCTTTTTTAGAATAAAATTCGTAAAAATGCCACGGAGATGTGTGAATATGGTGAATAATTTTTGTTATATTTGTGGTGAAATAACATGTTCTTCACAGAAACGCAATATTACGTCTCTGGTAAACACTGCCTATCGGCATTATTTCGGAATTAAAGTATATATGTGGAGCCCGAGACTTATCCTGGTCCCCACATATATGTTGCAACGCATGTTCAGTTACACTGCGAGAATGGATGAGGAAAAAGAAACGATCTATGGATTTCGCAGTGCCTATGGTTTGGCTGGAGCGGACAAACTATACAGATGGTTATTTCTGCTTGACTCCACCTATAAAGGTAGGATTGTCTATGAAGAAAAGAAGAAAAATTCAGTATCTGAATCTTCTATCTACTATTCGACCATTAAGATAATTATAAAATATATTTCTGATGTTCTAGTTAAATTTTTAATAACAACATTCGTTGGCCATAACTGAGTTTTTAAACAGAAAATGCCAGAAAATCAGATTTAGCATTTTATTGGAGTATTTTCGAAATGTCTTTTAGAAAGGAATTCATGTTTTATATGTTCATTATTTTTGATAAATATATATAAAAAATAAAATTATGTGGAGTGCCCAGAAAGCTTCTTAACGACCTATATAAAATTAAATCACCTTCATAGTAGACTAATAAGTCCAGTTCCAATTATGGTTTGTTTAACAAAGTCCCGATTACAATTTAATTTAATTTTTTAATTAATATAACGTGGTGAGTCGATGGGGTACGGGGTTTATATGCTTTACCCCTAATTCTTTAATTTTTTTTTTTTTACTTAATCTTTTTTATCTCATAATTTATTTAACAATCAATTGCTAACTCAGTTCCTGTAAAACAAAACATTCACTCTGACAGTTTATTTTTAATATTGATGGAGGAAAAGGCATGTTGATTTATTTCATGTTTATTCTTCTTGTTTAATTTAGAATTTAATTAATATCTGAAGGGTTAACGTTTGTTTAGGACTGATCCAGAACTTCAGTAAAACCAATGTTTTTTTCGATTTTACTGAGAAAAAAAAAAGGATTTATATATTTTTAATAACTAATGATAACTTGACAATTTAAAACTCCATTCCTGGTAAATGTTACTTCAGAAAAATATATTTCTCAATTGAGATAGGGGTTCTTTCATTGAATTTCAAAATGCTTAAATACTCAATCTGAACGTAATATTTCCTACTAAGATGTCTTCAAATAAACTTAAGGTAGCAACTTATTATTATCATTTACTTATTTTTATGAAAACCTAAATATTATAATTGGGATTACGACATAAGAAAATTAAACTTGTCAGCAAATAGAATAATGATCAAGTACCAGAATAGAAACCTGTATATAAAATCAACGTTTCAGTTTCCGTGATAATTATTAAATATTTATTTTTGAAAAGTAGCATATTTTTAATAAATAAAAGTATACTTTACATTGTGCAAAAAAAAAAAAGAAATGATATATGAGTTTTCAAAAAAATTGTTACAATTTATTTATCTGAAAGCACCGGTACTGCGAAAAGATAGAATTTCACAACACATAACTGCATAATAGCAATTACAGTTGAAATTTACAGTAAAATGGCAAATAGCTCTTTGTATTTTGTCAAGCTAGACTGATGGTTTCAATTTTTTTTTCTATTTTAACTCTTATTATTCAAATAGGTTACTTTAGTCAAAGAATAAAATTATTTTTTCTATTTTATTCCATAATTAAAACGCTGCAAATTATTTCACAATGATTTATTATTTCCAAACAATTATACATCTAAAACAATTATACATCTATAATTATACATTACCTTCCTAATTACAAAGAAAAATAAATAAAAGGTGATTCCAATTATTGGTATAAACTTTTGTTTTAATCATAAGTAATATGCTAAAAAATCTAGCATTACTTCAGTAACACATTCAAAATTCAAAAACCAAAACAAAGAATCTTATAATCTCTGCAGTAGAACATACCTAAAAAAAAACTAGAGACCATATCTTGCTCCTAATTGTCCAATTTTAGGCAATTACTTAAAATTTTAAAAAACCTTATACAACATGGTGTATTATATACAAACCCATATACAAAAAAGCGTATACAATTGGAGTTATATATTAAATAAAAATACATTAAAATCGCGATAACTATACTAATAGTGCTTTGATTTCAATGAAACTTCCTTCATTTTTAGGAAATTTTAGTACCTTTGAAACATCTTATCACAATATTTACAAGAAGTGTATACTTTTTGAGTTATTCGAAATTTAATTTTACAATCCCTCGTAACTTTTTTTTCAGCTTCTTTTCGTTGAATGTTACATAGATAATTTTAAGGGCGTCAAGAAAATGAATTTAGCGAAGTTTCATTGAAGTCGCTACATTCTTTTAGGCGCTACAGTCTATAGCAACACAGGTTTTTCGGCCGCCAATTTGAAAGTAAAAGGCGGATAGTAATGTCGATGAAGGAGGATCATCCTCGTGTGAGCTCTGATTTTACATCCAAATTTGAAAAAAAACGGTCCAGTAGTTTCGGAAAAAATGCTCGGACGGCGGACGGAAAAACACATTTTTACGTTTTTCGAATTCTACTTATCCTGAAACCTAAAGCCTCAAATTTTGAGAGAGGGTTAAGTTTTTGAATTTTTTGGTCGATCACAATGGTTCATTATTGAAAATAATAAACCACAAAAAAAATAAAAAAAAAAAAATATATATATATATATAAACAAAACAGAACAGCGTTGGTTAGCCCTTCTAAAATGTTTTTAATAAACACGAATTCTAGTTGAGTTTGCAGAAAATTTAGCCCAGTTTAAGATATTTGCATTCATGTCGGAAATAAAAAATACATATATACTCAATAATATATTGAGTTATTAATATTAAAATACATATCACTACTTTTCTAATATATATATTTTCCATTATTTACGGGTCTCTCTGTATAGCAAATAAATTTTTAAAAAATCTATAGGCATGTATAAATATAATCGAATAAGATACACAAAAATAGATATTAAGCCATAAATTTTGATTTTTTTTTTTTTGTGAATGGTTTTTTCAGGTGACAGGATATATTCCGCGTGGACGAATACCTTATCAGCTGGGTGAGTACTGTTCGTAGGCAGGTGCTATCTGTTGTCAACTGGGTCAGCCCTTCACCCGGCTTTCGCTTCGTTGGTGCCATATTGATTTTGGTATTCTCAGATTTCTTATTTATTTTTTTATATTACTGTAATCTTATTCATCAACGTCAATTAAAAATAGGAACGAAAGAGATTTGTTTCAAAAGTGAATTAAAATATAATATGAATTGCTGATTATTTGAAAGTATTGTAATTGTAAGTGTGATGATACTTGTGACTGCTATCTGGATGAAGAGTTTGGAATACCTTGAGGATAATTTTTAACAGATTTTTTATTTCCTCTGAAAGATGAAATCCTTATTTCCCCGCACTTCTATCCTAGTTCACTGAATATTTAAACAAAATTGTTTTAAAAAATGCAAGTGAATAGTCTGGATGATACTCTACTCAGATATAGTTGTGGGATTAAACCACTTATCATTTCGTGGTTTTCAACCTTGCTCTGAAACTTACCTGTGCTGTTGCATTAGTAAAATTCAGTTCCTATTGTTCACTGTGTACACTACTTCAATCTCATCTATTATTGTCATTTGTCTATTTTAGAGGTCAATCTATATGCAAGTACTTTTAATTTATCATATTAAAAAATGGATGTTGAAGTTATGGTCCGTGGTATAGACCCCTTTTTATCAAATTATTAACATCCGGCTGAAACTTCGTAAATAGCTTCATCTCATCGTAAACTACAAATATTTTATTTGCGAAAATTCTCGGAATTGGGACGTTTTCATTCTGGAGATTGTATATTTAATTAGGTGCGAAAAATTCGTAAGTACCCATTTGCTTTCCATTGTAATCGTAAAATAACATGAGCATAAAGTCGAGGAAAACGGTTACCTTCAAAAATATTTACCAGTTTGGCGTGACCTACACCCCCAAATTGTCAAAATAGGCCAAACGAGTCAATATTTTTGAAGGCATCATTTTTCTAGACTTTGTGCTCAAGTTATCTTACGATTAAATCGGAAAGCAATTGGGTATTTATGAGTTTTTAGTATCTAATTAAATAGACAAAGTTTGCCGACCTCCATATTGAAAACGCCCCAATTCCGAGAATTTTCGCAAATAACATATTTGTAGGTTATGATGAGGTCAAGATATTAACGAAGTTTTAGCCAGATGTTAATAATTTGATAAAACGGAGTCTGCACCGCGGACTATTAGAGTATAATGGTATTTACAGTTTTTTTTTTTTAATTTACTTATCTTTAAGTTATTTTATTTTTATTTATTGTATATACTTTTTGATTATTATTGAGTTGTTATTTTGCTTATGTTTTAGACATTTTCTGTATATATAATGTGAATTTTGTCTTACCCATTTATTAATATTAATAATTATTGCTCAAGTGACAGAATGCTATATTATTCAATTAATCAAAAAGAAAATAAATAAAAGATGTTGAAGTATAAGTGAAGAGATAAAGTATATGCAATAAATCACAGATGATTTCAAATCTAATACCGTTTCAGAAACCTCTTAGTGTTTAAGATTTGTAGGTCCTCATAAATCATTTGTTGTTCGTACGAAACGCAAAAGTATATAGTACATTAGGTATTCTAATTTCTTTTGACATAAAATAGTAAATTTCCAGTAAATTTAATGATATAAAATATTATTTAAATATTAAGAAACAGTGGGTGCTTTTGAAATGAAATAAAATGTTTTATTAGATAAAAAAATATTTCATATCTAAATTGTATGTAATGCATTGTAAATTTTTGTTCATTTATTCTTTGTTTCATATATTTCTATAGAAAAATCAAGTAAATAATAATTTTACAATCTCGACGATGGACTTACCTTCCGTATGAGTTCTCCAACCATTCCATCCCAACCACCTTTTACATCTGAGTTTTCAGCTCCATATTGCCCGTCCTTTACAATTCTCAGCTCGTCTGTAACAAAAAATAATTTATATATTTTTTTAAACCGTCCATAATATTGGTCGAGCATTTACCCCTGATGAGTATGCACAAATAATTTAAAAAATATTTATGCTATCTACTGGGAAATGACTACTCTGTGCTCCACAAAGAGGCTCTTCTTTTTTTTTTCTTCTTTACAGATAGTTTTGCTACAAAAAATATTATAATTTTTTATTTGACGAGAACATAATTGTTTCTTGATTTTTTAATTTATTTAAAGAGTATTCAAAATTATATTCGTTCTGAGCGCCACCTGGGAAGTGGACCTCTCAACACGGTGGTTTTTAGTTATTTTCTTTAAATTGAATTATAATAATTTATGATTTATAATCACTATAGGCGATAATTTTTTTTTTTCAATCAGACGAGAAGATTATAGTTTCTATAAAATATAAAAACATATTCTTCGAACCCCGCTTTTCTAAGAAAGTATCATAAGTAAAGCATAAAGAAGCTTCTTTATTTTTTTTTATGCATTGAAAAATATCCTTCCCGGACTCTAAATGGATTATGTACGCCCAGTACCATCTCAATAAATGATAATGAATTTACTGTTACATCTTCCTATTAAGTGTTATACTTTCCATAAAAATTTCAATTCCATTGAAGTGAATTCTATTTCTCTATCAATGGCTTAATATTTAAATTATCACTAATGAGGAAGGATTAGAAAAATTTCAAATGGTGAAGTTCGCTTTTTCTTTAAGAATCACGTTGTTTGAAACCATGTGTGTATTTAAGTAGTTATTTTCATTAGTTTAGTTTGTGTATATTTACTTTTAGTATTATTATATTGCTGTTTATTTATTGTACACAGTGCGAATAAGCTATTCTTCTATCGATATTACTATTGTCATTAGATGTGAAAGATTGTAATATATTGAAATAAAGAATTTTCGGTAAAAGATAATCAAACGGTAGTTTTCCTTGGTTATTATTGAATAATTTATTTAAAGACAATAAAATAACATAGTAATAAAGAGATTTCTCTTTTACGGCCAGGATTAATGTTTTTCTATCTACCTAGTTCCTAGAAAAATTAAGCAGCATGATTAAAAATCTTACTAACCATTAAAAATTTCGAATTTAGATGAATGAAAAAAAAATATTTTCATATGAAATTAAATTTGTGATAAGCAGAAAACCATATAAAGAGGTTATGATTTTAGAATGACATGTTGCTTGGTTGATCATCAGGTTGAATTTTACTGTGAAATGCTTTGTATATCAGAGAATGAACATTGGGTGAGTTGAGTAAAAAGTATAAGTAAATATAATTTACGAACATCTATATTTATAATGGCGAAGCTATGTTCACTGGAAGATTGAGGAGAGGGCAGCTAAAAAACTGTATCCAGGAAAACCGTAAGTACTCGGGAAAGACATAAAATATCTTAAATCGGTTTGTTTTATATGGGTTCCAAGTCACGTGGGTATAGTTGGTAATGAGCTTGCGGATTCGGCAGCTAAACAGGCACTCGCGCTTCCAGACCGAGGTACTCCTATCCTGACCCCTTCAGAAATGAGTTTTCCTCTCAAAAAAGAAATGTTGGATAGTTGGCAGTCTATGTGGAACGAAAGCCTGCCTAGCAAATTAAAAGTTTTAAAAAAATCAGTTAAGCTCTGGATCACATCAAACCGCCCTAATCGTAGAGAGGAAGTCGCTGTGACCAGGTTAAGAATAGGACAAACGAACCTAACTCATGTACATCTCATCACTAAGCAGCCACCACCAAATTGTCAACATCGCAATAGCCTTCTCACAGCCAACCATATTTTCCAAGAATGCACTTATTATACTTCAAGCCTAAATTGATTATCTCTAAAACCGGATATATCAGCAGTATTAAACAACGACGAATCAAACATAGGAACCGTGATAACATTTCTTAAAATCCATAGGCTATTAAATAAAATATAAAAATAGATATAATTTGTATTTTAATGTTCTTTTTTGTATTTATTTTAATATATTTCATTTTTTATATGTTTTTGGGTATCTTTTTCATATACCACTATATCTATCTATTATTAATTTTTGATTGTTCATTTTTTTTTCTGTTTCTCCTCTAAAGAGTTTACGAACATAACTGACTCACAGGCGTTGATGACCTTGGGGTTTTACGCCTTAAAACTTAAATAAACAAACAAACTTAGAATATCTAGATAGAAGGTTGGGGTCTGGGAGAATAACACTCAAGTTGGCTATTGGAAGAATCGGGGTAGAACGGTTGAGGAGTTCCTCATGCTTTTGTTGTGCTAACAATATAATATAATGTGGGGCGGGCTGGCCGATCGAGCTTACGCGTATGCATAGCACCGCGAATTTGTCCGGCAACCAGACAATAGAAGTTATGAAAGATTTAAAAAGTACGAGTTCGCTTTCCAGTACAAAAGGGGATTTTGAATTCCTCGCCCTCACCCCCTGGCCCGGGGAAATCTTGTATAGCCTAAAAGGCAAGGTAGGGAATAACGAAAAACAAATATATATATATATATATATATATATATATATATATATATATATATATATATATATATATATATATATATATAATATATATAACAAATATATTATATGTATGTGTACATAAGTTGTACTATTTATTTATTATTAAGATTGTTTGATTTATGTTATAGAAACACTTTTAATATTTCAGTTCTATGATTAAAAAATTATTATTATTATTTTTTTCTAATAGCTTATTTATTGAAATATATTACAATCTGTCTCAGGGACATTAATAATAGTGTTCACAGATCACATTCACACTCTATGTACAGTAAATAAAATAAATTATACAGAAAAATAATATATATACAATAAACAAGAATAAAATAACCTAAAAATAAATAAATAAAAAGAACACATGCACACCTATATACAATATTTACAACTTGGCGAGAGAACTCCAAACCAGACTTGTCCCTCCAACTGTGGAGGGAAAAGTATGACTCCAGGAGTTCCCTGCACTCCTCTCTCAACCGCGTCACTAGGGCTAAACCCAGTGGAGATTGAGCAAGAGTGCTTTAGCCACATACACTCATGTCGTGAGTGGAGAATCTGGCCATTGCCAGAACTCCAATATTTACAAACTATAAAAGATCGCGGGGCCACTGCCGTTTTAACCTCCTTGGAGGATTATATGGATGGGTGGTGCTGGATAGAGATTTTGCAAAGGGATTTGGATGATGGGTAAGGTTCTGGTGGAATTTGGAGAATTTTGCTGGGATAAGGTCTAGGACAAATGGGATATTAAGGTCATGGTGTAGGGTTTTGTTGGTTACATAGAAAGGAGCATTGGCTATTGTTCGAAGGACTTTTGATTGGAAGGATTGGATGCGTTTGATGTTAGTAAATTTTGCTGTTCCCCACAGTTCAAGTCCGTAAGTCCAGATAGGTTTCAGTATTGTCTTGTAGATCAGTAACTTGTTTTCAATGGAAAGTTTTGATTTTCTGTTTAGTAGCCGGTATAGTTGTCCGTATCGTCGGTTTAGTTCCTGTCTTTTAAGTCTAGTATGAGGGTTCCACGTTAGTCGTCTGTCTAAGAGAAAGCCAAGGTACCGGACTGTGTCCGAGAAAGGAAGCTGAATGGAATTAAAGTGTACTGGTGGACAGGAACTGCGTCGGAGCGTGAAGGTGATGTGTTGGCATTTGGATTCGTTTACTTTAATTCGCCATTTATTACACCAGTGTTCAATCAGGGAGAGATGTCTTTGAAGGTTTAAGGATGCTATATCAGGATCTGAGTCGGATGATAGAATGGCGGTGTCATCAGCAAAAGTCGCCAGTATTATCAAATATATTTATTAAATATTATTAAAGATTTATTACATAAAATAATTGAAATTGGTGTATTTGACTTGAACTTTTATATAATTATCACTAAAGTTTTTATTTATTTGCTAAAGTAAACATATTTTAATTACAACCAATAAAATATGTAATTTATGTTGGAAAATTTTTGATGAAATATAGTTATATAGGTTTTTTTACAACCATGATTTGTTGTGGTCGCTGATTATCACATGACCTTTACTATAAAAAAAATAAAAATAAACTACATATACGGTTACAGAAACAAACGAACTATACGATAACAAATCTTTATAGGCGAAATGTCCCTTATCATAATGAGTAGAGAGATGCATCTGAAAGATTTATTGATGACATAAAGTCAGATAGCAGGTATCAGACAAAAGTGGGAGCCTATCAAGAGCTATGATGACAAGGAGGGGGAAGGGGGAGGGGCGATAGAGGGGAAAGGGAGAAAAGATAAGACTTTATTGCCGACCGGTAAGGACACGCTTTGAAAGGAATCATTAAAGGACTATCTATTCGGGTCCTCTCCCCTCCCCACACTAAAACCGTTTTATTACCCCCGAGGCTAACAATAAACTCGATATGTAATAAAACTTATTAACAGCCCTACCGATTTTTTCCTCTCCTTTCCTTTTTTATTTAGTTCAGTTCAGTTCAAGGGTTGGGAGTTCCATATTTTATTGATGGGGGGAACTCCTTTATCGCTAACAGCCTGAAGGAGAATCGTGAGGATTTCAAGATAACTTTTACGACTGCTATAAATTCGATAATAGACGCTACCTTTTATAGCGACCAGTAGGTGAGAATTTATAATCCATTTGTTAACATTTATTGAATAGTCATGCTAAATTGTAAAAAAAAAAAAAAAGAAAGAAAGTGGTTTACAAAAAAGAGATGGCAATATCAGGTTTTAAGAATTATTAGTTGGTCCGTGCGAATAATACATAGAACATATATATGCATATTTCCAGTACTCTTTTGGCTACATTGGACAAACTATCTTGTTTTATCTGTTTAGTTTCAAGGACATAATGATGTACTAAGAATTTGAAAAGCTGACGAAACTGCAAAAGCGGCTTTGTTGATCCTACCATCTGTATGTCAAAAATATCGGAAAGTAATGTTAAAGTGTTGCGTAATAAATTAATGAAAACAAAGACTATGCCAGAAGTTTGTGAAACACAATAAACTAGAAGAGAAATGTGGTAGAACAGGAAAAGAATAACCGGATGGCAAGGATCAGAGAAGATAAAAGATTCAGGTGACACAAATATAGTATATTTAAATATTTCTTACAAATATTGTATATATCATAATATACGGGTTCGTAATCATTTCAAGCGTTTTCTCGACTAAATTGTAATAATTAATGCTAATAACTACAAAAGACCATTAAAAATACCTATATATAAATCAGTAAAAGTATGATATAAAAATGCATATCATGGTTTATTTTTGTTGCATTTTTTGAAATATCCATTTATCTATCCTGTGGCAACTTATTAATTTATTGCATTAATTAATATATTTATGGAAATATTATAAAATACTCATGGATTCAGGTAAATGTATGCAACAATATTGTCCTTATTTTGTTCAAAATTTTGCATTTTCCAATTTTAATATTCAGTGACATATACAATTTATTTGATGAACATTTTATCATTTTGTAAGTTCTTTGTAATTTAAACTTTCCCAACACTCATTATCAACGGGTTATAGGACAATTAAACATGCGCAAGTTCCTAAACTGAGCTCTGAGACCATCGATTTCATCGAATCCTTGTTTATACTGGGCTATAGTATAAAACCGATAAACCCAACTCCCAACCTTCTAACGCACAAATATTGTTTTTGAGGGGGAAATACTACAAAGTGGTATGAAATCATTGTTGCAACAAATTCCTGAAAAAGATAGAAAAGCATATCGAGGGCCACAATAAGCCTGTAAGTACAATTTTATTAGACAGTGTGGTTTAGATATTCTTGTAAATTTCGACCTCACAAATATACAAAAGGACAAACAAAGTTTATTTAAAACTTTACACCTTTCTCATAAGTATGAAAAATTATATAAAATTAAAGGGGAAATGTTACCTTAAAATAAGGAATTAAAGATTTATTTCGTGTTATAAATAATTTTAGTTTTTATAGTATGTCTGTCGATATGTTATAAAAATTATCACTAATATTGCTGTCAGACACTATTCCTTTCACTTATTGGTGTTGCTGAGTTCTGTCTGTAGTTTTGTCTTCTGGGTACGGTGATTTTCGACATTCTAACTGTTTCTAATTTCTCTGTGATTTGCATGTCATTACCACGATAATGTAACGAATGTAAAAAAAAAAATGTAGATATGGAATCAATTACTGCTATTAGTTTAATACAAATATTTTTCCTATGAAAAATATTATGAACATATGAGCATATGGAATAAGGCTGTGGAATTAAAAAAAAAATTGCCATGGGGAAGATAAAAATAAAATATAGATCTGGTATACTGAAAATTACCAATATTAAAATCTGTTATTTATTGGAGATTAAAATATGTGCAATTCGAATGCTAAAGGTTTTCACAAAATATCCACATGCAATATAGTAAAGAATTCCCATCCTTCAAAATAATAACATATATCTATAAAAATAATTACATAAAAGTCTGACTCGAACTGAAATAAAACCAAACCGAAGTATATATATAAACCTATAGGTAGTAATATTTTCTCACTTCCAATATGATTATAGTTTATTAATATATTGTTTACAGTATTTCAACTCCTGGATCCATTTTGAAGAGATCGGTTTCTTACTTCACGAAGACCGCGTCGTATTTCTGATTATTTATTTACTGAAAAATTAATTTTTTTTAACTACTTTAAATATTGCAAAATACTCCACTAAATTCTGAGGCACTAATAACTTTGAATTATTGTTTAAATAATTTTGTTTTCTACTATATTTTTGTAGTTTGCCTGTATAATGTTTTTTTTTTTTAATTAGAAATTTAATGTAGAACATTGTCAATTTTTCTTCTTGGTATTTTTGAAGTTTGTGATTTCTTTATTATTTGTATACATATTTCCCCTTTATTTAGTTAGAACTACACTACTTTTTCAACTAAAAATACTCACATTTTAAAAGCGAAATTTCGGCTATAAGAGTGTTTATCAGGTTTCCTTTAAAAATATTGTGAATTTATCAGATTTTCATTGAACGGTCAATGATAACAAGTGGTAAATTACAAAAAGCTGCTGTATAATATGATGAGATTGGTATGAGGAACACATCAGTGATTAAATACTATTTAAATATCAGATAATAGATTCACGAAATCAAACGACACACTTCAAAACTGTTTAGATCCATGGTAAATATGATCAACGAAAAAGTAATAAAAACTTAATAACAAACTGAGCGTAAGTAGGATTAAAGTGCCAGGTAAACTCGGTCCCGTCCTCTATCCCTCAATTTTTTTTTTTTATCTTCGCCCTAAGATCTGCATTTTACTTTCCTCACCGGAACAAAGTATGTCAACAAAGACTTCAAAGAGGATGAATATATTGCTCTCCCTCGAGGGTCGAGGAACTTACACAGAGAAACGTCGATTTAATCAGATCTGTTTCAGAGAATTTATTTCGCCTCCTTTTCCTAATCTTGTGCAAGAAAACACCTTCTTTCATGGCAGTACAGACGAAATAGCCAAAGTAAATTTGATACTTCCATATTTTTGAGTTTTCCATTATTAATAGAAATTTTCCTGACAAAATGTAAACTTTTACGAAGATTTCAAATTTCTATTAAATCTACAATATCGAATAAATCAATTTACACGAATTGTTTCTTTTAAATCTAAATATTTAAGAGTGGTCGTTAAACTAGCAATATATATATATATATATATATATATATATATATATATATATTTCTTTTTTTTTTTTTTTAAGAACATTTGATTATTAAAAACTTTCTGTTTCGTGATTTAATCGTTTATGCGAAGCAATTATGAGGTAGATAGTCGAATGCAGTAAAAAAACGCTGCAAATGATTTCACAATGGTTTATTATCTCCAAACAATTATACACCTAAAGTAACATGACCTTCAGAGTTACAAAGAAAAAAAAAAGTGATTCCAATTATTGGACTAAACTGTTTTTCTTTAATCATTAGAAATATGCTAAAAAAAAAGCATTATTTCAGTAACACATTTAAAATTTAAAAACCAAAAAAAGGATATAACAATTGGAGTAGAACACATAAAAACAAACCAGAGACCATATCTTTGCTCCTAATTGTCCGATTTTAACGATTTTTTTTTTTGTTTTCTAGGAAATTTCATATGCTTTTAAAAAACCATATTCGGAATTTAATTTTAACATCCCTCGTAACTTTTTTTCCAGCTTCTTTTCGTTGAAGTATGTTATATAGATAAATTTAAAGGGCGTCGAGAAAATGATTTTAGCGAAGTTTCATTGAAATCTGTACATTCGTTTAGGCGCTATAGTCTATAGCAACGCAGGTTTTTCGGCCGCCATTTTGAAAGTTAAAGGCGGAGAGTAATGTCGATGAAGGAGGATCATCCTCAGGTGACCTCTGATTTTATATCAAAATTTGAAAAAAAAATCGGTCCAATAGTTTCGGAGAAAATGTACGGACGGCGGACAGACAAAAAAAAATTTATTCGTTTTTAGAATTCGATGCATCTTGAAACGTGAAACCTCAAATTTTGAGAGGGGGTTATGTTTTTGAATTTTATGGTCGATCACAATGTTTCATTATTGAAAATAATAAACCGAAATGAGGTAAACATATTTTTTTTCCATATCAGCGATAGTTGAGGACGGATATCTTGGAAACTAAATTGAGTTAACGATAAAATATATGTAATCAAACATATTGAAAATTTTATCAGCTGTACGTTTGAAAGAACATTTTTGTCGATGCAATGTATAGGTTTCCTGATATATACGAAAACCCGAAAAAGGTGACCTTATATGCGCTCCTCACACATTTGGCTCACCACCTAGGAGTGGGAACTTACAGTATATTTACCTCCTTACTAGTCTAAACAATGCCCCTAAATCAAAAATTCTGTTCCCGCCATTTCCTTCTATAATCATTCATTTACTGGACTAGCAGGCCTTCTTAGACAATCTAGCTGGTTATATTGTTAGAGTTAAAATTAAATAAATTTAAAACCTCTTTGTTATAATTTTTTTCAAATTAGTTTGGTTCATGGTTTAAGCCAATTAGCAAACAATATTTTTGCAATGGCAAAGAAAAGTAAAATAGAACCAAACATACAATTTTTAAAAATCTATATCGTTCTTACAGTATGAGGAAACATAATGCTATATATATTTTTTTTTTTTTTTTTTCTGTCCGCACCAGTCATTTATCTTACATAGATACGAAGTTAAATTTTCCATATAAACCATTTATATAACATTTTACATTTTAGTTGCGAAACATAAGAGTAACAGCAGAAACCAACCTATTTTTTTAGATCATCAAAAAGTAATTAATAATAAAAATCAGAAATGTGATATTGTTTATGAATATGTAGAAATTAAACTCAGCCTTCGAGATTTCCTGAATTCTAATCAGATCTTTCAAAAATTCAAGATAACAGCAATACAGCGGAAGTAATTAGTTATTGGTAAATATTATGTTGTTATAAAAAACTGTTATATCTGTTCGGTATTCTTTTAAATTTTTGTTTTTTTTGTTACCGAAGAACAGAAATAATATATGTTGTCGATTAATCTTTTAAATGCTTAGAAAAAAACTGTTGATAATTTAAAGTGGCATTTTTCTTACTAAGTAAAAATAATTATTAACTACAGAATTAATAATTTCATTTACATTGGCTTTCCCGCTAAATTGGAGACACTGTGTGACATCGACTTTTTGTGTGTATTTTTGTCATGATTTTGATATTGCGTTACATGTATTATAGAACAATTTGCATTTGATTAATGTGAGTGTTTTTGTGGACAGAAAATAATATATTTTTGTTATTACAGCAGAATCAATGCATATTTAATTCAATTTTAAAAGTAAATTTTAAGAAAATATTTGTTTTATTATATTTTATAGATTTATTTTTACTCTTTGACTCTAAAAATGTTATATCATATATATATCAATGATGAAAAAGGGGAATTTTCAAATGCATTTAAATTTGTATTTTTAATATTTGGTCTCTATATGTAGGACTGTATTATGAAATGAAATACACGAAAGGAATAAAAGTTATTCAACCATCCTTGATAAAGTAACTTAAGCAGGTTAGATATTTTTTACTAGATCTTATATTTTATTACTAGATATTAAAGATACTATATTTTATTAGATATATATAAAAAAAATAGCCTGTATAGCGGTTTTAAAACTTGTTAATGATATTATGAATAGGGTTGGAAGTGAAGGGTTCGATACACCCTTCCCACTAACGAAGGCCCATTATTATCCTGCTCCATTAAGCTCTGTCATATCCTGTTTCCATAAGATAATTTATGTTTCTTCCCGCCTCACCCGCTGCGGTGCTTTCATAACCCTGATGGTAACATACTCATCCTCCTTCATAACCGTATGCGATCTCCCAAGTCTATTCAGGATCAAATGGATGGGCAGCTCGGCTATTGATTGGGCTTAGAACATGTATCAGGTCATCTTTTACCGTTTACACATAATGGACATAGCTTGATAAATGTTAATTTACATTTAACCACATTGAGTTGTAAATAATGACATTTCATTGCTAATTCAGGTAGGCAACTGTTTATTAGAAAAATAAGGCAGCTTTCATTTACAATATTACTTTCAGTGAAATTGATTGTAAATATATTAATAAACATTATGTTCATTACTTTAACTATGTTTATAAACCAAAGATAATTAATATAAAGTGTGAAAATTCTGTGCACTATATATTTTGGATTTGTAAAATTGGAAAAATAATGTCTTCATTTTTTTTTTCATGAATTTATTTCAATTCACACAGCAGTAACTTCGATACATAACATTATAATAATTAATATTTTATAATTTCAATTGGCATGACTAGCCATTCTATTATTTTATGGATTGTCCATTCAGGTGTACACGGTTTTGAATGAATTTAGCTGATAATCATTTAGCTGTATATGGAGCTATCATAGTCATAGAATATGGAGCCTTCAGAAACGTCTTTCAGGTCCCTTATGCCATCTTTGAGATATCTTCTTGACTACCTCCATGTTTTCTCAGCGATATAGTTCTTCCTTCTTTACTAGACACTCCTTCCGCGCATCTCTCCATCTCTTCACCGGGCAAACATCTCTAAGGAGCACTTCTCTTACGTACTCTCAGTTATATCCAAATATATTTCTATCCAATTTCTTTCTCGGTATATCTACTACCCTTTCGTTTATAGAACTTCAAGGCGTTTTTTGATCTTCTAAACGTTATGACTATAAAATTGTTTTTGAGAATCGGTTCCAAGCAGCATAAACTTTAATTTTTTCTTAAATGTTTAGCTTTCAAGTTATATGCTATAAATTTATTTTACTAATACCCTTTCCTGTAGTTAATAATAAAATGTTTTCATAATATATTTTTGAAATGAAAATAATTTTTGTGCAGTTTCAAATAACTATTTTTGGTATGTCGAGCTAAAATTATAGTTTAAAAGTGTCCATGGAAATTCCAATTTGTTTTCATGAAAATATTAAACAGTTCGACAATAAATTCGACAAAAAAATGTGAACTAGATGAATAATTAATATCAGTGGTTATAAAATCACCAAATATTGCAAGAAAAACAATATTTATACCCTAAGGGCCTAAGTAAAATCCCCTCTTCTTTTTTTCTTAGAAGTAACCAAAGCTAGTATATATTAAAGAGGCCTAAGAGAGAGGATATTGAAGAAGACCTGAGAAAGTAAATGAAGGAAAATTATAAAGAGAAAGAGGAGACAGTTAAAATCTTGGGTGAGGTATAGGGAGAATGATGGCGGGTCGGGAGACATTTAATAAAGGCTGGTCCCCGAGAACAAAGGTAAATTGGGACGTTGGAGGTTAATATAGCCCCTGGATCCGGCTCGATAAATAATGTCTTCTCTTAGCTTCTGCCTCCTGCTTCCTCTCCTCTCTCAGCTACGAAACTATTGAAAAATGGGGACGCTGTTTAGGGGACCCTTCCTCGTCAAAGTGGGGAATACCAACCAGGATTGAATAGGCTAGCGCTGAATTCCCTTCAATCCCCCCCACTAAAAAAAAAAAAAAAAAAAAAAAAAAAAAAGATCAACTAACAAATGAAGGTGCTTGCGTATTACCAGGATGAGGAAAAAATGGTGACTGATTTTCCTATACATCTAAATTTAAAAAATTAAATAATTAGTAATTAATACGTGTTTGTATTAAATTATGTTTACTTCAATATCTATCTCCCCGATGAATTTAATTAATTCTCTTCGGAATAATAATTATCGATGAAAATGTTCTAATATTGGATTTCATCGGCAGTTTGTCAGTAAACATGTCAGAAAAATAATATATATTTCTTCAAATTAAAAATAATACGCTAAAAATAAATAATAAGTTAATCATTGATTTTTATAATATATTTTATGAACTTTTTAAAGAAAAGAAATTAATTTAGAATTATTGATATATTTTATAAGTAACATATTAATAGCAGAGAGATAAAAATCCTCTAATGCTTCAGTCAATGAGGGATTTATTAGTGCATAAGTGAACGGTTGTTCACGGAACTGATTTGGCCACGAGCAGGAATGAAAGCTGAATTTTCCCCAAATTAAGGATTTCTAATTTATTTATAATGAATTGGTATGGCCTAAAGAGATCGAGAAAAATGATGTAACAGAATAAATAATAATCGACTTCAACTGGACTCGGATCTGGAACCAGAATAAAAGGATCTCAGTGGCTTACTTAAGGAAGTACACTATTACATCATTAGAAAACCTGATAATGTTGTTTTTAATGGAAAATTATTTTGATTACATTGGAAGTAGGATAGCTGAGATAGTAAGACACTGATTTCATAGGATCAAAGTCCCTGAACCGATCTGATCGCCGATCGCCGTTAAGGGTATACGGGGTTTTCCCGGGTCAGGGGGTGTGGGCGGAGATTTAAAAGACCCCTTGACACCTGGACGTGAACTCATGACTATTTTTTTTATCGTTTATGATATATCAGGTTGCTGGGCAACGGTGGTGCTGTGCACAACGCGTCAGCCCATTCCGCCACCCCGCCCAGTACTAACCCAAGACCCACTCAGCCTCGGTAAAGTTATTCTAAATGGATTACTTAAAGGGAAAACCTGACGGCGGAGTTTGACCTCGGTCCGATCACCTCCCTATAAAACTATTGGTCCTGTAACAATACTTTTTTACAAAGCACTGAAATCAAGACCCTTCATGGTACAGCTTTTGCTTCCTTACTACTATTTACTCACTAGGGAAGCATTGTATTCGTGATGTTAGATGTTAAAAAAAAAAATTGTGCTCAAAACGAAAATTTCCACTAGCGTTTAACGTATTAGACATCAAGGATCAAATTTGTTTCGGTGTTTGTTTGTCTGTAGTCAAATTGATGTAACTGGCATATCACCTAATACCGTTCATCTGATTTTCACGAAATGTTTTTTATAGGATTTTGCGGAATAGTACCTAGATGGTCCCATATCATTTTTATTAAATTCCGTCTAACATCTCCGCTTGCGCACGCGGAAAGTGTTTTCATAGATATTCCAATATTTCAGAAACGGTTTGATTTGGCTCAAAGTTAAAAGAAAGATGAATTTTCGTAAAACTTTATCTTATACATAAGCAAAGGCGTTCTCTGATACATATCTCTGAAACCGCTAGTTCGATTTGGCTAAGATTTGGAGAGAAGTTAGGGATTGGTCAACAGATAATTCAGTAAGTATCTTTATATCAAATTCTATTCACTACTCTAAAAAAAAATTGATCCGCTATCGGATTAGTAACCGTATTGTTTGATACGCCAGTAGTTTGAAAACGGCTCCTTTAATTTGATCCAGACTAGGAAATTTGGAGAATAGTTCAGAGATTATGTAGTACCAATTTCATTATTTGAATTTAATAATTAAAGTTTTACAAATAACTGTTAACAATATAATCGCTGTGAAATGTGGAAGACACTGACCATATTAAATAGGGGCTAGGTAAATACAATATTTTTATGGGGATATAGCATTTTAGGTTTTATTCCAAAAGTTAATTTATACTGTATTGTTTGATCGATTCCAAACGTTACTAGCACGACACTTTCACTTAGATTTCATGTAATTTTCAGTAAATTTTATGTTATCTAGTTGATAAGAAAAAGAAGTCTTATTTCTGATTTTGTTTGTTTCTATTGAAAATCAACGATCTCGTCGTGGTCTTAACTTCCTCCTTAATAATCTAAGTTGTGTGAACTTCAATCATGTTTTTATATTTCAGCTTAAATTAGTTTTGTTCTGACAGAAGAAAAATATTAGTCTCGTTCACTCAGAACCAACAAAAAATTGTATTCTTCCATCCATTTTACTAGTGATAACATACCTATAAGTATACATCGCTACTGTTAGTGTAAAAAGTCCTATGTAATAATTTTCCATTTTTATTCTAATGGTGCTAAAGGTGACATTCCTGGTACTATGAAAATAGTGGAGGAAAATAAAATATGAAATTACGCTAATTAATCATAAAGAAATAATTAGTTTTTATGCTCTGCTATAAAACAATAAATTTTTACATACGGCTTTTTGCACTAACAGTAGCTATTTGTATCTTCAGTATGTACTTGGATTTTTTTTTTCTAATCACGAATTATCAAATACACAATTTGCAAATGTAGAATTCTTCTGAATTTTAGTATTCGTTGAGGAACTAAACAACAAACCCAAAAATATTAAGGAATTGCCGTATTTTTGAAAATTGCTTCTCCCTGAGATTTTATTCTCCTACGAAAAATTATAGACTTTGAAATGTAGATATTGTTCAGCCAATAAAAACAGCGAGGAAGCTATACTGGCCTTGCTTGGCAGGTTTTTAATTTGCATTATATTCATTTGTTCACCGACTTTTGTCAAATAAACACTATTCAAAGCCTGCAACTTAGGCCACTCACTAGTGTTGCCCAAATGCGAGACCGAGACGAGTCTTGGTCTTGCAAATTCAGTCTTGGTTATGGTTTTGAACTCTCGCAACAGTCTTGCAGTTACTTATTAGCTTATTACTATATAGATATTACCGTAATTTTTTAGATAAGAGAAACCTAACTAAGCCCAAATGAAAAATTAGAGAAGTTAAATTTTCAAAAGTATATTGGTTATATCAATTATTTACATATAGTAACTAAGATTGTCAAGTATTAGTACCTATTTTGCCTTAATTTTTATTTTAAAAATCGATTTTTTTACCAGTTCTGGTCTTGGTCTTGCAACAGTTAGCAGGCCTTGGTTTTGGCCTTGCAAAGTACAAGACCAAGACCAATTTTGGGCAACACTATCACTCACTAAAACAGTATATTACTTTACCTGTTGTCTCATTTCTCATCAAAATTCTCCATCAAGAACGTACATAGATGTCACAAAATTTTCCATTTTTTCTATAACCAGCAAAGTGATTAATAAAATATGAGACATGTGATTTAACTTTCGTTAGAATAAATATTTTTAACTCACGATAGTTCAGTAACATAACTGTCACATAAAGTAATTGTAAATAGAGAAGGGTGGTTTTGAAATTCTACGCTACATATGGTTTCATATTATCAAATATTGATTGCGTTACTATATATAGTAAATAGTCAATGCTATGTAATGATGAATGACACAGACGGAGGGGGGGGGACCTAGAGCTGTTCTTAATTGAAGCGGTCGATCGTTAAGAGGCGAGTCAGTCTTGTAAACCAAGTGGAAACTGGTTCCTTGCCCGAATTTTTCACATGACTTCCCGCCCCTTGAGTGTTCCTTATCGACAAGCAAAAACCCCTTCCCATTTCTGTATTAGGGCAACATTTAGCTTTCACCGCCAGGCCCCTCATATATATATATGTGTGTGTGTGTGAGTGTGTGTGTGTGTGTGTGTGTGTGTGTGTGTGTGTGTGTATGTATGTAATGTTAAAATATTATTACTTTACCTAGGATGAGCT
Organism: Nezara viridula; assembly: GCA_928085145.1. Classification (NCBI taxonomy): domain Eukaryota; kingdom Metazoa; phylum Arthropoda; class Insecta; order Hemiptera; family Pentatomidae; genus Nezara; species Nezara viridula. The sequence continues at coordinate 44,041,969 of OV725077.1, read as the reverse complement.
ATTTATAGAATTTGACTTTTGAAATTGGATATAAACATTTTAATAGGTAATTAATAAAGTATAACTAGTTGCGCCGTGCGAATAATTCGCAGACAACTTTGTTTAGTGAAAAAATAGGAAAACAATACGGAAATAAGTAGTTCCTATTTATTATGTAAGGAAGGAATTAATATTACTTCGTTGGTCGGTCATTCCATTTAATATAATAGACAAAAATATTTGTACAAATTATTTTGCTGAGACCTATTTTTAAAAGCTGACTGGGAAGATAATACAAGTAATAAAGAAAAAATAATGCCCCGATTATGGGATTTTCTGAATTATTAAAAAAAATAAAATGTAATGACAACCAAATATCTTTAAGAAATAATAAAGTTAATATATGAGCAAGGAAAAAAAGTGTAGTAGAGTACTCTACTCCTAAATGCAATATCTTTAAACAGAAAGACATTATTATGTATATCAAAACTAATGGACTGTATCCTTGTTAATAATTGTCCGATTTTTACGATTTTTTTTATTTTGTAGGTAATCTAGTAATCTTTCTAATTATCATCGGTACAATCAAGAAAAAAATGCATACTTTTGAGTTATTCGCAAATACACTTTCTTTTCCTTCATAACTATTTTTCCAGAAGTTTCGGGGTGATAGCACTATTTTTCCCATGTGAAGGGGAAGAATATCTTCAAATTGAGTGGTCAATCATTGGATTTGATGAAGAATTGACAAAGTTATGGAGTTCCGACAAAAAACAAAACACCTTTTAGAAATAATATATAGGATTTATAATGAAACAAACATGCTAATTTATTTTACAATTTTAACTGTTAACCCCGAAACTGTTATTCTACAACCATACGAATATAAGCGTCTAAAGAAACACATGACTATGCGGTGAGGCGGCCTATAATATTCTAAGCAAATATTGAACCAATCAGATACAATTGAGTCTGAGATTAAACTACGTTTGATATAGGATCAAGTACTCTTTATTGAACTTTGTAGGATTAAGATGGAATTATTATCTTAGATTTGATTAAAAATTATAATTTTGAGAACGAACATTTTTCGTAGTACTTAAAATTTAAGTCTTAAAGTAAGATATGATTTCTATACAATGTGGCAACATTTAAATATATGACTGTCACAGAGTTGATTGTGGTTTGATCGGGATAGAAATAATCTAGAATAGTAGGTATATATTTATTTTATTGATTATAGACGTGAGTATCTTTTTTCAATTATCCTATACATCGCTATTTCCAACATATCGGGAAGAGGGGACCTGTTGTAGAGGTCCTGCAAACCTATTCTGACCGGAGTAGGAAGATCTAAATTCATGCCGTGGATCCGCCAAGAAATAAATTTCAACCTCCTCAGGCGGGATTCGAACCGTCGCTAGACTTGACAATGTTGAAGTTTACGCTTGGCCATCAGGAGCTTATAGACGAACGTCAGTGAATTATAATGAACTTGTCGGAGGTCCAAGGAAACTTGGAACTTGACGAAACAAGCTCATTTGTCCAATCTCCCAAACCAGTTTACACTACTTAGGCATCAACCTGGGTAAGAATAAACTAGAAGTAAGGTTTTTTTCATGAGAATCGGTTCAAGACTAGATTAGGATTAACCGGTTTTGTCACATAACAACCGTTTAAGAAGCTATTGGCTCAGGGATATCTCTTGATGGACTTGACTAAGTAATGAGGATTTGAATAAGCATTTCAGTACTTGTGGAAGACTGCCCAAAATCTGGATTTGCAGTCTATTTTTATTTTAAAGAATTTAAAGTAGCTTTGAAAAGAAGGACAAAAAACCATCCATATTATTCTTCTTTTTTTTACGTTTTGAAAAAGATTGCCGATATTTAAGAAAAAATATTTATTATTTATTTTTATTTATCTAAAATCATTTTATTATTCCAAACAACTGGCAAAATTTTGAATAATAAACTTTACTGCCCTTTTTTTTCCTTTTTACCACATGTTATTTAAAATAATACTGTGCCCTATTTCTATTGCTGCTATACTGTCAAATTCCCTACGTCTTCAGTTGAGATGATAATAACTAGAAAAGTTGGACACATGAATTGTACGAATAATTGTCTTGGCTTTTTTCCCCACAGAAGTTGAAGAGGTCGTTTATATGAATATTAAGAGTTAACTACAATGGCTACGGAATTTGAAGGAGGGAGTGGTATTTGTTCCATGTTCATTCACGACAAGATGTTTGAACGTTGAAGTTTGACAAGAAGTGCGATAATTGCGATTAACCAAAAGAGAAATATTCATATTGCATTGGAAAAGGGAAATACTGAGGTTTAAAAAAAGGAGAACCAATATTGAAAACGTTGTTGAAGGAGTGTAGATTCTGGAACTAAATGACATGTACTGTGATAGATCGACGTTACGAATCGGAAGAGTAATAAATCAATAAAATAAAAGAGCGTTTTAAATAAATTTCTGGTTTAAACCCCGGTTCAGTTGAACTTGGTTCAGGAGAAGAAAGTCTTCAAGACTTACCATTTGAATTGCCTTGATAGCAGTAATGGAATTTTGATTTACACAAGGGAGTGCTTTAAGTCTTAAGCATACTAGATCTCTCATGTTTGAAATTTAGGCTTTGAGTGTAGAACATACTAACTATTCTCCTATTAGCAGGAAAAAAGAAAACTTCACTCTTACATTGTGTATATTCATAATTTTTACTGATAGTAGCATATAAGCATTACAAAATCATAGATGACAGTTTATCTTTATATTAGACTAAAAGACACATCTGCTATTGAAATTTATTCTAAAGAAATAAAAGGATAGTTAGGAATTTTAAGTAAAACATATAAATAATCAGGAGAATGATAAAAATGCCTAATATAGTATAAACAGACCCGAGGAAGTGGAATCAATAAATCACCAACTGAACCAGCCATTTAGGAGAAGGATATAAACAAGGAATATATAAATAATATAATGCCATTTAAAGAAGTAGACAAGTGAATAAAATAAAACGAACACAATAGGACAAAAAATAAAAAAAAATCTTAGAAAAGTATCGTATTGAGATAGGAAAGAGTGAAGTAGAAGTGAAGAAGAAGTATAGAGTAAAGTGAGATACTTTCTAGTTCTAGTTTAACTGAAGAAAGATCCTTGGTAAATACTATATTCAAACAATGTTCATCTAGTTATTCTGATTTTGTTTTTATAAATTCAGTAAGTTAGGAAATCTGCTCCAAACCTCTAATATCTGAATGTTTATTTTAAAAAATAAGAAACTATTGGAAATTTAACCCTAATGAAACATGTGAGGTATTTAATCCTTTAACAGAAATGCAATTAATTAAGGTTTAGCTGCCTAGACCGAAATATTTTATTTTAACTGTTCTTTCTGCTGCTAAACAAAGCATTTAATCCGAACAGAGGGGAGCCGTAATTATTTTGTGCGGAAATCGGTTAATTCTATATAGTCTTTTGTAATGCTTCGTTGAATTTAATATAATTTTTTAAATCATTGATGCAGAAATTAAATAATTGGTGTGCGCAACACAATTTTCACTTACCGGTCAACTTTGAATAGAAATTATTTTCTGGCCATGTTGGGCTATTGTAGAATTTTTGATAAGTTTAAATTTCATTTAATGTCCTTGAAAACAAGTGGTTTCTGTTAAATAATGTTATATTTCAAAAATTATTATTTATAATTTTTCGCCACCCTCCGTCAATTTCTACGACTTTCTATATTAGATATTATTTATTTTTCTAAAATTCTCCGCTTCGAACGATTTGTTATACGTATACCTTCTGACTTGTTTTTTTTTTTGGAAATTCATTTTCAATCTAAATAAACATTTTTATTTTTTGTCTTCATTTTTTAATTATCAAATTCTTTCAAAAGTTAAATTAAGCATTTTTTCCGTAACTCTTGATAATGAGAGATAGTTAATTATTTAAAATAAACTATATTAAAGGTATTTTTGAGGACGACATGTTGGATATTTATGCATTCAAGCACTGTAAAGTTACATCAATTGGGGTAAGACCTCAACGATGTTTTATTTGTCTATAAAAAAATATATTTATACATGAAATAATGACATGACAGGCATGGTGAAGGAAAGTACTCAGCAGTACCTCTTCCCTGACTTGTTCTAATTACTTAGGTTGTTTCAGAAAAGAGATCAACGATGGTAAATACTAATTAATTATACAATGATACACCGAGTTTAATCAAAATCGTTAGAGCCGCTTTTGAGAAAATTGTAAAAATTTGTTTAAGTGATGAAATCAAGTGGCACTTCCGGTTAGTCGACTTTGACGAAAAAGTTGTTGTCACATCCAAGGCTTCTTGAATACGTAAAGCACCAGTTTTGTACGACTTTTCGTTTTTAAGCTAGACTGATCACATACATAAACACACACATTATTATTTTAATTGTACACAAATACCATTTTGCGGGACTTGGTTATTTGGAAACGTGTATTTTCGTTGAAAATAAAGATTCAAAACTTTTCACGATCCCAATACTGTCTCTTACATATATAAATAAGTGAAAGTAAAACACAGCTCCAAATGTAGTTTCTCAAGAAAATCGGATCTTAACAAGAACCATAAAAATCTTTCTAAGACAAACAAATAAATCTCTTTCGAATAATGATTTGTTTTCCTGATGTTATTTTATTAGCTATTCGTCCCAGGTTGGGTTCAGAATATTCAGTAATTTCTTTTTTCAAAACTTCTTTTGCAAATATTCTTTTTTTTTTTTTATTTTAAATATTTTCCTGGATCCCTTTATTCCTGATTACTGCTTGTTATTTGTTGTACAGCTGATAAAGTTATATCAGTAACAGTTATATTATTTGACGATATAACTCAGCATCTTTTACATGGTTTCTTTGAGTTTTGGATATTTCATGCATTGACAACATTTAAATCACAAATATTGGCTAAGTAAATTCAACTAGTATGTTTTTTTTTTCTATCTTGTTAATTCCATTTTCACCCAGAAACCACTAGCACATCAATTTCAAGAAATATATTTTTAAACAGCACCCCAAGTGCATCTAAATTCAGATTTTCGATTTTTCACTACAATAAATATTTTTTCACCATTCTTGGTTTTTGGTTCTTATACTACAAACCATATAGTAAAACTATCTCGAAGAGCAGTGTGCAGTTTTCACAAACATTTACATGAAAGTATGGTACTAGTGTTTCCCAACATCGGTTTTGGTCTTGCACTTTGCAAGACCATGACCAAGGCCGAATAATTGTTGCAAGACCAAAACCAGAACTAGTAAAAAAAGTCGATTTTTTAAAATAAAAATTGGGGCGAAATAGTTACTAATACTTGACAATCTTAGTTACAATATGTTAATAATTGGTATAAATAATATACTATTGCATTTAACTCTTCTATTTTTTCATTCGGGCTTAATTAGATTCCTCCTATCTTAAAAATTACAGTAATATCTCTATAATAATATGGTAATAGGTAACTGCAAGACTGTTGCAAGACTCTTGCACAAGACCAAGACTGAGTTTGCAAGAACAAGACTCGTCTCGGTCTATATATATATATATATATATACATAAGAAATTAGACTAATACCTTCTTTGCGAAAGTTTCTCGATACCGTATAATATCGTTTGTATAGTTTTGGTAATTTAGGTTTGTGTTTGTGGTTTATAATTTGCGGGCAATGATGTTTGCATAAGCTATCACATTTGAATTTCAATAAGAGGCTCCCATTAAATCTCTACTATAAATAGAAAACAGGTTTGGTTAATAAACGTCTTATGGATAATTCCAGTGGTGAGGGCTTCCCCTCTTTATTCACGGAATAATTGTTGAAATTTGAGAATATTATTTTTTTCTCATGAATTCGTTTACATCAGGGCTTGAAACGTTTTTCCTTGCAACTGTTCAAGTAAAGGTTTTACAGACATTTTCTTAAAAAAAAAAAATCATTTTTTTTAAAGTTCTATCGATTTCGCTGAAATGTCGATCTAAAAATGATTTTTTTTTTCATAGCTACTCAAACAAAAGACATATTTGAATCATGTGTAATTCATCTATGACAAATTATAACACTAACCTAAGCACAATTACTGTTTATTTTTCTTGCAGCGAAACTTTTTTTTAATAGCTTGAATAAATGAAAGTATATATATATATATATATATATATATATATATATATATATATATATATATATATATATAATATATAATATATATAATATATATAATATATTTATATATATATATATAAATTTATATATATAAATTTATTATTTATATATATTATTATATATTATTTATTATTTATATATATTATTATATATTATTTATATATTTATATATATATATTATTATATAATTATATTTATATAAATATATAATATATATATATAATATATATATATATTTTATTATTTACTTATATGATATTTACAACTGTATACAAAAAATACATCTGGTAAATTCGCACATTGGTATAAAGACACGGAACACGTGTTGAGAAACTACCCATTGGTAGCACTGTAATAATATGTCTATATTAGAAGATCATCATTTTCTTTTCAGACGCCTCGGAGGGTTATCAGGAATCGAATAGGAAGCAAGGTTAGAGACAAGAGGGTTGGGATGGTTATGAAGTTTATTATGGAAGGACAAATATCTGGATTGGGCCAAATCTGATACATAAGGAACATTAAGGTCATTATGGATAATTTTATTTGTAACAAAGTAAGGAGCATTGAGGATTTTACGAAGGATTTTGGATTGTAAGGATTGTATGCGAGAGGAATTTGAAGGTTTGGTGGAGCCCCATAGCTCAACTCCGTAAGTCAAAATAGGCCTTATTATAGTCATGTAAATCAGTCTTTTATAATTGATTGGAAGGTTAGAGCGTTTGTCTAGTAAGTGTTGAAGTAGTCGGAAACGTCGAGCTGTTTCTTGTCGTTTCAGTCTGGTATGAGGATTCCAAGTTAGACGTTTGTCCAGATGGAGTCCTAGGTAACGGATTTGTTCAACAGGAATAAGTGAGGTGTTGTTAAAGGATACTGAAGGACAGGAAGTCATTGGTTTACGACGAAGTGTGAAGGTAATTTGATGGGATTTATTGGAATTTATTTTAATTCTCCAGTTCTGACACCATTCTTCAAGGTTTGTGATGTGGGATTGAAGGGTTTGAGATGCAATAGATGGGTCGTTATTAACTGATAGGATACATGTGTCATCAGCATATGTGGTGATGACAGTGTTGGGATGGGTTGGGATGTCAGCTGTATAAACTGTGTAAAGAATAGGACCTAGGATACTACCTTGAGTAACACCTGCAGACTGGGAAGGATTTACTTTAATGTATCTATCAGTAAGGTAGGAACGGATAATGAGGAAGTAGGTAGATGGTAGGAATTTGTACAGCAGTCCCTATATATATATATATATATTCGAAAGCCTTTGATTCCCAAATTCATGCCCTATATTGAAACAAAATAGGTTTAAACATAATTTAGGTTTTTTTTATAAAATAATTTTAAACATTAAAATGAAAGGATTAATAAACCCTTTATTTATTGAGATATTATAAATATTGAGATATTCCAATATGAGCATATTTCAGGGAGAGGGGGAAAGGGAATCTGGTTATTTTGATGTTTTTTTCATTAGTTCGGGGTCGGAACACAAAAGGACGTACAGCAAAACATGGTTACAAAAGTTAATACAATATTCCAGGAAAGCATGTTTATTTTATCATGTATATTTTGCTTCATTAAGGATAAAAAAACCTTTTCATGTTACATTTTATCCAGATTTTTTTTATTACGCTCTGTTCAAATAATCCGTTCAGCTATGTTATTTTGCATTATTTTCATCACACTAATTTTTCTAATAATAAATTTTAGGTTGAGTTCATTGTAATTTAAAAAAAAAAATTCTATTTTTTTAAGTCAATTTATTTGTATCTTATAGAATTTGAGTTAAGAGTTTTTCTACCTTACTGTGTAATAAACAAAGGTATAGCCCGACTGCATTGGATTGATGGAATATACAGACAGATTAATTTAAATATTACTAGAACATATTATACAGTTTAAGTACTTACATATCATAAATATTATACATAATTACGTGCCAAGTTTTGAAAAATTCTTTCTCTAAAGCATTTTTAGTTTTGTAATTACTTTTCAGTAATGAAATGTCTCACATAGTAATAATACAAAATGGGCAAATATGATTTTCTTTTCTTATTCTTCATAATATTATTGAAACTATTGACATATATAAGTGTATATTGCCTATATATATATATATATATATATATATATATATATATATATATATATATATATATATATATATATATATATTCCTGAGAAGATTTTATTTTTATTTCTTTAGTTCTAGCATATTATTATGTAAATGACTGTAGATATCATTACATTTTGTATGAAGTTAACTTTTTATTAGTTAATAATTAGTTAATAGCCTGTTGTTTGTAAATTGTGTAGTTATGTATATATATAAATATGTAATTTCTTTTTTTTTCTTCTGTCACAATAATAAGTAATTTTGAGAAAATTGCATGTTCATTTATTTTTTTGTTTTTGTTCATTGTTTAGTGGTTACATACTATTTTTTAAATTAATTTATATAATATTAGAATTTTTATAAGTTAGTTTTTGGCCAGTTTTATTTGTTTTAATACATCATTGTTATTCTAGGTTAACTTAGTCTCAGAATAAAATTAAATTTTCTATTATATTCTATATTCCGCAATCTTTATCCTTGCACTGCAGGCAAATATTAACTATTAAACAATTTGATGATTAACTGCGGGAGAAATATTTCTGCAGAATGAAAACAAATTTATATAAGTCAGAGTAGTACTATAGATGTGTGACGTATCGTTGGAAGGCTAAAGATTTTAGTTTTTCATTCACTCAGACAATTAATTCTTCTTTTATTATACTTTTTATTATTGATTGAAAAAAAATTACTATTTCATGGAAAATAAGTGGACTGTATACAGAACGTTTGGAAAACTATTTTGTTTTTCACTTTTGTAAACCAAAACTATTTAGTACACATAATATTTATAATTGATATTAATTGTTAATAATTGATGAGTAAAATAATATACTTAAGGCTTATTAAGTTTTAAAAAAATAATTGATATTGAAAGTAGGATGGTAAGTGAAAATTGTGTAATGCATTGCACCAAACTTTTATTATTTCCTTTAATTTTTTTTTTTTGTTGATGAATATATTTCAACTAATAACTTTTATACACAAAGGTATAGTAAAGCAAACACAATAAAGAGTATTCATCAGATCAAATGTCATGTGAGATTAAATTTTAATTAAAACTAATGTAATAGTTAAATGATATTCTAATGTTACGCGGAACATATATAAAATTATATTAAAATTTAATAAACTTAACAAACATACAAACTACCAAACTATTTAATTGGGAATAAGGTCACTTAATTATTATTTAATAAACTAATGAATGTTCATTTCCTCTGTTTATTGACGTTTCGATCCCGGTATTTTCTTTTTATTAGTCAACCATGGGATCCTCTTCAAAGCTAGAACTACAAAAAAAAGATTTTTTTTTTATTTATTTTTTATTTTTTGTAGTTCTAGCTTTGAAGAGGATCCCACGGTTGACTAATAAAAAGAAAATACCGGGATCGAAACGTCAATAAACAGAAGAAATGAACATTCATTAGTTTATTAAATAATAATTAAGTGACCTTACTCCCAATTAAATAGTGAAGTTTAAATTTAATACTCAAAGGTCGATTAAGGAAAAGTTGTAAACATATATATATATATATATATATATTCCCATTTAATTACTTTTCACTTCACTGATTACTATGCACGTGATGGTGAATAATTTCTAGGGCATAAAAACTTTCAAGCATTTTTGTTAAGAGTGTTTAGTGTCGACAGCAAGTCGAAACTGATATAATTAACTCTGTACTTAATACCAAAGCCTTTCATATCTGCTAAGTGAACTAAAATTTATATTCGTGCTAAATGATTACATGATGCCATTTATACAACAAAAATAAATAAAATACAGTAGTAGCAAAATAAATTTAAAATATAAACATTCTTAGTAACAGTAATAAATATTTGAAATTTAATTTGGGTTTAATCGTCACGTAACAGTTATATAATATATAGGTTATAAAATAGAGGTCATTTTGTCATGATATAATTATCTTAATTCTTAAATGAATAGTATTTGTATTACTTGAAATAATGTATAATTAGTTTAGTATTAATTAGAAAAGAAAACCTGTATTACTGCAGCCCATGAAGGGTCTTGGGTTCAGTACTTTTTAGGGAAAGCACTGTTTCTTGGTCTACGGTTGTGCAAGGAGGTGAATTGACCGAGATCACGCCCAACCACCAGTGTTTTCCCTCTCAATTAATTATTTTAATTAAGATTTACCACTTATTATTGAGGCTGGGTTGTGCCCCAGGAGGGTTCTGCAAACCCAGGATCGCCCCACGGTCAATAAAACAGAATAAATAATTTTTCTGCCATGAGCCGGGATTCGAACCCGGGACCTTTAGCATTGGAAGCTCAGTATCCCGCCACTGAGCTACCACACTATCTTTAGTCTTTCTTAGTTTTTAATTATTAATTAGTTTTAATTAGTTCTTCATCATTAATTTTACTGCTAATATACAGGGTTCCTCAGTTCTTAATGCCCAAGCTCTGGGGAGTGATTATAGACAAAATTTACAAAAAAATGTTCATTTTACGCATGACGAACGGAAAAGGAGTTAAGAAAAATTTTTGCGTGGCCACGTTTTTTATATTGAATTAAAAGGAATTTTTCAGAAACTGTTCAATTTAATTAAATTAAGCAGACTTTAAATTTAGTAGAATTTAAGCAGACACACATCATAAAGCAGACGAAATAGTTTTAAGAAAACAGTGATTAAATTTCCTGAGGTCATTGATAAAAGGAACATTCAGGACGTCTAAAATATCCTTTGTACTGCTGCAGTTATAGTATCCATATAAGAGCGGCATATCTCTGTACAGCGGCCGTATTAGGAATCCTGAAATTACCATTTATCCAAAGACTTTAGTAAATTTAATCACTGCTATCATAAAAATCTACTTCACGGTTGTGTACTCTGAATTTAATTATCTCGAACAGTTTTTGAGAAATGCCTTCTTGTTCAATAAAAAACTTGGTCTTGACTGTTTTTCTGTTTGGAATCGGCCCATGCATCAAAATAACTTTTGTATAGGAAATTTCGTCTTGAATAATCTCCCTTCCCCCTCCAGAGTTTGGCCAATAAGAACTGAGACACTTTTTATAAACAAGAAAACTAATTAATACCTAAGGAAAAAAAATACTCACAGTTGATGCCAAGCCTCTTAGCGATGAGGTCGGCAAGATCCTTGCAGTAGCCTTCGAAGCGGTCGTTGCCAGTCAGAGTCTCACCTGGGTCTGGTTTCCTCAGCATTATGTATGGTTCCTCCTACAACACAAAAAATAAATTCCAATTTAAGTAATACTATAATAACAGGTGAGATTGGACGGATTTTATTTACAAACCGAGACGTTATACTTTACAATGGCGAATTCGGTAGTTCGGTTCAACAGTTATAAAACCCTTTCTAAATCGGTACGTCTAAAATCAATAAAATTACCTTTATTTATTTTGCAACAACTCATCTGCTTATTGTAAAATTAATGATGGATGCGGATTTAGGTCTAGAGAAAGAAAAAAAATTCTTTATTTTGATGAATTTGTGATTTGTATTTAATTAAAAAAAAAAAGAAATGTTATTCATTTATTCTTCTTTTCCGTTTGCAACTGCGCAATACGGAGTGTAACAAATTTGATGAAACTGGATTTGCTTGATAAAACTTAGTTAATGATCAAGATCTCCTTTTTCTTTTTAATCTACATTGTGTAACGGAGTAGAAAAATGACACGAGGAAATCACGATGTTTATGAGCAGAAGTGTGAAATATGGTGTACTTGTTGTAGGATTTTACTGTTGAAATTTTTAAGTCTTTACGTATAGTGTTCTATGAAATATTCTATGGTGGGTTAACAATTTTTTTTTAATTTTCTATTGCGTTTATTGTAATTTTTTCTAAAATCTAAACTTCTCCTCTTATGTCAAAATTGGTCGCATCATCAGTATAGTGTTGCAGATTAGTTGCTTGTTTTTAAAGTTAAGCGAGGATCTGTTGTGCAGAAGATGTGAAAGGTGTTTATATCCCCTCACTATTTATTTTATTTTTAATTATATTTTTTTATTCCAAGTAAGTCTTTGTCTTTGTAGAGTCCGAGGTACCTTAGTTTTTTGTAGGCTACGGGTTGTTATCGATGGCTATAGGTAGATATGAAGCAGTCCTTAGAAAGAAACTTACGCGACTTAATTTAGTAGCGTTAATTTTAATTTTTGATCTATAGAATCTGTTTTGAATGCTAAATCAATGATTCTAACGATGATAATAGATGCTAACATTATATATTTAAAGGAAGGTGGTCTTGCTGTATCGTTAGCGAACGTAAATATGGTAGTACAAAGTTGTTCAGAAAGAAATATCCGATGGGTATGTAGAGAACAGATGATTGTGCTTAAAACGATACCTTGTGGTACACCAGTGTGGTGATGAAAGAAGTAGGAAGCAAAAGAATTTACGAAAATACAAAACAACCTGTTAAGACAGAAGTATTGATAAATTAGAATTTAAATATATATATAAAAAAAATAGAAGGTAAGTACTTCTTTTCTATAACAACTCGTAATGCTAGAAACTAGAAAAAATTTAATTCACTATTTTAATTTTTTTTTCTTCCCTTAATTAGTTGATAATAGTAGTAGAAAGAAAGATATTTAGCAAGTAGCCTAATACGGTTATTTCTGCATACATCTTTATCCTTATTGATTACTTTTGAATTGGTCAACATCATTAAAAAGAGGAATATTTTTTTTCATTTAAAATTTGTTCGATATCAACAACAACGCTGAAAAAGCCTATTATTAATGATTTTAAGCTATTCTGATCAGTCATAACTACTTCCTTTCATCACTGTCGGAAGCCTAAAGAATTCACCCTGTTTTTCGGTGGTCTCAATTCCTCACAGGGCATTAGGGTTCGCGCCAAATTTCATACATTAGTGTAGGTCATTAATTACCTATGCATCTGTTGTGTTCCGAAACCTCCTGAACATGTTGCTATGAACTACAACACTTTTGAGACAATGAGGGCCAAACTGCTGAGGGAAACTCTACTTAATATACTGAAGGAGAACGATTCCCCTAGTAAGCAAGAACAACTCCCCATACTATGAAGCTTCTGTGTACGGATGGAAGGAATCAGTGAAAGGCTAATAACGTTGATCTCATTTAATAAAAACTGATAAGAAAGCAAATTTGAAGAATGAAAGTTTATGAAATAAACGGTAGACGTGTCATGCGATGCTACTTCGAAAATCCATATTGCCGAGATGCAGAGAAGAGAGCAAATAAATAAATTAATAAGGATCTATTGAAATTGTTGAATATTTCAAAAACTATAAACCAGCACATACAAGAAATAAAAAATATTCTACTTTTGTAAAAGAAATATGAGTAAATCAAGGAAATAGAAAGTACTAAGGGGAGCTGAATACTTTTGAGCTCTTCAACTTAAGTTCAGATTAAAGTAGTTAAGAAGTTCATCTTTAGTAGTAAACTTATTGTTAATATTAAGTAGATACTATTTTCAGCACTAATTATTAAGAGAAATTCATAATTTCAGTTGTGTTTTCTCGATCAGGAATATTTCATGTGAATTTATTAAAGATTATTTTTTATTTTTCTACCTTAAAATATAGGTATAACACAATTTGTTATTCGATTCGGAATGGTCATTTTATAAAGTTGAAACGATCCCTTTGTACTCAGAATTTCCAATACAGGACCAATTAAATCGTCCTCAATTTTTATAATTGGTAGATTCAGTAGAAAGGGTCAGAGTATAAAATAATCCGGGAGAGAGAGAGACATAGAGAGAGATGGAGAGAGAAATAGAGAGAGATGGAGAGAGACACAGATGGACAGAGCATTGAACAGGTAACCGGGCCCGCTAGTGGAAAAGGTCCGGCTTAATCAGACACAACTTTACAACATCAAAGCCGAGAGTTTGCACCCACATCAGATTATGCTCTTTGTGAGCGCTTTGCCTTGTGAATTAATTCCGATTGCCACATTTCCAACGCTGGGCATCTAAATGGCCGATTTATTTTCACTGTCTTTCTTTGATAACCTTTTAGGACCTGGAGGTGAAAAAATTAATTTATTTTTTAAAAATAAATTATTGTTTATAAACCTTAATTTCAGTGTATTTGGGCGTTTGAGGATCATCTGTCAAATATTAAAAGCGAATGATATAATCCAAAACAGGCTCGATCGATTAGTTCCAAGTTTGATTCCAATTTGAGAAATTGCGTACGAATAATATATCAATTTTGTCAAATAATATTTAGCAATTCAAATTAGTGCAAGAACTAGCATACTTCAATGATAACTCTGACATTACATCGGCTATCCCTCCCTCTTAGTGTTGCCCAAATGCGAGGCCAAGACGGGTCTTGGTCTTGCGCAAGAGTCTTGCAGTTAGTTATTAGCTTATTACTGTAATTTTTTAGATAGGAGAAACCTAATTAAGCCCGAAAGAAAAATTATTGGAGTTAAATGCAAAAGTATATTGCTTATACCAATTATTTACATATAGTAACTAAGATTGTCAAGTATTATAACTGTTTCGCCTTAATTTTGATTAAAAAAATCGATTTATTTTTACCAGTCCTGGTCTTGGTCTTGTAACAGTTAGGCGGCCTTAGTCTTGGTCTTGAAAAGTGCAAGACTAAGGATGGTGCAAAGTGCAAGACTAAGGTTCGTTGGTTATTTATTTTTTTTTTTTTAAGAATCTTTAATTTGTCTTATGAGATAGTGGATTTCTTGGACAAGAGGATTATTTGAAAATAAATTGTGAAGAGCTTTCAGGGAACAGGATGTTTTATTTGTCAACACCTGAATTGAAATAATCATTTCAATAAGTAATAGGTAATAACTTCGTGCTTCAATCAATTAATAAGTACGTTTATAATAGATATCAGAGAGCATATTCACACAATAAATGTTATAATTAACGATGTTTCTATTATTTGACATCAGTTCGATCAATGTTTGCTGAATTCAATTATGTATCAATCCTTTGATGTACTTGTACACACATTCTATCTATCCCCTTGGCGAAGTGAACCTTATCGAGATTAGTACTAAAGTTAAAATGAGCTACTTTGCAATTTTAATGAGCACTGAAGGATTTCGTGAGTTGATTTCACAGTAAATACTAGTTAGAGTGTTAAGGCAAATCCCATTTAACAAGTAGATTTAACAAACAAAATTTCCATTTGAAGTTTGTTGTTTTGCTGCTTGGCTCGGATAACTTTTGTGGAACCGAAAGGTCTCAGTTCCATTACAGCACTGAATAAAAAATTATCCCGACGGTGATCTATCGGCTATTCATTAAACAAAGTACTACTCAAATTTTTAATTTTATAATTTTTTTTTGTTTAATTCTTAGAAAACGGTATCAAGTTTGTAGCTACATTTTTTTCAAAATATAGTGACAACTTAATAAACAAATAAAAATTATTCAATGAGTATTAATCTTCATAAGAAATTCAAAATTTTGTAATATTGAAATTTGAAAAGGAATTTTAGGTGGAAGGTTTTTCGCTTACTAAATATCATTTTTAAAAAATATATTTACTTTAACACTATAAGAATTTATGTTATATCTATCTTACATAATTTTTAACCCCACAGTGTCAGCTGGGTTTATTTTAAATAATATATTAAATATCATAGCTAATGAGCTTTTGTCATAGACGTTTTTGGCATAATCATTAACGTCAGGTATTTAACAGTTTGAGTTATAAATGATTGTTCATTTTTTTTTTTTATATTTATGAGGTTCTGTCAATGAATAAAAAATATCTTGCCGACTTTAAAAAAATTTATTTTTCACATACACATGACACAGAGAAAATCAAAAAGAATTTTACAGAGAATAATTCCAGAAAAAATAATAAATAAGTATTTAAAACAACTTTAAGATGTTGTGTGATGCAGTTGACTGATCGAGAGGGCTTTGTTTTGTCGTAGTTGGCTAGTATGAAAGTTCTATTCGTATCAGATAAATATTTAACGATTAATTTATAGGTTTCAGGGATGCCAGGCATTAATTTTGTGTCATTAGAACAAAAAATAAAATAACAACAAATTATACATATATATTTAGGAGAGATTTTAATGGATAAAGTGACATAGATCCTACTTCGCCCAGTGCCCCAAGTCAACTGAATCTAACTAATATGACTACTTATCTATCCCAAGCTAGAGTGTTTATAGTATTGTCCACTTATTAAACAACTGATATCTTACCGTTTATTTAATCGAGGTATGTAGTAGTAAAATTGTTACACATTACACAATGTTTAACAATAAAATGTCACCGTTTCACTGTTAATATGAAGTCACATTAAAGAGATGAAGTAACTAAATAAATAAATCTAGTGCAACTCCAAACTAAAATAAGTAAATTACAGGCCATATCAGGTAAAATAAATTATTATACATGTCATATCAATTGTACTTTAAATTTTACGTGCTATTTCGTTACAAGTTTCTTTGAAATTTATTTTAAATACATATATTATATATATATATATATATATATATATATATATATATATATATATATATATATATATATATATATATATATATATATATTATACATTTATTATTTTATTTCTCAAATAGTTCTTTGTAAAGTTCTTTTTAATTTTTTCTGTAAGGCATGTATATATGTTAAGAATAATGTTTTGTAACATCGTCAAAATATTGTTGTTTATTAATTGATTGAACCACAAGACCATAGAAAAAAATAAAAATAAACGGTGCCATATATATTAAATAGAGTGAACATAACAGCATGTTAAAGTTATTACCTATTATTTATTGACATAATTATTTCAATTTAGGTGTTTACAAATAATCAATTTCTTTTTCTTTTCTTCTTTCTATCTATAGTAATTTATATTTTTTTAATATATGTATAATATATATATATATATATATATATATATATATATATATATATATATATATATATATATATATATATATATATATATATATATATATATATATATATAATATATATATAGATAAAAAAAAATTGCTATGCTCATACATACTGTTAATACAATATAATTGTATATTAATTTTGGAAAATTGTCTGTAGCGATTAATAAGTATGCTGTGTTTAAAGCAACCCAATGTAATTGGGCAGCACCCTTGTATGATAATAAAGTGATTCTCTCTTGTTTTTTAACAATAATATTACTTTTATATTAGTATTTTTAAGATTGAAAAATAAATTAATCAGTGTAATTTTGAGGGCAATGATAACCATCGGCAGTTGTTTGCTCCTAAATCCAAAACAACAACCATAAAAACATTTTGAGTTGAACCATTGTTGGAACAGGAAGTCATGTTTTCATGATATTATAACACGTGTTACTATTAATTAAATTGATTTGAGGTGTTGAAAGATTCCCATTGCAGCGAATTCCTTTGTATTGAAGCCCTTTTGAAGGTTAGAACATAAGGGCACCGCAGCCTTAATAATCAACGCTTTAATAAAGCCATAGTACTAAGAGAGCTAAGGTAATCCTAGGAAATTGAACTTACACCCTTTCACAAGATATGTAATTAATATGGGCATGTAATTGTGCGGTTTGGTATTTCAAACAGTACGCCTATTCACGGTGAAGCCGTTATACAGAATGTAATATGTGGTAAAGATTAATTTAGCGATAATCATATTACAATTCCAATGTAAAATTTTGTTACATAAAAAACATTAACATGAGAAGGAGTTAGTCGAGGGTGCGGTCAAATAAATAAAAAAAACATTAACAATAAGTGATTTTGAAACATAACAAACATGTAAGAAATGAGTAAATGATTACGAAATATTGGAGGGCCTGGTCCTCTTCATAATATTAGGGGAGGAGGGCAGAAAGTATGCTGACTTTCCTCCTCCTCAGTGCCGGCGCTTGTTCTATGAAGGTATTATCAAATATAATCTATTCATGTACACTATAATGCAGCATTACTAATACTCAAGTATACTTTTAAAATATTAAGGAAAAACAGGACTAGGAGAAAATAGATATGAGAAAGGCAAGAGACGGGGAGGGAGCTAGAGCTATTGGGACGGCTCGGATAAACAATTCTCTTAACGGACCATTACCCTTCACCCACGGCCGATTAGGTCCTAGATCAGAATATTATCTGCTCAGATAGCGGCTCAAAAACCCTTAACTATTTATTTATTGTGTATTTCTATCGATTCAATCAAACAGTTACTGTGCTCCTGATTTAGAAATTAAATATCACCACGTTGAACTGATGCTGCTTGATTATTAACACATAAGTGAAATTTTATTGATTGATAAGAATAGCCAAGTAGAGTATTAATCTTACAGTCATCTATATTAATGTTCAGTTTGAATTGATATCGTCTTCATAATATCGTTATTACATCAAAATATTACAGTTTTGTTTAATTCAGAAATTCATTTATTATATTATTCATTTTTTATTTTGATCTCATAAAATAATAGAGTATTCTTAAATTTACATTTTATTTTTTTTTATTTATATGATATTTACAACTGTATAAAAAAAAATATATCTAGTAAATTCGCACATGGATATAATGACATGAAACACATGTTGAGAAACTACTCATTGGTAGTACTCTAATAATATGTCTATACTAGGAGATCACGCGCCAATCTTCTTTTCAGACGTCTCGGAGGTTTATCAGGAATCGAACAGGAAGCAAGGTTAGAAACGAGAGGGTTCGGATGGTTCTGAAGTTTATTATCGAAGGATAGGTATCTGGATTGGGCCAATTCGGAAACATAAGGGACATTAAGGTATTTATGGATGATTTTATTATTGACAAAGTTGGGAGCATTGAGGATTTTACGAAGGATTTTGGATTGTAAGGATTGGATGCGTGAGGAATTCGATGGTGTTGTGGAACCACAAAGCTCAACTCCGCAAGTCCAAATAGGCCTTATTATTGTCATATATATGAGTAGTTTGTAATTGATTGAAAGATTAGAGCGTTTGTCTAGTAAATGTTGGAGTAGTCGGAAACGTCGAGCGATTTCTTGTCGTTTCAGTCTTGTATGAGGATTCCATGTGAGTCGTTTGTCAAGGAGGAGTCCTAGATAACGGATTTGTTCAACTAGGATAAGCGGGGTATTATTAAAGGATACTGTAGGACAGCTGATTTCACGGAATTTATTTTAATCCTCCAATTTTGACATCATTTCTCGAGGTTTGTGATGTGTGACTGGAGAATTTTGGATGCAATTATTGGATCATTTTTAACTGATAAGACATATATGTCTTCGGCATACGTGGTGATGACAGTGTTGGGCTGGATTGGGATATCAACTGTATAAACTGTGTAAAGGATAGGACCTAGGATAATATCTAGTTGAACACCAACGGACTGGGAAGCATTATTGTGATTTACTTTGAAGTATCTATCAGTGAAGTATGAATGAATAATGATGACGTATGTAAGATCTAGGAATTTACGGAGTTTGTAAAGCAGTCCTAGGTGCCAGACTCGATCAAAAGCCTGTTCTTCATCGAAAAAGACTTCCGTGTATTCCGCGTCTTAAATTTACATTTTGAAATTTACTACATTGCATTACTACAAGTATGACTTTTAATTTCAATTAGAATTATATACAACATTCTTAATAATACTTTTAATATACAATTCAATCGATCTCCTTTTTTTACTGATAATACGCCATCCCACTACTTCTACTTGGTGTAACCAATATACATTTGTATTAAATTCTTCTAATTTTTCATTCAGACCTAGTTAGGTTTCTCCTATCTAAAAATTACAGTAATATCTCTCTAGTAATAAGCTAATAGTTAACTGCAAGACCGTTGCGAGATTCTTGCGCAAGACTAAGACCTAGACCAAGCCTGAGTTTGCAAGACCAAGACTCTTCTTTGTCTCGCTTCGGGGCAACACTATTGCTAGCCGATTTATTCATGACGCAATGATTACCGCAGTCCTCTTAATGTTAATTTAGAATTAAATGCAAAAGTATATTCGTTACACCAATTCTTTACATATATTAACTAAATTGTCAAGTATTAGTAACTATTTTTCCTAAATTTGTATTCCGAAAATCGATTTTTTTTTATCACTCTTGATCCTGATATGGCAACAGATAAGCGGTGTTGGTGGGGGGCAACACTAATTAGGAAGCCTCTACACAACAATCTGTGTCTCAATTGTGGCTCAGAGGCTACTTGGGAGGCCAAAACCCAAATGCATAGATCGTATTAACGAAGATGCAATAGGGCTGGAAAGAAATAGCCTCTGGAAAATATGGGAAAGCCTGCTTAAGGCGGAAAAATATCTACAAGTTCTGTAATGTCAACAGAAAAAAATAGGTCCAATAGTTTTGAAGAAAATGGGCGGACGGCGAACTGACAAAAACTCTTTTATTTGTTTTTTGAATTCTATGTATCCTGAAAAGTAAAACTTCAAATTTTGAGAGGGGGTTAATTTTTGGTTCAATTACAATGGTTCATTATTGAAAATAATAAACCAAGAATTTTTAAAAAATCGCGATATCTTTACTAATAGTGCTCTGATTTCGATGCAACGTTCTTCCTTTTTTAGGAAATTTAAATACCTTTGAAACATCTTATCTCAATATCTACAAAAAGTGTGTACTTTTTGAATTATTCGAAATCTAATCTTATTACCCCTCGTAACTTTTTTCCAGGTTTTTCTCGTTGAAGTAATACAGATAAATTTAAAGGAAATGGAGAAAAAGCATTTAACCAGGTTTTATTGAAATCGGTATATTCGTTTAGGCATTACAGTCCATACCAATGCAGGTTTTTCGGCCGCCATCTTGAAAGGAAAAGGTGGATAGCAATTTCGATGAAGGAGGATCATCCTTGGGTGACATCTGACTTTCAATACCAATTTTTAAAAAAATGCAGACGCCTGACGGACAAAAACAAAAATTGTATTCGTTTTTGGAATTCTACGTTTCCTGAAACGTAAAACCTCAAATTTTGATAGGAGATTTAAGTTTTTGAATTTTTCGTTCAATTACAATGGTTCATTATTCTCAATAATAAACTAAACATACAGTAACAAATACAAAAAGTTTTCATCATGATAGTTTTTTATTAAATAACCTATTAAAGTAAAAAATTAAATGTTTGTTTATTTTAAGGTAATATCTAAATTGTTTCACAGGCCTTCGCCTAAGGCTCCGTGGGCCTCCAGATTTTCGCGGGCCTCAGAAATGATCACATCCTACAATTTTTATTTTATTAATACATGTAAAATTATTATAACTAATTTAAAAAAAAAATTGCCTAAAATCTTTATTGCAAAGAAGTACTTAAGTCGTTTACTATTTATTTGTAGAACTTTGGTCTGAATATTTCCTAGTGAAATGTTTTAATATTTTCCCTTCAACCTGCCTTTTGGTCGCATCCCCTATCTTCCCGTTTACCCTGAACTAATGTAAATATTTGTAACGAATAATGAAAGTAAGATGAGGTCTATGATTTTTTATATTTTATTTCTTTCCATCATTTTAAAAAATAATTGTAATATGGTTATAAAAACATACCATAATCAGATGAATTTCAAATATTAACCCTTCGTCCCCATATTGGTTTATATTTACTGCAACGTTCACCAGGCTGTTATCAAACAGGGCTGAGTTGTGTAGTAAGCACACAAAGGGCCGTGAAGTTGTGCTGCCTATCAATGGATAAACTGCTCCCAAGAGTGATGAAGCGAAGTATCCCATTGTGCAAGTTTTGAGGCTTACTCAACGTCAATACGGAAATGTACCGGAATAAACGTGTACCTCCAAGCCAGTATATACTCAACAAGGAAACGTGACAGGCTTGTGTAATATGACCGAAACAGCTTCCGATAAAGGAACCACTTTATGTTATTACAGGCGAAACTCAATCTATATACGAACTCCACAAGCAAATAACAGTGTTTTAGGGAAACAAATTTAATGTATTAATTGTTTATTTTGACATTTGATCTCTATATATTATCTTTCCTTGTAACTGTTGATAACAAAAATTGATATCGAACTTTTGAGTTGTTCATGCTAAAATTCAATGGAAGGCACAAAATTGAATGACATTAAAGTAAACACTGCAATAACACTAAAGTCCATACAGTATGGTAGCTCAAATAAGAAAATAAAACTGTCGAATAACTATACTCTTGAAATTAAAAATTCATACCCCATTTAAAAATTAAAAATCCATACCCCATTTAAAAAATAAGAATCCATGCCCCATTTAAAAATTTAAAATCCATACCCCCCTCAAGTGATGAAATTAAAAATCCTGATTACCCTAATTTGAATCAGACCTACTTTGTTTGCAATTACTATTACTGACGCCTCAAAGCGATTCTTCTTTAATAAATATTCTTTAAAATATATAAACGAAAAACCTGCAAGCTAGGTTTTTTTTTTGTTTTTTTTTCTCTTTTACTATTTATCCGCACCTGTCATGGTATTGACAATCAGCAGATGTGATGATGAGGATTGGTATTATAGGCATGAGGAAGAATAGTATCCAGCAGCACCTTTTCCTGCTCATTATTTATTTCTTCGATTTAGGTGAGGAGATCTCTCATCCAACTCCTTTTTAGTCTCCTCCTGATGGGCATGTCAGTCGTAGCCATGTCTTTTATAAGTCTGTTTGTGTGTTTGTGTAGTTTGAGATGAAAACGAGAGTAGAGAGTACGTATGTGTTGGTCTATAATTGGTTATAATGTTTAATAAAAATATATAGAAAAAGTTTTTATTTCTTCTATGTAAAAATGTTTTGGTTAATTATCTAAATTCATTAAGGGTATCTTCTATACCCTATCTATTGTTACTATCATATTTATGAAATAAACGCAACAATTTTCTAATATATAAGAAGTGATTAATTTTTTTTTCAAGTGAAGATTCGCAGTAACTACTGGTATCGCAGAACATTTTGAGATATGTTCTACTGTGTTCTCCCTAAATTAATGAATAAATATTAATTTTTCCTAATTAAATTAGTATAGTGTGTGTATATAAGACTTCATTGCTATGATGAGAATTAATTCATAAAAAGTCACATATCTTTAAAAGATATTGTAAAATTAAGAATATCTAAAAAGACCTTGAAGGACTAGTAGACTCAATTGCAATTTATTAATATGACATGACTGTTAGAACCTATGTTCTTCTAGTACGTTATTTGTGTAACATCCTATCTAACTTGAATACAAGGTATTTAAAAAAAAAAGAATATTAAATTTGCGGACCTCACTCTTTAATTGCCTTCGTAATATAACTAACTATTTTTTTTCTCCATAGATTGCTTTCAATCCTAAATAAGTAAATTTACTTTTATTTATTTTTTAATATAAATTTTAAACATTAAACTCATTCTTTGATTCGCTAACGGTTGATTAATCATGATTTTCAAGGACTTTACTCCTGCTTTCCACCAAACCTCAGATTACTGTTGACTGGTGGTGACGTAACATGTCCTGGAGCATCACGTATCAGGTAACATGGTAATATCGGGTACATCTATATGAAAGCTGTTAAACCGTGAGAAATTCCAATATGGATCCTATTATGTGTACGAGCTCGCTTACATGTTTTTGTAATGCCATTTTACATACCTGGCTTTTCTTAAGATAGAAATTTGATAAATAAACATTTTATCTTTGAACGTAAGAAGTGTATATAGATTATTTTATTTTTTCTATTTAACTGAAGCCATTCAATTAATATTTTGAAAAAAATAATACATCCTATAAAAGAATGGTCCTTAAGAATATTTGCTTATGGAAATTTTATTTTACATTACCTTCTTGATATGGTGTGTTAGTTTCGATTAAATTTCTGTTTAGTCACATTAAAGAAAACAAAAATCGTGAAGATTGGGACGTCGTCAAATTTAATATAGCTTTATTATTAAAAAAAAATATCTTGTAATCAAGTCTAATACAAATCGACAAAGGCACTATAAGAACTTTTTAATATTATTTTTGTTTTGGTATGACTTACAGATAATACTTTTGTAGTCTATAAGTATTATCTATTTCTGATTATCTTGGGCTATTTCCTTACAGTTATCTGCATGCAGCTCTATTGCATTGATATGATCTATCCAATATCGAAATGATATAATATTTCATCATCTATGCGTTAGTACTGTGATCCCGGATCGGTTGTTTTCTTCGGTTGTTGCGAATTATTTTCTCTCAAATACTTCATTCTACGGTGGTGGTGTCAATGTATCGCAGTCGTTTATTTGAACTAACTCTATCACAGCATTGGAATTTCTTGAGATTTTTCTTTATTTCTCTTCTCATAAAAGTGAGAAGAAAATTCTCTTTGTCCTTATAAAAGGTATAAGAAAATAGGTTGTATTAATCATTCATATCATAAATCCTTTTAGATGTTGTTAACTTAATAGTTAAGTAACTTATTATTATTTTTTCCCTTATCAGAATCTAGCGGAATAAATCGGAGATTTAGAGTGAAATAATTGTGTATAGAAGGTAATAATCTGTGGAGATACATGAGACTAATACTCATTAAGTATATAAACCAAGTTGAAAGATGGACATAAATAACAATAAAGATTTAAAAGTTCATTCATAAGCATGAAGGAAACTGATAAGTAAAGCGCGGAACGAACATATATCCAATTCCTAGGACGACGCAATGAATTATCTTTTGACAGGAGATTAGTGGGCTTTGCCAGGTCGGAGATTGGCAGGTGCTTCCTGAGTTTCATTTTCCCTAAAAATAATGAGAATACGACACTAGTTAGCTGTCAAGTCAGGCAGTCATTGCCCTACTTTTTCTCAAACGTCCAATCAAGTTGCAGATAAGCCATCTTTACCATGTGTCATTAGGGTTTTTCATCCCCCGTTCTTGAACAGTTGCGAAATAGATTTTTTTTATTCGTGGGTATAATAGTAAAAAACAATACTCACAACAATGGTGGTCACTATGTAGGTCCGGTTTCTCTCGATGTCGGATGGCTGCTTGATTCTAATATATTTGGCGGCTACCGGTTGGAATCCAGATTCGTCAGTCCACTCGGCCACCTTGAACATTAGACAAATTAATTAATTAAAATCTTGTTACTTTATAGGCTAATAATATTATAGGTCGGACTTATAACTAAACAATAACGAGGGAAAAAGGAATTCGTTCAATAAGGAAACAATATAATAGTTCCATTTAAGAGTAACGTTACATGCAGTCCCGTATTAAATTACGTTCTGTTTTCCTTGTTGTATTTCTGTTCCTGGTCGTGTAAGTATAACCATTACTTGGAACGTATTAATGTTAAAAAATAACATATATATAGTGCCCGTAGCACACATCCATTACTTTGATTATAAATTGGTTTATCCTCTTTATATTATATAGAGCTAGTTAATTTTTAATTATTTAAGCCTACTATGAGGTCTAAAGTTGTTAACCTAAAGGTACTGAGAGGTTATAATATGTTTTTTTTTCCATCTAATAAACCCGCTTGATATATTTTCTAATTTTGTTTTCTTTCATTAACTCACAAAATAAGATACAGTAAAATAATTTTTTTTTTTATATTGTAAAAATTGCTTACCCTGTCACACTTCATCACACACAAAACTAATCTGGAGGGAGAGAGGAGAGTTTTTAATTTGGTCGAAGGTGATCTTAAACTTGTATTTTCACTGAAAACCAGGATTCGAAATTTTTCATGATCGAAACACTTCATCTTAACATATAGTCTTACGTTCGTAAATGAAATTTATGGTAACATACATTTTGTTGGAGGACGAGTTCTCTCAGATGATGACAAAAACGAAGTACTCTTGAATGAAGTTGAGGGTCCAATCTGCTTCTCCTCTGGTAAGAGAGAAGCAAATCGTACATGATGGTGGTGACCAGA
This sequence comes from Nezara viridula, assembly GCA_928085145.1. NCBI lineage: Eukaryota > Metazoa > Arthropoda > Insecta > Hemiptera > Pentatomidae > Nezara > Nezara viridula. The sequence continues at coordinate 44,015,789 of OV725077.1, read as the reverse complement.
AAACAGAAGAGAAGATGGTCATACTGATGTATGAATAAAATCATAGTGTGTTCGCAGCTATTTATAGCGATGTAAAAAGATTCACTACTTCCAGTAGGCATGTTTACCGTCAGATTGTATCAGATTGTACAGCAGGGTATGATGGAAAATAAAATAATAATGTCGGTAAGCGTATGTAAAAATAAATAAATAATTATAAAAATATCAGACACTCGACTAAAACGTTATAGCGGTCACAAAACTAGGCGAATTAGGCGTTGATGGACAAGATAACGATAGACGTATCAGTTCAAACTTTAAACCACCAACTTCAGCAGTCCCTTTCAGACTTTTCGTCAGTATATGCTGGGTTATTTATTTTTGTATTTTTGGGTACTTTTAATGCATTTTTGAGAAATTCATACAAAATTAAATTTAATAGATTTATATACATTTTTTATGTAATCGAATATGTAAATTTCTCATCCGCAAATTATTATTTTGCAATAAAAAAATCTTTACTCATTCCGGGTAGTTGTTACGTTACAAAATCTCTTGACCATCGCCTAAAAAGTCGTAGAAGTTCTTGCTAGAATTTAGTGCTTCGGCTAGTGAGTTTATACCGTAAGTTTGTCTCTGGTGGAAGTTTTTATCGTATTCTGTCTCAGTATCTGGTATCGCTTGTTCTTCTGTAGCAAATGATTTGTCACAAAAAATGGTACACAACATTTTTGATTGGAAAGTTTGAATTTTGAGGAAGCTGAAGATATTTGCAGTGTCCCATAGCTTTATTCCTCTATATAAGGCCATAAAGATTATATAAGTAATTGCTTAGTTAAGGATAATTTAGCGCAAGTAACCTGAACGATAATCCACATTGTTCGTTGAATTTTTTTTCTGTTCACTGTAATACATATTCTCCGAGTCCATCGGTTGTTTTGTCCAGGTGAAGTACTAGATAATGCACTTCTCCAGTCATAGAACATTGTAGAATCATATGGGAATGATCCTTGATTTAGTGCGATTTATAATATTAAAAATAATCGAAATTTCAAAGTAATATTATTCGATATTAATAACCATAAGTAATAATTATTATTACTGGTAATTATTACTTATATTATTTTAAATTACTATAATTTAATATTGTTAATCATATGTATATGTATTACTTTAGATTAATATTCCTAAAGTTAGCGTATATAAAATATAAATTATAAAATTGTATTTGTTAGTCACATAAAATGTAATAATTATCGAAAAACAATATTAAAATACAAGAATTTGTTCCCTGTTTTTATAATCATTTGGCTAAAGATGAAGAATAAAGAGGGACTGAGAAGGAGGCTAACTGACAAAATAACTTCAAGGCCTGAAAACTACAAAGACAAAGTCAGCCATCAGTGTATATTGAACGGGGAAAGACGAGCTGTTCAATACAATCAGGAAAACTTCTTTTAAACAATTTTTTTTTCTCTTCAGAAAAGGAAGCATCTATGAAAAGTTTTAAAATTATAATTTATTATTTATTTTATATAAAAAGGGTGTGAAAAAAAGCAGGAAGTAAGTTTCAAAAGCTTTTGTATGCAGGAAGGATCTAAATGGTTGTATAATATAATGGAAAGAGTATCAGGTGGGGAACAACAGTTCTTCATCCTGTATTCAAACCATTTGTAGTCCCCGCCTCTACATTACATTGTAATGGCCGACAGTCTGTGTGCTCCGTACAGGCTTATTTCCATTATCAATATACATTACATTTATGAATAATGTAAAATGTACTGAACTAAGCACGTGCAGTATATAGTCCATTTTTATTAATAATATATTGACTTGTGTTAATAATAATTATTGTGGTACCCACATTACTCTTAAATATCTAACATTATTCTAAAACAAAGTATCTGTATTAACATAGAATACATAAAGTAGTCTTTTGTAGCCTCGAACTCTTGTTCAGAGGCATGCCACAGATCAAAAATTCCTTGCATGGAAAACTCATTATAATATTTTTAAATTGTTTGAACGTGTTTTGTTCCAGCCCTCTAAATTAACCATTGAAAGAAGATTCATTATTTAATTTATCTACTTTTTTAACAATCACTATTTCACCTTAAAAAGTTATTAATAAATTCTCAAGAAAATAAAAGCTTCAGAAAGTTTAAAATTTTATATATTTTATTAAAAATATTATTATCGTTTTCCAGACATTTGTGATTTGTTTATTCCATATTGAATTTATTTATTTATTTGAGAGGGAGAAAAAAAGTTCTAAACTATTTTGTACGGTTCATCCAAACCGTTTCGGTAATTATTAAAAAAGTTGTTCATGAATAGATTTTACCATATTTTATATTGCAAAATAAATTTATTCACATAAATAAAAGTTAAATTATAAATTCTGCAGAAGATTGTGAAAAAAAAGACATACAAAAATGGCTAATAAATATAAGTTTGCACTATTAAAAATTCTATCATTATTTTAGGAAATATAAATGTGTTTTAAAGTAAATATATTGGGTGGTATTTAACTTTTAGCTATCTGATTTGAGATTTATTTTCTACAGCCATGTAGTATTTAGCAGATACAAATATACCTCAGTGTGAATTCTCACTTTAAATAGGTATCCCTACCTAATGCATTAGATGATTAGGCAATGTCAGAAAAATATGTGCATTAAGCACTCGTATGGAGGAGAAACAAGAGCATTAAATAATAACATATGAGACAGGTTCGATAGGAGGATGCTGCGAGGAATGATCTATGAGAATGGGGAGGGGAGAGTGTGCGAAGAAGGAAAAAGAAAGAGATTAATGATCTTTATAACGATCTTCAACTGTCAAATTTGATAAGAATGAGCAGGCTGCAATGGTATGACCATGTCAACCGAACAAATGAAGACAGACAGGTGAAGAGAAGGAGAATCTTCGACACTAGACCAAATGGACTACCAAGGGCACGAAAGAAGAAGGTGGAGGAGGACATACGACAGGCATCCATAGGGACGAATGTAGAAAGAACTTTGTTTTCAACACATGTTAAAGCAGGCAAAGGACCACTTCAGTCTGTAGTGCCAGAAGAAGAAGATTGAGCATACACAGTTGCAGAAGCTTTATACTTTATCACGATGTAAAAATTGATAGAAAAAGTTGATTTAAAAATTGATAAAGCAGTTGATGTAAAGAATTATTTAATAAGTGGTAACATGTTCCATTGGAAAATATCCCTCCAGTTTAATAGTTAAGCATCAAGACACATCTACCCCTGAATTAAGTCATTGTTGTACTGGCCCAAGAAGTATTTATTTCGCTTAGAAAATCCATGATTTGAAGCTCTTTCACTTACTAAGAGTATATGAGTCTAATACTGAGAGTGTAGAAGCCATATGTTTTGATTTATTTAAAAGTTACGTTTCATATTATCTAAAGTGCCCGAGGTATCAAAGATTTTATTTTTCAATGGAGTTTTAGTTTTAGTTTTGAAGATTATCATTAATTACAATATTTTAACATTAAAATACTAAAAATTTGATAAGTATCTCATGGCTACCATACAAACTAATGAATGAAAAATATTTGCCAATTTCAATATTATTTATATATAACTGAAAAAGTTCTAGAAATTTACCAATGTTATTGAGGCTGTCTCCAATCCCTGCTTCCACCCCCCCATGTTTTATATATGCATGTTAGGAAGTACTGTTACAAGGCAACGGTTCTGCAGGGAGGTAACGGGCCAATATCACGCTCAACCGCCAGGTTTTCCTCCTTAATTAATTATTTAATTAAGAGTACCCACTTTGTTGAGGAAGGCTTCGTCCCAGGAGAGTCAACCGACCCCAGGGTCGATTCACGGCTGATGAAAAATTACTTGTCATAAGCCGGAAGTTTATTTTTCAATAAAAAGTATTATATTTATTCGTTTCACCATAATCATGTTAAATTTTCACACATGGTATAAACTCCTTCCATTTTTCTTTTTCAGTCCAAATTGAGAATCTGTTTCTGTTTTTTTAAAGGTGGTCGAAAGATAAAACAACCTGAAATACAGGAAAATATGGGGTTTGGTTGGAAAGCAGACTGTTGTGAGGACTCCACAGGTAGGCCAGGCAGTGAATAAAACAGGCGAGGTTATTACCTGGACCGATTTGGCAGCCTGGCGGCAATAAAATCAATCAGTCCCCTGCTCCTACAACCCTCCCGAATACTTCGATCTAATTGATACTTTGGATTCCTCATTCCATTCTCATTAACTTCTTATAGAAATTAAATCGAAATGAAATTCACTCACTACAAAAAATCGACAAAGACATACTAAGAATTACATAAAAATTATTGATGAAGTATGCAAAATCATATTTTAGTTCTTAAAATCGATTAGGTGAAGGGTACTGCGGATCCATAATTAGTATTAAACTTTAATGTAGTTTAAGACTTTACATTTACTGTTATCTCGTACCACTGCAGTATCTTTCACATAGTTCCAGATCAAACATTAAACCACCACCAATATTTAATATAATTAATCTAATTAAGAAATAACATCAATCCACGTTTTGCGAACTTTACTTCAAATTGGTTTTATTAGGATGCTGTTAATTATTTTTTTTTTTAGTCTTGGTCTTGCAAACTCAGTCCTGGTCATGGTCTTGGTCTTGCGCAAGAGGCTCGCAACAATCTTGCACTAACTTATTACCTTCTTACTATAGAGATATTATTGTAATTTTTTAGATAGTAGAAACCTAACTAACAAACTAACTAAAAATTAGAGGAGATAAACGCAAAAGTATATTGGTTATACAGTAACTAAGATTGCCGAGTATTAGTAACTATTTTCCCTTAAATTTTATTAAAAACATCGTTTTTTTTTTGTTTTTTTATCAGTCCTGATCTTGGTCTTGCAATAGCTAGGTGGCCTTGGTCTTGGTCTTTCAAAATGCAAGGCCAAGACCGATTTCGGGAAACACTATTATTGTTTTTTCAGTCTTTATTATTATGGTTGTGCATAAGTTATTATGCGGTATAATTTAACCATTGAAGTATGATACGAATACTCCGAATCTATGGTCTAAGTATGCGATATTTATAAAGTTTTTCTAGTGGAAAAATATGTAAGGTGACAGTTATCTCTCCGTGACATAAAACTGAGCTAAATGTATTTTCAGAAACTGAGTTTAGTTCTTCAGCACCCAAACGGATTCTCATTACGTGGTACCATTGGAGAAAGAACGAAGAAATCGTAAGCTCTTTGAGCTATGCCGGGGTAGCTTCGCTATCACCGAAAATGTTTGTAAAAGAATGAATAAAGCATTGAATTTAACATTGCCAAAGAATTATTCCTTCAGATGATGATGCGAAATAAGCATTAGGTCTCTTACACGGAAAGAAAAAACTAAGGTGTGGTATAGACCAGGCGATAGAAGTGAAAATATCAACATTGCGAGATTAATAATATTAAATATAAATTAGAAATAACAGATAATTGTAAAGAGGATGAAATACTTAAAATTCACCTTGCACAGTATGAAGGTTCAATTTTTAATTTCTAAGATATTTTAATCCATTTCTACATTAAAACTCGTTATTATTTGGTTTTCGACATTATTTTTTCTTTTCGCCTCTCTAACACGGTGTCGCGTTAAGATACAATTTTTAATAATAGCTCATCGCAAAGAGGATGAAATGGTAAACATTTTCCTCACTTAAAGTATGAAGTCTGATTTTTAGTTTTTTAAATATTTTAATCCATATGCAAAAGCACTTCGTGGGAGCGGGGTAGCTCAGTGGTAGGGCACTGATCTTCCAATGCAAAGGTCCCGAGTTCGAACCCCGGCTCATGGCAGAAAATTTATTTATCTGTTTCATTGGCCGTGGGGGCGACCTTGGGTCAGGAGTCCCTCCTGGGGCACACCCAGCCTCTATAAAGTGGGTACCCTTAATTAAGTAATTGGTTAAGGGGGAAAACCTGGCGGTTGAGCGTGATCTCGGTCAAATCACCTCCTTGCACAACCGTTGACCTAGTAACAGTGCTTTCCCTAAATAGTACTGAACCCCAGACCCTCCAAGGGTCAGACCCTTCAAGGGTTGTAGTGGTACAGGTTTTTTTACAGTATGCAAAAGCACTTCAATTAGTCGAATCAAGCAGACTTTACCCGAGCGTTACTCATCGGAAATCTGACGGCTCAATCTAATTCACTCTACACAAAAAGTGCGAAACCTCGCTAAAGAAGTTTCCACTTCAATAATCATTATTGAATCATGGATTGTTTTTTATGCAATCTCAATTGTTTCCCGAATATCTGCTAGCATTAACAGTGTCTGTTTCAAATATGGTAGTAATAATTAATAGCATGTTGTGAATGAAGTTACTTAAACATATAAGATGCAACGAAGCCGTACGTCAGAAATATCCCAAAGGAGAGAGGAAACCCTGCTGACCTCTATGGGACTTAGCGGAGGGAGATAAAGATGTGGAGGGGTTAAGAACTGATTCAGCGGTGGACGCCAGCCAGGAGCCTTATCTTGTGACGCGGGATTTCTCTCCAGCTTAGCCTGCCACGCTGTATTAGGACAAGTCGCTTTCTTCTTTTCTATCCCAAATAGAGTTTTAGGGATTACCTTAGATGGACGAAATTACGAAATTAGTTTCACGTCTCTGTATAACGATTTTTAATTTCTATTATTTCAGAAAAAAGGAAAACAAATTATGAAATTCTAAGTAAAAGAAAAATCTTTACCGCTTTAACCCATGAAAGGTCTTGGGCTCGGTGCTTCATAAGGAAGTACTGATTCCAGGCCAACGAATGTGCTAGGAGATGCTACTCAACATCCACGTTTTTCATCTTAAATTATTAATGAATTTAAATTATCTACTTTATGGACGCTGGGTATATCACAGGTGAACTTCCCGATCTCAAAGTCGATCCACTACTGTTGTAACAACAATGAAAACTTACCTGACACATTAGGACTTGAACTCGGTATAGGAAGTCTCCCCTCTGGTTTCCGTCCCCAGTATTCCACCCAGTCTGCCTGGCTAAGGATTACCCAAGACCTCCAATCCGCCATAGATAAACAGAAAATCTCCATCGTAATTCTTTTTGACTTTTCCAAGGCGTTTGATTCCGTTAATCATGAGATCCTTCTTTCCAAACTCCAAAGCCTGCCCATGTCAAATAGCGTCCTAAAATGGTTCCTATCCTTCTTATCCAATCGATCTCAGACAGTTACAATACCGAATAAACCTCCATCATCATCACTTCAATTAACGCGAGGTGTTCCTCAGGATTCCTCACTCTCCCCGACCCTTTTCTCCATCTATATTAGTGACCTTCATAACGCCATTCAACACTCCAATTACCACCTATATGCTGATGATTTCCAAATATAATAATCTTTCCAACCTTCTGAGATGCCTGAGGCTGCCCGGAGGCTACAAGAGGACATCGACTGCATCAACAGATGGGCAGAAATAAATTAATTAAGGCTGAATGCAGATAAAACCAAGGCTATTATCATCGGGTCCAGACATCTCATCAGCTCCCTTCCTTACTTTTCTCTACTTTACCTCAATAACCATCCCATCCATTTTTTCCCTACAGTCAAAAACCTAGGAGTAACCTTTGACCAGAACCTCTTCTGGGATAATCATATCTCCCAGATTACCCGAAAATCCATAACTGCCCTTAAACAACTCCTAAGATTCCGTGATTGTATTCCTCTAAAAACGAGACAGCTCCGTGTAACCTCCCTTGTATTCCCCCACTTCGACTACGGCTGCCTGGTGTATGGAGGGCTATCTGCCAGGCTGAAAATGAGACTAAAAAGACTCATGGTTTGTTTCATAAGATACATTTTCGGGATCCCCAGGCGTACACATGTTTCACTATGGTACACCGAGTTGAAATGGCTTTATCCTACTTCCCGACGACAATAGTCCCGGAATAAAATGATTTTTTTCATTTCATTAAAAAAAGTCAGTGCCTTACCCAATGATCTACCCCGCTATCTAATATCTCAGTGAAAGATAATATAACTATGATGCAAATAAAAGTTCTATTATTTACTCTGTTATATATATATATATATATATATATATATATATATATATATATATATATATATAACAGAGTAAATAATAGAACTTATATATATATATATATATATATATATATATATATATATATATATATATATATATATATATATATATATATATATATATATATATATATATATATATATACCGGAACTGTTTCTTTATAAAAACAAGTGAGATATTTTTGGTATGAATGAATTTATTGATAGAAAAAGTAGATGCATGAAACGTACGATAATTAAGGACCATTAAGTGCCACCACTAACTCTTCAGAAGATAAATATCATAGAAACTAATCATCCATAAAATTTTCAAAGAAACCATAATTAAAAAAAAAGGAGAATTTTAACAAGATTGCAGTAATTATCTAGAAATGGTTCCAATTTACGACGAAATTTCATCGCGTAATAAATGTCATTAAAAGATAAGACCATAAACAGAGATTTTCTAATTAGAACTCTCTCGTTTATGGCCATCGCGCTCTTTCCAAGGAAATTAAAATAAACCCGAAAATGATACTTTTTATTGCTCTTTTATCTCATAAAATGGTCACTTATCTACTTTAAAATGTATCCAGCAGTTCGTGTAAATGCATTACTTACATAATTCCAGTTTTTTAATAAAATTAACAGCGATTAAATAAGCATGCATTATCTTTTTATTTTATTGAGATTAAAATCTATTAGACCTTAATAGGAACTTGCTATTTCGAGTTTTGTTTCGATTGGGATTTTTTGTTAAGAAGTGTAACCCTTATCGAAATTGGTCCTATTAGATCGAGGCCGCTAATTAGATAGCTACTACTGTTTGAGTTTGGAGTTTCTCCCTCTTACTAACCCTAAACGGATCCTTCTCGGGTAAATTAAGATTCAATATTTATGTTCCACTCTCTTGTTGACTTTTATTAAAAGGGTTAAAACTTTGTACATCCCTACAATTTCCATTTTTTTAATTTCTGGATCAGTATTTTTTACTAAACCGAAAATTAAAACGAAGATTAACATTTTCAAACTTTGTTAATATTATTGCAACACTAATCCTATTGTATTCAATAATATAATATAATCATTTTCACTAACCTTGGTTTATTCAATCATTCAATTTTGTGACATGCGTTATTAGTGGCAAGACAATGCTTGAAGGCTGGTCATAAAGAACCAGCCAAGAATCAAAATATTTATGTTAAGTAATTAATTTTTTTTAAATTTAAACCTGTATTTGTTTTTTGTATATTTTAACTAAGGAATGGTTTACATTACTTTCGCATTATTAAAAAAAAATCTTTATGAATCAAAAGAAATGTTTTATTTAGAAAAACGTAGACCATGCTCTGTGACACTTCTTTGTCAGTAAAAACGAGGTACGTGTTAATTCCGAATATTTCAGGCTTCATGGTACTTCTAAAATAAAGTTCATTATAAAATTAATTAAGTACAAATGAGTTTTAATTGATCAACTCTTCAGAGAAAGATCATGATCTATTTTAAATACAGCGGTATTTGTTACTTCAATTTCCAATGTAAGATTACGAGTTCATATCCTGATGTCAGGAAGGGGTGAATGAAAGAAAAAAGATGGCTAAATGAAGGTATGAAAATCGGCTGCCCGCATCACACAAGATTCACCGTTTCTTCTGCTTTTAACAGAAATTATTGTTTGACAAAATTAAGCTATGTCAAAAAGTTTTTGATCAGTAATATTAGAGGTTATTTAAATTGTAAAAGGAAAGGAATTTCGAAGGAATATTATTTTTAATGTTCTGCGATGAAACTTGCTTATTATGTTAAAGCCTGAGAAATAGTCATTAAATGCACGGCACATGCTGCTAATGTTTAAACAATAGCTTAAATAGTCCTTACTGTTCGGAAAAGAGTTAAATTTTGGATTGTAATATCTATAGCTTCTTTTAAAACAAATGTTTTTTTTTATCCTTAGTACTCTGCCTTTCCTTAATGAATACCACTACAGTGTTGTTGTTTTTTTTTCAGGAGAGTGTCTACTTCCATGTCTACTAAAACATGCATTAATGTATTTCTGCAGAACCGCAATATGCCAATTTTTCGATGCCGTCTGCTGTCCCTTGCACCATCATAAGAAATTTTGTTTTTAGAACAATGATGACTATCAGATCTCTTAAAACACAGTTTTGCTTAACATTGTATTTGAGGGCATGTAAATCATGCAACAGAATTTCTCAGGATTTGTGTGCAACACAAACGCACCAATTCTACACTCGCAGATAGATTGAAACACAACAAAACATTTATTTTGTTAAAATATTCAAACAAATTATCTTCAGCTGTGTAATAAAAGAAGAAAACTACATTATTCACAGTGAGGTTAAATAATTACCCAAATAAAATTAGAAATTTAACTAATACCATTAAAAGATATCGTACCTAAATTTCTTTTTATTAATCCTATAGTAGTCAAATATTGGTAATAACATTGGACATTAGGAGAAATTATTTTATAACAACAAATGTACACCAAAATAGTTTTTATCAAGAAGAGGTGTTAAAGAATTCATGTCGTACTGTAAAATCGTAATATTGTGGCACTTAGCCCATTTTTTCCTACCAGCTATCCGGCACATACTTCGCGTGCAATCTTCGGAGCTTATTTGTTAAACTATTAATGATATTTTTTATATGTTTGCCACTAATCCTGTTATTGATGTCCAGCCTTCAATTAGAGATGTAAGTTTTAAAAATATAAATATAATTTTTAGATCTATAAACAAGGTAATAATAACATTAAAAATAAGTTAATTATAAGTAATAGGCATTTCTAGCTTCCAATTTTACAATAATAACTCATCCCCAATATTCTAGCTTTAAATTTTGAATCACAAAAAATCGAAAAACCAAAAAATATATTAAATCTATCCAAAAATAGTAATTCATAATTTTCGACCGTTACAATGAACTTAGGTCACTAAAATGAGAATTTGACTACGTATACCGTTATTTTATGTCAATATTTGAATAAAATAAAGTAACAAAAAAAAGTTAGCGAAATATTGATACAAAAACTATGACTTTTTTTTTATTCAACAAATTACATAAAACCAGAATTTTACTTAATTATTTTCCAGAATTTTATTAATTTATTGTAGAAATTGTATTGACAATTAATTTATTCATATTTTGTGAATGGACTTTTTTTTATCTACAACTATTATCTTTATTGTGACATGATGTTATATTACATAATGAATATCGATTTTTAATCTTGAACCAAAAAAGATATCATGTCAGTCAGAACCATAAATAATTAATTGAATTTTTAATAGTTGACCGTTGCATTATAATGGAAGGAGATGGTCCGGGGTGGCGGTCATAAATAGGCTAAATAGTGGCAAAACTATTTTATTAAAAGCCAACGTTTCTTTAAACTGCTCTGCTACAGTTCTACTTATAACAGTTCTAAGTGAAACTTCTAGCTGAACACAACTCCCTGAAGACGACCTGTAAAGTCGTGTCGAAACGTTGGCTTTTAATAAAATAGTTTTACCACTATTTAGCGTATTTATGACCGCCACCCCGGACCGTCTCCTTTCTTCATAAATAACTGAGAAAACAATACAATGAACTACAGATTGTCATTCAAAATTGTGTGTTCTATGATATATGCATAATAATATATAATAATATATAATAATATATAATATATATATAATAATATTGTTTCAAGATAGTTCCTTAAATCATTTTTTAATAAAGTTACTTGGAAATTGTTAAATTCCAACTTTTTGAGACATTTCCACAAAAGCCCTGGTTTAAATTGCGCTTTAGTTGTAAGCACTAGAGTATCAGTATGTATCAAAAAGTAATATTGTCAACTCTAAACAATAAATATTTTCTAATTTGTTCTATATGTGATTAGTTCATCTTCAAAAATCAGTTGATGTTAGTTTTAAGAGTTTTAATTCAGAATAAGAACTGCGTGTTTTAAATTAGTCTCATTGAATGTAGTGCTTTGAAATAGAAAGAGAAAATAAGGAAATCTACGAGAAATGCATCCCTTTCCTAAAAGAGAAATTTCGCGAGACCTTCGGAGAGAGAGAGTTCACAGTGAGAGGCCTCTGATTTGGGTATCGCGGAATGATTCCTAAAAGAACAGGGAGCTTCTTCGAGGAACTTGGTGTTGATATCGGGGAGCTTGCAGTGTTGGCCGAGGGTATTATTCTGGACTCCCTTGGGATCATTCATCATCACATATATGGTAATTAGGGGGTGATTATCGTTATTTATTTATTAAATTTTAAATTATTTAAGTGACCATGTCTTTTTGTCTATGTTCATAGGACCACGTTACTTGCTGTGTGCGTTCTAATTTTCTGGTGTTAAAACTTTGTCATTCGAATACTATATATATATATATATATATATATATATATATATATATATATATATATATATATATATATATATTTTTAGCCCTATAAATTTTAGAAATTGTCTTGTAACTGTTTCACCGAAATATGGTTTTTTATAATACATTGTATAATTGTATGTATTAGTATATTGTAGTATTGATATTGTTTGTGATGTATAATATGAAAAAAAAATTGTATATAATTTGTATGTCCAAAAAAAAGGATTGATGAGTATTCTGTCTATCGAGCAACCCTATATAGTAGGGCAGAAATGCTTTAAATAAATTATTTTCTTCTGGGTATTCATTAATTGCCAATAAAAATAGTGATACTCATAGTAAAATTATTTATAGGATACTTACTATTTGGGTACTCACCCAAATAGTGCTAATGTCACTTTTTTGCAGGTCAAATGAAAATTGGCGTCCCCAACTAAGAGGAGTTTTATGTTAAGAGGGACCAGGAAGAGTAAAAAGTTTTGGGGGACGGAGGGAATGACTAACACTGGAGGCCACATCACCCTCCTGCAATACATCAGTCCCTATTTAGGAGAAAGCCCTCTCCATCATACGCCACTTCCCGGGCACACTTTAAACCGTTTCACCAGCCACCGAAAAATTGCTATCTTAAGCCCCAGTTCCGGGGTTGGGAAAAGCCGGTTATGAACAGGTCCAATGCCAAAGTAACAACTTGAATAATTTACATGATTATGGTAACATAAGTAGGTTCTTGACAAGTCAGGAAATTAAACTCAGGAATGAAAGCAAAGAAGAATTCAAAATTGTTATTCTTCAGTTTTACCATCTGTAAATGTCATTTATATTGTAAGTTTTCCCTTTGTTTTTTATTTAGTTATAAAAAAAATGAGCGGATGTCTTATGAAAAAGAGTGATTTATAATAGCATGTTCCATATTTATTATATAAAGCAGGAGTCACTAAACATATAAACAAAATTTCACGAATAAGCAATATTTCATACACACATTAGTATTATGGTTTTGTTTAAAACAGATTGTAAAGAAGTTACAATCAGAACATATAAAAATTGTTCTAGTCCTCATCAAAGTGATTGTCGACGGCTATATAATTGGTCCTTTCACTATAGATAATTGCCTCACAGGACACTATTACATAGTTTTTTTACGATTTGAAACACAAGGACTATTTCATGATGTCTCTCTAAACATCAGGATGCTAATGCACTTTCAGCATGGCGTAGCTCTCGCTAATTTCACTTGTCAGGTGAATCAACATTTGGATGAAAGGTTTATAGATCTTTGGATTGGTAGTGGTGGTCCAATTAGTTGGCTTTCAAGATCTCCAGGCCTCAACAATAATGGATTATTGTTGTGGGACTGATTCAAATATGAAATACACAAAGCAGACTCTAGGGATGCACTGATTCAACATATTAATAATGCTGCAGGCATTGAAGTAAGGTATTAAACACTGATGAGGAAACTGCCTCTCTTCGAAGACAAAGTCGAAAATGTTAATAAAACAAAGGAGGTATTTTCCAACATTTATTAAACTAAGACTTCGATGACCGAAATGCAGATACTGTAATATTGTGGTGCTAATATTATACAATAAATGCATGACAAATGACAATCGGATACAAACAGGTGTTTTTAAAAATAATTTTCCTGGGTGCAATCCATTCCTGAAGTTTTGCCTATTCCTTCTGACTCACACCTTATTTTTAAAGTTTATCAATACCTATAAATACAATTACTAAAAATAAATATTTTACATGTTATTATTAAATTTATAAAATAATAAAAATAGTAAAAAATAAATTAATGAAAATAAGAAGGAAGAGGAAGGACGCCTGCCAAGTAAGGTCAGTATAGCTTCCCCTTCATTTATATTGAGGAAAAATAAAAAGAAATTTAATGTTTTAGTTTTAATACTCCATTGTGATCTTTTTTGACTTTCTTATTTTTTATACTTCTTAATTATACAATTAATTCGTAACTTTATTATTTTTTTAATACGATTCAGAATATCAACCCCATCATAAGCTTACATACTATTTCTTAGATGCTTTAAGTGTATCTATCATTATAAATTTTTCTCATTTTTTAATTAATTCACATATCATTAAACAGAAGTATTTAATTTTTTTTTTTTTTTTATGCTCTTTCCTTACTGAGCTTGTAAAATTCATGACCAGATATAAACTGAAATATGTTTTAATTGCTTCAACATAATACCAAAGATGTTTTATTGAATCATTTTCAGGTATAGGTATATTTTCAGCCGTTCTTCGTCTGTATGTATTGAATACTCTTTAAATTCAATAAAAATAAATATATATAATGGACACGCGTTATATGGAAACAAATCACTAAAATCATAATTATTATATAAATAGACAAAGACAAAACAGTTTTTTTTTTTTTTATTAGCTACTAAGGAGAATTTGTGTTATCAATAAAAAAAAAATTAAAAATTGGAAACAGTGTTTATAAATAATAATGTAAATGTCAGTTTTTTCAAAACCGCTAATGTCCGAAAGTTTATACAGATTACTTTGAAATTTTGATACAAGGTTACAATCAAATTCAGGAATATTTTTATATACATTCCATTGCCTATATAGCATCGAAATGACCACCGAAAATGTGGGTCGCTATAGACTATAGCGCCAAAATGGTTATAATGGTTACGATTTTAATGAAGCTTAGCTAAAGATTTCATAACGTAAATTCAACGATAATACGTAAATTCAACGTAACCATGAATTCAGAATTTTATTCGTGAATAACTCAAAAAGTACACACTTATTGGCTCTTCAAGTACATGAGTTTTTGAATTCTTCCTGATTTCCTTACAAAATCGATAAGATATTTTTATTGCATTTGTTTTTCAATTTTATATTTTTAGACGTACAAATGTCTATTATGACAAATTTATATTTGGCATATAGTTATAGTTGAGTTAAACGTTAAAATAAAACAATTTGTTAGAAGGAACAAAGTGGGTTCGAATCTTTTTTTTTTAAGGAGAAACCAAATTGAGTTACATATGTCATACCTGAAATAATCCTTAAATACGAATTTTCATAGCAATCGAATAAGAAAAATTCGTTCCCTCAAATGACCAAAGTGGATTCAAATATTTTTTTTTTACTTTCCTACCTATACTAGGTAAGGAAAGTATTGCATTCGGGTCAAATTTCCGACATGCGGTTTTCGACGGATACGTTTCAGAGTCTCCTGAATCCAAAAAAAAAACACATTTGTAGCCATTGGTCTGTCTGTCTGTCTGTCTATACCAAGATTTTCTCGAGAACTACTGAACCGATTTTGTTGCTTCTTTTTTTATTTTGTAGGGTTTTGACTACTGATGGCTGTGACAGATATTCGGTGTTCCATGCGCAATAGCTTGCGCGCAATAAATGAAAAACATGTTTTCCTATAGACTGTAGCGCAAAAACGGCTTTAACGATTTTGATGAAACTTTCCTATAATGCTCTAATCATTGTTCTTTCAATTTTTATATATAGACTAAATTCCTCAAAAAATTCAGGAAAAAGAAAAACCTTATAGGGCCTAACTCCCTAAGTATATATTATACGGTAAAATTTATAATAAAACTTTTGAAAGGTAATTAAATTCCCTACAAAGCCATATAAAAATCGTTCATTTTGGACAACTATTAACGAAGTTACCACTATTCAATTTCCAAGGTAAGATTACGGTTTCATATCCTGGTGTCAGAAAGGGGTGAATGAGAGAATAAAGATGACTAAGTGAAAGTAAGAAAATCTGTTGCCCGCATCACACAACCTTCACTATTTCCTATACTTTCAACATAAATTATTGTTTGTCAATACTAAGCTATGCCAAAAAGTTTTTGATTAGCAATATTAGGAAGTATGGAAATTTTTACAGTGATCTA
Source organism: Nezara viridula (assembly GCA_928085145.1). NCBI lineage: Eukaryota > Metazoa > Arthropoda > Insecta > Hemiptera > Pentatomidae > Nezara > Nezara viridula. The sequence goes on along the minus strand of OV725077.1, from coordinate 43,999,424 downwards.
TCTTAAGCCGGTTTACATTGCTTTAGTTTATCAAATAAATCGTACTTAAATCTCATGTTTGATCACTTTTCAGGAAAATGGATCTAGTTCAATTCTTTATTGTTTCTTCATGAACATATGTAAAGATATAAAAAATTTTTGAAATAGGTAGGAAAGTTGTGTGAGTGGACATACCAGATATTTTTTTTTTAAAAGTAATGATGGATTCACATTTTTATTTCCCCAATAACTCAAAAAAGTACAAAAATAGTACTGACGTTTATTTGTTATTTATTTTTTTGTGTGTGTATATACATATAAAATTGAATGAACGAATATATAATATAAGATTAGAAAATATAGGAAAAATGTAAATTCATTTATGTTTTCATCAAATTATGGACGAATTTTGACTATTTGGCGAACACTTGTTCTAATTATCATTTTAGCAGGATATTACAATAAAAAGTCTGCCAAATAGGTGAGTATAACCATAATTTTTTTTTTAGTAAATAGTGAATACAACTGTTCTATTTATTTCTACATGTTTTGGGAAATGAATCCACTTCATATTTAGTACCTTTAGCATCATTGGCGTTTAAACTATCAGGAGTAGATTTGTTTCCATTATTTGTCTGCCTGTTACGGTAAGTTCTAAATTACAGATACAGATTATATAAATATATTTCACAATGATTATAATTTTATTTTGAAACAGGATGGACCAATCAAGTAATGAACCGAATTCGATTTAAAAACTTATCTTAACCACAGTTAACATAATGTACATATTCACTATCTATCACATTTTACAAATATCATATTCTTAATTATAACTCTAATCCGAACTGTTATATGAAATGATAGCTTTCATTTGTATCCACGATATTGACACTGAACTGAATTATCTCTTAAAATTTTATCAAAATCAGATTAACGGCATTTTGTTTTATTCACGTCACATGGATTTGACAGCAGACAGACATGTTTATTTCTTCATAACTAAAAAGGGAATAGGCCTTCGGTCAGTGCAAGAACAAAGCTTGTGAATATCTCTTTATTATATAAAAAAGTATTTAGTTAATGATTTTTTATTTTACAGATAAGATTACTTAATTCCATCATTCAGAATTTTTTTTTGAAAACTATTTAGGATGTAAGTTTTCAACTATTTTATTCTTCAGTGATTTCTGTTTTTATACAACTTTTTCATTTGTTGTATACTCTCTATCATGCGATTTATACTTATATATTTGTTATGATACTTATATATTATTATATTATACTTATATATATATATATATATATATATATATATATATATATATATATATATATATATATATATATATATATATATATATATATATATATATATAAGTTGTTAAAATAAAAAGGGAATGAAAATGTCGATTTTGAAGACAAAAATGTTTTTTAATCTCTCACATAAATAAAGATTCCCGATCTTATTTGGTGAAGGACAAAAAAAAAAAAAAAGAAGAAGAAAAATGGCTTCTTAATAGACTGAATAAACGATGAAGTTAATAATCGTTCCTTATTAACGAAAGCCAATTCTCCTTAAATACTCTGATTGGGTACAGTAAATTTCGACGAGAAATAGGTTCGCTCAAGGTTCCAAAAAATATATATTATATCGCTATCTTTTTTTTTTATTATGCCTTTTAATCTTAAATATGTACAATGTACTTTTATATACATCTTGATAAATATGTATTTCTCTATTTATAAGAATTGCGATTGAATATTGGTTATGCAGGAGCGTCAAATTGAATTGTTTGCTCAACAAGTGAACATTACGTTGGCATGTGTACCACCCCCGCGTCTAAATATAACCAGGTATTCCAGCTGGTATTGACGGGTACAACGTCAGTTACCTGTTTTTCCACCGAAACAATTCTTTCAAAAACATTCAAAACCACCAGATATGCAAATTATACATAATGAAATACTAATAATTATCTATAATTAGGAAGTAAAAGCTGTAAATACCTTTTTTTTTTTTAATTTCTATTTAATGGTATGAGGAAAATGGAAATGACCAGATTATGTCGAATTATTAATCTATATTTTTCAGTGTATTCAGATATTGTTTGTACAATATCTCATTTATTATCAGATGTCTGTAATTATCATATTCTGAATAAAATTATTTTATGTTTGATGTTTTTAATTATATGGATATATTAAATGGAGTTCGACGAAATTATTTATAAATGCATTTAATTAAATTAATTTGATATATGATATATATATATATATATATATATATTCTTTTTAATACATTTTTGTATGTAGAAAATATAACTGTTTTGATCGGTGGAAGAAGTACAAATTAATCATATGTCCTTTATTGTAATTAATGTGAGAAATACTAAATCATTGATCGATGGAACCTCTGTTATATGTTGTTGCAATAACCTGCAATGTCAGGAATTTGTTTTTGATACCAGCGTTAATTAATGCATATTTATAACTTTTGGGCCAAAAAGAATGGTCTTAATAGTCTTGCTGTTGGAAGCCTAATGATGTAATAACCTGGTGTCTTATTTTATTTCATGTGTTTTCTATAAAAAAAATGTTTGCTTCTGGACTCATTTGGTTCTGGTATAAATGGCATTAAAGTTCGATAAGATACAATACACCACAGTGAACAAATCTGTGAGACCTATGTATGATACACAATGTTCAGTGGTTATTTCATAAATCTTTTTTTTCAACCTTCAATTTATATGTCAATTTTTCCCAAATTTTAAGATCGTGAGATTTTCCCTATTTTCTCCCAATCGTCCAATTATACTTGTTATTTCTACAGTTACATTATAGCTCTCAATCTACTTTTTACATAGATATACTTAAATAAAAAAAAAAGAAAAAAGTATTTGCATTTTTCTAATATTAATCTATTTTTATTTCACTCTTGGGTTATAGATAATCAGGATTCAATAAGTTTTATTGTCTACGTTTCAAATTGAACTTCTGGGAAAAAATGATAACATTTGAGATATAATAATACTATAAGATATAATTGTTAATAAGTAAAAATCCAGAAAAACTAGATATTAACCGATATTTAAATCTAAACAATAGATTGTAGTGATTCATGATAATAACCATGCTGAAACATACAATGTTAGCTGTTACATTTGTTAAATGTATTATGTATGTTATTCTATAGCTTATCACTTCATTCATAAATTCATTATCACATTATATATTCAAACGTTTTCTATATTAGTTTCTACTTTATAATAATCATATATTGACTACTGTGTATTATTTAGATTCAAATATCTAATGTTATCCACTTCTGCTGGTTCTATATTTATTAATTATTATCTCTTATAACATTTTTGTACATCTGATGTTATACATGTTTAAGTCCTGATGATGACTCTTTAGTTTGGATTGAAACGTAAGTATTAAAAAAAAAATGCTATAATTTAACTATATATATATATATATATTTTGTTGGGATTTTTGTTGAGCGCTGAGCTTCCAATTTTCACGGTTCGAGGTTGGAATCCAGTTTATGGCAGATATATATTTATTCTGTCTCATCGGCCATTGTACGACCCTGATGTCGGAAGATCCTTCTGGGGCATACCCAGCCCCTATAAAGGGGTATCCTTAATTTAAAAATTAATTAAGAGATAAAACCTGGCGATGGGGCGTGATCTTGGTCTAATCAGCTCCGTGTTGAACCGTTGACCAAGATACAGTACCCACACATTACTGAAACCAACATCTTTTATGGATTGCAGTGGTACAGGTTTTTAATTTATATATAGTGTGTGTAAATATAGGTTTATCTAACAGTAACTATTGTCCATGTGACAGAATGTTATATTATTCAATAAATTAAGTATCATAAACAAATACATTTTTATTTAATTCGGTTCCCGCTGGCATAAACACGTGGCATGTGCTTCATTGAAGAGTAAATGTTATATCTTGCGATTAGTCATGATTTAATATTTTCTTACAAAGTGAGTACCAATTTTGTAAATTTATTAATTTGTTTTGCAAATCCAGTGAGGTTACGTTGGGGTTATGGCGTTTTCTTAAAATTGCTATATCGTCAGCTTAGGTTGCGGTCAATGTTTCGGCATCAAAAATCACGCAAAAAGCCCGTGCTATTCAGCTTTACTTCCCGTAATAGCAACTCAGTTAAGATTGTTAAAAAGATTTTTTGAATTTTTGTGGGCGTGATGATTCCATCTCAACTAAGCCATCCGACCTTCATAAATCTTTCTACACCTTTGTCCTAAAGAGAAGCAAAGATTCCCCAATTTTTCTCTTACCCGTGTGAGGAGGGAAGCTATTTCCATTACCTTAGAGGATTTCCGGCGTAATTTATGAACTTTGTTGTCATATGGCTTGTAGCTGTTCTATGGCGGATGAAATCAACACTTAACATGAATTATTTTGAATTTATATATTCCAGTTAAATTTAAGCTTATCCTGCCCCTATACGAGTGTATAAATTCAAACTGTTGAAGATTTAATCCTTCATCACCTTTGTGAAAAGTAATGAACTCTTACTTGTCATTACTGTTATTTGTCAACATCTGTCAACGAAAAATCGAAAAAATGTGTTTTATGCCATTTTTAATGATGGTTATGAAGAAATGTTTCCAATGGTTGATCACTCTTTTCCTGCCTTGCTTTATTTATTCAACTTACAACTGGGAATTTAGTTTATTAAAGAAATCTTTGGAAAAGATTTGATTAGTAATACAAACATAAATATATGGGTTATCCATTTGCCATTTGCTATCTATTGTAAAGACCGCCGGTGGTATTCATTTAATTATTTTAAAGGTATAAATAAATAAATATCATAAGAGGCCACATCTGGCGCTGCCTGAGCGAGGGTAACGACCCACAAGCCCAATCTTTTGTAAGTGGTAATAAAAACCTTTAAGAACCACCAACAAAGACCGACAACTGAGTGTTTAAACAGGATCCCGAAAGACCTTTTCACACCTTCCACCAGAAATACGTTAATCTGTACCTGCTGCTTTACCTTGGCCTGGGGGAGTGGGCGTGGTCATCCCTTAGGCTAGGAATATTCAGCCAATCAGAGAAGATTACCAAAAGAGAGGAGGATGAAGAAAGGTGGGAAATAGAGGACTAGGACTAAGACACTTCTTTTTGGGACTCAGCTGAGGAGACTTCAAGCTGGGAAGGAAGCGAGAGGGACTTGATCAGGAGAGGCGGAGAGAGGAAGATCTGGACTGTTAGGTGAGACTCAGGCGAGACGACAGCCGGAGGGAGCAAGATGAACATCAAGCATTCTCCTCCAGTATGATTCTCAACTATACATTATGTATATAGGTTTAGTTATTATTTTGTATATATATGTTTTGGTTACTTAAATTTGTAAATATAATAGTTAGTAAACCATCTTGATGATTTTACATTCTATCTTGCATGCCACCAATTAGATATAGAACAAATAGTAAATTTAAAAACATGATACCTTTAGAAAGAAAATCCAATAAAAATTATATGGTTCAATCTAGGATACGACAGTAGGGGGTCTGTGGTATCTTACATTTCAATACAAATATAAGTATTGAATACATTTTAATACAAATAAATGTATTTAGTATATGTATGTATATACATTTTAATACAAATAGGGATTCCTGGAACCCCTTACTCGCCGTAGAAACGCGAGGCCAGGAACATAGCACATTGTTACAAGCAGTTTTGTTTGGAAGATATGGTACTAAACATATTTCAAGCAGTGCTTACGGATGGAAAACATATGTGGTTATATCCTTATATTACTTTACAATAGTTTAGTAAGTTTAGTTCTGATAATAGATTAAGATAATTATTGTTGAAATTTTTCAGCAATTTAAATAATTATATATAACCGACTTATGATGATAAGGCTGATTTGCAACGCTCAAGGTCCCAGATTCGAGTCTGATGCCATATAAATTACTTATTATGCATCGTCAGCCGCGGATCGACCTGGGGTACACCCAGTCTTTATAAAGTAAACTACCCTTAATTAAATACGAGATTAAGGAGAAAAGGCTGAGCGTATCTGGGACAAACCACACCTTTAATACTTGAACTTTTTTAATTTTTTTTTCGTGGGAAGGAGAAAACAAGATACAATTTGTTAATCATTTCAATTTTAAGAAATAAAAGTCTTGGCTTATGGCTGCTGATGCTAGTATTCCTCTTAGTTTGGCTCTTACTGCTTCTAACTCAGAGTAATCGGTGATCATATGTGATTAGTTTCCGAGGCAGTATAATTGGAGCAAAGAGAGAGATATCCTATCCAAGACTGTGTAACATGTGACGAAATCTCCTTTGCCCGGTAAGGAATTGAGAGACCCAATAGACAAATTGGACTTATCTGGCAGCTGATCGACTAGTGGATGATGAAAATACTTTCTTCGTGTATTCAGCCATTGGCTAGTGAGCTAGAGCCTTTTCCATTTCTGAAAGCTTGCTTTTCACAATGTTCCCTTTTATTTATTAGGCTGTTACTCAATCCTCACTTGTAAGTATTCCGGAATCCCTACCAATCCTTTTCTTTCGTTCCGCTATTTGATCAAAGCTTCTTGTTGAAGTTAGTCGAGAGAATTTCCCTACTAAGAACTGGTATATCTCGTGAAGCCTAATATACCTCGGTGACCGAAAACATTGCCAAGATTCCTCCGGTTATATGCCAACTTGTTCTTCTTTTGGTTAGGAAGGTTAAGGTTCCATAAAGAGTATGTATACCTCAAGATAATTAGCGCAACTATTTCTTAAATGGCATTTGTCGTTGCGTATATAAGGCCAGCCACTGTTCGCTAAACTGTATTTAAAAATTTAGAAGAATTGTTTTCTTTTCTATTTAAAGATTTTTTTATCGATAGATTCTCAATTTCTTAGCTTATTTAACTTAATTTTAGCAATTTGATGTAGTTTTAAAAAAAAATCAAATTTCCCAACTTTTTTAATTTTCCAAATATTTCAAGGGTCTTCTAGCAGATTTGGGGCTGTTATAGGCGACAACTCAGATCGTTTAGTACTCTTCACGCGTTTAGTTCTCTTCAAGATATCCAAGAAGTATGTGGCTTACAATAACAGCAGGCGATCACAATCACTCCTTCTTCATCAGGTGATTTTCTGAACGATTGTTGCGAACTCTTTGAAGTAATCTCCACCCTGCTTGATGTATCTCCTGAGGTACTCGAACCTGCTTTGTCCTTTGAAGACAAAGGCACTTCGCTTGGTTTAGAATAACCTCTTTTTATTAATTTTAATACATTTTTGCTTCTCGGTAGTAAGTGATACATTCCATGGTGATATATTTTCTTTTGTAAAATAGCTGAATATATAATAGTGACACTTATTTGACAAAATGAGGTTAAATCTTACTACACAGAATCGATACAATGCTTACTTTTTGATTAAGTGAAACTTGATTTGGATTTATTCGTATTTGATGTGTGATACGCACTATTGTTTTATGGGAAAGTCTATATACTGTATCATCGCCTTTGAACTAAAACAGCTTTAACTAATTATATTTAGTAACTTTCGTTACCAAATAAATTTATTTTTTACCATTTTCTTGACTAGGACATAACGCTAACGGGAATCATGTATCTCCAGAACTTTTAAATATAATCGAAATGGGTTTCCAGCGTGGACGCATAGGCATTCGTGTATATTTAAGGTATGGACTGAGATATTGATGTAATAAATTGAAATTAGCATGGGGAATATCGACATTGGGTATAACGAAAGGAAGCAGGTAATATTTAAAAGCTCAATATTTTCTAAATTTCTTCCTCAGTGCCGTGAGACAGGAAGGACCTCCGAAAAGAGATTGGACGGCAGGTGTCTCGAACACGCCATTCCATTGGCTGGTTTATCGCCCCTAAAGGAGGGTGGGGTGGGGGTACTAAAGGCCCCCAGATGTGGCTCCCTCTGTCTTTTCCCTCATCAAACCTTACTTATCCCTTTACTACTTAGTATTTTCTACCTCGGATACCCGTATTTTTTTTTCGTTTTTTTTTTTTTTAATTGGTCTTTAAACTTTGTTCTGCCATTATACTCGGTAATAAAAATGAAACGTATTCAGTAAAACCTAATAACGAAAAAGAAGAGTAAAAGAAAATTACCGACTGCCGTTATTGTCAATTACAGTACACAGTTTCCATATAATTTGCTAATAAAAAAGTCTTTTATTATATCAACTAAACATTTGAAAGTTGTTTCACTAAACTATAGAAGTACGTTAGATTACACGGATGATTTATAACATCATGTATTTCGTTCTTAATTTGTTTTTGTTTTCTATTATCTTCAATTTAACAATATATATATATATATATATATATATATATATATATATATATATATATATATAATATATATATATATATATATATATATATATATATATGTAAGTTTTAAGAATTTTGTAAGTAATTTCATTTATTGTTAGTTCAATTAAAGTTTTTATCTATCTATTTATTTAATGTAACAGTTCTTCTGGTCAAAGTAAGTAATTATATGTTTCTGTATTATTCTGTTATTCTCAAAATATTTCGTCCAAGAATAAATTGAGCATACTATTTTACACACATATATAAAACGTATATTCGTGCTCAAAACAAATATATGTGAAAAATAAGTAATATATAAAAAATATTGAATTAGAAAATCATTCATCCAATCAGATACAACTGTTGAATGAATATTCAACCTAAATTTTTGGCTCATTACAATTACACGTTAAACGTTTCATTGACGCTTTTTATTTTTGTTTATCCATAAATGTACATATATTTCGCTTGGGATGATGATTACTCTTGAGTATAAAAAATATAGATTCAAGCAGATTTTAACATTATAATTGTAATTTTTCCTAAATACCTATTCCACGTTTTTAATTATTTTTAAATTAATAAAAAAAGACAAACTAATATAGGAAAAAGATACTAAACAATTTTTAATTAGATTAGCATTATAATTGAGTGACTACTTTCGCGCTCACTACTAGAGTTCAATCTATTCTCTTGCTCGAGTTGTACTCATAAGGGAAGAATACAAAAATAATAATGAAAAAATTAAAATATTTTAAAGTAACTAAATTAACAAAAAAAAAAAAATCATGAAATATCTTACTTTGACCATGGCGCTATTGACAGTCATCTCTACAACATGGAGTGTATAGTTCTGTCTTCTTCCGTCTTCACTGAATCTAATTTCGCCTGTCAGCCCCTCTATTTCGACCTGCAAAAGCAAGAACAGATATCAGATACACTACATATAATTAAACTTAGTGTTGGATCTATAAAATAAAGGACATAATTGCTTTTGAATTGGGTATTTACAAGGGAAAGAAAAGCATATACTTTTGCTGAAATATAATTCTAGTGTAAAGACGTATATAAGCTTGAGGTTATACTTTTTAAATAATAGAAAAAGGTTCATGTTTAGCTAAAAACTTGAAATATCAGTGTGTCTCGGAGGTGAGTTGGGGACCGAGGGCGTTGCCTGAATCCACTACAGTATGACTTATACGGTTGCCAAACATAATACTCTCACACCTCTCTCAGTCCTAGTTTATATACTTAAATTATAATAACAAAAGCTAGTAAAGTATTAACTATTTTATTAAGAGACCACGAGGTGAAATAAAGAACGGAAAGACATTTCTTGGATGGCGGATTTGAATCTTAACATACTATCCTAAAAATAAATTGTTTAAGATAATCAACAGTATAAGCAAGGGGCTGGACGCTCATGACAGCCGTGTGTCCACTCCTGTTACATCTCTCCGTCTCCACAACTTGTCTTAAACTTTTATTATGTTTCCAAATATGTATCATTATAATTTAGGACCTTTATTGCTATGTCCTTATATTCACAGACGGAAAGGAAATAGAAAGTGCACTACTCAATTGAAGAATTTGTGATATTTTGAATGTTCTGAATATTTATTTCATTTTTTAAATATTCATTTTATGGTATGCATTATAATTTAAACTCCTCCCACATTTTTATTTCGAATTTATCTGTATTAAATATTTTATCTTGTCTCAGTTTTCATTAATCACCATCAGTATAAAAGCGGTATAATTTCAGCATCGTCAAGACATATCCATGATTAGTAGTGTTCGATTACAGATATGCCGGATACATGTATATGTATATGTGTATAGGTATATGTTGAAATACTCAAAAAATTAAAGTGAAAACATCAAATACCATAGAATTGGAATATATTTTAAATAGTGCATTAATGTACTTTTGTGTATAGCATGTACATACAATAAAATACTTTCTACTACTCGAAAATTCGTATATTTTCAATCCCCCAAAAATGTTGTCAGACAATACTTTGCCTCCAACCCCTTTTTTTCGGCCAGATGGGTCCAAATTCAACCCTACTGCTGACCACTTCCTCCCCACATACTAATAAATTGAACTACTACTAATTTTTAAAAAATCAATTTTATTATTAAAAAAGTGGTCAAATAGTCCCAAAATGGTGGCAGTCTTCCTAGCTTAATTTTGTCTCTAACATAAATAATAATTAACAAGATTATATAACTAGTTTTGTATTTTATGAATGGCTTGGAAATATCATATTTTCTAACACAAAGTTCGTTCATTCATAATTTCTTCCTTCACCATCATCGTTTTAAACAGTGATTTTCGTGAGGAACTCACATTCTTCATTTTTCACACTGAAAAACTGGATTTAACGACGCTCAATACAAAAATATTAATCCCTATTACACAGACAAAAGTGACTGAAAGAAGGAGAAAATCTGGTTTTTAGGGAAGGGAGTGAATATAAAGTCTAAATGCTGGGTTCTCTTTTTAAAAATCAAAGTAACTCATTCACTCAAAAAGCTGGTGTTTTATTTACTCCAAAATTAATAATAAATTGTTTTCATTCGAAATCTCTGGAGATTACGATGATTTTTATCATGTTTCTTCTCATGTTGAACAGAGAGTTCAATTGCTATAAATTCATTAGATTAATATACGGACGGCAAATTAGACATTTATATTTTAACTTATATTTATATATATATACATTTTTGATCAATAGTTGATTGATGCCGGAACATAGATTTCTTATAGATATTGTTACACTACATTTAGTGAACCTTTGAAGAAATATCAGGATGCTTAATTTTCATTCATAAGGATAACATTAAAGGGTCATTCCATATCAAATCAACCAAGAGCCTAAACCAGAAAATTGTAATTTGATATTATTTTGTTGAATGCATTATTTTAAAGCAAAAAAATAATAGATTTATGGGACTTTCGCTTTTTTAGTTATAAATTTTTAAACGAAAACCGATGCGGTTTTGAAATAGTTTTATCTTTTGGTATCCACCCCTTTTGATTATAAACAATAAGTTCACAAGATATAAAATGTTAACCTACAATAGGTCCAATAAAAACGTCGTCAAAATCTTTCAATATTAGAATAAATATGCAGGTGTGAATAAAAAAAAGTATTTAAAGTATCTTGATATTATATAAAGGATTTCTGGCAGACTGTGTAAATAAGGTGTAATACATCTAGGGCTATATAAATTAATAAAATTTCATCTACTGTGTCTTAAAATTACTTTTGGGGCTCTACAAAAACATCAAATTCTTCCGGTATCCAATTCTAACAATCCAAAATCCTCCGTAAAATCCTCAATGCTCCTTATTAAGTAAAAAATAAAATTATCCATAAAGAGCTCAACATTCCTCTTGGGGAAGACTTTGCCCGAACTAGATATACCTCTTTTTATTCCAAACTCTTTAGTCACCCGAATCCTTTAGTTTGTAAATTTTCATCCTAAACAATTCTTGACAACCCTCCGAGGCGTCTGAAAAGAAGATGGCCAAAGGACCTCCTAAATTAATTTATCTTTGAAGTGTTACCAATGGGTAACTTCTTCACAAGTACCTTCATACAATATATTCCTATAGCAAATTTACTTGTTGTATATATGTTCACAGTTGAAAATTTCATTAAAATAATAAAAAAAAATACTTACTATACCTATATTATTATTTAATGTAAACCTACAATTTCGAAATTTGTTTTTTATTACAATTTTAAAATAAAATAAGTAAAAATAAAAATGATATAAGTAAAAAAATGAATCAAATAAAACAAAAGTTAGTTCTTTCCATCCTCAAGGACCTGCAGAACCGTTCTAATAAACACTACCGTGGACTTACATTTTTGTTGTACAAACGGAGACTTGAAAAAGGATTACCCCACTATGACTGGGAGGACATACACACTACTCAGCGAAGAAATAAATAAATCTACCATCATTTTCTAAAGTAAAGAAAAATATACATAAAAATAAGAGACACCCGAACTGCGGTTTGTACACAATGTATTCAAGTTTTTGTATATTTTTTTTTCAATAAACTTACAGGCAATTGACATTTAAATAAAAAATATGTATGCATGCATATAAATTTTAAAAAAATACGTATTTTGTAATATTATATTATTATTTGTATGGTCACGGTAATTTGGTGTTGGCCAAATATTACCCATTGACCTGTAATTGATTGATATTGCGCTGGCTATTGTGAGAATTGGCGTGGACTGTATGAGGTTTGATAACTGAAATTTGATACATGATTAAATTAAACAAATAATTCAGAACATTGATTATATTGCATATTATTAATACAAACAAAATAAATGAAAATTGCACTTGTAAAATTTTGTTGTTATTAAAAGATGAAATAAATATTTCTATTTAATTGCTGATGGTGAAATTAAAATTTTGTTACATGGCATTTCCATGTTGGAAGTGATTTTGCTTCTGATTGAAATTGTATTGTTAATTCGGATCACTTGGTGTTTGAATTGAGCTTCTTTTCTTCCTCCCCATATTTCCTCCACCAGGCTGTTGTCTTTGGGTTTAGCAACCCGTTTTCTTTATTTTATAATTTCTGGTGAAATGATAGTGACAGATGAAAGAAAGGACAGTGTGCACACTTCACCAAGGACTTGGATTAATTGTACCAGGAAAGTTTGTTTCAAAATGGAGGCCTATAATATGGTGGCGATGCTTATTCATACACCTAAACATACTCTAATGATGGCTGACATTGATATTGAAAACTGGCACATATAAAATTTGGTTTTTAATAAAATAGTTTTGCCACTATTTAGTCTATTTATGACCGCCAATCCGGACCATCTCCTTCCTTACTAAAAATTTATTTATTGAATAATATAATATCCATATTGTTAATCCTATATAATTATATATTATTTTAATAATTGTCTATAATAATTAATATGTTTGCTGTGTTTTTAGCAACCCAATGTAATTGGGCAGCACAATTTTATGATAATAAAGTGATTCTCTCTCTTGTCACTTGGACATTATTATTGAGAGTGAAGATCACATTCACATTATATGTACCGAAAAAATATAAAATAAACATAAACAAAATAACAACTAAATTACAATAAAAAATTGCATAAAAGAAATAAAATAAATTAACATAAACATAAGTAAATTTAAAAAAAAACAGAAACACATACATACCTATATACAATATTTACATTTTTAATAAAAATTAAACGGGTGTTTTTCCAAATTTTTGTTTTTGGAAACAGTTTTTATTGACGGTTGAAAAAAACCGTTAAATGAGTTTTCAACGGAAATACATGTTTTGAGGTCTCCTGAGTCCAAATAACCAAGTCCCGCAAAATGGTCAGTGTGTGCGTGTGTCTGTAAGTATGTGACCGGTATAACCCAAAAATGAAAAGTCATATGAAAGTGAAACTGCATATTTAATGTATATACTTGAGTTGTTACAGCAACGTTTTCTTCAAAATCGGCTGATCGGAAGTGGGACTTTATATCTTGGATAGAACACATTTTTACTATTTTCTCAAAGATGGCTCTAACGATTTTGATTAAATTTATTATATCAATGTAGAATTAAACAGTTTTTAATATTAAGTAGGTTTTATTCTCATTCATGTTCTCTAACAGGGATAACCTTTCTTTTTTTTCTTTTTTATTTGAGACAATTAACCTTTTCCCATTGATCTCTAATATAAAAAGAGTTAAATATGAAATAATTTTATAATTAAATAAATGAAAAATAAGAGATCGTTACAGAGAATAATTGTAATGAAGGAGCCAAGGTTTCCATAGTAACATGAGCATAATATAATACGGACACCGACACTATGATGTGGGTGTACATTCTAAATGTTTTCGTTGATATTATTTAATATTTAATTGTATATAATACAGCTATATAAATTTTAAAATTTATATATATATATATATAAGAGTACTTAAACAAATAAAAATATCCACAGTAAAATATAAATCAATGTAGCGGTTATAATTTTTACTTTCACTTCCCTCTTGTCTGAAAATACTTATTTCTGCTAAGAACATTATGGTAAGTGAAAGTTATTGCACGTATCACACCAGAGTTTTTTTAGAATATGGTGATGTGATATATAAGAGTGAATAAACAACTAAAAAATATGACACCTATTCCAGCTTTCTAGCTCAAACAGTTTTTTGAGAAATAGGCCAAAAAAACATTTTTTTATTTTTTATTATTTCTTAATGATATTTATAACTGTATTATATAAATTCATCTAGGAAGGTTAGAAACGAGAGGGTTGGGATGATTCTGAATTTTATTATGGAAGGATAGGTACCTGGATTGTGCCAGATCTGAAACATAAGAAACATTAAGGTCATTATGGATGGCTTTATTTGTAACAAAGTAGGGAGCATTGAGGATTTTGGATTGTAAGGATTAGATATGGGAGGAATTCGATGGTTTAGTGGAGCCCCACAGCTCAACTCCGTAAGTCCAAATAGGCCTTATTATAGTCATGTATATGAGTCTTTTGTAATTAATTGGAAGTTTAGAGCGTTTATCAAGTAAGTGCTGAAGTAATCGGAAACGTCGAGCGGTTTGTTGTCGTCTACAAAATTTCTTGACATTAGTCCATGCAACAAATAATCATCGAACATTATCGAATTATAATCTCTCTAGGTTCAATATTTTTTAAACTGGTTGATTTGATGCTGAATAATCCCAAAGGAACATTTAAGATTATGTTGCACAATTTCATTTTTGAACAAAGTTATATTTAGGAAATTCTCTCGGTTATTTGTGTAGCTGATCGATATTAGGGCAGACAATAGGGCAAATATGATGGAGCGGAGGTTAAAGGAGGAGATAGAGCGGTAACGAGCTGTGAAGATGGACGAGAGCATTAGTAGGCGGCCTGCGCCCCACTCCAAGCCACTCACCGCCCCTCCCCAAAATACACACTTTGTCCCTCCTTTTACCTTTAATTAACAAATTTTAAAAGCCAACACTTTAAGTATCCCTCTCCCCACTTTTTTTTTTTGGCCGCGAAATAATTTTAACTAATGACTGCATCATGTCCATTAATTTAAAATTTTTCTATTAAAAAAGTTGTTCAAGCTGTTCAATTGATGCTTGAAGAAAAAATGTTTCTTAGTTTACAAAAGATTATTCTCGCTTGATTGGACCATTCTATTTGCTTTTTCAATGCCGAAGCTTTGCGATCGTGTAGGAGGTCAACTTGTCAACATATAGTAAAATCCATGTGACAATCATGCAACGCCACCTATTGGAATACAAACATCATTTTAAACCGATTTATATTATAATTTTAGAGATTTTGGGGGTTGTTATCTCGATATTTAGTCTACTACATTTGAGCAAACACTCGTAAATATATTATCCTTGATATTATATATTATATTTCAAAACTGTTCGTTCAATTTTGCTAAAAGTTGGAGGAAATTCAGGCAGTAGTGTAAAATGCTCTTGTATCAGATTCTAAGTGTAATTATATTATACTATATAAAAAAAGGCTGTATTTTTCACCACATTTATTTTTATTTGTCCTCCACGGTGGTTAGGGCAACCGTATGTTTCGGCAATGATGCCATTTTCAAACCATCTATAAGATCCATAAACAATTAGTTAATAAAAACATTTAATATAACATAATATTGATGTTAGTCATATTTTTAACAACAATATTATATAAATTATAACCCTAGTAAGGTTAATTTATTAAGTAAATTTACTATTAGAGTAATAAAAACATAATACAAGATTATTCAGATCCTGAAACAGCATCCTTATCCTACAAAGTCACCTCTCTCTCTTATTGAAAACTGGTGTAATAAGTGGCACATCCAAGTAAAATAATCCAAATCCAAACATATCACCTTCACCCTTCGGCGCAAGTCCTGTCCACCAGTTTATTTCAACTCCATATTACTTCTCATCTCCGACACAGTTCGGTATCTTGGGTTTCTTCTTGACATAAGACTAACATAGAACCCACATACCAGACTTAAAAGACAACAGCTTAACCAACGATATGGCCAACTATATAGACTACTCAATAGAAAATCACAACTTTCAGTTGTCAACAAACTATTAATCTACAAGACAATCCTGAAACCTATCTGGACGTACGGACTGTGGAGGAAAGAAAAACTTTCTAACATCAAACGCATTCAATCCTTCCAGTCTAAAATTCTTTGAACAATAGTCGATGCTCCTTCTTATGTAAACAATAAAATCCTACATAATGACCTTAATATTTCATTTGTACTTGACCTAACCCCAAACAAATTTTCCAAACCTCACTCATCATCCTGATCCTATAGTACAATCTCTATCTAGCTCCAGTCATCCCTCCAACCCCCATCGGGGATTAAAACGACGGTGGTCCCGCGACCTTTTGTGACCGCGTCTGTTGCTCTAGTGCTCTCTGTCAGTCTCCACTGGCTTCCTATACCAGTGACGCGACTGGGAGAGAAGCACTGGGATCTCCTGGAATCCACAATCGGGGGACAAAGCTTGAGTCCCCTGGGCCAATTTAAATGTTGTACAAAGGTGTGAATGTGTTTTATTTATTTTATTACCATTTGGATTTAATCTGTTATTTTATTTGTCTTGTATATTTCTTTATTTATTTTCCTTTTGTATGTGCATATTGTGTGAACGAATACTATAGCTCTAGTACCAATGCTCTTCAGTGTGGCAGACTGTATTAATACTCAATAAAATCATTTTTAAAAAATAGAAGGTTATTATTTACCATAAATTAATTTACTTACATTAATGCAACGTAAAGCAGATATTGACTATTAGCGAATTTTAATATTCTTACCTAGTCATTACTGCGCATTACATTTAGCCCATAATTAGATTATAATCTCTATGGGATTGTTTGGTTTGGAGGTTATATTTTAATGTATTGTTATTTCAATGTTTCCAGTTGTCTGAACTATTAAACATATTACTTGATTCAAATTTTAATTGTGTTATAATATTTGCATATGTGATATTTAACTCTTTCGTGTCAGCCTGAAAATTATCCACTTTGTCTAGATTTTTAGTAATTTATATGAATTCCAACACCCTACGTTTATAGCTGTTTTTTCTCAATACTTACAATATTAGTATTCTTGAAGTCAAAAGTATGTCTTAGTTGGGTGTTATTTGTTGAAAGTCCTGTGCAAGTGTTTTATTTTTTAATCTTAGAATTGTTATTACTTTTATGTTGATTAATTCTGTTTTTTTTTAAGTTTCATTTTGATTGTCCTATGTAACATGTGATTTTCTCATTTTCATCGGTAACATTTTGACAGTCTTCACAATTTATTTTATATATAATGTCCCTTTTATCATTTTTATTTATTTTATTTTTAATATTAGTGTGAATGTTCTGAATTTTGTTTGTTGGTTTTCTGCTCAACTGAAATCTTGCTAAAGAGTAAAATCTTGAGTTTATGTGCTGGTATTTACTATTATTTCTTTCACTGTTTCGATGGATGATGGCTCACTGTAGTTTCTTGGTTTTAAGAAATGGATAATTGACCACTGGATAATCATTTTATAGAACTCTTTTTTATATACGCAGAAATTATTTTTACTGCATTGTTTGTGGAGAAGAAATAAAAACAAATATTGTGAAAAATACAGCCTTATTATTTATATACTAACTCAAGTAAAAGTTTAAATGGTTTAATTCTTGGATTGATTCATAGTTTTAATTTTTTTTCTTTCTTTATTTTCTTTGGATTATCTTTTACTTTCAAAACAATTATTTGTATTGTAAGAAAATTTGAAACTTAATATACTTAAGTTGAATATATGTATATAGGTGTGTATATTTAGTGAAAAATAAAAATAGGAACAGTAAAAAGTTGGTGCGGCCTCCATTAGCACTGCCATTACATCACCTATCATATATATATATATATATATACATATATACGGTTTCAATGTTATTAGTATTTTTTTACTGTAATATTTTTTATTTAGGTATTAGAATCCAGTCCAAAGTCCTCCGAACAATAGTCGATGCTCCGTTCTATGTAACCAACAAAAATCTACATCATGATCTTAATATCTTATTTGTCCTTGACCTTATTCCTGAAAAACTTTTCCAAATTACACCGGAACCTTATAAATCAGCCAAATTCTCTTGTACAATCCCTCTCTAGTTCCTCTCATAACTAAAATCCTCCTCGAACCTTGAAGCCGCAGTGGCCCAGAGATGTTTTGTAGTATATATGTTGGAGTTCTGGCAATGGCCAGATTCTCCACTCAAGACATGAGTGTATATGGCTAAAGCGCTCTCGCTCAAACTCCACTGGCTTTAATATCGGTGACGCGGCTGAGATAGTAGCGCAGGGATCTCTTGTAGTTCTGCTTTTCCTCCTATAGTTTGAAGGAGGAGCCTGGCTTGGGGTTCCTGCCTGATTGTATATATCGTATATAGGTGTGACTGTGTTTTTATGTTTTTAATTTATTTATCTTTAGGTTATTTTAGTTTTTACTGTACATAGTTTTTGATTATTATTTATTTATTATTTTACTTTTTTTAATTTTATGTTTTCTGTATATAAGGTGTAAATGTGTTCATGTATCACTATAATTATTATTCACATTCTAGATTATTATATTTTTAAATAAATAAAAAAAACATTATATTAGAATAAAGATTTTTTTCTCTTCAGACATAATTCAGCACCTGTCGTTAATTTGTCGATCAGCAGATGAGTTTTTGGGAATTTGAAAAATCGCATGTTAGACATGAGAATAACGATTGTTTTATATTTTATAAGTCCATTAAATAATTAATTTACCTAAATATTACAAACAGTGAACGTATATAAAGGGGCGTTACTGATTTAGATTATTACGTTTTACGTTGAAACTGTTATAATTGGTTCCAAATATATGTTTCAATCAATAGAATTTAATTTAAACATTTAAAAAATGATAAAAATAAATGTGGGATGGCTTCGTGAGAAAGGCACTTCACACTTATGCTTGCGTTCGAGTCTGGTTGTGGCAGAGAATTATTCGGTCTGTTACGTCAGCCGTAGATCGACCCAGGTTTGGAAGATACTCCTAGAGCACAGCCAGCCTATAAAAAGAGGCAGTTCTTAAATAAATAACTAGTTAAGAGGAAAAATCCGACGGCTGAGCATGATTAACAAATCAATTTCTTGTACAACCGTTGACATAGATATTTCCTTACAAAGTACTCAACCCAAGACTTTCCATGGATTTTAGAGCTCCATTCATTTTTTTGTATAACTAATATTATTAAAATTATTCAGAATTTAATCACTTTACTTCAATTAAATTCAAATGATTCCACGTTTATGATTACTGGGTTGTGGAGTAATAAAAAACAAACAAAAAAACAAAAGGAGTGAGGTATGAGCTGGAGTGCAAAGATTTTGAGCTAATTAAAAAAAATTATTTTCGAATTTATGACGGTTTAAATGTATGAATAGATATATAAAACTAGCCCAGGTGGTACAATACAGCTGGTATTATATAGCAAGCTTATAATCTTGTATTATTCGGTTTATATTTTTATAGTTTCAATCTATTATAAATAATTTAAAGTTGATAAATTATATTTTATTTTATCTTACATTTAACCTTTAAAAGTAGAGGACCCTGATCCCTATTTACTTCGATGGTATAAGCTCCTTACGTCACGTTCTTGCGTCGATGACATTCTAGGCGCTCATCAGGAAAAGTTCAATAGCGTCTACCGAGAAAATAAGCTCTTTATTAACGGAAACTTCAACAAGACTGCCTTACAATAACCTTGCCAAAAATATGTTTCCTTCGAGAAACGTCATTTTATGATGATAACGAGACTAACGATA
This sequence comes from Nezara viridula, assembly GCA_928085145.1. Taxonomy (NCBI): domain Eukaryota; kingdom Metazoa; phylum Arthropoda; class Insecta; order Hemiptera; family Pentatomidae; genus Nezara; species Nezara viridula. The sequence continues at coordinate 43,979,172 of OV725077.1, read as the reverse complement.
ATTAATAAAACTTAATCTAAAACAAATTTTATACATACTTTAAACGCAATAATTTTTTTTGTTAAAAGCCTGATCACTTGTTAAATAGATAGATATTTTATTTTATTTGTCTAAGGAAATTCCTGTACAAATAAATATAATGGTATAATTAACAATGTTAGATCTTGAGTCTAGTACTGCATTCATACATAACATTAACAATGTACACAGCATTAAGTAGGACTAATATAATAACAGATTAGTAAACGATATATATATATATATATATATATATATATATATATATATATATATATATATATATATATATATATATATATACATAACAATTAGTAAAACTTTATTTTTTTTAATATTCGAGAGGTATAAGACAAATGACAATATAAATAAGAATTAATATATGTTATATGATTAACTTTACCACTTAACAGTTCAATGAACAGCCCTGTATGAAATAATACAGTTGGTTTATTTTTTCCGTAGTGTCTATTTTCAGTATCTCCTCCACACTAGCATCTTCTCTGGATTCAGTGATACATGCCTTCAAATACTTATTTCTCGGCTCGTTGAACTTGATACATTGGATCAGAAAATGAGTTACCAGGTCCGTTACAAGGCAGTTGCATGCACCACATACCTCACTGGATTTAATAGTCAAAGTAGCATCTTTTAAGTATATTTTCATAAAATATTTATTTGCTACTCTGAGACGACTAACGGCTCTTAATTTGTTTAAATTCAGAGCCCTGAACTGAAGATAATCCTCTGGTTTGGTAACATTAAAGGAGCAGATTTTTCTATATCTTGGGTTTGATTTAGAGTTTAACACTCTGTCGATGGTTTCATATTTTTTCCATGATTTCATCTTTGAACCTCATCAGACCTTGAGAGAAAACACAAGAAAACAGCCCCTAACATCCAAGTTCCGCCACAATCATCTTTACTTGGGTAACCCAGTTATAAGTTGGATCAGGTTTTCCAATGGATGAGTCTAGAGCTCTAAGCCTATTAAAGCATTGTCTAGGTAGTCTTTCGTCACTCATTAAGCTTAGCTTTGTCCAATAGTTGATCAATTTTTTCAACACTTCAACACTTAATGGAGATCTTAAATATTCTAGATACAATTACTAATTTATAATGCATGGAAAACTTAAAAAGAACTTATAATTCCCATCATTTTTTTAATCGTTTAAAATTATAAAACAGGAATTTCCAACATTGTCTTTTCAACTTATGCTTCCCATTTCACCAGGCCTCGCAGGACGAACCTACTGATGTGAGTATAATATGAGATTAAAACATTGTTATCAATATGCCTCACTACATTTTAAGTTATCTTTAAGGATAATAAAAATGAGAGGAATAAAAGCAATCTTTCAACTCAACAACATTTTTGATAGAAATTCAACTCTCAGTTAAAAACATTCTTCAGATATTTGAGTTTGCATACAAATATTTTGTCACTAGTGAAGTATTCCATATAAATTTCTAAAAAGAACTGCTCTCTTGTCCATCAGAAAGATCTATTTACCAATCACAACAGAAGAAGTCTTTAGAATAATTTGCATAATTACAACGTGGTCTTGAGTTTGGCAAGAGAAAATGGTTGTTTATTTCTAGCTTCCAACTGCGAAGGATATGTTATATCGAGAATCAAATTGTAGATTACTTATACGACTTGGAAAAGATGTTTGGTTATTATTCTGGTCGATGTCGTCGATTCCATTCAATCATGAAATAATGAATATTCTATAAGAGGTGCAAAAATCCTACTAACGCCTTATCGAATTTTCCTCAATTCTCGGGAAAATTGAGGAAAATAAGAAGAGACTGAAACGGTGATATTAATTTAATTTTATTTCCTATTTTTTTATGTAACTAAATCAATCTGTTCAGTTTTGAAGATAATAACCACTTTTGGGGATTATGCCAATACTACGGACCATATGGAACGATAAAAGTTTGGGAAAAAAAATCAATAAGATATACATATTTAATTATTTTCGTACTAACAATAGTCTGAAATTCGTGAGGCAACAATAAAATCTATAATAAGATATTGTTCTTTTTATAAAATTTTCTCTTATAAATTATAAACAATATCATTTTTTCTCTTTACGATTATGTATACTTATTCAAATATTTTTTTTAAATATTTGATTTAATTATTTTTTTATTATTATCTTTTTACTTTTTGTTTACTTATAAAAGGATATTAATTTTTTCTATCTAGTGTTTTTTAATTTTATTTTTTTAGTATTTTTGTATCGAATATATTGTTTCCCTATTATTAGTTTGTCTTGTATATGTTTTTGAATATAAAATATTTGTTTATTTATTCAATTTTTTGGCCAGGAATAATCTTATTTTTTTGTTATATTATTTTTCACTTCTTAATCTTAAAGGACTTTTTCCCAGTATAAAGTCATTTCCTTATGCTATGTTTTTCTTGTTAAAAGCTTTTAAAATAGGGAATAAAGCTATAAATTTTGGTTTTTTATCATTATCAATCTTTTAATAAAATGAACAAAGCCATATCAACTTAATGAAGTCTTCAGAAACCTGGATGTTTCTTTTAGACACATAATGACCAGTAATCTTAGAACTACTCTCTAAATTAAATTACCAATCTTTTACATTTACATTTAAATTTTTACATTTAAATTTCGAATTTCGATCTAATTTTATCAATTAAATTGAATCCTATATATCATTTGTAAAAGGTTTTTTTTGTCGGTACGGTATAACTTCGTCAATTCTTCATAAAATAAAATGATTGACCACTCATTTTGAAGATATTTTTCTCCTTCACATGCGAAAAATAGTCCTATCCCCCCAAAAAAATCTGGAAATAATTTATAAAGGAAAAGAAACTTGAATTGCAAATAACTGAAAAAATATGTATTTTTTCCTGGATTGTACCCACGATAATTAGAAAGATTACTAAATTCTCTACAAAAAAAACAACTAAAAATTGGACAATTATTAACAAAGATACAGTCTATTAGTTTTGGTATAATTAATAATGTCTTCCTGTTTAAAGATATTGCATTCAGGAGTAGAATAGTCTACTACACTTTTTTTCTTGGCTGATATATTAACTTTATTATTTCTTAAAGACATTTGGTTGTTCTTACATTTTATTTTTTTTAATAATTTAGAGAATCCCATGATTAGTTCATTACTAAGTCTTTATTACTTTTTTTATCTCTCCAGTCAGCAAAGATAATACCAACAAATACAGGTAAATACAACAAATAGCTCCTAGCAAAGCAATTTGTACAAACATTTTTGTCTATTATGTTAAATGGAATATTGTAATCGACCAATGAAAAAATATTAATTCCTTTCTAACATAATACATAGGAACTACTTATTTCCATATTGTTTTCCTATTTCTCCACTAAACAAAATTTTCTGCGAATTATTTGCATGAACAAATTTATTTTTAAAATTAACCAAATCATTCAGTTCATTCATAAAGGCAACCGTGTTCATGGATAATTCCAAGATTGTAGGCCATTTTGATCAAATGGAAAAATAAACTAATTCTACATTTTTAATTATTTTTTCTAAACAAATGTTTTTTAGATAAATTAAAATCGGTAATTAAAAGTGTTGCAATCGGGTCAAATTTCCGATATGCGCTTTTCGACAGATGTATGAATCCGTCCGAAAAACACATTTTAAGCCATTGGTCTGTCTGAAATTCCCTACAAAACTATATAAAAAACATTCATTTTGGACAACTATTAAAGAAGTTACAACTATTCAATTTCCAATGTAAGATTAAGGGTTCATATCCTGGTCTCAGAAAGGGATGAATGAGAGAAAAAAGATGGCTAAGTGTAAGCACGAAAATCTGTTGCACGTATCACACAAGGTTTTTCTATTTCAAACTATTTCCTCTACTTTTAACAGAAGTTATTGTTTTACAATACTAAACTATGGCAAACAGTTTTTTATCAGCGATATTAGAGAGTATTGAAGTTTTTACACTGATCTACCTCAAGCCGGTTTACATTGCTTTATTTTATCAAATAAATCGTATTAAAATCTTTTCTTTGATAAATTTTCAGGAAAACAAATCTAGTTCATTTTTGTTTGTTTCTCCATGAACATATGTAAAGATATAAAAACTTTTCTGAAATAGGTAGAGTAGTCGTGTGAGTGAACAAAAAAGTTTTTTTTTTCACTGTTTGAATATGCATATTTATTAAATAACAGATTTAATCAAAAGGATATTACAAAACTGCTAAGTGAATTATTCAGAAAGCTCCATGTTCCTTTTGGACACCTAATCCTCAAACTTCAACAATAATAACAATTCTCCATATTAAGTTACTACTATATAATTTTAGAATGCTACAGAAAATGAATAGAATAGTTTTCAAAAGTGTTACAATTATATAAATAAGTGATTAATTTAAGATATATATATAACTTTTGAAAAGATGCTCAAGGCAAGAATACGAGGCAAGCTAAGCTGGCTGGTTTCATTGTACCCTTTTCAAAAGATGAGCCAGATTTGAGATCCACACAATCCTCAAAGCAGAACTCATAACTCATCTTGATAATCTGGGTTCATTTAGTTCACCCTCACAATGCGCCCGCAACCTCTCTTAATTGGAATCTCATCAGCCGACCCTTTTCGGTGGTGTATCTTCCCCGGGCTGAAGGCAGTATGAGGATTTCCCTCGCTATAAGGATTGTAAATAACTTAACGAAGTCACTAATAATGAGGTACTGTTCCATCTGTGTAAATAAATACGACTACCGTTGAAGAAATATTAATATCGACGACTACATGTACCAAACATAGACAAATATTTTTATTTTTCGTATTTTACAGATGACCGAATCCAATCCAATACAACAAAAGATAGTTGTTGTCTCGGACCAGCTGAGCTATCCTTTCAATGCTTTAGATTCGGTTAATTTAATTATATTTATGATATAACTAGTATTTATAAACCAATTACATAGTTGTTATATAAGAGACATCAAAATTCACAATAGCCAACAAATTAAAATCCTAAATGGACTTCATAGTCCAAGCATTTAAAGAGAGGTACTGTTGAAATTGATAGTAGATTTTATGTTCTTTAACTTTGTATACAATAATATTTTCAATAAAATGCTTAATTTCGGTGTCATGTCCATAAAATGAATAAAAGAGCAGAAATTTCACGGTTTTGTATAAATCTCGGAACTTAATGAAACATTTTGTTTAGAAACTTCAAATTCAGATTCAGCATCCCAAAAATTATAAAAAATCTAAGAGAAACCAGCAATGTTTTCGACATCCAATTACCATGTGACTAAGTCAATTAGATTAATTTAGCGTCGTCAGTTTTCAAAACGCAGTCGAATACATTGTCAGTCAAGATGAATTCTATTTTATGAACATATTCTCTGCATCATGTTAACACTTCAGCCGTCAAAACAGGAATGAAGCGTTTTTCATGGATACTTTAAATTACATTTTGTATGCAATGAAACAGCTTTAACATATTTCACTAATTGAATTAAACATGTAATTTACTTATTGCATTTGTTTAGTGAATTATATGATTATTTTATTGATGTTCATGAATTCATGAAGTACCTATTAGGATTAATTGTAATCGACGGATTGAATATATTTTTAAAATTACACAAATTAAGCTGATTGGTTTTAAAAGTTGCTCATAGAATTTTTTTCATTACTCCATTGTTATCGGGTTAGAAGGAATTAGTCCCGTAAAACTTTTTAATGGTGTTCCAGAAATATCTGGAACTTCTTACAAGTCACTGTCAAATCAATATCAATTTATGGCAATGCCGATAGCCACTTTCAATTAAAGATAATTCTTAAAGCCAGTTCAATGAAATAATGCTTTCCTATACTTTTTCCTCTCAACAAACTTTTTTTTTTTTTTTTTTTTTTTTTTTTTTTTTTTTTTTTTTTTTTTTTTTTTTGTAAAGGGACTTTAAAGGATTTGGAAATTAATTTAAAAAACTCTTTTAAAACATTTTTTTTATTTCCTGCGTTATCTAAATTTAGTATTTATTTGATGGTCTAATAAAATGATTCGTTTTTCGGAATCTCAATTTTATATAGTTTTCGGATTCTTTGACAAAAGCAGTCAGATTTTCCATTATTGATTCATAATACTTCCAAAAGTAATTCTTTCAGAGCAATCGCATTATTTTACCATTGTTCTGAAATCATTACTGGTATAAAAACAATATCCTTCACGAGTTTCTTATTTTCTCCTTCTAAATAACTTACTAGCTTTTTCCTGCAGGTAATGACGTAATTGCCAGGTAGAGCTAAATGACCTTAGACCCTTTTCCTCCCTTATATCAATTGTGAAATATTGCATTGTTAACAATGAACCATTCCTACAAACGGCTCTTTAAGTTCCATCTTCGTTCTGTCGCTATGCATTACTTCGAAAATTAATGAAAAGTAAAATTTGTAAGTAGTATATTCATTGAGAAGTCCTTGGAAGATATTTACTTCTTTTACGTCTTTCTAGCCCGAGGTAAAATCAGTTAGGGATATATTCTCTCCCCTCAATTTCCTTAGATATATGAAATACATGGTTGCCGACGTTCATCCTATCTATCCAGCCTGGTATACTGGTATGTGAGGTTCACCGAGGATGTTATGTACTTTCTCTCTTTTAAGTGTGTTTTATAGCTTAGTACCGTGAATGCAACTTAAAATTTTTCTATCGAAAGCATTCAGAATTTAATAGAGAGAGTTAATAGAGAATTTTGCGGCTGTAGAAAACTATGACCAGTGATGCAGCTGGGTGAGAATTACTGGGATCTCCTTGAGTCATGCTTTAGCTTCCTCATTTTGGGTGTAAAGCTTGACTCAGAGTATCCTGAGCGAATGTAATTATACATAGTCGTGAATGTGTTTTTTTTTATTTTAATTTAATTTAACTCCAACCTATTATTTTATTTATCTTGTATATTAGTTTTATTTACCTTATTCACTTTATTTTCTATTTTTATATTAGTTTCTTTAATTTAATCATATTAATTTAATCATTATATTAATTTTCCTTTTATATGTCCTCCGGTCTCGGATAGGCTAATTTCGTTCTCGCATAGTCTTTGTGAACAACATGTATTCGATTTAGTAATCACTCTCGTACACAGTTTTCCGTAATATTATTGCAGGTTTAAAATAAATTAAATAAATAAATAAATTATAATTAATAGAAATAAATAGAAAAACATTCATACTTAAATACAATATTTACAATCAGGCAAGAGATCTCCGAGTCCAGCCCTTTATCTCACGTGTGAAGGACAAAGCGAGACTCTAAGAGATCCCAGCGCTTCTCCCTCAACCGCATCGCCGGCATTACCAGTCCGGTGGAGACTGAGAGAGGGCACTAAAACCACAAACACTCATGACTTGAGTGGAGAAGCTGGCCATTGCCAGAACTCCAGTGACGTCTTTCCAAGAGATCTCGAGGCCACTGCCGTTTCAACCTTCGAGGAGGGTTGTAGGGATGACTGGAGCTAGATAAGGATTGTGCTAAAGGGTTAGGATGGTGGATTAGGTTCATGTGAAAATTTGAGAATCGGGATGGAATAACGTCAAGGATATAAGGGATGTAAAGGTCACGATGTAGGGTTTTGTTTGTAACATAATAAGGAGCATTTACTATCATACAGAGGACTTTAGACTGAAAGGATTGGATGCGTTTGATGTTAGAAAATTTAGTTGTTTCCCACCAGTTCAAGTCCGTAGGTCCAGATGGGTTTGAGTATGGTCTTGTATATTAATAGTTTGTTTTCTATTGATAGATTGGATTTTCTGTTATGTAGTCTGTATAGCTGGCCAATCGTCGGTTAAGTTCTTGTCTTTTAAATCTGGTATGTGGGTTCCAAGTTAACAGCAACTGTAGCTCTAATACAAATTCTCCTTGAATCTTGAAGATTGTATTAATATCCAAGTGTACTGCGAATGGCACATCTTATGACAGCCGAATAATTTCATATTAAAGCTGAGCTGGAAGATACTGCAAAGAATTACGTAGAATAGAAAAATACCTATTTGCTGAATAATTTATATATTTTTTTTATGAATCATATTATGCAATTTACATTAAATTATTAAAATTATATTAAAAAGATTGTTACTTCTTATATCTAATGAATGTTCGTAGATAAAAGCAAAATGCAGATTCTGAGGAATTGTGAATCCTAATTTTTTGTGAAACTTTCTACAAATTGCTACTCATTAAATTTAATACTGTTGCAATCAATTATTATATCATTTTAATTTCTGTTTTTAAGATTTGTATATTGCTAAATTAAATTCATGATAAATCCAATTTTGTTATGAGCAAAGGAAATTAAATTAAATTTATTTGCTCTGGTTATTTTCGAACTGATCACCCCTAAACTTCAAATTCAAGTGGGTTTCCTTGATTCCACAAATTCACTTCCATGGCAACCCTCAGTGGCTCTCCCTCAATTCCTGGAAATCCCTTCGATACCATTTCTAGATTATTTTTCAGAATTGATGAAAGTTTTGTGGAGTGTGCTCTGTACATTTTATCTTGGGAATTCACTTCAGGAATCAAATGAGGCTTTGTTGAGAACTTTTACACGATCTACACTCAAAACATCTTTATTCCTCTTTATAAAAATCACTAAACAATCAAAGGGCTACTTAGGACTGCGTAACTTCTCCCAAGGCAACCTGCTTTGTTTACAACAGCGGACCAGGGTTACTAGATAACATGCACTAACTCAACATACTCCCACCTTTACAATTTATCCTTTAAAGTGTAAACTGTATTAAAATAACAAAAATAAAACTTAAAGCGGTAGATGCGAAAATTTATAAGTTTACAGGTCAAATCATTGTAGTAATTTAATAAGACTTTTTTTTTTTCTTCCCTACCTCGCCTTTTAGGCAAAACGGGATTTTTCGGACCGGGGAGGGGGAGGGAGGGGTCGAGGGTGGGGAATTTAAAATCCCCTCCGGCAACGGGACGCGAACTCGTACTTTTTCCTCTTCTTAAATTTGTTATCCGGTTGCCAGGCAACTTGCGGTGTTGTGCACACGCTTTAAACCATCGGCCACCCCGCCCTCTTAATTTAATAACACTTAATAAACACTACTCCTTTTTTTATATAACAATGATAACATTCGGAAATACACTAATCTTCGTAGCTGCAGCCTTTTTACTTTCCTACCTATACTAGTTAAGGAAAGTATTGCAATCGGGTCAAATTTCCGACATGCGGTTTTCGACGGATCTATGCGTTTCACTGCCTCCTGAGTCCGAAAAACACATTTTTAGCCATTGGTCTGTCTCTCTGTCTGTGCCTAGATTTTCTCGGAAACTACTGAACCGATTTTGTTGCTTCTTTTTTTTATAATCAAAACACAGTTTTGATATTCAACTTCTGTGTGGAAAAATCAAGAATTATTCTTACCACCAGTTGTTACTTATACTTAAATCCTTTTCTGGCCAAGATCTGGTTCTGAAAGGAACCTTTGGCTGACGACAGACCTGATACTATCTCTTGTGATTTTCCTAGAAAGTCTTTTTCGAGCTGCAGGTATGACTAATGTTTTTACTGTAGGGGGTTGTACAAAGCCTAGAATTATTGTTTTAATTGGCACTGATTGTAGTGGGTCGAAGATATCCCAGCTTGAGCCGAATGTCCTGACTCATTTGTATTAGAGTTAGTGCTCTGCAAAGATCTTCCTTTCCTAGGTTTCCCTCCACTAAACAGGTTCAGATTGGCCTATGCCGTAGTTTCTGCTCCGAGCAGCAACCCTAATTCTTGCCTCTCTTTTCCACCATCGCTATCGCTCCATGATATACTCTTTTCTTTTAATATCTTTACTATGTTTACTAAATTTACTATGTTTTTCAACAATTACACTTCAAAATAAAATTTGCCTGTTAAATATTTAAATTTGACGTTGTGCGCAACTTGGTTTGTTTCCAATCCCCCAAAAATGTTATATGGAAATATTTCTTCCATTTCTTTCTCTAAATGTAATTTCTCTCTAATAGAACTGGTAGTTGATAAAATATCATCATCATGCCATGTTTTATTTGAATGCCCAACAATAGGATCAAATTCGGTTTCTATTTCCATACACCTGTCCTCATAACTTATAGATGTATCAAATTCATCCTCCAGTTCTTTTTCATCAACTAGTATTAATGCTTTTACCTTTTTGGGAGAATATTCGTATAGAACAATCTGATACACGAAATCATCAAAAGTTATGAAATATTTTTATTTTAAAACCTGACATTTGTCTATGGCGTATTTCTATTAAGATCACATTTAGTGATTTTAAAAATAAAACCATCCGTTCTTTGGAAATAGCGTTGCATACTTTGCAAGACCTAGACCAATACCGCCTAATTGTTGCAAGACTCAGACTGGTAAAAAAAAAAAGTTTGTGAATAAAAATTACAGAGCAATTGTGACTAGACAATTTTAGTTACTATATGTACAGAGTTGATACAACCAATATACTTTTTTAGTTGACTCGTCAAATTTTTCATTCAGGGTCTAGTTAGGTTTACCTATTCTGAAAAAAATACAATAAAATCTTTATAGTAAATAGTGGTTACATATTTTTAAAGGTTATTAAATTTACAAAAAAATAAGTAATTGCAAGACTAAGTGCGCAAGACCAAGACGAGTCTTTGTATTTGGGCCACACTGTCTTGAAACATCTTATTACCGAACCATTTAATTAACAGTATACATTTATTTAATTATTAATAGTTGATAACTTTTAATTTATTAAAGTAGTTGATGTTATGTATATACATTTCAGTGTAACATAAAAAAGTATTTTCATTTGGCTTTGACACATTCATTAGAAATGATTCTTGGAAATCTTTGGAGCTGTAAGACGTATATAAATTAGTGCTGAAATTGGAGATTGTTAAATAAATACAATTAATGTACACTTTAATAGCAATTCGTATGAATATCAATTTTCATGATGATCTAAATATTTTGATAATTCAATACACTATTATTGTATAATAAATACAGTATTTATTAAGCAATAATAAGATAATGGTTTTAAAAAAAAATTTTGGAATTACTAGGCCATTATTATTATTTTTTTAAAATTTTGGAGTGAAAAAAGAATGAAATGGAGTAGCTAACAAGTGATCGACTGTGTTTAAATAAATATAAATGCAGATGTGTCCTTATTTTTTTGAGCAAATTTTTGGCGTTAACACATAAGAGATTATTTAAATTCATATTATCGAAATAAATTTTAGATAATTTTGAATTGAAATAATAAATCTTTATATAAACCAACAGAAGGAAAAACATAAAATCTTTAATTTAATATTCACAGCCCACTTTACAGTAAGGCTGCTGGCTGGTTAAACAAATAATTCCTTAATTAAGAGAGGCCTAAAAGATAAATATTTAAAAAAAGACTAATTATCATTTATTTCATTACTATTGGAGCATTATAATTAATAGAAGTTATAGCCAAAAACAAAAAGGTTTAAAAAGATCTCCTAAATACCTATTTTAAATTTAATAAATATACTTCAGGAAGTTATTAAATTACCTCTTTTTCAACTTCTATCACTGGACAATATTTAAGTATCGTTAAATCGGCTGTTTAATTGACACAATATATTTTTTAATATTCTGTGATTTCCCAATTTAAAGTAAACAATGTAATAAATACAATAAACTAGCTAAAGAACAAAAGGTATTATTAGTAATATGCTTCTACGTTCTAAAAGCCACCAAGTAACACCAATTTTTATGCATGTCAATACCTCATTTAGTTTTGTTGTTCTATTTAGTACTCTCCAGTATTCATACTATCAATAAAGATCATGCAGCTTCAATGAAATTTTACTTAAAAATATTGATCAATTTATATGGTATAGTTATTGTGATTGTCAATTTGTAACCATAATATATATTCAACATGTCCAGCTGCAGATAAGCCTAACAATAATTTGAGCCTTTTATCTCTGATGTTTTCATTGTACGTTATGTAGTGCTTCCTTTTCTATTTCATAATAAATAAAATTATTTCACAATATAATATAAATAAAATTATATGCGATATAATACGAATTAATATATATCAAGGGGACATGTCTAGACAAAAAAATAACTGCTGTCACATAGGTAAAATCAAACTACCAAATCCAGATGAATATATTTTCCGTAAAAATTCTTATCCTAAAATCTTTACTTTGTATTAGGAGAGTAGAAGGTTACAGGAGCTCAATATATATGCAATTAAATGAACGAATGTATTATTTGTTAAATAATTGCCTGCTAAGTTGAGCTCCTGTTATATCCTACTCTCCTAGTACTAAAAAAAAATAAAATATGAAAGTCACTAAAACTTGTTTATATAATAGAAATATATATTTAATTAGTATATATTTAAATATATAGTGGAAACGATAGCAATATAATGTATGTAATAGAAATATAATAAACATATATGAATACTGTTTCTTGTAGCCCCATTCGCCTTGAAAAAGCAAATAGCAAGAAACATAACACTAAAATTCTTAAAATTTTACTTTCATATGCACCGTCTTAAAAAAGAGGGGAGAAATTTTTGGGAGAGAGAGACATGTATCATCGTCCTGGTGGGGAGGGAGATAGGGAAGGGATGAACAGCTTTGAGAAGTACTCTTTGTTTCCGCTGGATGGGTTACCTTTTGTGGTCTAATATTTGGGACCCACGTATGGCGCAAGCCCTGAGGAGCAATCTAGTCAGCCTGGGGACCTCTGTCATTCTTAGCGATTAATCAAAGAGGCGGTGGTCGGGAGCTCGGAGCATAATTAAATTATCGTGGTTCTCTAACCATTTTAATCAAGATGGCTCCGCCCCCATGGCCATGAATAGTCGGCACCAACTTCCCCATCCCGTCGTCTTTATTCAAACCATCATCCAAGTTTTCTTCCTCCTCATTCACTTTCATAATGCATTCAGATCTTCTCGCCGGCTTAATTGGTACTTCTCATTTGGCTCGTTTTGTCCTGATCCGTTTAGGGAAACCTGAATTCCTTCCCTGTTTCACAATTTAGAGACTTAATAACTTCTCGTTAATATATCTTCTCTGTCCGCGTTTTCGGAATTTAAAATAGTTCTTAAGCACTTTGCCGGTTAGAATTTTAAGTTATTGAAATATTATTATTATTTCACATGTGATTCCTTAAACGTTTATCATTCATTTTATGAATTATAATTTCTAAATCTTACCAGGAATTAAATAAATTTCAACATCCTTATTAGCAGGGTAAATATGAGGTAAAATTACAATAAACTTATTTCGGGTGTGACTCTCCGAGCGGACTTACACGTGTACTTAACACACGTTGTTCCAAATTAAAAAACTGAAGATTACGAATTTGAGTTCCGGTCCCGAGGATTTTAACTCTGACATGAATTCTCCGCCTTCTTCGGCTCGGGCGCCGTATAGCCGAAAATGAGAGGTAGTAGAGAAAATAAAATAAAAATTCGGCATGCTGGGGACATCGGCATAAGTATCTCGGAAACAGTTAATTAAGCGACACAGTAAAGCAAAATATGTTTTTTTTATTAGTCGCACTTTACCCGAAGAAAATAAGCTATTGCAATGTATAAAAATCCATAGAAGACAGTGTAGGTACATTGTTTGTCCGTTTTAGAACCCCTCAGATATGAATATGAGACGATTTTTTTTCCATCCCCACATTTCGGCATTTCCGGCTGCCCCACTCCTTGGATCAAATGAGCATAAATTCTTTACGTAGTTAATCTAAGCAGAATAATATAACTGTTTATGTAAATTCCGTCACTTCTAAAGGGTTTGTCTTTAGTGAAAAATTAACGGGTTATTTAATAATTCCAAAGAATTGGAAATTTATAAACAAGTTCTCTCATAACCTACAGTTGATAGTAAAAGTAGAAATATTCGGTATTGTTCTAAGTGATAGCTTAAAGCCGGTGTTGGAAATTTTCATATTTAGAAGCAATCGCTTGAAGCACTTGTCCAGTTTAAATGGATGGCTTAAAGGCCCTGATTTGCAAAAGTCAAAGAGAACATTTTTGTTAGTTGGCTAGTTTTTGAGAGATAGAAATATCGCTTTTATTTTTATTTCGTAGGATTATTGCACAAAGTCATTGAGTGCATTTTTGATATAGGTTAAAATAAAAAATGATTTTTATTTCATTTATTGATAAAAACCACCATAAGGACATGTAAATGAAACAATATAGTCACAACAAGTAGGGCACAACTTCGTAAAAGAAAGATTGTTCAAAGTTTTAAATTAATTAAGGGTATTATGAAATGTCACTTAGTGACCCATTGCAATAAACCTAAGATATTCAAAACATTTTTGCGTTTATCATTTCTAGGCTTTCTTTTTAGCCCATATTATCTTCATCTCTTTTTTTTTCATTTGTCTATATATTTTTTCTCTCATCTCCTCTTCTTTTCTAATACTGGGAACTTTTATATATTTTCTGAATTTTTCTCTATCCTGAAATTCTATTTCTATAATACCAAGATTTGATATTGCCTTCTTCATCTGACTGGGGTATCGTCCAATGTTTCTTAGTCCCACTATTTTGTCAAAAATCAGTCTGTTCCAACTGTCTTCATTAACTTTAGTAATTTTTTTTTTCTCCTACTTTTACTTGTCCGTGGATATGTCTAAGGATTTTTCTTTAAATTTTTAGTAGTTTCTCCGAACTGATCACCGCTATTAATTGTTATTCAATACACAAAAATAAGTCAGTTATACACTAAGATAGGATATTTATATGCATACTTACATACAGCGGTTGAAACTTTTATGGAAGCGTTTTTAAAAAAAAGAAATCGACGAACCTTTTTAATTAAAGTTTAAAAAAATAAAATATCTGAGTTTGCTGTCAAACTACAACTTTTATTGATCTAATTTATTTTTAAAAATGTATATCATATGGTAAATAACCAGTGCTTGAGCTGAGGTTCAGATATAATTTATCTGGAATAAATTTTAAACATAAAATAAAAATTTCAGTCATATCTGGGCTGATCAAAAGTAAATGTTAATTTTCTCTTCAAATCCTGCTTTTATATAATTATGTATATGATTTGGTAACCGTGCTTACTTGATAACATATTTAATAATATAGCAATTGTGACGGTTTAATCGTAAAATGTAATTTCAATTATAATTATTAAACGTGCTTATCATTGGTTTATACGTCACTAGTTTATAAATATATTATTTAATTATGAATGTTTCAACCAATTTTAAGATAAAAAGTAAAAACTTTATATCATTAAAGAAAATATAAAATAAATTTTTCATGCTTTTCTAGAATCATGAAAATTGTTTTTTCCTCTTTTATCAAGCCCTCTTTTCCCATCTAATGGGGTGTGTGAAACGAAGTTATCTCTTAAACAAAACCTTATTACAGTAATTTCATACTCCGTAAAAACTCTGACAAAGGATATTTTTTTCTATATCATACGAAGAAAAGTAAAGGGTAAGAATCATGTACTCGCTCTTATTTTCTCTGTAAAGATAAAAGCGGAAGATTTTGATAGTATTTCGCAGTTTTTGTTATTTTCCAAAGATAAGGGCCATAAAAGTGTCTCTAGGATGAAATTTTATGTAAATATTTTATTTTAATAAAATAGCAATTCAGCGAAAATAGAAGAAAATAGAAATCCACATCGAAAAATGTTTGCTAACCATAAAAATAAAAATACGGAAAATCATAACTGCGATCAACTAAGCTTCTATAACTTTAAAAATAAACAAAACACTCAATATATGACCATATGCCGTTTCTTTAAATTTACAAAAGCTAAATACTAATTTGAAAAATCTATTACTTTATATTCAGTAGGCTATGCTTTATAATTTTCTTATATCGTAACGCGTTAGCGTAAATACCTAACTCTTAATAGGTTTTTTTAAGTTAATGTAGTTTATACAAACAAAACAAAGTTTTCTTAAAGAAGCTTTTTTATCTTTTGCTTTGAAACTTGATCGTAATTGAGAAACACTGATTTCTAAAACGGCAATTTCCTCTTGAACTTTTAGAATTTAAGGTCAAAGGCCTTGAGAAAATAAAGAAAAAAAAAACTGAAGTAACTTTACTGATTTTTCTTTATAATCCATTTTTAATATTAAAAGGCTTAATGATGCCTTACAACAAAATAATCTGTGGCACTTATGAATGATAGATCCGGAATAGCTGCCGTCATGTATATCAAAGAGGAAAGAAGAATTATCATAGTCATTTATGAATAATGCGAGATGAATTATGAATCAATTTATGAATAAATTGAGACCGAAAGAGGCAAAACCTACGATTTTTGAGATTTTCAGAAAATGAAAATTAACGAATTGAAGTGATTTGATGTGGGAAATTAATATATTGACACTTCGATAAGATTAATAAATTTATTTTTAAAGTTTCTGAAATTTCTAAAAAAAAAAAAGGTATGAATAAAATGGCTTATTATCTGACAATAATTTTACAACTTGTTTAGAAATAAAATAAAATTGGTAAATATGAAGTTATAGCAATATTAAATTATAATAATAATGATTAATGATATTCCTTTGAACATCATTTATGATGGCTTTGCGTCGACAGATTCAGTTAAAAGACTTAAGGCTGTTATTTACAGATATTAACTCGAATAAATAACTAAAGTTCCAGATTATAATTTAATACAATATTTATTAAAAATATAGAAACAATTTAAATTAATAATTAATTCTTGCTGATATTTAGATGAAGTTTTACTGTTTACATTTAACTAATAAAGTAGTTAGGACAAATGAATAGGTTTTATTTATTTCATGTAACGTAAATAATTCATAACAACTAAAATCTTTAGGTTTGAATATCTCCTAAACAAAGCGTTTGCGGCCGTACCTTCAAAGGAACTTTTTTTCTTGTTTCGAGGTCTTTAGTTCATTTTTGCAGTTTGGCCACTTAACTCTGAAACACCCTGCTTAATATTTATTTTTCATACATAGAAATATTTATAAATACTGCCATATAACCTTATATAAATTATTTTCGTTTTTACAGTATTTATGCAATACATATTTTGTTTATTGGTAAATATGAAGTTATAGCTATATTAAATTATAGTAATAATGATTAATGTTATTCTTTTGAAAATCATTTATGATGACTGATTCAGCTAAAAGACCTAAGGGTATTCATTGTAGATGCCAACTGGAATAAATAACTAAAGTTCCAGATTATAATTTAATACAATATTTATTAAAACTATAGAAACTATTTAAATTAATAATTAATTCTTGCCGACATTTAGATGAAATTTTAGATTATTTCCATGAATAAAAGCATGAAAGTAGAAGAGAAAATCATGGCATGAGGGAATATAAGTTGAGATTCTTGGGCTGGGAATCGGTTTGAGTTTTTCGTGATAAGATTTGAGAAATCAATGAGGTCACACAGCTGGTCTCGTCCTAAAGCATAAGATATTTTATAGTCGGGAAAACTGTGAATACTAGGCAAGGGGAAAGAATAGTACTGTCTTTTCCAGGACATAAAAACTTTTCACGGCTTATGAAAAGAGGGTCGCGTACAAGGCCCGGCCGTGAATCTGGCAGAGATAAAAATAAAATTTATTAAAGAGACTTCTCTCCTTTGCAACCATAATAATAAATTGTCACCCTATGGCGGCTGGCAGTCTCTCTACTCTCCTACAACAATTAACGGCTTCCTTAGAACTATTTTTTAATCCTATAGCACCGGGTTATATCATATAAAGTATTAAACATTAGAAAAAAAAGAAAGAAAATTAAGAAAAATATTTACCTTCACATTGATAAGTCAGTCGGTCAAATTTGTACCCATACAACAGCTCTCAGCCAAATACAAATCTTGTCACAAGAAACTCGAACCGGTTGCCCCCCTCTTCTACTTAAATGCTTTAATTTACAGACAAAAATCTAAAAAAATTTATATGTGTCAACGATAATTAATTATTGAAATTGTTCCTATAGTTTTAATAAATATTGCATCAAAGTATAATCTAGAACTTAAATTAATTATGAGTCGTAAGTGTCATGGCCGAAACTGAGGTTCTATATTCGTATCGTTCCGTCTTTGCTAGTTTGTTATGTTATTATCTCAAATCCTGTTCTCAGACTTTGTAAACAGTGAGTTTATAAACAATTTAACATTTTTACATTACAATCAGTGAGGTGAGTGACTTTTATTAACAATTAGCAACATTAAATTGGTACTCGATTGCTAGAGACAGTTTACGTGGCAGATAATTCCCCTCAGCGGGTCTTATCTTTCAAATTCAAGGTCACGGCGCTTTATTTTACGTTCAGAATATCTTGAGTTCGTACCTAAGACAGTATATATTTTTTTTTTCTCTGTTTTTATTTCTTAATTGATTATTTTATTTTAATATTTTTTTTTTCTACTGAGACTCTATTTTATTTATTTATAAAAATGTTTTTTTTAATATTTGTATATATATTTGTAAATAGATTAGTTATTAAGTAATTGTTTTGTAAATTTTCTTATTAGTGATACTTTTTTTTTCTCTGTTCTTTTTGTATATATTATTATTTAGAGGTATGGATTCTGATAAGAACATTTCTTTTGACGAATCAGATGAAGAGACTCCTTTCTCCGAAATCAGTGAGACTGATTCTCAATATTTAACAAGGCGAACTCTCCAAAAGCGCCATAGAAACTCTGCCCCCGGTTCGGCGGGCAACTCACCTAATAAAAAAAAAACAAATCCGCTAAAACAAAGCAAGCTCTCAAAGTAAATAAACAATCAAAAACTAGTAATAATTCAGCTATGAAACCTGACACTAAACCATCAACTAACACATCCAGTAACAATTCTGTTACAGCCAATAATAAAATTAACGAAATCACTGAACCTAGAACTTTCACTGAACCAGTGCCACCTCCGATTTATGTAAGTAAGATTGACAATTTCATTCAGTTCGGTCAAGAAATAGCTAATCTGATCGGACCGACCAACTTCCGGTGTTTTTCTCGAGTCAACGATATAAAGATTAACACCAATACTAAAGATGATTATAAAAAACTTATAAATCATTTGACAGCACTCAATCACGACTTCCACTGCTATCAACTAAAAGAAGACAAAACATATAGAGTGGTTTTGAGAGGTCTTCACTCTACCTACCACACCCACTACCGCTACAAAAAAAGATCTGGAAGATATCGGCCATTCGGTAAGACATATATCTTCTATTTTACATCCTATTGATAAATATCCACTGCCATTATTTTTCATCGATCTAGAACCAGCCCGGAATAATGCAGAAATCTTCGAAGTTAAAATACTGCTGTATTCTGTTGTAAAATTTGAAGAGCCGAGGCAGAAACCAATAGTCGTTCAATGCACCAAGTGCCAAAACTTAGGGCATACAAAGGCTTACTGCCATCACTCGGTGCGTTGCGTTAAATGCGCCGGGCGTCACGCCTCTAACACCTGCCCGAAACCGTTAAATGAACCACCAAAATGTTCCCTTTGTGGTGAGGACCACCCTGCAACCTATCGGGGCTGCATTATCTATAAGAAGCTATACAAGCAAAGAACTTATAATTTATCATTAAAAGAAGAACAGAAGAATTCTACCCAGGCACAGGTACAGGCACCTGAACTCCTAAATTTGGCAGCGTTTCCTCAACTGCCGAACGAAATAATACCACAATTGACGCACAACCCTTCTACATCAACAGATCATCCCCATCAAGACTCTAGGCACCTATATTCAGACACTACGGTGAAGAATCAACAGCCGCGACGTCAGACGCCTCAGATTTCCAAAACTAAGACTCAGGCTTCCAAACCTAAGATCCAGACCTCCCAATCCAAGACTCAAATCTCCCACATTCATTCAAAATCTCCACGTCAGCAAATGCCTCCTCACCAGATACCTATACGTGTAAAATTACCGCCCGAACATCCAACTCCTGTTTATTCCCACCCTTCTGCTCATATTTACTCTCCTTCCCAAGTTCCAAGGGTACATCCTTCATCAGACACTCCTTATCATAAGATCTTTCCCTCACGAACTCCTAATCAAAACCAACCTGACCAAAAAAACCCGATCGATTTAATAAACTCCACCCTTGCGTCCTTCCTGAAAGATCTCCAAGAGACTATCAAGCCACTAATTACCCTCCTCACAAGAATCCTTACCGAAATTCCCTTCAATCTCTCACGATGAGCACTAAGCCCCTAGCTGTTCTTTTATGGAATGCTAACGGACTACAAAACCACCGAGAAGAACTCGACATTTTTCTTCATGACTATCACATTGATATTGCTCTACTGACAGAAACTCACTTCACTCGACGTTCATATTTCTACATACGTGACTATATCACTTATAGATCAGACCACCCCGACAACACTTCCCATGCCGGTTCTTGCATCCTTATCCATAAATCCTTATCCCATTCTCTCATTCCTTCTACTCCAACGGAGGCTATTCAAGCAACCTAGGTTATCATTTCAACTCGTCCTTTCCATTTAACATTCTCAGGTGTATACTGTCCTCCCGGTCATACTCTTACCTATAACTTACTTGAATCCTTATTTCAATCCTTCGGATCGCGTTTTATTGCTGGAGGAGACTACAATGCTAAACACCAACGATGGGGTTGTCGATCATCCAACTCCCGTGGTAACATACTATCTTCTGTCTCAACTTCCAATAGTTACTCTGTCCTCTCTCCTATGAATCCTACCTATTGGCCAACATCCCTCAAAAAACGCCCTGATATCCTCGGCATATTTGTCACCTCCCAAATTTCCTCTTCCCATGTCACAATAAAATCCCTGGATGACCTCTCCTCAGATCATTCTCCAGTTCTGCTTTCATTACACACAACCTTCGCTCCTAAGCCCTCGTCCTCTCCTACACTGATTACAGGACGAGTAAACTGGAACAATTTTCGTAAAGACCTGGAAAATAAATTGGACCTAAATATTCCACTTAAGACGAAACGTGATATTGACACAGCCATAAAAGAACTTACTACATCTATAAGTGACAAAATAAAGAATAATACATCTACCAATAAAACTGACAACTCCCAACAGACAAATTTGCCGCAGCATATTCGTATCTTATTAAGGGAAAAACGCAGAGCAAGATCGAAGTGGCACAGGACTAGATATCCATCAGATAAGACATATTACAACAAATTAACTAACCAACTAAAAGCTGAAATTAGAAAATACAAAGTTCAAAATTTACATAACATGACAGAAAAACTTACTACTTGTGACAAATCGCTATGGTTGACCACTAAAAAACTCCTTAAATTCAAAGATTTTAACCACCCACTTATTACTGAAACCCAAACCTGGTCCAGATCTGATGATGAAAAATCTCAAATATTTGCTCAACACCTCTCAAAAACATTTAATCCACACCCAGACATCCTTAATCCAACCCACCTTGAGTTTATTGAAGCAGAATTGGATACCCCACTCCAATTGACTCCTCCACCTAAAGCATTTCATCCTTCAGAAATATCCAATATCATTAATAGATTACCTTCTCGCAAAGCTCCTGGCCATGACCTAATCACCTCCCAGATCCTAAAATATCTTCCTAAAAAAGCCATATTGTTCCTAACCTATATATTTAATGCTGTACTCCGCACCACATATTTTCCTGACTCTTGGAAACTATCCATTGTCAAAATGATACCTAAACCCACAAAGCCGCCAGAACACCCATCCTCTTACCGTCCTATCTCCCTTTTACCCATTATGGGCAAAATCCTGGAAAAACTCATTTTAAAACGCCTGTATCCCATCCTAGACTCTAAACACATTATCCCAGATCACCAATTTGGATTCCGCACATCCCACTCCACTATTCAGCAATGCCATCGTGTGGTAGATGTAGTCTCCTCTGCATTGGAGCGCGGAATGTACTGCACGGGAGTCTTTCTCGACGTTGAACAGGCGTTTGATAGAGTCTGGCATCCGGGACTGATGTACAAACTCCGTGAATTCCTACCACCTACATACTTCCTCATTATACGTTCCTACCTTACTGACAGATACTTCAAAGTCAATCATAACAATGCTTATTCATCTCTTTTTACTCAGTCTGCCGGTGTTCCTCAAGGTAGTATCCTAGGTCCTATCCTTTACACAGTTTATACAGCTGACATCCCAACCCAATCCAACACTGTCATCACCACCTATGCCGATGACACGTGTATCCTATCAGTTAATAACGATCCTTTAATTGCATCCCAAACTCTTCAATCACATATCACAAGCCTTGAAGAATGGTGTAAAAATTGGAGAATAAAAATAAATTCCAACAAATCCCATCAAATCACTTTTACCCTCCGTCGTAAACCTATGACCTCTTGTCCTACAGTATCCTTCAATAACACTCCACTTATTCCTGTTGAGCAAATCCGCTACTTAGGACTCCACCTTGACAAACGACTCACTTGGAACCCCCATACCAGACTGAAACGACTAGAAACCGCCCGACGTTTTCGACTACTGCAGCACTTACTAGACAAACGATCTAAGCTTTCAATCAATTATAAACGACTCGTATATATGACAATAATAAGACCTATTTGGACTTACGGAATTGAGCTTTGGGGCTCCACTAAACCATCGAATTCCTCTCGTATCCAATCCTTACAATCCAAAATCCTTCGTAAAATCCTCAACGCTCCTTACTTTGTCACAAATAAAATCATCCATAAAGACCTTAATGTTCCATATGTTTCCGATCTGGCCCAATCCAGATACCTTTCCTTCCATAACAAACTGCAGAATCATCCGAATCCTCTCGTTTCAAACCTTGCTTCCTCCTCGATCCCTGATAAGCCTCCGAGGCGTCTGAAAAGAAGATGGCCTCGGGATCTTCTAATATAGAACTTTAATTTGAGTTCTACCAATGGGTAGTTTCTCTTCATGTTGTACATGCCATGTTACAAATTTCTCATTTACTTATTGTATTCTCTATGTAATACAGTTGTAAATTCCATTGAAATAATAAAAAAAAAAAAAAAAAAATTAATTATTCGAGTTACTATTGGAACTGCAATAAATACCCGTATGTCTTTTAGCTGAATCTGTCGGTGCAAAGTGGATCTCTTGGAAACTTTCAATTTGAGAACAATTTTTTAAAAAACTGATTTTTTTTTTATATTTTGGGCCTTTCGATTCGACCTAGACTTAAATAATGTAAGTAACAAAAATAGTAATTATTATTATAGCTTTTACTTCATTTTCACTTTGTATAATACTTTTTCAAAATCGGTACCAGTAAAAACTTTTTTAGGCAAAAAACTGTAAAATAAGAAAGGTACCTATGAGCGACGCGGCCTCTATGGACTGCTACCTGCAGTTATCTTGTTATTTCAAGTGTTATTGTTATTTATATTTGTTATTATTAAATGTTTATAACCTGAACACTGATAATTGTTATAAGGTCCTGATAATCCCTATCTTCATATGAAATTAGACTCTCGTATAATAAGAAATATAAATATATTTGGTGTTGCCTCTTTTTTGCCGGTTTCTTATTGATATAATAATAATAATAATATATATATATATATAAATAATAAAGAAATTTAATAATAAGAAATATAAATAAAAACAACAACACTTTAAATAACAAGAGAACTGCAGATAGTAGTCCATAGAGGCCGCGTCGTTCATTTTAGGAATTTTCCCAATTTTAACCTAACGTTTACAATAATAATTATAAATGGAACAATAACTTACGTGCGCCACCCTCTATTGCTTGGCCGACGACACTGCAATTCTTTCTTCAAAACCACATCTGTGGTCTTCAAAATTGGTTCGAGAAATGGAGTTTTAAAATAAATAGTAGTAAATCCACCCACGTGGCTTTCTTTCTTAGGAAAGAACCGGGTCCACTCATAACGATTGACAATAACCCAGTACCTTAAAAAAACTACGTACGGTACCTCGGGCTCTACTTAGACAAAAGGCTTACCGGGAACATACAAACTATATTAAAAATACAAGAACTAACTAGACGATATAACCAACTCCCGCATCTTCTGGAGTACAGATACCCCACTTAACTTACGAAACTGACCCCACTTGACTGATCCACAACTTACTGAGACCAATTTGGACATACGAAGCAGAACTTCGGGGTTCGACAAAAAAAAAAAAAAAAAGAAAACATTAATAAAATACCAACAACACAATTAAAAATTCTACGAAAATTGTAACGCACCTTGGTACATTTCAAATAAAACTCTACATGACGACTTAAACATCCCAATAGTAAAATCGTACATCCACGACAAATACCCTTCATTTCATTCTTCTACTCTCAATCATCGAAACCCATTCGTTCTGTCTCTTTCTTTATCCCTGCTACCTGATCGACACAGAATGTAAAGAAAATGGCCAAGGACCTACTCCTACAACAATAACAAAATTAAGTTAATCAAGCAAACTCGCAGTTAATGCCTAATTCAGATTAAAATAATCATCTTTCTGTCATGTAAAACGTTTTTAGTGAGTGGTAATGTAATATTTTATTTTATATATAATAACGAATTAAAATGTTAGGATAAGGACTTCTTTAGGCGCATTTTGTACTATTTTGTGGAAAGTAAATTAGATTTCCTATATGTAACGCTCAGGTAAAGTCACCTGGAGTCAACTAATGGAAGTGTTTTTGCATATGGATTAAAATATCACAAAAACTAATTATCGGATCTGCATACTGTAAGCGACGGAATCGGTCAGCGTTTTATCCTATTTGTAAGGGGCTATTAATTATAATTGTTTCTTAACGCGACGCCGTTTTAGACCGACGAAAAGGGAAAAATAGAATTGAAAACCAAATGATAAAGATTTTTATTGAAGATATCATTTAAAATATCTCGAGGTAACCATCAAATTACTCCAGTATCTAATCCTTACAATCCAAAATCCTCAATGCTTTGTTACAAAAAAAATCATCCATAATGACCTTAATGTTCCTTATGTTTCAGATTTTCACCAATCCAGATATGCATCCTTCCATAATGAACTTCATAAGCCTCTTGCTTCTAACCTTGCCTTCTCTTCAATTTCTGATAACACCCCGAGGCGTTTGAAAAGAAGACTCGTAATCTCCTAATGTAGACATATTATTAGAGTACGACTAGTGGGTAGTTTCTCAACAAGTGTTTTATGTCATTATATCCATTGTACAAATTTACTAGATGTATTTTATTTATATAGTTGTAAATACCATAATAAGTAATATGATAAAAATAAAAAAATATCTCAGAAACTGAACATTTTTTTTCAGAAACATAATTTTTTTTATAATTGATATTTCATATTATTAATCAATTCTTGTCGATGGTATAAAACACACGCCTTAGTTTTTTTTTTCTTGCTTACACTATATTGAAAAATAAATACAATCTGAACTACAGAATAGATGTAAATTATGGTTGTAAAATTTCAGCAACAGGTAATAAAATTACATGAACAGTTGTATGATTTGTAAAATGGTGGTCAATACGAGGTTAGTTGGACAGAGAGTAACCTCTTAGTCTGTTTAAAAAAAAAAATGTTTTGATTCTACCAACCTTTATATTTATGAAAAAAAAAAAATAATTATTAGAAGTTTAATTTTGACCATTACCTTAAATAAAGTCAATTGAATCAACTGAGATTTTTTAATTTATAAAATTAAATTTAATATTTAAACTTTTAATTGGCTAAGCCTGGCTTTAATTGTAATGAGATAATATACGGAATTCTCGACTATGAACACGACATTAATTAGGCATTGGTCAATTCAAATATAATAGGTCGTTAATACTAAAGAAATAAAAATATTTTAAAGATTAGCAATATTATTTTCAAATAAATTAAATCATAAATTACTGTACACAGAAATCAAATTATACGCTCTCCCAAACAGTAATTCATTATACTGAAATCCAGCATTTGTTATTCAACAGCGAGTGATAAAACGAATCACCTCGTCATTAATTTATTAAAACATGGTCGATTAATTGCATTCGTGTTGTCATAAATGAATAAAAATATACATATCCTCATTCCACCTCTCCCCTCCACTCCTCAAAAAAGGGAAAATATTAAAATGAAAAATGAGATTTTTAAAAATTTTAAAAATCAGTTTCTCTTTCGATTTAAACCATTATATTTATTCATTTTCTTGTTTAATAATATGGATTTTTTTCTTCCTTTCCTAACAATCAAGTAGCACTATAAACCCTTTATGAATATATTTTAAAAAAATGATAATTTAAAAATGATATATCCATTTGATATATATACTTAAATATATCTAAAGAATTCTCTAGAATTATAAATCTTACTTTATGTACCGTTTCTTGATCTGCATTTCTTTAATAAAATAGTATTGTCTCTAAGCAGGAGTAAGTAATATTTTTACTCTAGCTAAAATATTCTTGTGAAATATTTTATCTTACAATTAAAAAAAAAAAATATGCAACTGTAAATGAAATGTTTAAATCTCAAAACGGATTTGTCCCTTCATTAAAAATAAAACAAACCAAAAATAAGCAATAGTTTTTTTTTTAAATTTCATAAAATTAATTATGTACCACAGAAAGACTTCGCAAATAGTTATGATCATTATTCAAATAATCTTATTGTTTTATTCCTACATGAATTGAAGTTTATTTAGCTAATTGATATAAAATCATGTCTCAAGGAGATTTTGGCATCAGTGTGAACCAAATATTTCATTTATCAGTTCAATTATTTTTATCTTTGGAATAAATTTGTCTTGAAGGTTAAAATAGTCTGAATCTGATTTCCTCAGGTGCCCCATAACACAAGTTTCCAATTTTGACGGTGTTTAAGTTTCCTATTTCCGCTATTATTGCGTTATTTTTTTTTACAATAAGCTCTGTTAATATGAGTTATTAAATTATATGAGAAATTACGAAATAAGTCGTCACACAAGACATTATAATTACTGGTTTGAATTATTTAACTTCCAGTTTACAAAAAAGTCCGAAAAATCTTTTATAAGCTTTATATATTTATTATTTTTTTATTATCAAACTACCGGAGGTTGCTTTTATTCATTTTCTGCTTTTAGTCAGATTATCCATCATAATAAGGATAATCTGATTTACACCTACGTTCAGTTTTAATGTTCTCCAGTTAATTTTCATTCATATTTTCAGTGTCTCGTCATTAAAATTCTACTTCACTCACATGGATATTTTTTAATGAAGATATATTGGATTCATGTCATTAGTTTGCCTTTAAATACATGCACTAGTGGATCTAGGATTTAATTTTTAGGGGGGGGGGAGGAGCTTCAGCCCGGAAGCTTTTTTGTCATATATATATATATATATATATATATATATATATATATAATATATATATATATATATATATATATATATATATATATATATATATATATATAGGTAACTATAATTACTTTGGAAATAAATACAAATATCTTAACTAAATATATGAAATGGACGGAAATAAACTGGAACAAATCACAAGTTACACACTCACGTTTTACCATAATTCCACTATCTACGACAAACAATACAGACTAGGCCCATACTGCTCAAATAATCAATTCGAAAAATTAGCAGTAATTAAGGCAACAGACTACACCTTAAGACAGACAAACCAATTCGGTAAATCCTATAATACTTACACTGGCAACAAAATATTAATTGATACATTAAAGATTTACAAACTCCACGACTTACCGACTGC
This sequence comes from Nezara viridula, assembly GCA_928085145.1. Lineage (NCBI taxonomy): Eukaryota > Metazoa > Arthropoda > Insecta > Hemiptera > Pentatomidae > Nezara > Nezara viridula. The sequence goes on along the minus strand of OV725077.1, from coordinate 43,951,354 downwards.
ACGAATCAAGGAAAATCTAATACAGATTATGGATAAAACCATAAAAGCATCAGTTCAATGGATAAAATGTCACAGCGGAATTTCCATTTCCGGCAACGAAAGAGCTGATACCTTAGACAAATCTGATGGATCGACTACAGCTTAGTTCCTCTTTCCTACATTAACAAATCCATTAGAAGAGACCAAACTCGAATCTGGGTAAGACATTGGTAACTTTCGACGAAAGGACGATCCATACACAAATACCGGTAACAAACTGACATAATTTCTGAAAGAGCACGGACCGTCTAGGAATTACTTTGACATTCACATATTCATGTAACTGTGACGGACAAACTCCACAAACATTCAAACACATACTCTACGACTGCAGTTTATACTAACATCCAAGTAAATGTTAATCCGACCTGATAAAAATCTGCGCAACACAAAGACAAACATGGCCACATTCCCAGGACTAAATATTATCAAAATATGTAATTTGACTGTTAAAGTTTAATCTTCTGAGATAACCCTAAAATTAAATCCAAACCAAAATCATAGAGCTGGCTGAAGTTATACGTTTTTGTTAAATATTTATTTTATATATTTATCTTGTATTTTTATTATCCTGATCAACGTTTATGTATAGTTTCATTATTTCAACTATATATATTGCTGTGGTTAGTTAAATGTTATTTGTGAATATGTTTTATTTTTGTAGTTTTATTAATTTATTTGTTTTACAGCATTATTCTCCGATGTTTTATTTAAATTTATTCACAATGTTGTTAATTCAGTTTTATTTTATTTTAAATATTTCTGTACATATATCTAGTTTATTTGATTTTTTAAATTTTTATTTACCCACTTTTATCTTATTATTGTGCTTGTTCACGTATTTTATTGTTCAATGTATATTTTTTATATAATCTCTTTAAAATTGTAAATTAACTTAATTTAATTTAGGCGATTGTCTTTTGTTTTTTCATCATACAATTCCCATACAAATTTAATTTGTTTTCATGCAATAATTTAATTGTTCTCAATACTTGAAAACATTTAACTCTATTCCATATATATAAATGTTATAAAGAAAAAAAATGTAATTTTTATGTAGCTTTAGTTCTACTTTTTGTTTTCCTTTTAATATTTTATATTGTTTTCTATAACTTTTATAGAGAAAAAGCATAGCATAGATAAAACGTAAGCATAACATTCAATACATATAATATGCGAATTCGCATGGTTTATGTAAACTTTTGCAATTAAACTTCTCCTACAGAGGGTTACTATCAAGAGAGAGAGAAAAAAAAGAAATATATGAAATGGTGTTTAAGTGATTCTTGAAGTCCTATTACATGTAGTATGCGGACAATACTACTTTAAGAGATAATTTTTACCATAAAATACGGTTACATTTTACCATTTGGGAGGGAGGAGAGGAGAGGCTTCAGCCCGAAAGCCCCTATCGTAGAGCCTGGGAATACATGTTTCATCGGGTATACAGCGCTCCTGTAATTGTTGAACTGAAAACTTCTTTAGACGCGTTGTGCACTTGTTTTGGAGAATGAATTAGATTGATCCTTTATATCTCCGATGTGTAACGCTAGGGTAACGGCGGATGTAGTCGACAATTGAATTGTTTTTGTATATGGATTAAAATATCTCAAAAACTAAAAATCGGACCTGCATAATGTAAGCGAGGTAATTGTTGTACTGTCTACAAGTTATTTTTTTATCCTTATCCGTTTCCTCCATTAGTTGTATATTTAAGAAGGTTCAGAGTTTGAAGGGGACTGAAGGACGAGAGTAGGTGATGGAAGGATCGTGTACACCATCCCTCTGGGATAATGAGAGCGTCATCGATTGTTTACGCCTCGGTAGCTATGGTTACCGCAGTTCTTACTTGTCATTGCTTAGAGCGTATTGTTCGATGGGTACCATAACAACAATGACTTAAAAACAATTAAAAAATCGATAATATTCTTCGAAGTAGATGAATATCGTTTCTTTTTGCTAATTAAGAAAAATAATGTAAACAAAACGCTATATAAATCATTAAGCATTCTAAAATTTATGTAATAAGGTATAAAAAGCAACACACACAACATTGTTCTGTTTTCAACAAGAATTTCCCACCAGTGAACCTTTACAAAAAACAAAACAAAAAAAAAAAAAACTGGATTTTGCATAACAAATATCAGCTATTCTATTCTATATTTCTAAGCTATTCTATAGTTTGCTGGTAAGAATGATTACATTCATTTTGGAATTTTTTGTGTAAAGGAAAAAAGTTATATAAAAAATAGTTATACAGGGTATTAATCACAAAACATTTAAACTTCCATGTAGAGAAAATTCTGAAAAAAAAAAAAAAATCTGATGTGTCCACTCACACGACTTTCTTACCTATTTCAGAAATTGTTTATAAATTTAGGTATGTCCATCGAGAAATAAAAAAAAAATGAATTAGATTTATTTTTCTGAAAAGTTATCAAAGAACATACAAAAGATTTGAGTACGATTTATTTGATAAACTAAAGCAATGTAAACCGGCTTAAGATATATCAGTATAAAAATTTCAGTACCCTCTAATGTTGCTGATCAAAAGCATTTTATCATAGCCTAATTTTGCCAAACAATAATTTCTGTTAAAAGTAGAGGAAGGAAATAGTGAAGCTCGTGTGATGTGGGCAACGGCTTTTCTTACTATCACTTAGTCAATTTTTTTCTCTCATTACTCTCTTTCTGACACCAGAATATGAACCCGTAATATTACATTGGAAATTGAATACCTGTGCTTGAGTCCATGTAGGAATATTGAAAGGACAGTTATTAAAACATTAAATTAAAGTTTCATCAAAATAGTTAGAGCCGTTTTCGCGCTACAGCCTATAGAAAAACATGTTTTTTATTTATTACGCAGGAGCCATTGCGCATGGAGCATCCAATTCGTGCCACAGGCTTCATTAGTCGAAACCCCACAACATAGAAAAATAAGCAACAAAATTGGTTCACTAGTTCCCGAGAAAATCTTGGCACAGACAGACAGACCAACGGCTTAAAATGTGTTTTTCGGACTCATAGGGCTCTGAAACATGTAGATCCGCCGAAAACGGTATATCGGACATTTGATCCGATCTCAATACTTTCCTTACATAGTAAAGAAAGGAAAGTAATAAACCAAAACATGAGTAGAAAATAGAAAATGCAGTATCATCGTTAATAACTGTTCGATTCCGTTGGTGTTTGTTTTGTTTTGTTAGTAATTTAATTACATTACGTTTCAAAAGTTTTATTATAAATTTTACCATAGAATATATACTTAGCAAGTTAGGCCCCAAAACATTTATATTTTCTTTATAACTTGTTTTCCTGAATTTTTGGGGGGAAATTTAGTCCATGTTCAAAAATTGAAAGGACGGTTATTACAACATTACAGGAAAGTTTCATCAAAATAATTACAGCCTTTTTTGCCCTAAAGTCTATAGAAAAACATGTTTTCCATTTATTGCGCAGCAGCTATTGCACATGGATCACCCAATTTATGTCGCAGGCAAACTGTAGTCAAAACCCTACAGGATTAAAAAAGAAGCAACAAAATCAGTCCACCAGTTCTCGAGAAAATCGTGCCACAGACAGACAGACCAATGGCTAAACATGCGTTTTTCGGACTAGGTCTCTGAAACGTATAGATCCGTCGAAAACGGCATATCGGAAATTTGATCTGATCTCAATACTTTCCTTACCTAGTATAAGTTGGAAAGTGAAAACTGAAGATTGCCGGAGTGGGTGGCATTTAGATTTACCTTAGTTTCCCTAATCAACCAAATCAAAACTAAATTTAGATTGTAATTACACAGTCTATAAGTGATAAATATTCAGTCATTATAAAGTTTTTATTGGTGCCGACGTTTCAACTAGAATGTATGTAGAACATCCATGATATGTAGAACAGTCTACTAACTTCCTTCAATAATACAAAATCTGTAGTCTAGTAATGATGTTTTTAAACATAAAAATTTTTAAGGTTATCATCATTATAAAGATTTTTTATTATTATTTATTTATTCAGAAATATTACATTCTGCCACAATTTAGGAAATTTATAATAGTGTTCAGTGGGCAAATTCACACTTTATTAACAATAAATAATACAGAAACTAATAATATTAAAGGTAAATGTATACAAACAAAAGAACTAATCTAATCAAAATAACAACTAAAACACATGCATACTATACAATTATAAAGATTAGAAATTTCTGTTTTTATTAAATATTTCCTCAAAGAAATAAACATATATTTTCCCTCTTTTTTAATTCATAATAAATAAAATTTTAAATAGGGCAGAAAAATCATTTCATTTTATTTTTATGCTTTATAGAAATAGTAAAACGAAATTTATTATTGAAGGCCAAAAGGTCAATTTAAAATTCAATATAAAAAACTTGCAAAAGATCAATATAATTTAAGATATTACTGTAACCTTATTAAATATTAAGTTTTCTTTTAACCTTTTTCATTTTATTTTTTCATCTGCCCATTAAAGTAAGAGGTACTGAAAACTGATGAATTTTATTTGATTGGATCGATCTTTTAAAAACACATTCCTGATATCCTCAATGCCATTACTTAGTTGATTAAACGATTAAATTTAAAACAACAAACTTAAATAAATCTTTAATTATATTAAAAATCTGTTCTAAAAAAATATGGACAAGGGTTGACATGGATTAATATGTAAATCTTAAATAAAATGACTATTGTCTCATTAAAGAATACGTCGCTTATCTTAAGCATTAACAAACACGCAAAAACCGTGTCCACATTTCATATAAGTAAATTTTTTTATTATTTAACTTCATTCATTAACACCGCTTACCGGCACGTTACGTTAGCTTCAGGCTGAAGTAGATTTTTTAAAATTATAACCACTTGATACTAAAAGTTAATAAGAGGGTATAGACCTCCACAGCTGAAATAATTTCTGCACAGAGTGATTTCAGATATACAACCAGATTGTTGCAACAATGTAAAAAGAAGACAGTTTAATCAATTATGAAATAAAGGTACCAATTAACAAAAATTTACTAATAAAGAGTCTTTTAATAAATGTCAATTACTTATTCTAAAAGTATATATGATTTTTTTTTCGAGTCTCTTATTTATTATTTCCAGACTAATACTTTGATATTTAAATTGAAACTATAATCATCTCAACGGAATGTTAATACTGTACGCCTATTTTATCATATATTTTTTTTAACGCTTGTGATATTACGATTAGCATCCACAGAACCCATTGAATCAAAGATATTCCCTATACGAATTCGCCATTAAATGTATATTTAAAAATCCATAAAAAAAAAAAACTGCCCCGCCCCTCAGCATAGTACAGATTTTGTGTTCCTAGAGGAATTTTGCGGTCGGCTATACTTCCACTTGAATGGAAATATTAGTAATCTCCAAATTCATATAGACAGTCAAACATTCGAGAATTTAATGAGGGCGGGTAATATGTTAATCCTTGTACGAAGCTAGTAATTAGGATAAGGAGTAAGTTATTTTAAAAAATATTTAGCACTGGTAAATAGTCCGTGGTACAGATACTTTTTTATCAAATTGTTAACATCCGTCTGACACTCCGTAAATAGCCTCATCTCACCTCATCTCTACAAAATCTTCGAAAATTCTCTGAATGGGGTTTTCAATCTGGTCAGGAAACTTTGTCTATTTAATTAGGTTATTTTGACCATTTGAGAGTGTAGGTGACGCCAAACGTCTCAATAATTTTGAAGGCCACCTTTTTTCTCTACTTTGTGCTCAAGATATCTTATTATCCAAGTGGAAAGCAAATGGGTATTTAGTAGGTTTTGGTAACTAATTAAATATACAAAGTTTGCCTACTTCTAGATTGAAAACGCCCCAATTCCGAGAATTTCGGTAAATAAAATATTTGTAGGTTAGAATGAGATGAAGCTATTAATGGAGTTTTAGCCGGATGTTAATAATTTTATGAAAAGAGGTCTGTACCGTGGACTAAATTTATATTACTTCTGTTAAATCAAAACTGTATTAATAAGCAATGAGCACCTGGAATTCGATGTATTTTCAGGCATTTTAGGATCAGAATAAAAAAGGTTTTCTGATAGCATGCAATAAGCTGTTTCTGACCAAGTATCTTTGCTTCTTAACTGACCAAAAATACTAATGGTCCAATTAATAATGTAGCATAAAGGTATGAAATCAGAATTGAAGCTGATTTTGTCTCGAAACTGAAGGAACGGGTTCTCTTATTAATTTAATCACTACTACTACAGTAATATAGAGTAAAATTGAATTTAATTAAGATTTGGTTAATTTAGTTGTGGACGTTTTTCCAACCCTGATGAATAAAAATACTTTCCAGAACAACACAAGTTCAGTGATGTATGGGCTGCGCAGTGAGTGACAATGGTGCAGTCCATTCCAATCATATCTAACAGGAATTTATTACCAGCCGAAACCGTGACTTCGTTAATTATAAAATATGAGGGGTATAGATGCTCAGCTCAGTGGAACATACTAAATACATCAAATCTATAAGAAAATTCTAATATATATGCATACATTTTATTTCATTTATTATTAAAAAAGGACCAAAATGACGTCGAAAATGGTAACAATGCCAATCAATGGATCATTGCAGTTTTGAATATTTTTTTAGTAAATAAAACATAATATAATACAATTAAAAAAATTAACAGACCATGTGCTGATTATCAGTGAAGATCAATATTTCAAGTTAAAAAAAACAAAACATTTTTCTATTATTGTGGTTCTAGGCACATATAAAATATTTATTAATTTTTATAACAATAACCTACTTAATAATAATATAATATTATTAAGTTTGAAATAACTTATCCACCTGAAATTTCTCTTTATTCATTCTTGTCCTACCCACTGATATGAAGGATGCACACGCCCTTGGGTATGTGTGGATGTGAACTACCCAGACTACTCACAACATACTCACAACGAAAAGACGAACAAAACTGAATATATTTATTAGATAGGTCATATTCGACTAACCCCAAATGTAGGTTATGTAGGTTAACCATTTTGAAATAATCTGACAGAGCTCAAACGCTGATTTTTCAAAATCTCTTTCTGGAGTACCTTCAATATGTTTTTATGAAAAATATTAGCAAAATATATGTATTGTATATCGTTGAAAAGCTAAAGATCTCAGAAGAATTAGTATCTAACATATAAAACTGCAGAATGTAATAGAGGTAGGAAAAAAATGAATCATAATTTCTGAAAACTAATGTAATTTAAAGGAAAGTGATTGTTTCAATGGATACTTTTACATTAAACTTTTAAATCGCAAACTTCTACTATTATTTTGAATCTAGAAATGTTGATGGCGTACTAATTCTTGCAGTGAAGGTCATAAGTATGGTTTAAAGAAAGATTTTGAATCGAGTCCTTGCTAGAATCTATAATGTTGCTTACTTATTAATTTCAAGATGATGAATTTGGTGATATGCTTCCAAGATTTCAACATGTCTAATTTGACCGGGAAATTACAGCTATGTAGCTGTAATTTATATGCTATAGTTATAGTATAAATAAGACAGTAATAGTATTATACTGTTAGTGTATATAAGTATCTTCAGTATAAGGGACGGGGTGGTCGAATGGGCTAACGGGTGTGCACAGCACCGCGGGTTGCCTGGCAACCAGATGACCTGAATATGAAATTTAAAAAAAAAGTACGAGTTCGCGTCCCAGTGTCAGAGGGGATTATAATTCCCCGCTCTCACCCTCCGGCCGGGGAAAATACCGTATAGCCTAAAAGGCGAGGTAGAGAAGAACATAAAAAAAAAAAAGTATCTTCAGTATACATATTTATATACTTATAACATAAAAAAGTAGTATTAGTGTGCATATCATAAATACGGTCTTATACTATATTCTCTTAGTCTATACACTGGAAATTTTATTAAATTATATATGCAATATATCTTTAATAAGTGTGGGTTGATGATTGACTGTAGTGAATAATTGAAGAAAAGGATGGTTGGGGTGATCAGTCAAAATAAATAATAATATTTTTTTTTTACAGTTGCGACGTTTCGGCCCGAAGTTCCAGCCTTCATCTGGGCTGAACTTCGGGCCAAAACGTCGGCAAATTTAAAGATAAATATTATTATTTATTTTTGCTATTTTTTATTTTGACTAATCACCCAAACCACCATTATCTTCAAACTATCTTTAATACCGTTTGATTTTTGTTAAATTAGCTAATAAAAATAGAGTGTTCTGTCCTTAATAACTTACACAATACAGTTGGAACAGTAAAAAAAAAAAAAAAAGTAAAGTATCAAACTTGCTTGGATCTGTTTAAATCGCAACAGTGGACAGGGGGCAAGTTGGTAAACATAACAGCTCGGATCAGCCTTTATGTCGGACCAAAGGAGTTTCGGAAGTCTCTTCTTTTGTAGTCCGGCACAGCTTCGGTACACAAAAAGAAATATAGTATTTTTCTCTTTGACATGGCAAAGAAAATCATTCCTATTCCCTTGCTGGCACTTCCTTTTTTCCTTCAGACCTCCATTTCTAAAAATGGAATTAGTTTATTGTAACTCCCTTTTCCTTTTATTTATTTATATTTGTTTCTTCATTGCAAGCTGTAAAATAATAACCTTTCAATGAACCAATGTTGTTGCAAAACCTATATAGAAAATCTGAAATTCACTTTCAATCAAGTAGGGCTTGATATTTGATGATGTTATAATTTAATTATTACCCAAGTACGGTAAAGTCACAAAGAGGTTTAATTTGACCAAAGTAACGTCGATTTATTGATTGAACGGTTTAACAGAATTTGGTTCAAATTATTCAAAGAGATCTGAAAATGTATATTGAACGATTGGAGATCAAGATTTAATTAAAATTTCAATATTCTTTTTATTTTTGTTAGTTACATTTTATATTTTGTATAATTTCATGATAATAAGTTTCCGAAATTCGAAGAAATTATCTGAGGTCTACAGAATATTTTTTTTTATTATAATCTGAATAACCATACAAATTCATTTGTTTTCTATGCTTGCTTTCGATTTGACACTCTATAATCGTCCACGTTGGCTGAAAAGACTATCTTGTAACATGGGATCATTATTGTGTATGCTATTGCTCATCCAATAGAACGAGGAATTGCTCATTTGTAGAAAGAGGCAGCTACAAATCATACAATTTTATAGGAGAGGTAAAATAATTAGAATTATTGATTTTATAAATAACATAATTTTTAAAATTAAATGTACCAGTGTAAAATTATTCATACATACTTAATGTAGTCCTCTTTTACAGAAAGCCTGATCCAAGAATCTCTGCCCTGTGCCATCAGCTTCCTTCTCCTCCTCCCGTCTATTCCTCTTCTGCTGAAGGCTTCTTCAACTCCTTCCAAACTGGTTCTTTGTCTTCCCTGCGCCGTTCCCTCTCCACACTAACCTCACAAGTCACTCTGACAATTCTGCTTTCCATTCAAGAGACATGCTCAAACCATCTGAGTTGACTCTATTCGATTATTTTATCTGCCGGCCTAAGGCCCAGGTTTACTCTTATATTCTCGTTTCTCACGCGATACCGTCTTGAATTTTTTCTCTATTATGGCTTGGATTTTGCTTTGGTGCTTTATAGTGATGATCCGAAACTCATTTTCATAGGTTAGAATAGTGTAGAAAGAATCTCTGAAGATTTAGTATTGTAGTAGTAGCATCTTAGTATGATAGTAGCATCTTCCAGCCATCTTGATCCTCTTCTAATGACTCCATAGACTCTTCCATAGTCATTGTGTTGACTACCTTGGTTCTTAATTTATTTAGCCTTACGATTCGGTTCTCACTCTCTTTCCGTCCGAACCTCATAAATTGTATTTAGGAGATGTTGATTTACATATTAATGCTCTTGAAAAATTTTCCGGCTGAAATGTTGGTTGCGGCAGTCGTTTCCAAACACTAGAGATGGGCAGTACTCGATTACTTTCATGATTTGAGTAATTTTATTAGGAAAAAGTATCGAGTAGTTTCTGTACTCGGCCTGGCAGCGGCGAGTACTGAGAGTACTCACGCAGCGTCAATCATGATTTAGTTAAGTACAGAAAATACTCGCGCTGTTATATCGAATTACAGAAAGTACTCAGCCCAATTCCTACAAAGAGTACTTTTTATTTTTCAACTACTCCGTCATTATTATAAAGAGTATAAATGTTTTCTTTTATTTCCTTCAATAATAGCGGCCATATTCGACCTGACCAACCCTAACTCCTCATTAATCGATATTAGACTAACCATCATGTTTTGGGGGGCGCTATTTATGAAAATTATATCGAATTTGAGATTGGGCCCCCCGGAGCCCGACTTTTTTTAACTTTTTGGATTAAATCGATATCGGGGTTGACTATTATGTTTTGGGGGGCGCTATTTATGAAAATTACATGGAATTTGAGATTGGGCCCCCCGGGGGCCCGACTTTTTTTAACTTTTTGGATTAAATCGATATCGGGGTAGACTATCATGTTTTGGGGGGCGCTATTTATGAAAATTATATGGAATTTGAGATTGGGCCCCCCGGGCCCGACTTTTTTTAACTTTTTGGATTAAATCGATATCGGGGTCGACTATCATGTTTTGGGGGGGCGCTATTTATGAAAATTATATCGAATTTGAGATTGGGCCCCCCGGGGCCCGACTTTTTTAACTTTTTGGATTAAATCGATATCGGGGTCGACTATTATGTTTTGGGGGGCGCTATTTATGAAAATTATATCGAATTTGAGATTGGGCCCCCGGGGCCCGACTTTTTTTAACTTTTTGGATTAAATCGATATCGGGGTAGACTATCATGTTTTGGGGGGCGCTATTTATGAAAATTATATCGAATTTGAGATTGGGCCCCCCGGCCTCCAACTTTTTTTAACTTTTTGGATTAAATCGATATCGGGGTCGACTATCATGTTTTGGGGGGCGCTATTTATGAAAATTATATAGAATTTGAGATTGGGCCTCCCGGGGCCCGACTTTTTATAACTTTTTGGATTAAATCGATATCGGGGTCGACTATTTTGTTTTGGGGAGCGCTATTTATGAAAATTATATCGAATTTAAGATTGGGCCCCCCGGGGCCCGACTTTTTTTTAACTTTTTGGATTAAATCGATATCGGGGTCGACTATTATGTTTTAGGGGGCGCTTTTTATGAAAATAATGTCGGATTTGAGATTGCACCCAGTGGATTCACTTTTTGGATTTAGTCGATATCAGGGCCGTCTATTAAGTTTTAGGGGACGCATTTTATAAAAAAAATCCGACATCATTTTCATAAAAAGTGTCCCCTAAAACCTCATAATCAACATTGATATATATTAAATCCGAAAAGTTACAAAAATTCGGGCCCCGGGGGCACAATCTAAAAATTTATGAAAATTATTCGTAATCCGATATCATTTTCAGAAAAAGCGCGCCCTAAAACATAGGAGTTGACCCTGATATCAATTTAATCCAAAAAGTTAAAAAAAGTCAGGGCCTTGGGGGACCATTCTCAAATTCGGTATCATTTTCATAAAAAGCGCCCCCCAAAACATAATAGTCGATCCCAATATCGATTTAATCCAAATAGTTAAAAAAAGTCGGGGCCCGGGGGGCCCAATCTCAAATTCGATATCATTTTCGTAAATAGCGCTCCCCAAAATATAACAGTCGACCCCGATATCGATTTAATCCAAAAAGTTAAAAAAAGTCCGGCCCCGGGGGGCCCAATCTCAAATTCGATACCATTTTCGTAAATAGCGCCCCCCAAATATAACAGTCGACCCCGATATCGATTTAATCCAAAAAGTTAAACAAAGTCGGGGCCCGGGGGGGGGGGCCAATCTCAAATTTAATATAAGTTTCATAAATAGCGCCCCCCAAAACATAATAGTCAACCCCGATATCGATTTAATCCAAAAAGTTAAAAAAAGTCGGAGGCCGGGGGGCCCAATCTCAAATTCGGTATCATTTTCATAAATAGCGCCCCCTAAAACATAAGAGTCGACCCTGATATCGATATAATCCGAAATGTTACAAAAAGTAGGGCCCCAGGGGCCCAATCTCAAATTCGATACCATTTTCATAAATAGTGCCCCCCAAAACATAATAGTCGATCCCAATATCGATTTAATCCAAATAGTTAAAAAAAGTCGGGGCTCGGGGGGCCCAATCTCAAATTCGATATCATTTTCATAAATAGCGCCCCCCAAAACATAATAGTTACAAATCATACAAAATTATATCGAATTTGAGATTGGGCCCCCCGGGGCCCGACTTTTTTAACTTTTTGGATTAAATCGATATCGGGGTCGACTATTATGTTTTGGGAGGCGCTATTTATGAAAATAATGTCGAATTTGAGATTGGGCCCCCCGGCCTCCAACTTTTTTTAACTTTTTGGATTAAATCGATATCGGGGTCGACTATCATGTTTTGGGGGCGCTATTTATGAAAATTATATAGAATTTGAGATTGGGCCTCCCGGGGCCCGACTTTGTTTAACTTTTTGGATTAAATCGATATCGGGGTCGACTGTTATATTTTGGGGGGCGCTATTTACGAAAATGATATCGAATTTGAGATTGGGCCCCCCGGGGCCGGACTTTTTTTAACTTTTTGGATTAAATCGATATCGGGGTCGACTGTTATATTTTGGGGGGCGCTATTTACGAAAATGATATCGAATTTGAGATTGGGCCCCCCGGGCCCCGACTTTTTTTAACTATTTGGATTAAATCGATATTGGGATCGACTATTATGTTTTGGGGGGCGCTTTTTATGAAAATGATACCGAATTTGAGAATGGTCCCCCAAGGCCCTGACTTTTTTTAACTTTTTGGATTAAATTGATATCAGGGTCAACTCCTATGTTTTAGGGCGCGCTTTTTCTGAAAATGATATCGGATTACGAATAATTTTCATAAATTTTTAGATTGTGCCCCCGGGGCCCGAATTTTTGTAACTTTTCGGATTTAATATATATCAATGTTGATTATGAGGTTTTAGGGGACACTTTTTATGAAAATGATGTCGGATTTTTTTTATAAAATGCGTCCCCTAAAACTTAATAGACGGCCCTGATATCGACTAAATCCAAAAAGTGAATCCACTGGGTGCAATCTCAAATCCGACATTATTTTCATAAAAAGCGCCCCCTAAAACATAATAGTCGACCCCGATATCGATTTAATCCAAAAAGTTAAAAAAAGACGGTACCAGGGGGGACCCAATCTTAAATACGATATCATTTTCATAAATAGCGCTCCCCAAAACATAATAGTCAACCCCGATATCGATTTAATCCAAAAAGTTATAAAAAGTCGGGCCCCGGGAGGCCCAATCTCAAAATCTATATAATTTTCATAAATAGCGCCCCCCAAAACATGATAGTCGACCCCGATATCGATTTAATCCAAAAATTTAAAAAAAGTTGGAGGCCGGGGGGCCCAATCTCAAATTCGATATAATTTTCATAAATAGCGCCCCCCAAAACATGATAGTCTACCCCGAAATCGATTTAATCCAAAAAGTTAAAAAAAGTCGGGCCCCGGGGGCCCAATCTCAAATTCGATATAATTTTCATAAATAGCGCCCCCCAGTGGATTCACTTTTTGGATTTAGTCGATATCAGGGCCGTCTATTAAGTTTTAGGGGACGCATTTTATAAAAAAAATCCGACATCATTTTCATAAAAAGTGTCCCCTAAAACCTCATAATCAACATTGATATATATTAAATCCGAAAAGTTACAAAAATTCGGGCCCCGGGGGCACAATCTAAAAATTTATGAAAATTATTCGTAATCCGATATCATTTTCAGAAAAAGCGCGCCCTAAAACATAGGAGTTGACCCTGATATCAATTTAATCCAAAAAGTTAAAAAAAGTCAGGGCCTTGGGGGACCATTCTCAAATTCGGTATCATTTTCATAAAAAGCGCCCCCCAAAACATAATAGTCGATCCCAATATCGATTTAATCCAAATAGTTAAAAAAAGTCGGGGCCCGGGGGGCCCAATCTCAAATTCGATATCATTTTCGTAAATAGCGCCTCCCAAAATATAACAGTCGACCCCGATATCGATTTAATCCAAAAAGTTAAACAAAGTCGGGGCCCGGGGGGGGGGGGCCAATCTCAAATTTAATATAAGTTTCATAAATAGCGCCCCCCAAAACATAATAGTCAACCCCGATATCGATTTAATCCAAAAAGTTAAAAAAAGTCGGAGGCCGGGGGGCCCAATCTCAAATTCGGTATCATTTTCATAAATAGCGCCCCCTAAAACATAAGAGTCGACCCTGATATCGATATAATCCGAAATGTTACAAAAAGTAGGGCCCCAGGGGCCCAATCTCAAATTCGATACCATTTTCATAAATAGTGCCCCCCAAAACATAATAGTCGATCCCAATATCGATTTAATCCAAATAGTTAAAAAAAGTCGGGGCTCGGGGGGCCCAATCTCAAATTCGATATCATTTTCATAAATAGCGCCCCCCAAAACATAATAGTTACAAATCATACAAAATTATATCGAATTTGAGATTGGGCCCCCCGGGGCCCGACTTTTTTAACTTTTTGGATTAAATCGATATCGGGGTCGACTATTATGTTTTGGGGGGCGCTATTTATGAAAATAATGTCGAATTTGAGATTGGGCCCCCCGGCCTCCAACTTTTTTTAACTTTTTGGATTAAATCGATATCGGGGTCGACTATCATGTTTTGGGGGGCGCTATTTATGAAAATTATATAGAATTTGAGATTGGGCCTCCCGGGGCCCGACTTTGTTTAACTTTTTGGATTAAATCGATATCGGGGTCGACTGTTATATTTGGGGGGCGCTATTTACGAAAATGATATCGAATTTGAGATTGGGCCCCCCGGGGCCGGACTTTTTTTAACTTTTTGGATTAAATCGATATCGGGGTCGACTGTTATATTTTGGGGGGCGCTATTTACGAAAATGATATCGAATTTGAGATTGGGCCCCCCGGGCCCCGACTTTTTTTAACTATTTGGATTAAATCGATATTGGGATCGACTATTATGTTTTGGGGGGCGCTTTTTATGAAAATGATACCGAATTTGAGAATGGTCCCCCAAGGCCCTGACTTTTTTTAACTTTTTGGATTAAATTGATATCAGGGTCAACTCCTATGTTTTAGGGCGCGCTTTTTCTGAAAATGATATCGGATTACGAATAATTTTCATAAATTTTTAGATTGTGCCCCCGGGGCCCGAATTTTTGTAACTTTTCGGATTTAATATATATCAATGTTGATTATGAGGTTTTAGGGGACACTTTTTATGAAAATGATGTCGGATTTTTTTTATAAAATGCGTCCCCTAAAACTTAATAGACGGCCCTGATATCGACTAAATCCAAAAAGTGAATCCACTGGGTGCAATCTCAAATCCGACATTATTTTCATAAAAAGCGCCCCCTAAAACATAATAGTCGACCCCGATATCGATTTAATCCAAAAAGTTAAAAAAAGTCGGGCCCCGGGGGCCCAATCTCAAATTCGATATAATTTTCATAAATAGCGCCCCCAAAACAAAATAGTCGACCCCGATATCGCTTTAATCCAAAAAGTTATAAAAAGTCGGGCCCCGGGGGCCCAATCTCAAATTCGATATAATTTTCATAAATAGCGCCCCCCAAAACATAAAAGTCGACCCCGATATCGATTTAATCCAGAAAGTTAAAAAAAGTTGGAGGCCGGGGGGCCCAATCTCAAATTCGATATAATTTTCATAAATAGCGCCCCCAAAACATGATAGTCTACCCCGAAATCGATTTAATCCAAAAAGTTAAAAAAAGTCGGGCCCCGGGGGCCCAATCTCAAATTCGATATAATTTTCATAAATAGCGCCCCCCAGTGGATTCACTTTTGGATTTAGTCGATATCAGGGCCGTCTATTAAAGTTTTAGGGGACGCATTTATAAAAAAAATCCGACATCATTTTCATAAAAAGTGTCCCCTAAAACCTCATAATCAACATTGATATATATTAAATCCGAAAAGTTACAAAAATTCGGGCCCCGGGGGCACAATCTAAAAATTTATGAAAATTATTCGTAATCCGATATCATTTTCAGAAAAAGCGCGCCCTAAAACATAGGAGTTGACCCTGATATCAATTTAATCCAAAAAGTTAAAAAAAGTCAGGGCCTGGGGGACCAATCTCAAATTCGGTATCATTTTCATAAAAAGCGCCCCCCAAAACATAATAGTCGATCCCGATATCGATTTAATCCAAAAAGTTAAAAAAAGTCGGGGCCCGGGGGGCCCAATCTCAAATTCGATATCATTTTCATAAATAGCGCCCCCCAAAACATAACAGTCGACCCCGATATCGATTTAATCCAAAAAGTTAAAAAAAGTCGGGCCCCGGGGGGCCCAATCTCAAATTCGATATCATTTTCATAAATAGCGCCCCCCAAATATAATAGTCGACCCCGATATCGATTTAATCCAAAAAGTTAAAAAAAGTCGGAGGCCGGGGGGCCCAATCTCAAATTCGGTATCATTTTCATAAATAGCGCCCCCTAAAACATAAGAGTCGACCCTGATATCGATATAATCCGAAATGTTACAAAAAGTAGGGCCCCAGGGGCCCAATCTCAAATTCGATACCATTTTCATAAATAGCGCCCCCAAAACATAATAGTCGACCCGATATCGATTTAATCCAAAAGTTAAAAAAAGTCGGGCCCGGGGGGCCAATCTCAAATTTGATATAATTTTCATAAATAGCGCCCCCAAAACATAATAGTCGACCCCGATATCGATTTAATCCAAAAAGTTAAAAAAAGTCGGGGCCCGGGGGGCCCAATCTCAAATTCGGTATCATTTTCATAAAAAGCGCCCCCTAAAACATAAGAGTCGACCCTGATATCGATATAATCCGAAATGTTACAAAAAGTCGGGCCCCGGGGGCACTATCTGAAATCCGACAGCATTATCATAAAAGTCAAGTGGTGTAGAAAAAAAAATGGTCCCCAAAGTTGATTAAATCCAAAATATTTTAATAATTCTTTATTTTATCGATTTACATTAATATTGATACTATTTAAAAAAACTATACCCTCATAAGATAACAATGGACTTAAATATGGAAGAAATATTAAATATTCTACTCCTGTAATTTTTATAATGAAATACTCGATTACTTTGAAAAGTACTCAGAGTAAAATATTGCTGAGTAGATTTGAAAATAGAAAGTACTCACGAGGCCAGCTGATTACTTTTTGTACTCGTCAATCATGAGGTCGAGTAGTGATTGAAGTACTCGATACTCGAACCGGGCGAGTATTTGAGTAAATTACTCTGTAATTGTACTTTTTACTCAGAGTACAATTTTGCCCATCTCTACCAAACACCACTTCATTATTATTTAGTCGTTTATATTTTGTTTATATGTAGTTTATTAATTAGAACCATTCTATTCATTCAATACTGTTTACATTATGGCGTTGACTCAATCAAACAAGTTTTTGTGACAAATTAACTTGAAAGTTTTTCCAAAATTTTACTGTTACAAGGATATTTCTCCGGATTTATAATTTATAATTTTCCGTGTGATATAGTGACATATCACTGTTAGTACATTTTTCAAAAATGGCATCTGGACTTTGACAGTATAGGCTTAATACTACTTATTGCACTTAATATTTTTGACTCAAAAATAAATAATGATATTTGTTGGAAAATTAAGAGAGAAATTTAAGATGGCAAAGATCGAGATGTATAAATGCAGGCAAATGCTCAATAATAAAATTTATTGCAACCATCAAGGTAATAATGATCATGTTGTAAGCTTTCCCAGCCTACGGTTAATTGAAAATGAAAAAAACTCTTTAATATGAACAAGAGACACTTTTTTTCTATCATTTTTCCGGGACGGCAAAAAACTCCTTTCCATGGCCCACTAATTACTCTCAGGCCGGGCTCTTACATTACATCCAGGCTGTCTTCCTCAACGACTGGAATATTTTTTGCTTTTCAATTTATACTTTTTATTATAAGGACTGGTATAGCCATGTTCAAACACATTAACAACTGCCTAAATTAAAATTAATTATTGAACAGATTGTCCCTCTAATTAAATTTCTTATTATTTTACGACCAAGTATCCTTTCAATTGATGGTATTTTACAAGTTACTAACAGGTTATTACAATAATTCGAGTCTACAAAGTTAACGGAATACCTATAAATAATAATTATTGTTGCCCAAAAAAGATCTTGGCATTTGCAAGACCAAGACCAAGACCAAGACCGCCTAACTGTTGCAAGACCAAGACCAAGACAGGCCTAAAAATGTAAAAAAAAAATAATTTTTGTGAATAAAAAGTAAGGCACATATAGTTAAAAAAAGTAAGGTGAATAAATAGTTACTAATACTTGACAATTTTAGTTACTATATGTAAAGAATTGGTATTAGCAATATATTTTTGCATTTAAGTCTTCCAATTTTTTATTCGTGCTTAACTAGGTTTTCCCTATCTGAAACATTACAGTAATAAGCTAATAGGTAACTGCAAAACTGTTTGCGAGACTCTTGCGCAAGACAAAGGCCAAGACGAGTCTTGGTCTCGCATTTGGCCAACATTAACAATGATACTGTAAATATTTTTTTTCTTTTTAATAAAATGATATAAACATAAATATCTGACTTGATATCACAAACTTCCATTGTTCATTGGTTGGGAGAAAAGGGGTCTTCGCAGGTAAATAATAAAAAAAAGAAATGTTCTAATCCCATTTTCTTTGGTTTAAATTTTATTAGTTAATTATAAATAAAGGATATTTCACAAATAAAAATATTTGATACGTGTATTAGCATCACGGTTTTTGAAGCCTTATTTTAATAATTTTTTGGAAATATCACCATCGACTTCTAAACATTTTTGGTTTCTTCTTCGAAGGGCTCTCCTAATCGTTTCATATTTTCCTTTAATGACACCTACAGCATTTTTAA
The DNA here is from genome assembly GCA_928085145.1 of Nezara viridula. Taxonomy (NCBI): domain Eukaryota; kingdom Metazoa; phylum Arthropoda; class Insecta; order Hemiptera; family Pentatomidae; genus Nezara; species Nezara viridula. The sequence continues at coordinate 43,932,300 of OV725077.1, read as the reverse complement.
TACGTTGCACTAATGCATCCCAAGTGTCTACGTTTACTTTGTATACTTGATCTCTGGAGCAGTCCCTTACACAATAATGCAGTACTGCGGGGTCTGCCGATTTTCGAGGACGACTAATTGGACCACCGCGAACAATCCAACGGACTGGAAACATTTCATCCAAATGTTGCCTCACCTGACCAGCGAAATGAGGGGGAGCTTCGTCATGCTGAAAGTTTATTTGCATTATGATGGTTAAAGGAATTTCCTCTAATATTAATTTTCTAGACCCAAGGCGTGATTAAAGGGAAATTCGTAACAATCAGGAGAGTAATTGTCTACTTTCCAAAAACGAAAATGTTTTGAAGTCAATTTTAATATTTTCGAACATTTATTGACGTCATAATGTAACATCGATACCCGAAATTATCACTATTGTTTACTTGTTAAACTTTGTTTAATTGCAATTAGTCAATACAATTTTAGCGAATGGATATCGGATAAGAACATATGTTTTTTTTAATATTATTTATCTCTGTGCAACGCATACCTGGAGTTAGTCTCGTTCATACCAACACCCTTTATAATATTTTCCATTAAAAATTGTCTTCAAATTAATTTTCATTGTTCTGAAAAACAGCAATAGATTTTGAGATGCCTTTTACTGAACTTCAAATTTTTATCGTAGTTCTATTAAAATAAAATAATACATTCATATTTCATATAGATTACATTTTTTTTTTACATTTAATTTTTGGTTTCATTTAAAAGACGATATAAAAAAACTGTGATAAGGTCTCAATTAAATAAAGTTGGGTGTCTCAGTCGCCTGCGACCAGCGGGCAACACATGGGCGTTAAGAGAAACTGAAGACTCGCTCAGCACACAGAATAGTTACTGGCATAGCTATTTCACTTTCTAGTTGTTTCCAATAAAAACCTTAAAAATGATTGGGTGCTGACTATTTATCACCTATGATTAAAATATTAAAAAATTAAATATAATTATCTATATTTGTTTAATGTATTGTACAAAGCAGTGTGAGTAGGTATAATTATTTATTGTTTTTGTGGCCTTTTATCTTTTCTATTCATAAAATTGTATTTTTTTGAAGTGTATTTTATTTTATTTAAAAGTATTTTATTTTTTACTTATATTATATACTCTCCTCTCTATGTGTATGTATATATACATAGTTTTTCACTTAAACGTCTTAAGGAACATATATAAATTATTTATTTACTCTAGTTATTTTCTTTTATTCTTATTTTTATTTATTTTTATTATACTGTAGCACTAAAATTGGTTAAATATAAAACTTATTTAGCATTTCTTTGCAATTTTATTTAGTTATTAATATGTTGTTGTTTTTTGTACCAATATTATAATATTTTAATCCTTGTACGCATCTGCTTTCCTTAATATACCCTCTAAAACTATGTGTATAATCATTTTATTACTTAGATTATAGTTACTCTTTATTATAATAGGTCATCTGGCCAGATTTATTGTTAATAGGTTTAAACAATATTGTAATTCTTAAGGGACCTAGTCCCAGAATAAAGATGATTTTCTATTTCTATTTTCAATAAACTCAATATGTGTGAAAAAGTAACTACTTCTATCTACCGCACTGGTCAAATGTAACTTAGCGTCCAAGAGCTGCCCGCTGGTCGCTCTCTGGTTGCCCGCTAATCAGTTGCGACTTTTTTATCCAACTTTTGCCAAGTATAAAAAGAGTGATTGTAGAAACTATAGAGAGATGTTTAAAAAAAATTGTTTGGGCCATGTTACCTTAAGAAGGTTATATAATTAATTTTTTAAATAGATAACAATTAATTTATGTTACTAACAGAATACTGTTATATCTCTGTATTAGGTAGTTTGGTACCTGAAACGATTTAAATTGAATGAAAAAGTATGTAATTTATGATGAATTAATGATTAAAGTTTAACTTATTCAAACTAAAATAAAATAAGTAGTACCCTTCTGCTATTGACAAGATAGATGTGGGAGTGTCCACAACTGAAGGCTCGCTGTTTGGACTGGGCCAGAGAGAGATCCTTGAGGCTAGGAGGGCAATCGCTCCAAGTGCCATTCCGAGTAGCACTTCTCGCCCCCCTCTTGCATTCTTTGGAGGGGGGTGGTTAGAGGTAAACTACCCTAAGTATTTTTACTATGTAGCGGGATTTTGGTTCGAAATTCGTAAACGTCTTTTTACTGTTAATGAGAAAACTGATGAAATGTAAATAAGCAATAATTTCGCTGAAATTTTTTTCCATAGTGAAAAATTTTAATATTAATTTAAATATAAACATCATACGAGGTCTACCGCGTGCTCAACTTACAGCCAAAATTATTCAATTTGAAATTCAAGACTCACCAAAGCCTAGTTAACACCCAAAGATTTATAATAAGAAGACTTGTGATCTTCACAAGTTTGTATTTTCAGAAAACAGCCTTGAATTTTATAAATTTGTAGTCTATTGAAATGTGAGGGAATCTAATAAGTAGTCTATTTAGTTTTCAGAACTACTTGATTGCTCCTGCATCTAAGTTTGTGAAAGTAGATTTTTTTTATTTATTTATTTTTTTTTTTAAAGATAGGAATCAAGATAATTACTAGGACAAATATATCATTGGGAAATAAAATTGGACAACAATTTTTATATTTTATTATTAACTTTTTTTATTTATTTGGATACATAATATTCTGTCTCGTTGACAATAATTATAGTGAGACAAAAATTAAAAGCCATATAGTGGCATTTTCTTTTTGTTATGTATAATTATTCAATGGTTGCACACCTCTTTCAGAGAAAGTAATCTAAATTTAAATTTAGGTAATTAACTCTTCAGGGTCAGAAAAGTAAAAAAAAAACAGCAAATATATATATATATATATATATATATATATATATATATATAATATATATATATATATATATATATATATATATATATATATATATATATATATATATAATTTATTTCAAATAATATATCTATCTTATTTAGTTGCAATATTATTATTATTATTATTTATGATAAATGTAGGAAAAATTTAAGAGACGAATGCACGAAAAGGCTAGGATTTCTTAAGTGCATGGTCCATTCAACTTGGGGAGCCGATAGAGTAATCCTTGTCAAAATATACCATAGTGTACCAACATACTATACCGTCAAATTTCATAAAGATATTGAGATAAATATTTAGGCTATTTCAATATTAACAGGAACGAAAATTAGAAGAATGGATGATTTTTTCGCCGCTTAGTCAGTTTTCCTTATACGCAGGGGTGTATCCTGGGGAGGTAGAGAGGAGAGTGGCCACCAAGAGACCAGCGCTGGAGAAGACTTAGAACGGTTTACAGATAAATTTATGTACACGATGAAAATTTTAAAAGAAGGTGGGGCCGGCTCACTTCCATATTGGTGCCCGCAGAAGAAGAGGACAAGCGCCAGGAAGACCTCCAGATTCTGGAAGTTAGGCCGAAAGAAGAAGAAGAGGAACAGAAGATCTGCACATTCTGTTAACAAGTAGTCGTGTGTTATTAAGCATTCATGCCTAATTACACACTATCGCAAACACTCGTATTGCCATAGTGGCATGGGAGGGTGGAATATATAAATGAATAAATAAATAAAAGATTTTAAAAGAAGCAAAATCATAATATATATATATATATATATATATATATATATATATATATATATATATATATATATATATATATATATATATATATATATATATATATATATATATATGACTTTTGAAAGTACATATGTATATATATGTAATGTAAAGTATATGTAAAGTATATATGTATATACATATACAAATATACATATGACTGGTGTGAGCCGTTAGCATTCAATACTCTTAAAAACATAAAAGACCAAAATCGTGAAGGAAACAATCAACTTAAAAAAATAAAATTACGGCTTTAATACTCGAAAAAAAATTAATTTCTGGCAAAATAGGATTTTGCCTGAAATCTTAAAGGCAAAAACAAAATCTGGTGTGCCCATTCACACGACTTTCAGACTAACGACTTCAGACTAAGTCATACAACTTTAAATATGTCCATTAAAAATTTTAAAAAAGCTGTAAATTATTTCTTAATGGTTTATTATTTCCAAACAATCATATATCTAAAGTAACATTACCTTCCTAGTGATAAAGAAAAATATATAAAAGATGATTCCAATTATTGGACTAAACATTTTTTTTTTAATCATTAATAATATGCTCAAAAAATAGCACTACCTGAGTAACACATTCAAAAATCAAAAACCAAAACAAACGATATAACTTTTTCAGTAGAAAATATAAAAAACACCTAGAGATCATATTTTTGCTTTGAATTGTCCGATTTTAACGATTTTTTTTTTTGTTTTTTATGTTTCGCAAACATTTAAATAACCATTGAATATCGTAGTGGTAAAAGAAGAAGTAAAATTTACTATTCAGCTGAAATATCTGAGACAGGCCAGATGACGTCACTAAAAATACTCTTCCGCTCTTAGAATCTGCAAAGGAGCCTACTGAACTTCTCCAGTCGAAAGTATGTATGCCGAATCTGGAGAACCCTCTCTAGAGATGAGACGAAATTATTTATCAATAAAATAAGTCTCAAAATTGAAAGCACGTCCACCGCATCCATTAGCTCCAAAACTATTTGTTGAGGAATAGGAAAAAGCGCAGACTTAAAGGCGTAGAAGGAAACATATTTAATTTAACGGAAATCAGATAATTGTGGGATATTTGTAACTGTATTTCATATATAAAAGAATGTGTGTAGGTTCATTAAATTAAGGTGCTTTTGTGTCAACAAAATAAGTGGAAATTCACATAAACATGCTTGAAAGTTTAACAATATCAATAATGGACTTATTGGCTTATATTTTCAATAAACTCACGATACTCATAATACATTCTGGAATATTTTAGAATCTTTCTGATCTCCGATGATAAAATAGTTCCATTGGCGGAACTGAAAAATGAATATGCTCTGCACAACCGAGGAAAGCCGTCCTGTACTTGAGAGCAGTTTAAAAATCTACTGTAGCGGAAAAGTAAGAAGTAGTATAAAAAGAGAAGTTTAACATTAAGAAGAAGATGGCCCCGTGATCGCCTAATTTAAACATATCATTAGAGTGCTACCATTGGGTAGTTACTCAGAAAGTGTTTTTCATGTAATTATATACATTATTTTCTAATTTACTAGATGTATATATTTAATACAGTGGTAAATGTCTTTAAGAAAAAAAACATTAAGAATTATCCCTATTAAACTCTATGTCAGATAATTAAATATCCAAAATTAAAAAAAAAATTAAAATCAAATATAATCAAAATTTCTAAAAAATATTTTATGGTTTTTATTTAGTTTTTTTTTTTTTTCATTTAACTATTTATTTACTGAATATTTCAACATTCTACCACTTGGATAAATGATTTTTATTAAGAGTGATTTTCGATCATAAGTCTAAAAATCATATTCGTATCATTATTTTTGAATACTTTTTTTAAAATTAACAATATTAATAATTCTTGTGTAATACTTTTTAAAATCAGAAATATAATTGTTTTTGTAATCTCTATGGCATATTTTAGTCTGGAATAGTAAGAGGATATTGTTGTCAATTTTATTTCTGAAATTCATTAGAAATTTTGGCTTATAAAAAATTATATATAGTGTAGGTACCGCGTGCAGAATCAAAGCGATTTCATAAATATAATATTACAAATGTATACATTATTAACGTCAACGCATAAGTATTAAATATTAATATTTAATTCAATTTGTATTTAAAAGATGATTTTTATTTTCAGATCGAAATTTGTTTTATCACAATTTTATCATTATTATATATGTAAATCGCATCCCTCATTGAGTTGTCATTATGTTTAATCTAGTCAATAAATAACAACGATCGATTTAAATTTTTATTTATAAATCATGCATGATTTTAAAATTTTTTTTTTTTTTTTTTTTTTTTTATTGAATAATAATACAATCAGCCACTGTTGGAGGGCTATAAGTATTAAGGCTAAAAGTTCTCATTCATACAGTATATACAAGTAATACAGAAGTAACTATAAATATAAGAAGTAAATAAATAATACTTATAAAAAATGTAAATCAATAGAAAAAAATAAAAAAATAAATAAAATAAAAAAATAAATAAACAAAATAAAATAAAAACTTCTAAACACATTCATACCTATATACAATATATACATTCGCCCAGGAATCTCCGAGCCAGGCTTTTCTCCCCACATGTGGAAAGCAAAGCAGGACTCCAGAGATCAGAGCGCCATTTTTCCAGCCGCATCACTAGTATTAAAAGCCAGTGGAGGCTGAAGGAGGGCACTAGAGCCACAGATGCTCAGGACTTGAGTGGAGAAGCTGGCCATTTCCAGGACTCCAGAAGCATATTTACAATAGATCTCGCGGCCACTGCCGTTTTAACCTTCGAGGGGGATTGTAGGGATGGTGGGACCTGGATAGGGATTGAGCTAGAGGATTTGGATGATGGATAAGGTTCTGGTGAAAGTTTGAGAATCTGGATGGGATGATGTCGAGGACAAAAGGGATGTTAAGGTCATGGTGTAGGGTCTTATTTGTGACATAATATGGGGCATTGGCTATTGTTCTAAGTACTTTGGACTGGAAGGATTGGATGCGTTTGATATTCGAATGTTTAGCAGTTCCCCACAATTCAAGTCCGTAGGTCCAGATAGGTTTCAGTATTGTCTTGTAGATTAAAAGTTTATTTTCAATCGAAAGATGAGATGTCCTGCTTAGTAGTCTATATAGCTGGCCATATCGTTGGTTAAGTTCTTGTCTTTTAAGTCTCGTATGTGGGTTCCAAGTTAGTCTTTTGTCTAGAAGGAAGCCAAGGTAACGGACTGTATCTGAGTAGGGAAGTGGTATTGAATTGAAAAGGATTGTGGGACAGGATCTGCGTCGCATAGTGAAAGTAATATGTTTACATTTTGCTTCATTGATTTTAATGCGCCAGTCGTTGCACCACTGCTCTATCAAGGAGAGGTGAGATTGTAGGTTTTGAGATGCTATTTGAGGATCTGAGTGGGAGGATAGAATGGCAGTATCATCGGCAAATGTAGCTAGGAAGGTATCGGGATTTGGAGGGATATCGGCACTGAAAAGGATGTAGAGAACTGGACCCAAAACACTGCCTTGTGGAACACCAGCCTCAACTGGATAGTAAGTGGAGAATTCGGTGCCGCAACGGACTTGGAAGGAACGATTTGAGAGATAGGATTTGAGGACTAGGTATAAGGATTGGGGTAAATGGGTTTTGAGCTTGAAAAGCAAGCCATCGTGCCACACCCGGTCGAAAGCTTGCGCTACGTCCAGAAAGGCACCAGTGCAATATTGCTTGTTTTCAAGTGCAGAGGATATATGGTCCACAACACGAAGGCCTTGTTGGACAGTGGAATGTCTTGAGCGGAATCCAAATTGATGAGAAGGGATGTTGTGGGATTCGAGTATGGGTAGGATGCGTTTGAGGAGGATTTTTTCAAAGATTTTTGAGAGGATAGGGAGTAAACTTATCGGTCTGTAGGATGATGTGTTATTAACGGGTTTGCCTGGTTTTGGAAACAGCACGATTATGGAGTGTTTTCACATCAAGGGAAAGTTGGTAGCACGAAGGATGCAATTATATAGATAGGTCAGGAATATAATTGATTTTTTGGGAAGTTGTCTAAGGATTTGTGAAGTGAGGAGATCATATCCAGGGGATTTTCGGGGTTTTAATTTGTTTATGAGGAATTTGACCTCAGAGGGGTTAACAGGTTTTGGAGGTAGAGAGAGAGGAATTGGTGAAGAGAGGAATTCTTTAACTTCAGCAGTGTGGGTGGGATGGAGTTCGGGATGGGGAGTGAATGTGTAGGATAGATGTTTAGCAAACTCTTCAGCTCTATTCGCATCTGACGAAGCCCAGGAACCATCATCACGGCGGAGGGGGTGGGAAATGGATTGGACTTTAAGGATTTTTTTAGTTACAGTCCAGAGGGAGTTATCACTATATGATAAAGAGGAAAGGTAGGAATTGTAGGATTGGGTTCTAAAGATATCCAGTTTCTTTTTTACCTGTTTGGAATAATAGTTATATGATTTCCGGTCATCAGGATGCCTGGTTCTTTGCCAGAGGGCCCTAGAGCATCGTTTGCTATGAATAAGGTCCAATAGGTCTTGGGGTAGAGGATTTATATTGAGGTGTTTTTTGGGACGATCAGGTGAGGATGCAGTCCAAACTGCTTGCTGGATCAGGGTAGTAAAGGAGTCCACTGCATCGTCAAGGTCTTCAGGTGTTTTTAAGGAAACTCTGAGGTCTATATTATCATCCAATATTTGACGGAAAAGGTTCCAGTTAACTGGTCCCCTGATAAATGAAGGAGAGGATGATTTAGAAATGGGTGATGTGGAAGCGGTTAGGACTATAGGACTGTGGTCTGAGGAAAGATCGTCAAGCCTTGAAATGGAACAGTGTAATGATCCTAGACCTTTGTGTAGGAAAAAGTCTAGAAGGTCGGGATTGCGGTTGGGATCTGTTGGCCAGTATGTGGGAGTATTAGGTGAAAGGATGTTGCTGCGATGGGAATTAAGTGCAGATAGCAGTGTTCGCCCTCGGGAATTTGTGGATCTGGCTCCCCATTGTTGGTGTTTTGCATTTAAATCTGCACCTAGGATGAAATGGTGTCCTAAGGAATTCAGGAAGGAAATTATTTGGGATTCGGAAATGGGTATTTTAGGCGGGGAATATGCCGCAACTAATGTTATTGGGTAAAGGGAAGTTTGGATTATTACGGCAGTTGATTGTAGGAAATTATGGGTTGGTAAGGGAAATAAATGATGGGAGAGAGATCGGTGGATAATTATACCAGTGCCAGCATGTGCTGTTCCATCAGGATGATCGGTTCTATAAATATTGTAGCCAGGAACGTTGATTTGTCGTTTGTTGGTTAGTCGGGTTTCAGTTATTAGTGCTATGTCGATGTTTTTGTCATGTAATAAGATTGTCAGTTCGTTGATGTGATTTCGAATACCATTCGCATTCCATAGGAGAATGGAAAGGGATTTGGTTGAGGACATTTATGGATTTCTCGGCGGTGGAATGAGGTTGGATATAACATTGGTAAGTAATGAAATAAGAGGGGTGATGAGGGATCTAAATTCAGAGAGGAAAGAAGTTAATAGGCTTGTGAGGTCAGTGGAATTGGAAGGAGGAGGAATGTATGTCTGGGTATTGAACCTAGGTTCAGTTATGGAGGGATGTGGGTCTTGAGGTTGATTTGTGAATTCTCGAGGTTGAGGTTCTTGTGGCAGGGCCTGAGATTGAGTGTTTATAGTGTCTCCTTTGAACATCTGAGCATAGGTCACTCTTCCGTTCACTGTTCTAGAGGGTTGTCTTGGTGGCCTGGATGTCCCTTCTTCTCTAGGAGTTGCGTACATTCTTGTTTTTAATTCTTTGTATGTTTGACAACCCTTGTAGTTGGCAGGGTGCCCTTGGTGGCATAAAGCGCATACTGCAGGTGAAGTTCTAGACTTCGTACATTCTTCTGTTTTGTGTTGCTCACCACACCTCACACATCTAGGAATGTGATGGCAATATCTTTTCGTATGGCCATAAGCCTGACAGTTATGGCATTGAACGATGTCGCGCTTGGGGTAAGGCTTTTCCACAACAACGCTGGTGTAATAAAGGCGTGTGACCTTGTAGATGTCTTCGACCTGGGGCGTTCGGTCAAGGTCAACGAAGAATAGTGGGAGCGGTATTTTACTTTTTATTCCAGGCTGTTCTCTATCCTCCTTGAATATGTTCACTATCTGGCGAACATGGAATCCCATACCCACGAGCTCTTCTTTTATAGCATCAGTTGGCGTAGATGGGTGCAGTCTTCTGATAACGACCCTGAGCGCCCTCTCTTGACGCAGTTGATACGTGTGGTAATCCGCCTTGGTATCAGATAAATATTTTATAATTTTTCTGTAAGTTTCTGGAGTGTCGGGCATTAATTTAGTGTCATTGGTGCGGCTTTGGCATAAATATTTTCCTGAGCCCACTAGGTTATTCAATTGGTGACACATTAACTGAAAGTTTTTAATATTCCTAAGGAATATTGGTGGGGGTTTGGGTTCCCTGGGGGTGGGTGCTGCTTCCATTTCTTCGTTTTGTGTATTTGATAGCACTTGAAATGGGTTCTGAGTGAAAAACGGCGATTCTTCACCAGTCTGAGTTGTCTCATGATTGTTTTGTTGTTGTGAGGTACCAGGTTGGGGATCCACTTCTTCAACAGAGCTCCCTGGTGTGGCTGGTGGAGTATTTCTTTTCGAACGCCTTGTTCTTTTTTTAATAGGAGAACTCATTGTAGTATCGAGGCTCCTGGATCTAGTATTTTTACCCTTGCTCGACATTAGCATATGATAATATCGCATTTCATATTATAAGTGATAGGAAAAATTGTAAAATGAGAAGTGATAACAAAATTTTTTTTTTTTTTTTAACACGGAAATATATACGCGTGCTTAGAGAGGACTGATCGGCACAGAACCTCCTCGGACGGAGAGCCAGAGCCCACTGGTGGGATTAGCGATGTTATGGCTGGCCGTTATCAGTAACTAACCTGAGGTCTATTTACACTGTTCACTATTGAGCTGTAAATAAGTGATTACTCACCTTATTCTTTTGTTCAGTAACAAACTTAATTGTTAATATAACAGGTAACACTGTTGTTTCGCATTAAAGTTGAACACTGCCACTATTAATGAAGAATTTTGTAAGAGATGACCTGACGTATGTTTAACTTAGGCTAACGCATGCGCAGAACCGATTTTAAAATTAAATGCTATAATTACTACATGATTCTAAAAAAAAAATAATTATTGATATCAAACCCTGATCTCTACATTAAGTCGCAGAGAAATCAATAACATTATGTAACTATATTTTTATATTATTGTTTTTACTCCACTTTTTTAGATGGTTAATTTCTTGTATATACTGTCATATGTTCTTTGTACTGTATCTTAGATGCATTTTAAGATCTTGATAAGCATTCCTTAGTTCTATTCAATCTTTATTTTTTACTTTTATTCGGGGATTCACCTACATCTTGATAATTTTACTCCTAATACTAGCTTTCTTTCTTTTTATTATTTATTTATATGATATTTACAACTGTATACAAAAAATACATCTGGTAAATTCGCACATTGGTATAAAGACATGGAACTAATACTAGCTTTAAATCTATCTTACATCTATATTTTGCCAACGCCCAGGAGTCGGTGGGAATGTTATGCATTCAGAATTTGTTAAATATTTTAAAGAATCGTTTAATTTTATTATTCTTCTGTTTATAAATTCAGATGATTTACTCAAATTTAAAATGAGTTTATCTTATTTTTCTTTTTCAAAAACGTGTTTCGAACTATTCTTTTTAAAATTCCATTTTGGAGTCTCTTGCTTGAGTTTATTAAAATGCGGGACAATAGCAAAAGAGAACGAACAATACTTTTATAAATGAGTAATTTTAATCTGATGCTGAGGTTCGGGGTTGTGAGGAGGTGATTAAATTTTTAGGAGTTTTGTATTACATTTAATACTTTTGAAGTGCCACGAGCGGTAAATTTTAGATATCCATCAAATTTAATTCCTAGAATGACCAAGTTACTTGATATTATAGTTTATATTTGCTTCAATCATTGTTAAGAGGTATTGTGAACGATTTAAGGTACGAGAATAGGTGGATATGATGGGTATAGTTGAGGTGAATATGTAGAGCTAAATATTTGATCAATTTATCGAGGGATGAGACTCTACTTAAGAGACGAGAATACGCCAGGAGTGTTTTGTATTTAGGGGAATGGCAAACAACGGGGACCATACATTTCCCTTTGTCAAGGGGAACCATCGTTTAGGATGGTCCATTGTTCTCCTGTCAGGGGCACCTACAGCCTGCTCCCCTCCACCTAACCATCTGATTCCACTACACCTTACCTCCATTGTCTGTCCGAAAGATAGCTGATAATGTCTCCAGTAAGGAGCTTCTTAATTCCCGATCATGAGTAAATCTATTAAAATCTAAAATTTGTATTTCAGATATAGATGAAATATTTTATATTTTTTTCATGTTGTGGGAGAAATTTAATACACAGGTTCTTCTAGAGTTCACGAGTGAAAAAGGTGATAAAGGCTACGGTCTAACTCCTGACTAAAAAACATAAAGTACGAGTTTTCTAGTATTGTAATTTTTATTTATTTATTAGTTATACATATTTGTGGCTCACAATAACTTTGCCATCTACCTCGGTATTCAGCAAATATGATATCAAGGAGAAGAAATGATAGCATAAAAAAAAAAGAATAGTAATAACCAAACAGACAAAAAAAAAAAAAAAAAAGTAGTAAAATAACACATACATAATAACATAATAATAAACACACACACACACACACACACACACAAAAAGATAACGCAGCAAGTATTATAATTAAATAATATTTTTTGTTAAGTAGGATAAAATAACAAATATATTTAATAATTTTACATAAAAAAACCTGTACTAATACAGCCCATGAAGTGTTAGATTCATTGCAGGGATGTGATTGGACCGGGATCAAGCTCAATCACCTACTTTTCCTCCTTAATTAATTTTCGAATTAAGACCCTCTTTATAGAGGCTGGGTGTGTCCCAGGAGGTCTTTAGATCCCAAGTTCGATCCACATCTGATGTAACAGATCAAGTAATTACTTCCTTATTACCTAATTACCCCTTCCTTGCCGTTAAGGCTATACGAGGTTTTCCCGAACCAGTGGATGTGAGCGAGGATTTAAAGAGCTCTCCCGGGACGCGAACTCGTGACTATTTTTATGTCATTGAGTCAAATATCAGGTTCCCGGACAACGGCGGTGCATATTGCACAGATCAAATAATTACTTGCAACAGTCAGACGCTCATCCACAACCTTGAGCCTAGGAATTCAGTGCCTTATTCACTGAGCTACTCCGCTTTTACGGTATACCACAGTTGAAATTTTTTTTTTTAAGAATAATTACAATATGTTTTTCGTTAAAGGCCTGTGAAGATTTTCAAGTGGTTGAGTAACACTATGTTCTAGTTTTCATAAATGGATGGATGGTTCCCGATTTTTTTTTTTTTTAATTAGCCTCTTAGTGGACTAATGATTATCCAGTTTTCAAAAACCTCCCGTGTTTAATAATTAATAATAATTATAAGATTATATTAATATTATATTATATTATTATATTATATTGTACTTATGTTATGCGAAATAGGTTGAGAATTCCATTCACTTTCGCAATATATATATGCCTTGTAAAAATCTGTCTCCTCCAAATCAACATATTTTACTAATACAATTACAATTCGTTGGAATATACAGATAAGTCGAACAGTATATTGCTCAGTGAACAATTTTTTTTTTTTTGTATTTAGTAGGGAATTCAGATCCCTTTAAAATTATTATGGATATAATCCGTAAATTCTAATCTTTTTAAGTTATTTCCCAAAAAGTCTCCTTTCTTTAATATTTTTTCTTCTTATGTTTCTGTAAGGGAGGGAATTCTTATTTTTCAGCAATGAAGGAGATAATATTGTACGTAATGATGGTTCAATTCTTGAATTTAATGACTTACTAACTAATATTTAAATGATATCTGAAGATAATTAGAATGATATTGCTCTGATTCCTGTTCAAAACTCATTCACTTTAAATTAGATTTTCACATAATTACAATATAATAAATAACTACACGTCCCTAGAAATATTTCACTTGCTAATTAGAAGGCTAATGAAGTTGTATACAGACATCAACTGAAATTTATTAATAAGGAAGAAAGGCAGATATAACCATCTTATCTCTCATTCTTAGAAACCTAATCAACGACAAATAACCCATGCATAAGCAACGCTACAACTTAAGTGAACTTAAGTGGCTGCAAACAATTTCTTGTGCATTATCTCGAAAATATTATATTTTAAGACTTTAGAACAGTGTTCGGAACATTCTAAAGAAACATTATATTAAACAACACATTTTTTTTTTTTTAAATGTTTCTTATTAGGTGCAGAAGTGATGTCATTACAGACTTCCACCACTCCTGCACCAAATAAGAAACATAAAAAAAAAAAAAAAGTTGTTCAGGGATCAACCCCTGAAACCCACACACGAAAAATTCTATACAATTCAGAACTTCCCCTCCATTTTGTGGCCTTCATTTTACTGCAAAATATTCCAGTTGAGTTAATCCTATTCATTGGTGAAGTCTGCACACTGACAGATATTGTTCTCCAAAATCACAAAGAAAGAAAGAAAATGAGTTTCTAAATTCAAGAAAACAGCCTGATGTAGGAAGTATGAGGATGAAGGAGAGGTGACCAAAACCATGGATCTTAATTTCAGACAGTAAGTGAGTCCAAATTGAAGATCCGATTTCAATTGAAACAAAATCAATTCTAACATTACAATGCCATACCAAAAATCGTAATTTCACAATCAGTAATATATACTTCATAGGTTAGGAACCACAAAATTGTACAAAGGCACAAATTTTATTTGTTTTGTTTTATTCAATCATATACAATATAATCATGTCCTCAATCTTTTGTTTAAATTGATCATGTATCAAATTTCAGTGATCCAAACCCATACAGTCCACAACAATTTTCACAATCACCAGCGCAATATAACTCAATTACAGATGAATGGGTAATATTCGGCTCAGATCAAATTACCATGATCAAACAGAAATAATTTATCGAACTCCATCACTTACCTTTCTCAAAAGCCTTGAAATTTTATCACCATGTTCCCATGGTGTGACCCATCCTTTGCTAGTGTTGCATTCGATTCCTCTCGTTGCGTTGAATAACTGGCCGCGACGAAGGTTTGCACGGAACATGTCTGGCTTCTTACGTAGCAGTTTGTTAAACGCTTCAACCAGCACAAACACAGCGTCATACATCAAAGCAGCTTGAGCCTAGAACAAATAAAATTAATAAGTTAATGACGAAAAATGAAATATTGGAAAATGTAATGTTCAAATATTAATTTTTTTTTTATCTTAAGTGTGCTTATTTACGGTATATTTTTCGTAGTGTTTTCAAGATATTGTAAATGGGTTTTAATATA
Source organism: Nezara viridula (assembly GCA_928085145.1). Classification (NCBI taxonomy): domain Eukaryota; kingdom Metazoa; phylum Arthropoda; class Insecta; order Hemiptera; family Pentatomidae; genus Nezara; species Nezara viridula. The sequence goes on along the minus strand of OV725077.1, from coordinate 43,917,121 downwards.
GAGAGATGCATAATTTAAAATGTGACAATGTTCAGTAATTAAAGTGAAACAACAGTTTATTCAATAAATTTATTCTAAAAAAACATATATATAAATAAAATAGTAAAAATAAATCTTAAATGTAGTAGCTTATGAAGGAAAATTGATTACTTGTCAAATACCAAACGTTTGGCCTGGATATGTTTCCGTCTTTAATCATCGTATACTATTATCTGAGGAGTGTTTAAAATGTCGGTAATTTGATTTTGTTAGAGGCATCAATTATAACATTACTATTGATCGCTACTGGTGTAAAAAAATGGCGCATCTAGGTAAAAGAATCAAAATTTAAACAGATTACCTTCTCCCTTCGTCGTAATTCTTGTCCAATAGTTTATTTTAACTCCATTCAGCTTGGTTTCTCAGACACAGTCCGGTATCTTGGTTTTCTCTTAGACAGGCGACTAACGTAAAATACACATTCTATACTTAAACGACAGGAACTTAACCGACGATATGTCCAGCTATAAAGACTACTGAATAGAAAATATAAAGTTACAATTGAAAACGAATTACTGATCTACAAGAAAATACTGAAACCTCTCTGGACTTACGGACTAGAACTGTGAGAAACAGCTAAATTTTCCAACATCAAATGCATCCAATCCTTCCAGTCTAAAATCCTCCATACAATAGTCGAGGCTCACTTGTATGTAACCAATACAACCCTGCTATGTTACCAATAATGACCTTAATATTTCATTTATTCTTGATCTTAACTCAGACAATATTTTCAAATTTCACCAGAACCTTGAACAGCAATGGCCAGATTCTCTACTCAAGACATGAGTGTCTGCGGCGGTAGCGCTCTTACTCACCCTCAGCTGGTTCTAAATGCCAGTGAAATGGTCAGATAGAAACGCAGTGATCTCCTAAGCCTCGCTTATTCTTCCATAAGTGAGGGAATAAGATTGGTTTGGCGTTTCTCCGGCTGATTGTAAATAGATTATATAGGTATGCTTGTATCTAAGATGTTTATTTTTACATATTTATGTATATATATTTTTTTCCTTTTCACTCTCCTTATAATATTTTATTTAATTCTTATTTCTATGTTTTCTCTTGTTATTACTTTATTTATTTATGTTTCTGTATATACCGTGTGAATGTACTCTCCGAACTCTATTATTAGTGTCCTTAACTGAGATAGAGAGATAGATTGTAATATTTCTCAATAATATATATATATATATATATATATATATATATATATATATATATATATATATATATATATATATATATATATATATTGAATTGATATTTATATATTGATCGAAGTAATTATAATGGTCGATCATTGGACTCGCCTAGTTCCAAAAATTTAGTCTACACTCTAATATTCAAAATAAATAATTAAGGAAAACTCATTTTGGAATACTTCTTTACATAAACCCGGATTAAGCATATATAAAACCTAGAGCATATATGATCCATTCTTATTGAAATTGAGGTTGAGGTATTTAATTCATAAATGACGGTGAGTGAATCATGAGGATCAAATTCACCTTTATCTGGAAACCCTCTTGAAGAATATAGCAACGGATGGGAATCGGATGAGCTTAGCATCGGTTGGAATGGGAAGGTGATGCCTGACTTCAAGTTATTTGCGGTGCTCCAACCCATCATCGTGTCCGGGCATCTGACACTCCATCAGTTGGCCGAGTGGGCTTCAGCAGCTCTTCAGTTCAGGATTTTAAATAAAATATTTGAGTCTAGTGAACCTCTAGCCCTCCAAGGATTTCCATGTCATAGACGAGAAATTTTTCACTTGAACTCAGAGAACTTTAGAACCTAATAAGTTTAATCTTAAAGCTACAATGTTTGTATTTATAAATGGTGAATAACATCCCGTTATTCCGTCTTTTCTCACAACTTGGTGGGCCCTTATTATTTACGCCGGTTTAATTAATTTAAATAAAAGCTGAAACAGACTCGCTACTGTGATATGATACAGCTGAAACTTGTGTTTATAAACGTTATAAAGACTGATTTTTCTTAAAATTACGGTTTCATTTTTTTAAACTTTTTGAAGCTTTGAAATGAATATTCGGATAAAAAAGTAATGATGAAAAAAAAAAAAAAATTAATAAAATAAAATTCAGGAATTATTAGTTATGGAACAAAATAAGGTCGATGAACAACTTTACATGAACACCCTAATATTCAGATTGAAATATTTCTGTTGTTGTTGCTGTTTAGGGCTTACTGGCATAAACCACCAGATCAGCAACTTCTAATTAAAATATTGAATTATATAGGTAAATTAATTTTTTTTTTTTTTCAAATTATCGAAGAATATATAAACTTGAGCTAATTATTTAATTTTAATTTTGATTAAAATATTTCTGATCACTTTGATTGATTATTCAAGTTTTTCTCAATATATTAAACATTGATATCATCAAAAATTACATTATAGCACAATGGACGTTAATAATAAATAATATTCATTCATTATAGAGTCAAATAATAATATTAATATTTTAATAAACAAATTTACAACTCTATAGCCATATCGGTTGTGTTAAAATATAATTTTAAGATATATAATAAATGTTTTTTTTTGTTTTTTTTAGCATCATTGCTTTAAGGTAATATAACTATTTTACTAGCGCCGAATGGCCTAATAGCCAACGCCAGAGCCGTTTAATAAAAAAAAACTATTTTGCTGGTATAGGGTCTGTTATTGTTTAATAACTACTGATTTCATCATAGTCTTAATAACTACTGATACAAACTTAAATAGTTTTCCTAAGATTCTGTTTAAGATAGGGAAGGTAGGGCAACGGCGCTGCATGCTACCCTCCCAGCACAACCACCCAATCTGTTTCTAAATTTAAATTTATTCATCATATCAGACTGGAACGGCCAGAAACCGCTCGGCGTTTCCTATTACTTCAGCACTTACTAGGCAAACGCTCTAAACTTATAATTAATTACAAAAGACTCATATGCATGACTATAATAAGGCCTATTGGGATTTACGGAGTTCAGCTATGGGGATCCCACTATACCATCGAATTCCGCTCGTATCCAATCCTTACAATCCAAAATCCTTCGTAAAATCCTCGATGCTCCCTACTTTGTTACAAATAAAACCATGACCTTAATGCTTCTTATGTTTCAGATATGGCTCAATCCAGATACCTATCCTTCCATAATAAACTTCAGAATCATCCCAAACCTCTTGTTTCTAACCTTGCTTCCTCTTCAATTCCTGATAACCCTCCGAGAAGTCTGAAAAGAAGATGGCCCGTGATCTCCTAATGTAGACATATTATTAGAGTGCTACCATTGGGTAGTTACTCAGCAAGTGTTTTCACGTCATTATATCCATATGTTCAAATTTACTAGATGTATTTCTTTAATACAGTTGTAAATATCATTAAGAAATTTAAAAAAAATATATTCAGGTAAGTAAATAGTCCGTGGTACAAACCCCTTCATATCAAAACAACAACATCCGCCTGATATTTTGTAAATAGCTTCATTTCATCGTAACCTACAAATATTTTATTTAAGAAATTTCTCGGCGCATTCAATCTGGAGATAGGCAAACTTTGTTTATTTAATCAAGCACTAAAACTTTATGAATATCCATTTATTTTCCACTTGGATCTTAAGATAATTTAATAATGAAATCAATAAAAAAGGTGGCATTCAAAAACATTTGGCAGTTTGGCTTATTTAACCCCGTTACAAGTCTTTACAATTTGGGGTTGTAGGTCACTCAAAACAGACTAATATTTTTGTAGGTCATCTTTTTTATCGATATCGTTATCGAATTATCTTACGATTCAAATGGAGAGCGAATGGATATTTAAGAGTTTTCAATACCTAATTAAATAGACACAGTTTGCCGACTTCCAGATTGAAAACGTCCTAATTCCAAGGATTTTCGTAAATATAATATTTTTAGGTTACGATCAAGTAAAGTTATTTAATTCTCAAGTACAGCGGACTAAAGTAGTTACATAAATTTTACCTCATTATTGATTAATTTGAAAAAAAATGTAACTTAAATGAATATTAGAGTGCTACCATTGGGTAGTTACTCAGCAAGTGTTTTTCATGTCATTATATAAATTATGTTCTAATTTACTAGATGTATTTATTTAATACAGTTGTAAATGTCTTTAAGAAATACAAAAATGAATATTTAATTATTTTTAATGCGTCAATCTTACGTATCTCTCACCGTACATTACTCAAATAACTTATTTCAGTAAATTCTAATCCCCTCTATGGTTAAAAATATATGTTTTTTTTAGTTTTCTTTTTGTAGAAATTTGTCAGTTGCGTAGTCTAATCTCAGTTAGGCAGCAAACCTATCCTTCATGATCAACATATTTGAATCTTATAGAATGGAAAAAATAAATCTTGGGATTGAGCAAAATAGTGAATTAATGTTATTTTAATTTGATGAACTTTAAGATTTATTTATCGGTGTTTATCATAGATCTCTTGTCGCTCTCTATTTATAAGGACTTCTCGTAGTCTTAATCTGTTGAACCAGTTTACATAAACTTTAGAATTAGTAGCATCCATTTCCTCAGGGCCTTGAGAAATGTTAGAGTTAAAAAGAAAAAATATTAATCGCTAAGTTATCGAGATCAAATTCTCACGTATTATGATTATTAAAAACATGCATGGTCTAATCACTAAACTCGAGTTAATAGAGAAATTTGTTGAACTTAGTAATTTTATTTTAAATTATTTATTTAGAAATATTACAACCTGTCACAATTAAGAACATTTATAATAGTGTCCATAGAGCACATACACACTAACAATAAACAATACAGGAAAATAATAATACTAAAAGTAATGTTTATAAACTAAAATAAACAAAAATAAACCAAACTATTCATAATAACTAAATACACAAATGCTTCTATACGATAATTAAAAAACTTTCATGCACTTGATATCTCCGAGCCAAGCCTTTCTCCCCACCCATGGAAGGAAAGGCAGGACTCTAGGAGATCACAGCGCCTCTTACTCAGTCGCATTACTGGCATTAAAGGACCACTAAAGGCTAAGTAGAGGCGCAATAATCACACATACATGGTGAGCATGAGTGGAGCATCTGGCCATTGCCAAACCTCCAATATACACTAATTCACAAAAGGTATCTGGGCCACTGCCGATTCAACCTTTGAGAAGAATTGTAGGATGGGGCTAGAAAGGATTGCGCAAGAGGATTTAAAGGATTTGTAAATGCCTGATGAAATTTGGAAAAATTTTCGGTGATAAGGTCTAGGACAAATGGGATATTAAGGTTATGGTGTATGGTTTGGTTGGTTACACAGAACGGAGCATCAACTATTGTTCGAAGGACTTTGGACTGAAAGGATTGAATGCGTTTGTTGTTAGAAAATGTTCCTGTCCCCCACAGTTAAAGCTAGCACTTTGCAAGACCAAGACCAAGGCCGCCTAACTGCTGCAAAATCAAGACCAGGTCTGTTAAAAAAATAGATTTTTTAAAATAAAAATTAAGGCAAAATAGTTACTAACACTTGACAATCTTAGTTACTATATGTTAGTAATTGGTATAGCCAATATACTTTTGCATTCAACTGCTCTAATTTTTCATTCGGGCTTAGTTAGGTTTCTACTATTTAAAACACTCAAACTGTTGCGAGATTCTTGCGCAAGACCAAGACCATGGCCAAGACTAAGTTTGCAAGACCAAGAATCGTCTCGGTCTCGCATTTGGGCAACACTAGTTCAATCCCGTATATCCATATATGTTTTAGGATTGTTTGAGATAAGTAATTTGTTTTCAATAGAAAGTTTAGATTTTCTGTTCAGCAGTCTGTATAGTGTGCCGTATCGTCGGTTGAGCTCTTATCTTTTTAGTCTAGTATGTGGGTTCCATGTTAGTCTTCGGTCTAAGAGAAAGCCAAGATAGCGGACTGTGTCTGAAAAAGGAAGCTAGATTGAATTAAAGTGTACGGGTGGACAGGAATTGCGTCGGAGTGTAAAGGTAATAGATTGGAATTTGGGTTCATTCACTTTAATACGCCAGTGATTACACCTGTGCTCAATCAATAAAAGGCGCCTTAGCAGATTTAAGAATGCTATTTCAGGATAAGATTTGAAGGAAAAGATTGCGGTTTCATCAGATCTTAGTATTAATTTATTTTTATCAGAATTGTTTAATTACATATTTCAACAGGAAGCTATTTTTCAAATTACATTTGATTATCTCACTTTACGATAAGAATTTTTTTAAAAGTATTATATTTTAAATAAAATTATCTATGAAATAAACTTAACATAATTCATATGTTAACTTTTTTTTATTTATTTTTTTATTAAAGGCCATACTAATCTTCTCTTTATCGTTCAAATTTTAGTATACTTACCATGAACTTATTATTATTTTCTGTACATGAGGAGTAAATAAACTCATTTATTAATTTATACCAATGCCCTTAGTAGTAACAAAATGTAAACTTACATCAGTAAAGGGAAGAAATATTATACTATCAAATTAAAAGAACCAGTACACGATTGTTCTCGGCTTTTGGTTGATTTATTGATGTTTAATCTGAGAAATTTGTGTTTTTAGTGAATATGCCATGTTCTGTCATGTCTGTTCCAATAATAAGAATACTTCTAACAATCTTTATAATCTGTTAAAGATTATTGTACTTACAGATATTGTGTCCTTTCCTCCACCGGGCGATGAAGTTGGATCCAGCCTGCGCCATCCTTCGCTGAACTCTTTCACGTATTTCCGAGTAGAATCGACGATTCGAAAGCCAGTTATGTTGATTGCGCCGAATTCAATAACCTCCGATTCCCATCTGTCATCCATTATCTGAAACAACAACTTCTATTTAGATTACCAAGAAATCTCATTGCAATTTTAAACATTTATGGGTATGGCTAGAAAAAATAAATAAAACAATGAATTTTAATATTAAATGTATATTCTGATTCCTTACAAAGTATACTTTTTTTCAATAAAAAAGTAACAACATCTGCCTCTTCTTGATAATTTTATTCTATATATTTTTCCTCTACTTTACTTTAGTCTATATATCTGGAGTAAATAAAAACTAATATTTGATCCCCTTAATTATTATTCCCTGACACAGGCCCCTTTTTATCAAATCATTAACATCCACCTGATACTTCGTTAGCAGCTTCATCACACCGTAGCCTACAAATATTATATTCACGAAAATTCTAGGAATTGGGGTGTTTTCAATCTGGATTTCGAAAACTTTGTCTATTTAATTAGGTACTAAAAACTCGTAAATGCCCATTTTCTTTACACTTGAATCGTTGGGTAATTTGAGCATAAAGTCGAGAAAAAAAGTTGGTACATTGTGTAAATGAGCTACTATTTATCACTATTACTATTGTCCTTAGATATGGCAGTTTGTAATATATCTCAATAAACAATTAAAAAAAATAATTTTAGTAGTTTAAAACCATTTATTTCTTTACTACCCATTTCTATAATAATCCTAATTTATTTAACATCATATTAGAAATATTTTACTAATTATTAGGTATTGTGATCAATTTCAATGCAATTCCAAAGATGTTATTTTATCGATTGAAATAAATCTAAAAACGTTATATTTGCTTAATATTTGTGACTAAGTTGAAAGCGATTTCAAAGTACTTAGGGAGGCCAGAACATTTAAAAAAATTGGCTCTTCAATCACTTTTAAAGTACAAACAATATACTGACAAATATAACAGAAGTTCACTCGTTCATGATGAAATATCTCTCTTGAGATAGCTTGATTAGGCGGTTGCAATAGATTGCACAAAATATTTCTCACTTTACAAAACATTTTACGAACCGATTCTTGTGGTGACACGTGGATTCATAACAGCAGATACTACAAACTTTGGCAGTAAGTTTGCTCAGCAAACAAACCTGAGAGCTTAGCTCAGCAAGAAATGAAAGAGGGACATGCCCTGAAACTGAAGATATTGTATTTACTAAGGCCAATACTCCTCCCTTAAATATTGCACGCACCGCTTCATGCCTCTTCTTTGATTATTAATTTGTTCAGTTATTTTTCTAACAAACTAAGTTATTTTCTGTATATATGGTGTGAATATGTTTATTTATTACTATAATTATTGTCCATGAGGCAGAATATTATATATCTCAAATAAAAAAAATAATAAACTAAGTAATTTTTCATGTATTATAAAAAAATAAAAAAGAAGGCTATGCTTAAAACTTTCTGTTGTAATTGTTTATAGTAATCATAAAATGGTTTTACACTGCTCAGTCAGATATTTAATTAAAGAATGATGTGAAATAATAATTAAATCCTATTTAGAACTCGGAATATGTTATGTATTAATTTTAATCTTCAAATTATGAATTGAAAGTGTAATGTGTGCAGAACATTTTTGGTTTGACAATTTGATCATGAAACTGAAATGAATTAGTTTTCGCTAAACTTATTTAGTAAACGTTTATTAGAACGATACCTACTCAAACCATTTTTTTATCTCTTTAATTAGTTTAGTATTTTCATAGATAATATTAGGTATAGAGTATTGAAGTTTGTTTTGGACAATTTTGACCTAATGTATAGCTCAGCCGAATTAGTTGATGAACTCAAGTACAGCACTAAGTTGAAACTAATATTTTGTTTTATCTTTTACCCATGGATATCATGTACCACATACCGATAAAAATATACATTTCAGAAGTTTTTAATAAATACGTGTTATTGTTATTAATAATTTAATTTATCGGTTAAGTTAGTTCAATAATAACTTCAGAAGATCAAAATCATTAGAATAAAAAAATAAATTTATTTGAATTGAATCGATTATTATTATTACATTAATATGAATGTCTATTATGAATAATTTTCAATAAGTAAACATAAATTATAAAGCTAACCAGCTATAAATTTTATCAAATTTCAATATGCTAAACGAAGTAAAGGTTGTTTAAATATGAGTTTCCTAACTTTAATTTAATATATATATATATATATATATATATATATATATATATATATATATATATATATATATATATATATATAAATTTAATATTATCTTAATTATATCTATATATATTTAGTATAATTCTTTAAATATGAGAAAACATGTTAGCGGCATGGATTATAAAAATTTCCAGAATCTGCAATGGTTTATTGACTTTTCCGACGTTTCATCCAAGCAGGCCTAAAAATTAAGAAAAAAAAGTTCTTTGAAAATTCTTAAAAACTGCTTTTTTATTTTTTAAAATTAATTTTATTTTTTTGAATTTGTAGTCCGCATGGTTGTATTAAAACGTGAATAAACTTTATAAACAACATAAAATACCGCATATGCTATTCTAATAATTAACCTTATCTTCATTTCTTAAATAATTTCCAGCGACAGATATTTTCATTCCTTGGCATCGATATAAATTTGAGGGCATTAATTTCTTAATATTATTATAAAATAACATCCCAACGGTGACTTTTTTACACTATTCTAAACAAATCTACTATACCATTTACAAGCATGATTTGTTCTAATAATATGTTTAAAGTTTTTATGATATATATGACTCTTGGTCAACCCTGAAACTACCGCAATATGTTGTATTAGTCTTTGTATCATTTCAGGCCTTTGGCCGAGAAATCTTATTACCACGGTCGGAGTCATTTTGTTTTTATGCTCAGCCGGAGAGAGAGTACAGGGGGCATATGAAGCCTCCGCTGAGGGGGTCTATTTCAATGCAAGGCAGGATCTAGCCCCGTTTAAGGGGAATGGAGCCTCGCCCATTTGGTCAAGCCAATCCCAGCCCAGCTTTACATCCGGGCCCCCGGGTCGACAGCGGTACCGAAATACGGCTCATCAAGTTGGCTCTTTATGAGATGCAGGTTTTCAACTGGATTAGGCAAAACATTTAAACAATTAAGCATTTCTAAACAATTACATTCACTAATTTAGAATATGCTATCATAAATATACTTTTTTTTTCTGTCTTCATAGTTCTATCCACACTTGTCATAATATTGACAATAAGCAGATGTGATCTCAATGTAAAGAAAATTAACATTTAAGGCCTGAGGAAGATTAGTACCCAGCAGTACCTCTTCCTGGTCTTGGTCTACTTCATAATTTAGGAAAGGAGACCTCATATATACTATCTAATTATTCAGTCTTTCCTTTTTGAACGGTTTTTATCTGCCCGACAGGGTTTAGAAATTTCCTCAATTCGACCGGTGTCAGCAGAGGTACCTCAAGGATCAATATTGGTTCCTTTACTGTACATTATCTATACGAATGACATGCCTACCACCTCCGAAACATTCACTGCTACTTACGCTGACGATACAACAATTTTAATGTTATAAAACACCATAACCCCCGACTAGCCCCATGAATTTACAAAATTACTAAATAAATTTGCTAAATTGGTATTCACTTTAGAAAATTATATTACACTTCGACGAGACACATGCCCACCCGATCATAAATATATAACTTTATTAAGCTGTATTTGACTGTTTAATATCTCGAATTATTTAAAATAGATACCAATCTCATGAGGCATAATGATAAGCTTTTTTTTTGGTCTCCAGCACTATCTACATCACTGTTGAATTACATTAGCAGCCTTAATATTGTTGGATATAACAATACGTTTAGTTTATCTCTGAACATTATTATAAATGTCCTTTGAGACAGATTGTAATATTTCTCAATACACAAGTTATAAAAAAAAAGAATAAAAAAGGGTGTGGTAGGGTTCTGACTTCCAATACTCAATTTCCAAGGTCGAATCCGGATGACGACTGTTAACTTATTTGGCCGTGGATCGACCCTGAGGTTGGAAGTCTCTCCATGGCACACCCAGCCACTATAATATGGGTACTGTTAATTAAACAATGAATTAAGAGGCAGTTTACCATAATCTCGGTCAAATCACCTCCTTTTAAAACCATTGACAAACAAACAATATTTCCTTATAATGTACTGAATCCCAAACCCTTGTAAAACCGGATTGTAGTTGTACAGGATTTTTTAAAATATAATTTTTGTGCGAATTAATACCACAAATGTTCCTCTGTAAACAAATATTTATTATTCGAATATCGTTCATCTTCTTGATTTTACAAATTCTTAATCTTTTTATTCTTAAAATTATTTGAGTAATTGAATAGTATGCTTGATAATTAAAGATATGAAGTAGTATTAATTTTCGTGGCAATTAATAAATTGTACAGGGCTTGCTTGCACTCAGGGAATACACAAATACACAAATTACTAATAAAATTTTAAATTAATATTTTTTATCAGCGTGCTTTCACTGATTCTACCCCTAAGCAATTTCCCAACAATAAAGAATTATGTAATCAAAAGTATTAGTTGTGATGTTGATAAGTCCCAAAATAGAGAATCGGAAGAACCACCTTTCTCCAAAACTTCGGAATGATATTAAATGACATCATCATTCTAGATGGAGTTTGTCAAGTCAAGTTTAAATCATGGAATAACAAGAAACTTGCGGTATATCACTCCCGATGAAATAATTTTGAAACATTTAATTCTTTATTATTATTTTATATACAAATATTATATTACGTACTTTTTATTTAGAAATTTGTCAATGTTCTTTTTGTAATTTCTAAGTTAAAAACCCTTCCCATTAAATATCCTTTAATATTAATTTTATATCGATGATTTGAAACAGATATTTTTATAATTTTCAAGCTTTTGTCCCAGAAATCGTTTCATGATATTTTTAAAAAAAAGCACAAAATATGATGAGTTTATGTATATTGCATATATAAATCGCATTTTTGCCGATTAAATGAAAGTAATTCGCTTAAAAAAATTGAAATAATGGAATTAAAGTTTTTTAAATATAATATATAATACTTAATTGAAAAGTGGTATGAATTCATTATAAGGTGATAATTAAAAACAGAGAACATATAGAATAAATAAGGTAAAGTAACAAATATTTTAAATTTAAATAAAAAGTTGAGGGGGTTCATCCTTTACAGAGACGGTATTAAATTGTTTATCCGGGTGCACTCAGAGTTTCTAAAGTATAAGGAAATTGAAAATCCCAAGGGGAACAAACAGGTTGGTATTCAATAGGAGTATAGAATTCATGGATTCCTATATGGAAGCCTTTCTATATACAAGAGGATGGCAAGAGTGACACCCTACAGTCGAGACGATACTTCTTAAAGAACAAAAGGAAATATGAATAAAACAGAAAAGGAAAAATGTGAGGGGTGTTATTGATTTCTTATTTAAAGGCAAACGGGGCAGTTCTGTGATGGACGCTCTTCCCTCATCCACGCTCACACTTTCATAAATATATCTATTTATCTTTATGTTTCGGTGTCTATATGTAACAATATGAATACACCCTGACACACACAAATATATATATATATATATATATATATATATATACAATAAAAAGTACGTAATATAATATTTGTATATAAAATAATAATAAAGAATTAAATGTTTCAAAATTATTTCATCGGGAGTGATATACCGCAAGTTTCTTGTTATTCCATGATTTAAACTTGACTTGACAAACTCCATCTAGAATGATGATGTCATTTAATATCATTCCGAAGTTTTGGAGAAAGGTGGTTCTTCCGATTCTCTATTTTGGGACTTATCAACATCACAACTAATACTTTTGATTACATAATTCTTTATTGTTGGGAAATTGCTTAGGGGTAGAATCAGTGAAAGCACGCTGATAAAAAATATTAATTTAAAATTTTATTAGTAATTTGTGTATTTGTGTATTCCCTGAGTGCAAGCAAGCCCTGTACAATTTATTAATTGCCACGAAAATTAATACTACTTCATATCTTTAATTATCAAGCATACTATTCAATTACTCAAATAATTTTAAGAATAAAAAGATTAAGAATTTGTAAAATCAAGAAGATGAACGATATTCGAATAATAAATATTTGTTTACAGAGGAACATTTGTGGTATTAATTCGCACAAAAATTATATTTTAAAAAATCCTGTACAACTACAATCCGGTTTTACAAGGGTTTGGGATTCAGTACATTATAAGGAAATATTGTTTGTTTGTCAATGGTTTTAAAAGGAGGTGATTTGACCGAGATTATGGTAAACTGCCTCTTAATTCATTGTTTAATTAACAGTACCCATATTATAGTGGCTGGGTGTGCCATGGAGAGACTTCCAACCTCAGGGTCGATCCACGGCCAAATAAGTTAACAGTCGTCATCCGGATTCGACCTTGGAAATTGAGTATTGGAAGTCAGAACCCTACCACACCCTTTTTTATTCTTTTTTTTTATAACTTGTGTATTGAGAAATATTACAATCTGTCTCAAAGGACATTTATAATAATGTTCAGAGATAAACTAAACGTATTGTTATATCCAACAATATTAAGGCTGCTAATGTAATTCAACAGTGATGTAGATAGTGCTGGAGACAATATGAATACACCCTGACACACACAAATATATATATATATATATATATATATATATATATATATATATATATATATATATATATATAATATATATATATATATATATGTATGTATATAACGATTTTTTTTTCCATTGCGGACAAATCAGACATAATTGTATAGTTATAAGGTCTTCTCAATAACACACTCTTTCTATAAAATCTTCATATGTCAAAAATAGTGTATTTATTGCATTAAATAAGATCTCAACATTTATTCACGCTTTTTTTTTTTTCTGTTCGTATATGTTTTGTCCAGCATTAATAAAACATCAATATCTGGTTAACGTGGACTATTTTTTCCAATTATCTTTTCCAGTATCTTTGTCACTTCGATCTATTCATTTGGATTTCGGTCTTCTACTCGGTATCTTTCTTATTATTGTCGTACTCGTTGTTTTGTAGAAGCTTATGAATTGCTCCATGCTACATGAGAGCACATTTTTTATCTCTCCTCGCATTTTTTTTCTTGAGATATTGACAGAATTTCTGTAAGCAGTTCTTAAGTATTCTATATACAGGATGTTTCAAGGTTAAATGACCTAACTGAAAATTTGAACTAAGAATTTTAATCCTCACAGCTCCTTACTTTGTCACAAACAAAATCATCCATAACGACCTTAATGTTCCTTATGTTTCTGACCTGGCCCAATCCAGATACCTTTCCTTCCATAATAAACTTCAGAACCATCCTAACCCTCTCGTTTCTAACCTTGCTTCCTTTTCGATACCTGACAACCCTTCGAGGCGTCTGAAAAGAAGATGGCCTCGAGATCTCCTTTTGTAAATACATTTTTAGAGTGCTACCAGTGGGTAGTTTCTCAACAAATGATTTCATGCTATTATATTATATTGTACACATTTACTGAATGTATTTTTACTTGTAATACAGTTGTAAATATCATCAATAAATAAATAAAAAAAAAGAATTTAAAAAAAAGTTACTATTTATAAAACAATAATTTCGAGGGATTAACTTTATTTAAAACCCTTACATCTTCATTGCATGCTTCAATTCATTATTATTTTTTTCGGCGACATTTCAGGCAATTTCACTCGGATAAGCTCGTCATCTTTCTTCCACATTGGTAATTACCGAATGGCACTGGATGTGTTTCAATAAAGTTTCAATTACTCTCTTTCGTAATAACATAATATCATTGAAATTGCTTGCATAGAATTTAATTTATTAACGATATAAATAGGTCTTAATTTATTTATTTTATAATAATAAAGCGGTTTTTGAATTTGTATCGTATCCGCATTGAAACGTGCATTAATCAATTGAGTTTGATTGGGAGTTAATTATTATTGGAGTTAATTAGCTCGTAAATATTTTGGAGTGGGGCGTGTACTACAGCCCTCTTGGTCCACTGTCGTAATGTCGAGGGTTAACTCCCCGAGTCGTGTCTTCTCTCCTGTGACGTGAAGTTACGTCCTGCTTCCAGCATTAATCCCAACTGGTTGATACAACGTTTGTGGGTCATCTTCATATAAAGTGGAAATTTTGAAATCTTAACAAGTCCGAATTATTTTATTTATTTCTTCTTAACTGCATTCTATCATTTTATTTTTATAATTTATAATTTTATTTCTTTAAAATATAAGGATATCGTATTTATTTAGTAAAACAAATGCACTATGGCATTGCTTTATGGTTTCGTCGAAGAAACAATTGTTCAGGTTTTAGTTGAAATTATTTCTCGCTGAAATTATTACTTTAGTGTTTTTTCCAATAATGGACAGCCCAATCCGTTCATCTTTCCAATCTTTCATATGCCTGATTTTTTTTTCATATGGGTTTTATAAAAACTTTATTGTTCAAAAATGTTTGAAAACAGAATTAGCAATGGACTGTTACATTAAACACCATTAGCAATACAAAAATTATGTAAAAAATGTAAAAAATAAAATAAAAAACGTCTGACAAGTAAGGTCAGTATTGCTTCTTCACCGCTTTCAATATATTTATCGTAAAACATATCTATATTTTTCATATTTGGAATCGAACCTAAAATTTTATAACCCCATAACAATATTATAATAACGTAACTCTCACTCCATACGATCAATGCCTTCAACATTTCAAAGCCATTATATTGTTGAAAATCCTTTATATTAATTATAATTCTTAAATTGAATCCGATGAAATTTAAACTAAGTAATTTCTATACTCTTCTCCAAATGTCCTCCAAGTTTGGGTCAAATCGAATGCGCCATTTTCAAACTATAGGCATATCAAATAACACAATTCCTGATATAAAAGCGGATTTTTTTTTTGTAGTAGTAGATATAATTCGATAAAATTGATGCTTATTTCATTTTACATTTACTAATCCCTAAATTCTCTCAAAATTTGAGCTACATCGAACAAGCGGTTTTAGAGTTATAGAGGTAGCAAGGAAAACACGTTTGCGCATATATAAGAGAAAGCAATGAACAAAATTCATTAAAATTGACCCTACATTTTTTTTCACAAATACTTACCTTTTATCCAACTTTAATGATGTAAATGGAATCATAATTCTATTTATTTATTCTTTTTCCCATTTATTTAAATCAACCCTTGAATATCGAAATAAATAAAAAAAAAAAATAAAACGCCTTTGTTCGAAATGGAAAACCTATTACCAATCACCCAAGCAAAAAGAAACTGCCCTCAGATAATGAAGTATTGGTCATTGTGACATTGCACTTGTCTATTTACCGAGAGGATTTGAACCTCTACCCTATGAGATTTATAATATTCAAATAACAGTCAACCACACTAAACACTACATTCAAAGCCATAAGAGAAAAATTGGACCAGGTGCAAATCAACAAGAAAATTTTAACAACAAAATGTCGGGGGAAAAATTCTAATTTTAAAAATAGTAAAGTACGATATCTATAACAGAGTTTAAATTGGACATGTTGCTGTTGACCATACATTCTAGAGGTAACAATATATAAATAATAAAAACAAATATATAAATAAATGTTTTGCTCATGGAACTTAGAAATGAAAATTTAACAATTTAAAAATTATTATTCCTTTAAAAGCCTACAGATGTGCTGCCATCTGTAGAGTGAATTCGGAACTCTTCTGCAATGATAATCTTGAAAGGATAGATCATCCTTCCTGTAGCTTCAGCTAAATCTAAACCATTCCTTTTTTATTCTTTTGTAATTATGAGCCATCCATTGGAGTGAATACCACGAGGAGAAGGGAGGATGAAGAGAAATTAGAGAAGACATATAATTCAATAGAACCATCCAACCTACAATCCCCAGTTAAAGAGGTACCAAATCATTTTGTCCTCCAGAAAAATGAACAAATAGAAATGTATCACTCTCTAAATTAAGTAACTAACTAATATAATTGCACCATGAATTATGGCTAATTCCACTCACTATATTACTTGTGTTATTATTGGATATCGGAACTTCGTGTACCAAAATCCCAAAATGTGTAAAATGGTACAGTAAAGACCCAGATCATAAAACGTATAGATAATCGGGTTTAAAGTTTTTACATGCACTCGAATTAAATTTGCAATAACATATAAATCGGGTCTCTAGTTATAATATAATAGAAAATTTCACACAATTACAGTCCAACCATTCATTTTCAGTAGACCCATCAACTTAACCATAAAACCAGCTCACATAATACATAATACAATTTTTTTTTTCTCCACAAAACTCAGGTCACGGAACATGTTTTTACATTTCTATCAATAAAGTGGTTATCTGAAATTGACTTTCGTTGCTATCCATTCTGCAGTGAACTTGAACAGAATTTCCTATCTTATATTAATTTAATTTATTGATTAACCTAAGTAGTTAAATTTCATGTTTTGTTTTTTTATTGTATTGATTTATTTTATCCTAAATATTTGTTTTTTTTTTTTTAGCTTAATTGAGGTTATGGAATTTACCAAGTTTTCTTATATGTCTATCAAAATTTTAAGTATGACTATTGTTTACAACCGTGAAAACACAACCAAAAAAAAAAAATCTTGGTTTGAAAGAATTTTTGTTTTGACATGGTAGAAATAAGACAAAAGTAATAGTTTGGAGAAGAGTTAGGAATATGCTTAAAATAATTCTGGAATAAGTGTTATAGAAGGAGATTGCCGGGCGGAGGGGTTGAAAGTGCACCCTAAAGTGAGGCAGTTCCCCAGCCGAAGATTTACAATTCAGAGTCGACTCTCGAGCTCACACTTGGAATAGGATATCAGGCCCTCCACGGTGCCACTGCCAGTCTGTCCTCGTGAGGATGTCCTAATTATTTATTACAACCCCTGATGACTGGTCTTCAACGATAGCACTTATTTAGTCGACAGTTATACTAACTAGTTAGACATAATTGTCAAAATATAGCTTAAGCATTCTATTTGGAATCAAGTATGTGAGTTTTTCCTGTTTTTTAGTTGACCAACTTAAATCTCCATCAAAAGAACATTCATACATAATTGAAATAAATTACTAACCTGAAGCACATCTTGATGATGTTTTTTTTATTATCTGTAGTAACCATACAGAAGATACGTATATTTTTTTAGAAATGTGCATACACTCCGCAAATGCACATTATTACATAATACAATAAATACAAGCGCATGCATTACATTGTGAATATAAAATTTTAAACATAGATTGGTACAAAAAGACTTCCTGAACTCATTGATAGTATCAATACTTGGGCAGTGAGCAACGATTTAATGTTGAAGGTTGAGAAGACCAAGGCCATTCTCATTCGTTCAAAGCATCTAATTAATTCCACACCTTTTTATTCCCTACTCTATCTCAATGACTACCTGTCCGTTTCCACACATCCGTTAGAAACCTTGGGGTAATATTAGATCAGAATCTGTCTTGGAATAACCATATTTTCCAAATAATCCAAACAGTATTATACTACTACTCCCAAACAGTTCATAAGATTCCATGATTTCATGCCCCTTAAAATACGTCAGCTAATAGTTTCCTTACTAATTTCCCGTTATTTCGATTACGGCTGCCTTATATACGATGGACTGTCTGGTGGGCTTGAGATCAAACTAAAGAGACTAATGAATTGTTTCATTAGATTCATTTATGGAGTCCCCAGGCGCTCCCACGTCTCTAGTCGGAATGCTGAGTTGAAGGAGCTCTATCCAGTCAATACTTCTAAGGTGCAATCCTTTTTCAAACCTGCAGTCCTTGTTCCTCTGTCCATCCGTTCGTCATGAGATCCAAGCCGTCAAATCTGTTTATTCCTTCTTATTTTGGAATTCCCTACCAATCTCCGTACACAAATCATCATCCTTGACCTCATTTAAACATAATTTATTTATCCATCTCCTCAGCAATCAATCTTCCGAACATGTGTAAAATAATTTTCACATTTTTCAGATCTGTTTATCGCTTTAATGTTATCTGACAGATAATTATATATCACCGACATTGTTTATGTGTAAAATTATGTGAACTCACTTATCTGAATTTACCTAAGATTTCATAAATCTAACAGTGCTTTTCCTTTATTGTAACCTTGTAATCTAATTTATTTCCAGTACCAGACAATAGTCATCAAATTGTACATTGTAGTTATTCTAAGGTGACTTAGTCCCAGAACAAAATTTATTTTTTGTCCTCTTCTAGCTTTTCTACAAAATATATTAATTTATATAATCGAATTTATTTGTAAATGTAAAGCTAAACATACTTAACAGGAATAGCACTTAAAATGTACTATAAAAGAGGAAATAAAATATGAATAAATCACTAAATCAAATATAAAAATTACACAAAGAAGAAACAAATTTTACATATCTATAAATAAGTATCTACGATATAATCAAAGTTCAGATTGATTTAATGTATAACCAAAAAAGGGATAAAGAAAGAAAGGAAAAAAAAAATATAATTATATAAAAATAAATAGAATAATATTACTTTTTTATCTTCAGAGACTATTAAATAACAGTTCTATGTTCTATTTTTTCTTATAGTAGTTATTCAGAAAAAAATAAATGTGTCCTCTTGCGTTAAAGATGATTACAGAAAGGATGATTTAACGGTTTCTATTTGACTGATGGTATTAGTTACGCTTTAAACTATGCTCCAAGGTTAGCTATACCATCTTGATCAATCATAGACTTATGAGAGGTAAGAAGATTATTTTAATGACAAAATTAAATACAAGCACTGATTGTGAGTGAGGCCATATTTATTGACCAACGCTGGATGTATTAGAAGGTTGGAACAAAAATAGAAAGCATATCTATGAATTGTTCGTATAGAAGAGGGATCATCAAAAGTAAAGGAGAGTATTAACATTCTTTATATTGATTAAAAATATTTATATTTAATTACTCTAAAGTTGACTCATGGATGAATTGAATCGAGAAATTTTTAATTCTTGGATCAAAGAAGATACGGGAATATATTTATGTATTTTATAAACGAACTGTCGTATCTTTAAAAAAAACACGAATCAAACAACTGATAGTTAGAAAAAAGTTATAAGATATTTTAATGTATTTACGTATTTCTCGATATTTTCGTGTATGTTAATATTATAGGTAGAATAAGTAGACAATAACACATAAATATCTAAATAATTTTTTAGGAATTTTAGGAAGAAATTCGAACATTTGAATTTCGAAAAAAAAAGATATATACGAATTAAAATACAGACAGACGGTATTCCGATAAATTGCTATACCGGTAAGCCCAGAAATCCAGTGCTACGTTGACTATTATTGATTTTAAGAACGAGTAATAAGATTCACAACTACTGAGTTGTCTGATGTTGGAGACATCAGTATCTTAGACTTAACATGTCAAGAGTGAATGCTCAGTCCATTAGACGTATAATTCAAGCGCAGAGTTGAATATAATTTGACCTGATCATAAACATGAAAAATAACCGAACTGAACCGAACCTCCTAAATTTTAGATATTAATAAACACTTTCTACTTTTTTTTTTTTAATATAACTTCTATAAATCCAGCTATTTTGGTTATCTGGATTTAAGAATCCTGAAATAGAGTCCGAATTCTTAAAGTCCATCTCTACTTCCCTTTATAGAAGTAAATAGGATTATATGATACATATCTAATTTACATTGGATATTTACTTGACCGATTTCTAAAATCTACAATCATTTACTAATAACTTTCACAGGTCATATAATCCATTTACCAACCTCCACGCTTAATTATAAATACTAAACTCAAGATAGGAAGGTATACATCTGGGGACTCCACTTTCTGAATGTCTATGAATATTTTAGTACTCTTCCAAATTCCGACAGCATATGTTGTCAAATAATTATATATATATATATATATATATATATATATATATATATATATATATATATATACATATATATATACATATTGTACATATAAGAGTATGTATTAATAAATTGTGACCACCTTTAATAAATCAGAAAGAAATAGATCATAAATGGGGAACGGTGGACTCATGTGGCCTCTGTGACGTACTTGCGGCCTTCAAACGTTTTTAACCGATATTTATTATTTTAATTTATATATATATATATATTATTATAATCTAGTTCTAGAATGAATTAATATTTTATTATTTAACTAACGACAATTTGGAGATTAATAGAATTAAGTTGTATGTATGTGGCTGTGAGTATTTAGTGCTAAATAAAAATAGAAACGGTATAATATAAAGAATTATTGGGTCCTCTTAGAATCATTAGTACCTTACTGCGGCCTCTAAAGATAACAATGTTTAAAAGCCTGTATATATCTATCTATCTATCTATATATATATATATATATATATATATATATATATATATATATATATATATATATATATATATATATATATATACATGCAATGTGTAGATAAGACTACGTACTAATAAATAATGAGGACCTTTAATAAGTGAGGAAGGTATGGTACACCCATAGGTGGGGAACGGTGGCCTTCAAAAGTTTTCTCGCTATATTTATTAATCTAGCGCTAGAATTAATGAATATTGAATTATTTAAGTAATGATAATTTGGAAATTCATAGAATTAAGTTGAATGTATGTATGTATGTTTAGTGAAAAATAAAAATATAAAGAATTATCGCGGCATCCATTAGCACTGCCTAACCTAACTTGGGCCTCTGTCGATAAAAAGGTTTCCCACATATGACTTGGACAGTTCAATATTGTTTATATAATGTTGCAGATGAAGCACAAGAAGCACTTTCAGCTAATTGATTTTATATTTAGAAGCAACTTGCTGATTGATAGAAATATTAATTAGGGGTTGAGCCTTTTTAGGAAAAATGGTTCGTGTCACTGCTTAAACAAGTCGGGAGCTCGGCCGTTAGGGATAATGGAAGCTGACAGAAAAACAAGGAAGAAGAATTAAGTAGAAGCTTGTATTCGGCTTGAAAGGCTTTTAAAAAGCTTATTAGCGGGGGGCTGCTCCCTTTGATCTCGCTAAGGACTATAGGTCACGTTTTGAGGGGATTATGCTAAAGGCAGGTGCCGCCCATGAAAAGTTTCACTAATTAGATTTCTTCATTATCGAACAAAATTTAATAGGATTTTTTTATCTTTTATGTTTTCAGAAGAGACTGCTTTATAGTAATTATCGATTAAAGCTATTTGTAATATTAGATTAGGTATAAAAATAAGACTATGAAAAGTCTGATGTATAAGTGCTTTTTTTTGGATAAATAAACAACATCCTAATGGACCTTTCCCCGGTGTTTCCTCAATGGTGGGTAAAATACGAGAAAAATTAAATGATAGGAAAGTGGGGGGGGGATAATGAAAATGAGACCTGTAAAAGAAGAAAAAAAAATGCATACACAAGAAAATATTAAAAAATAGAAATATTTCAATAAATAAAAAAAAATGAAAAATAAAAATCCCTTATTTAACGTTTACGATTTACTATAGTGGAAAAAAGATATATACAGGATTAAAAAAAAACAAATGAAAAAAAAATTAAAATGCACTGAAATAAAATGATACATAAAATACTATATTCAGTGAAAAATAAAACCAAATTAACCATTAATAACAAAACTCTCAAAATTATATAGAAAAATAACTGTCCATAAGAATAAAACTAATTTAGCCTAGGGAAATTTTTTTTTTTTTTACTTTAAATCTTTTTATTGAGAAATAATACATTTTGCCACATTTAAGGGCACTGAGTACTAAAGCTGAGTGAGGCCCATTCATACTATATATACAATCAATAAAAAAAAAAAAATAATAAAAATAAATAAATAAAATATATATCTAAATAACAAAGGTAAAAACTATAAAACTAAAGAAATGTAACTTGAATTCAAATTAAAAAAAAAAAAAAAAAAAAAAAAATATATATATATATATATATATATATATATAAAATAATAATAATAATGAAGAAAAAAAAATACAGAAATTGGTAGCAAATTAAATAAGTCATATGTAAAACAAATAGAAATATAAAAAAGAAAAACATTCCTACTTATTATATAAAAAAGAAAAACATTCATACTTTATTTACAATCAGGCAAGGGAGCTCTGAGTCCAGTCCTTTCCTCCACGTGTGAAGGACAGAGCGAGACTCTAAGAGATCCCAGCGCTTCTCTCTCAGCTGCGTCACCGGCAGGAGTCCAGTGGAAACTGAGAGAGGGCACTAAAGCAACAGACGTTCATGACGTGAGTGGAGAGGCTGGCCATTGCCAGATCTCCAGTGACAGTCTTTACAAAAGATCTCGAGGCCACTGCCGTTTCAACCTTCGAGGAGGGTTGTAGGGGTGACTGGAGCTGGATAAGGATTGTGCTAAGGAGTTAGGATGGTGGATTAGGTTCAGATCGAAATTTGAGAATCGAGTTGGAATAACGTCAAGGACATAAGGGATGTAAAGATCATGATGTAGGGTTTCGTTTGTAACATAATAAGGAGCATTGACTATTATACGGAGGACTTTAGACTGAAAGGATTGGATGCGTTTGATGTTCGAAAATTCAGTTGTCCCCCACAGTTCAAGTCCGTAGGTCCAGATGGGTTTGAGTATGGCTTTGTATATTAATAGTTTGTTTTCTATTGAGAGATTGGATTTTCTGTTAAGTAGTCTGTATAGCTGGCCAAATCGTCGGTTAAGTTCTTGTCTTTTAAGACTGGTATGTGGGTTCCAAGTTAGTCAGGGAAAAAATTAGAGTAATTTACTGTCTTTCGTGAAGGTGGAGAATTAAAAAAAAAACGAGCCAAGTTGGAGGTTCTGCTTCCAACGAGGTTACTTTTTCGATGTTTCACAGTCGTTGGTGAGGAAGTATCGAATCTATAGCCTATCGATCTTGATAGACGACTGCCGATGCGCCGAACAGCTGTTCTTTGAAAATGGCGCTAGGCTGTTGCCAGTTAAAGTGAGGTGAGTCTGGACTGGTGGGGTAGATGTCCACTCCATGGATCTAACGTCAACAAAGGCTGGCTCCAGACTGACTTTAGACCGCATACCAGCCGTCTTATCGCAGTATTTGTACCATAATCCCTAAGACTGGTTATTACTGCCGGAATGGAGCGTATACACAAACGCGATAATAAATCTCAAATGATGCTAAATAATACACACTGAGATACATTTTGGGGACACTCGTCCCTTGGCCTTTTACAAAAAAGAAATAAATAAACATTTTATTATTCACATATAAAAAGGGTTGAATGGCGAAAAAAAATAATAATAAAACAAATAAAGATAGGAGTATATGCGGCGTTAACACAAACAAAAAGTAAAACGAATTAATCAGAGGGTCAATAATGTATAGAAGACTAAGGATTTTCTAAATTAGTTAACATTCTATACATAACGTGAAAACGAACTCATTGAACATTAATAATGAGGTCTAAATTGTCCAAAAAAAAAAATTGTCATTCAATTCAAATTTGTCCAATGACTAAGAACTAAAATAATCTTTGAATAATCTCGGTTTATTCGCCTCCATCTTTTTCTTTTTCATAAACCCATTTCTCGACTTTTAGGTTATATGGTGTTTTCCTGGGCCAGGAGGTAAGGTCGGGATTAATGACGATGATAAAAAAGTCCTCTTCGGCACCGGGTTATAATGGCAGAACTTGTAATTATTTTATCTCATAACTTTTGTTATCAGGTTGCCGGGATATGCTCGGCCACCCCGCCCCCACTCTGTTCCATCCTACGAAGCTGGCTCTTAACATACCAATTTGTTTATCTTTTTAAACGGATGTCCATCACGCCCAAGGTCGCATGAACTCCCCTCTCTCAAAACATTTTATTGCTCTCTTCTTAGAAACAGTACAAGTAAAAGTAAAATTATAAAGTTGTAGTTCATGAAAACTTTCACTTGCTCTGCTATGCTTTCTTCTTTTTCCGTGGTTTGTATTTTTTCAATTAAAAAATTCATAGCACCATGTAGAAATGTGATCTCTTAAGCAATTCAAAACACCTTCAAATATGCCCCTCTCAAACATCTTGAAATGAAATACAAAAATATTTTATTATTCTGGGACTACCCTGGGAATACAGATTGTATGTCTGTGTTTTTACAATTAGATTATATATTTACAATAAGAGTCGACTAAAAATAAAAATACTGAAGAAGTGAAAGAAAAGAACAAGAAAATTGTACACATATATAAGAAACTAAAATTACCTAAATAAATTGAGGTAGTCTCTGGCGGTGCTTAGATATTTCTCTTAAGTATATTTCGCAATCAGTCGGATTGAGAAAGCATTAGGTGTTTAAAGAGGAGGGGTTTGAAAGAGAAAACTGATTGAGCGTGTCGAATATCAGCAGGGATGGAATCCCAGAGGGAGGCGCGTCTTGTATTGCAAAGGATTTGTCAAACGCAGCAGTTCGGTGAGGAGGAGGATAGAGGTCGGATGTACGATATCTAGTGGGACGGGATTTGATGGGGTATTTGAATTGTAAGCTGTGAAATAAATAGGAGGGTCGATGAGTTCGAATGATCTGGTACAGAAAGGTGACTAGGAAGTACTGACGGCGATAGGATGGGTAGAGCCATCTCAACTCAGTGGAATACTGAGTAATATGCTTATCCCTTTAGATTCCGATAACAAATCGTAGTGCGCAATTCATTAGGCGTTTAAGTTTGGCCTCGGAATCTCCCGAGAGTCCACCGTACAGCCTTAGTCGAAGTGGGGGAAAACAAGGGAGGAAACTAGGAGTTGACGAGACTTATATGGAAGGAGATATCGAAGACGATTGAACTGTTCTAGGGTGGAGATAGTGCGACGGAAAATTTGGGAGATGTGTGGTTTCCAGGATAGGGTTTGATCAAAGGTAACACCTAGGTTTTTAACGGTGGTGTTGGTGGTACAAATTGCGCCATAAAACCCCCTTCTAATGATTAGTAAATATTACGATGATGGAGGAACTGTCTCTTTAAATTGTCTACTTCCAATTTTGTATTTTTTTATGTTTATTTAATAAAATATAGAATATATCTCATTGTCGATTGATGATTGACTGTAGTGAATAATTGAAGAGAAGGATGGTTGGGGTGATCAGTCAAAATAAAAATAGTAAAAATAAATAATTATATTTATTTTTATTTTTAACATATTTATTTTATTTTTATTTAAAAAGAAATGAAATTATCGATTTTTACTATTTTTTATTTTGACTGATCACCCAAACTATCCTTCTCTTTAGCTAGAATATTCCTCCTTTCATTCTTTAACTCATAACCATCCCATTCCACTAATCCTATCACTTCCCTACTCTCTATTACCTAGTTACGTAACCAATAATTTAAAAATATTGCTAAATGATACTTACTAAAATTCAAATGATAGGTATTATCAAGTAAATGAAAGAAACAAAATATGGGCATCAGATCTCCTAGATGGAAAACAGTCTAGTTGCAATTATCCTAACAGAATTATAAATGTAAAAATCTATTTAATCATCTAACATATGAATCGTTTATTTTCAAAGTGAACCCTAATCAACATTGACAAACTTTCAGAAATCGCGAAAAGCTGTAAATACTATTCCAATGGTAATATCCATATCAATATTAAAAAAAAAAAAAAATATGATAATTAGAAAATTCTTAATTTGTAGAGCATATTTCCAACTGTACTTTTGGGTAAAGAATAATCACCGTGAAAAAACATGCTTATAAATAAAAAAGTGGAATGAGAAAGAAGTAACAACAATAAATGCAAGCGGGAAATATGAAGTGGTAAGGCTGGATCATTTTTCTACATCATACCTAAAGAAATAAATAATCAGAAAATTAGGAGAGAAAAAAATTCCTGTTACTGCAAAGCAACAAAAGTTAAGTCAACTGTAGTAAATTATGATGAAGAAATGAAAAAAAAAAACACCTAAAGAACAACATGATGGCTTAATTCAAGGCGGCATATAATCTACTTAAAAGTTGTTCATTAATCTGTTTTTATCTTTCTTTATTCTCTAACCTACTTCATTTAAATTTGCAACGATACCCTCTGATGTGCGATTCACCTATAATATATATATATAAAATAATATAAAATAAATTTATTTATAAATATATTTATTTATTTATGTTTGATTTACAAGATAATAAAAAGAAAAAGGAAATTACTGGAATTATTTAGGTATGTTATATTTCAGTATGTGGTATTTTCATCTCATTCTGATTAATCAGTAATCAGATAAGAAAGATTACTCAGTTTAATATCTTTAAATTATTTAAAAATTAATTTATGTAGCTGTTATTATGATATTGTTATGTTTATGTATTTGCTGTGGGCCCATTTACAGGACATCGTACTTGAATTCGTATCTCTTTCTGATTCTCATAGCAACAGCACCCACCGACTTAGGACTGAACGAATCTCTAATGGACTTGTAGCAAAACAGTAAAATTTTAAAATATTTATATTTTTTTATATTCATGATATTTAGGACTATATTATAAATAAAAATACATCCACTAAATGTGAACATAGAAATATAACAGACATAAAAACACTTGTTGAGAACATACCCACTGGTAGCACTTTATGAAAATATAAAAATAAATACAGTTTTCTTTTGTACGGCCCCTACCTACTGTATATTTCTGATCTATGTCTTAAAAATTCTGAAATACATCCTAAAATATAATATATTTATTTATTTATTGTTTATTGGGAAATATTACACCTGTCTCAATTAACGATATTTATAGCTCAGGACAGAGATATCGGAGTGTGGATACACTACATTTATAGAAAAAATTAATTAATAAAGTAATAGAAATATAATACATAGTAATAACAACAACATAGAATATTATAAACAGAAAAAGGAATATATATACATCAGAAATTTTTTTTTAAAAGTAAAACAAACATCTTAGACACGGACACACTTATACACACTATATTCATTAAACCAGGGGTATGCCGAAACATTGTTTGTTTGTTTGGATGTCTAGGCGCAAAACATCCAGGTCATAAGGGCCTGATAAACTAAATAACACCACTTAATACTGTTTTGATGGTTGGTAAAAAAAAAAAAAGGATAATAATAGACATTTATAGATAATAAGATAGAATAGATAAATAAATAAACTTTTAAAAATAGCAGTAAAATCAATAAATGGATTGAGATTAATAAACAAATGAACTTGAAATGAACAAACGAAAAAAAAATTTTCGTTTATTATTTTGTGCTCTAGAGCACATAATAAGTTCAACCTAGCAAAATCACACCACCTATGTTCCGTTCTATTCGTCAGTTTAGCGTTGATTAACGAGGTATTGTCTATCGAGTATCGGATCGGTCACCGATGTGCAACAGCTGATAAATCCGTTACCGTAAACAATAGAAATATACAATATATAATAGTGAATATCGAAAACCAAAAAGTGAAAGGGTTTAGATCTTAATATTTTTGTTTGTTTGTTTAATTAAAAGGAAATCTAACAAATGTTATAAATATATAATTTTTAAATGTGAATGTTTGTATGCCCTCCCCGTTTACAATAATTTTGTAAACATTTAAATTGCTGATCACTTGATCCGTCTGAAGTATTGGTGACCCCTCCAAAAAAAAAAAAAAATGGTTTAAATTTAATGAACCCTAAATCTGGAAAAAATTATGTTTTTGAACTGTAAATGTTTAAAAATATACAAATGCTAACATCCAATAAATTATATGAATTATAAAAGGAATAGACAAGTAATCGACTTGAATTCCAACTAAAGGATTATACCTACCATTTAACTTCTAGGTATTAAGATTAAGGAGCTAATTGTGCCTTTCCAGTAATGTGGACCAATATTGGCCGTTCTGTTGGAGACAATGCCTCACTAATTGGTTAGTGTTTTGGAAGCAATTAAATTATCATTAAACGGGCGGACCTCCTGTTTTTATAAGGGTGGGGGTTGGGGGTTCAAATCAACCTTACCATTTCTCCCACCTCACCCAATTCCACCCACAATTATTTCAACAAATGGTCTTGACGGAATTGGGTTATTTCTATTTTTTTTTTTCATTATTTAATTCACATCGTTTTTTTTTTCTCATTATTATTTCAAAACATCGATAGATATCCTTAAAAATAATTCACGAAAAAATCATCAACGTAACATCAGAGATTGTCTCAAGACATCCTAACTGTGGATATTTTTATAGATTGAAGAAAAAGTTGGACACCTCCAATCTTTACATCTATTCTTTAATACTATCGAGATTTCATTAACGAAATTAATTATACTTCAGACTAATTAGTTGCCATGATATAGTAGTAAAATATTTTAATCTGGATTTAGTTTTCTTTTACTTACAATTTGTATACCAAGTCTTACTACTTTCAAATAAAAGTAGCTATATTATATTAGATATTAGAATACTAATATTAGACATTGTTTTAAGATTTATTTAAAGGTAACATTAAAAAAATGAAATTTAAAATTTAAGTTCCTATAAATTTACTATTAATTATCATTGTAGAACTATTTAGATTGACGTTTCGATGAATGTTTTCCCGCCATTAACATTTTTTCATTAATTTCGATTATTCAACTAATTTTACAACGAAATATTTAAATTATTTTATTTCAAAATAAATTATAACTGCAACCTCACGAATTATCCTAAATAATTAAATATTAAGTAACAAAATAAAAATAGGATAAAATTAATTAAAATTTGTGATTTATTTTTCACTATGAGGTACAAAGAAACCAGAGTGAGAAAAATAAATTTTAACATATTCTGGCGGATTCGATAAAACGACGCTATTTTCGAGAACTTTAAAGCCGCTCGAAAATCAAGTCTTTCAAATTGTTTTCTATTAAAATTGAGTGAATGATTAAAATGCAGGCATAAAATTTTCTGGTCATGTGGGGGACAATCTTCAGAATCTCTTCGTCCAAATAAGATAATAAAATAAATTATATTTCCCAAATAAACCTATAGGCGCTTCACAAATAAATCAAATTAAGAATAAAATAATTATATTTTTCTTGATAATATCCAAATTAATAATATTAAACTTAAAAAATATGAAAGCATGGAGAAATCCATTTCATCTACACATTATACTTCTTTTTGTCATTCGCTTGTAATAAATTATTGAATATAGGAATTGTTTGTGGAAAGTGAACAGCTGCTCTCATGTATTCTCTTTGTATATTCGTGTGTTATGACAATAAAATTTTAATATGTATGGAATAAGAGTTGCTTCACAGCTGAAGCCACACGGCTTTCAAAAACAAATCGTACTACTATTTAAAGAGAAAAAACGATCTTTGGATAACCTTAATATAAAAGGAAAATTCTTTAAATTTCATCGTCTAGACCCCATTTAAACTTTTCTCCACATAAAGTTAGAAGATATAACTGATCCCATGGAATAGAAATATAACTTCCATTGATCAATTTAATCTACTGCTCGACGAAACCACGATCCTATCTAAATGCATGTGGATTTGACTATTGTTTATTTTCAAAAAACAAAATTTCGTTTCATTGTCATCTCTTATTGGTCAAATGTATTTATAATTTTTTGACCTTCATATAACGCTGTACTATATAACTACCGATGGCTCAAGAATCTTTAATGAGATAATTTTTATCAATAGATTCAGCATGATCGATATTAAACGATCAAATTTTAACTAAAACTGGGCTTACATCATCACAACTGCTTGTTATTGAATTATGTCTTTGTCAAATAAGAATATTTCCCAATATTAACCATCTCAATATAAAGAATTGCAATTCAGTCTATGTTCCAAGCAACATTACTGATTGCATTTCATATAATATCAACTTTACTGTTGCTAATCAATCATTTGATTACATAGACTATATGGTTTATTTAATTACATTACCCATGTAATTTATTTGATTAAATACATGGTTTATTTGATTCTACTCTGTGGAATCAGTTATATCTTCTAAATTCATATGGAGAAAAGTTACAATGGAGTCTAGACAATGAAATTTAAGGATTTTTCCTTTTATATTGAGGTTATCCAAAGATCGTTTTTTCTCTTTAAATATTAGTTCGATTTGTTTTTAAAAGCCGTGTGGCTTCAGCTGTGAAGCAACTCTTATTACATACATTTTAAAATTTTATTATCATAACACACGAATATACAAAGAGAATACATAAGAACAGCTGTTCACTTTCCACATACTATTCCTGTAATCAATGATTTAGCACAAGCGAATAACATTAAGAAGTATAATGTGTTGATGGAATTGATTTTTCCTCGTTATCACATTTTTTAAGTTTAATATTGTAAGCATACATACACATATATACTCTGGGAACACATAAAAATATAGATTAAGCAATTTATAATTTATATTTTCAACATTGAACGTTAACAAACATGATAATTCTTGTCTATAAGGAAATACCTGACTGTTATGGGCACTAGTGGAACTTGGTTGCTATGGAAATACCAATAGTGGGCGTATCCACATACCTAGGATAACCAGCATCGGAACGCAGTGCTGGTAAGCATGTAACCATACAACTATTCATGTAGGAATAATAAAGACATAAACAATTTATTTTTTATTTCTTAATAACTATTAATGCACTAGTCCAGAATAAACTCCAATTGAAAAAATAAACCAAAATAATAGCAGAACATGTATACATGTATAACTTGAATAGCATCTATATATTTTCAAATAATACAAGAATATTATACTATTATTTATTCAAAATAATGATTATACAAACGACGAGGCTAATAATGTGTTATTTGAATACTTTTTTAAATTTGTATTATGAAGATTAAATTATTTTCAATAAAGGATCTTCACCTTTTTATTCATCTGCCTAATTTTATTTTCTTAGTTAATCGGTCACGTAACTTATTGTATGTTATCATAGTAGATTTTCATCAATTACCCTCCACTATTTTTTTAGTAATTGTTTTATTTACGGACAAATTTGATATAAATGCAATAAGATAGTTTGAGAGGTTTTCGGTAGTTATGTGTAAAAACGTAGTTACAAATAGTTAAATAATTACCGACTGAACGACACCAGGGTTATGTGTTTGGGTGGTCCACTAAAAGCTATGTAACGTTTTTTTTTGGACGAACGGCTGACAGGAATTGGAAGGTTTGATGATTCAAATTATTCGGTGAGACCCCCCGATTGTTTTGATACAATTAGAGCTACGAACACTGACCCGCCATTGAATAAAATGGTTTAATCAATTTGCTAAAAGGTATGTAAAGACTTTTCAAACGAAAAACTGGGTAAAATGTTTAAGTTTGATATCTTAAATTATTCTTTGAGGTCACGTGAGTGTTTTGAAACAATTTGTGCTCAAAATTCTGACAAATCGCTATGTAAGGCTTTGATTAATCAATCCGCTAAGAGATATGTGACATTTGTTTCAGCGGATGGCTTAACCGATTTATAACATTGACCGCTTTAATTCCTTAGTCAGATCCAGTGAATATTTTGATACTATTTGAGCAAAAATACTGATAAAATGTTTATTTTAGTTTAAGTATTTCAATTTTCAATTAATTTGAAATTGTTTCATTTGATAATTTTTTTTTTTTTTTTTTTTTTTTTTTTTTTTTTTTTTTTTTTTTTTTTTTTTTTTTTTTTTTTTTTTAGATTCTCTGCCGCCTCAACAAGCCTTCTCCATCTATACCCGTCAAAGTCTATTTCTTTCCAGTTATCTGCACGCAGCTCTGTTGCATCTTCGTAGATTCTATTTATCCATCTGCTTTTTGACCTTCCACGTGGTCTTTTGACTTTATTGAACTATTCATTTTCACGTAGAGGCTTCCTGATGGATTGCTACGAGCTACATTACTCGCTCATCTTAACCTTCGTGCCTTCATAATGCTATGTATTCTAAAGACCGCATGTGGAATATATTTAATTATTTCAAAGGAATAAACTTGTGTTTTTGATCATTAATAGAACCAATAGATCACTAGTAAACTCAATCACGCATATCCAAAATAACAGTCCCCTCTAATATGATCTTCTTATAATTATTGTACATATATATTTTGTTTAAGCATATAAATATATTCGTTATTAAACCATCTTGTTAAGTTTACAATCTCCCATGCATGCCAACAATTAGTTATAGAGCAAATAGTAAATTTTTAAACACGATACCTTTCGAAAATAAATTCAATAAGAAGTATATTAATCAATCTAGGATACTACAGTAGGGGGTCTGTGGTATTTAACCTTTAGATACATAATCCATATATTTTTCAGTTGATCGGTTCCCTTTTGGAACCAATATAAATATAAATAGGAGTATTAAATACATTAAATAGAAATAAATGCGGTTCCTGGAACCCCCTACTTGCAGTATAAACGCAAAGTCCAGGCACATAGCAATATGATGGAATATTGATTGGCCAGTTTCTGTAAGCAGTTGTTTATTGGTCTTTCTTCTCCATGAGTTAGTACTCTGACCCCAGATCCTTCCGCTTATTACCTTTAAAAGGCAGAAGAAAGCTCTGTTTGCTCTAGTGCTACAGTTATACGCTGGTCTATTTTCGCTCGTTGGTCATTCATTGAGGTTATTGTGAATTCCAGGTATTTTTTTATACACTCGGAAATGATTTTCCTTCTATTCAGATCATGTTATTGGGGAGGACTTTTCGGCTTATTATCATATATTTTATTTTGTCTTCATTTACTTGTAGGCCAATCTGCTCTGCCTCTCTTATCAGTGTTGTAGCGAGTTTCTCAATGTCTTTTTGATTACTTTCAAGGACAGCTCTATCATCTGCTTATCCAAGGATTTTATGATTCATTTCGACCTGGACCCCTCCATTTTTCTGTGTTGTTGCTTTTATTACATTCTCCAGGGATAAGTTGAATAACATCTGTGATAGTCCATCTCCCTGCCGAAAGCCCGTTCGAACTTTGAAGGCTTCAGATAGTTCTCCTTGTATTAGGACTCTACATTTGGGATCATTTGTCATGCCTTTGTCAACCTCACCAACTTAACGGGAATTCAGTCATGATTTTCTAAATACAGCTCCTGCACTCAGAATCATAGGCTCTTTTAAATTGACAAATCAGGCGTGGTCTTCCTGAGCTACTTCCCATAGTTTTTCCAGTACTTTTCTCAGGATGAAAATCTGGTTTAGCGTGCTCCTTTCCAGCTTGATGGTCGCCTATTATATTCTCGTAATATGGATATATTCGGTTTAGTAGGATATTAGTCATTATCTTGCAGGCAACGGGAAGGAGTGCTTTAACTCTGTAATTATTATACTCGAACATGAAGCCTTCTTAAGGATATGACAGATTAGGCCCGTATTCCAAGCCTCAGGTATCCTTTCCTCTTATCATATTTTATGGATTAGTTGTAGTAGCTTGGCTCTTAAGTCATCTCCTCCATCTTTAAACAGTTCTGATGGTAGATTGTCTATCCCAGGGGCCTTTCGTGTTATGATCATCAGTTATGAAAATAAATAAATAATTGTTAATGTTTAATCAACTAAAAACGATAAAATAATTTAACTAAATAAAATTTTAATTAAAAAAAAGACTATAATTAAATCCTTCTTAAGGAACTGAAAATGATGTATTTTTACATAAAAATATAAGAGGGTTGTTAGCTAGTGTTTATAAATATTGAGACATAGCTAAGTAGTCGGGTGCCTTCCACGATACATTACAGCTATTTCCGTTCCATGTATCTATGCATTTCGATATTCAGGAAGTTCCTGGAATCTCATATTGTGTAAACACACAGAAGATTAATTAATACATTGTAACAAGAATATATAGTTTTGTACATCTAATGGAGGCACTCGAACACCACCAAGTTTCAATATTCATAGACACTAACTAACAACCCACTTATATTTTCTATAGATTTATACATAATTTTATATTTCTTAAGACGCATACAATTATTTGCTTAGTATTTTTTTAAATTCAATAATTTTTGTTTGTTTTATGATTATCTCTTATATTCCAAATTCATTTCTAGGGTTTGTCATTACTTAGCCACTTCTGGATTAAATTGATTCTAATGTAAAATGTTGGTCCTAAGTACTGTAGTGTGTTATTCTGTTGAAGGCGTGGTACTTATGTAAATTGGATGACAGTTGTCATGTCAGAGCTTCAAGCTGATGTTCTCGGATTTGTTGTATTGTTTAATCTTTCAAATTAGAAATGTTTCTATTATTATTAGAAATTGTTTATTTACTGACAAAAACTGGCTTTGTCTTTTTTTGAAGTTTATTTCAGTCCTTTATTTCGCCAACATATATTTTTTCTTCCTGAGCTACGTAGGTTGAGAATTGTGACAATTGGTGATTTTTTTTTTTTTTTTTTTTTTTTGAGAAATGTGGAATTCCGATACCAACAAAATACTTTCCATTTTGCAAATTTTCCATTTATTCTCTAAATATTTAAGCCTTTTACTGAATAACTGATTTTGGAAAATGTCATCTGTAAATTTGTTAGTATTTCAATTCAAAACAAGTTAAAATATCTCAGTAAATGTTCATTCCGAGTTTGTAGTAACACTATATAGGAATGCTTATAGTTAGTGCTTCTATCCTAGAAGATCCTGGTTCGAGCCCGGCTGTGGTAGGTAATGGTTTATTCTCTTTCATCTTCCATTGAATGAACCTGTGGTCAGGAGACCAACTTCTTCGAATTCGATACGATAAATTAATTAATAGGTTAATTGGAAAACGTGGTAGTTGAGAATGATCCTAGCACACCATTGGCATTGAAAAAGTACTGAAACAAAGACTCTTCATCGTTTTTAATGGTACGGATTTATTTTTTTTTTGTTACTAACCTGTACAAACCAATCTGAGCTAAATTGACATGGACAACCCTTACATGGACAAATAATATATTACATGAAATATCATTCAGATGATGTCTTTTCTTTTTCGTTCCACAGCAAACTTCAATTTTCAGAACTAAGAGGAGTTCACTCGTACATTCCAGTTCCCTGGGGTCTGGGGTCTTGCACCCATCGAATTAATATCCTAGTGAAACCGCTTTAGCCAGAAACCAATATTTTCTAGAATCAAGTGAGAATGTAAAAAAATAGACTTTTTCGAATCCTTGTTTTTATAGACTTTCAAAAGTTCATAAGCATTCTCATATAAGGTCTAATAAATATACCTTATTTTATTGCCAATTCTGTGACACTGATATTAATTATTCATATACTAATTTTTAATTGAGTAAATATTTCTTATATATTAATTATTGTAATTGAAATCATTATCTTCATTGCCATTGGCTTTGTCGAATTTCTTGATTAGTCCATTCTTAATACGGGGAGGCCTAAGAAACATCTTCCTTGGTTTAACAAGGAGAAGTTTTAAGTACCGAGTTCAAAAGAAGTCCTATGAGGTCAATATTTCTCAGTGAAATGTTCTCTTATTGCACTGTTCCATAGACACAAAAAAAAAAAATATATTGTAAGACCTTCTGTAAGAAGTTCTAATAATGTAACCTATCCAGTAGTTTTTTTTTCTATTATCAGAAGAAACGTTATTTTTGTTGCAAATATACAGTACCGTTTTGCATACAGAGATGCCTAATCCTTATAATCAAACAAATTAGATTTTCTTAATAATTTTTAAGCTTTGCAAAACATCTTATAAAATACATAGTCCGAGGGAAAGAACCTTTTTTCTGAAATTATAAACATCCGCCTTCTTGTATCTTTTCGTAACCTAGATTTTTTTATCTGCGAAAATTCTCAGAAATTAGGAGTTTTAATCATTAAATAACTCATTTAATTAGGTACTAATCACTAATACACATTTGATTTCTACTTGAATTGTAAGATAATATGATCACAAAATCGGAAAAAAAAAGTGGCCTACAAACATATATATGGGCCTTTCGGTGTATATAACCTCGTTTTTCTGTATAATGGGAGTGTAGGTCACACCATGAGTTTTTAATAACAATTTAAATTTTAAAACGTTTTCCAATCCCCAAAATTAAAAACGCTCTAAATGCGAGAATTTTCATAAATAAAAAAACCGGTTACCATGAGATGAAGTTATTTACGAAATTTTAGGCGGATGTTAATAATTTGATAAAAAGGGGACTATACTGATGACAAATGTAGTGCTAACATAATTTTAAGTACAGAAAGTGTAAAAAATAAAAAGACCTACAAAAAAAAATAATGATAACAACCAAAACTATATAAATACAAAAAACAGTTTTTTTTTATAGTTTATAAAAAAAGTATAAAAACTAAATTAACTATCTCTTTTAAACCCTAAATAATATTATTCTACATAAAAATAATTGTAAAAAGATGCTTTAAATCTCAACCGGATCCTATGCAAACTTAAAATCCCCACTCCTAGGTGGTGAGCCAGATGTTGCGGGGAGTCCAGGTCACTTTTTTCGGTGGGTGTGGTGACCGAATGGGCTAAAGCGTCTGTGCACACTGTTGTTGCCCGGCAACCTGATATATCAATCAAATGATATAAAAATAGTCACAAATTCGCGTCCTAGTGCCGAGGGAGTCTTTTAAATCCCCGCCCACACTCCCTAGCCCGGGAAAACCCTGCGTAGCCCTAACGGCGAGGAAGGGGAGGACCAAAAAAAAAGTCATTTTTTTCGGGTTTTCGCTTATATAAGGAGAATTATCCATCGCATATTGCATATTTTATCACCTTTAATTTTGTATAAAATGTCTTTATTAATGCGATGGATAGTTTTTTTTAATATAAGCGAAAACCTCCAAAAATGTGACCTTCTAGGCATCACTCTTATTGCAAGCTAGTGGAGACTGAGAGAGGGCACTAGATCAATAGACGCTCAAGACTTGATTCTGAACATTCTCAGACCTCAAATATATTTCAGTATAAGGTCGCAGAGCCACTGCCGTTTAAACTTCCGGAGAGTGTTGAATGGATAGCTAGAGCTATATTGGAATTGTGCTGTATTATGCTATATTATTTTGTTTATGCTATACCGTTGCGTTTAGGGACTTTTCCTAACTTACTAAACGAAACGCGAAAATAAAGTTCTCATCAATGTTAAAAAAAGCATGCTGATCGGTGTAATTGAAATAAACAATCAGGTCATAAGTTAACAAGTAAGTGTTTGAAACCACTGAACGTTTTATTTTTGCGATAGGGTCCTAGTTGATGTTTCACATTATGTAAATGATAGTAAAATCAATAAAAAAGATGACGTCTCGTTAAGGATAAGTTCGGATAACCCGAATGCGAGAGAGGAAGAGGATTATGAAATATAGAGACTGTGGAAAGCTGTAGCGAGAGGCCGTAAGTATCCCGACTCAGACTCTAGCGGCTAATCTCATCCCCACTAATTATTATTCGCTGATACTAATTAACGCAGCCGGCTAACTACTTTCCCGTTAATTAGCTGCGGGAAACATTAGGCTGCTCCTCCCTCTTCTCGAGGCGGATTGTTCTCAAAGATTGTTCCCTTCCCGCTCTGCGGCTCGGGATAGATCCGTATTTGTTATGGCAACAACAAGCTGTGCTAATCGTTCTTTTTAACATTCTAATTATACGTAATGCATTAAAAAGTAACAATAATTAAAATTCTTTCAATTAGGGAGTTCCAAATTCCAAATTAAATTCCAATGGAAGTTAAAAATAAATAAAAAACCTGAGCTGCTGATCTGATTTTGAAGATCCCAAAATTACGAACAAATACGATAATATATTCAGAAGAAAAATATTGGAAGAAATACCATTTGCAGAAAATCTAAAAATGCAATACATTTCAAAAATCACTCAGGAAATATTAATTAAAATTTTTAGGAACTTTAAATAAACCGAAATAGATCATGTTTCCTCTTAAATCCGTTATTGAAGTAGGTAGATAGAGTGATGACAAGACCTCGACAAAGAGTGTTCAATTTAGGAAAAAGTGGCTCAGTGAATGAGGATTAAGTGTCAGGCGGATAAACACCCATATCACTCTTGGTCTGCAAGCTAAGAGTTGTTGATCCTTTAGATATCACGGGATGGAAACTACAAAAGAAGGTGTGGGCCTCCAGTCTTAATATATAGGAGAGCATCCAGAACTTGTTTGGAGGTAGAAAGGGTTAAAGGGACATTGCGAGAAACAAAAGTCAGATTAATGCAGAACCACAAAGTGTATATAAGATATACTGAACAATCCAAACATTTAGTTGAAGCTCCGACATCCCGACGGATGGAGATTCAAGATCTGAATTAACATTAAGAGGACTGCAATAATCATTGCGCCATGAATAATTCGGCTAGCAATAGTGTTGCCCAAATCCTAGAAAAAGAAGAATCTTGGTTTTGCAAAGTCAGCCTTGGTCTAGGTCTTGGTCTTGAGTAAGAATCTTGCAAACGGTCTCGCAGAAATCCATTAGCTTATAATTATAGAGATATTACTGCATTTTTTTAGATAGGAAAAACCTAACTAAGCTCGAATGAAAAAATCGAGAGTTAATTGCATGTAAAAAAAAATAAAGAGTTAATTTCAAAAGTATATTGGTTGTATCAATTTTTTACATATAGTAACTAAAATTTTCAAGTATTAGTAACTATTTTGCCTTAATTTTTATTTAAAAAATCGATTTGAGTAAGCAGTCTTGGTCTTGATCTTGCAACAGTTAGGCTGTTGTGTTGCGATTTTTGATATAGAGATAAACTCAGCCAGGGCTAAGACAAGGCGATGGCCTGTCTCTCATACTTTTCAACGTAGTCTTGGGTAAAATCATGGAGACATTCTGGAAAAACAATAGCTCACGAGCCATAGTAGAGAACAGAAGCAATTATATAAGAGTGAGTTGTTTGGTATTTGCTGACGATATCTTTTGGCAGAATCAAAAGAAGAGGCTATTAGTCAAATAAATGCTGTACAAATAATATAAGAAAAAGCAGGCCTACACTACAAATATGATACGAAAAAAAAAAACGGAACTCATGACGACTGAAATAAATTTCAGGTAAAAATCAGTAAACACTAAATATAGAAAAATAAAAATGACTAGAAAATTTAAGTATTTGGTGGAAATGATATGTTCCAATGGTTCTGAGAAAGAGAAAATTACAACATTAGAAAATTTAAGCCTTCAAACAGTCAAAATTTACAATAAAAGGTACCTCTCCTCCAATTCAAAGTTAAGGCACTACAACGTTGTTATAAAGCCTGTGATTTTATAAGGGGCGGAGACCACATGCCTGCCCGATTCGGAAGAGCTGATAAGAATAGAAAGGAGGATCTTAAGAAAAATTCATGGACCCAGACAAACAAATGAAGGTTACAGACGATGATTTAACGAAGAGATCTACAGAAAAATCAAAGATCTAAAACCTAGATAAGAATCAGAAGGCTAATGTTCTATGGAAGACACATGAAAGAGATGAAGTATGAAAGATTGAACTAAATGATCGATGCAACTATACGATGCAAATAAGAGAAGAATTGAAGAACCTTAATATTTCAGATGCCGACTGTCCAGATAGGGACACATACAGGAAAACACTGAAAAATTTCACTAATATTAAAAGAGAAAAAAGGAGGTCTACAAAGTGGTCCGAAGAAAGAAAAGAAATCCTGACAAAAACCATGAAATTGCGATGGGAAGAACGAAAATAAGACTCCTAACCGATGATATTCGAATTAATTAAAATGATGAGAAATAAGAATACAACTTCTAAGTACAATTCTTGAGAGCGCACGTTCGGGGTGCCAGAAGTAATAGGGCGCTATAGGTGCTGCGGTGCATGGTGGCGGGCTGATGAACTAATAGTCCACCACACCGTAAACGTAAAATAAATTTGAAACAGGGCGTCTAACATATGATAAGAAATATTGAGCAGTCTAAACTGTTTGTCGTACGTTCATGTATTGCATTGTTTGACTAAGAAAATAAAATTTCCAAAAAAAAAAAAAAAAAAAACTGATAATTTTCTTTTAAAAATTATTTACTTTTCTACTGATTTTTTAAATAAAATAAAATAGAATCCCAGAAGTAGATAAAATTGAGAATTTACAACAAACTTAGAAAATTATTGTTGAATATTTTACTCTATCCAAGCTTGATAAAATTAAAAATCGATACAGAATAGTCAAGAAATTAGTATTTGATCGATGTGTGTTTAAAAAAAAAAAAAAAACTATTGTTGTTATGTCTTCCCCACAAAATATATATTTACATAATAGAGAAACCTTATTGGGATCTCATTTTTATATGTCTATAAAGATTGTGTTTTTTCTGGTCTGTTTCAGGTTGCTAAGATATTTCTATAAAGATTGTTTTGTTACAGCTACATAGGTTAATCCTGACATAATGGTAAGAACGTGCATAAAGATTACATTTTGAACATGTATATATAGAGATGGGCAAAATCGGAATCAAAGATTACAGGGATTACAACTTAAAATAAATCTTAATTACCATGCACGCAATTACGTGATCGAATCGGTAACCTTTATCGGTAACATTTTATCGTCTTGTTGGTTACTTGAATGAAATAATTTAATTATTTTATTCAGTATTAATACAGTCTGCCACACTGAAGGACATTATAACTAGGGCTGTAGTATTCATTCACACAATATGTTAATGATATGTGTGGTATTGAATACTATATGGTTATAGCATAATTTAAAGTTTGTTTACTAGGTTGATGGATGATTAAGAATCACAGTGTTAAAATATGGCTACTGTTATTTATAACAGATAAATAAATACATCTTAATGTTTTAAATTAAAGTCTCTGTAATTATTTTACTGGTATGAAATTTTCTTCCAAGTATTAAGGAAATTTATTTTAGCTATCAAAAATTTTTGGTATATCATTCCAATTATCGAAATGTTTGTTGTCTCCCCTACAGATAAATTTTGTCGCAACTACTGAAATACTTTTGAAATTTAGCACTCCTTTCCCTCATCAAAAATGAATAATGTGGTGATATTCCTGTTTAACTATCTTAAGTGATTTTGCCATTACTGGATATTTGGGAATTCATTTTGTTTAGTTAAAAATAATTAAAATATACATTCAAATACCAGTATATGGAGAATCACAAAAATGATCTATTATGGTCATTATTTCGAAAAATATGTATAGAATAAAACAGAAAATTCCTGACTTTTATCGGCATACAAAAATTCATTTTCTATACGTAGCCAATCTGATCGCTTTTAAATCAAACATACTGTATTTGACATGTGGAATTGAAATTTGAAAAAATATATGAAAATCGAAAAAGTATAACGTCAAAGGTTTTTAATTCTGCTGAAATGAAATAAAATAAAGTTTAAAATGATATATAGGGAAATATTAATTTTAAAACAGCCACATTATGGTTAAAAAATAAACGAAAAATCTTCTTTCGGTATCCTAATCAACTTTTTATAATTAAATGTTTTATTTTCGAACAAGCAGAACAGTTTCCAATTAAATTTTAAATATGAACGGGTTCTTTAACATTTTTCTAGACATACAATTGTTTAAATAAAACGGTTCTGATAAAAATAACTAAAAAAAATATATATTTTCTCAGTCAATATTGATATTGAAAAAATTCATTCGGTCCGTACTTCAGTACATCTGTAGTCAGTCGGAATCTAACAGTTATTCCGAAAGGTACGTAAAGGTTGTCAGTATTCTTTTTTTTTTTTTACTATATGTAAAATAATGGCGTGTGCACTTTATATTTTTTTAAACTTAAAACTAGTTTAATAATACCTGTAAAAAAATTTAATAGTTTATATACTTGTCGGCAGGAAATTAGCCTTAAATATTGTATACCCAGTTCATCTTTACCGATTATTAATAACACAAAGAGTAATATATTGGTTTGAATTAGCTTGAATACAGGTATTAAATTAATCACTGAATATCCCTGCCGATGACAGGTAACATACACGTGTGTGCATAATATCAATATTTTGTGAACAATATATAGCTATCTCTGAAGTTATTCAAATACAATTAAACAAACTATTTCGCTTTATGAATGTATGGAATTTAATAAATTTGGCATGTTGTTTTAGATATCTATCATCTACTTGTTTAATAATTTGTCATATTTCCTTGTCAGAAGTACTTATTTCCTGTTTGTAATTTACTTAGTTTGTTTGTAGATACTCTGGATTTCTTTTTTTCTTTTTCTTTTTTTGTTTATGATGGAGTATGTATTTAATTATTAAAATTTTAACTGGCTTATGGCGGGAAACGTATTGGTCAGTTAATTTTCTTAACTATATTTATTATTAGATCTATTCCAACCTTAAAATTTCTTCTTGTAAAAATAATTAATCACTAAAGCAGTCGGGTAATTTATGATATTAAAATTACAAATGAAAATATTTTACACTTGACAAAATGTAATGTTATTAATACCAGAAATTCACATGATAATAAAGTTTCTTTGAAAGTTAATTTTTATTATTCAACTTTATGTTGCTGTTTTTTTTTTCCCCTTTGTTTTCTCTCATTTTCTTTTATATTTTATTTTAAACATTCAGTGTTTTGTTCAAAATAAAACAAATATCCACTACAT
This sequence comes from Nezara viridula, assembly GCA_928085145.1. Classification (NCBI taxonomy): domain Eukaryota; kingdom Metazoa; phylum Arthropoda; class Insecta; order Hemiptera; family Pentatomidae; genus Nezara; species Nezara viridula. The sequence goes on along the minus strand of OV725077.1, from coordinate 43,873,600 downwards.
TTTTTTATTACTTATTTCCTTAAAATTTAAATATTTGAAGCTAAAACAGTTTATATAAAGAATGTAAACTCTACTTCCTTGTTTACAATATTGTAATAGAGTTTGGTGCTTGTTCTATGTTTAAGTTTTCATAACAAACCGTCCTTGTTTCCTGTTTCCTAACAAATACGTATTAAATTTTAATGTTTTTGTACATTAATTGACAAATAAGTTCTCACGCAGAGAAGAAGATACATCAACATTGTTAAAAGATAACAAAGAATTTATTTAACTACCGGAGTGACCATAAGAAAAAATAAACGGCAACTTAAAAATAGCTTCTGAAGCCAGAAACGTTATTGATATTCATTGAGTAAATAATTAATATTGATAAGAGTATAATCTTGAAGTTAAAAATCACTATCACTACCATAATTTTTTGATAAAAGTAAAATATGAATAACCTGTTCTTATTTTATTTCATCTATATTCTTTACAAAATAATTTTTCGAATATTATGCAGATGTACGATAATATCAGATGACTAAAAAACAAACAAAAAATAAAATAAATCCATCGTTTTTTTTTCTTTTTTGGATTTAAAGGCAACAAAAGATTGCAAATTTCACATTTTGATCCCATATTAGTTTTTATTGTAATAACATTTTAACTCATATTAGATAAAGACATTTTTTTTTATAATCGATTTCAAAATTTATTCTAAAACTAACTAACGAGAACAATATTGATAAATTTTAATAATTACGATAAAATTCTTAGCATATCAAATTTTTAACTTTCATTTTCATTAAAATTAGGGCAAGAGTGATGGACATAGCGAGGGAAATTTTAGTCTTTTTCGGCTTATTCCGCCGTAATTATTATAGCTATAAACTTCTCAGTTTGGCGTTTAGAGTCTCTATGGTACCCTTTTTCTATTTTTCTATATGCTTTAAAATTAAAAAATATATTTATTTATGTAGGTATAATTTCCATCTTTTTACACGGGTGATGGACACCCTGAAATTCAATTGTTCTAGTAATAGAAACGGGATCGGTACTAGTAATATACATGACTTAGAAAAATTCTAAAATCTTTGTTTTACTATACAGATAACGATAAAAATGGGATAAGATAAATGTTCAACTTACACTTAGCAAAACTTTAGTAGGAAGGTATGAAACACACTGATCTCAAGAGCACTGTAGAACCAACAATGATTTCAAAATTTTCTTTGGGGAAATTTATTAATACAGTTGTCAATATTGTTCTTCAATCTAGAAAAAACTAGAATCTTTAATTCAACAAGAAAGTATTATTTACATTCAAAGTCAAACCTACCCACCGCTGGGTCCCCTGTGCGTAACTGGTGCTTTAACCCTGATAGCACTGGAGCACGGGCCCAAAAATCGACCTAATCGAAGGCGAAGGTTTGATTGTAAATTACGAAAGTGTATGTTATTTTCATTAAAATTAACCTTATCTGCCGTTCTGGAGCCGCTGCTTTCAAAACTGGCAGCTGGTTTAAAGAATATTAGGCCAATAATTTGAGGATCGAAACGGGAAATCCATTGCAAAAAATGTGAGAAAAGTTTACGCAAAATTTGATGCTCTATAACTTTGATTCTATGGGTTTTTCCTCTTAGGGAACTCATTTCCAAGTTACAGAGCCATTTATAGAAATTTGTCACAGTTTGTGACAAATTTGGTAAAACTCAACGTTGGTTAACCGTGGTTTTATACCTTACTGCGTGACCAAAGTTTATGTACTCGTTTGACGCAGAATTTAAAGTTCTTTTATTTATTAGAGAATACAATTTTTGCTTTGTTGCATTGTTTAGGAGTTATAGGTGAAAAAACCCAAAAAATCTGACTATTTGGGCTGTAAAATGTTTTCCATTGGTGGCCCGCTTTAGCAATTTTGTTTTTTACATGTCTAAAACCATATATAAAAGTTAAAAAAATAAAAACTTTTCTCACATTTTTCGCAATGGATTTCCCGTTGCGATCCTCAAATTATTGGCCTTATATTCCTTAAATCAGCCGCCATTTTTGAAAGCAGCTGCTCTGGAACGGCAGACAAGGTTTTTTTTTACTCAGAATAACATACACTTTCGTAATTTACAATCAAACCTTCGCCTGCGATCAGGTCGATTTTTAGGCCCTGGCTCCAGTGCTATTATTATTATTAGGTTTGCTAGATACAATCTTGTGAAACTAAGGGAGAGAAGTTACAATAAAACCAAAGTCTTCTTTTGTATTGATCACTTTAAAAACATCATTATAATTATTATTTTTTCTGCTGTGTATCCATTTAAATTCATCTATCTTAGAATGATTCCAGTCTATAAATATTCTACTAGGATAAATATCGTCTGTCTATATCTAGGCAAGGGAAACATAATAAAAGTACCATCCATAAAGCATTGAAATCTGCTACAGGAATCTGATCCGAAAAATATTTTGAAGAAGCCGGTTGGGAAGTGGATTGCAAAGTTGAGGAGAAGTGGTAGTGGCGTATGACATGGAGGACCATCCCAGCCGGGGCAAGTCGGCAAATATTGACAGCGCCAACTTGGCCCTACTGTCCTATGCACGCCCCGTCCGCTTCAGTTTCCAACTTTTACATTATAAAAAAGTTACAAACTTTCTTTAATGTAGTTCAAGCTTAAAAAAAAAAAGCTTCAAAACCTCCTGAAATATTTTTATAAATTCTTTAATAATATTAGGAACATTACCAATAATGCGGTTGTGGAAAAGATATGATAATAATTTATTTATATCGCTGAAATATACGTTTTTACTGATAAACCCTAAATTAACTACTGTTATATTAATATCGAATTATTGAAGGAAATTAGTTGACTGATGTACATATCATGGGTGATAAATAGTTAAGACTCGGTCATTTTAAGATTTTTATTGTTGCCAGCATTTCAACCCAAGCTTTTGTGTCATCATCATGTTACCATCACTGAACATGTTCAAGTTGTAACGAAAAATAAAATACAAAAAAAAATTAGTCCGTAAAATAATTGTTAGTTTTACCTCGAAGAGGGTTGGCTATAAATAAATTAAGTAATTACTGTTAGTTTTAATAATTAAGTATTATTTTATAATAAGTCCTAGTTTTAAGCAATAATTTTATTTCGGATCGGTATAACCAACAGATGATTGGGAGAAAAACAAAGGACAGTTTAGAGAAAGTTGGCGGAACCTCGCGAGTGTAGAGGCACGCTAAGGATTTTTGTGTGTGAAATAATTTAGTTGTAGGGTGTACACAAGATTTTTCTTTTCTTTTCCAAGAACCTGTGATTATCAACGACGAGTGCCCTTTGATTTTACAAGTTGGTGAATGAACATTTTCACAGCTTGAGGAGATAGACTGGGGAGACACTGACGACGCTAGTTAATATAATAAGTTACCTCAGATAACTCAATGAGCCAATTGGACAAAGTTCGACATTAAGAGTTTGTAAATATGTACATATAAGTTTTTATTTCCTATCTATTTTTTTAAATATTTGTAAATTGTTTATTGTATAGTCTAAGTTAATGTTTAGCTCTATAATAATTTTATATCCTTTTTATATAAAATTTTATAATAATTTTATAATTAAAGTTAATTGTATTTTCTTTGTTTTCTTATGAATCCAATTTCTTGTTTATAATTTTCATTTCCTTTAACAGTTATTTGAATCAATATAAATAAATAAATTCATCATTAGTATTAATAATACCCAGTTTTATTGTCTTCAGTTTGTTTTCACGTTTTATGTATAAAGCGTATTGTTCTGTTTTTTAGGTTTAATGAGCAATTGTAAAACCCTATTAGAGGGATCAGGGAAAGTCATTATTAACCAAGTAAGAAGGTTCGATAGGATATGAGGTTAATTAACATATGTTTTAAAACCTATAGGTTCCGAGTTTGTAGCTCACTCCGCGTCAAATTCTTTTTTTAATTAAATCTATTTATTTATTTTTATTTTTATGGTTGTTCGCTATTTTCCAAATTCAACCAATTAAATAGCGTGGCACTCGTTAGACAGTTATTAATATTTAGTTGACTCTTCATTAATTTTCCTTTTTTTTTTTTGCGAACCCTACCGTCTCCACTGAGCATCCGGCAAGTTTGTTGCGGAAACAATTCTTGTAAATTAAACACCGTAACAAAGTACTGAACTTGTACCACACTGAGTAGTAGAACACCATCAGTGCTGGTGACATGCCCTGATGATGGCCTGCAAGTTTAGCTTGAAGCGTTGACAACAATAAAAATGTTAAAAACTCATTGCATCCTGACTCTTTATCACCAACAAAATTAATATCAATAATTCATACTTAACTTGTTCACAAATCTTACATTATCTTACCTATATAATATAATACCTTGGGGATCTCGAAGCGAAATTAAAACGTTTGATAAATTGCTTTATACGATTCATCTTCGGGATCCCAAGGGACGCCTCTGTTTCTCGTTTCTATGCAGGGTTGAAGTGGCTTTATCCTTCCTACCGTCGTAAGTATTTCCTGGCATCCTTCCTCTTTCAAGTTATCCAATCCCAACGTCCTTCATACATCTCCGAGCTCCTCCAATTCAAATCCTCTGTTCGCTTCCGCAATACTCGTTCCAGATCTTCTGATTAATACATAAGGGCCCACCGAACCGCTATTTTCGACAGATCGTTCATTATCCGATCCTCATCCCTATGGAACTCCATCCCTCCCCACATCCGCCAATCCGAAACCCTTCCTCCCTTTAAATCCCGCCTGTTCAATAATTTCTTATCCACCCAGTCCCCATAAAATTGTAAATAATTACTACTGTAAATATGTATACAAATTATTAGATCGTTCTTCATTATTTTTATTTCATGTTCATTTTCAATTTTTTATTTTTTATTTTTTATTTTTTATTATTAACTGATCTAAATTAGTAAGTAACTTATAATATTTTCTATTATTTTTTTTTTAATTGGACTATTTAATTACTCTATATTTTTGTTTATGTATCTCTAAGGCTTCTTAGCCCACATTATTGTCCTTCTATATTATTCTAACGGGACTAACCCCAGAATAAATAAAGCATTGTTATTATTATATATGAGCAGTTTTCTTCGAAAGTTCATTTTTGGAAAAGTTTGTTAATGATAACAGTGAATATATCTGCTATGAGGTTTTAATGGATTAACAGTACCCCTCTTCCACCTCCCCCCCCAAAAATGCATTAAAATTTTAAAATATTAAATTAAATAAAACATTAAATTTATTTAGTTAATGATTACAATTATGTATAAATAATTACATTCATTCGTCGGTTAATTTCAGGTCATAAAAAAGAGAAACATATTCCTAGTTGGGAAACAAATTTTCATAACTAAGATTAATATCATAAGTGTGTAAAGTCGTATAACTTAGGTTTATGAAAAACTTATGAATAATGATTATTGTAGTTAATAATTTTTATTTTCATATGGATTGAAACAAATATAAAAAAATATTTTGCTTTTATGTTGCTAAATAGAAAATATATGTTTCCGTGAAACCTAAATAGAATTTCTATAGAAACTTTTTTTAAATTTACTTGTTGAGTGTTATAAAATTTTGTCTGTTAGACAATAGTTAATGTGCGGAAAAAAAAGTGAGGAAAAACCACATTCACACTCTATATACATACAAATGTAAAATAAACAGAAGCAAAATAACAAATAATTAATTAAAACGTATATAAAATAAATAGAAATAAAATAAATTAAAGATAAGAAGATTAAAAACATTAAGATAAAGCCATACCTATATACAATACACATAATCAGACAGGGGATCCCAAGCCTGTCTTGAACAGTTGTATTTATTTTATTTTTTTTACAGAAAACCGACTAAGTGATTGCGTATGTGACAGTTAACATGCAGTGTGTATGCTAGAGAATGCTTTAAAATCATTAAGTGAGGACCTAATGCATAAGGATATTCAAAGACAACTAAATGTCATATCCATCTTGTTATATTCGACATTTGTTATTATTGATGGACCTCTCAATATGAAATATTGTCATTGAAAAGAAATTATTTGAATAGAAAGTATTGAACCTTTTAATAAGAACGGAGAGTATTATAAATATATAAAAAGTGGAGTTTCTTTGTATGAAAACTCTGAAGCTTTTCCTAGAACCCTTAGCTGGTTCGATTTTAATTCAATGAAATATTTTACAAATGGAATAGCAGAAAAAAAAAATCATTTAACAACGTTTTTATTTTATTATAAAGGTAAAAAGGAAATAAATAAAGTATTTTATTTCATAAAAAATATTATAATTTCAATTTTCAAATTTATTTTATAGAAAATATAAAATATTTAACTGTATTGGCACTTATTTATGTTGGAAATACAACCGGAACATGTGATCTAAGAAAGCAGCAGCATTCCGTTCCGTCTAAGAAAAAATCCTCATGAAATATAGGACAAAGCCACATGACTTCATTATATTAAAGTAATAAGTGAAAGTTTCAGTGGATTTGGATCTCCGGAAAATTTAATATATATTAATAACAATTCAAAAATATCCTTTATTCGAATCAGAATCATTTAAGGAGTCACAATTTAAGCAGTTTAAGCAGCTGAACCAAATAAATTGATAATTTGTATTCATATAAATTATTCACTTTTTCAGGACCTTTTTATCATTTTATCGGATTATAAGTCTATAAAAAAAATAAATTAAAATCTTTTTTTCTAAAACATTTCGATGTATAGCAAGTTTATTTGGAGAATGTTTGTAAGCTATTGGGAACCGAAAGCCGGTTGGTCATAGTTTTAACTCACTGAAATCAAACTTAACGCAGACAATCACAAAGGACTTAAAAACGTATGGGGAAATATCAATAATTTAAAACAATATCAATAATTTAAAAAATATTTTCAATTGGTCCTTGAGATGCTCTAGTGCCCTCCATTAGTCTCCACTGGCTTCCAATACTAGTGACGCGGCTAGGAGAGGAACACTTGGACTTCCTTAATACTTAATGCCCTTCAATACAGAAATTAATGGTAGATCGTATAATACTCAATAAACTCATAACAATAAAAAAAAAATCGAATGCCATTCAATCGAAAGTATATTTTAGTATGTTTTTTATTGAATAGTTGTTATTACAAATAAATTTTATTAAGAATTAAATACACATTTTTTAATTAATTTTAAATTGTATTATATATATTTATCTTAGTACTTATAAAGTGTTATATAATCTATGGTGTCTATTAGTTGCGATGATTTCTACCTGTACTGCAGATATTTTGTAGTCCCATCTGTTGCAGCTATTAACTTTTTTTGTTTTCATTCAAGGGCTTAATTAAAACTAATGTTTCTGGAGACTATAAAGAAGCAGTTGGCCGTGAGCTATGTGGACAGAAGAGAGTAAGCTAACTCCCCGCTCATTAATTATAACTACAAAAGTTAACTAGGGAAACTTTTTTTCCATGAGAAAAAGTTCAAAGATGACTTTCAAAGAGCCCAGTCACCATATAACTCCAAACACAGGGATCTATAATATCCAGGCACATGAATCTGAACATTAGAATTAATATTTAATATATTTTATATCATAATTAAAAAAAAAATGTTCGTATTTTGGAACTGCACCATCACCTGCTAAAATAATTAAAGATATATTTTTTAATAATTGTTTCTATGAATGATCAGTACTTGAACAGTGGAAATATATTATCTTTTTAAATTATAGCACATGTACTTCATCTACCAAATCTAAGAACGTGTAAAGAAATAATATTTAACTTTTACCACCAAAAGCGTCAATGCTCCTGTAATAACTGTGATTTACAATTTATAAATGCAAGTCAGAGGTGAGCCCCATGACCGATATATATCAGATTTATTTGAAACTCACTTCAATAAATAGACTTAAAACACACCTTACTATACTTTTATCAGTGAAAGGGTTATAATGTAGATAGAAGATTTACGAGAACGTAATAAGTAATGTAAAAGAAGTGATATGGAATAACAAAATCTGGTTCGCGCATCACACGACTTTTACTTACTTCCTTCTTCTTTACCGTGAAGTTAAAAATTATAAACGGTAAAGAAGTGTATTGTTATTGTTAGTGCATTTCATTGTAGGTATTGTTATTGTTTAAATATCCTTACATTTACGAATTTTAATTGTTATATCGCTATATTTTTTTTTTTTTTGTCTTTACATCTTCATCCGCACCTGTCATGGTAGTGACAATTAGCAGATTTGCTGTTTAAATCGCATATATAATTATATTATATAGAATTAAATATTAAATATCACCAACGGTAGAATTTATGAAAATTGCATATGTATATGTACAGAATATTGTCGAATTCTGTATTATATCATGCTCATGTTACGTATCTATGCCCGTTGTAATCTTTCGGGTGCACTCGTTCTGCTTTAGTTCCTGTATCCTAATTATTATCCGTTATTATCTCTTACTTCTCCTTCAGTTAATTATCCAATTCTTTCATATTTTATATTTAACAGTTTTTTATATCAGAAATTAATGTGAAATGGTTAATTATTTCAAATAAAAACAATTAAAGGTACTTTAGAGGAAGCTGCTATTGAAAAAGCTCTGTTAGAGAACATCAATGAGAATAAAACCTACATTCTATTAAAAACCACTTAATAACACGAATATAGTGAGTTTAATCAAAATCGTTGGTGCCGTTTCTGAGAAAATCGAAATATGTTCAATCGATTGTATAAAGTACCACTTTCGGTTTGTCGCTTTTGACAAAAAGATTGCTGTACCACCCAAGGCTAGTGTTGCCCAAATGCGAGAAAGAGACTAGTCTTGGTCTTACAAACTCAGTCTTGGTCATGGTCTTGGTCTTTCGCAAGACTCTCGCAGCCGTCTTACAGTTACTTATTAGCATATTACTATAGAGATATTACTGTACTTTTTTATATAGGAGAAACCTAACGAAGTCTGAATGCAAAAGTATATTAGTTATATCAATTATTAACATACATAAACTAAGATTGCTAAGTATTAGTAACTTTTTTGAACTAAGTTTTATAAAAAAAAATTAATTTTTTTTATCAGTCCTGGTCTTGGTCTTGCAATAGTTAAGCGGCCTTGGTCTTGGTCTCGAAAACTGCAAAACCAAGACCGATTTTGGGCAACACTACCCAAGGCATATAAAAAAATCACAAATATAAAATTTCAATTTCTTACGACTTTTCGATTTTTAGCTAGACTCCTCAAATACAAACACACAGATACGCGCACACACTCATATCATTTTGCGAGACTTGGTTATTTGGACCCAGGAGACCTCAAAACATGTTCATTGAAAACTCTGATTCAAAAATTTTCACGATTGCAATACTGTCCCTTAATATATATTTCGTATATACATAGGTAAGTGAAAGAAAAAATATGTCATATGTAAGTATAAAAGCTTTAGCAGCCTTATTAACTACCTAATAATTTAAAGGTGATTTCACACCTATTTATGTATATTGTACCATTTTTTTATAATAATAAATATATAGGGCTGGTTTATGTATTCAGACAAAAGCTAACTCATTGAATTTACAAATTTATTAAAACCATTTTCAACTAAAAATATTGTTATTTAAAAGAATTAATAAATAAAAATTAAGGGCTCATAAGGTTATGATGATGTGATGAAGACTGGCAAAGCCGGGATGATCTAAGCCGGCTGATCCGGTTTGTGAGGCTTAGCACAGGATCCCATCAACTCAGTTGGACTTTTCCGAAAGGATCTTGCAACGCTACTTTTCTACATTTTTTGTAGCCCATCTTGAACCGAAATTGAATTTCATTTCTTATGGAATTGATCATAATAAATATAATTGTTTTAATAAATATTTATATATAGGTATTACTTAACAAAAGAGGTACCCCCGTGTCCGTCTAACGGCAAACCTACCCAATTTCACAACCGTTGAATTACATTCAATTCTTCATTGTGTTAATCGTTGCCTAAATTGTATAACTGTAATTTACATATATTCTGTAGTTCAGATTGTATTATTTTTTTATCAATATAAAATAAACAAAACGTAACCACAGTTAGGTAAAATTTTTAACATCTTCAAAAATCTATATTATACATCGCGTCTTATTGTCAATTAATATTATTATATACTTCATTGCCAATTTTTAAACATATGAGGTTGATATAATTCTAGGAATAAGAAATGCGTTTGCTTCGTGACAGACCTGCTTTGTATGAAATATGCTGATATATGTAAAATATAATATGATTCGGTCACTAAAAACTATGTTATATAATAGAGATAAAAGAAAAGGTTGGCTGGTAGATAATGTTTAGCTCTGATGAGACTCCCAACGACTTTATATTTATCAATTGTTTTGAAACAGCGTATCTTTAGAATATATTAAATGTTCACTTGTTCCTCTTGTCTATCATTTAAATGCGTATCATGCTTATAATTTATAATTAAAGCAAAATTACTAATCGACTAGGAACATTCGAAATGCTTAAAAAATGTGAGAACATTCAAGTTGATACAACAACTATTTTTATATTAAAAATTACTTTAATAATGCTTCTAATGCGGTCAGAGAAAGAAGTATTTATTCTGAGCTGAATTCAGAAAGTTAAATTATTTAGATAAATTTGCTCATGTGTGTTTCGAATTTCAAATGAAAAAAATTCGTCATATGCAATTAAAAATATTTGAAAATGAAAATAATATTAGATCGCTCAACATTTAATTATGCGTGTAATAAAGGTATATGTTTTTCCTTTTGGGTTTTAAAATTTATACCTATAATTTGTGATTAAAGTTTCGTTATTGCAATCCACATTATCTTTAGTTGTTGTTATCAGTATATCGTGATTCGTTCAGGGTATGTGCGACTTTTGTAAATAACGTATTTAAATAATAATATTTTATAAACTGTTTTGTTTTTTTGACCAACTTTTATGATGTTAAATGTATTCTTCATGACGGTATTCGTTACTTATACAGTTTATTTAAAATAATATGTTTTTTAAAAATAGTTCATATATTTTTATTTTAATCTGATCTAGATGTTATGTAAATGTGCTGGATGGCAACGTATTTTAATATAATTAAGATAATAGAACTCCTACCTGAACATTACTTTTTCTACTATCTTAATAACAGATCTCTTTTAAATAAGGATTCTATATCCTCTCCCATAAATCCACTCTCTTGCGCAAATCCTTTGTCATTTGTGGTCCTCCTTTTAGAACTCCTTACTCCACAAGTCAAACCACGACCACGAATTCCTTTTTCACTACCCACTACACATTCAACTTTGCGAGGGCTTGTAAGAATTTTTACATTATATAATTACAGTTACTCGCCAAAAGCTAATTAATAAGAGCCATTGATTTTTATATTTTTTTTCTCTTAGTATTTTTTGTATATATTTGCATTTTCGTTAGTGTTTTTGTAAATATTTGTATTATCCTTACTTTATTTATATATTTGTATTATATCTACATGCCAGAATGATGTATATATCTTTGAACTTTACTATTATTCTAAGGGGACTTCAGTCTCAGAACAAAATTTGTTTTCATTTCATTTCATTAATATTTTTTTTAAATCTGGAATTTCAATATCCAAGATATAATATTGAGTTGTAGAGGGTAGTACCATATAGAACTGAAACCTAATTTTGGAATAGAATGTGCTCTTTGAACACTATTATAAATGTCCTTAATTGTGACAGAGTGTAATATCTCTCAATGAATATGTTTAAAAAAATTAAATTTCGTCTGATAAGGAATATTTATATGAACTACCATATACCGACATAAACAGAACAAAACAAATGATTCCTTATTAAGAATTGTTTATTTAATTACCCCTGTATGGTTTGTTCATGTAAACATCTTATAAATATAAAATATTAATATTAAAATATTTCTGTTATATTTCTAGGGTGGAACAAAGACAATGCCAAAAATTCCATTAGCGTATACAAGATCTCCGAACTTCAAATGTCAAGAAGGATTACATGGACGAAGCTAGGCAACGAGCTCGCTTCCAAGAAAACATCTTCAGCGTTCTTCTACAATATAAGGGTTCATTGCGGATCTTGTCTTTTGGATAGAGGAAAATGTTTCTATTAAATTATTATAATAATATATTGTTTAACGTGAGATAAAAAAAAATGCATTTATTATTTTTCTTAATCTTGATATTAATGTTACACGGATAATTGCAGGAACTCTACTATTTCGTTGCTTGATACAGTGTTGGGCAATTACTCAAGTAAATGTCCAGCGGTGACGTCACAAGTAATCACTTTTAGAAGCTTAGCCATGAGTAAAATTGAAAATTATTCATGAAAAATTTTGCCTCCATGAGTAAATCACTCCTGAAAAGTGTTATCCCCATGAGTAATTCACTCATGAAACATTTTAACACCATGAGTAATTAAAAAAGTTTTTATTTTATATAATCTATTTTTTTTTGCCACCTTTCGGATTCAATCGAAATTAGGGTCAACTCCTAAGTTTTGGGGGGCACTTTTTATGAAAATACTGTCGAATTTGAGATCGGGTCTCGCTGGCCTCGACTTTTTGTAACTTTTCGGATAAAAATCAATATCAGGGTCGATTATTATGTTTTGGGGGGAGCCCCAAAAGGCTCAATCTCTAATTCGACAGCATTTAAAAAAAAAAAAGAAAACCTTGAAATGCAATGGTTGATCCTGATATCGGTTTAATCCGAAAAGTAAAAACTAGTCGAGGCCCGGGAGGCGCAATCTTAAATTCCACATAATTTTTACAAAAAGCGCTACCCAAAACTTAAGAGTCGACAACTGATGTCGATTTAATTCGAAAAGTTACAAAATGTCGAGGCCCGGGGCCGCAATCTCTAATTCGACAGTATTTTTATAAAAAGTGCCCCCCAAAATTTAGGAGTTGGCCCTGATATAGATTAAATCCCGAATATGAAAAAAAATAGATTATATAAAATAAAAACATTTTTTTTTATATCACTCATGGCGTTAAAATGTTTCATGAGTGATTTATTCATGGAGATAATTTTTTTCATGAGTGATTTACTCATGGAGGAAAAATGTTTCATGGGTAATTTTCAAATTTGCTCATGGGTAAGCTTCTAAGAGTAATCACTCGTGACGTCACCGCTTGGAATTTACTCGAGTGATTGGCAGATAGAACAGAAAACAATTTCGCTCTGTTACAATTGCTATTTGTATTTAAGTTAAATGTTTTACGCCTTTAAAATATCTTATCTAACATGTTCATATTCATTTTTTTATTGATTAAACATATTTTTTTCTCGACGTATTATGTTTTTCTCGCATCATCAGAGTCACTTAATCTGTCCTTTATGTGTTTTCTAAATACATTCCTGATTTCATATTATCAGATGATAAAGGCAAACGATGCATAGTGTTAGTTATGTAACGGCGAAAACGATTGTTTGTTATTTGCGAATTTAATAAAAACAATAAGATAAAAAATAAAGCCTTAGAACTTAGAAAATGAATATAGAGAGATGTAAATTGGCCCTGATAATGGAAGAAACACTGCTAAACGTTGTTCAGGTAATAGAGTCCTGGGAAAAGCTATGAGCATTGCTTTTAAATCAGCAGTTGATTTTACGCCGGCTAATATCCTTTGAGGCCAGATTAACTTGATTTCCAATAAAAGCATTATGGATACAGAAGTAATAGTACAGATATTCTGTTATATCTGTAACAGATTTGTGATAATGAAGCTTACTATCTCTAACAATGCAATAGCTACCTATAATACATTTTTTTTTTCAATTTCCTAGGCTCATCTAAAATCATCAGAAATTATATATATCTCTGAGGACATTATACATTATATATTATTATATATATATATTTCTTTTCTTTTTTTTCGTTAAATAATATATATTTTTTGAGGTACTCGAGTTCGACGACATTTCGAAACATTGCTGTTACCAAATCCATGTCTTTCAATAAAATAAAATAAAATGTTTAAGGAAAATAATGTAATTACTACACATATTGCAATGAACGTTGTAAATAATTTGAATATACAACATTCTCTAACAACTTCAATAACTATTATACCGATTCTATTTTATATCCCTTCTATTATAAACTTTTTCAGAGTAGTTGTTATGAAAATATAACATTTTTTTATTGTACACATATAATAGCAGTGATACGTGTGAATAGTATTTCAGATGAAATTTTCAGAACTTTTATGGGTATCACCGGAAATCTATTTTTCTCTCTTCCTTTGTGTCTAATGGGCTAAGTTATGCGACTATTACAGAGATGAATATTTTATATATTTTTTTTTAAATCATGGTAAAAACTAAAATTGAACTAGCATCTGTGAAAATCATAAACTCACGATCGTTGAAATCAAAGAAATAATAATTTAACTAACGTTTGAAAACAATTGAAATAGAATTACATTGTAAATAATTGTTTTTTGGAACTATAAAAAAAAAACACTAAAATCTGTGGGGCTGAACAATCTATTTATCATCCTATTGGCTAGCACAAATATTTTTCTAATAAATTAGAAATCGTTTGAATAATGTATGTGCTCATTATTTTTCCATGTATGTTAACTTGTATTATTAATGTGCCGTGAAAAATGATATCCTTATTTATATCTTAATTTTCTGCTTAACAATGGTCGTGAATGATAAATGAATTGTTAATATTTCGATATCGAGACCCGTAGGAGTTGTAAGTTGTTAAATGTTAGAAACATATACATTATTATATTTCCAATTTATGAGGCCGTTGAAGAACAATCATAAAATGTTATTTAAAACTATGTATTTTTGTTAATATTTATACGAGGAATCTTCTTGAGAGTAGAATAAAATACTCAAAATAAATTAACTCCACATCGATTGGCTTTGTTAGACGGAGGATATTTCGGCGTATCATTTTGATGATGGGGTTGTTTGTGTGGATCTAGCTTGACCCACTAGCCCTCGCCATGGTGTTTTGAATATTTCATAGCGGAGCAGTTCATATTTTATACAACTACCTTCCTCTTACATATTTTAGACGAACTCACTAAGCCTTTCGGATCAACTCTAATTTGATATGTAAAAATTAAAGTAAATGAAAACCTGGATAGATGATCTTTTTAAATATCTAAGAGAAGTCGTTTGGTTTTAACCTTCATAAACATTAATTGAGGAGACAAGCTTAAATGAAGTTAAATGAAGAAAAATAAAACCGTTTAAAATTATAACGGGATTTCTTGCAGTGAAACTTTACTTCGAGTGTTGTTTTTTTCAATACCACCTACACTTTTTTTTTTATTTTTAGGCACACGATGGGTTGTTTGAGAGATATAAATAAACGTATTATAATCAGATTGGGAAGTTCGATATTTATTCCAAGACCATGAAATAAATTTTAGTCTGCTAGGGGAGTATACGAATCTGTGCCGCTAGACTCGAGAATGTAGCATGCTCAGCTACCAGAGAATGTTACTTAGAATGTTTTTTGTTATTTCTGATAGTAAAATTGAAGCATGATTTACCATTTCCATTTATTCAACACCATACAGTTGAGTACATCCAGAGATGTACCGTAAATAATGTGGAATATTTAAAAAAGTGATAGTAAACCTCAAAGGCAAAATAAAAGATATAGTCTGCCCCAATATCTATTCAATCAATTTTTAATCTTAGTTATGGATCTAATACGATATTTTTATTATAAAAAAGGTTAAATCGAAATATATATTCACCGTGCCCGTAATACGATGGAAAAAAAAAATGATGGAAAACACATCATGAATAGTATGTTTCCTAAACACACTCAGTACTGCTATAGTTTGGTAAAACAATTCCAACACATGGGAATGCTGGAACCTGACGAAACCCTTTTACACGGCACTAGCGGATCCAGGATTTAATTTTGGGGGGGGGGCTTAAGCCCGAAAACTTTTTCATCATAAAAATAACGATAATTTCTTTATAAAAACAGAAAGAAACTAACTACCTACATGAAATGGTGTTTAAGTGATTCCTTAAGTCCTTTTAAATGTAATTACACGAACAATAATACTTTAAGATGTATTTTTAAAAGTTTTTTTTTCCATAAAATATGGTTATATTTTATTATTTTGGGGGGGGGGGGGGCTTCAGCCCGAAAGCCCCTCCCCCCGTAGATCCGCCCGTGTTACACGGCCAATTTTCTCCAACAAACTTAGTCCATCCAAGAAAATAGTCAAGAAAAATAACGATGCCCTTAAAGGCTTTTAGAAAATGATATGATTTGTCTCCAACACCCTTTAAAGTAGTCCTGGACATTATTATGTGTACCTTCAGGGAGAATAATACTTTAGGTGCTGTTAAAGGAACTCAAAATTAAATTCCTAAGAACATATCTTTGGCCTACGCAGTTATTTTGGCTATTATAAAAAAAAAAAGTGATTGGTTCTAATGACTAAAAAATAAACGGTTTGATAATTTTAACTCTATGATTGAAAAGGCTAGTAGCAGGAAACTATAAAAAAAAGGTTATATAGCTAATTCAGTAATCATGTATAGTATATGAAGATCCAACCTCAAGAATCTCGAAAAAAACATTAAAAATACTTTGAAGA
This sequence comes from Nezara viridula, assembly GCA_928085145.1. Taxonomy (NCBI): domain Eukaryota; kingdom Metazoa; phylum Arthropoda; class Insecta; order Hemiptera; family Pentatomidae; genus Nezara; species Nezara viridula. The sequence continues at coordinate 43,856,980 of OV725077.1, read as the reverse complement.
ATCTCAAAGATCAGATCAGGAAACATTTTTGAAAAAGGAAAACCTGGAATCCGCCATACGGAAATAAAGGAAAACCTGGAATCCGCTATACGGAAAAGAAGGCTGTAATACTAAGAACTCATGATTAAAATTAATCCTCTCAGAATCAACAAATAAGTATTCCAAAAAAATATTCAGCACAAACAGGAATGAATCCGGAGATCAAATAAATAAACCATAGTTTCTCGAGAGAGATAAGGAAAACACATCGGTAGGAAATGTTAAGAAAGAAGGCCATTTCACTCTAAAATAATGAAAGCCTTATGAAAATAGAGGAAAGAGGAAAAGGGAGTCAAAATAAAATTATACATGGCGGTTCTGAAAAAAACAAATATATTCCTAAAAAATCATGGTTATATTTGTTAGTAATTTTTAACTAAAGAAATTCTTACGTGGTTGTTAATCTTTTGTGGAAAACTATAGCTTCTCTGATTGTTATAAATGAAGGTGATACGAGTCGCAAAAGGTTCAACTAAACGTCTATCGATTTATTATGTACAGTAGTTAATACTTTAAGAAACTTATAAATCTCTCTTATTCTGAGATCCTTTCACTCTACAAATATAAAATGCTTTTTAAGTTATAATTATCTATTATTTGGAAAAGGTAAGAACTATAAATGTTGGTTTGTTATTGTTAGAAGATGAAGATGCAACTATATAAGAATGTAAATATGGAATAAAATGGATAAATGAATACAAATTAAAATGACATTTTATTGAAATTTAATTTAAATTGATGACTATAAGAAGGGTATTTTTAGATTTAAAAATGAATAAAAGGCCCGAAACAACTTCTGAAGTTTTATGAATGAAAATTATATTATCAATAAAAGGATTGGTTTTCATGAAAGTGAATAAATTTTTGAAATATGAATACTACTTCAATTCAAGACATTTTTTAGTAGTAATGAAATTATTATTTTTGTTCATTATTCATTCATTTATGTTTTTAAAAAATATGTCTAATAAATAAGAGATGAGGACTTACCAAGCCACTGAGAAGATAGTGATAAGTTCTTTTTCCCATCGTGATGTCCCTCACATGCGCTATGACGATTTCTTTTGCCATTTCTGTAGGACAATCGAGTACGACGTACTTGTTACCCCATCTAAAAAAATAATAACACTTCAGTATCTGTATGGGACAGTGGGAGTCTTGGGCCAACTATAAAAAAAAAATACTTTAGTATTTTCTAAAGAAGCATTCATCTCTGAATTATTAAAACAAAATTTAGTGTATTAAAAGTATTATAAAAACACAGTTGAAAGATCTATAATAGAATTATGAGCGTAGATCAATAGAAACCATAAAGATTGGTAAAGAATTACTTTGCAGTGGGCCCACGTGGTAGTGGCACCCGAGAAAAATGACTACTAGGAATGGATTTTCTGCACTAAATTATAGGAATTTCTGTGAAGAATTTACTATAAATTATACCTAGTGTTACCATAGTCTAGTGCATATCAATTTTATCATAGAAGTTATAAACTCAACGTGGAAGATATTATAATGAATTTTAATCTGAAAAGTCGAGTGGAAATAATGACTGTTTAATAGACAAATAAAAATAATTGTTAATGATTGCCACAAAGAAAAAAAAAACCAAAGAGGTTAATGAATATATATTACAAAGAAAATATATATAATATATACATATACATATACATACATACATATATATATATATATATATATATATATATATATATATATATATATATATATATATATATATATATATATATATATATATATATATACACATATATGTGTGTGTATGTGTGTGCAAAAAATATTGTAATTAATGCTTTTGAAAATGGCTGATAATTGAAAAATTAAAACAACGTAAAATGAAAATTATTAAGGAACATGTACAGTTACATTTTAATCCCTCCTAGTTATAAATATGGTAATTTGACATAATAGCAACTCTCTTAATAGTAACATTTGACAAGAATTTTAATGACTTCCTATTAAATTATAATATCCCATCTGTATTAGATCGGATAAAAATAGATATCTCTTCATAAAAGTTGATAAATACATTTTTTTTTGTATCCGCTCTGCCAGGCGGCAAGTTCCAAGTGTAATAATATAATATTCGCGCTTAGATCAAACGGCTTTTTGATAAGATTGTTATTACAACTGATACTGCTCATAAAGAATTCAACTCGAGAATATAATAAGCAGTTCAAAAAGCCCTCCCCAGAATTAAATATCTGTTCCAAAGGAAGTCTGGATATATAGATGAACCCTCCTACCATCAAGCACTTCCGGTATTTTGAACTTTATTAAAATATTTTGCTATTTAACTTTAAGAATTTATTAAAAGTGTATATTTTTGCTAATAAATGTATTGTTTTACTAAATTAAATTATGTATTTATCACTAAATACAAACTTTAAATTGGCTGTGCTCCTTAATCATATTTTTGGCAGACTTTATAAAAAAAAAAATTTCTGTTTTTTTTTCTAATATAAGAAAGTTATATTTTTTGATTAATTTACAGATTAAATTCATGTTGTTAGGTATGGCTGAAGTAGTGAATTTAAATGGACTGTTTATCAGGAAAAGAAGTAATTAGAAATGTAAAAGAACCTCCAAATTGCATAAATTAAAAATTTACAATTCTTCCAAATTTGACACAATGCCAAGAATAGATTTAATCTTTCTAGTTCCCGGCGGTTATAGCGTTTTATTTATGTAAAGTTATAAAGAAAAGTTATTAACATAGAAGAATTATTAATTGATTATCTATTTTACAATTAGTATGGCACTTGATATTTTCGTAAGTAAGTTAAAACAACCAATTGAAGTACAGAAATCTTCTGTAATATGTATTAAAATATATGATGATTCCAAGTTGTCAAGGAAGGTAATGACTACGGTTGCCCAGAAGAGGGTTTCACGGCGCATGTTGCGCCATCAAAAGTTTTGAGGGGGACATATTTTGACGGGTTTTTGAATTTTCGTTTGTAGCAAATTGTGATTTTCGGAGTAAAGGACAAGGATAAAAACATCGAACATAACGCAGCAAGTGTAATTGTATATGATCTACGATTTTTTAAATTCTACCTTAGCTTGATCTATTTTTAAAGAGTAGGTTCATGAGCCATCGACCTTTGTGGGTATTGACAGAGGAGTTGGACCTAATGGGGTAGCCAAGAGCAAAATCTTAATGGTGTGGAGGTCGATGCCAAAAACCTACTGAACACCAGAAACTAGACTACTGAACGACAGAGCCGTTTGGCGGAGGCTGTTCAAAGAACTCTGAACTCGTAAGAAGGTTGTTGCACGGACTACCTATTTATGTATATTAAAGTAGAGATAGAAAAATGGAGTGAATTCCTTATAATATTATGGACTGATAAGGCATAAAGAAGAAAAGTTGTGATAATTACCATAAGGATGATATTATTTTCAATATATAATTTAAGTTTATGTTTTGGACTGATACAAAAAGGTTGGAATGGTCAAGAAAAATATTATAATTTAGAAATCAGTAGTTATCAACAAACATTCGAAACAAGGTTGGTCTAATCTGGATCACTACGTTAAAAACAGTGTGGGTGAGATGTAACTCTACCATAATATTTACCTTATTGTCCCCGTGACAGAATAATATAATAATAAATAAATAAAAAAAATTATGTGATAATAACCTAAACTGAAAGAAGAGACAAAACTCTGGCAATGAAGGAAACTCCTACTTGGCCTACTACTAGAGGATAACAGGTAGTATGAAGGTTGGTGAGTGTTATCACTACCAAGTATTTCTCTATAAGGATTGCTATAATCTTTTTAAAATTAATAATTCCTTTAATTTACAAAATAGGTATGTATGTGTTCTTTTTATTTATTTATTTTTAGGTTATTTTATTCTTATTTATTGTATATATGTTATTCTTCTGTATAATTTATTTTATTTACTGTACATAGAGTGTGAATGTGATCTGTGAACACTATTATAAATGTCCTTGAGACAGATTGTAATATTTTTCAATAAAAAAAAATACTTATGTCACATTTTTTGTTTATGTTTACTTCATAATTCCACACTTTGTAACGCTTATTATTATTTATCTATTAGTTCTTACTATTTTCATTATTATAACAACCTCATTTTACTTTAATTTTTTTTTCACCTACATTACTCATGTTTCTCATACCTTGTTATCTGGTTCTTTTCTTAGCCCTAATAAAGGCATGAACTTCAGGTCAAAACGTCGGCAAAATGTTAAAATAAATATTTTATTTAAAAAAATTTACAAAATACCTAATAGAACGATATTTTTCTCTTGAAATGCCATTAATTTTATTCTGGCAAGCTCTCATAGATCAAGTTCTCATTATCACTCTTAATTTCTCTTTTTACTGCCACAATATTATTTTGAAGCGGTGATGGGATAATGGCATGGTAATGAGACCCCGGTTAAATATCAATTACTTTATCGATTTTCAACAATATCTTACTCCACTTATTCAGGGAAGACTTTTCACATTTTAAAAAATAAAAATGTTTAACGTATTTATTTACTCACTTTAACTATTATTATTTGGAGACAAAATATATTAAATAAATATATCGTGGCGTTTAAATAAACAACTGAATAATGCTCTCCAATCTTTTCGATAAAAAGGTTGGAATGTTATTCATTTTTGATAGGATATGCCCATTTTTTCCCCTGAAAATCATTCTTATATAAAGATATCACAAACTTCTCAATAATAGTACCCTAAAAATGTATAAAATATATCTTCTCAGGTATCGAGTCAGAACTACTCGCTATTCGGTATGAACAAAAAAAAAAAAAAAAGAAATAAAATAATAAGAGCCAATGTGGAGAATTTTCCTCTCAGTGAAAACTGAAGTCATTGACAGTTTTTCATTCGTAAAATGAACTATTGATCTTATACTTGAATCACTGATCATGTAACAGGATCTACAGAGTCTCTTTGAATCAGATTCTTGTTTTACTTAGATCATTGAATATTTCATTTATTCACTGACTCATTTATATTACTACTAATGACAATATATATGTATATATATATATATTTATTTGTTGTTGTTATGGCAATGTAAACTTTAAAATAATACGATACAACTTATGCCGAAGAAACACTGGATGCAAAGAAAGATAATATCCGAGCCCTAAATTGGTGGAGATCAAGATTACTAAAGAATACCCAATTTAAATGAGTAAATGATTACTACTTAAGGACTTATTTACTACTACATTACAGCATTACGTCATTGAAATCATATAGTCATATTATTTTTAATTTGATGAATAATACAGATGTTATATATAATTAGAGGATCATAAAAAAACAAAAAAAAAAACAAGAAAATTTCCCTTGTTGGGTAGACCAAAATATCCTTCAAAAGACCGATTGCTTAAGCGTTGGATCATTCAGTCGTTAGATTTTTTTCTTGTTTGCTTTACAGATCTAGTTTATTTTGGGCACGTTAGTCAAACTGCTCTATGTCTGTGTTTGATTATTGATTTCCAATAGCCCTTCGACTCCTTTGTTTGTTCTGCCCAGCCTTCTGGTTATTGGTTTTCCACCTGTTCTCTATTCATTCATGGTTGTTTTGTGTTACTCGTACATAGCTTTACCACTTTCAAGTACATAGTTTGCTTATTTTAGCTCCCTTGCCTTAATATCGAAGTAGTCTTTGGCCTTTTTCAGTAAAATCCGTTTTTGCTTCTCTAACTCATAATTGTATGTATGGGCTCTTGGCACACCAATAAATGTCGAGAAAAAGTTTCTAAAAATTCATATATCTGCTTGATTACATACACATCATGTCTACATTCAGGTCTATATTCACACAGGTAAATTAGACCAGATTATTACCACATAAGACGCATCTTATTATTTGCAATTGTTGTAATCTCTTTATTAGTAAACTTAGGTATGTTATAACTACAGCATATTATAAGTAACATATTAGTTCATTGCTTTCAATGAATTAAGTACGAGGGGGAGAGATATGAGATTGGCAAGATCCAATAAATCTACAAATACATAGAAACATTGGCTAACAAAAAATTGGGACATTTGGGCTTGTAATATATATAGAACTACAATTGCTAGATATATTAACAAACAGAAAGTAACTGCCTATTCTTCCACCTCGTATCATTAGAAGATTATATGCTTAACAATGTCCTATTCCTAACCTGGATCTTATCCAAGAACCTACATAATTCTTCACCTAGTATTTACCTTGAGGAGATTTTTTATATTTACAGTCTTCCATGTGGTCAAACCATTTAACTTACTAGTTACTCTTGGTCTTTCATAATTTCTCTACCTAAAAAAAGTTCTCCAATAAGCTTTACATAGCAATCATCAAATGGTCTGCTCATCAAATTCATTTAGTGATTTTGGAAATCGAAATTAAAAATTCAACTTTTATTGACCTACTGTAAATTGGAAATAAAATAGATATTTGTTCGGCCAAGCTCTTCAATTATTATAGTATATTGTTTATTACTTCTAACATTTCCCTAAATGTTAGAAAAACTACTTAAAGAAATAATTAAACTGTCAAACGCTCCGAATTTTCAGTTAACTGGCTATTCAAAATCCTATTATCTATATGGATCTCTGGGATCGAATTTTTGGAAACAATTAAAGATTCTTATCCTAGGTAATATTTGTGTCTGCTCAACAAATTTGCTACCAAGGATTTTAATTGGACAAACGTCTTTCTTGGAACGCATGCAAGACTGAAACGACAAGAAACTGGTCGATGTTTCCGACAGCTCCATCACTTTCTAGACAAACGCTCTAAACTTTCAGTTAATTACAAAAGGGTCATTTACATGACTATAATAAGACCTATATGAATATACGGAGTTGACTTTTGGGACATCTCGAATATTTCTATCATATCCAATTCTTAAAATCCAAAAGTTTATATAAATTCCTTAATGTCCCATATTTTGTAGCAAATTAAACCCTTCATAAAATCCTTAATTTTATATATTTCGCTGATTTGGCGCCAGATATTCATCCTTCTATGAAAAATTCCAGTCGAATGAATCATCTTGTTTCGAGCCTTGCTACTTCTTCAAGGCGTCTGAAAAAAATATGACCCTTGGTCTTCTTGCTTAGAATTATTTAGGGAGTGCTATTGTCTTATTTGGATAGTGTCTATATATGTCATTATTCCATAAATAAAAAAATATTCCAGATAAACTCTCTAAATATCTTCAGAACCAACAAAAATCATCCAAATCTACTTGTATAACATCTATCTAGCCCCGACCATCCCTACAGACTCAAATACTCCTCAAGGTTTAACACGATAATGGTCCTGCGATCTTTTGTAAATGTGTATTGTTTAAAGTTCTTGAAATGGCTACATTTTTCACTTAAACCATAAAAATTTGTAGCTTTAAATAAGCGCCTTCCATGTTAATCTCCACTACCTTTTAGTACAAGTGGCACCGTTGTGAAGGAAACACCGGGATTTCCTGAAATTCTGTTTTTTTCTCCACAGAGGGTAGAGGTGTGGCAAGCCTGGCTGGAAGTTCTCCTGGCTGATTTTTTATTAGTCTATACGAAGATTTAAGGTAGTCTACGTAATCTACGTACTACGTAATCTTTGAAAATAACCCATATTATTAAAACATCCAAGGGCGTGTGTTTTTATTAAAACTGCTACATTAGGCATTGTGTGCAGAGGACGTGCACATAGCGGCAGAACAAAAGTTTATAAGAGAAAAGCTGATAGGCGGGGAGTGAAAGGGTAATATATACAAAGGGAGGGCGGTGATGTTCTCTTTAAGTGGAGGAGGCCTCTATGAAGATAAACTGATCCCAGCTGCCCCTATTGGCTCCCTCATACATTACCCTCTACATAGCCGCAGCGTCGGTTCGCCAAAAATGTACTTATGTATCTACATAAATCTCATGTTTCTTTTCACACTTTAAGGTTTCCTTCTACTCGTATTTTCAATGATTATTAGGCCGACTCAATATAGTGTTGCTGTATCTTAGGATTGCCTTCTAAACTATAAAGTAAGCTGAACAGTAAAATTGATTCTTTATCATTACCTATATATTTCTCAAGGTTCGATAGTACTGCTGCAGTACTGTTTGAATTAATTTGTATTCAATGTTACTCGACATCTTTTAATGGGCTGAAAACGATTTATATATTTGTGGATGGACGAGGTCGGCACAGTGCAATAGAAATATACTTTTATACAAAGAATTTAAACGTTTTTGATTCCTTCTTTAACATTATTTTGGGACTATATACAAGTTTATAAAAAAAAAACATGATCTGCCGTATTGAAGGGCAACAATTATTAGGGTTACAAGTGTCGTACAATACATTAATTCAGAAGAGAAATAAATAATAAATCGGAATGATCGGAACTGATTATGGATTTAGCTAGAGGAGTTGGATTATGAACAAGGCTTTGATGGGAGTTTGAGAATCGACCATAACGTTTTATTTTATTTTGCACTCTACCAATTAAGCAATATGGTCTTTGCAGCAGATTAATTTATTACTCACGTCTGCGTATAAATTAACTTCTGTAACTAAACCATTTACAATGTCATCATGATCCTTAAACAAAATTTGCTCATTTCATTCTGCGGTTTAGTAAACTTACTCTTCTGGCCCTCCTCTGTCCGCAGTCTCCCCCGTACAATTTGTTATGTCCTTCCTAAAAATATGTGGACTGGGTATAAACTCGTTAATGTATGGATAGTAGTGGAATCATTATTTTTTTATAAAATCGCTAACTTTTTTTTTCACTGCTTACTGCTTTTTTTTCGATACAAAAAGGGATAGAAATGTCTTTAGTTCTGTTACACTGTTGTGTACCCCTGGTGGGTCTTGCCTACTGTTCCCTGCATGGCTACCTACTAGGCCTCAGCTTATCTATACTCACTGTCAGCTTATATTCAGCTTGTGAGCTGAATAATGTTCTATAAATTCATATATTTATTAACATGCTCTAGTTGTAATAACTAAATTAATGGAATCAAATTGCCGTATAACTACCTACATTATCAAACTATTTTATGATTTACTGTAAGTCAAGAAGCCCATTCCCCCAAAGGCGATGAGGAATAGATGGTAAGTCCTTAAGAATTTCGATTATTTTCCATTCTTAAAACCGGTACCTGTAAAAACAGAATTCTAGTTCATTTACAAATAAGTCAGTACCTGTGATGTGTTTCATAGTTTTTCACTTGTTTGAAAGATCCTGTAGGAATACGGATTCTTCGAAAATTCAAACTTCGTAAAAATGTTTCCCTTAAAAAGTGTTGGTCAATCCATTTCTTTTATTTTCCATGTAAATCAGTTCAAGAAAAAATCCGTGTAGTTCGGCTCCAGGCTATGATGATGTGCTCAGCACTCTGCAGTACGTCGCAAATAGGGACAATTTAAATTGTTTAAACTAAATATCAGTTTTTGTAGTATTTGTATACAGTGCAGACCCATTTTTATCCAATAATACAGCAGCTTGGGTGACAATGTTAAAATAACTATATATACATTCGTTATGTATAAATATGGGCTAACGTCCTAATATTTTTGTAGGCCACTATTTTTCTTGATTTTGAGATCCAACTACGTTACATGCAGATGGGTAATCAAGAGTTTATTTACCTAATTAAATTAATTAATGTAATGAGTAAACGCTCCATTTCTCAGAATTTTCGAAGATAAAGAAGGTGTAAGTTACGGTAAGATGAAGCCATTAACGAAGGTTTCGATAGATATTAATAATTGTATAAAAAGAGGTCTGTAAAGCTGACTAAATCGTTACCATATTACATATTTCCGTAGTATCATATTTTCTCTCACATCGTCATTTTCCATCCTTTATGTATATTTTTTGTAGTAAAAATTTTCATTAGCATTTAACGATTTTCGTTTAGGATCCATGACCATGCTTGGAAAAATAAAGTTAATCTGAATTCAAAGTTAAAATTTCTTTCTGCGTTTGGGAAGAGATTCAGAGAATTTCATTCTTGTGGGTACCGCACAATGGCTTTTCCTAAGGATGTCTTCTCCGAATTTCCGTTGCTTTATGAAAGAGGAAACATGTTTCTTTTTTTTTTTTTTTTTCATTCCTCAATTATTATATCGCTATAATAATTTTTTTTTATTATTATAACATTTTTAGATTTTTATAATTTTGTCTTTTTTATGTAAATATGAAAACATTCATAGATTTTCAAACAATCCATTCTAATAACAAATCAAGATTCCTTTTAATTTAAATCCAAACAAAGTTATATCTTAACCGAGTTAGTTGATTTCTCGAAATATCTTATTCGCCGATAATTAAGCAGACTAAATTTCCAAAAAAAATAATGAGATAAAAATATAGTAATTATATATTAGGAATTTTATTTTTGTTTAAACTTTTTCTTTAAATAATATGGCGATCTGCGATGAAACCATCATGGCACCCTATGCTAACTGATGTTCGCTTTCAGTGTTTGTTGCAGGCTCCTTTAGAAAAATCTCCTTCTAGAGAAACTGTTGAATTTTCCCTCCATCATCAAAGAAGTACCCTAAGGTAATTGAACAATTTTTCAGATTCTGTTCTGATTTCGAAATTGAGCAACCATCCTCAAAAAAAGTTCCAGGGAAGATGGTGGCTATGAAATTGTACATAAATATAGTAAGCATTAGAAAGTAAAACTTAGCGAACATCAATGGTTTCATCGCAGGTCACCAAGTGAGACCTAATTCCACCTGTTCGCAAGGAGTTTGTTGATTAATACAAAAAGAAATTCGAGGAATTTAATTCAAGACCTATAAAGAAAGTAATTGAAGCACGTGCAATAAAGGAGGAAAAGAGTGATCTCTTATTACAAACGCGATGTGGCAGAAATGTGCGAATGCTTATACGGTTTCTTTGAATCCTTTAATAGTCCACATCAGTTAGAGAGAATTTGAGTTTTACGTGCTGGTTTTGTTTTGATAATTTGTTTATAATTATTTCTAGAAATATTTGTTGAGTAGTAATAAACTAAATAAATATAAATATAAATGATATAAATGTAATATAATAAATATAAATGAGTAGTAATAAATACATCCCCTCGTCAAGATGGGGGTGTATGGGTGTGGGTGGTGGCGCCCGAACAGGGATACAATACTGACTACTTTTGCAGACGATACCGCGATCCTAAGCTCAGATAAAAACCCTATTCGAGCATCTACCACTCTTCAAAATCATCTGAAAGATTGGAAAATTTCACATTGATGGGAAATTTCATGGGATATTGCAGATGGGAAAAATTATGATGAATGAAAAAAAAAGAAAGTGTGCATGTAATACTCACTCTTAACCATAAAACTCCTCCTAAAATATATTTTCATAACATTAAAATCCCAACATCAGATGTAATTAGGTATTTAGGTTTTTACTCAGACAAAAGACTTACTTGGAGGACTCACATCAGACAAAAACGAATAAAATTAAAGAGATAATACGGTCCTTTAACCAGACTTGCGGCATAGAATTGTGGGGTTCTCCTAAATCTTCCAACATTTAAAAAGTTTAGTCCTTTCAGTGAAAAGTATTGCGAAGGATAGTTGACGTACCTTTTTATACCATAGAAGCACTAAATACAAACTTAAACGTGCCTACAATTTTTAGATACTGCAAAAGAGAACTACAATAACTTTCAACAAAGACTGACGCACAACATGAATCCCCTGACAGAAATCCTTCATCATACAAAAAATTCGTACAGCCCACTAAGACGATTATGTAGGCGTTGGTCAAGAGACCTGCTCATCTGATTTATATCCAGAACATGATGAGAAGCTGTGCAGCTGTCAAAAAATTTGCTGATTGCAAATAAATTTGCAGATCGCAAATTTAATCCAATGTTCTACATTTTTGTTTGGTTAATATATAATTGTGGGCGGGGTGGTCGAATGGGCAAACGCGTGTGCACAGCACCGCTGTTGCTCGGCAACCTGATATATCAATGAAATGATATAAAAATAGTCACGAATTCGCGTCCCGGTGCCAAGGGAGTCATTTAAATCCCCGCCCACACTCCCTGGCTCGAGAAAATCTCGTATAGCCTTTAACGGCAAGGAAAGGGGGGGGGGAAGAAAGTTAATAAATAATAAAATAGTGTTATAATCTGTCACATCTTGGCCAATTTATTATAATGGTGGCATAAAACACAAAAGACGATCAAAACAAAAATATACAATAGTTACAAATAGTGTTGCCTAAATGCGAAACCAAGACTGGTCTAGGGCACTCAGTCATGGTCTTGGTCTTTTTCTTGCGGAAGAGTCTCGCAAAAGTCTTGCAGTTACCTATTAGCCTATTACTATAGAGTTATTACTGTAATTTTTCAGATACCGAAACCTAAATAATCCCAATTATAAAATTCAAAAAGTTAAATGCACAACTACATTGGTTATATCAATTCTTAACATGTGGTGACTAAAATTGTCAAGTATTAGTAACTATTTTAACTTAATTTTTATTCACAAAAACAATTGTTTTTTACTAGTCTTGATCTTGCGAATCTATATTCGTTTTTCTTAACACACAAGTATATGAGAAAAACATATATATACAGAATCTCGATCTAAAAATGTATTCGTTAGGTCGGTGAAGCAAAAACACACTGAGAAAACTCAAAATCTTTAAGCAATTGTTTTCCGCCAGTCCATCGGTGTAATAGATGAAGGTGGAAAGACTTGCATTCATATACTTCAATTTCTTTTTTTTTTTTTTTTTTCTTTTTTTTTTTATGCGGTGGTGTACGTTTGGATGAAATAGGAATTAACACACTATCCCGATTATTAGTAATAATCTTTTCATTACCTAAATCGATGCGAATAGTCATCATATTATGAAAATAGCCGCTAATGTCAATATTATGTATTATCTTCATTTTACATAAAAATATTTAATTTAAATTTAAAGTAAATGTTACTCACATTTGAAGTAAGTAAAAAGCGTTTACTCACATATGTTATGATTATCGAGCATTCTATTTAAGAAGTGACATCAATGAACTATGACATCATTTCATACATTACAATAGAAAATCATACTCGTCTTATGGTATAATTCCAGTAAACAAACATTTATAAATATCAATAATGCTAAGAAGTATCAGTTTTGTAAAATATTCACAAGCAGGTTATTTATTGAAATGCTCTCAACACAATTTTCAAACAACTCCATTGGGTGAAAAATAAAATCAAGATTCTTCACACTAAGAAAGTAATGCTGTTGAAAGAAACTTGGCTCTAAGTTAACTTAAGTAATAAGTTATATGTCGGTTGGATTCTTTTGGGAGATGAAAAAGTTTTTTCTTCAGAAAAGTTCCACTTTTTCATAATCTGCGAAATTCAACCTCTCCTCCGTGCAGGTATTTTATTATTTTTTCTTCAGCTTCACCAGAAACAAGAAAAGTACAATTAGATTCGAATGAATATACTGGAGATAACTTCTTCAAGGGAACTAAATAATAAGCGAAAAAAAAAAGATGAATGGATAAGGATGAAATAGATCGTGACATTGTAAGATATACAGGAGTGGATAATTAAACTCTCCTATTTCATCATAATTAATTAATAGTCTATATCATTATAAGGTCCCATTGATTGCATATTAATTATAGCTGTTGCGCTGGCCTAGTATGTTGGGAAAGCAGTTCGGATGGGAAACTATCTGTGCGGTTGACCATAGTTTCATAATAGATTAAAATAAGAAATGTAATTATCATGCTAATTATTTTTTTTGTAGAAAGTATATATGCAAATTAGTAAAAAAAGTCTGGGTACAGAACTGTCGGAAACAAACATTAGCTTAGCAGATGTCCAAGTTTCTAAAAGCTCTTTTATCCGCCTATTTTCGTTTTTTTGGGATGATTCCTGGAAGACTGGTCGTGAATTTCCACGTGAAGCACTTGTTCCAAGCTAGGCTTAATTACGTTTTGGTCCTTTAGGAAGTAAGGGTAATTTCTAAACTTCATGGTGAAGACAAGAAATACTTGACAGATAAAATTTGTTGGGATCCCTTCGCGCTTCTTTTAATTTATTATTGAAATGAAGACAAAGCAGCTTAACAATCTTCGCTATTTTTTATAGCCGTCACTCAGGGCTATGAATACAATTCTTTCATGACCATGAACGATCAATTTTTTTTAAGCTTAAAAAATATTTCTGCCAGCTGGTCTTGTGTTATGATGACTCCGACTAATGAAAAAAATAATAATAAAAATCCAGAGGGGCATCCAGAAGAACATAAACGATTATGAAAATTGAAGTGAATACTCAATTGCGCAAAAAGTAAAAAATGATAATTAATGAGGTTTTTAAAGTTTAAATGTTAAAAAACTTGAGTCAAATTAAATGCAGGTTTCCAAGATATTCTAATGATTTAATTTTCACAATTAAAATAAATACTTGGGCCTGTGAATTCCATACACATAGCTTAAATTTTAAAGGAAAGCCAAGTGCTCTCAGTAAGAAACATAAATTGATACTAATAAGGTTTTCATTGCCAAGGAATGATAGCCGCACTTCAGCCATTGTATTGAATAAAAAAAATAATGCAAACAATGATATAATCCTAGAAGATTGTGTTCGAAGGCTTATTAATAAATTTCAAATGGTAACGACTTGTTAGAAAACAGTTTATTTTTCTATATTTGTCCATTGGTCGATGCACTACGCCCTAGAAGCGCTCATACAGCCCCAAACCATGATGCCAATACTTGATTAATTTTCCACCACACCCGAAATTTTTCATGAAGATGAAGATGAAATTAAGGTAAATTTACATTCGTCGCCGAAAAAAACTGTTTCCCTGAAATTAGTCGGCTCATTAGGATTCTCTTTTGCAAACGATAAACGTTTACTTTTATTTACCTTACTTATAAAAGGCCTTTTCCTAACACATCGCGAGCTATACTCTGCATTTTTTATAACGTTTCGCACCGACCGTGGTGTAAATTAAATGGCATAATCATTGTCAAGCATATGGAAACAATGGAAGAAGCACTAGTTTTTTGGGCTTCATGAATATTTTTCATAATTTCTCGTTCATGGATCCTTTGCATTTTTTTCCCAGCAATTGGTCGAAACAAAGTTTCGCTCTCTTAAAACCGGTTGATGATTTTCTGAATCGTGAAATGATGTTCGGAAATTATTTTGCCAATCTCTCTCATTGACATTTCTTCTTTATTAAATTAATAACCAATTTTCGTATTTCAACGGATACCTTCATAATGAGAACAAATACTATTAAATTCACTTCCTTGCATGTCAGTAAATAATCAAATACTGAATAACTCATGAATCAGGCCTTCAGTCAAGGGATTGCCACGTTTTGTTTAGGTTTTTCTGTTTATAAATAGTGTACACAGACTTTTCGTGACCAAATGTTTTTGATTATTTACTACAGTATCAAAACTAGGTCTTAAGCAAAATTTTATTTGTTTTAAATAATTATTTCCTAAATAGATTCCTAACAAATATTTTCAATGTAGAGTTTGTAGAATTTCATTGGACGAAGAAACATTCAAATTCATCTTGGAAATAAGTGTACTCAGACTTTGTTTATTAACTGTGTGTATGTCAGCTCCAAATTACCAAATACAGTAAACCAATAGCATACGTACTCCGTACAGCGGTCGAATAAGACCTCCTGAAAGACCGTTTTATCATTGATCATAGTTAATTTAATCACTGTTTTCTTAATAAAATTTTGTCTACTTTAGGATGGTGTACTTATAATTTTATTATCTTGAACATTTTTGAGGTATTCCTTCTCGTTCAATAAAAACGGGACTACACAAAATTGGTCCTAACTACCTTTCCGTTTGCAACCGGCCGATGCATCAAATAAACTTTTTTGTTAAAATTTTGTTTAGAATTACCTCCCAGAGTTTTGTTATCAAGATCTGAGAATATAACCACTAAGACCATTAAGAATAAATAGATTAATTAAACAAAACTCGACAGATGATAAATTAAAATATAAAAAATATTTCTTATTCAATTTGGGTTACTGAAACCATTTTACCGTCCTATTAGAAAGAGAAAAGATGTAATTTTGAAAATATTTTTTGAAAATTGGATTTAAAAAGTGATAATACATTATTAAAATGTATTCTGAGACAAACAAAGAAACAACCTCATTTTTTGAGTGGCTGATGTAGCTCACCACGGTCACGCACTATTCGGCCATGGCCCCATTTTGCTTGTTTCCAACATTTTGTAGGCTATTATAGTTTATTGCCGCCTTCCCAATGCCTTACAGATTTAATGGCAACGATTACTCATGAGTGGTCGTTCTTTATAGTGTTCCTTGCTCTCCTATTTCAGGCTCCATGAGAGTTATGGCACTACTTACTGGTATTTCGTAATATTGATGTCTTTATTCCTGTTAGTTGTAAACGTCGTTCATTATGGAGTAGAAAGGATGTTTTCGTAACTGGTGATTGATAATATTTCATTTATTTATATATATTAAAGTAAATATGTTTTGATCTTTTAGAAGCAATGGCATTAGATATTAGATGGATTGATGGTTTGTTTGGAGGAATTTAGAATTTTCATAAAATTATATTTAATTTGTAAGGAAATATCTAGCGTTTACCAAGAATATATATATTTAAAATCTGATATATTGTTTTGCTAATTTCAGTGAGATTATATTTTATATAATAAAAGAAAATGGCCAAGGGACTTACTACTACATTAATAATAAGAATAAAAAAACTAGTCAAGCAAACTCGATGATAATTCTTTATACATAAAAAAAGCTTTAGCGTAGGTGCAAATGGCATAAAATGTTAAAATAAATAAATGTAATTTCAACATTTATGAAAATTTTGTTAAAATGGTGAGATATTAAGAAAGAAAAATTGACATTTCTTCACAGAAAACATCGGAAAGAACTAAAACTATTAAAATCTTCTATCGTCTTATGCTAGAGAAAATTATTTTAAACATGATTAATACAAGAAAATTCAAAACAAGTTTTGTGTACCAGTATTAACATGAATCTTCATCTTCATTTCAATATTCTTGAAGACCATTGGTAATGGTGACCTTGTAGTAGTTATGAATAACTAACTTTAACATTAACTGCAGTAAAATTTAGTAAATCGTAGAAAAAAGTCGATTATTTCGATTTCTGTATATTCCATTACCTTCGTTTCAAAATTATCATGTATCTGCCACAATACTACAGCATTAAAAAAAAAAAAAGTTACACCTAATTAGCTTTCATTTTCTCCATCTGAGAGAGAAGAATAAAAAAGAAAAGTTTCAAGATTTTCAGAAGGTGATTTTTAAGAATCCGATGTTTCATAAACATTAAAAAAAAATAAATAATTGAACTCGAAATGTAAACCTGAGTAAAATAATACATCTCAAGCTGAAAGTATATCTATTGGACGATCTGAATTAATCAACAAATGGTGTGTTCCTCTAAGTTCCTCTATTTTTCTTATCAAACCTAAAATAACTTTATGAAAATGAAACCTATTCGGTACCTGTTAGCTTTACCGCTCATTAAATGGAAGAGATGTCCCGATGATATTCGAGTAGGAGATAAATTATTATTATGAAAATAATAAAGTCCATCGTATCTAGAAGGAGAACACTATCAATTCCAATAAAACACGATCCTACCTTCGCCATTTTTGCGGCCATAGACCCAGCCATCCTGCCTTATAGAGAGAGAACTCTTCAAACTGCCATAAAGAAAGGATATTCGGGTCGGCGTCCCCATCTTTCCCGAACAGCCTATCCGAAGACACGGGTACCTGCTTTTGGTCAAAGTTCTACAAGACAAGCCATAAAGGAAATAACAACAGGCCCATAAATGAATAGGAATATTTGTAATCCAATTCACGACCAGTTGCCATTACAAAGTTAGATTAAAAATTTTCTTAATTTTAGATTTATCTTTAAAACATTGACTTTGTATGCTTATGTCTGGATTACTTCTACCGTTTGATGTTAAGCACACTCCGTAGTTTTTTTTTTTTTTTTTTTTTTTTTTGATGTGTAACGAATGGAGAGAAAGTTCGAAGTATTGTCTTATTTAATAGCTAATCCTTCTGAAATTAAGGATTATTTATAAATTTATTCTAATTTCCTTTCTATTTGCATTCCAAACCACTGAATTTAGAGGAATTAAGGCAATCTGGTGAAATAAAGTTCTCGAGTTCCCTTTTAATTTTCCTCGATGGTCTCCTGACAAAAAAAAAATGTTTAAAAATATTTTCATCACCTCCCCCTTTAATATGACCCCTCGTTATACAAAACTGCTCACTGAACTTTTTTTCCTGAGTTAAGAGGTATGTAAATTCAAGTTAAAAATTTTATTTAAATTAATCATGTTAAAATTATCAAGCAAACTTTTTTTACTCACAGATGGAATACTTAGGATTTTTTTTTTTTTTCATCAGTAATAGTGCGACTTGTTGCCTATATAGTACCGTATCAATTTAATCAAATTCCACACATTATTTTTTTATGCGAATGCGTAAAGATATTTTCTTGGATACGCTAAAATTTCTTCAAAATAATTTCGTTCCATTTGGCTCAAATTTTAAGAAAAGCTTGAAATCAAGAAAAAAAATATATCTTATCAATTATATTGGATTCCATTCGCTACTTCCTCTTACATTTGCGCAAACATATTTTGCTTGATATCCGTCTATCTCAAAAACCACAAAGTTGGGTGAAATTTTGGGAATAGTGTACAGATGGTCTATTAACAACTTCATCAAATTCTTTTTAATAATCAATTTTAATGAACCTTTTTGTTGAGAACATAATGGTTGTGAAATTTTGTTTTCAGTAAACACATGGAAAGGATCGATATATTCATATTATATATTGTAAGGAATTAGAATGTATTCGAAAATTTAATTTAAACTGTATTTCGTTATCGAATAAAATCGAAAGCCATTACTCTTACCCCGTTTAGTTAAATTTTATAAATTTTTCAGGCATTGTCAGTGTCAATACGTTATGATCTACAATATCCATTTTATCAAATTCCAACTGTTTCTTTTGGATTTTTACAAGGTTTTTTTTTCTTACAAGGCTATACTTAAACAATCGCTTTTATATTCTCAATAGAATTTATTCGAAAACAAAAGAACCATAAACCTTCGAAAATAGATCATAATTTAACCTATATAAAATAGTTAAAAAGCTATTCTGACCTTGTTTGACAGACTTTCGTTATGCATAACGAACACAATATAGTTTGGTATTTAAAATTTGATTTATTTTTAAGAGAAAAAGAAATTTTTTTTCGATATTTTTTAAACAAAATAACTTCATGTAACTATGTAGTACATCTTATTATCATTTAAAAGATCTGACGTTTTTAAATGTTTTTATAAGTAAAAGAAGAAGAAAATCAAAGCGTTCAATGTTATTTTTACTTAGCAGCATACTGCACTCTAGGAGAAGAAAAGAAGAGATGAATAATTGATTTTGAAATACCTGCTTATCTCTTCAAGACTGTGTAGGAAATCCAATGCTTCAGATACGTTCTGTATCCTTTTAACCATTTCCACTTGGAAGGAGTCTGATCCGGGCTTTAGGCTCTGGTAAATCTGCTGCAATCTCAGTAATCCTGGAATAAATTTCAATAGCAATTAGATGGATTAATCTTTCATGAAATTTAAGCTCCTATAAATTCTTTCTTCATTATTAGTCTCATTCTTAGATATTAGTTATAGCATATTGATATAATATTATAGAACAAATTGCTATTATATATAAATATATGTATATATATATATATATATATATATATATATATATATATATATATATATATATATATATATATATATATATATATGTATATATAAGATAAAGACCGGAGACTGGCGATATCAGCCTTAATACCATCTTGTAATGTAAATAAACATAACAACTGTATATAAGGCAGATTATTGAACGAATAAAGCAGTGTTTATTCAGAAGCCGTGAGTGTTGTTTCTCGATCCTTTTTCTTTATTTTTGAAGTCCGCCGACGCTTAACTTATATATATATATATATATATATGTATATATATATATACATACATATATATATATATATATATATATATATATATATATATATATATATATATATATATATATATATATATATAAGCATAAAAAAAAAACACTGTACAACAGCAATCCATGCACTGTTTCTTGGTCTACGGTTGTGCAAGGAGGGAATTTGATCAAGACCACGCTCAGCCGTCAGGTTTTTCCCTTAATTAATTATTTTAATTAGGGGTATCCATTTTATAGAGGCTGGGTGTGCCCCAGCAGGGTATACCTCCTTAGGGTCGCCTCAGGGCCAATGAAATAAAATTAATAATTTTTCTTGCAATCTCTGAACTCTATTATAAGTGTCCTTAACTGTGACAAATTGTAATATTTCTGAATAAAGTGTTAAAAAAAATAATTTTTCTGCCATGAGCCGGTATTCGAAACAGGGACCTTCAAGCATAGGAAACTCTACCACTGAGCAACTCCACTCCCAATATATATATATATATATATATATATATATATATATATATATATATATTGCAATATTTATTATAATTAAAAAAACCTCTACCACCATAATCCATGAAGGGTTTCGGGATTAGTACTTTGTAAAGAAGTAGTGTTTCGATGCCAACGGTTGTGCAGGGAAGTACTAGGACCGAAATCACTCACGAAACCGTCATGTTTTCCCTCTTAATTAATTATTTAATTAAGAGCACCCACATTATAGAGGTTGAGTGTGCCAAACGAGGATCTCTTAATCCTAGGGTCGATCTCCAGCAGATAAAAATAATAACTGTCACAGCTGGATTCCATTCTATAATTTTGATAGGAGCAAGCCTTCAATTTTTCTTTTAATTCAAGTGAATAAAAAGTATTAAATTATATATATATATATATATATATATATTTATATATATAATACATCACATACTGTAAGATTTAAATATTTGAGAAAAAGACTTTTTTTTTTTTTACTTACAATTGACAAACATTATATAAAATACGAGGAATATAGTACGAGGAATATATTTTTATTTTTGTTGACAAGAAATAATTATTAATAGAATAATAATATGGCTAGGTTTTTGTAATTTATTAGATAGTTGTTGTATTTCGGTAAGTCCACACAGTAGTATTGGCATTATAAGTTTAATTGTCATTAAATAATAAATGATTATTATATATTTTTTATATTAATGTTTTTATTGAGGTATAATACATTTGACCACACTTAAGGGTACCGAATATTAAAGCTGGATTATTATTATCAATGTTATTTGAGTATTTTCATATAACTTGAGACTAAGAAAGTCGCTCGAAACGTTGTTAAAAAGTGAATAAATAATGAAATTGTAACACTATTTATAAATATATAGGGTTGGTAAACAAGTCCTTTCGGTATTTCAGGGTGAAATAAAACTCAATGTACTATAGATATAAAATTTATTTTAATCTACAATATATTGACTATTTTTTAATATGGCGTTTTTTCATCTTTCTACTAACTCTACAATGCCATGTTCACAGAATATCTGGAGTTTATTCTTAAAAAACTGATCGAAGTGGTTTTTGATGTCCTCTTCTTTTGGAATTTTTTTCCATTCATAGAGTTCTGCAGAGACCGGAATAAGTAGTAGTCACTTGGAAGTAGGTCTCATGAATACATAGGGTGGTGCAAAAGATCACATCCAAGGCTCAATAATTTTTTGCGAGTGGCCAATGGATTGTTGAGCCTAGCGTTGTCTTAGTGTAACACAACACTCTTCCGATTTGACAGTTCTAGTCGTTTTTTTTTTTATTGATTGATCCAGTTTTGTTAATTGTGAGCAGTATAGAGTTGAATCAATTGTTTGTTCTGATTGCAATAGCTCATAGAAAACAACACCCTTGAAATCTCACCGTATGGAAAGCATTATCTTCTTTGGATGCAATCCGGGTTATGACATTCTTCTAGGAGCCCAAAATTTTCTACGGATTACATTATCGTAGAATGTCTATTTTCATCTCGTGTTACCAACCTTTTCAAAAATAGGTCGTTTCATTGTCGTTTCCTTAGTGAATCACAAATAGAAATGCGTATTGCCAAGTTTACTTCGGTGAGAGAGTGAGGGAAACAAGCTTTAAGCCTGGAAACATAGCCGAGCTTGTGCAAATGGTCTTCTACGCTTGTGTGCGACACATTTAAGACCATAACAATCTCTCACACTGATCAGATGGGATTTCATTCATGTGAGTGACCAAACCGTCGAACATCATTCATGTCAAAATTTTCTGAATGAAATTTGGCAAACCAATTTTGACAGGTACGTTCAGTTAAGGCATCATTCCCATAAACACCGCAAATTTTCTACGAGTTTCTGAAATACGCTTACCTTTTTTTAAATGATACAACAAAATATTCCCATAACGAATGATATTTTCTTCCATATTCACAGTGCAATAACAAACACAATACTATGCTAGTTTCAAAAAGATTTAGCAGGCATAGTTGTTGACATATTACAAACAGGATAAACTATTCAGTTTAGGGATTGACTCATCAGATAAGAAGTGTATCATAGTGACATAAAAACCAAAAGGATTTATTTTCCAACCAAATATAAATACTTACTGTCACAGCTGGATTGAATTTTGGAACTTTATGTGTAGGAGCACAGCGCCTTACTCAATAGATTAAAAAAATTAAATTCTATATCAACAGAATGTAAGAGCTATGTCCATGTGGATTGATCAGTATGCTGTGTATAAAAGAACTATATGCAATAGAGCAGCATTACTTTCAATAAAGTATTTCTCTCTCTCTACTATAAGCAATAAATATATGAGAAAAGTATAAAAATATATTATTCAAATCTAATTCTTATGAGGGTTTTCAATTTTATTCTTATTTATTCATTGTTTCTGCATAATAAAATAATTTTTCCTACCTCAGATAAGAATTTTTAAAAATAGTATGCAAATCCTTACACTATATTTCTTAATGCAGATTCTTCAGTTCTAAGCCAGGATTCCTTCGCAGTTGCTGTATCCCAACGTAGACGGTCAACTAAATATTTGAATAGGACTGTATAAATACACTTACTCTCATAGTACACTCATACTCAATATCAACACGAGATATTTGAATAGGATCACAATATTTGACAGTTTCTTGGATATCTTCGGTACACACAATATTTAATAGTATTTGACGCTGGATTTATAAACATATGTAGGTACAGGTATAGATTTATTCCATTACTATTTAAATGCACTTAGTGATATTTTAATTTCCTATTCCCTAATCAAAGATGTATTATGTAAGCGAATAATAATTATTAATATTAATATATAATATTAATATCGTTCATACGCAAACGAAAATAAAGTAATCATATTTTGGTTAGAGACTGACCAATTCTAAAGATACTGTTGGGCTAATATGAATTTATTTGTTTTGTTTTTCATGCTCTATCCAATAATAAAAAAGAAAAAAATTAAATTCGTCAAAGAACTTGAAAACAATCACACTCAGCTAGCGAACTCTTCTTTTGTTTTAGAACATAATTACAGTTATCAACAATCAATTGAGTAATTATCTTTTGTACAAATAAAAACCATTTTTTTGTATCTGTAGATTCTATTTGGCGGTAAATATCAAATTAAAGTTTGTTTTTTTTAAAGCGTTTCGTTTTCATAGCTATAAATATTTTCATTATTTATGGCTACAGAACTTCTGATATTACTACATTGATTAAATTAGGAATCAGATAATATTTAATTAAAGTTTTATTTTATTTTATTATGTTTGCTTAATTATTATACTAATTTGACCGTGTAAATAATATACCTATTTTATTGCCCTGTCACCCATTTATAATAAAGAAAATAAATCAGTTCAGTTATTAGTAAATACCATTATAGTTTCAGAGTAAGGATAATATTTCACGTTGTAAAAAATTGTTATCAATTATGACATGTTTCTTTTTGTTAATAATTAAAATATCTGGTGTGTCCACTCACACGACTTTCTTATCTATTTCAGAAAAGTTTTTATATCTTTACATACGTTCATGAAGAAAAAAAAAAGAATTGAAATAGATTTATTTTCTCGAAAATTTTCTCGCAAATTGATCAAACAAAAGATTTGAGTACGATTTGTTTAATAAACTAAAGCAATGTAAACCGGCTTCAGGTAGATCAGTGTAAAAATTTCAATACCCTCTAATATTGCTGATCAAGAACTTTTTGCCATAGCTTCGTATTGTCAAACAAATATTTCTGTTAAAAGTAGAGGGAAAAGTGAAGATTGTGTGATGCGGGCGACAGATTTTCTTACTTTCGCTTAGTCATCTTTATTTTCTCATTCACCCCTTTCTGACACCTGATATGAACCCGTAATCTTACATTGGAGATTGAATAGCTGTAACTTCGTTAATAGTTGTCCAATGAACGATTTTTATAAAGCTTTGTAGGGAATTTCATTACGTTTCAAACGACAGGTCTGAAGAAATTTCTTTTCTTTATAACTTTTTTTTCTAATTTTTTTTCGGAAATTTAGTCTATATACGAAAATCGAAAGAACAATGATTGGAACATTATAAAGTTTCATCAAAATCGTTAGAGCCGTTTTCGCACTACAGCCTATAGAAAAACAAAATGTATTTTTCGTACTCAGGGGGCTCTGAAACGTATAGATCCGTCGAAAACCGCATATCGGAAATTTGACCCGATTGTAATACTTTCCTTACCTAGTATAGGTAGGAAAGTAAAAAAGACACACTGACTTTAAATAAAAAAAAAAAAAAATGTTAATGCTGTAACCGTTTATTTTTTTCCTGTGTGTGTTTTTAACAGAAATGCCAATACATATTGAATCTACGAACTTGTTTGAAGTTACTTAGGGAGAGAGTTATAAGAAATAAAAAACAGCAATATCTAAAGAGTACTTGACTTAATTTATAGCGTGTTTTGTGTTGATTGAATAAGAAGAGAATATTAAAATTAAGTAATTAAGCATTGAGGTGTCATCATTAGGATAAGGAATTTTTCAAGTTTGGTTTAGATCGATATTTAAAGGGAAAAAAATCGAATTGTTTATACATTTAACATCATAATGGATGAAGATAATTCGAAAAAAAATATAAGTTTCGTTTTGCTCAATTTTTGGATTTTACATATACTGAAACGAAAAACACATATTTCAAAGAAAATGGTTAAAAAAACGATCCTGGAAAATCACAAAGAATCATTACGGAAAGTTGTGTACCAAAACAAATTTACCAAGTCCATTATTCTAACCATAAAGTCTGTAATCGATATGTTCACATTTTAATTTTGTTCCGTTCGCGATAGTTTTTTTTATTGGCTGTAGGAGCCTATAAGACTTTAAGACTTTAACATTACAAAAGAAAACTAAATTAACTGTAAACAAAGACTAGCTTACAACGCAAATCCTCTTAGAGAAAACAATAAACGCATTATAAATACATACAGCCCACCTCGACGATTACGTAGGCGGTGGCCATGAGACGTGCTGAACTGATCTATTTACTGGACATTTGATGGGGCGCTGTGAAGCAGCCAAAACATTGCTTATTACTAAGCAATTTGCAGATCGCAAATTTAATTTGATGTTCAATTTTATGTTTATGAAATAAAAATAATATTTTTTTTTTCTGGACACATGATTATATGTAGTAAGTACCTATAGTCCGTGGTACAGACCTTATTTAATTAAGTACTAAAATCTCGTAAATATCCATTTGCTTTCTACTTGGATTGTAAGATAATTTGATCACAAACTCGAGAAAAAAGATGGCCTTCAAAAATAATGAGCCGTTTGGCGGGACCTATAGCTAAATTTTTTAAAATAACAAGGTTATATAGGACAAACGGCCCAATATTTTTGTAGACCACCTTTTTTTATCGAGTTTGTGATTAAATTATTTTACCATCCAAATATAAAGCAAATGGGTATTTACGAGTTTTTAGTATGTAATTAAATAGACAAAGTTTCCTCCCCCTCCCCCACCAGATTGAAAACGCCCCAATTCCAAGAGTTTTCGTAAATAAAATAGTTGTACGTTACGATGAGATGAAACTCATATGTCATCATAGCATATGTTTAGTAGTTTATATAAGTTATCATTTAAAAGGAGGACATATTGTGATTGTTAATGTATTTAGATCAGATGAGTGACAGAAACAAATATGGAACAATGAAAATAAGAATATATATATATATATATATATATATATATAATATATATATATATATATATATATATATATATATATATATATTATATATATATATATATATGTATATATATATTTTTTTTTTTTGGATACGTCTGTGCCCTTTTATAATATAATGCTATAGAAAATTATTTTTACAAGTTGCATTAATAACAATCAACACTTTCACAAGTTATTTTTTTACTCAACTCATCAATTAAGTGAACTAAAGATTAATTTTGACACGAGCTCTCCACACAGGGAACTTATCATAATTATCTTCACCCCTCTTGAAATAGCGCCTAATACTTCCCCTCAGCGGAAACAAGAATGTTGTCCCAGCAGGATACAACTGGGAGGACCCCAGCAATAGCATCTGTCTCGGGTGTTTTATGTACTAACTTATCCAAGTGCTATCATACACTCTGCGTTATATCACCCACTCAACTCCACCATGGGGCACTTCTCTGGAACACGAGAACATGTGCATTTTACTGTACAATAGAATTGTTACCACCAAGGTATAATCGACTACGGTTTAGATGTAATTATTATTATAGACACAGCGGCCATATTTCCCAAATAGTGGGCAAGGTGATGGAGAAAGGTTGACAGATAAGAAAATTTTAAGGATTAAAGGATACCTAATTAGTATTTTTAAAGGAAAGGAGATTACTTTCATCCGAGTACAGTGAAGCCACACGGAGGGTAAGGTGTTAGGATTGCTTGGTTAAAGTTAAGTAACGATTTTTGGAGCTATATACTTATTATATAGCTTAAATTATTTGCTAATTCTATGAATGTTTTGAACCAATTTAGACTCAAAACATGAATAATTTCTTGTACAATAATTTGCTGTATAAAACTTGTTTTAATCAATTTGCTAAAATATATGAATACTAAGTGGAGCGGTGTAACTTAGTGGTAGGGTCCTGAGCTTCCATTGCTTGAGGTATCAGGTTCGAACCCCGGCTCATGGCAGAAAAATTATTTATTCTTTTTCATTAGCCGTGGGGCAACCCTGGGTAGGTAGACCCTCCTGGGGCACACCCAGCCTCTATAAAGTGGGTAACCTCTATAAAGTGGGGGAAAAACTGGCGGTTGAGCGTGATATCGGTCAAATCACCTTCTTGCACAAACGTTTTCCAAGAAACAGTGCTATCCCTAAATAGTACTGAATCAAGACCCTTCATGGGTTGTAGTGGTTTAGTGATTTTTTGTTTAACAGTAAAAGATAACTTTTATCCAAGCACAGGGAAGCCACACTAAGAGTTATTTGTTTGGATCATTTACTAAAAAACGTATAACAATTTTCGGAGAAAATGGCTGAATCTATTTTTAAGTTCGATTTCTCAAATTATTCAGAGGGTTTCTGTAAGTGTGTTAAAGAAAAATTAATTCAAAACACGGGCAAAACTTTGTATAAAATCAGTTTTAATATAACCACTTGAAGGTAAGTAACGATTTTTTGAGCGGATTGCCTAAACAATAGTGGGCAAGGTGATGGAGAAAGGTTGAAAGATAAGAAAATTTTAAGGATTAAAGGATACCTAATTAGTATGTTTAAAGGGAAGGAGATTACTTTCATCCGAGTACAGTGAAGCCACTCGGAGGGTAAGGTGTAAGGAAAACAATTTTAAAAGTTTGATGGACTAAAGTTTGAAACAGTTTTGACTCAAAACACCAACGAGTTATTCTATGAAATGTATTAAATCTGTCCCTTATCAGGTATTTAACATCTTGTTGAGCGAATGTCTCAACCGATTTTTAGGTTATATGGTTCAAATTGAAACAGAAAAAATCTAATATTTCAATTTAAAAAAAATTGATTACGGAATTTGGGAAATCCTACTTAAACAATTTGGTAGAATTTTTGAGAAGTTTAAATATTCGTATACGTCTATTAAACAAGTTGTTTAAGCACATATGCAAACACATTGCCTAGGGTTCGATAGGATTCTCAGATCCCTGCAGGCTGTTGTTTAATTTTGTTTTTAATTTAATAATTAAGCACACTATCCTGAGAGATTATTTATATCAATACCTTCTAAGTTTAAAATATATATAATTATTTGAAACCAAGCAATTGTTGGTAATATATTTTTGGCAGTATGGAGGCCTAATTACTAAATAGTCTTTGAAAATTATCGAATAGATCATTTAGATTTAATTTACACGATGAAGTAAATTGTATTTAGGATGCACCTTACGTGTTTCATTTCTCATTAATTACTCACTGATTAATTACTTTTTATAAGATTATTTTTTAAATTATACAGAATACTTCAAATGGATTTAAATTGCATACTGGACCACTCTACAATATTTTCCGTATCCATGAGAATAAAAAATACCTACAATATTTAATTACTTTATTTTAACGGTTATTTGAATAAAAAATGCAATATAAATTGATCTTGTGATGTCACAATGATAGAGTTATTAATTGTGGGAGACTTATGACGAATGTATTTTGAACTGTTGTCAATGATGGGTAATGTTTTTAAAAACAATGTCATATGACAATGATATAAAGAATATTATAAAACAAAAAATGTATTTAATATTTTAAACAGAGAGGGATCTGGAGAAAACTTGCAAGGGGTAGGGTGGAAGTGAAAATTAGCTTCCCCTTTGTGGAATTCATTTTTGGGCGGGACGCTTGCGCAGCCTTTGCCAGGAACATGAAAGCTAAGAATACATTCTACAGGTATAGCTGTCCTAAAAATATAGAGCGACTAAATGGGACAACCTTTCCTGAGCAAAATAATAACTTTGCGTAAATATATTTTTTTAAATATTTCCCTGTTAGAAATATTTAAAATACAATTTGTGCCATCTCAATCCGTCGAATTAGTATTGAAACCCTTACTTTTTTTTAAATGGATTTTATTTCATACATATATTTTTTCCCTCTCCCTCCTCGCCTTCCGCGTTACGGGTTTTTTTGCCGAGCCAGAAGAGAGGGTGGGATATTAATGCCAGAGTAAAAATAACGTTTGCCGCTCGGCCTTTCCGCCCCATTATATATATGATCGGCTCAACAATTCGCTAGCGTGTCTAGGGTTCCTCAATAGATGGAAATTCCAGGAAAAAAGATGGATTGACAGGTTTAAAGAAGTTACTAAATATGAAAATATTTAGTAATCTGATTCTAGTCAAAAATGTTTTTTTTTTTTTTTTAACTGAGTCACCTAAATGATTATCGATGGAAATTGAGATAGGAATTGATTCCCATCTACAAACACCCAGTGAATGCGATGATGCGGTAATTTGTTTTCAAAAACGATCCTAAATATATTAAAAGATTGGTAGAAAAATAACTTTATTTCCAAAACAGGCTTTATTTAAAAAAAAAAAAACTGTAATAACACTTGCATTTGTTAAGGATTCTTTAGAATAGTATTCAAAAAAAACCTTTTTAAGCGTTTTATTCATATGAAAACTAAAACTAATTTTATTTTATTTATTTATTTATTTTTATAACTTTATTCCCCCGAAATCATACTCAATTTTTTCTGTCCAAAAACTGACTACAATCAACCTTGTTTTGTTCAAAAATGGACATTGGAGTTTAATTCTTTCCCAAGGGGCCCGGTTGAAGTTTCACTTTTTTAAATAATTACCACTGGAATAATCAGTTATTTTCAGAAATATGCTCGACAAATAAATAATTTCTTCATTTATTTAAGAAATAATATTGGCTTTGATATTATTATTGCAATAGAAAATATTGTTTTTCGCCGTTCATGAAAGATTGTCAATATTCTTTATGGTTCACTTTGTAAATAAATGACTCATAATATCTATATTATTGTTTTGTTTTTAATTCGAATCCAAATCAATGAGTACTTTATAACTCCCACATTATCTTAAATGTAGAAAAAATAAAATAGTGGTCGTAAGAGTAGCTGATCGGATATATCAGGATAAATATAAATATCTTTTCCCTCGGTCACAAATAACGGCAGAGCTTTATTGAGGGTTTTATCCCCAACGAAAATGTTTATCTCAGCTCAATCCTGAGGAGCTTTCCCTTACCTTTTTATCTTCTTCACTGTTATTCCGAATCTAAACCCGGATTTGGACCTATTGGGACGTGATATTGACTGGGAAAAAAGTCAGCTTAAATTAAAACTGCCGACGATAGGGAGAGGTCGCTAAGAAGACGGGAATAAGGAGGGTCTAAGATAAATAAAAAAAAAAGTGGAAGAAGAGCACAGAGCTAATCCTGAGGGATGAAAGTTTGATAAACGAGGATAATTAAGGCCCACATCCCAGAGAACGGCTATCGATTACCGTTCGCGGAGATTTTTCCTTTTCAAGAAGCAAGAACAGTTGGAGCCAATCTAGAAGTTTGCTGAGCTGACCTCACATTTAGCTCCCTTCTTAATCTACTATCGGACACTCTGCTTCGTATGGCTTCTTCATCGCAACCCCAGGATCTAATAACCTTCTGCCGATAATTATTGACTCCTCCAGTAATTACAGTTAGAGTTCTCATTGCTAATTATATTTTTTAATTTATTATTTACTCTTATTAACAAACAGAAGGAAAAATACAGGAAAAAAGTAGCTATAATCTGATTTATTAATTATTGGCAAGGCTAGTAAATATAACACTAGTATGAGAGATAGTTAGATAACAGTAATATTTCTGAACTAGTGTTACATTAGAGGCTTATAAATTAATTGAGCAGATTTACAGTACAATAATTACTCATAAAATAAAATTCTGGTGCTCGCGTATAATAAAACTACCCTAACCACGCTTACTGCAAGAATATTACTTAAATTGTTAATATAAACATGGTGTATCCATTGAGCATGGCGCTGGCTTTCAATGATCAAACCCCCGTGTTCGAGTCCGGCTGATCTTGGCCAACATTGGTCTTTTCTTAGAAACTGCTGAACATAAGACCCTCATATGTTGTAAAGGTATAAGTTTTGATGAATATAAATGCACAAGAATTAATAAAAAAGTATGACAGGCCTGATTGAGTATCTGATTGATTGATTTGAATCACATGCCTTTGTTTTGAAAAGCTGAAAATAAGTTTTAAAATATTCCTTTTAGTTTTATCCAGAAATTTAATTGCTATTAAATAATGTAAAAATATAAATTATTTAATTCAATAATTATCAGTTTAATCTAAAAGTTTTCAACAATTCTATATTACTACTGTTATTTCTAGAACATTATTTTATATCTAGAAAAATATTTCCAATATTGAAATATAAAAATACTATTACTATTAAAATATTATTTCCCTGTTGTTGTAAATTTTATTACTATTAACAATAAAACGGGGTTTATTTTTTAAGATAAACAAAATTGTAGATAGCACCATAATGAAAATTTTACGGTACGTTTCGGACCTCCCATATCAATGAGGAGATAAACAGAAGATACACCAACATAAATATAAAAAATAATCTCCTGACGAAATGTTATTCAAAACTAATAAAAAGAAGACCAGAGAGATGCTAAACTTCTGGAATTTGGAAATAAACAGGAACCATACCAAACCACCCCATTAAAAACAGAATAAATAGAGGAAACCGAAACGAATTAAACGCGTTAGTCACTGTAGTACATAAGCCATCCAAACGGGTTTCATTTATACCAATTTTAAGCTTCTAAGGAAAGAGGAGGGTATCTTAGAGGGGGAAATAATAATGAGACCATTAAAAAGGAACCTATAATCTGAAATAGTACTTCAGGCCGTCAAGCTCAAAAGGAAAGGTGGGCGGGGTGGCCGAACGGGCTAACGTGTGTGCACAGCACCGCCATTGCCCGGCAACCTGATCTATGAGACAATGGATTTAAAATAGTCACGAGTTCGCGTCCCGGTGCCGGGGAAGTCTTTTAAATCCCCGCCCACACCCTCTGGCCAGGAAAAACCCCATATAGCCTTAAAAGCAAGGAAGTGGAGGACAAAAAAGAGTCCAAAAGGAAATCCGCAATCCACACTCTTGTAGGAAAAATTGAAACCTGATACTGCTGACAGCACGAGAATGAAATATCTGATCAACTTGGAACAGAAAGAGCTGCATCCCCTAAGACTAAACTTCAATCGGACTTTCCAGGAGCCTGTACGATAAAGTTAGAATGATGCCCACCCATATATCCTTTACGATGCTTACTATAATAAAATGAGCCGGAAAGAGTAAGTTTTGCTGGATAATAGGACTCAGAACGTGTCTTGACAGGATGAGCAAACCTCTATCAGAAATTTAAAATGAAGGAAACCCTCTCTGTAGATGTAGAACAGAGACCAAATCACAGAGCGTATTCTTGAGGCATACTTTGAGCGGGAGAGGACACCAGGAAGCAGATCTGGCAAAACGTTACTGAATTGGCGAGAAAGCTCGACGGTAGGATCTCAGAAACATTTTTGACTTCATACTTTTAATCTCGGACCTGACCAATTGAGGGAAGATCAAAGAAGAAGAAGACTTCCCACACCCAACATATGCGAAAGTAGATTGCAATATTGAGAAATAAGGCTTCTATATTCATTTAGATAAATAATTTACCTTAATTTTTGCCATTTTATGGCGAATTAATGTAAATATTTTCTACTAAACAACTTTCCACTACATACGTTAATTATAAACAGTTCAAATAATTTCTAATTATTAGGAATGATGAAATAGGTATTTATAAAAATAGAACCCATTGGTAGAATGGTAAAGCAAAATCCATGTATGACCTTTAAAAAAAAAAGTAGTACGGATCACTGACGTTTTGTGGATGGCTGTTAATATGAGTAGCTACAGGAGCGGTAGAGGTAGACCAGAGCGGGTACACAGGAAGGGAATATTTTGAGGGAGCGATCGTTATTGGTGCCTTTGTGTGTTCCAGACCGCACGCTGCTCTCTTTTGTTTACACCCCTCTTATTTGGAGTGGCTTTTTCCCACCCAACGAAAAACACACCGTTCGGAAATGACTTTGGAAATCACACTGGGCTTTTCTTTTTTTGTTGGTCAGAAAACAGGTCATTAGCGATTTAATATTCAGTATTGAGGAAATTTTTATTGGATGGCTGAAGAATATACAGATGAACAGTTAGTATTTTTAAAATACAAATAATATATATTTTTTTTTTTATATTTGTTTATTTAGAAATATTACATTCACATCAAGGACATTTATAATAGTGTTCAGAGAAAGCACACTCACACTCTATTTACAATTAAAAAAAAAATACAGAAACTTAATAATAATAAATACAATAAAATAAAATAAAAATAAATACAATAAAATAAAATAAATGTATATAAACAAAAGAACTAACCTAATCATACACACGCGGGATTGAGTGGAGGATCTGGCCATTGCCAAAACTCCAATAGATGCTTATTTACAAAAGGTCTCTGGGCCACTGCCGCTTCAACCTTCGAGGAGGATTGTAAGGATGGGTGGTGGTGGATAGAGATTGTTCAAGGGGATTTGGATGATAGGTAAGGTTCTGGTGAAATTTGGAGAATTTTTCTGGAATAAGGTCTAGGACAAATGGGATATTAAGGTCATGGTGTAGGATTTTGTTATTTACATAGAACGGAGCATCAACTATTGTTCGAAGGACTTTAGATTGAAAGGATTGAATACGTTTGATGTTAGAAGCTTTTGCTGTCCCCCACAGTTCAAGTCCGTATGTCCATATAGGTTTCAGTATTGTCTTGTAGATAAGTAATTTGTTTTCAATAGAAAGTTTGGATTTTCTGTTTAGTAGTCTGTATAGCTGGCCGTATCGTCGGTTGAGTTCTTGTCTTTTGAGTCTAGTATGTGGGTTCCACGTTAGTCTTCGGTCTTAATGAAAGCCAAGATACCGGAGTGTGTCTGAGTAAGGAAGCTGGATGGAATTAAAGTGTACTGGTGGACAGGAAATGCGTCGGAGTGTAAAGGTAATATGTTGGCATTTAGATTCATTAACTTTAATGCGCCAGTTATTACACCAGTGCTCAATCAAGGTGAGGTGGTTTTGGAGATTTAAGGATGCTATGTTGGGATCTGAGTCGGATGATAGAATGGCGGTGTCATCAGCAAAAGTTGCCAGGAAGGTATCGGGATGGACAGGGATATCGGCGGCAAAGAGGATGTAAAGGACGGGACCCAATTTGCTGCCTTGAGGAACACCTGCCTCAATTGGATAGCAATGCGAAAAAAAATACAAATAATAAAGTTTTTTGTCTTGTTTTTTTTTTAAACACGTTCATGAAGAAACTTTACATTATCATAACATATTGACACAAAACAAAAATAAATATATTAAATAGTAGCAATATAATTCATGTAAATAAGAACAGAATAAAAAAATAAAACAAAGTGCTTTAAACAGTAAAATAAACATCGTAGACACATATTATATATATATATATATATATATATATATATATATAATATATATATATATATATATATATATATATATATATATATATGTGTATATATATATATTATTTTTTTTTTTCTTTTTTTTTTCGGTTAGCTCTACAGACCTTGTAGATCTTTGGCCGCCTGAACCAGCCTTCTACACCGCTGCCTATCTTGGACTACTGCTTTCCAGTTTGCGGCATGAAGCTCAGCCGTATCTCTGTTTATCCTATCTATCCATCTGATTTTTGGCCCCCCTCGCGGTATCTTGCCTACTACACTGCCATTCATTGTCGTGTAAAGGATGGATTGCTACGAGCTACATGCCCTGCCCATCTTAACCTCCTTGCCTTCATGTCATGAGATATTGATTGACCCGTTTCTTTCAGCAGTTCTTTATTGTTCCTTCTCGTCCATGTGTCAAGGTTCTGGTCCTATATAGGTCGTGTTATAATATGTAGAACTTCTCTTTCGAATCTCTCAATTCTGGCTTTTAGTGTGCCGGTTAGAGCCCAGGTTTCACGATCCTACAGCAAAACTGGCTTAATAACGCAACCTTATTTTGAGATTTCTGGAGATTTTTCTGCATTTATATATATATATATATATATATATATATATATATATATATATATATATATATATATATATATATATATATATCATATGTGTATATAATATGTACAATCAGCCAAGGGAACTAGGAACCAATCTTGTTCACCCAATTGTAGAGGGAAAAGCAAGGCTCCTATAAAGCGCTTCTCACTCAACGTATTAAAATCCAGTGGAGATATATAAAATAAAATCAGATCGCTATATCCATGGCAATAAAAAGAGGATAAATTTTCTGAGGTTTTAACTGGTTTTTATCTTCTCTCTTATTACTCAAGGAACCGTGTGAACCATCTCATAATTTTCGTTAAATAAAAAAAAAAAAAAAACATTTTATTACTTCCACTTACCAATATATTGTATATACCTATAGTAAGTAAAATTATTGAGTTCAAACAACCAAGTCTCGCAAAATGGTATTTGTGCGTTTGTTTTGTGCATGAATTTCAAAAACAAAAAATCCTTCAATTTCAAATCCTTTATTCAAGAAGGAATATGTCCAGGATGTTACAGTAACTATTCTCCTAAAGATGGGTAACCAAAAGTGACGTTTTTTACTATCGATTTTATTGGAAAACCGTTCCAAAGATTTTTATTGGACTATGGCTCATATATATATATCAATGTACCGTTAAATGTTCTTTAATATCAGCTCGGTTAAATCCTCATTGATGCAGCCTAACAGGGCTTGAATGCCGATTTTTCAAAATTTTATATATGATTAATTATATATAATTTAAGGTCATTAAATGGTCAATTTTATCATTGGAGAATACAAAAAGTATTTTTCAGATTAATTATAGTTTTCCTCACACACACACACACACACACACACTCACACACACACACACACGCGTATATGATATAGCGTTCTACAGCTAAAGATTTTAGATACATACATAAAGTCATAAAAGTTATTAAAGGTTGAAATAAACATTATGACTGATCGTTTTAGTTAATAATCTATACTTTCATGTTACTGATTATAACTGAAATGTTTCTATAAGAAATAAATGGAATTTTCTTAGGAAATAAAAAAATAATTCTTTAAAGCTGGACAAAAAATTTATATATAATACAACAGATCGAAGCAATGAAATTATTTAAAAAACTATTTTATTGTTCTTGTGAGAGAATATTAAAAAAATTTCTCTAGTTTAATAATTGTAGATCCGATAATATGTTTGACCCAGTTGTCCTTGGCTAATAATCCTCATAGAATCCTGGTCAGTAAACAAACGAAAATATAATATGAAAATAACTAAATGGAATTTTCTGGAAGGAGTTAATTTTAATTAAAAATAATTGACCTTATACCATGAGTACAATTAATAATTAGTAGTACCTTTGTTAAAAATCGTCCAATGTGTTTTTTAATTTTTTTTAGAAGAAAGCATTCAAATCTTAATGAATATAATTAGCCACAAATTGTGCACTTTTTGGAAGCAAATTTTCATTTTCTTCATAAATATTTTTCCTGACTTTTATAGAGATGTGCTCGTTTTTCACACGTGCAGAAGAAGATAACTTCCAAAATGAACCTTTAATTATTAGATTTGATGAAGAATCAATGAAAATTTTGCTTGCCAACACAAAAACAGTCTTGAAAAATAATATGTACCAATAAATATATACATGGTGTCTCGTATGTAGATAAAAATATTTAAATATTGATAACATACCTCGATAGCTACAATAAAGTTTATAAAAACAATTGCCTGATTTCCATCAGGTAAGCTGGAAATGCAACTTTTATCTTTTTTTCAGTGTCATGATTTTTTTATTATTAGGAAACGATAACTAATGAAATATTTAATTTAAGTAATTAATAGTTACTTCATCGTAAACTAGACAAAAGTTACTTTAAAAGAAAGTAGAATTTATTCTTGTTAAAACGATTTAAAGAGAACTTTTGCGTGGCTAAACTAATCTAAATCATAAATTATTCGTAATTTTTTTATCACCATCCAACTATACTAAAGGTTTAGAAAAAACTTCCTCGTTTAATCTGATTTGAAGCCATATTTATGAAATAGTTAGGCAAAAACTTTTGATTCACCTCATGTTGAGTGTTCAACAAAAATGGCAATATTAAAATGTTGAAAAAGTTTTTATTTCTTGTTTTTTTTTTTTTCATATTTTGGGATGTATTATGATAAACATAATTGCCTAAATACACTTTTTATTACTAAATTTTTTTTTTAATAATAATGATTTTTCTTGTAATGTGGTTCTGAAACTCGGATTTTACTAATATCTCTATTACAGGAATTGATCCATATTTATATAATTGACGAAAAAAATGTTTATAGTCCTACAATTTTTTTTTTTTATTAGAAAATTAATACATTCTGCCGCATTGGAGAGCATTAATATTAGGGCTACATTAAACATTCACACAATATATGCATACAAATGATAACTAAAATAGAGATAAAAGAAAAAGAGTTGTGGAAAGTAAAATAAGATAATAACCATACATAGGTAAAAAAATAAATAAATAAATAAAACAGAAAAAAAAAGAGAGAAGCTAAATGAAATTGAAATATATAAAACACATTTTTACCTATATATAGGTATATACAATACCTAAAAATTAAGAAAGCTGTCTTATCGGTTCTCATCGAATAATGATTAAGTAACATTTCAAATAATTAAATAAGTGAATATTTTTATGAATTTTCCTGTTGCAAAGTCATAACATTATGCACTTAGTCGGACTACTTTTGATTTGTAATGGTAACCAGGAAACTGGTCCGATTTAACATATACGAATGACCGAGGAGGTCATTTCGTATATGTTAAATTCTTGCCCTTCACAGCGGCTTTCAGATTCTGGCTTTGTGCCGCTTTCATGATAAAGTTTGCTCCGGAGTAAGCTAATCATATTGAAACTAGACTGAAGGTTTCTGTAAGCCACTGCTATCAACTTGACTATTTTCTCATTACTAAAGACTCCGATATGTTATGGGATCAAAATAGAAGTTTAAAACTTTAATAATTATTCATGACTTGTAAATATTTAGTTGCATTCAGTGGCGATATGGAAGGAAGGGGCTGATAGCATTGTATTTGTTAAATCCAAGAAAAACTATTGTTTTTTTATTAATGAAAATTACGACTTTATTATATATAATAAAGACATAAAGATATAGAGAAATATAATGACCTGAAAAGGTTGTAGAAATATGGCCATTGGGTAGCACTCTGTTATAAATTCTACAGTAGAAGATCATGAGGATATATTCGATAAAAAAGATGTTAATATTGAGTAGCCAGTTTTATATTTCCAGAGCATATTATAAAATGCCATAAGCACATTGTTTAGCAAAGATTACAGAATCTTAGAATTATATATTTTGAGACAAAACTTGTTTTATTTCAATGAACAAACCTTTCTTAGTTAAATAGATAGATTGAGATCAATACGTTTTCTCTACCTCAGTAGAAGATAATATTTGTACTATGAACCCAAATGCATACCCCAGTCAGGAGCAATAGCGCTATTATGTATTCTATCCGTTTGAAGGGAGTGTCGTTTGCATACAGAATCACCCTTTCACCGCATTAGCACGGTTGGTAACACTTAGTAAGAGAACAATAATTGTTTACATAATTATATATATATATATATATATATATATATAAATATATATATATATATATATATATATATATATATATATATATATTTGT
This sequence comes from Nezara viridula, assembly GCA_928085145.1. NCBI lineage: Eukaryota > Metazoa > Arthropoda > Insecta > Hemiptera > Pentatomidae > Nezara > Nezara viridula. The sequence goes on along the minus strand of OV725077.1, from coordinate 43,817,953 downwards.
ATGCATATATGTGTGTATTTTTATTTTTGTGTCTGTGTGTTCTCAACATAATTTTGGAGTCAGGCCCTGTATACAAATATTATGGATTATAGATATTTTAGTTATGATGAGAATGAAATCATTGCTGATATTTGGAAGAATTTTGTTTGTTACAGCAGGTCGGAACTAGGAAGATGAGAAAGAGTCACTGGTCACTAGCGAAATCATTTTTTAGCTGAAGGGAAAAATATTTATTTACCCTTATCTGTTGCTTCAACCGATAACTTACAATGAGTTAATAAAACAAGTTAATGTTATTACATAATTATACTTATTTCGAAACATATTACTCAATATGTTGTTATAAAATAGCGACGAAGAAGAGGGGGGAGGGAAGAGGAAGAGAAAGAAGACAGGTAAATGTGAAAATCAGCTACAAGTGAGAGTTTTTTTTCCTTGTTCAAGTAGAATAGTGGGGTAGCAGATCTATTCATCGAGTTTATGTGGAATATCATAAAAAGAAAAAAAATAAATGTCTGGATTTCGATGACACATAAACAATAAATATTGAAATATCATGCCAAGTTTAGGTCTTTATTTCCATTGCTGTGTTCACATAGATTGTATGGTTTAAAGTCATGCTCAACATTCGCTGATGACATAGCCATCCTATCTTCCAATCCAGATCCGAAAACACCATCCTTAAACCTGCAAAAGTCACCTCTCTCTTATTGAACATTGGTGTAATAAGTGGCGAATCCAAGTCAATGAATCCCAATCCAAACATATCACTTTTACCCTTCGACGTAATTCCTGTCTATCAGTCTACTTCAACTCCATACAACTTCCTCTCTCCGACACAGTACGGTATCTTGCCTTTCTCATAGATAAAAGACTAACGCGGAACGCACATACCAGACTTAAAAGACAACTTAACAGACGATACGGACAGCTATACAGACTATTGAATAGAAAAAACCAGTGACGCGGCTGGGAGAGAAGCACTGGGATCTCCGTGAATTCTGCCTTGGCTTCCACATTTGGAGGACAAAGCATGACTCATAGTCCTCTGGTGGAATGTAAATATTGTATATAGCTGTGAATGTGTTTTATATAATTCAATTTCATTTAGCTTCTATTTACTATTTCATTTTTTGTACATAGGCATATTAATTCACTTATTTTATTTTTCTATATTTGTTTTGCTTTATTATCTCTAGCTTAGTTATTATTTGTATGTACATATTGCTTGAATGATTAATATAGCCCTTATATTAATGCCCTTCCATGTGGCAGAATATATTAATATTCAATAAAAAAAATTAATAAATTTCATGCTCGTACGCGTGTTTTGATGTTGATTTATTCAGCGACTATCCAATCATGGAATGAAAAAAAATTATACAAATAACTTCAATAATGCTACTGGTGCAGATTTTTTAATAAATAAAACAAATAAAAACTTTATTCAGATTGATATTTATCATGGTTTCGTATAAATGTGTTCTTTATTGAATATTATTCCGCTATTTGAGTTCCAGATAACGCCTTTAATATTCAACGGGTGCTAATTCATTATTCGATAAGAAAATCAAATAAATTTATTTCCTTTAGGAGCCGACTTTCTTCTTGTATTTTTTTGAAATACTGATAATAAAAACAATATTAATGTGTATCTAAATAATCGATTACATTACCGCAAAATTAATTAATAAATAATAATTAATAATATTTTAACCAATTTAATGTGAGGTTTTTTAAAAAATATAAATCTCCTTTTTCGGCTATTTAAAGTTTTAATATCATTTATTAATAAAATTAAACGTATCCTTTTAGACATATTCTTCCAAGCGGTCTAAGTTCAGAGTGTTCTTTGGTTATTTTTTAAAAACCACTCTTGATGACCTCCAACGAAGCATTTCAAGTTGTTTTGAATTTTTAAAATTATTTTATTAACGATATTTATAATTGAAAAAAAAAACAAAAACAAATACGCATCTAGTAAATAAGGTACATAGAAACCAAATTACATGAGTACTATCCATTGGTACTCCAATAAAATTTTTAAATTAGTAGATCATGAGGCCAACTTCTTTTCAGACGCCTCGGAGAGCTATGAGGGATCGAAGAGGAAGGCAGATTAGAAACGGGAGGATTCGGGTGGTTATGAAGTTTATTCTGGAAAGATAGGTATCTGGATTGGTCCAATTCGGAAACATATGGAACATTAAAGTGAAATAAAAATAAAACAAATAAACTATATCTTACAATGTCAGATCCAATATAGTAGCCAACTACTTTCGCGTGTTAATCAAGGACCTTTGTGGATGAATATACGTGTTACCTCAAAGGCAGAAAACTAATTACAGTATGTAGGTTGTAATGCTGTAGTTAAATAATTAAATTATATACTCAGTGTTTTATTCATGGGTTTTGTAGGTGCAGCTTTGTTCGATTAATTTTTTCTCTTTAAATCTTTCTTCTGTCGTGATTGTTATAACAGATGTGTTGTTGAATCAAACCTGATAGGATAAAAACTAGTTGCATTGTATTAGAAAATACATATTGACCTACTTATAGTTTTGCCATTTAGGACAAAGTACATGTTCATATATTGGAAAGATTTAAATGAAAGAATATATATATATATATATATATATATATATATATATATATATATATATATTTAGATTTAGATTTGGTCATTACTGATTATTCTACTGTGAAATAATGTTTATATTAAAAAATGGCAATTTCATACAAAATATCATTTGAAGTGTAAGGAGTATGATAACTGTTAAATTGATGTAAATAACAATCGTTTTAGTAATTAATACGATTTTTCAAAAGCAGAATGAACATTCCTTAAATGATGTGAAAGTTTTTACAAAATTTGTGATATGCTGCCGTAGGATTTTTATTGCAATGGCATAATTAGAAACTGAATCCACTTTCAGATAAGGTATAAAACATGAGCATTTTATGTTGATTCAGGTACGTATAACCTTTTTTATTATCGGAAATGGACTGATCATTCAGGCAATTAATTCCATCCTAGCTATTTGCCAAACCGTTTGACCGTACCCCGCTTCGCAGATCCGACAGGGTCGGGCTAGGGGCAGGTAGATGCTGCGGGACGAGGGCGATCCAGCAGACTGTAAATAGATAAAAGAAGGTATATGGGATGGGAGATATGCAGGTCAGCCTATTCTGGATCCATAATTTAGCAGAGGACAGTAGGCTATCAGGGGCTGTAATCTCTTTAAGAGTTGGCTAAACTCGGGCAAGTTAGCAGCCTATGGGGCCTCCGGGAGGAAGGGGAGATAAACTGCCCCTGGCCAAGGCCAACTGGAATAGTGCCAGGGCTTTAATATTGATTACACCATTACACTTGTTTATATCTCCATCTATTTGACCTTTCGATTTTTCACAATCCTCTCCGTCCACAATCTTCGGTTGAAATCGGGCCCCCCCATTAATTCGGATGGGCTTGGAATTAATTTAACTTCCTTTTATAATAGAAACTCAACCATCTTTGAAACTTCAGCAGATTTCTTTAAGTATTTTAATAAGTAAAAGCCATTAAATTATGTTCCAAACAAGTGTAATGCAAATCTATCACAAATTCCAAAGAAAAACTGTTTAAATCTACACCATATATAATACACTAGTATAGATTTCCGACTCTCAGAAGCAACGAATTTTCATGAATGAGATGCCTATTTTAATTTCTTTAAAAATCGATATTAATCATCACGTCTTATTGCCAATTTATATAATTATAATAATTCTCATTGCCAATTTGTGACTTTTTTCAATTTTAAATCTATTTATTGAATAATAATACAATCAGCTACTGCTGGCGGGCTATAAGCATTTTGCCTAAAAGTTCTCATTCATACAATATATACAAATAATAAAGAAATAAATATAAATATAAGAAGTAAATAAATAATACTGATGAAGAAGGTAAATAAAAAAAAATAAACAAATAAAATAAAAAATTCTAAACACAATCATAACTATATACAATGTATAGATTCGCCCAAGAATCTCCGAGCCTGGCTTTTTCCCCAAATGTGGAAGGCAAACCAAGACTCCGGAAGATCCCAGTGCCACATTTCCAGCCGTATCACTAGTATTAGAAGCCAGTGGAGACTGAAGGAGGGCACTAGAGCCACAGACGCTCAGGACATGAGTGGAGAAGCTGGCCATTGCCAGGACTCCAAAGGCATATTTACAAAAGATCTCGAAGTCACTGCCGTTTCAAGCTTCGAGGGGGATGGTATGGATGCTCGGAGGTTCTGGTGAAAGAATTTGTGACTATAACCAAGGGAGAAATAATTCTGGGAATAAGAAGTGTATTGTCTTCGTTACGATCCCCCCTACTTTGTATATGCAAAATAAAATCTGACACGGTCAATAAAAACTTGTTTTATATAATAGAGAAATTTAAAGAATGTCAATTTCAAAAATTAATTTATAAGGAGAGGTTTCTAAAGTCGAAGAGTTTATTTTAATTATTTATATTTATTTCGTTTTTGTATGTACATGAATACGTTTTTTTTTTAATGAATACTCGAAGCCTTAATATTTGATGCCCCTCAATTTGAAAGATTTTATTGATACTGAAATAATTAATAATTTGGTTTAAAAGAAAAATTGTTTGGAAAAAAAGGTCTAATATTTATACAGGGTATTTCAGGGTTTAGTGACCAAACTGAAAATATGAATTAGGGACCTCAAAGCAGGAAAAATAATTCTTATGAAGGTATGTCCGCAAACCCTTTGTTCAGGAGATATTCACATCTAATTATTTACGTTATATATATATATATATATATATATATATATATATATATATATATATATATATATATATATATATATATATATATATTTTTTTTTTATTCTTAAACTTATTTATTGAAAAATATTACAATATGTCTCTAGGACATTTATAATAGAGTTCACAGATCGCATTCACACTCTATGTAAAATAAATTATACAGAAAAATAATATATATACAATAAATAAGAATAAAATAACAAAAAATAAATAAATAAAAAAAAACACATACACACCTATACACAATAGTTTATGTTATATTAAGTAGATAAACTTATTTATTTGTTTCAACTACTTTATAAATTAAATGTAAACATTAAATTCATATTAATTGTTTTTCAAAGTGATTTCCTTGATCATTAAGACAGGCTCGGCACCTTTCTTCAACAGCAGATGGAATATAAATGGAAGGCATAATGATGAGTACTCTGCGAAAGCCTCTTACAAACTGATAAATGTTATTAGGAAGTCCAAATGCTAATTCTAAATAGTATTAATCCTCATGTTGAAAATAGTTTTTATTCAGTTAAGGATAAAAGGGATAATTAGTATTCTACATAATCCATCTCCTAAACAAATCATTTGCAACATGAATGTTAATGTTTACATTAATTTAATAAGGTAGTTAAAAAAAATAAATAGATTTTATTTATTTCATATAACGTAAACAAATTATAAAAGTCATAAAAAAAAAAAAATATTAAATTTCCACAAACTATTTACGATTATATAAATAGTCGCATAAAATTGAGATCAAGAATAGAAAAACTAGCAATGGAAAATTTAGGAGGAGGGGTTGTACACCCCTTGATATAATAGAAAAAAAACTAGACTCTTCCAGTCGTTGCAACGATTTAAGATGTAAACAGGACAGAATGGTGAAAATAAGTTGCGAAAAGTATCACAAATGGATCTGTTATCATCACTTAAAAATATATTTTATAAATATTATATTTAATTTTAAATGATATTTACTTTCTTTTAATTATATATGAAATATATAGCAAGTCAAAGTCATTACATAACAAAGGTTCTTGATAAAATATTATGTAATGTATAAAAACATGTGTGAAAGATATATATTAATAAGATTACATATATGCATCCTGCATATCTAGTAATATAAAAATAAAAAAATTAACAATAAAAAAAAATTAGTATTGTATATATGAAAGTATAAAACAAATAATTAAAGAGTATAGGAATATTCGAAATTTCAATTCTTCCATATTTACAGAATCTTTTTCGTTACCTACCTGATACTGTAAATAAATTTCCCAGAAACTGTTTTTAATTTATGGTGTTTTAATTGTTTCCACGTTTGAAGAGAGGGCACCGATGCACAACAGCGGAAAACAGTAAGTTAAAACTCGCGACATCTATTTAAATTTTTTGTTTTATTAGAACTCCTAAAACTAAATAAACTGTTTATTGATAGCTTGTGGAGTTTTCGATACTATTTTCAGTTGACAGAATATACATTTTTCACTGTTTTTTTTAAATAGTTCATTTGAAAAAAAAAATAAAAAATAGATTTAGCCTATCTAGCGCGTTTTCCCGTACTCGTCCCGCTGTGCCATAGTCCATTTTGTTTCAATGGGTTCTTCCATAATAGCATTATGATTATGGTTTATTTAACAGAATACGGATACTCTAAATAGTAATAAAATAAAAAATACTGTTGCAAGAAATGACTGTTTTTTTTTGTTTTCTTTTTTAAATACTTCCTTGCCGATTCTGATTTTTAAAAACATACTTGACTAAAAAAACAAATCGTTTCTAAAAATTTTCACAGGTTTCGTTATTCAATCTATATCCCTTCTTTATTTAATGAAATATTTTAAGAAAATGAGACACATTATTTTTACATTAAACAATTTTTTTTTAGTTCTTCAAATCTTCATCCGCAACTGTCATGATAGTGACAATAAGCAGATTTGTTGTTAGGTAGAAAATGGCATGATGAAGAATAGCACCCAGCAGCACCTCTTCCCTGGTCTGTTTACATCCTGAAATCAGGAAAGGAGATCTCTCATCCAGCTCCTCTTCAGTCGTCTCCTGATGAGCATGTCAGCCATGGCCCTGTCGTTGACAAGTCCATTCTGATGTCCGTGTAGTTAATGATGAAATGAGGAGTAGAGAGTATGTACGTGCTGGTCCAAGGTTGGTTGTTTTAGGCTGGTATGTAATGTTTTGTTGTTGCCATACCAGGGGGATGAAGCTATTAGTATTAAGATTTTAGATTGAAAAAGTCTTTTTTTCTGAACCATAAATCTGTGAGGAGTATGTCCAAATGGGTTTGAGCAGGTAAGTTTATGCATTTAGTCTGATTTTCAATTTTGATTTGGAAAAATGTGATTATAGTATTTTCAGTCTCTTGTTCTAAGTCTTTCGTTTCATTTTGATGTGTAAATAATAAATAATAATAATAATAATAATAATAATAATAATAATAATTTTTAATAATAATTAAAAAAATATTTTGTTGAAACTCATATAGGCATATTTAGAGTACTGAATTTAGTTCAATTAGTGTAAAATGAATGAAAGTTCAATATATAGTAAAATAATATTCAAATGACTGGGTCCATCGTTACTTAAACTTAGTTTTATAAACTAAACTTTTAGTTAACAAATTTCTTGAACTACTTTGCAACTCCTTTTATATTAAAAATATGAAAACTAAAGCAAGTTACAAACTCAGTTCTTTATGAAGTTACTTACTTAATAAGGTCAAAGTTTTTGTTGCGAAGAAAAAGTTTTTTGGAAATTTTAAGTTCCTCTTTTCCATAGCTACATTGAACAGTCAAACGGTAAACATATATAAAATTGTTATATATTATTCCAAATAGGAAAGAATTTATTGTGTTTTATGTTTTAATTTTAAAAAAAGCTTTTATATTTGCTTTTCACTTTTGAGTAATGTTATCTCTTTTTTTTTTGTATTTGTAGTTTATGTATCTAATTTGGAAAAAAAATAATTGAGAAAATGTTTCATTCTAGTAGGTATTTGTTCTTAATAAATTGTCAAATAAAATCAAGTTTCAGTTTTAAATAGGGTTTCAGTTTCAGATTATGTATATATATAGTATATATATATATATATATATATATATATATATATATATATATATATATATATATATATATATATATATATATATATTAAGTAATACTTATTTTATGCTTTGAATAAATAATTAATTCCTGAAAAGAGACGATTTTTTTTAAAAATATTATTTATGCTCCATTACAAACAAGCTGATTTAACGTTTCAAGTTTAAATATATTTAATATATCTCTTTATTTATTTCATATTTTGGCCATCATCCTTGTTGTAATTTTGCAGTTCATCTAAAGGTATATTTAAGTTACTTAATTATGTATTAAGAGGTGTCAACTATAATATAACGAACATTTCTATTTTTTTTAATTTTTAAATACTTCATACTATAGTCGCAAAAATTATTGATATTTAAATTAATAATATTTATTATGAAACTAAAATAAAACCTTACCGAAGTTAACTATAAATTAAAGTACATACATATGATAGGCAATGTTTTGTATCTTTAGTAGTCTATAATATATAACAATTAAAACTATAAATAATAATAATTGTGAAAGAATTTAGTGTAAAATTATGTGAATTATTATAAGTCATGAATAAAATTTCATATATTGGCAGTGATTAATTATTCTGACCATCGAAATATGTGATTAAAATTTTAAAAAGAATTTCAATGATGAGGATAATGTTCTCAGTATTTGCTTTAGAAGAAGATTCAAAATTATTTTCAGATAAAGTAATATCTATTTGATATCTCGTCTAGAATCATATTTAAGTTGTAAAGGTAGCGTTATCCTAGGAAACGGGAAGTTTGGAAAGTAGTTAGCTCAGTATTTATGATCCAGTTTTATGGGTTTTTTTTATGTTTAAACTTACAATCAAGTTACTTTTTATCATAAGAGGCTATCACGCGGCCCCATAAAAACGATATGAAAGTATATTAACATTGGGGAAAGTATATTTTCCTTTCCGTGCAAGTTATACAAGATTACCAACAAAGATAAGAAGATGGTGTAGTAAATATGAATTGAGCTATAAAACCTAGATAATGCCGATTTATAGAGTGTAATTACGTGGTTAAATTATATTTACCTTTTAAAACAATAATCAGGTTTTTACACTAGATCTTAATAATTAATTAGGTTTTATGTTCAATTTTTTTTTTTTTTTGATTCTCTTAACATAACATAAACTGATTAATGGAACTTAATTTTTTCTTTAGTATAGAAGTACAGATGTTAGGTCAACAGTTTGTCTTGGATAATGGTGTTGCTGGGTGTGGCCTAGAATGATCTTCGGACCCCAGGAAATCCCAGGGTCCTTTCAACAGAATATTTAGCTGTATAAATAATTATCCAGATGCGTACCTGACTCCTGAGATGAGAACATATTGTTTTACTAACTGAGTTACTATACTTCCTGATTGTTCTATAACGTTAATGAATAAAATCATAATATTTTTTTATTATTATTCCTTAATGATATTTAAGGTATTATAACAACTGGTTATAAGGTTAAAAAAAAAAGAAGATATACCATTCCTTTGTAGAAAGCGTAGCCACTTACGGATCAGAAGTCTGGACACTGACAAAAAAGATGGAAAATAAGCTGCTTTCCATGGAAATGAATTTCTGGAGAAGAAGCTGTGGCATATCCAGAATCGAGCGGATCCCAAACGCAGCTATTAGAGACAAGGTCGGATGTCAAAAGAACATCCTTCACCTGATCGGGACCAAACGGTTAAAGTGGTATGGCCACTTAATGCGGATGGATGAGAACCGCTGGCCAAAGAAAATCTATAACTATATGCCACCTGAAAGAAGGAAGCGTGGAAGGCCAAAGAAGAAATGGACGGAGGACGTGGAAGAAAGCATGGCAGCCAGAGGGCTTTGTGAGGGAGATTGGATGGACAGGGAGCGGTGGCTTTTGGGTGTTGGGGATATGACTCCTTAAGTTGTGCAAATCCCAAATAAAAAAAAAAAAAAAATAACAACTGGTATTATACCTTATCAGGTATTATAACAACTGTATTAAATAAATACATCTTGTAAATTTGAACATATGGATATAATGACATGAAAACACTTGCTGAGTAGCTACCCAATGGTAGCACTCTAATGATATGTCTACATTAGGAGATCATTGAGCCATCTTCTTTTCAAACGCCTCGGAGAGTTATCAGGAATTGAAGAGGAAGCAAGTTTAGAAACGAGAGGGTTGGGATGATTCTGAAGTTTATTATGGAAGGATAGGTATCTGGATAGGTCCAGATCTGAATCATAAGAAATATTAAGGTCATTATGGATGGTTTTATTTGTAATAAAGTAGGGAGCATTGAGGATTTTACGAATGATTTTGTATTGTAAGGGTTGGGTACGAGAGGAATTCGATGGTTTAGTGGAGCCCCATAGCTCAACTCCGTATGTCCAAATAGGCCTTATTATAGTCATTTATATGATGAGTCTTTTGGCATTAATTGGAAGTTTAGAGCGTTTGTCTAGTAAGTACTGAAGTAATCGGAAACGTCGAGCCGTTTCTTGTCGTTTCAGTCTGGTATGACCACAATATTTAGACGTCATGAACGTAGTTTAGATAATCTGTTTTTTTTACAGCTGCTCCAATTTTTCGCATCGTATCAGTGAATTTATCCCAGATGTGAATGGCTAGATAAATGATAAGAATGGACGTATAATTATAGTATTTGGAAATTATTTCTTAAGAACATAGAGGAGAAATACATTGGAGCAGAACTACACAAAACAAAGTTTGAAAACATTACTAAACAATTTTAAATTTTATAGCAATTTATTCTATACAATTAAATATTGAATAATATCAACGATAGCATTTATAAAAAACCGCATGTGTATATGTACATAATATTGAGTCCGTATTATATTAAGTCCATGTTACGTATGGAAGCCTGCTTTTTAAAATTAAAATTAATATTCAACGCGGAGAAAATCTATTTTTAAAAACAAAATAATATTTATGCTTAAACCTTTAGGTTTATTTGTTTAAATACCATAAATATATATATTTAAACATTCATTTAGCAAAATTTTGTTTAAATCTTACTAATCTTCAATATTTTCACTCAATAATGTGGAATTATTGAATTCATTTTTATTCATATTTTTTTTAAATTTTAAAACATAATACAGTCGTAATAACGAGAACGCGTAAGGATATCGATTTAATTTTTTTTCGTTCTATCAAAATTTTAAAATGCATATAAAATGACTCTTATTAGAGCTTTATATCGTATGTCTTAGGTGAGTGAAGTTTTTTTTCCGAAAACAAGATGTTTTGCACTACTTAGCGTCGGCGTATCCAATAAAATACTATTTTAATATGTAGTATTCATTTGACCGCACCCTCCGACCAACTTCTCACAATAAAAATGTAGTTTAAAAAAATAGCAAAAATAGTCGGTTTTTCCCACAACTCTTTCGGATGGGGAAATAAAACCCTTATCGTGGATCAAATCCGTACAAGATCGTAAAAATGTTTAACTGCTCGGTCAAGATTGCCGGTAGATAGGACAAGTTGCTATATTTTTTACTCTGGAAGCGGAGGCAATCATTTATTCATCTATTTTCTGTTGCTGGCTGGGAAAACCTCTACACTTTTTCACAGAGTCGAACGGAGGCCATGAAAAATGCTCCCATGTAAAGAAGAAACCCCCTAGGAGGTAATATGTCTAGGGGGAAGATATAGGGCCCGAGTCCCAGGAATATTAAAAATAATGCCCTTTTCATTATGACGGCCCCTGTGGAAAAATTGCGGAGAGGATCGGGCTAGGCAATAAATCTTTCAGGTGCACTCGGCCACCGCTGTCCCCTATACATGCATATAGGTATATATACTCACTCCATCCCTTTGTAATAACCCACCGCTTTTCCAATATTTCCTCCAATGTCATCCTTCCCCATACCTAGTTTCATGGAAAATGCCTTTCAGACAATCGATTCGACCTATGTGCTCGAAAAAAATATACCGACCCAAATAAAAAATAATTCATATCTTGAATGTAGGATAATAACATTTTTTATTGATGAAATAGTAATTTATTAGTACATCAGTGAAAAATCTCACATCGGTTAGCATTCGACGATCAGTCGAAAAACGTTTATTCTTACATACAATATAATATTATCAATATAGTCTTTCACTATTCATCCTAACCATGTGCCCGAGGAACCTCAGTCTTCTGGTCCTGACGACTGTTTCCAAACCTTCCAAATTTCTGTATATTTCTTTATTGGATTTTAGCCTTTATCCCTCTTGCGTTACCTTGGGTCCGTGAATCCTCCTCAGAATCTTCCTCTCTATCTTCAGGATTTTCTCTAGGATCGGAAGGCTGACTGTTTCCATACCATATAATATCACAGGTCTTGCTACTGTACAGTAATGCCTTATTTTTGCATTTGAGAACAAGTTTTTTATGTTGTAAACATTCCTCGTGGCGAATTTCAGTCTTTCCAGTTTGGTTATTCTTCCTTCGATTGATGCCTTGTCCGTTCCGTTACTATATATTATCTCCTCTAGGTATTTAAACTTTTTTGGCCGCTTTTATTTTTCCATATTTTGTGTCCAATATTTTCTTGGTGAAGTTGGTATCTGTTGTCATAACTTCTGTTCTTTCATAAGAGATATGTAGTCCCGTTTTCTAAGATAATTCTTTCAGGGTGTTTACTTGTTTTATTACTTCCTTTTCTGTCTCTGCTAGATCATCCGCAAAGGACATTTTACTTTCACATTGCCCTTCGTTGTTACTATTACTTATTTTTTCTATTACTCTATCTTTTTATTTATATATATATATTTTTTTTTTTCTTACTTGGTTATTTTTATTTTTATCCAGTCATCCCTACAATCGTCCTCGGAGATTAAAACGGCAGTGGCCCCTCTACCTTTTGTAAATATGTATATATTAGAGTGGTAGTACTGGCCAGATTCTTCACTCAAGTCCCGAGCGTCTGTTGCTCTAGTTCCCTCCGTCAGTCTCCACTGGTTTCCAATACCAGTGACGCGGCTGGGAGAGAAGCACTGGGATCTCCTAGAGTCCTGCTTTGGCTTTCACATTCGGGGGAAAAATATTGATTCAGAATCCCTTGGGCCAATGTAAATGTTGTACGAAGGTGTGAATGTGTTTTATTTATTTTATTACCATTCGGATTTAATCTGTTATTTTATTTATATTGTTCACAATTTTTTCCCCTTTCTTATGTACATATTGTGTGAATGAATAGCACTAGTAATTTCATGAAAATCGGATAGACGGTAGTAGCTGATATGCCCGTTACATCGATTTGAATATAGACAGACAGACACCGAACCAAATTTGATCCTTAAGGTCTGAAACGTAAAACGCGAGTGAAAATGCTCGATTCTGTGCATAAAGTTGTTTTAACCTCTCACACGAATACTTTGCTTCACTACCTTCGGTAGTGAGGAAGCAAAAAAAAGCTTAATAATTGATCAGCTTGTCCCCTGGAAAATATCTCTCCAGCTTAATAGTTAGGCATTGAGACAAACATATCCCATAGTTTCTTTGAAACTATGCCTATAAGTCTTGATGAACTTATCAAAATCTTTGAAACACATTGTATTACATATCGGTACGTCTACTTTTTAAACCAAATGAGCTTCAAAACCATCCATTTTTTTAATGAGTACTGTTATTATTTTTGTAGGAATTTATAGCTCATATTTGAGATTTCTCATTTTTCCACAAAATTCTCTATTGTTATCTCATTCATCAAAATACAGCGCTCCTGGGAACCGAAAAATAATACAGCCATATTACTTATTATGTACCTTATTATATATTTTTTAGATTCATATTTACAACAATGTGGGCTGTTCCATCACTTTGGGTCATTTAAATCCTCAAACAATATATAAAATTACAAGAACTTAAATTATAAGGAATTTACAATAAGAAGTTGTCAATAAATGTAATTGTACAAAACATTGCACATTAAAAGTTACAAAATCAAAATTAAAAAAATAGGAAATATAGTTTAGTTTTTAAGAATCAATTTTTTCTTTATTATTATGTGTTTTTCTGAAATCTCACTTATATTAGTTTTGTAATAAGAACTATTCTTTATTATCTGCACGTTATTTTTTCTTAAAGCTCTAGTGTACCTAACATCAATTAATAACGCAATACTTAGAACGACTAAATTTCCATTACAATGGAAATATTCATTCATAACAATGATTCACAAACCTAACGAGAACACCGACTTCCCTTAATATTACAGACCTCTCATTATGTTCAAAAATCTTTGTGAAACTTCTCTACAACTTCTCTTGACATACTGACTAACGAAAACATAATACCTGAACATCAGTTTGGATTCCATTCACATCACTAAACCATTCATCAGCTACACCGAGTGACAGACTACATTGCAACAGCACTTGAGCACAAATTATACGCAACAGGAGTATTTCTGGATGTTGCTCAAGAGTTCGATAGAGTCTGGCATCAGAAACTTCTATTCAAACTTAAGACGATTTCCTACCTATTATCGTATATTCAATACTTTCTTTCTGACATATTTTTCTCTGCTTGCCAAGCAACATAACTATCTACTATTAAGCCAGCCTTAGAAGCAGTGCCTCAGGGTCTACAATATCGCTCCTCTATTGTATATCATTCACACATATTATTTTCCAGACTGTGATTGCGACTTCAACAACTATTCAAAAATCTTGACAAGACATCACAATTCAGTATACGCCTCACAGACACTACAATATCACTTAAACAAATTTCACTACTGGTGCAAACTCTGGAAAATTTGACTCAACCAAGACAAATCACTACATTTCACTTTTACCCTTCTACTTGAAACTTATTCTGCTATTTACCTTGACAATGTCCAAATTCCTCAGACGGACAAAGTTCAATATCTTGGTCTTTTGTTTTTTGACAGACGAATGACATGGGGCCCACATATCAAGAACCAAACAAACCCTAAGGCTACGGATATTATACTTACTCCTTTTAAGATATTCGAAATTAAACTTAAACGGAAATTGAACTCGTATACTTACCTATTCAAGCCCATTTAGACCTTCGCTTCACAAATATATGTGGTAGCCAAAAAGAATTACATACATATACAGACTTTTCAATCAAAAACTTTCAGGACTAGCTATCACCAAGGCTTCCTGGTACGTCAGTTACATTACTTTACATAAAGATTTACAGATTACTACAGTTAACGACCACATACGAACATACTAGAAAATATTTCACAATAACTTACACGGACATACCAACTCACTGATTCGCATGAACACAACTAACATGCACAATAGCATTCGAAGGAATCTTAAAAGAAGCTGGATAGGGGATCTCCTCTACTAACTATAAATATTAATTCAAGATAGGAAGGACGCCGCTGGGCATTCCTCTCTCTTTCTCTCTCTCTCTCATGCCTATTCACGGCAATCTTCTAAACCTCGACACCACACTCGCTGATAGTCAGAACTTCCAACAGATGTGAGAGGAAAAATTAACTTAATAAAAAAAAAAGATTTTTTCCTTAGATACGGTTGTTCAGTTCATCTTCAAACTGGAGAAGATTAGTAAAGTCAACATTTAACCTCTTGAAATTGTGAACTGATACTACTATTTTGATTTTTTAATTTTATTTTTTACTCGATTCTTCAACTCTCACCTGTCAGAAGTTCCAACAATCAGAGATTGTGATGTCAAGTTGTAGAAGATTGGTCTTGAGGGAGAGGAGTACCCAACGGCGTTGAGTGTGGGCCCACATATCAAGAAAAAAACAAAAAATTCAAACAAAAATCCAAGATTACGACTATTTTATTTACTCCTTTCAAGACATTCGAAATTAAAACCTACACAGAAATTGAACACGAATACTCACCTAATCAAGCCCATGTGGACCTACACTTCACAGATATATGGTGCCAAAAAGACTCACATTCGTAAATTACAGACTTTTCAATCTAAAACTATTTTAATAATTTTATCAAATTCAATTTATATTTTAGCTCTAGGTATTACTTAGTTAATTAAATTTTAGGCGATTATATTATAATCAACAAATGAAATTTACTGAGTTCAACATTGTAATTCATTAAAGGTTATGCAGTATTCCAGGCTCGCTCATAGATTAAAACGAATAAAAATGTTCTTTAGTGACATCAGGGAACTTTAAAGCCACTTCTCTTTCTAAAGAACGTGAGTTTTATTGTCAACAGTTTAGGTGACTCCTACCTGAGGTGGTAACACTTTGCATTTTACACCACTTTTTACTATTCAAAATCCATTTAAAACATTAGTTCACTTTTCAGTCGTTTATTTAATTAAATAAGATAAATATTTTACTTAGATAATTATTATAAAAGTTAGCATAAGTAAAAATACCATCGAACAATTTAAAAAACCTCTTATATCAAAAAAGTTCATTTTAAAAATAATCATTTATTGTTTATTTTGCCACATTATACAGGCATAAAATATTTCTATGGCATGATTTTTTTTCTTTCTTCTATAAATTTATCCTTTTTGAGATAAGGGTTATACATTTTTCTAAATTTGGATGATAACAGTCAATTTTCACATTGATGAAATTTTTTTTGGGAGGTCAAAGGTTTTCCTCTAAAACAGCTTATAATTTTATTTTAAATATATTTCATATACTATAATATTGATATTAACAACATTTATAGTTATAATTAAATCAATTAAAATAGTTAATGGGTGATTAATATTCAGGAAGCTTTTTAAAAAAATATATATATATATTTTAAAAAAGACTGCGTCATTCTACATGATATGTGGGACAGTCGACTAGCTTCCTTCAATAATTCAATAATTTTACATCTATCCAAAAATTATAAAATTATTGATACATAATTAAAAAATACTGAAATTTATTACATAACTCTATGAATAACGCCTTTAAAACTAAAAATCATTACAAAAGGTACTTTATTGTAATATGTTATATTTTAAAATTAATAAACACTAACGGCTAAAATAAAAAGAAATATTTGTGTGTTCTTGAAACTGCATCTGATTGAACACGTTTTTTTCACTTTTCACGTGATATTCTCTCAAATTAAATGACCTTTTATTTTGTTTATGAACTAGTAATGTTTATGTAATGGTTAATTTGAGGATTACTATGTTTAATTATTGACTGGCCTAGGTGGAGTTAATATAGAGAACTTTGTTTTTGGTCTTCAGAAACACAACCATGCCAAGAATATTCCTATATCAAGTAATTATAAAATTACTGCGTCCTGACTATTTATCATCTATAATATATTATATTACCTAATAAAATTATGAACAAAAATTATAGTTTATATAAATAAGTATATAATTTATTCAGACATATATAGGGTAGACTTAAGATGGAAAAATGATTGAATTGTAATTTAATAAGCTTAAGATGTGAAGTAGACGCTTAATGACACAATATAAAACATTGTTTTTATAGGCTGTAGCTCGAAAACGGCTATAACGATTTTGATGAAACTTTTCTATGATGTTCTAATCATTGTCCTTTCAATTTTCATATATAGACTAAATTCCCGAAAAAAAGTTATAAAGAAAAGAAAAATGTTATGGGGCCTAACTCCCTAAGTATATATTATAAAGTAAAATTTATGATGAAACTTTTGAATAGTAATTAAATTACCAAAAAAAAAAACTCAGAATCGAACTAGTAGTAGCGATGATACAGATTATTCTATTTTTTACACATTTTTTTAACTTATTACTTTCCTCATTACTATACTAGGTAAATAAAGTATTGCAATCGGGTCAGATTTCAGACATTCGGTTTTCGACGGATCTATCCGTTTCATAGCCCCCTGAGTCCGAAGAGAGAGTCCTGTCTGTCTGTGTCAAGATTTTCTCAGAAACTACTGAATCGATTTTGTTAGCTGTTTAACCTATCGTTTGAAAGGTAACGAAATTCCCTACAATGCCATATAAAAATCATTCATTTTGGACAACTATTAACGACGTTACAGCTATTCAATTTCCAATGAAAGATTACTAGTTAATTTCCTGGTTTCAGAAAGGGATGAATGAGAGAATAAGGATGACTAAATGAATATAAGAAAATCTGTTGCCTGCGTCACACAATATTCACTTTTTCCTCTACTGTTAAAAGAAATTGTTTGACAATACTAAGCTATGGCAACAAGTTTTTGATCAGCAATATTAGTGAGTATTGAAATTTTTACACTGATATACCTTAAGCCGGTTTCATTGCTTTAGTTTATCAAATAAATCGTACTCAAATCTTTTGTTTGATCAATTTTCAGGAAAATAAATTTAGTTCAATTCTTTTTTGTTTCTTCATGAACATATGTAAAGATATAAAAACTTTTCTGAAATAGGTAGGAAAGTCGTGTGAGTGGACACACCAGATATTTTTATCGACGTAAACACATTCAATCATCAGTACATCAAAATGAAAAATAAAATGTCCCCGATTAAAAAAATGTAACATACTGTTTTGTTTTCAAACAATACCCTATATCTTCCAAGACATAGTTAAATACTTATATATTTCAAGAATTTTAAGGTTAAATTTCCTATTTAAATGCTAATGTAAGATCGGTGCATACAAGCAATAACGAGCACTGCTAAACATTTTTGTTACAAAAGGGCTTCGAAAGGATATTGTATTGCAAGGAATAGTAGTTATAAAATAAATTTTAATCGAGCAACCCACTGCAAAGTTCCGATAAAGGCTATGAAAGGTAAAACCAAGTTGGAGTTCCCTTATCATGTTTTTGACATTTTTATATTTAATTGCTTCCCTATACTGCTGTAACGAGCCAATTTCGCTATATAGGTTGGTCAATACTGGTCGGAAATCACCCAACTTTTCCGTATAATACTGCCATTTTCCTAACCGTGTTTTCCACAGCTACTAAAACCATTAGAGACTCTTACTGCCTCCCTCCGTCACTCCTTTTCAGTAACTTCCAACTCCAATAGAGGTTGTTAGGATCAGATCGGTTTCTTTGATCGCCAGTAATACTGATCCAAACGAGTGTAATTTCAAAAGTCGTTCTGTAGCCTAACGCTACCCTACTCCATTCTCTGGGTCCGTAACTAATTCTGTTTCTTAAACATTTTCATCACTAGTTAATGAAAATTATGAAATTGAGGTGACCTAAGTATTGATATAAATGAGACCTAGACTTACTAGCGAATTGTTGTACCAATCGTTGACCATCACAAAACAATAATATGAGAGTCTGATCAAAAATGTTACCCATTGCTTAAACAATTTTACTTTCACTTACCTATGTAAGTGTAAGTATTGCGATCGTGAAAATTGTTGAATCTGAGTTTTCAACGGAAATATACGTTTTGAGGTTCCTTGGAGTCCAAATAATCAAGTCCCGAAAAGGTTTGTATGTCTGTGAGTCTGTGTGTATGTGAACACTCTAGTTCGAAACCGAAAAGTCGTCCGAAGCTGATATTACATATTTAAGATAGATAAATACCTTTGATGCCCTTGCAACGTTTCCTTCTAATCCTTCTAGTTCCTTAAAATCAGCTAACCGGAAGTGCCACTTTATATTAACGCTGAAACACATTTTTACAAATTTCTCAAAAACGGCTCAACGATTTTGATTAAACTCGGTGTATTATTGTATAATTAAGTGGTCATTAATATCATTCAATCTTACCCCCCGTTGATGTTATTTTACAGGGCTTAAATGCCCAATGTTCATATGTGTCTTAATCTAAAGTAATTTTAATATGGTTTATTTTAAATAATCAACTATCTCTCACTATCAACAGTTACAAAAACATACTAAATATAACTTTTGAAAGAATTTCATAATTGAACAAACGAGAAAAAATATAAATGCTATACAAGTCGAAAATGAATCTCCGGAAATACAAGTCAGCAGATATACTCACAATATATCGGTATAAAGCGCAGAATTTCAGAAAAAATAATATCTAATATAGAAAGTTGTAGAAGGTAACGAAAAGTGACAAAAAAAAATATAAATGATAACATGTTTTCAAGAAAATGAAATGAAATGTTCGTACTACATGTAATCTTTTAAAATGTTTTTAATGTTTGAAAAAGTATTTAAAACACATGGATTCAAAACAATGACATTGTTTAAAACACTTTTTCAGTTTACTATTGTGAAAGAAGAAGTGAAATATAAAAATTTTTCATGGATAAGTTGATAACCTTCAATAAACTTACTGTAGTTTAATAACCCTAGATCTGATATTGCTTTTAAATAATAAGGTATCTATCGTCCGTTTAGTCCGAAAAATCATTATGTAACCTTTAACAAAATTAAATTATTGAATAGTTTGATGAAATTTCCTTCTGTTGTATTCGAACAGTATCCACTCACAATTAGTACGACAATGCAAATTTTTTAATCCCATTTTAGTAAACCTTGCAATGGAAAAGAACAGTTTAATAACTAATAGAAATACAATCCACAATCAACCGGTGATATGATATATATGACTTTTGTTATTTTAATGCTATTTATGATTTCTTAACAGTAACTTTTTAGGTTTAGCTCAGTTAAAAGTAAAATTTAAAAAATTTATAATAGCCCAACATGACCAGAAAATAATTTCTATTCAAAGTTGACCGGTAAGTGAAATTTGTGTTTCGCCCACCAGATTTTTTTCATTCAAGCTGGTTCTACATCCGGTTGCTTATCCTTATATTTTTGATGTTTAGATGGCCGTATCATCAGTAATCTTCTGTAATTAGTCCAGATGTACACAATATACTACGAAAGCACATCTAAGACACCTACCTTCATTCAAGAACCGCAGTATTTTAAATTGAACCTAAGCGCACAGTAGTAAACAATTTTAATGAAAAATAAATAGTTTCATAAAGAAAAGTATTGTTATGCGGTTATTTTTGCTAGTTATTATTGCTTTTAATAGACTTTACCTTACACAAATTTTTCTAACACTTTCATAAAAAGTGTTTTCTTTTATCGCAAGCAAGATTAGAAATGAAAGGTTGCTAGTTTATATTATTGCAAAGTTATTCGGCCACAAGATTTGTTATAGTCGATTCACCCATGGGCATTTTATGAATAAAAAAGGTATACCAGATCACATTGGTGTAAGTTAGCAGTACTATACGTACTTACTGAGTATATGGCTCATGAACCATAAAGAGTTTTCATGGATCATGACCATATATTGATAGACAATGCAGAAATTGTTTAAAATCTTTTGTGCTGTTCCAATATAAATCTAAAATATATGTCAAAATACAGTGAATGATTTTATTATAAATGATCCTATGGGGGGAAACACTTATACCAATAAATAACTATAGGCGATACCTTAGATTAATTATTATTATTTTTAATGATTAAATTAGCGGAATTTCAATTCAACCAATTTTCGTAAATTGAATATAGGAATTTCTTGGATCAACGTATGCAGTTTTTTATTTATTTTTAAATTTTATTTCAAAGCATATTCATTTCCAACCTAATCTCATAAAAAAAGTATTGTGTTTGCATTATAAGCTGATTGGTGTATACAATCCAAAATATATGATTTTATTCACCAAGTATTAGGCTGACTACATGCTAGTTGCCACTTGCTATCGTTCAAACTACTGATTAGATAGTAGAATAACCCTCACGTATGACCTGAGGTAATGTTGCGTTTCAATGTAATTTTTATGCCTTACGTTCGTGAAAAATTGTTTGGTTGTTGGGGTGTCAAAAGGCGTCAAACATCCAGGTCATCAACGCCTACAAATTAATCTTGTTTATCTTTAGATTAAATTTTTAAACAATTTTAAATTTTATTTAACACATTGTTTCATTTTAAGAAATCTAACGCTAACTTTATAGTGCCTTCGTCATCACTTAAAATGTTTGATATTGGAGGTGTAAGTCCTAGACTATTTAGATTTGATATGTAAAAAGAACATTCCTGTATAATGTGGCGGACTGTAAGTGTATTATTGCAGTGTTGATATTGTTGTGGTGGCTGCTTGCTAATGAGATGTGAATGAGTAAGATTGGTGTAGCCTATTCTTAGTCTGGTTAAGACAAGTTCTTCTCTGCGGATAAGGCGATTCGATTTTGACCACGGCTTTACTATTTTTATAATTTTCTTGGTGGACTCTCATCCCATATAGATTGTCAGCTATGAATTATTTCTTTTTTTGAGATGAAGACTTATATCTTGCGGTGTTAAAATGGCAGCACCCTGACCTAGAAGAGTAAACGCTTGTTTCGCTGCTACATCCGCGAGCTCATTTCCAACGATTCCTACGTGGCTCGGGACCCAAATAAAGTATACAGATTTTCCTAGAGCTTCTAGTATATTTAGATATGTTCGTGAAAAATATACTCAAATTATCTTAAAGCTGAACCTTTTTCAAAAAGCTGGAAAGCTAATAGAGTAATAAGAGTAACATTTTGTGAGCACAAATGACATTAGGTAAACCAAAAGTGATAAAAGGTTTTTAAGTATAAAAATATAGTTTCAAAAAATAACTATACGATTAATATCAGACTGGTTGATTATATTGGAATTCACAACATGATAATTAATTAATTACTTCTGTCTTTTTTTCTATAATAATATTTTATCATGTTTTGATGGACGTTATAGAAGTTCAGTTAATTTGGATTTAATTTTTAATAATGCTTGGTGCGTTAGATGAAAAAACTTTGAATAAAAGTGTTATGACACTTTTTTTACACTTATTATAATGTGAAGCCCATTAAAATAAGGATTAGACTTTCATCATAGCGACATTGTGCATGTTTAGTACTTTTTAAAACTTAGGAATAAACCTCGTGACTTCCATTTGGCAGGATTATTCCTCAAAGAATAAGAAGCTAATAAACGAGGTGCGCTTGTAAACTGTTTACAGCAGTCCATGATGCTAAAGTAAAGAAGTGAAACAGTAAACGGAATAGTAGGGTCTCTCTTAGTCAATATAACCTAAGTGAATAAACTTTATTTTAGGGACATCGTGAGCTTTTCATGCCGAGTAATCACTTAGCCGGTGTAATGCTGAGTTTGCGCATTCACTTCGAGGTGACATGAAAGTACTACTTTTATAATGTAGAATAATAATTAAGGCCATTTTGATGACGTGGGTCTGCTTCTACTAAGTTCTGTCGTCACCTGGCTTACTATTGCTTTAAGACATCTTTATATTTTCCTGACTCTATACTACTTAATTACGCTAACAATAACCCTTATTAATTCTAAAATAAGTTTATGGTTGAATGTTGAGTCCTAACACAAGGAGAAGCATCTGAAGCCTTCAATGTTCGAACGGGCTTACGGCAGGCAGATAAAATGTCACCGATGTTGTTCAACTCGGTCCTGGAGAAGATAATAAGAACAAAATCACAGAAAAATGAAAGGGCCCACATCGGCATGAATCATAAATTCCTTGGATATGAAGATAATATAGCGGTCCTCGAAAGTAATCAAGAAGGCATTGAGAAACTCTCTAAAACTCTGATAAGAGAGGCAGATCACATTATACTGAGTTATCGCGATAAATTAAATGTCCGTTATTCTAAGTCTTCGAATTTCTTCGATTTAATTGTTTGTTATTGTTTAAACTGTTTATTACTACTGTTATCTTTGGTGCAGTTTTCGAAAATGGTAGCAGTTTACTCTCCTAGGTACTAATTTATTATCGATTAGTTTTAACTTTTCGAATTCCTTACATTTAGGGGTCCATTATTCTGCTATAGGAGGAGTTGGTAACGAAAATACAATCTATTTTAAGATTGTATAGATTAATTATCATGTTTAGATTAATTATCGATTAATTTTTTCATGGAAAGTTTTCAAATTATTTGATATTGAAGAAATCCGAAATGTTAAAAACAGTATATGTTTGTGAAATCATAAAAAAAAACGCTGCAAATTATTTCACAATGGTTTATTATCTCCAAACAATTATACATCTAAAGCAACATTACCTTCCGAGTTACAAAGAAAAAAAAAACAAAAGGTGATTCCAATTATTGGACTAAACTGTTTTTTCTTTAATCATTATTAATATGCTAAACAAAATAGCATTAGTTCAGTAACACATTTAAAATTTAAAAACCAAACCAAGGATATAACAATTGGAGTAGAACACAATAAAAAAAAACCGGAGACCATATCTTTGCTGCTAATTGTCCGATTTTAACGATTTTTTTTTAAAGGAAATTTCGTAAACTTTTAAAATACTATATACAATATCAACAACAAAAATCGGTCCAATAGTTTCGGAGAAAATGCGCGTACGGTGGACGGTGGACGGCGGACGGCGGACAGACAAAAAAAATTTTATTCGTTTTTCGAATTCTACGCGTCTTGAAACGTGAAACCTCAAATTTTGAAAGGGGGTTATGTTTTTGAATTTTTTGGTCGATCACAATGTTTCATTATTGAAAATAATAAACCAATATTTATATGAATAACTTGAATAACTAGTTCTCCGATAAAATAAAAATAGACCCATTTAATGGAAGAAACCCAAAAAGCTAAAATGAACCGAGTATAAATCGATATCCGAAAGTGTAATTTTGAAAACCTAGGCCTCCCATAGCATAATATCGGAGCCTGAAGTCCAAGAAATTGGAACAGTCAAGATAAATTTACTGGCAAGCTTATAAAGGTATCGGGGAAAACATTTGGGAATTTTACGAACAAGAATGACAGGTCAAAAGTCCCGCACTGAAACAGAACCAGTTAATAAAAATATTTCGGTGAAAATAATTTTTAAAAACATACGAGAAGAAGAAACTATATTTTTCGGATCATAAAATATGACGATTAAAATAATGTCTAATTACATGCATACTTCTGTATGCTCATATAATTTGTTTTTATATGCATGCTAAAGATGAATCTTTGAGGAGATGGAGTAAATAAATGGTGTTTAATGGCAATAAAGAAGGTTTAGGGTTGGAGATATTTAAAAAAAAAAAATATGAAATGATAAAAGATTCTTCATGTGAACTAGCTTTTTGAAAGAGATATAAATCGGTATATTTGGATCTTGTATTTAATAGAATGGATACGGTGTAAAATAACACAAAGTGAGGAAATCAAGTATGCAGGATGATGTTTTTTTTTTTTTTTTTTTTTTTGTTTGATTAAGAAGCCTAGAATGATTTAGTTTAATTACCAAGTAGGGGGTGGAATGGCCTAGCTGGCTAACATCTATGCAAAATACACGTTGCTCGGCAATCTTGATGAACTATAGGTAACCTAATAAAATATTTCATATAATATGGGGCGGGGTGGCCGAACGGACTAAAGCGTGTGCACTGCACCGCGAGTTGCCTGGCAACCGGATAAGAGATTTGAGAAGATTAAAAAAGTATGAGTTCGCATCTCGGTGCCGGAGTGGAACTTAAATTCCCCGCCCTCACCCTCCGGCCCAGGAAAATCTCGAATAGCCTAAAAGGCGAGGTAGGAAAGAACAAAAAAAAATCATATAATATAAATATTATACTTATAACCTGAGTTCACGTCCCGGTGCTGAGGGACTTTTTAACTCTAGCATTAATCCCTCGCCCTATACCCTTTGTCCGGGAAACCCCATATAGCACCATAAAGGAAGTAGAAAAAAAAAATACACCAAGACGATATAGTCTTGGGAACTTAAGATAAATCTTGTTCAGAATGCCGGTGAGAGACGTGAGAGCACCTTGAGAACACAGAAAATGACTCTTTTGAAGCAATTCATTAATCTCTTTAGTCTCATCTTATGCCTACCAGATAGTCCTCCATACGCTAAGGATCCTAAGTAAAAGTGGGGGAGAATGATTAAGGATAATAGAAGATACTGGTTACTTGAGGGAAATAAATTACATAATGTTAGGAGTAATTTGAGGATTGATATGGATTTTCGCTATTATTTATAATTATCGACTATAATTTAATTACCGTAATTGCCTAATATATAATCGGTCATTTACCTAATATACAATTAGACCGTCCAATATGATTCGGATAAATTTCTGCGAAGGTAGGTTTTATGTGTCATTGGAGATTGTTATTAAATTAAATTATTCTTTAATTTTACGTACCTATATTTCATTAAAATTCCTTGTAAAGATAAATAAATGAAACCATAAGAGATTTTTAAAATTGTCATATAATCAATGACAATGATACTAATATCTTGTGACTTAAATCAGTAAAGTGTTTTCCGTCAAAATTCCGAGAATTAAGTCTTTAAAAAAATTATGACTGGATGAAAATTCCAGCCAGAGATCGGCACGAAATAATAAACTAGCCAATAAAATAAAAGTAAGATTATTAAACTGGAAAATATCAAACAAAAAAAGGAATGAATAATTACGGAAAATAAATAAAAAAATTCTCATTTACAGAAACCACAATCATTTCAATTAAATATTTTAAACTAGCAAATATTAGCAATATAAATATATTTTGTATATTATATAAAATATATATTATACGTAAACAAAAAAACTTTACGACAGCTAACTGTCTACTTACACTTACGTACTCCCGATTTTACATAAGCAGATCAGGAGTCGACTGAAAAGGTGAGATCTCCTTTAGTGAAAAAAAGGACAATTCGTCAAAAAACAGGACAAATTCGTCAAAAAACACTTATTTACAGAAATGAAACACAAATACCTCGGACACAACTATTTATACAGATGCGTCAAAAACAGATAGTGACGTGGGATGTGCAGTAATACTGAAAGACTAGTGCCTCAAATTCAATTTACCCCAAATAAACAGCATCTTCACAGGCGAACTGTTCGCCATATATCAGGCTTTGTTAGTTACTAACAGAAAAAAACACATAAAAAATGGCATTATAGTTACACACTCTTTAAGCTCATTAATGGCCATTGCCGAAGGGAAACCCGACAATGCCATTTTCAGAAAAATCAAAAACTGCCTCTGGCAAATGAAGGAGTCGCCGGACAGAGACATCGTCCTCGCATGGGCACCCTCACATTGTGGCATATCTGGAAACGAAGCTGCGGAAAGAGCTGCGAACCAGGCAAGGAAAAAAAACTAAAGGAACCACAATGATCAATTTAACGACCACTGCTGACTGGAGATTGGAATGCAAAAAAATCCTAAATGAAAAATGGCAATTCAAGTGAAACCAATCTACGAATAAATTGCAAGAAATTAAAAAAGATACCAAACCGTGGACGACCTCTTTCAGAAAGAACAGAAAAGAAGAAACAATTTTAACTCGGCTTAGAATTGGACATGCAGCCTTTACCCATGGCTACCTAATGAGAGGCCTTGAACCACCATTTTGTAAAACATGCAACACATCACTTACACTGAAACACATTTTAACAAGTTGCAGACTATACTCTGACACCAGAACAAAACATAATATACCTTCCAACATATCTGAAGCACTTTCAGATGAAGAAGAAAAGATACAAAAATTGTTTGAATTTATAAAAGACATTAAATTTGTACACCTAATTTGATTACATCTAAAGCCGCTAATGACCCGTTCGGGTAGATGCGGAATGTAACAATAAATAAAAAGGAACAGGAAGGAGAATTATTTTTGATGTCTAAAATATCATATTTCAAATTCTCAATAAGAATTCATCTGTTTATTGTAAAATTCAAGACAGGTGCGGATTAAGATTTCTATGAAAAAGATCATATAACAATTCAATACTGCTGAATATGAAGGGAAGTTTTAGGTGAAAAGTACGACTTATTTCATCAATATTATGAAAATACAACTAATCTTATTCTTTTTGTTAATAATTTGCATTCTTTTCATCTCAATAAGAAGCTAGGATAATAATTGGATTCCGCTGAGGGAACATCTGAGAAATCCAGACCAATAAGGAAACTACTCGACGTCCAAGGTTAAAATCCCAAATGCTGAAGACGATTGGAAAGAAAAGATTGGAACCATAGAGACAAAGGAAGTAATAAAAGAATCTGCTATTAATGAGAACTTTGCTTGGACCTTTCTTTTGTAACTGTTAATTAGCCCGTTCCCATGAATAATCCATGATGGCGGTCCATGAATCTTGGATGAGGCCGATAACTGTTCCTTTTGTTTCATCTCCCTCGTCGTATCCATGCCATCTCCCTTTCTCTCTTCCATCAATATGTACCATTTCGCCCTTTCGGTCCAATTCTCTGAAATTTAATCAATGCTTTGCCCTCAAGGGTTTCATGGAATCGGTTAACTGCTGGAGGGAAACAATTATGAGTCCTAAACTTTTTGATTAACGATATAGATTTTTAAAAATAAATGTTTAAGTAGATATTGATCGGAATCTGAAATTTCTTGTGAAGCCTTAACTCTGCAACTGAGAATTTGTCAAACATAAGAAAAAAATATTCTTGTTTGCTTAAGTGTTTCATTTTCAAGACTATTAATAAAACTCTTTTTAAAGGTTCTTTATGCAGAAGTGCTACTCATCAATTTAGATTCACTTAGGTATTCCTAATTTATCTTTTAAAGGGGTTTTCTCATAAAATGTCATTTTAACTAGAGCAATGGTTAACCTCTGAATAATTTCTCAATTTGAAAAAGAATGTTTCAGTTAATATAATGAATTTTTGACTGTCCAGAAAGGATCTAGAGATCAGCCTTTTAAATGAATAACCAAATCAAGGCGATTATAAAGCAAAATCAAAGTAACTAAACATTTAAACATAATTTGCTTATACGTAGTTGCTTGAACATTTTAAACTGTTCTCAGAAAATTGAAAATGACATTTAATATGAAGATTTAGTGAAGGACTCAATTAAGTCTTCAAAAGGGCCCTAGTGTTGGCCGAAACGTAGTCGAGATAAAATAAAAAATAAATAAATTGTTGATGGAATAACTTCCTTAATTAAAAAAAAAATGAAGAATAAAAGAATTATTTGTTATTAATATTCCTATCATAATATTTTAATAAGTTAAATAATTCAATAATATATCACTTTCGTTTGCTGCGAAAATCTATAATGTTATGCAGTGCCGAAACCACAATAACTTTCAGCAAAGGAAAACTATTTCTTTTACAGAAGTCAGAAGTTTTATTGAAGAATTTCAGGTAATATATTTCAAGATAAACATCTTTATATATAAAAATAATTGTTTTTACTGACTGAACTTATTTCAATACAATTAAAATGTAGAAATTATTGTTCTATATTTCGCCTAAATAAGTTTGTTCAATATTATCGTACAGGTAAAGTCTTAGAACAGTAATCTCTTTGTGATCGAACAATTGTGAAATAGATGAGTTTCATCATTGAAAAAAAATATTAAAATTCACAAACACGTACTTTAAAATATAGCTTCATAAAGAGTGTACTTCATGACTTTTTGCGATAAATCGACGATATGAAAATAACAATGAACCGTTTCTTTTTTAATTTTCTGTCATCACGTTGGATTTGTTGCTTTTAATTGGCAAACTCTGAATTCTGACTTATCAGCTATCTTTAAAAATTCCAATACTGGCATAGATGATATCCAAAAGGATCTATGATAATAACAGAATACTAGATTCGCATATGTGTTTTTGAAAATGACCGATTTCTATTAAATCGCTTTTAAATCAAAGGTAAAATTATAAAGAGAGAAGGGAGAGGTCTCTTTGTGTGAATTCCAACTCTTTTCCAACATTTCCTTAAAAAATCAGGAGTTGAATTTTATCTATTGTTGATTTATGCCTGCTTGACTTCTTCTTAAGCGCAAAACATTCTACAAAAACTATGTAAAAAAATATCTAGGTATATTTTATTATGCAAGGAGGAGCAGAAGCAGAGGATTGAGGTAGAGAGAGGGAACAAGGGACATTTGTCACAATACTCTGTTATTGAGGCTAGGATTAATGTTGGGCCGGCTTCTGATTGAGATAAACGGTCCTGTCATGGCGTCCTCTCGATAAATGGTAGAGTCCTTCTTTCTTCTTTCTTTCATACATGGCTTTGCAGCCATTTTTTTTTGTTGCCTTTTTTCATGCCTCCCCCATATTGTTCGGCATAAGGGTTTCTTCGGGATTTAAAAGTCTTTCTGAATTACCCTTTGCGATTATTTTTCTTTTTATACCATAATTTTGTAAAGATAAAATCAATCAGATGACTTTTAAAATATACATAAATCAAAAATTACTTCAAAAAATAGTTAATATAATTTTGTAAAGAGTATTGTAATTTTGATTGCGATATGATCAGCAAATGTTTCTAACCATTTTACAAAAGCTCATAGCGTTATATTATCATTGTCAATGAAAACAAAAATACATGTGGGTATTAAAAAAATATTGGAAATTCAATTCAGTTCAATGTTTCTTTGTTTTGAGGGAATAATCCTATACAAATAAATTGACTCTAACACAAAATAACAAACATTATTATCCTTATGGAAACGCAAATGAATTCCTTTTTATATTACATTACAGATATTGCAACACTCTTAAAGATAAACTAAAAATTATATTTCTTCAGACAAATAAGTTCAGACAGTTAAAATAGTTCCAATTATCAAAAATATATAAAATTGTCAACAACATTATTAAATTAATACACATAAATCAATAAATACATTTTTTTAAAAATATATTAATACTAAAATATGTTTTAAAATTAAATTAAAAGATTACCTCTGTACCTAAGATAACAATCAAGAAAACTGACCCGGAGAGATTACACATCGATGTTTAATATGGAATTTTTGCCACAATATGCAAAGGATAATATACCAGATTACCATACCAATTCTCTTCTTGTTCTTCTTAACCGTTTCCTCTTCTACCGCTGAGCGGAGTGAGGAGCCTTCTTGTAGAGCCGAATCCACAACTCCCGATCCTGAGCCATCTTATCAAAGTCACTATATTCTGTCAAAGTCTTTCTTGACACTGACCTCCCAGGTCTTCCTGGGCCTTCCTTGACGTCCTCTTCCCTCAACTTTACTTTCCAACGCTATCCTGGACATTCGATTCTCTGAAATTCGAGAGACATGACGAAACTCCTCTTTCACAGTTTCGGATGGTTTTACGTTTAGATTTTTACGTATTGTGGAGTTCCTTATGCGATCTTTCTTTGTTCACCAATTTACTAAATTTGATATAATTGAGATAAAAAATATAATTTTTTCATATTTCCAATATTCTGCTTTGGTTAGCTTAAATATTTCTATTCCATCAAAATGTCCCTTATTTTCCCCTAAATATTGGAAATAACTAACTGAATAAACCGTAAAAGTTAATAAAATATGCATAACATATGATCAGGGACGTAATATTATTCTTCTAGAAGAGTGTATTCATGATAATATAAATATATTTGTATTCATAAATACTCCATCCTTAACAATTTTCCTTTGTTAATGCCAATCTTCCCGTGGCATTAATTTTTTTTCTTTTAAATATTATTAATATTCAATATTTGATGTACCGTCTGAGTTTAAAAGATTTTGAAATTTTCTCCTTCCATCAAATCCTATATATCACTGTTCCAGTTTGAAGGACTTCCCTTGACCAAACCTCCTACAGTCCGGCAGCTCGTGGCAAAAAAGATGTCTTATTTTATCCTAAGGTTTGTACTAATAAATTGACCATGTCCACAGGCATGACGAGAAAATGCACGTCTGCCAGAATATAGCCGCTGGGATACAAAACAGTGATTAGGTGTAGATAGATAGAGACCCTATATGTTTAGAGAACTTATATAGAGAGGAAGCCTATAGATATAGAAAGCTAGCAACCCTTTAAATATATATTATTTACTGTTTTAAAACATGAAATAGTAGTCAATTACCCCGTACCAGTG
This sequence comes from Nezara viridula, assembly GCA_928085145.1. Classification (NCBI taxonomy): domain Eukaryota; kingdom Metazoa; phylum Arthropoda; class Insecta; order Hemiptera; family Pentatomidae; genus Nezara; species Nezara viridula. The sequence goes on along the minus strand of OV725077.1, from coordinate 43,786,224 downwards.
ATTTTCAGGTCGAACATTCAAATTTATGATTTTAAAAAATCTGTTTTTGTTTATATCAGTAAAATCATGCATTCTAGCGATAAATATGTTTACTTCATTTTGTTGCAATATGAGATTATAATTGCTCTAGGTTTTAAATGGTTGAAGAAAATATATTAAAATGATATATATTCTTAAATAAAATTTAATGTTCAACAACTTTTCATGAATTTTCCATCAAAAGAAAACATAAAAAGTTAAGGATTCAAATACTGATACAAATTCAAAGGCAAAAACAATTTTTTTTCCCAAGTAAGTGAAATACGATTATGGTTATCTCGGAAACCATCGAAGATAGCGAACAAATAAATATAACCATTTCTATTGAAAATTTTGTGAGCTTTAATGTTACATAGATAATTATTATCACCGGAACGCATAGTTTACTGATATAAGCGAAAAACAAAACAAAAAAAAAACCAAACTTTTTAAATCATAAATTGAAATTTTCGATTCGAAATCCACAGGTATGGGGTAACTATTATTTTATTTTTTGAGACAGTAAATACTATAAATTTAAAGAGTTGGTAGCTTTCTTTATATATAGGCTCCCTCTCTAAATATGTTCTCTATAAATATAGGGTCTCTATCTATCTACAACTGGTCACTATTTTGTATTCCAGCCGCTATATGCTAGCAGACGTGCATTTTCTCATCAGACCTTTGGAAATGGTCAATTTATAAGGTCAAACCTTATATGCAATAAGACATCTTTTTCGTCACGGAATCCCGCACTATTCCCTCATGGCAATTCTCAAACTCTCGTTCGATTATTTCCTCTGTTTAAAAGGATTACTCTAGAAACCCGCCTGCTGTAGTTTCAAGACAAAGCATTTGTCAGTTTCAATCCCGAAAGCAGGAGTAGAGATTGCTCTCTGTAACCTGAGGACAACACTATACAGAGTTCCTGTCGCATGAAATAGGAAACTCAGGGCAACCTTTGAAGCAAGGAAGAGGATATCACAGACTCCCGCAAGGTGGCAACCCCACAACTGAACTGGGGTCATGAAGGCTTATACCTTACTTCTATTATGTGAGCACAAAAACAAACAGAGCCGGACAATTTTTATGGTATTACAATTTATAATGGTCGGTAACACAGCGTGAGAAAACTGGCAAGTATGATCAAGGATAGTATGACATAACTAATAATATAATAAAGCATCAAAATTGAACACAACTCAGGGAATGGTCGAAACATTTTCTGAAAAACATTCCTTTATAAAGGGCAGTTCTGTGGAAAAAAACAACCAGTATCAAAGGCTATTTCCTATACAGTTTTTCTCTCTCTTTCTTTTATACATTTTCATATATATATTTTTTTTTTTCAGACCAAACATTGATATCTTATACGAATGGCAACTGTAATTAACTTTTTCTAAAGAATATTTAGAAAATAAGAGACAGCAGAAACAAGTAAATAAAAAATGTATTATTAAGTATTTAATATTAAAACTTATAACGTTATAATGGAATTATTTAGTGACCATAACCGGTTCTATCAATTATGAGACGTAATGTATCATCTATGACCTAAACGAGATAACCGCTTCATACTTTATGTTAATACAGTAAGATAATATGAGATAAGAGCACTTGGAACATCGAGAAACTCGAAATGATCAGAGTTGCCTTTAACTAAAATCACAGATATTTATAAATTTATGGCGTCCAGTAAAAAATTTCTATAATGACTGAATTTAAAACAATGCATTTCTACAAGAGAGGAAATTCATATAAAAATACACTTAAGACGAAAATCGATAGTAATAAAAAATTGTTTAATAGTCGTAATTTGTAAACCACACTTACTTTCTACGCATAAGAAGCATTTTTTTCATGTACTATTTGGGGGAAAATATTTTATATGTCAATTGGAATCGGATTGAGGAGTAGTAACACTTGAAAGGAATAGTTTTCGAGTGGACATTACAAAATATTCGAGCACTTGCTTATTGAGAAAATTGCGAAAACCACTCTTATTTGGTATGGTGACTCGTGATTTAACATAGTAATTAAATTGAAAGAAGTAAAATTACAATTTATAATTTAATATATATTTTTTATAGTGAATCTTATAATAATTTTAAAATTTTTATCAGACCTTGAAGAGAGAGAAATGACAAAAATCACTCGAAAAACAAGATTTTTTAAACTTAAATTGATTAGCTGAAGCTAATTATAATAATTATGCATAAGTAAGATAAACATTCATAACTTCATAAGTCAATCATCCCAAAATATTCATTTATTCATATAATAGATGAAAACAACATAAAGCTTATTCACACTATATTTTAATTAACTAAAAATACCTTACTCACTTTTTATAAATAGAAATTAAATCAGACAATAACTAAATACAAACACACCTGCTCTAGCCCATATTCGTCTCACAGATTTACAATTAACAAAAACTTCAATTTTACGTTTAAACGAAAGTTTATATACTGACTTACGACAATCAACTATCGATCAACACATAAAGTACTTTTTACTCCCGATTGCATATTAAATTCCTCGTGCACAATAATAATAAATAATAATAAAAAATAAACTATATGTTCACACTATTTGTGATATGCCTATCAGAAGGCGATTGAAAAGGAGCTGGTTGTAAGATCTCCTTTTCTGAATTGTGCAAGAAAACAACAACTAGGAAGAGATGCTCATATTATCTCATTTGTGATATGCCTATCAGAAGGCGATTGAAAAGGAGCTGGTTGAAAGATCTCCTTTTCTGAATTCTGCAAGAAAGCAACAACTAAGAAGAGATGCTCATATTATCTCATTTGTGATATGCCTATCAGAAGGCGATTGAAAAGGACCTGGTTGAAAGATCTCCTTTTCTGAATTCTGCAAGAAAACAACAACTAGGAAGAGATGCTGCTGGATATTATTATACTTCATCCCAATACTGTATTTTTCCAATGTACTACAAAACATGTGCTTGTTGATTGTATGAAAGTTTAATTGCAGATTAAAATTTGAAGTAAAAACAAAACAAAATACAATTTCCTTTAAAATACAAATGAACCAAAACATGTGAGCAGAGCTACACACAAATTAGCTGTGATGAGCTCAAGTATAGCAATAATATAAAGATAATGTCTCAGTCTCCACCACGGGCAGATCTACGGGGGGGGAGGGGGGCTTTCGGGCTGAAGCCCCCCCAAAATGGAAAAATATAACCATGTTTTATGGGGAAATTTTTTTTAAAAAATACCTCTTAAAGTATTATTGTTCGTGTAATTACATTTAAAAGTACTTAAGGAATAACTTAAACACCATTTCATATATGTAGTTAGTTTCTGTCTGTTTTTCCGAAGTGATTATCGTTATTTTTGTGAAAAAAAAAGGTTTCGGGCTAAAGCCCACCCCCAAAATTAAATCCTGGATCCGCTAGTGGTCTCCACATTACAATGAATGCCTCAATAGAAGGCAAAATACCATGTGGAAGGACAAAGAACAGATGGATAGATAGAATCAACAAAGATGCAACAGAGCTACTAGCAGATAAATGGAAAGAAATATTCCAAGACAGGCAGAGATGGAGTAGGCTTGTTAAGGCGGCAAAAGATCAACATGCCCTGTGATGCCAACAGAAATGTATGTGTGTGAAAGTATATGATGAGTATTGGGATTAAAAAATATTTAATGATATATTTATCTTTTCTTTTATTAAAATTCGTAAAATATGTTAGATAATCTTCATTGATATATTTCGCCGTTCAATTTTGTTTCTGTCTTAGCAAATTTTTTAACATAAATTGCTTTTTACGTTAATGAAATTTTTACCAACCAGCTGCCATTAGAGCTAAACTATTTTGTAATACTTAAACAAGAAATTTTCATTCTTTTCCTATTTTCGTCTTAGTTTTCAATAAAAATTAACTTTGATTTAAAATTTAAATTAAACTATGTGATAAATATAATAAATGTTTCAATGATAAGAGGTGATATAATTGAATTGATTTAATAAATAATTTATAAATCCCTCCTAAATTAATAACGTTCAAACTGAACTAAGCTTCCTTAATGGATATTCCTGGATGATATTAAATATGTACCTAATTACACCTCTTATTAATGAATATTAAAGTGTATATATTCTGGTTGGTTGAGGTGGTAATTAGAAGTAAAGAGATTTGATTTCTCAAATATATTGAAATGAAATGTATGTAAACAATATATATATATTTTTTTAGTTCAACTTTCTATTTAACACAAATAAAATGTTTAACAGAAATTACTATCGAAAAATAAGAATACTGTCAGAGTAAAAAAGCTTTATCATATTCGGTTAGTACATATTTTATATACCTCACATTTTTTAAAATTTAATTTTTGTTGTTGTTGGTATGCAAATAGTTATTTATATTATTTCATCTAATCATAGGGAGTGTTATAAAAATTTACAAAAATTTTGTTTTTAACAATTTTTATATTATATTTTTATATTAAATTATACTAACCTAAATTTTTTTTGTCTATAAAAATTATTTGCGACAACTTGAATACTGTAAACAACACTTAATACTAGTAATGCATATCATTTAAACACAATTGGTATTACATTTTTATCAAACCATTTTGTTAAAATTTACTAAATAAAATATAGAGTCCAGGTATTTTTGTAGTTTCTCGGCATTACTTTCACGGCACCTAATGCGGTATTCGGTTTTTAAATTTAATTTAATAGGAGCTTTGTCTTGCGTCGTTGAGGGTTTCGCAGTCGAGTAGAGTGTGATTTAGGTTCACGGATGCCTTACAGGTCGTACAGATTTGAGGACGAAACCCTTTCAGTAGATATATAAATAAATAAATGAGATGAATAAATAAACAGATATAAACAAATGTTTTGTGATACCTGTTATAATTTATTATTCATGTTATTATAATATTCGTTACATCCAGTCTCCGATCAATTTAATTCTTTCAGTTTTTCAATAATGAAAAAACAAAACATAATCATATTAAATTCGCTTTGTCCTTTACACGTGGGGGAAAGGGCTGGATTCGGAGTTCTCTTGACTGATTTTAGATATTGTAATTAAGTATGAATGTTTTTCTATTCATTTCTTTTACTTACAATTTATTTAATTTTGCTCCGAATTTATGTATTTTATTTAATTTTAACTCCTTTAAGTTACATTTCCTTGGTTTATTATATTTTTTGCTTCTGCTATATAAATATATTTCTTTTATTATTCATTTATTTTTTTTATTTTTTTATTTATTTTTGTTTATTGTATTGTATATATGGTATAAATGTGCCTCACTCAGCTTTAGTAATCAGTACCCTTAAGTTTGTCAAAATGTATTATTCTCAATAAAAATATATTTAAAAAAATTATATGAAATATTAGTTAATTCTTACTCATAATAATTTAATGAAATAATTAAGGAATAAGAGAAAACAATAGTTCTGCCATAATTTTTAAGATTCTGATTTAAGGCTGCTGAACTCAATCTCTTAAAATATGCAGAACTATTTAAACAAACATTTATGTGAAAATGGCCAGCTGTCTTTGAAATTGAAAGGATGTTTTTTTTTTATTATTTTATTATATTATTTATTATTTTCTTTGTTCATCCTGACTCTATTTAAAATCTTAATAGGTGTAGTAGCCTTGATAAAGTCCTAAAACTCTGGCCGATAAAATAAATCATCTTATCTATTTTCTAACTGACTGCAACCCCAATCTATAAGGTTAATTATTGAAAATTATTAATAAAATACAAAATGAAATAGAGTTACAGATACTTATCACGTTAATTAAGTTAACGTTAATTTAATTAAATAGATACAACTATTCAAAGTCTCACCGTCATGGGAATCGTAGAGGTAAATGATTCTCCGCCAGCCGTAATACTTGACTGTGTCAATGATGGCCTGATGGTAATCTGGTCTCATGCTGATGGCGTGGTCCAGAAAGCCGGATGATGGCGCTGATACCTGAAATCAAAGGTCCTTTTAATATTGGAAATGAGGAGGAAATGGCAACTTCAATGCGCAGAAACAGATTGCTTATAATCTTAATGGAGATCAGTTCAAAACTACACAGCTGGAACACTGAGGAATCACTTCGATATTTTAATTTTGATAAGTTTTAATGGACATTTCTGAAAGGATTCATTTCGAATAAGATAGAATAATTTGTAAAAAAAAAACGACAATAAAATCAAGAAAAACTGAATTCTTTGGAATTTCTGTTTAAAAAATAAAAGCACAAATATACGTATTATTAAATAGAATCAGCACGAAGTTTTCAGAATCTAACCGTGATCACTAGCAGCATTGATCCGTAAAATACATCCTCTTCCGGGAAGTTGTTCCGTCATTTTACTCTGCACAAATCGTGTTTCACAAAGTACAGGACAAAACTGCTTAGCCGATATTGGATAACTGTTATTAGGTTCTACACCATCAACTTATTGTAAAACATAAACAGATAGAGCGCTTCAGTTGCTAAACTGTTAACGAGTTTATTTTCTCTCTGATAAGGATCACTCTTATATGACAGAAGCGTTGTAGATTGAAAGAGCTGCCAACGGAATACATATATTCTGCTTGCATATATATGTATGCGCATTTCAGAGTATTGTGTTTTTTTTCCTCTAGTTCTAATTGGCTAAGCTTTATAAATACTTATTAATGATACTAGTTCTTTCTTGGACTAACGTCGTTCTTTCTGACATTATCTGTTCTGTCTCAGTCGAAACAATGACTTGACGAGGACTGAAGGTTTTTTTTTTAACTTTTATTTTATTTGAAATTTTTGGTATAAAAATGAATATAAATCATTGCTATCTGTTATAGTATGTGGACCAAAGGTCCGTGTTCCGTAAAACGCTTTGATGGAAGATTCAAGAAGGCCGTGTAAAAATTTGGTTCTATTTGTCAACTTAGTTTTAGAATAGAAAATCATATTTATTCTGGGAAGATCCCTTAAGAATAACAATATTGTTCATATAGATGAACAATAAATCTGGCCAAAAGACCTATTACAATAAAAAATAACTTAAATACAAGTTATAAAATAGTTATATACATAGCATTCAGGATATATTAACAAAAACAGATTTGTACTAGGGTTACAATATTACAATATTGGGGCTAAAACAATTACATAATTAACACTAAATGAAATTAGAAAGGAATGCTAAATAAATTTTTTAGGCTTAGCACTCCGATGCTAGATTTACGATAAAATATGAAATTTTTAAAGAAACATAACTATTGTAAATAAATGATTTACATTTGTTGCTCAAGAAATTTAAGTGAATATGCATACAAATTAGAAAAAAAAATGTATCTTCTTTTTTTTCGGTTGGCTCTGACCTTGTAAATCTTTGGCCGCCTTCTCCACCTCTGCCTGTCTTGGGCTACTCCTTTCCAGTTTGCGGCATGAAACTCAGCCCTATCTTTGTTTTTCCTATCTATCGATCTATTGATTGCTAAGAGCTACATGCCCCGTCCATCTTAACGTCCTTGCCTTCGTGTCGTGAGATATTGACTGACCATTTCTTTCAGCAGTTCTTTGTTGTTCCTTCTCCTCCATGTGCCCATATAGGTTCTGTTATCCTACGTAGAACTTTGCCTTCGAATCTCTCAATTCTGGCTTCTAATGTTCCGTTGAGAGCCCAGGTTTCACAACTGTTCAGCAGATGGCGATGTACACCCTTATTTTTAGATTTTTGGGTTTCTGTACCCTTGAAAGAGAGATGAAAGATCTGTTCGCAGTTGTTATTCGCTGGTCTATCTCTGTTAGTTGATCGTTTATTGAGGTTATTGTGGAGGCGAGGTATTTGAATCTGTCTAATTTTGGGAATTTGTTAGAGTCCACGCAGATCATATTATTAGAATAGATGTTTCGGCTATCATGTATTTTTTTTTTATCTATATTGACTTGTAGTCCGATTTCTTCTGTTTCTTTTAAAAGAATCAGAACGAATCTCTCAATATCCTCTTGGTTACTTCTGAGGACATCTATATCATCCGCACATGCTAGGATTTTGTGTTTCATTCCAACGTACACCTCTCCATCTTCACGTGATGTTGTTCTTATTACTTTCTCTAGTGCTAAGTTGAACAGCATCGGCGAGAGTATATATCCCTTTCTCATACCAGTTCGAACTTCAAAGGCTTCAAAGGCTTCAGATACTTCTCCTTGTATTAGTACCCTACATTTAGGATCATTTGTACAGGCCTTCGTCAACTGCACCAACTCTCCAGGAACACCCAGCTCAGTCATGATCTTCCAGAGACAGTTTCTGTCCACGGAGTCATAGGCTGCTTTGAAGTCGACAAATAATGCGTGTACGTCCTGATCTACTTTCCATCGTTTTTCAAGTACTTCTTTTTGAATGAATATCTGATCTAGCGTACTCCTTCCGTATATATATTTACACATAGAAAGGAAACTGTCAATGATAAGTTAAAAATAAAATACATTTCAAAGAAATACAATCTTATTAATAGGAAAAGTATTTTTTATTGTGAATACAAAACGAAAGTTTTAGTTGGCTGATAATAAAATTTGAATCAATTTTCACCAAAGTAATAATATTCGTTCAAAATATTTTAAATATTTATTTTTATTTTTTCTGTGCTATGAACTTATACTACCCTAAAATATAGTTATTAACAAAAAACAAAAAACAGTTGGACCTCTTCTTATCAGTAATTAGTAATATTATCAAACTAATAATATCTTTTGTATTTATTTACAATTAATTAATTTTAGACATTGTCATAATTAAAAGTAAAATAGAATAACAGAAACACATTAAAATAAAAAAAGAAAAGAAGAAATTAAGCTACGAAATTCATTATCTTGATTATTCTGTGATTTGAAAAGGATAATTCCATCAGATAAGTAATTCAATCAGCTTTATAAAAGAACTTGTTAAACCGTCTTAAAAATGCTTCAGGGGACAAATTAAAATCTCGAAAATGATTTGAAACTCCTCCCTCCCCACCCCCCACGTTACTCTGTAAATGGAAGAAAGGCTCAGTCAGGAAAATCCTTCTCTCAATTTAGGAGAGATACCCTTAAAATAAAATTAATGATCTTAGACCTACAGTGTTTTATTTTAATCATCCGAATCTGCCAATATTTTCGGTTTTATCATATTGAAATTGACAAATGAAAACTATCGTAATCTACATAACTAAAGCACATATAGAAACATAGGCAATATTACATTATACAATTGTAAATTACTTATAATAAAGATAATAGGTGATTAAAACGCCTGAGCTCCTCTTAATTTAGAAAATCTCTTGGCCACCGCCTTAAAAATCGCCGGTTTATGTTGGAGGTGAGTGATTGTGTTAATGGATACACATCATTATTTTTATCTCACACATAACATAAAAAATATTATCTAAAGATAGTCTTATTTGACTTTAATTTTAATAATTAACTTTTTTAGTTGTGGAGGACACAATACAGTAATGAGGTCTTTCAATATTTTACTTCGCTGTTCACTCATTACTGCTCCATATCTATTATATATATCTATATTAAGTACATATTTAAATAATATAAATATAAATGCCAACAAGGGAACAAGACTTCAACGATTGGGTTTTAGTGGTTTAATAAACTTAGTGTTGCCCAAATGCAAGAGCAAGAGTCTTGCAGTCACCCATTAGCTTATTGATATTTATAAAACATGATACTTTATATCTTAGAAAATACTGCAGAATATGTACATTCAGATTTTATTGAAATAAACATAGTAAGGTAATAACAAATTAACTTGAAAATACATTAAAGGGATTGTCAAGAAAGATAGTGTTATGTTCCTACCTTGGAATGAAAGAGTTGCAAACTAAAGACAATCTATACAATGTAACCAATTATTTAATTATAAAATCTGTTGTGTCCACTCACATGCCTTTCCTACCGATTTGAAATTTTTTTTTTCCGATTTTAAGTATGTTCATTATGTAGGTATGTATGTGTTTTTATTTATTTTTTAAGTTATTTTATTCTTACGTATTTTATATATATATATATATATATATATATATATATATATATATATGTTTAAATTATTTTTATTTATTGTACATAGAGTGTGAATGTGATCTCTGAACAATATTATAAATGTCCTTTGAGACAGATTGTAATATTTCTCAATAATATAGTTCTAAATTTATTATGTTCATTAAAAAAAAAAAAAAGATATTTCACATAGAGGAAACCTAAATCTCCACACTAGTGCAGGAGTGTAAACAGGCGTTGGAGACACTGTCCTGCTCCAAGAGGGTGGAACTAGTGTGGGTCCCTGGTCACAAGGGAATTAAAGGCAATGAAAAAGCCGATGTCCTTGCAAGGAAAGGAGCGGAATTTCCTATTGTAGGTACAGAACCTTCTATAAGAATATCTAAAAAGCATCAGCGGAAAGAAGTCCTTGATTGGACTTGGAAAAAGCAGGTAAAGAATGGAGGGAATGCATGGGGCTTAGACAAGCGAAGCAATTTATTAAAAGCCCCTCTCCCTCCAAAACAAAGTGGCTGCTGGGCCTAACTAGGAAAGAAATCCGACTCATTATCGGAGTATTAACAGGGCACTGCAGATTTAAAAGTCATTTAAGGATCTGTGGGATAGTGGATGTTGAACTCTGTAATCTCTGCAGAAGTGCACCTGAAACTGCCCTTCACTTCATAACGGAATGTGACCGATTTGCGTCACTCAGATACAGACCTCTGGGAGCAGACAGAAACCAAGTAAAGCTACCTCCATAAAATGGCCCAACCTTTTGAACTATATTTGAAGAACAAAAACGTTTGAGACAGAGTAGAGGTACAATAGACATCCACTGGTAGTATCATTTTTGGCATTGGCAAAAAGAACTAATGGGCCCACTTGCTAGACTAAGTCCCTCCACCAAGACCATAGGGAAAACCTAACTAAACCCCGAATGAAAAATGGGAAGAGTTAAATACAAAAGTATATTGGTTCAACCGGTATTTTAAATATAGTAACTAAAATTTCCTAGTATTAATAACTATTTTGCTTTAATTTTTATTCACATAAAAAGTTGTGTTATTTTTTTATCGGTCTTTGTCATTAACAATAGTTCGTCTTGTATCAAATAGGCCGTCTTGGTCTTGGTCTTGTAAGGGTAATACGAGACCTGGATAAAAATTAATATTTAAAATTACTCATAATTATCTCAGTACCACAAGCAAGTAGTCAATTTTTTCAAACTATCCTCCCATAATGTAATCCTTACCCACGCGAACCTCCTTATTTCTTCACTATTTATTTTCGATTTCCCTTCAAGGGAAAATAAGATGGTGTAATGAGCTACTTTAATAGAACTGTCATTAGAGCAGGGTAGATTTAGGGAATCTGGGCCCTGACGAGGGGGAGGGGGGGGCGGCGATAGAGCGGAGCGAGCCGGTGATGAACGAGGCAGCTAGTCAAGACGAGGCACTCATTTGATTAGCGCCTTGGCAATATTGTCCAGGCTCCACTGACCGCGCGCCATATATCTTCATTACGCTTGTCTTCCTCCCTGTCATTAAATGAAATTCACAGCACCGTGTGTGCCTTTTCATTACCTTGACAAGCCTATAACCAAATATTTCCTATAACCTCGGCAATATTTCAAACAAAATATTTAAAAATACAAATATATAATATAATTTCTATATTTTGCCGATTATTAGAAGTAAAATATAAAATAAACTGTTTGTGACTACATTTTCTATTTCAAAATAAACTGTACAAAAATTACATCATAAAGGTTTTGGCTGTCAGATTTAAAGTTCAGCATAAAACCAACAAACACAATTAAGAACATATGTAGATGAAATAGGTATATTCTTGGCCATAACGTACCTTGGGCCACCCAAAAAATAAGAAATTCCACCTGAGGAATTCAGAATTTCTGGAAAATTGAGTAGGATGTGGGAATAGCAGTCATAAATAAACTAACGTTTTAACGCCTAGAAGTCTCTATTTTTATTCTTCTAATTTTTTTACTTATTTACTTATTTATTTTTTTTTTTATTTGTCTTCTCTTTCTCCACACCCGTTTATGTCAACTATTTCATATTATATTCACAACTGCATATATTATATTATATATAATACTAAAACAATTGTTGCCATTTATTTAATTTAGTTTAGCATCTTGTTACTTAGGTTACTCTGTTTAAATAACTTATTTTTCTTAATATTTAATTTAATTACGTTTTATAATTTTAATATGTTTATTCACATTGTTTATAGTCTTTTATCTAAATATGATGTAACTTTCACAATTCTCTATTTATTTTTGTATCTTGTCCGTTCAGGAATACCTGGAGATGAGGGAGATGAAGACAGAGTAGGTGAATTATGTGAATCTATCTGTGGAGAGTCTGAGATGTGGTGATGTTAAGGAAAATTCTGCGGGGAGGATCAATTGTTACCTTGGAGTCTAGAACTGCGGCGAAGAGGTTGAGTTTGTATCTGGCTGTTGTTGGACCCGTGGTTTTTGAGTCATATTGAATATTTAATAATTGACCGTTGCAATATAAAGGAAGTTTACCGTTGCAAATACGAGGCCTCACATTGACTTCACCGAACCCACTTGTATAGCCCTGAAGAAGATCTGCAAATTCGGGTCGAAACGATGGCTTTTAATAAGATAGTTTTGACACTATTTATGCTATTTATGACCGCCCCGGACCATCTCCTTCCTTTATAATGCAACGGTCAACTATTAAATATTCAATAAAAGTTTATTTATTGCCTGCAAGCCTGATATATTGTGGGTTTTCGACAGATAGCATGATAAAGATAGCTTACCAGTGTAGATAAGTGATACTTATTATTGAATAATAATTATAATTGGTATTACAACAAATATTGCCCAAGATACAATTCATATCCTAAGGTATAATTAGTCGCTCCAGATACGATACAGAGTGGCCTAAGGTACAACTGTAGTAATTGTACCTTTTGTCATTTAATGTTTTCAAAAATGAATTTTTTCATAGTAAAAATCTGGTGATAAAATAATGTTGAAATTAACACAGTATCTTCGATGCATGACAAATAAAATTCTATTGTTATCTTTTAAAGATCATTGTTATTTTAAAAGGGATGGAGCATTGAAAAAAAGTGACCCAAGGTGAACGTATTTCCCCTACTATTAATTGAGACAAAATCAATAAAAATGACAAAACTGACAACATATACAAAATCAATTGTCTGCAATGTAAAATAACACTAATAAAAATAAGCAAAATACACATTACATAGAGGCAGCAAAATAATTCAACACAAAAGCAATTGAAATTCTGAAATTAAAAATTATAACACTTTTTTTAAGAATTTTAAACACAGAGCATCCGACAGAAACACAACTTTGATTTTAATAACACTGAAATGATAATAAACGAAAAACATAACAAGCTATAAACGCAATAGTCCGAGGTACAGACCCCTTTTGATTAACACCCGCCTGAAGCTTCGTAGTCTCATCTCATCGTAATCTACCACTATTTTATTTACGAAAACTTGGAATTAGGGCCTTTCAATCTTGAGGGTGGCAAACTTTATCTATTTAATTACGTATTAAAAACTCGTAAATACCCATTTGTTTTTTAATTTCATCTTAAGATAATTTAATCACAAATTTGAGAAAAAAGGTGACCGTCAAAAATATTGAGCCGTTTGTCCTATGTAACCTCGTTATTTGAAAATTTGGGGATGTATAACCTTTCTAGAAAGGGAAGTGATCTAGTGAGGAAATTAATTAAAAGTATTCATTCCATTAGTATTCTACAAATATGTCATTTAATATTGATCAGATTGTTATAATACTCAATAAAGAAATTTAATTTGTCAACAAAAAAAAAAATTAATTAAGTAATCTCCAAATAAAACGTAAACAGGTAAAGGTAACTGATTTATATGTACAATTGAGAAAATAAAATTATATTTCATATCTATAAAATTTAAAATATTTGTTTATTTAATATTTTTCGAAATTGCTCAATAAAAGCCCTACATCAAAATTATTTTAATAATTAATTAATTTCCACTCTTTTTATTTCATTAAGTTGATGGTGGCTAACTTTGTCTATTTAATTATGTATTAAAAACTCGTAAACACGCATTTGCTTTTTACTTTGATCATAAGATAATTTGATCACAAAATCGAGAAAAAAGGTGACAGTCCAAAATATTGAGCCGTTTGTCCTATGTAACCTCGTCATTTTGGAAATTTGAGGGTGTATGTCACACCAAATATTTTTGAAGGCCACAAATACATTTCAGACGGATAATGAAATGACTCTACACCACACACTAAAAACAGTTAAATTTGTCATGAGATAAAATTGAGTTGCTGTTTTTATCATTTTCCGACTACCCTTTCTCTGGATGATAAAGATTTATAAGTTAAATATTAACGAAGGTAATGTGATTTCCTCTTATGGAAAATTGAAGTAGACCAAAAATAATCCATATCAATGGACCCCATTGTCCTGAAGGTAACCATAAAATTAAACCCCAGGTTATTATACAATATCTTCAGAATCTAAAATCCCTCTCTAGATTAACTTGATGTTTGTAACTTAAGATAAGTTGTAGAAGATACGATTTGAAGGATAAGATTTTAATGAAAGAATCATCCATGTTAGTCACTTAATTTAGGCCTGGGTGCTCAAGAAAGTGGACTTAGACCAAACGTACCCTAGACGGTAATCCAAGGACGGTTCTAAACACAGTATAAATTTTAGAGCTCCCTGCTGGGATTTAAACCCGAGACATTTGGCACAGTATTTAACGTCCCTAGCCAGTTAACAACCGCAGGCTTCTAACAACGGAGTTGTTTAATTACTGCCCGAAATTTATAACAAAATAACCTTTCTAGAAAGGGAAGTGATATAATAAGAAAATTAATTAAAAATAGTCGTTGCATTAGTATTTTACGAATATGTGATTCAATATTGATTTTTAAGTAATCCCCAAATAAAACTTAAACAGTTGAAGGTAACTGATTCATATGTACAATTGAAAAAATAAAATAATATTTCAGATCTATAAAATTTAAAATATTTGTTTATTTAATATTTTTCAAAGATTTATCAATGAAACCGCTACATAAAAATTATTTTAATAATTAATTAATTTCTACTCTTGTTATTTCACTAAGTCTCGAAACGGATTTTGTATCAAATGTAAGCTCCTGTCATGCTAAAATGCCATGAATAGAGTACCGCTGGATACAGGATTTCATGGAGATTAGTAAGTCGTCCTTTCCGTTTATGTTTAAGTATAAATAAAGGTATGATGATTTCACTAGGCTTCAATACTGGGACAGTTTTCAGTCGATGTATCGAAACATTGTGTTTTGATGATTTTGAAGAGAAAATACCAAACTAGAAGAAAGAACATAATTCAAAATCCTAAAAATGTACTGTTTTTTAAAATAATGAAAGGTAAAGAATTTGCAGCCACACACCCTCAATTTAATTGCCGTGTTGAGACGGAATACATTTCGCATGTCGTCGATTAGATTACTATTGGAATATTGAAAATAGTTACTATCTTAATTGTTAATGGAGCTGAAAATTTAAGAACAGTTTTGTGGTTTTCTATCTTATTTATTGATTAAGAAAAATGCTGCAAGGGCACTGAAAATAAAACGAACCCTTTTATATACCAAACATAGTTGCAACAAACGCAGAATTTTCTGCTTTTATAAGGAGAAAATTATGCATTATAAGTATAAGTAAGTGATAGTAAAAATGAATTTCTCCTTTTCATAATACAGTGCATTCATTTTCATATTTTATTACCATTTGATCACTGCCTAATATACTGTAAGAATTATTCATATCGGCCAGTTAGTCTTAAATTAATACTAGACCGCTATTAATCCCATGAAAACTAACAACATTCTTTAATTTTACATTAAACTAACTTATAAAAATAACAATTTAACGTTCCTGCTTTTCAAATTCTGCCATTTTCAAACTAATAATAATTTTAAAAACCTTACACTATCAGCATCAGTTGAGCAACCCAATTAATTCTATGATGGAAAGAAAATTAAAAATCGAAAAAATTGTAGTATTACAGTTTTATTGTTGTATTGTTTTATAGTATTATTTTAGTATTGTAGTATTGTAGTGTTACCATTTGATCACTGTGATTATATAATGATAATATTATTATAATATTATTATTATAATTATACACCATTGATAATATACTGTGAGAATTATTCATATCGGCCAATTAGTCTTACATTAATACAAGACCGCTACTAATCACAAGAAAACTAACTACATTCTTTAATTTTACATTAAACTAAATTATAAAAATAACAATTTAACGTTCCTGCTGTTCCAATCCTGCCATTTTCGAACTAATAATATTTTTTTAAAACTTACACAATCAGAAGCAGTTGAGCAATCCAATTAATTCTATGTTGGAAAGAAAATTAAAAATCGAAAGAATTGTAGTTTTCGAAAAAAAAAAAATACCAGCCAGCTAAAAATAGACTTTTTACAGCAGAAAATTACCACCCGAAGTTTTGATAATCAGTCAGGCTTAATTATGAACTTCGGTAAGTTAAAAAAATGGCGACACTAAGTTGAAGCAGCTCATTCGTTTGCTCCACAGCTTTTTGACTGGGGCCTGGAAAAGCACTCGTCCCCGTTTAGCAAGGTCCATTTTTCCCTCTGTCCCCGGAGTAAATCATCCTTATGCGATAACCTCGAAATATAGGCTCTCCACTTTCCCACCACTTTCGTTCTTCGAATACTTATGCGGTTACTTTTAAAATGGTGAATCTTTTATAAAGGCTCACCAAATATGTAAAATAGTGCATAAGTGTAACAATCAAATGAAAAAAATATTATCAATAACACGGTATAAAACATTGATGGAACAACAACAATTCATGGAACTAATGGGTACCTTTTATTATTAACTGAAAACCATAACTATATAAAATAAATACAACCAGTAAATGTGAACATCAAGTTTAATGGTCTTAACAGACTTGTTCAGATACTATTCAATGCAGTACTCCCTAAGGCCATATTCTTTTCATACGCCAAGGAGTATTCAAGAGGATCAGGAATCGACGAGGAAGCAAGTACGGAAACAAGAAGGTTAAGATGGGTCTGAATTTTATCAAAGGGTATTTGGATCTGGCCAAATCAGCTATCTGTGAAATATTCTTTATGAGTGATTGAAATGGGATGTAACTTCATTTTTATTATGATATGGTACAGATGTTTATTGGGTATTTGAAAAACAAGTGGACTGTATTGGAATTAACTATAATTATATTTAAACATAAAATGTAGATGGGGGTTTGGCGTATAATGTTACAATCTTTTACTTGGTGAATGAGGTACGGTGGTCGCTATCGGTGGTCGGCCGGCTGCTACACTTCTCACCTCCATGGGTCCGGTAAGTCTCCGTGTGTGTTCTACTCCATGCGGTAGTCTTGAACAGAGAAGAGAAGTCGTCTTCTTCGTGGGTTTTTGTCGCCCATTTTCTCCTTTCCCAATAGTTTTACGTCAGACGGCACCACCGTCGGCACAGTGTTGCCATGGCGAGGGTTTTGTTGTACCATATGAAAGGGGGGGGAGATATAAATCACTTTAGGGTGATCAACCCTAAACAGTGATTTTATCTGCGGCAAAATATTATTTCGTGGTACCGACATCTTTTAATAAACTACGTGAATGGCTTCGTCTTCTGTAACTTATAGCCTTATATTTTTTTACTGTCATTAACACATATGCCGATGTTACATGTGTCCTATACGTTAATAATGATTGCATCCCAAACTCTTCAATAACACAAAACAAACCTTGAAGAATGATGTCAAAACTGAAGGATTAAAATAAATTCCAATAAATCCAATCAAATTACCTTTACCCTTCTCCGTAAAGTTGTGAACTCCTGTTCTACTATATCATTAATAATACCCCACTTATTCCTGTTGAATAAATCTGATACCTTGGACAAACGTATAACTTGGAATCCTTATACCAGACTGGAACGGAAAGAAACCGCTCTGCGTTTCCGACTACTTACTAGAAAAACCCTCTATGCTTCCAGTTAATTAGAAAAGACTCATATAGCTGACTACAATAACAATTATTTGGACTTACAGAGTTGAGTTTTGGGGTTCCACTAAGCCATCGAATTCCTCTCGTATCCAATCCTTACAATCCAAAATCCTTAGTAAAAT
This sequence comes from Nezara viridula, assembly GCA_928085145.1. NCBI lineage: Eukaryota > Metazoa > Arthropoda > Insecta > Hemiptera > Pentatomidae > Nezara > Nezara viridula. Next base: position 43,767,948 of record OV725077.1, on the reverse strand, counting down.
CCTCAATGCTCTTTACTTGTCCCAAATAGAATCATCAATAACGATCTTAATCTTCCTTATGTTTCTGACCTGCCTCAGTCCAGATACATATCCTTTCATAACAAACTTCAGAACCATCCAAATCCTGTCATTTCTAATCTTGCTGCCTCCTCCATCACTATATATATATAAAGTATTATATATAATACTTTAGACAATGTCATGACAAAATATATATATATATTTTTCCGCTGCCCGAACAGAGGGTGAGGGCAGAGGATTAATCACATAGTAAAAAACCTAATATTTTTCTACACCAACTTTCTTCTCAATATTGTGATTAAATCATCTTATTATTGAAGTAAAAACAAGTTACTGCTCAGGAGTTTTTAACACCTTATTAATTACCGAAATTTTAACAATATCCAGATTAAAAACTTTCCATTTCCGAAAATATCGTTAAATAAAAAGTTGTAGGTTACCATAATACGAAGTCATTCACGATGTTTCGTACGGATGTTAATAATTTCATCAAATGGAGTCTGTACCACGGAATGTATGGAGCATCAAGGATTTTGAATTTAGTGGACCCCAAAGTTCAACTCCGTATATTATGTTGTCCATATAGTTATGTAAATGAGTCTTATGTAATTAATCAAAAGATTACAGCGTTTGTCAGGTAAGTAATGAAGTAGTCGGAAACTTCGAGAACACAATATAAATACTCGATTCGAAATGTCTATTAAATATTAAAAAAAAATTTTGACGCCAACATAACATTTTATTCATTTTTGTCACCATATCAATATATCGAGGGTAATTTTTAGTTGATTAAATTTATTGTTTGTTTGTTTCTATACCATTGTATGACAAACCTGTTATTTACATGTATAATTACATCATTAAACATTATATGTAAAAGCCCTTACATGTGTAATTATACATATAAATAAAAGATTTGTCATACAATGGTATGAGAACAAACAATCAATAAATTCAGGTATAATTAATCAACTAAAAATTATCCCCCTATATATTGATAAGGTTACAAAAATAAATAAAATTATTCAAAAATTCATTTAAACGATTAAATCAATCAGAAATTATATTTCTGTTTAAAACTAGTGTTTTATAATTGCATCATATCTATTGTTTATTCAACACACTGGCCTTTATTTTACGAGACTTTGAAAGCAGTAAATTCTAGTAGAAGATAAAATTTATTAAATTTAATCCCTTCAATTACTAAGTTGATTATTAAATTTATAATATTTGGCTTTTCTTTGTAAATTTATAATTATTTATTATCATCACTTACGGACAACTAGGCATTACATAATATTTCACAAATGTAAGAAAGCCCTATTTGAATATTAAAAGAGGAATTTTAAACATTGTAGGATAAACATTTATATATATGTGTATATATATATATATATATATATATATATATATATATATATATATATATATATATATATATATATATTATATATATATATATATATATATATATATATTATAGTTGATGAAAGAACTTTTGCCTCTTCAGACTGGAGCAGAGCACTTTTAGCGCTCTGTGCTTGACAACACCGATTTATGACCAATGGGGAGAGGGGAGGGTTGAAAAGGTTACTATAAAGATTATGATAGGAAAATTTAGATGCTAAATTATTAGAAAACATTTTTATTTATATTTTATTTTAAGTAAATTAGATAAATTGTTCTGTGTGTGTGTGTGTGTGTGTGTGTGTGAATGCTCGTAGGCAATCATTTTATATTTTTGACTTTATATTAATGTTTATATTAACATTTTCCATTATTTATATCAGAACGCTGATCCAAACGCTTTTGTAAAATAAAAATAAACTCTTCACGATGAAAATGATATAAATAAAATATAAACGAATAACAGTTTTCAAAATTGTAAAATATATTGCCTGAAAAGTATTTTTTGTTGTTCCTGCATTTCAAGATTTGTGGTTAACTGAGAATAAATTCTATAGGAGAAGCTACTTTTCAAGTATATTTTTTTTATGGAAGCGAAAGAAGTAAACAGAATTTGATAAATCCTTTATTGAACCATCTAGGTTGGTGCCATTTTTATACCCGCCTCACGGATTCGACTCCAAAAAGACATACAGTTAAAAAAGTTACCTTCCTATCGATATGTTCAGAGTCCACCAAATTTCCTTAACAATAAGGTATATTGATGTTAATTTTTAAATGTCATAATAGTGATAAAACTGATACTTAATATCATAATTTTTCACTAATATCCGACTTGTCAAAATCTTTAAACCTAAACAAAAAAGGTGTTTTAGAAATATTGTCGTATCTAAGAAAATGCAATTACACGTAAGTAAGCAAATCAACTAATGTATGATGTAAAAATAGCTATCGAATGTCTTAAAACAAGAAAGGCCCTAGGGATTGACAACAGTTTATCATTAGAACAGTTTAAAGATGGGGAGACGACTTAAGAGCCAAGCTACTACAACTAATCCAGAAAATGTGCGAAGAGAGAAGGATACCTGAAGCTTGGAATACGCTCCTAATTTGTCCTATCTTAAAGAAAGGCTCCATTTATGAGTGTAGTAATTATAGATGCATAGGACTTCTTTCGATTGCTTACAAGACAATGACCAATATCCTATCAAACCGGATATATCCATATTACGAAAATACAATAGGTGACCACCGAGCTGGCTTCAGGAAAGGAAGGAGCACGTTAGATCTTCATCCTAAAACTAGTACTCGAAGAGCGATGGGAAACAACTGAGGACGTCCACGCTCTGTTTGTGGATTTCAAAACAGCCTTTGGTACTGTAGACAGAAAGGAACTTTGAAACATCATGACTAATCTGGGAGTTCCCGTTAAGTTTATGAGATTGACAAAGGCGTGTACAAATGGCCCTAAATCTTGGGTCCTAATACAAAAAGAAGTATCTGAAGCCTTCAAAGTTCGTACGGGCTTACGGCTGGAAAATGGACTACCATCGATGTAGTTCAACTTAGTCCTGGAGAAGGTTATAAGAACCATATTACAGGAAAATGGAGGAAAATCCACGTCGGAATGAATTACAGATTTCTCGGATAGGCAGATAATATAGCTGTCCTAGGAATTAATCAAGAGGATATTGAGAAATTCTGTACGACTCTGATAAAGAGGCAGCACAAATGGGCATACAAGCAGAGATGGGCAAATGCTAATTTGAGTACTAAGTACCAATTATTTTTTCTCAAACACAGATCTTTTTTGAATTCCCAAGAATTTACTTACTACTTCAGTTGATGTCAAAGGATTAACTGGAACAGTGATTGAATTCCCAATAGTGATTCAGTTTGAGTAAAATACTTCGTAGTCGGTACACAGACTCGCATATAAAATAAAAATAATAAGTCGAACATTCCACCTCAATAACAATGTTCCACAGTAACCTCAAGGAATGAACCACGGTCAGAAACAGACCGGCGTCATTCCTCATAACTTAACTAGCTCAAACAGAGCTTTCTTTCTCCCCACGTGGATGGCCAAAAAAGGATATATAGAATAACAAAGATTTAATAGAGCTATGTGCAGAACTGGAAAGAAATATCTAAAGACAGGCAGAGATATAGCAGGCTTGTTAATGTATCGAAAGATCCACATGGACTGTAATGCCAACAGAAAAAAAAAATCTATTTTCATTAGTGATAGAGCGATAGCATATAGATAATAAGTCAAGGGAGGATATTTTTTTTTTAATATTTTTTTTTTTAAATTTACAACTCTATAAAAATTAATATACATTCAGTAAATGTGATACAGAGAAATATATGGTATAATAAGGACACTCTTGATAATAAGTCAGCCTGCTCCCCCTTTCTCAATAGTAAGAAAATAAAATTAATTATCTTATCCATTTATTCGTATTGATATATTTAACATTCTTAAAAGTTGATGTTATATGGAGGATCATAAATTTTAAATGATTGTTTCATAGCAATTGACTTTAAACAATTAATATGTGATAAATCGCTCTTAGAATAAAGAATGATTTTGGTACCCTTCAAATTTAACCTGAGGTATTTATTGAGGTAAATATTCGTTGGGTATTGTCGATGTTATTGGGACCATAGTAAAAACCTCGATCAAGAAAAAAAAAAACATTTGTTAAGCAATGTAATTTAAATATTTCTCTTCCAAAACGCTTCCACAAAAACTCTCTTTACAGTTGGGGTTAAAAATGGGCTAAAAGACTTTTTATTCGAGCCGGGTTTTTTGTCCCTGGTTTATTATCCCGTCGTCACAGCGCCCAGCTTTACAACACGCTTTTTCTAATTTCTTGTATTTATTACCTTCGCACGATGTTAATGCCACAATAGGAACACACGATTTTAACTCTCACTTTTTAAACAAGAAAACATTTTCAAAGATGAAATGATCTTTTCATTGATCAGTTTGGTTGTAATTAAGATAATGATTTTTTTCCATACTCCCAACTAAATTCTCCTACAATTCATTCTAAATTCAGCAATAAACACCATCTTTTTTAATGATAATAGTTCCTATCGAGAAATTCGGGAGTCTGGAATGAGTCTAATCAATAATTTTAAGATTTAATGATATAATTAATTTATTTCATCTAAAAATTATTTGAGACCCATTGAGATTGTTGAGTGCATTATATCTAGTTTAAATGACACCAAGGATAAAATTTTGGAGAAAACTTGACGGGAAAATTAAACAAGACAGGTATTAATGAAGCTCCTTGCAGTTTTATTTTTTCAATTATAATGTACATCACCTAAATTTCGATAATACTAATAATGTATTTTATTTTAAATATCTCATATTTTAAACCTTTAAAATAATCATTCTTTATACAAATCTCTGAAAAAAAAAAATACATTTTCAGTTTTTGTAAATGTAAGTGTAAGAAAGTTAAAGTGGCGAACAACAATTGAATATACTTAAAGAAAGAATATTTACGATGTTGGAATTGATTTACATACTTTTCAGTCAGATTTTCTTCCCATCATCGGAATTTAGCATTATCAACCGCCATTTTGTTTCTAAATAGCTGAAAACTAGGGGTTTCTTACACATTTTTTGAGTTAAAATATATATCTTACTTATAATTAAGTTCAAAACGATACTAGAGTTATAAATATACATTTTTTTATTTCAATCCTTTATCTATTATGCAAAACAGAAACGAAAAATATATATATTTTTAAACGCTTATACAAATTAATAAACACCCTACAAATTCAAAAATTTTTATTTTCAAAGTTAACTAATTTTTCTTATTATGGGTATCATCATTTCAATAATTGAAATCAACATTGACTCATAGTTGACGTTAATTGAGGCGTATAGGAGAACTGCGTATAATAGAGATCTATTTATTTCCATATTTTTATTTTCCCTAAATCACCTTCCTGCAATACATATGTCAGCATAACAATAAAACTATGTAGTATTCATAATATGAATTATGTCGCCAATAAACTAACTTAATGATCTTTGGGTGGATTCAGATTCATTTTTGCTTTTTATTCCTTGGTCCTTGGTTTTCATGCCAGACCGTCTTATCCTGCTGAGTACAACGATCTCCAATGAACTAGTCTACGTCTCTAAGGTTAGGCTACTGCAGTCTTATGGCTACGGTTTCCTGCATATGTAGAAATTCTTTGTATAGCGGACAGTATTGTCAGTCTGACAGTATTGACAGTATTGACAGTCTTTAGCTGAAAACGAGAGTCCGGTTTCCTTCATAAGCTTGGACCGTATTTCCTAAAAATCGGTATGATTAAAAATAAAATGCCTGGCCGTCTCAGGTATACTGCACAAGGAATCTATATGGTTTTCAAGTACATTAAGCTTGAAAGTCAGATCAAATCTCGTGAGACCCAAGAGTCCGGGAGAACCCACATAGCTCCGAAACATATCCGGACGGTAGGGAAATATTTTATCAAAATTACACTTGAGAACTTTCCTTGGATGTCACATACTGTGCTAATTGGTCTGGATTTATAAAGCTTTCGGTTAGGTAAGGCATACAGAGAATGATTTTTGACAGAACCAGCACCAAAGCTCAGGGTTTCTTTGGCCATATTATAAAACTGCAAAATCATCGATCGTTGTATTGGTTTCCAATTCCTGTTTTACATGTAACCAATGCAGCCAAATTGAGTCCCATAGGTTAAAATTATGTTGAATTGTAAATTGATCCTCATTTAAGAAATTTAAAAATTCGAAAAATGCATTTACATCAGTTACGTTTCGGATCGGTAAAGAAAAATGTTATCTCTAGCCGGAATTGGATTTGAATCCGAGTAAAGGTAGAAGGTACACAAAGCCGAGCCTGGTAATTCTACTTAAATGAGTTGGGCGGAGGAATTATTCGGGCTCTAAGAGCTAGAAACAATTTAACTACACGACCATTAATTATCCACAACCTAGTGAATCCAATTATCTTCATTAATCTAATGAACCGGACATTTAACTGTAATCATTTAGCAACAAACCAAATTATGCTAATTTTTTACAATTTCCGCCCCAAATATTTATCTGCTCAGATATCAGAAAACTATCTTAATGTATTTCCAAGAAAAAACATTAGAATCGATACTATAGTGCATTACTTTAGAGAGAAAATAGACCTATTATGATTCGAGTTTAAATACATACCAAAAAGAGAAACGTAATCATTGTTACCACACATTTTTCTAAACTTTGACTATAATCCATAGGAGATGGATTGGCTGGCAGCATGATAAACTGGAGATAATGAGTGTGAATTCCGGTCCTGAGGGTTTTTAACTCTGGCATTAATCCCTCATTCTCTCACCTGGCTCAGAAAAAAACCTTAACCTTGCGAAAACGCAAGGTAGGAAAAAAAAAAAGTTTAAGCTTTTAATAACCAAATGTATTTTAACTACAAGTTCCTTATAAAGGTCTTGATACATTAATTTACAGCTGAATTTAAAATGTTCGATTTTATTCTCCAGACTCCGGTGAAAACAATGCATGTGTCCTTTTTTTAGTCTAATTATTAAATAATTATGTTCACGTGTGCATCTGCTTTAAATTCTTTTATATAAATTTCCCCGAAAATGTCGGGGGAAAAGATTGTCCTCATTCCTTGTCTTTTACTTGTCAAAAAAATGCTCATACATTAATACCAAAGCAGAACTTTCTCCGTGCTCATGAATTTCCAAATGCTTCAATATTCCATCTAAATGCAGTTTTCATTACCAGTAGGAGATTGATACCAATTTTAAAGTTAAAACTCAACATTTAAAATAATATTTATAAGAAAATAAAAATACCCTAAATTGCTTGAATTCTTTTTTTTTTTCATGGAAACGTAAACAATAGGATTACAAAACATTAGAAGATTACTTAATGAAATAAGGATGAATATACATACAGATCTGTCTGAAATTTTTCCATTATTGCCTTAATTGGACGTTTTTTTTTTTTGTTTTTTTTAAGTCGTATTTTTCTAAACACACTTTTAATAAATCCCAGGGCACTGGAGAAAAGTAGTTAAAATTTGGTAACAATTTATTGTTATTATTTTTGCTGAAAACACATAGGATGACAGAATATCATATCACTTAATGTTTTTTACATTACTGGACATGAATCTCAATATATTCTTTAACAAACATTGACGGTACTAATATGGATTTAAAGCTTATTATTAAACAAAGAAGCTTTTGTAAAAGTGTGGTATCATTAATCAGAGGGTATTAAAAAAAATCACAGCGAATAATACACGATCTTATGAAAAACAGAGCTTAGTCCAGTTTTGCCACTTAAAAGTTCCCTTAAATCGTTTTGACAAAGGCAAACTATATTTATCTTTAAACAGATTTCTTTCTATGCATGGAGTCATTGCTAAGTACCTAACTTTTTTTAGTTATTACATTCAATTCAAGAGAAATACGTGACTCATCTAGAAGGAAACACATCTTATATTTTCGGCTTATCCGCGCGAAATAAGGCTTTATTTAAATATTTTTTGTTTCCTATAAACTTTTTTATTATTTGCCTTTACTTACAGACACCGTGAACATAGTTTAAATAGACAATTGCCATCTCATTTCAATAAATAATGCAATATTCCTTTATCGTTCATTATCGTTCGTTAGACAACGAAAAATTAATATCTTTAATGTCATTAATAATGAGCATTTTTATTTTTAAAAAAAGAATATCGCTGTAGGCTCTGAAATAATTTATGATGCAAGTTAAATAGGAATACTTTATGTTTCATACCGCGTGAGTTGGGGGAAGGACCAAACTCCTAGAGTAGTTTGGATTGGATGTCAAACTCAGATCTTCTTATACCATTTTCATTTCTTAAAATTTTAAAGGCTAATTACAAATAAACAATATTATATGTGTGTATTAGCATTTCGGTTATAAAAGTTTTGTTTTAAAATTTTTCGTCTAATGTTTTCTTTTAATGAAGCCTATGACATTTTCGGTGCATCCCATTTATCTACGTTTACTTTGTACTTAAATAATTTTAGACATAAATCCCAATTGAACTAATCCCATAAATAATTATGCAGTACTGTGATGTCCGGAGATCATGGAGCTCAAATAATTGGTCCACCACGAACGATCTGGAAGCATATTATCTAAATTTTACTCCATCTGACAAGCGAAATGAAGGGATGCTCCGTCATGTTGTAAGTGCAACTGCATTATGATATTTGGAGGAACATCTTCTAGTTGTCTGGTAATTCAAATCATAACAGATATAAGTGTAGCGGTCTACCGTAAGATGGTTCATCAACAACGAGGTAGCAACAAAAATATTTAGAAGTCAATATTGGTATTTTCGAAGATTTATTACGACAAGACGTCGGTAACCGAAATGTTAATGTACGAAATATAGTTTATTTTTTAAATTTTTTTAAAGTGTAATCAACCAATAAAATTTAAACAAATAAAAATCGGGTAAGAAAATATGAGTTTTTCAAATTCTTTTGCTGTGTGTAACCTATTCCTGGAGTTTGGTTCCTTCCACCTAATTCGCTCTATGTAATTAAATTTAATCACTATTTTTTTATTAATTATTATTATTATTTAAACTTCTTAATAATACTAGAGGTACACAGACTGTTCCAGCCAGCTGAGACTAATAGCAAAACAGTACCAACTAAAATATGATAGAAAGTCTTTTAATGAATTATTTCGGTTCCCGGAGGAAGCATTGACGCTGGAGGAGAAATTCATTTGAGAAAATCGCTTCTCAATAATTCAAGAGGAAGGAATTAGGAAGAGCACATACTCGCTGCTGTATTATTCAAGGAGGTCGGCTGTTGGTGCTAATGCTTCGGTTGCGGTCCAACCTACCCCGAGCGTTTCCCTCCACAAACCAAGCTCCAACAAACGGGGATCAACTGGAATTAGACTCCAACTGTTGTTAAAACAGTTTTTATTTCAGGCAAGGTCTCGTTAGGAATAAAGTGTTGTTGAAATGAATTGCTTATGTCCTGATGAACCTTTAGAATATTCAACTGTGAAATAATTACCAACTCAGAAAGTAATGATAGTTCTATCCTCACTAATAAACTGAAATATTCCACTAGTGACAAAATTTAAATTATATTATTTTCAGTTTCATCTAGAAGATGGATTGAAACAAAAATTGATTGAAATATGAAAAACGCCGCATGCATATATTTTGCCGACAACATACTGGTCTTCAGGCATCTCTGGAAAAAACTTCAAGGCTTCAAATTTTACACAAATATACTTTGATACATTGAACAATATTTTTAATCTTATTAAACCTAAGGGAGACGAGATATAAAATTAAAATATAACTTTTTCTAGTCAGAATTTCAATTTGATTCTTCTTGGCTTCTTGACAGTCTAACATAAGTGCCAAACAAAATTATTTAAAAATTTGTAAACTTACATATTTTTTTTTGCTTGTTTCGGTGTCTAATAATTCATATGGTATAGTTTTAAGCCTAAAAAAATCCGAAATAAAATAAATGCCCATTTTATATTTTAGAATATGTGAAATAAATAATTTTATTTATGTACAAATTATAATCGAACTTAGGAGTGTTTTAAGATATTTTGATCATTTCAGAAGATCTGGCAACATGACAGAAAAATGCATTAAATAATCTACCACCAGAAACTGCTGATGATACTGCCATCCTATCCTCCCACTCGGATCCTCTAATAGCGTCCCGGAACCTGCAAAGACCCCTTTCCTTCATTGAACAGTAGTGCAACAACTGGCGCATCAAAATGAATGAATCAAAATGCAAACATGTAACTTTCACTTTTCGACGCAGATCCTGTCCGCCAATCCTTTTTAATTCAATTCCTCTTCCCTACTCAGACACAGTCCAATACCTTGGCTTTCTTCTGGACAAAAGACTGACTTGGAATCCACATACGAGACTTAAAAGACAAGAGCTTAACCGACGATTTGGTCAGCTTTATAGACCACCAAACAGAACAACTCATCTCTCAACAGAAAACTAATTATTAATCTACAAGACCATACTGAAACCTATCTGGACCTACGGACTTGAACTGTGTGGGACAACTAAATCATTGAATATCAAACGCATCCAATCCTTCCTGTCCAAAGTCCTTCGAACAATAGTCATTGCTTCATATTATGTCACGAACAAGACCCTACACCATGACCTTAACATCCCATATGTCCATGACATCATCCCATTCAGATTCTTCAACTTTCACCAGAACCTCATTCATCATCCTAATCCTTTAACGCAATCCCTATCCAGCTCCGAGTATCCATACCATCCCCCTCGAAGGTTGAAACGGCAGTGGCCTCGAGATCTTTTGTAAATATGCCTTTGGAGTCCTGGCAATGGCCAACTTCTCCACTCATGTCCTGAGCGTCTATGACTCTAGTGCCCTCTTTCAGTCTCCACTGGCTTCTAATACGGCTGGAAAAGTGGCACTGGGATCTTCCGGAGTCTTGCTTTGCCTTCCACGTGTGGGGAAAAAAGCCTGGCTAGGAGATTCTTGGGCGAATGTATATATTGTATATAGTTATGATTGTGTTTAGAAGTTTTTATTTTATTTGTTTATTTTTTATTTTTATTTACCTTCTTCATCAGTATTATTTATTTACTTCTTATATTTATATTTATTTCTTTATTATTTGTATATATTGCATGAATGAGAACTTTTAGCCCTAATACTTATAGCCCTCCAGCAGTGGCTGATTGTATTATTATTCAATAAATAGATTTAAAAAAAAACACCAGAAACAGGAAAAATATTCACGGTTAAATCATTGTAAATATGTTACTTTAATTAAAAGTATAATAAAGCATGTAGGAATATTTTTGTTAAAATCAAATTCATTATAGCATATCTGATTTGTTGACAGAATAATATTTCACGACTTAATAATACACTGATATAGTGAGTTTGATCAAAATCCTTGCAACCGTTTTTGAGAAAATTGTAAAAATAACAACTATGTCATATACTGAATGAATCAGTGTCAGTTCGAAGCTGTTACACTTAACGCTTCATTAATGAGCACTAATACATGTATGTAACGGCCTCTTTTTTCTTAGTAATTTCTTCTTTTTTTTAACTGATCAGTAAACAGCCATAAGAATGCATACAAGGTTAAACATTTTTATTTTCAATATTGAATTAAATTATGAATTAATGTTGTTATTATGCCCCTATTAGAGGGGTACAACAACACCAATAATTTCGCTATAATGGCGTTACTAAATATCATATATATTGTTAGAGAGTTGTATACTTAAATAGTGTAAAAAGTCAACCAACTTAAAAATCAAGAAATAATGTATTCAAATTCAATGAATTTCTTTCGGCTTATACCTCGAAATATGAAAGTGCCGATACCACCATGCTTAAGTGACATAATTTTGGATTCAGAAGAAGAAGGGGGGGGGGAGACCTTTGCGAGGGCAGGAGGCTGATTTTAATATGAATGAGGATGAGAGGCAGTAACTTTTTTCTCAAAGCCTGCTCAAAGATCTAATAAGAGATTCACCTCTTCCAAAAGATGTAGCTGGGATCGAGAATAAAAAATAAAACCACATATCATGCATTGCATAGTTTGAATGTATAAAAAACATTCGTATCGATTAGAAAAATAAAATAAAAGTTAGAAAAAAAATATATTTGAAGCATTTACAGTAAGCTAATAGAAAATTCATTTGAATTCGATTTATCTCAAGTAATACTAGATTTTAATATATCATAAATAGAAAAAAGGTAATTTAACTGACAAAAATGCTGCAAATTATTTCATAATGGTTTATTATTCCTAAACAATTATACATCTAAAGTAATATTACCTTCCTAGTTACAAAGAAAAATAACTAAGAGATGATTCCAATTATTGGACTAATCATTAGTAATATGCTGAAAAAATTAGCATTACTTCAGTAACACATTCAAAATTCAAAAATCAAAACAAAGGATAGAACCTTTGCAGCAGATCATATAAAAAAACTTGACACCTTATCTTTGCTCCTAATTGTCCGATTTTAACGATTTTTCTAAGGAAATTTCGTAAACTTCTTAAAATCTATAAATAACCGTTAATAAATAAATAACCACAATAACAAAAAGTGTAAACTTTTTGAATTATACGGAATTTAATTTTACCATCGTAACTTTTTTTCCAACTTCTTTTCCTTGAAGCATGTTATATAGATAAATTTAAAGGGCGTCGAGAAAATTACTTTAGCGAACTTTCATTGAAATTTGTACATTCGTTTAGGCGCTACAGTCTATAGCAGAGCTGGTTTTTCGGCCACCATTTTGAAAGTAAAGGCGGATAGCAATGTCGATCAAGGAGGATCATCCTCGGGTGACCTCTGATTTTATATCCAAATTTGAAAAAAAAATAATCGGTCCAGTAGTTTCGGACAAAATGCGGGGAAGGCCGTCGGTGGACGCTGGACAAAATAAATGTTTATTCCTTTTTCGAATTCTACGTATTCTGAAACATGAAACCTCAAATTTTGAGAGGGGGTTTAGTTTTTGAATTTTTTGGTCGAAATGGTTCATTATTAAAAAGTAATTAACCCAAAATACCTTAAATTACTGTATGAGGTATTTTCTGACAGATAAGTAACGTATTTTTCACTAGTATGATCACATATTCTAAAAATTGTTATGCTTAACTAACAGACATTCTAAATATAAAAGAAATAAAAACTACAAATAAATAACTCGTTTGATCTAAAAATTATATAAACTAACGTTATAGTATATTAGGAATATTCCGAAAAAAAAAACCGTGAGTCGATAAAAAGAAACTGAACAAACTACTTGTAATTAGCCAATAAATTTAAACAAATGAAAATCGAATACGTTTTTATATTGTTATCTGTTTTATACCTCTGAAATATTTTTATAAATTTATATTATTGAAGAAAAAATTGTTTTACTGTATATATATATATAGTTTACTAATTTGTTATTATATTAGTCATACTTGATACTGAGGACATTGTTAATGTTTAAACACAGTACTAGACTGAAGATCTTGTTAATAATACTTTTATAGTTTTTCGTGCAGGAATTTCCTTTGAAAAATAAAACAAACTAAACAAAAATCCTGGTCTTGGGTTTAGTAACGAAAAACTGTTTCTTTGTCAAAGGTTGCGCTGCTTAAGATCACCACACTCAATCGCCAGGTTTTTTTCTCTTAATTAATTAATTAAGAGTACCAACTTTATAGAGGTAGGGTGAGTCCCAGGATTGTTTCTTGACCCCATGATCGATCTACAGCTGATAGAACTGAATAAATAATTAACGGCCACACCGGTGTTCCAGCCTGGGACCAGAGCACAGGAGTAGAGTGCCTTTCTCACTGAGCTACTTGGCTTTATGATTTTTATTATGATTCAGTTACAAAAAACATAATAAAAATTCATTATTTTTCTTTATAGTCTTTTTGTTTTAATTGGTTTTAAGTATTATTTCTTCATAAATTATTTTAAAACGAAACTTGTCATGGGATTATTTTTTATACTGTATCAAGTATTAATTTATACCTACTCTGCTATAACTAAAATATATTATTATTTATTATACCTGAAATTGGGAAAAGGTACATCAGCATTATGCGTGAGGCTGAAATCCTAATTATTCACCACGGACTAAGCCCAGAGATATCTGAGCTGATATCCAAAGTGCTTTGTAATTTAATTAAACAGCGGCTAGATCTGCACTCCTAAGGCTAATTAATTAATGAATATTATTGCTTAGTGTTTGGATTTAAGGTCACAAAACACCGAGCAAATATCCTTCCTTCTGTGATATAGCTTAGCTCATGGCTACTTCCTACTATGATTTAGATTCCAATGCTCTTTCGGACTTAACCCAAAGATATATATATTTTTTATGTTGCCACAGAAAATAAATTCAAATATATATGAAAACGGCTACTACTGTATGATTTTTTTTTTTATTAATGTATTTAGTAAGACAATCTTCCCATTATCTCATTAATTGTAAGCAAAAAAACAAAAACAAAAATCATTCCTGTAGTAATGTAATATTAAATAGGATTAATTATTTGAACATACATATTTAATATATTTTAAATATAATTTTAGTTAACTGCTCATTACTTCTTTAACAGAAGTATTTTCAATTCCGTTATTAAGTTCATCTACGAATAAGGCATTAATTTTTTGGAATAAAATAACAACTTTTCTATTATTGCGGAATATTCTGTGTAAGATTAGCAAATATGTATTCCTTTTCATCATTCAATCATTCCTATTCAGAATCCAATGAGACGCTGACTAAGTACATATTATGTAACAAGATTTTAATTTTCCAATTCCAACATATTATGTCTTTCCGATTTTATTTAATTATTTGTATGTGTTTGTTTTTTGTACCAATATTGTAATATTGTAATAAAAATGAATAACTAAAAAGTATGTAATATGTATATACATATTTTTGAAGCGTATATACTCATTTTATTATTTACATTTTAGTTACTATTTATTGTAATAGGTCATGTGGCCAGATTTATTGTCAATTGGTATGAAAAATATTGTTATTCGTAAGGGACCTAGTCCCTGAATAAAGATGATTTTCTATTGTATTCTATTCTAAGTGATTTTTCTCGTTATATTTTTGATGAATTCAAATTATCTATTTAGGAACTTACCTTCTCCATGTATTTTCCGTGTCTTTAGTATATTATAGCTGTGTCCACAGTATAAATTTATTGGATGCATTATTCTCTGAAATATATTTCAACAAATGTTTAGACCAAAACTTATAGTTGTGTTTTCTGTAGTTCAAGGGTACTAAAGTTCCCTCCCCAAGGTCAATGGCGGAATCCCCTCTGAGATAGTTTTATAGGTTTTTTCTTAATATTAGTTCACATGAAAGTAGCAATACAAAAGTGTTAGTTTAATTTTATCTTTTTTCTATTGTTTGAAAGTTCCCCGAAATTGAAATCACGAAAATATTATGAGCCTTTCAGTAAAAAGAATGACTAAATCTAATTTCAACATTTTAAATTATTAATTTTAGTGGTCATTATAGTAGGAAAATTTATAAATTCTTTCACATATCTATATTTCAACACTGCAATAATCTAGTCTGAAATCAACTTACTCCCTGTCAGTACATATATTATAAATTTTCCAACTACAAATATCACTAAAGTGACTTCACTCAAAAATATAGAAATTTTTGTTAGTCATTCTGTCAACTGACAGGCTCAAATGATTCCCTCTAGCAATTAATAACCATGTAAAATATGTTTGAATAAAAATATTGATATCGGAGCTTGCGACATGCCACCTTCTTCTAGGCAACCCCTCTAAAGTCAAGTCCAATTTCTGGAAACTTGAGTTCGATGGATTTAGCCATTTCTTTTTCACTAGCTTCTTAATGGACTACTGAGGTACATGAGAATGTATTTTTTTAGAGTAATGATAGCTCTACCTTCTAAAAAAACAAAGGTTTAATTTCAAAACAACAATTTACGTTGCCTTAATTAAAGCCATAAATAGTTTTTGGTAACCATCATATTTTAATTGATTGAAACTTCTATTTTTTTTTCATATGAACAATTCCGGCCATTTTTTCTAAACTTTGGAATGCTTTTTGAAATATCATTTAATTTTTGATCAATCACTTTTGAAATTAACGATTTTTTAAGAAAAAAAAAATCAATAAGTTCATTCATGAACACAAAGTAGTCATTCAGGGAATAATTATATGAAACCTCACTTCACACCGCGGTGACTGTACAAACCGCACCGGACGAGGGGCCGTTTGTTAAAACAACAATTTTGAAATGTCACGAGGAATCACCTCCGCCGTTTAATTTTTCCGTTCGGCCAGTCCTATGCTGATTCAGTATAATGATTTTTATTATTCTTTACTGAATCCCTGAAATAATTGTATTTATTAATAATATTTTTAAAAAATATTTCATTAATTTTATTTTATTTATTTGATATTACTGTGGTATGAGATATTATTTCATAAATATCCAGTAAAAGAAAACCAGTAACGTGAAAAAAGAGATCAAATAGGAATTAAGAATAAAATAGATGTTAATAATTAAGAGTAAAAAATCTGGTGTGTCCACTCGCACGACTTTCCTACCGATTTTAGACCAACCTATAAACATTTAAATATCAATAATAATAAAAATTAAATTACAGTAATTTTAATGAAAACTTGTAAAAGAAATTATAAGAGTACGATTACATTGATGAACTAAAGCAATGTAAACGTGCATGCGTACCATCATTGATATCATCTTATAAAATTTAATACAATGCAACTTAGGGTGCTCTGAAACAAAACGATCCGTTTAAAACGACTTATTGAAAATTTGACCCAATCGCAATACTTTCCCTAGTAGCAGTTAAACCTATATTTCGGTAGTAAGATAACATGGGTCCCGTTTGTAAAAATGAAACGTAAGACACTTACGTGCTATGTGAAACGAATAAAACTACACTATCCTATATTCATCAAAACTTTTTATTTTATTATATTTTTTTATTTTTTAATATGCATTACAACATGTCATACAGATAAGTTACAAGATCAAAACTGATACTGAGACAGAAACTGAATAAATTTTATTTTAAATTTATTTAACAGAAAGACATTTATTTTAACCCATATGGAAATATTCATATATATGTATATATACGGTACCATGCACAGATATATGGTATTTCTAGGCATCTACAAAAACTTCAATCCCTAAATCAAAATTATCGCGACTCGTATCAAAAGCATCTTGATACGTGACAAACAAAACCTTACATATTGACTTCCACCTTCTAACAGTTTAAGAACATACAACGTCTATTGTTGCCCGAAATCGGTTTTGGTCTTGTAAGGTGGAAAACCAAGACCAAGACTGGTACAAAAAATCGATTTTTTGAATAAAAATTAACGCAAAATAGTTATTAATATAATCTTATAATTTTTTTAAAATATAAATATAATTTTTTTTTTTATCCGCCCCTACCTCGCCGTTAAGGCTATACGGAGTTTTCCCGGGCCAGGGAGTGTGGGCGGGGATTCAAAAGACTCCCTCGGCACCGGGATGCGAACTCGTGACTATTTCTATATCATTTGATTGATATATCAGGTTCCCGGGCAACGGCGGTGCTGTGCATACGTGTTAGCTCATTCGGCCACACCGCCCACGTACAGTTTTAGTATATGTAATATATGTACATAATTTGTATTATATATATATATACTTTTACATTTAACTCTTCTAGTTTTTCATTCAGACTTAGTTAGGTTTCTCCTATCTAAAAAATTAAAGTAATATCTCTATAGTAATAAGCTAATAGATAACTGCAAGACTAATGCGAGACTATTGTGCAAGACCAAGACCAAGACTAAGTGCGCAAGACCAAGACATTTGGGCAACACTAATAACGACCCATTTTCCAACGATTTGATACAAATTTAAACGAACATAACAACACATTAATAAGAGACATGGCAACAGCTGACATACTCCTGAATGTGAGGAGGAGACTAAAAAAGGCGTTGGATAAGATATCTCCTTTCCTAGACAACTAAGTAATTGAAAGAAGTCTGAGAAGAGGTGCTGCTAAGTACTGTCCTTCCAAACGTCTGACATGTTATTATTTCCTGTATTTCAGCACATTTGCTAATTTTCGACTCAAGTTGACATATTTAAATGAATATTTATAGGGGGGAAAAACTACTAAAACCGTCGAAAAGTATTAACTTACTATATACCGTATTGGAGTTGTCGAATCAGAACTATGTCCACTGTGTCGACAAGGATTCATCACTGCTCTGCATCTACTGACTTGTCCGGGACTTCAGGACATTAGAAACAAAGCCAGGACAGGAGGGAAAATTTACTGGGCTGCTATAAGTCGCATGGCCGAAAGAGCTCAAGGCATAAGATAAAAAAAAAAAAAAAAGGGTTTTGATCTCACATCAGAAAGCATTTTTTTTTTTTAACAGGGCAGATATATTTTTTATATGAATAAAATATGAACATATGAGGTAACATGTAAGCTAACATCATTGGAATAACTGTTAATTTTAACTGATACTTTTAATGTTAATTAAATATTAGGGATATAATGTTTAGATGTAAATTAAATCTTGTGCTTACCTACACGTTTCGTTAATTTTAATGGAATTAAATATTATTGGATTGAATTTAGTTGATTTTGTTATGGTGCTCGAGTCAAGATCTGATATAATTAATGATATAATACCAATTTATCACTTTACTGTTTTTAAAAATATTTTTCAAACGATTAATCTTCTTTTTATACAAAACTAATAATTAAAGTTAAAGATTAATTTCGTTTAACATGTCTAATTATATAATTATATCAACTAGGAACTCCTTTTGAAAAAATAAAAACAGGTCTACAAAAAAATAGTGAATATTTTACAAGAAAAGTCGCCTGCACACAAAATAGCAGACTAGGCTAAGGAATTTTATACGTCATTCTTGATGGGAATTCTCGACATAACCTCCCATCTTGTTCGTATCTCGGTACACAATATTAAACGAACGACCCACCTCTTTTCGGGAAAGCTGTTTCTCACCAAAACCTTCCTTCTTTTTTGCTATACCTCATTTTCGACAGACCCGAGAATATGTTCAGTAACCATGCATAAAACTTTTTTGAAAACTTTATTGTAGAATAGGCTATTCACTCATCGAATAACACAAATAACATTTTTACACAATACATGAACACTTATGCACTTTAAATGTAACAGCAATGTATTTTAAATCTTAAAATAAACATCTTAGACACATACTTATACAAAATATCAACAACCACCCAGGGGAACTCCGAACAGTTTAGTAACACAAGATTTTATTTTATTTAAATAATTTATGATCAACGTCAGTTTATTTCGAAAAATCGTCATCACCTTTTAGAAAACTAAATTAGTGAATAATTCGATGAATTTTCCCTTTGTGAAATCCAAATATTATCCGCTTGAAATTAGTGTAAAAACTTTTGACCTGGCTATGGCAGGCAATGAAAATCTCGTAATTTCTATGTGGCAAACTTCACAATGGAAAATAACTGTTCAATTACTAATTGGCGTACAATCTATATTATAGGGATATACTTTGAAATCTCTCTTGACATATATATATATAATTTGCTTAGAGACTGGAGTTATGTAGTTTACAAAAACACCTAGCGTACGGAGGTTTTTATTCTCGATTATTATTCTCGGAGGTATTAACGATTAGCTCCGTTAAAAGTGCACTTAAAAAAATTATAATTGCCTCAAAATTGCCAGAAAACAATTTCCATTCAAATTAGAAAAGTTAGTGAAAGTTTTGAGTTTCCATCAGATTTTTTTTTTCATTAGTACAAATTAGAACACTATAATTTCTATGTTTTAAATTTACAATCCGCCCATTAGTATCAGATAAAAGATTTGATAAGTAAAATAATATTATATCCAACTACTGGTAAGTATAGTTTCAAATATTCAATCAAGGAAACAGAACTCTGTAGTTTTCTTATTTAAAAACCTGATTCAGAGGCATTACTTCCAAATTTGGCCTTTTTTTTTTTCACTTGTAAAGTTTGTTGCCGGTATTATTTGATCAACACCTCATGCCAGTACCTGATCCATATTTTGGGTAAGCTACCAATGCGCTTTTTTGATTTGGCCTTCTCATACCTTATTAAGTTCATTTCTTTTCCTATAATTCACCGGTGTTTGTCTATTTGTAATTTATACTCTTCAACATATATAGAAATGATTAGGTTAGAAACAAATGAAGTACACTTAACGCCAGGATCAGAGGCCATGTACCTTTGTCATTGACCAGCTCCACCAGAGTAATGAATATTTATTTAAATAAATTAAGGTTAAGAATTATATTCTAGGGAAATATCCGTACTTGCTAACTTCATTAACAAACTAATCAAAATATCCCCGTTGATAAACTCTATTTGATTGAGAAATAATTGCAAAGCCGGTGCAATCCACTGGGAAACAGCTGGAAGCAATGTGCTGAGGTGATGGTGGGAGGTGGGAAGTTGGCGAAGGTGTTGGGAGCAGCACGTGCTCACAGCTGACATAGGCTATAACCACAGCCTTGCGGCTTCACAAATCCGGTCTCTTCAAGCTACTTCAACATTTACGAATGTTCAATTCCAAGGCAACTCAATTGTCAACATTATGATGGAATTATCCAATCCCAAAATCATTTAAAACAGTTTACTTCAAAGAAATAAATTTTTATGGCACATTAAGTTAGATTATTTTTAATTGATCATTCTCATTAAGTTGAATAATTAACACTTCATACCGTATATTTAGTTAAAATTTGTTATTTTTAATATCTAAATTATTATAAAAATAATTTAGGAAACCTGTAGCAACTAGGAATTACAAAACTTCCTAAAGGATCAAATCAGTAGCATTCAGTCGTTACCAGTTTTTATCCATAGTTAACAAATTTGTATATATATTTTATTTATTTATTTATTTTGAATTATAACATATAATTCAAATATATATATATATATATATATATATATATATATATATATATATATATATATATATATATATATATATATTATATATATATATATATATATATATATATATATATATATATATAAATATATACAGAAAATATAAAATTCACAAAATTAAAATAATAATCAAAAACTGTGTACAAAAAAATAAAATAAAAATAACCTAAATATAAGTAAATTAAAAAAATATAAAAACACAGTCATGCCTATATAAAATATATACAATTAGGCAGGGAACTCCAAGCCAGGCTTCTCCCTCCAACTATAGAAGGAAAAAAGGACTCCAAGAGATCCCTGCGCTACTCTCTCAACCGCTTCACTGATGCTGTTGGAGTAATATATATAATTAAAAGAAGTTACCTATAGCTTAAGGTTGAATAATTCTAAAATATGATTCAATAAAAACAGCTACCTCTCTAATTCCATAGTTTATTATTGAAATTAACCCAAACTTAAAAGTCTTATTTATAAATATTATTTATACTTTCTTTTTAACGTAACGGCAAAATCATTTAAACTTCGGTAATATTCTAAAGTAATTACCAGTATATTTGTTCAAATATACTTATATTTAGAAGTTGTTCTGGTCTGTTTTACATATTTCTCATGAATTTACTGCCAAAATACTAAAAGTTTTCTATTTTTCCCGAATATCGACTTGGGAACTAATCAGATATTGACATGACCCTGCCATTTTCCGACAAATAAATGTATTATCATTGAATATTTATTACTGATTCATTAAAGATTCCAGCAGAAATTACTGCTCTAATTCACTAGTTCATTACTGGAATTGTGATTTACCCATATAAAAGGTACACGGAATACTGAAGAACTAAAATTAGTGTAATCATTAGGTGGTTAGCGGGAAAGGATGAACTTAGCAATCACGATTTTCCGAAAAAGAGCTACCTTTTCCAGAATAAAAGACCATTTTCAATAAATACAAATAACTATTTTAGCATGTTTATGATATTATAATCTATATTTTATGGCGTAGGGAGGTGGCGGTCCCATCGCCCGGTCATTGTACCGCAACCAGCCACTGGCCCTCCAGGTTGGGGGAACACTTACACGAACACTCACACACCAAGTACACTTTAGACAGCACACTACAACACCTAAACACTACAGACAAAGGTCACCTACAGTACACACCCTAGGGTCACCTTCCCTAGGTAGCCGCCCCGGATGGGGGAGCTAGTCAGGATGCTCGGAGGAGGCAGCCCCTCTACCTGACTCGGGGGCAGTGGGCTGATAACCCACCCCCCCTAAAGTACCTTATTACGAAACCTCAAAGAGAAGAAGCCGGACTGAATTACGGTAACAGACCCAGGAAACGCCTAAATGACCTAAGAATTGGATTTTGGAACATTTTATCATTACATAGACTAGGAGCACTTCGTGCGCTCCTTGCAGAAGTGGACACATACAGAATCGACATAGCAGCTATCCAAGAGGTCCGATGGATAGGACAGGGAATTATGGAGAAGAAGTACCATACACTCTACTATAGCTGCCATGAAAAGCATCACATCTTCGGTACCGGATTTGTTGTGAGAGGCAGAGCTCGACAGTTGGTGATGCGATTTACTCCCATTAACCAAAGGTTATGCTACATTCGGCTTAGAGGAAAATTTTTTAATTTCTCTCTAATCAACTGCCATGCCCCAACAGAGGTGTCACCTGAGGAGGATAAGGAAGCATTTTATGAAGAACTTGGACGCGTGACAGAAAGCTGCCCCAAAAATGATGTTAAAATCATTCTTGGTGACTTTAACGCACAAGTTGGTAAGGAGGTGGCACTCATGCCGACCATAGGAACCCACAGCTTGCATGAGACCAGTAATGATAATGGGCTACGGATGGTGAACTTTGCTACATTGCACGGACTGGTTGTTGGAACAACTCTTTTTCCTCGAAAGAATATCCACAAAGCAACATGGATCTCTCCAAATGGGCAAACAGCATCACAGATAGACCATGTACTCATTAGTGCCCGTCACAAGTCCAACATGATAAATGCAAGATCTTATAGAGGTGCAAATATGGACACGGATCACTATTTGAGCATTGCCGAGGTCAGATCACGAATTTCGCTGATTAAAAACCACTACCAACGACCAAAGAAGAAGATTGATGTGGTTAAACTTAAGGACTCAGACCACCAATATTCGTATCAACAAGCTGTGGAGACGAAACTTAACGAAGAAGTAATTAATGACAGCTCTATGGTCGATGAACAGTGGAAGAGATGCAGCAACGCAATGAAACAGGCAGCAGAAGAAGCTCTTGGCTACGAGACTAAATCTAGAAGGCCCCCATGGTTTGATGCTGAGTGCCTTCAAGCAGTAAAAGTGAAAAATGAAGCCTACAGAAAGAAGGTTCAGCGTCCCACAAGGCTCTCCCAAGAAACATATAGAAGAAAAAGACGCGAAGAGAAGAGATTATTCCGCGGAAAGAGAAGAGCTTGGGAAAATAAGAACATGGAGGACACAGAGGCATTGCGAGGCCAAAATGAAAGTCGCCTGTTCTTTCAGAGAATAAACGAGGGTAGGGCAGCTTTTAGGCCCAGAGTGACGGCATGCAAAGACACAAATGGAACTCTTTTAAGCCACAAAGATGACGTACTAAGGAGATGGGTACAACATTTCAAAGGCGCATTAAACAGAGGAACGGTGCCTGGAGAAGTAGGTGTAATGAAGGAAGACTCCCTGAATTCTATTGAACCCCCGGATGAGGAGGAAATGGAAAACGCCCTAAGGAAATTGAAAAATGGAAAGGCGCCAGGCCCGGACGGAATCCAGTCAGAGCTGTTGAAATGTGGAGGTGAAGAACTCAAGAAAGCTCTGCATGATTTAATGCTGACCATCTGGGAGAAGGAAGCTATGCCTACGGAATGGGCAACAGCCATTATCTGCCCAATACATAAGAAAGGAGATCAAACAGAATGCGCTAACTATCGAGGAATCTCACTCCTTTCGTGTGCTTATAAGCTGCTCTCTAACATTCTTTTTGAGAGGATCCTCCCGTATTCTGAAAAGGAACTGGGGAAATATCAGGCTGGATTTCGAAGAGGACGCTCAACGACTGATCAACTGTTCTCTCTGAGGATGATCCTAGAAAAGACTATGGAGCGTAAGGTAGTCACCCACCATTTATTCCTGGACTTTAAAGCAGCATACGACAGCGTTGATAGAACGCAACTATACTGTGCCTTGGAGGAGCTAAGCATCCCTCAGAAGCTCGTACGCCTAATCAAGATGACCATGGACAGCTCGAGATGCAGAATACGCGTCGGTTCTGACGACTCCGAAGAGTTTAAAGTGAGCAGTGGGGTTAGGCAAGGGGATGCCCTCGCCTGTCTATTGTTCAATTTGGCAGAGGAGAAAGCTGTAAGAGACTCCGGTATTCAGACCAAAGATATAATCTTCAATCGCCTGACACAGCTTCTTGGTTTTGCTGATGATATTGACATAGTAGGTAGGTCTGAACGGGCTCTCAGAGAAGCGTTTATAAGCCTTGAAGCAGCTGCAAGACCACTTGGTCTAGAAGTCAACGAGAGGAAAACTAAGTATATGAGAGTTGGCGGTGAGGTTGATCTGAACTCTCCATTTGAGGTAGGTTCTTTTAAGTTTGAGAGAGTGAAAAGTTTTATATACCTTGGGTCTGAAATCAATAGCAAGAATGACATGGCTCAAGAAATACAAAGAAGGATCACGGCTGCCAATAGATGTGTCTTTGGACTTGGCCGACACTTAAGAAGTAGGTACCTCTCAAAGAAGACCAAGCTGATCATATACAAGACCCTTGTTCGGCCTGTTTTGACATATGGCTCAGAGGCTTGGACGATGACCAAAAGGGATGAGATGAAGCTGAGTGTCTTTGAGCGAGGAGTCCTCAGAAGGATTTATGGTCCAGTAAAGGAGGGTGATGTCTGGAGGAAAAGAAAAAATAGGGAGCTCAGTTCTCTCTATGCAGACATCGACGTAGTCACGTATATTAAACTGGCCAGACTAAGGTGGGCAGGGCATGTGGCCAGAATGAGCACCCTTGAAATACCAAAAAAAATAATGATGGAGGAGCTGCACCTCGTAAGACGGGTAGGAAGGCCGAGGACGAGATGGTTGGACAACGTGGCCTATGATGCGAGAACCCTGCTTGGTGTGCGGAACTGGAGAGCTGCAGCAGAAGATAGAGCCAACTGGCGGAGGATCTTGGAGGAGGCCCAGTCTCGGTGACGGGATGTTGTGCCATACATGAATGCATGAATGAATATTTTATTAAGATATTATAAATCGCATCAGCATAGGTACTGGAATATATCCAAGCGAACCCTCATTTTGACTGATTGGGAAATAGGGTGTTAGGGGGAACCCTAGAAGGGACTGAGATACCCAACAATGACCAAGAAATGAAAGTAGTTATCCTGCGATATTCCTACCCTGCTTGGTCCCTGAAGCTCCTATACCAGCGAAACACTGTTTGGCGGTAATTCAAGTAATGATTCTTCTTTCCTGCAAGTTACTAAATCAAACCGAAATGTATTTCATGAGGTGGTTCAGATATTACTTGATATTATATTTTTCTAGATGAAGATTGCAGAGTACCAATTAAAATAAAGAAAAAAAAATGGAGAAAATATTTCCCTACCATCTCGACAAGGTTGGAAACAAAGTGGATCTTCCCGGACTTTTGGATCTCGCAATTCGTTCCAGAGCATGAGGGTTTTCGTTCCATGTTTCATGTTTTTTCAAAAATATATCATATATATATATATATATATATAGATTAGAGACGGCTGATTACGTAATTTTGAAATACACCACATTCGAGGCACTGAGGTCTGAACTACGGGGGGCAATTGATATATAACTTACAGAGCAACTTATCGGATAATGAGTTAGCTATTGATAAAATAAGATTAACCTTACCACAAAGAGCGTAAGAAGAAAAGAAGCAACAACCAGCGACTATATATCAAATAAAGGTGTTTATCGGCAAGATTGATAGAAAATAAAAACAAGAGGTAAATTCATGTATTAGGCATTTCAAATTTCGTTCCCGATTTTTCTATATTGTTTCCATTGCCTCTTTTCCCGATTATAGTAGAACTCTCGATTCGTCATATTCGATACCTTGCGACATATCTGTGAAATAATCAGTATTTTTCTTTACGATTTTTTTTTTATTTTCTACAAATGGATATGAAATTATATTTCTTACAAGGTGGGGTTCAACCAAGAATTAATAGTGAGAAATATTTATTAGAAACCAAAATAATTCAATATATGTAATGTTTGTGGACATTTTATTTCTAAAAATACAATAATGTACAATTTAAAAATACAATGTACATTCAGAATTGCTATGTATTGTAAAGACCGCCGGTGGAATAATTATTTTAAATGTATAAATAAACATCATAAGTGTTCACATCTGGCGGTTGGGTACCTGACTGAGGGTAACCCATTAGGACAACCTTTTGTAAGTTGTAATAAAAACCCTTGAGGACCACCGACAAAGACCGACAACTAAGTGTTTAAAAAGGATCCCGAAAGACCTTTTCACACCTTCCACCAGAAATATGGAAATCTGTACCTGCTGCTTTACCTTGGCCTGGGGGAGAGGGCGTGGTCATCCCTTAGGCTGAGAATATTCAGCCAATCAGGAAAAAGACTACCAAAAGAGAGGGGGATGAAAAAAGTTGGGAAATAGAGAATTTGGACTGGACACTTCTTCTTGGGACTCGGCGGAGAGCTGGGACACAGCCGGAGAGAGCAGATGGACGGACTAGACGCTGAAGAAGAGCAGAGACAGGGAATCCAGATATGACGGCTAGAAACACTATGAAGGACCAGCTAAGTGGTAACAAGCATTTAGTTATACTAAAGTAAACTTGTGTTGGCAACCATACGTCATTAATTAATATAGTCAATATAATACATGTAACTTTAATCAAATATCAAGCATTCTCCTCTCGTATGATTCTCAACTATTCATTATGTATATAGGTTTAGTTATTATTTTGTATATGGATGTTTTTGGTTTTATTTAAGCTTGTAAATATAATAGTTAGTAAACCAACGTAGTACTTTTACCATTCACCTTGCATGCGGCCAGTTAGATATAGAACAAATAGTAAATTTATAAACATGATACCTTTAGAAAGGAAATCCGATAAAAATTATATCGTTCAATCTAGGATACTACAGTAGGGGGTCTGTGGTATCTAACATTTAAATATATCATTAATATATTTTAAGTTGATCGGTTCCCTCCTGGGACCGATATAAATACATATAAATACAAATAAATGCGATTCCTGGAACCCCTTACTCGCCGTAGAAACGCGAGGCCAGGAACATAGCAGAATGAAGGTAAATATAGTTAATAATTATCTAGTATTCACATGTTTCAAAACAAGCACGGTTCTGAAAGGATTTTGTGCAAAAAAATATTTCTATTTCTTTCTCATCTTTCAATCAGTTTATATACAACATCCACACAACAATGTAATTTGGAATGATTACATGTAAGATAAAGGAGAAAATAAAACTTGATTTCTCTTTCATAATGTTAGTACACAAATAGAAGGGATATAATTCTAGAAACAGCTGGAATTACTTACTAAGTTAAAGTAATTTTTCCGAGTAAGGGGTGAATCTTTGCGAAGACATTAGAAGGTGGAGATAAGCAGCAAGCTATTAGGCGTAGGTCATTACCTGACCAAGATTAGGTCGTATGTAGACTCAGGTCAGACCTTTACCTCCCTCTAATGCCCTTCCTATGCTAATGCAAGCCCTTCCTGATCTCACATTAACAAAATGCCCTGACCGACCAGGCTACTTTAGATAACTTTTTTTGTTTGTCTACAAATTATATACATATAGTGATAAAAGTAATCAAACAAGTCTGAACAGAGTTAAAGCATGCCGAAGGTGGTCTGTAATAAAGGTGATAATAAAATTATTTAGAAAAAAAAAACGTGATTTAGAGTTAATGCTGTAACATTTAAATCGATGAGCGATACTAAAAAGATTTTTTTTTTTTAATGGATAATGTATTAAACCACACTTACGGTGTCATATCGTGTTGTATTTTGACAAAGTTTTATTTTTAAAGCAGGTAAAATAAATAGCCTTTAATAATTCAATGTTTTGATTTCTCCACCGGGACAAATTTTTATTAGGAAAAGTAACAAAAGCAGCCATCCTTATGAGAAATAGGTAAAACGAGAGAATGTTTCCATCAATAAAATATATACTCACCTAAAAATTACAAATCATTCTAAAACGTTTAAGTTAAAATATACTTCATGAAATAAAAAATACACATTTCTTTTTAATTTCATGAATATTTTTAATTTTTATACTTACAGGACGGCGCTCACTATACGAATTAAGTAATAGTCAAATCATTAGACAAGAGAAAACGAAAATGAAAGTTAAATAAAGATAAGATGAAATATGTCATCATGAACACACTCATATGTAAAGATTTTAGATTCAGTCTAGAGAAAGGTCGTATGTAGGACTCTAGGAGATCCCAATACTTCTCTCCTTGAAGATTCATTCGTATAAAAAGAGCAAAATAGATAATCGACCTCACTTTTTTTTAAAGAATTAAGAAGAAATTTTAAAACTTGAAATTAATGTGCACTGAAAATAATATTGAAATAAATAACATTTATTAAATATTTTGATTTAACATAGCAGTAGATATTATATAGCATCCTATTGGATATCATGGAGCCCATCCAATAGTCCTTTGAAAAATGAAGCAAATATTTTAGATGGGATTTTTTTTTTTTTTTTTGAGTTTTCTTCATTATGAAAGGGTATTTTAATCTTGGCGTTGATAATGCGATTGATAACGAAGTTATATACTTTTTATTATATAAACTATAGTTTTTAATTCTTTTAAGGAGTGGGGTATTTCAGTAGATTAGCACTTACTATCAGAACTCTAAGTTCCAGCTTCGGACAATGCAGTACATTCCTTCACTACCAAAATTCAAGAAGCAGTCTGGACTGCTTCCTCCCCTGATCACTCCTCAAAAATCCTTAAGAAACATAATTTACCTCAACACCTCCTTGACCTAATCCACATAAAACGCCGTGCCAGATTATTATGGCAACGTACCAGACATCCAGCCGACCGCCACTCCTACAATTATCACTGTAAAAAATTAAAAAAAGAATTAGCCACCTTCAGATCCCAATCATTCAATTCCTACCTCACCACACTCTCTGCTCATGATAATTCCCTTTGGAATATCACCAGAAAAATCCTCAAATCCCATCATATTTCCCACCCTCTTCGACGAGATGATGGCTCCTGGGCAGCATCTGATGAAGATAAAGCCGAGGAATTTGCCAAACACCTTTCCTATACTTTCGCTCCTCATCCAGAATCCCATCCCAGCCACACAGTAAAAGTAGAAGAATCCCTCTCAATACCTATCCCACTCTCCTTACCACCTAAAGCTGTTAATCCCTCTGAGGTCAAATACCTTTTACGGAAAATCACACCTCGCAAATCTCCTGGATATGACCTTCTAACCCCACAGATCCTTCGACAACTTCCATCTAAAGCCATCACATTTCTTACATATATATACAATTGCATCCTACGAACTACCCACTTCCCTCTTTTATGGAAACATTCCACCATCGTCCTCTTCTTGAAACCAGGCAAACCTTCCAACAATACAGCATCCTATAGACCAATTAGCCTACTCCCAATCCTCTCAAAAATTTTTGAAAAGATCCTACTGAAACGAATTCTACCTATAATTGAATCCTATAACCTTCCTACTCATCAATTCGGATTTCGTTCCCAACATTCCACTGTCCAGCAAGGACTCCGAGTTGTTGACCATATATCCTCAACCCTAGAAAGCAAGCAGTATTGCTCGGGTGCATTTCTGGACATAGCGCAAGCTTTTGACCGGGTATGGCACGCCGGATTACTCTTCAAGCTTAAAATCCATCTACCACAGTCCTTATACCTAGTACTCCGATCCTATCTTTCCGACCGCTCCTCCGAGTTCGCTGTGGCACCGAATTCTCCGACTGTTACTCAATTGAGGCTGGCGTTCCTCAAGGCAGCGTCTTGGGCCCCATCCTTTACATTCTCTTTACCGCTGATATTCCTGTCCATCCCGACACCCTCCTGGCAACTTTCGCTGATGACACTGCTATCCTTTCTTCCAACTCAGATCCTGAAACAGCGTCCGCAAACTTACAAAGGCACCTCTTCCTGATTGAACACTGGTGTAAGAAATGGCGCATTAAGGTAAACGAATCTAAATGTAAACACATTACCTTCACCCTTCGGCGTAATACCTGCCCACCAGTTTATTTTAACTCCATCCAGCTTCCTTT
Source organism: Nezara viridula (assembly GCA_928085145.1). Classification (NCBI taxonomy): domain Eukaryota; kingdom Metazoa; phylum Arthropoda; class Insecta; order Hemiptera; family Pentatomidae; genus Nezara; species Nezara viridula. The sequence continues at coordinate 43,737,484 of OV725077.1, read as the reverse complement.
CTCAGATACAGTCCGGTATCTTGGCTTTCTCTTAGACAGACGACTAACATGGAATCCACATACTCGACTTAAAAGACAGGAACTTAACAGACGATATGGCCAGCTATATAGACTACTGAATAGAAAATCTAAACTTTCTGGTGAAAACAAATTACTGATCTACAAGACAATACTGAAACCCATCTGGACTTACGGACTAGAACTATGGGGAACAGCCAAATTTTCTAACATCAAACGCATTCAATCCTTTCAGTCTAAAGTCCTCCGTACAATAGTCAATGCTCCCTTCTATGTAACCAATAAAACCCTACATCATGACCTTAATATCCCATTTATTCTTGATCTTATCCCAGCCAAATTTTCCAAATTTCACCAGAACCTTTCTCATCACCCAAATCCCGTTGTACAATCCCTATCAAGCACCACCCATCCCTACAATCCCCTTCGTAGGTTAAAGCGGCAGTGGCCACGAGACCTTTTGTAAATATGGATATTTTGGAGTTCTAGCAATGGCCAGATTCTCCACTCAAGTCATGAGTGTCTGTGGCTGTAGCGCTCTTACTCATCCTCCGCTGGTTTAAAATACCAGTGAAGTGGCTGAGGGAGAAGCGTAGGGATCTCCTAGGCCTCCCTTTTCCCTCCACATGTGGAGGGGACAGGATTGGTTCGGAGATCACCTGGCAAATTGTAAATAATGTATGTTTTATATAAGGTGTTTGTTTTACTTTTATTTCTATTTTTATTTACTTATGTGTATATATATTATTTTTTTTCTTTACTCTTTTGTTCTTTCTTCTTATTCTTTTGTTATTACTTTATTTATTTATATTTTTGTATATGCGGTATGAATGCAATCTCTGAACTCTATTATAAGTGTCCTTAACTGTGACAAATTGTAATATTTCTGAATAAAGTGTTTTTAATAACAAAGTTCCAGCTTCGAAACCAGCTGATGACTAGCAATTTTTCATTAACCGTGGATCGACCCTGGAATCGAGAGATCCTCGTGCGGCAAATGCAGCCTCTATAAATTAGATACTCTTAAATAAATAATTAATTAAGTGGGTAAACCTGGTGGTTGAGCGTGATATCGGCCCAATCATCTCACAGCACCACCGTTGGCGTTGTAACAGTTCTTCCATTCACATACTACTGCATCCAAGACCCTTCACGTGTTGTAGTGTATCAGGTTTTCTTTTCTTTTTTTTAACTACTTTAAATACGTAACTAAATTCTAAACTTTACACAATAGATAAACACTTTTTAAAAGGAAACATCTATACTCAATCGATCAGGATTTTTTGAACTTATGCAGCTGGCTGGCCTTCTTAAATATAGTAATTGCAGATCCAACCCCATTTATTTTATATCGTTATGTTAATAATTAATTGAATTACAATATAGACACATAGCTTGAAAATCTGGATTCGTTATTTACTTGATTAAGCAAACAGTTAGGATTTTCTTCTTTTTCTATGCTTACTATATATTTTTTTATTGTTTATTTTTGTTATTTTTTAAAATAACAAACCACTGCGTGACAATAGCCATTGATAATTTTATTATACTTACATTAGTTTGATTATGTTTATATATGTTTACTTTATCCCTTTCTTTTCTTACATAAAAGATTCAACGAATTACTGAAAGAAAGCAATTCATCTTACATTATGATATATTAAATTATAAATAAAATGTTACTTTTTTTATTATTTAAATGGTATTCTCAAATTATTTACAGAAATAATCAAATTTCAAAGCCTATATGTTTTAAAGAAAATATATATTTTCTATAAATCATCGTTCGGTAAAAGCATTAAATTTGAATGTGAACAAAACGGCAGGGCAGCATTTAGCATGGGCTGCTCCTATATTTAATTACCTTAATGAGCTCCTGCCCGAGATAGCGTTTACATTTACTACCTCTAATTATCAACATGGGCAATTAATTTCGGGCAAATGTTCCAGGAAATTATTCAATATTATCTGTCTCATCGGGAGTATCGCTTTTAATTTATGAGTTTTAATATTCTTCAAGGCGACCCCGCAAATAAATAAACCGTGACTGCCCTCTCTCACTAGTTATGCTTCCAAACTTAAAGTATGCCCTCGTATAATACAAGGGGAAAGCATTCAGTAAATTAACCAAAGAGTCGTAAGATGTATTTTTATTAAACAGAAACTGATACAAAAGTTTGAAACGGTAATACAATTTATTTACATAATCTTTGATTGATTTTGAAATATAATTTTAAAATAAATAAAATTACGCCAAAGGGCACAAGTTTCTACACTCTGATGTCTACATGCTTTAATATAGATAATACACCTAATATGAAGAGACTAAAAAAAAGACTTCATTTTTTTTTTTTTTTTTTTTTTTTTTTTTAACATCCAAATGATATTTATAGAAAAGATAAAGTGTATGTTTTCTAAACATTTTCTGTTTAGAAAAAAAACCAGTAATCTAGCGAACATAGAAACACGTTCAAAACAACTTTTTTTTCTCACATTCCTTTTTCGGTTATATGGATTTTTTTCTGGGCTAGAGGAGATGGTGGAGAATAAATGACAACAATTGAAAATCTCCCAACACGAGTGTTTTGCACAGGCGTTAGCTCACTCGGTTTCACACCCCTGTTTCAAAACTGCTAAACCGAATTTGATATTAACATTAGATAATTTTAGCAAAGGGGGGAAAAAAAATTAGGTAGAATAAATTCGGAAAGCGTTGCCTGGTCAAAAGGAGGGGTTTTCTTCTACTGCACATATTCACTTACTATATATACTTGTTTTATTATTAGAGCGAATCGTTTCTCCTTTTTTGTTTGTGGATTGAAATTGGAAAAAAAAAAGAAGGAATAATCAGGAGTTAACAAGCGGTTCATGAAGAAAGAAATACACAGAAGAAAATATTCAGAATAGGTAACTGATATTTTTTTTTTTTTGTTATCATTAAAAGGTATAGTTTCCTAAGGCATTACCCATTAATAATGAAAGGCTGAATAATAATGAGTTTGGTGTATGGTTTATTCGGCACTAGATTACACCTGGTGTAGCATGGCAAGCAAAATTTATCCTTAACAAGCATGGTAACATGATCATCGCCGGTAACAAGGCTCGTGTTCTTTATTTCATTCCATTTGTCAATCTAGCCGTTATGAACCCCTGGGGCAGCCATTATCCATTGTCATTAAGGTGTATTTGTATCTTTAGTATCCATGCGTTAGAAAGATTACACAGTGATTGGAAAATTAGGTTCTGATTGTGTGTACCTAGCCTAAAATAATTAATCCTCAGGTGGGTGCGTTACTGGCTATGAAGTCTCTTGGTTCACTTACCACACACTCTAACTTTCATGTTTAATTGTTATACGTAAGTGATTTTTTCTAATAATCTTTTCCATTTTTTTTAAATATCATTAAAAGCCCAAAATAAAAATATTAATTAAAGCAAATGCAAAAATCATACAGACAAAATATTACAGTTATCTAACGCATTTTAAAATCTTCATCATACATCTATTTGACATTTTTCTCCTCATTTCATCTTATTCTGTCCACCTAAAGCTAAAAATCATAATTATTTCACTTAGATTTTCTGTCAGTAGTAGAAACTTTTAGGGAAATGTTATTAAAAAGTCCATTTCTACAGTTTCTGTGATTTTTTTTTTTTGAAAAGTGTTCTTAAAATAAAAGTTCAAAGGCACGTTTTTATAATAGTTTTAGATTTATGTTTAAGTATAACTTTCATTTATTTGAGTTCTTAAAAATTAAAGCTGCCTGGTAAGTTAGTAACATTACATTACATGAAGATTTACAGAGACCAACAGTTAACGACGATATACGAACACAATACAAAATATATCACAATAACTTACAAGAACATACCAACTCATTAATTCAAGCCAAAACCACAACCAATATGCCCGATGGCACCCGCAAGAGACTCAAGATAAGATGGTTGAGAGATATCATCCACTAACAATAAATATTAAATCAAGATAGGAAGACAGTCCGCGGGGCACTCCTCTCCCTCACGCCTACCAACTTCTTATTCCTTACTCTTCTCCACTTGGTACCAACTGGTGTGAGTTAAGAATATAAGGATAAAAAAAAAAAACTGAGGTGTGTGTTTCAGACCACGCGATAGAACTGAAAACACGCAACAAGGTGAGATTAATAATATGAAATATAAATTACAAATAATAGCTCATTATAAAGCGGGTCAAATACTGAAAATATGTTTCGCTTACAGCATGCAAGTCCGATTTTTAGCTTTTGAGATATTTTAATCCATATCTTCCATGAAACTCTTTAATCTGGGTATGTGGTTCTATTATATCCCAGTATTTTTCATTTTTTTTTTTATTACATCTTTCCAGTTGATATTGATAAATAAATTTTCTTCATCAAAACAGACCAAACAATATTTACCTATTGTCTATTTTATTTATTATTTCAAGCATTTTATCCACTTCCATTGAGTTTTTTACGTCACTTTTACTATCTGATTTTAGGTTATCAAATGTGGAATTGAGATATTTAGCCAAATCTTTCAGTTTTCCCATTGATATGGCTGATGATAGAACTAAGTGGAACGCCACTTTTATCTAACTTCATTAATCCATGTTTTCCAGGTGCATTGTAGTTAAGGTTAATTGGCTTAGTGAGAAATTTTTAAACTTAATAATAAAGTTCTATTGTATGAAATATATACATCAAAGCAATGTCAATCTAAAAATGTCCTTAAGGATTTATAATTTACTTATTTATATTAGTGATATTTACTAGTTTATGTTGTATTCAACGATTGTATCATATTTATGTGGAAACCTACAATTGGAAGGTTATGTAATGATTAATATATATCATATATATGATTAATATATATTTTCCATTATGCCTAAGAATTTCTGCTATAATTATCATATATATATATATATTATTTCTTTTCTTATTTTTTGTATATATTTTAATAATATTTTCAAAATAAAAATTTCAATGTTGTAATGCTATTAGCATTTGTTATTGGTATATAGTATGATAATAGCGTTATCATTTGGTTTTGGACTTTATATTTTTCTCTTTTCTACTTTCTAACACGCTATTGGGTCACAATACAATTTTTAATAATAGCTCATTAAAAAGAGGACAAAATGCTGAACATTTCTCCCTCTTACTGTATACAGGTCCGATTTTTAGTATCTGAAATATTTTTTCTATTTGGGTTTTATATACCTTAGTGAGTCATCATATCCCCAATCTGAAATATTTTAATCAATATATTCAACTTCGTTATTTGATTTTCAACACTATTTTTACGTTTTCACCTCAGTAAAACGACATTAATTTTGAATTATAGCTTATTGCAGAGAGGATTAAATGCTAAACTACACAGTATGCAGGCCAGATTTTTAGTTTCTGAAATATTTTAAACCATATGAAAAAAACATTTCAACTAGTCGACTATAGCAGACTTTTATCAAGCGTTGAAATCTAAAGAATTAATCTGGTTCAATCTCAAAAAAAAAGTGCAAAACGTGGCTAAAGAAGTTTTGATTTAAAAACAATTCTTGAAAAAAGTAATAAGCAGTAATCGGGTTTGGATTAAGGTAAAATGAATTACACATTTAGTCCGTGGTATAGACCCCTTTTTATTCAATTATTAACATCCGCCTGAAACTTCGTACAGCTTTTTCTCATCGTGACCTACAACTATTATATTTACGAAAACTCTTATAAATGGGGCGTTTTCAATCTGGAGGTCGACAAACTTTGTCTATTTAATTGGATCCTAAAAACTCTTAAGCACCCATTTGCTTTTAACTAGAACCGATATTAACCAAACCGATTTTAATTAGAGCCGTTTGGCGTGACCTACACCCCCAAAGTGTCAAAATAAGGAGGTTGTATAGGCCAAACGGCCCAATATTGTTGTAGGCTACATTTCTTCTAGAACTGTGATCAAGTTATCTTACGGCCCAAGTGAAAATCAAATGGGTATATACGAGTTGTTATTGCATAATTAAATAGACAAAGTTTACTAACCTCCAGATTGGAACGCCACAATTTTTAATCCAGTCATTAAAAAACTGATTAAGACAAAATCAATCTTTCATTTCAAAACCAGGATTGTTGAGTATTAAGAAATCTGTTTTTTTTTTTTCAAGGTCAAGAACTGTGCAAACTCACTTTCTAAGTCCAAATGGAATTTTCTTATCAAATTAAGGTAATTTATTAAATTTATCAAAGGTTCTTAATGCACAAAAACTTTCTTAAAGATGTAGAACCATCGAAAATGTGATGAGTTACTTTTTGCAAGAAATCGACGATTTACAAAGTAAAAAAGAAATTTTCTTATCACAAATACTCCTGGAGCCCGTGGCAGAAAAGTTTCATATATCATACTAAGGTTTGTCCTTATAAATTGATTATATTCACAAGCGTGATGAGATAAATGCACCAGGTAGATAAATCAGGTAGCCGCTGGAATACAAAATGGCGCCCATGTGATGATAGAGATGAGATGATACAGATCCTACATAGGTTGTAAGCGTATATATAGAGAGGGATTATAGATATATAAAGCTACTGACTCTTTCAATTTTTAGTATTTACAGTCTTAGGATATGAAATAACAGTCAGTAAATAACAGTTACCCCACACTTGGAGATTTATTGTCGAAAAATTAAATTTACGATTTAAAAGTTTACTTTTTTCGGTTTTTCGCTTATAGCAGTGAATTTATGAGTTCTGTCTATAATAATGTCTGAAGTGAAATTAAAACTGGCAAAACTTGCTATAGAAGTATTTCTGTAACTTTTTGCACTATATTCAACGGTTTCCGTGATATTCACCCTCGTAATTCACTAATTTCGAGAAAAAAAAAAGTTTGCGTCACATTTTATCATTATTTGACTCACCAACTCTTTATATTTTCATTTTACGAAAAAGTTATGAGGAAGAAAGTTGTTTAGCATTAAATATTTTTTAAGAACTTATAGTATTTTATCATCTTATCTTCAACTATTCAAAGGCTAGAGCAATTATAACTTAATAATTAAACTCTGAAACAATTCACAAAAACATACTTTTCGTAATTGTTGGTATTATACAGTTATTAATCCGTATATAAGCAACGTATGTGTGTATACATTGGCTTACTTAATATACATGTATATAAACTGTCTAATATTGTTTGGCGTTGATTGCGTGGGGACAACTGGTTGAATTCCTACAAGCAAATATCAACAAGTATTCAAAAGGTTAGTAAATCGGTAGTACATCTTCTCTGGTAAGGTACCGAAAAGTTCGATTCAATAGAATCCGAGGGAGGGGAATTAAGATAAATCATTTTAATAAGGGTGACATCTCTCAACCAGAATGATTGGGCTTCATTGACTCTTTATGTTCATTATATAATAAACTTCCGAGAAAAACTCACTGTTACCATGTAGAGGGAGTTTAAAACGACTTTTTTTTAAATTCATATATTTATTTTATTTAATACAATGATAACATACAGTCTTGTGAGAAAGAGAGGAAAAAAATTCAACAACTTGAATGGAAGCAGTTAAGAATAGATTCAATGCTTCCTTTTTTACTCTTATTTAAAAGGGCCGAAGAGAATGGGGGATTTTCTCGGGTGTATGGAAAAATTCCGTCCTCTTTTTCCATCAGTATTCATTTCCTCGGAGCAGATCTCTGAAAGCGCCATCTCTTGTGACAATGGACGTCCTCGTAGCACTCCGAGCAGTTTTATCCCATTCTTGTTTTGTAAACGTTTGTTTCCCTTAACTTAATGCGACATTTCCATATTTCAATAGGGTGAATAAAAACTTAAAAAAAAAAAAATGTACCATACAAAAGAAGTGTAGCAGCTGGTGCTCAATTCGAAAGTAATATGAAGTATGGACTGTCATTTGTGAAATAAAAGTATGATTGAATAAGTGAACTGTTCATTAAAAAGTTATGAAGCTTGTTATTATTATAGGTAGAAATAAACAATTGACAAATTTATGAAAGGAATTGAAATGGGGACAATTTTAATGGGCATGACAACAACTATAATATTTATAAAGCATATATTGAACATATTACCGTAATGATACATTGATTTTTAAGATATATGGTAAGGAAAAGAATTACGATCGTGAGAGTTTTCAACAAAAGTACGCGATTTTTGAGGTTTCCTGAATTCCAGAAAACCATGTTTTGCAGAATGGTCTGCGTTAGTGTCTGGGAACAACCAAGCTCAAAAACGAAATGTAGCAACCTGATTAATCTGAAGAAGGTACATATATACCTGGAACTCACGAACATCTTTTCGCCAAAATATTCTAACCGGTTGTGGCACCTTATATCATTAAATTTAGGGTTTTTCACAATTAAAAAAACGTCTGCCAAATAAGGTCAGTATAGCTTCCTCACCGTTTTCGTTGTATATTACAAGGTATACAATTTTTCGTATGAGAATAAAATCTCTGAGAGAAGCAGAATCGGAATAGTCGATTACAGTTACCCTTCAACATTCAAAAAAAGAATGTCTTATTTGAAGATTCCATACTTGAGTATGCTTAATAAAAAAAAAAAAATGCATACTGAACATGAATTTCAATACTGTTAGTGCAAAATGTCTTACGTAAAAATGTATTTATTGTTTTACAAGAGTGTATAAAAACTTGTTATTTCTTTATGCTTTATTAGAATAATTTCATATTTTATTGTCATATGCTATTTCCCATAGTAGCAGACTACTTATATCAGTTGCAGACTACAAAATGTCACCTTTAATACACATAGAATTAAAGTTGAAAATTTTTACATACGGACTTTTGCGCTAATAATAGTGACACTACATGATCCAGATTTAATTTTTGAGGAGAGGCTTCAGCCCGAAAGATTTTTTTTTATATATATACATATAACGATTTATAACGAAGAATTCTAAGAAGGATTTACGGCCCCAAAAAGACAAAAGAAGGATACAGGCTAAGATCCAATCAGGAAATATACAAGGACAAAAGAGATCTAGAAATGGAAATTAGGATCAGGAGACTGAAATTCCACGGACATATGGTAAGAATGGCCCCAGAAAGACTTAACAAGGAAATATTCCAAAAAAATTCGTAGATTCAAAAGCTTGGGAGGATACATCAGGCAGATGAAGGAAGAAACGGAAAGACTTGGAATATCGGACCGGGACTGTCTGGACAGAGAGGGGTATGGTAAGAGACTAAAGGAGATCACGGTTCTTGCTAAGAAGAAAAGTTCGAGAAAGGGAGTCGCGTGGACGGAGGAGAGAAAGCGGCGGCACTCGGAGATAATGAGAGATAAGTGGAAAGAAAGGAAAAACAAGAAAGAAGCCAAATGTCATGATATTCGCGTGGTCTTTATGGCCGTTCCGTGAAAAAAAAATACATATAACGATAATTAATTTTTAAAAAATCCAATGCAAATTATTTAACAATGGTATATTATTTCCGAACAATTATGCATATAAAGTAACATTATATTCCTAGTTATAAAGAAAAATAAATAAAAGTTGATTCCAATTATTGGACTCAACTTTTTTTTAATCATTAGTAATATGCTAAAAAAATAGCATTACCTCAGTAACCCATGCAAAAACCAAAACAAAAGATAAACCTTTGGAATAGCACATCTAAAAAAAAAACTAGAGAGGCGAATAGTAACGTCGTTGAAAGAGGATCAACCTCGGGTAACCTCTGATTTGATATCCAAATTCGAAAAAAATCAGTCCAGTAGTGCATAAATAAGTGAAAGTGGTGGCCAGAATTCAATAAAATCGACACTAAATTATTTTTTTACAACATTCTACCTTTTATCTAACTTTGAGCCAAATCGAACGAGTCCTTTCTGAAGTATTGGCATATCTAGAAATATACGTTTGCGCGTGCGTAAGCGGAAGTGTTGGATGGAATTTTATAAAATTGATATGGGACCATCTAAGCACCAATCAGCATAATCCTTATAAATTTCATGGAGATTGGATGAACGGTACTAAGTGATATGCCCGTCACATCGATTTGACTACAGACAGACAGAAAGACAACGAACCAAATTTGATCCTTGATGTCTGAAACGTAAAACGCGCGTGAAAATTTTCGATTCTAAGCAAAAAAAACTTTTTTAATCTCTCACACGAACACAATGCTTCCCTACCTTCGGTAGTGAGGAAGCAAAATAATATGGCTCAAAAAATTTTGATTGAACTCGTCATATCAATATGAAATCAAGTGGTCTTTAATATTAAGGAAGTATTGTATTACGTTCATTGAAATAATTATACCTACTGTATAAAACTAATAATATGCAATATAAATTGATATTAACTCCTTTATTTAACAAGTTTTGTGATATACATCTAATTCAGCTCAGAGTTTCACCAAAAGTTCTATATCTCTACACAATCATTAATATTATTAGATATTATATGTAGTCGTAATAGGAAATGGACAATGATGGAAACGAATAATTTATACCTTCATATAACTTTCAAAATCGATGAGTGGAAAAATATGGTAATAAATAATTTTAAATGAATATGTTATACCATCTATAACTATCACCTTCACTTCTGTATGTACAAAATTATCTACTTATAATCTCACTAGAGTGGTAAGTAAAGGTTGTGTGATCTGCATATGGCATCAGATTTTATTACTTGTTTTCATCGTTATATCTTTACGATTAAAGGTTATACCACTCATTTTTTTCAATTCTGATAATTCTGTTAGTAAACATTATCCTACGAATTTTCATAATTCTAATCCAAGTGTCTCAACCTCACTACACCCTAGAGTAGGACCATTTGTTTTAGACTTCATTCCATTCCAATTCACCCTATCCCTTCTAGCTCCACTCACCCCTATAATACGTCTCGTAGGGTGAAAGGGCAGTAGCCACGAAACTTAATGCAAATGTGCACATTGCAGTTCTGGAATGGTCAGATTATCGACTCAAATCCTAATGGGTTGCGGTTGCAGCCTCCTCACTTTGCTTACACTAGCTCTCAGCACGAGTGCTCTGCTTGAGAGAATCGATGGTATACCCTTGAGCCTTGCTTTTCAGTTCCAGTATATGGGGTGAAGAGTTAATAGCCCAATCAGCAAGCTTCTTTCATGGAAAGAAGGTAATAATTTGACTTCGGAAATCTGTTGGGGATACTTAGGTATTAAACGTACTAAAAGTACCCACTCGCTTCATGGTGGGGTGCTATAAAAGTCTCTCTTTTCAGTTCTTCAGTGGGGTGGCCGAGCGAGCTAACTCGTGTGCACAACACGAAGGTTTTGAGATAAACAAATAATTATGAGTTCAAATTATATACCGGTGCTCGGTGGGACTTTTAGCTCGGCGTAGTACCCTCAGCAAGGGAAAAACTCTTTTTGCCTAAAAGGCCAAAAAGATGTGACAAAAAAGAAAAACAAATGTATTTAAGGGAGTTAACGCGTGTGCAACAGCAATTTCTTCACTTATACTTTGAAAACAATTCTTATTAAAGATAAAAAATTAACGCTGTTTAAAGTATCCATTCATGGTTTAATTTAATTTTATTAGAACCTTTTCGATATTTAGCCTTATATTGGTCAGTCTCCATGTTTTTTTTCAGAGGAATTTATTATTAGTGTCAATTTTAATAACAGAATAACTAGTTAAATTTATGATAGTTAAACACTAGTCTTAATTTTTTTTATGATGCAGTCATTGCTATTCCATATTCATATTTTTCCCAATGATTTACTTCAACAACATTTATTCTTTACAAAATATTGAAAATTAAAAAATATGTACTTTCACAGAAAATTAAAAATTATATTTTGAAGGAAAATTCTTACAAAAACCAATTCAATGCTGTCTATAATAGGAAAGAGGATTTAACATACTATAAAATTACATCAATCCCAGACTTTTAAATAAATTTTGAAATATTCTACTGAAATTTGCGTTCTTAATTTTTCTAGTTATGGGCGTATATTTGACTGGTGGAGTTATAAGGATGAACTCAAGGGCTCAGTTCTCGTCCAGCTTTCAGACAATTGCCTTGATGATGACCTATAAGTCAGGGTCGAAACGTCAGATAAGTCATTAAAGAATTTTTTGACTGCACGTCCTGACAATTTCTTTAATCCATTTAATGTGTTCCTGTTATTGAGTACATATATAAGTTATTTACAGCTATCTAATTTAAAGACTTGTTGGCTGATCTCAGTAAAATTTCATATATTTCCAAGTCTCTACATATAGTATAACTTAGCCAAAGTTCAAGAAAATAGGAAATGGCGAGGTTCAAATCTTCAAATTGACATAAAATGACCGGAATTTGCTGTGCTTTTATAGATATTTACTATGAAATACTAAATCCACAACTTCTTGAAAAATTTATGTTAGCCTCACTGTTTTTGTTTCTTCAACTCCTCAGCCTTTCATTCTAATGGAAAATTGTCTGGTTAAAATTTTCTGTGAAAGTATATATATATTTGCATATCTATTTTCACTGCGTCAATAGTTACGCCAGTTATAAATATTATACTTACTTTTTTGGTTGTGAAAAAATCCAGTGTGGTTATTTTCGCTATTTGTAATTCCCTGCATGACCTAGGATTTTTTAATGATTCTCTGATTGCAAGAAACAACATTGAAAGCTTGGTCGGATTTTCACCAACTGAGAGTAAATGTTTTTTATAATTTTAGTTGTGTTATTTATTATGTAGACTATTAACATTTAACAACTGAAAAGGTAAGACATATATTTCTGTATACACTTGTATAAGTCTTAAAAAAGTGTCACCGTGGGGTAGTTCGTTGTTTAAGATTTTAAGCACCTTGCTAATGGATTCATGTTTGAAACCAACGGTTGCAGATCAATATTTCCATCACTATTTAGATGTGAATCGTCTTATAGGATGAACATCCTGGACCACACAGCAACTCTATAAAGTGGGAATCTGATCCGTTAACGGGTCAAAGGAAACACATTGAAGTTGAACATGATCCAAGTCACATCCTCGTATAAGCTGATATGGAAATAGTAACTACTTCCTCTTATTAGTCGATAATTCTATAGGGTCAGAGACCCTACATCGGTTGTTGTGGTTCAGTAATTGCATATTGCAAGCACCAGATGTTAATATTGCTATATAGTGTATATATATATATATATATATATATATATATATATATATATATATACTTTATATTTTTATTAAAGTTCTTTGATATGAACAAATTTCCAAATATAACAATAATAAATGTCTTTAGTCAGTGAAAAATAATAAAGAAAATAAAATTAAAATATTCAGTCCAAATTGACGTTGATACGAATTTTAAAAAAATATATAGAACAGTTATTGATACTTTAGATCTGATATTTCACCCACCTTTTCAGGAAACCATGGCGTGACAAACGGCATTTGGAATGTGTTGCTGTAGGAATGTAGCGTATCGAATGAATCCGGGCTCACTGCTCCAAGCATCGAGAACACTCCTCTCGAAAATTGGTTGCAAACTGAAAACATACGAAATATTTATTAATAAACCAGAAATATTCAGATATAGGTATTTTTTTTTAAAATGTACTAAGTACTTTATTGAAACAGATTTTCTTAACTTCTGTTGAATAAAATATTAAAAAAGAGAAAAACCTGTCATTTACTGTACTAATAGAGAAAATACTAATTCGATTGTATAAAGTGTATACATCCATATTACATAGAACTATCAACTAGTAGGGAGGTTGTGATATGGCATTTATTTATACCAGTTGAAAATTAGATAACTAGATAATTCTTTTTTTTTATTCATGATGTTTACAACTATATCAAAATAAAAATACGTATAATTAACAAAAGGATATGATGACATGAAAAGACAACTATATAATTCTAAGGTAAAAAAGATATAGTTCATGATAACGACTCCTCTTTATCACACTATTAACAATCCTCACTATTTATAAAAAATATCAGAATTGGGGAATTTTCAACCTTTGTCTATTTAATTGGGATTGGGGTAGCTCAGTGGTAGGCTACTGAGCTTCCAATGCTAAAGGTCCCAGGTTCGAACCCCGGCTCATGGCAGAAAATTTATTTATCTGTTTCATTGGCCATGGGGCGACCCTGGGTCAGGATACCCTCCTGGGGCACACCCAGTCTCTCTAAGTGGGTACCCTTAATTAAAGGGGGAAACCTGGCGGTTGAGCGTGATCTCGGTCAAATCACCTCTTTACACAACCGTTGACCTAGAAACAGTGCTTTCCCTGAATACTACTGAATCCAAGAACCTTCATGGGTTTTTTTGTTACAGTTTTTTTTTTGTCTATTTAATTAGGTTCTAAACACTAAAACACCAAACGGCCTAATATTTTTATATGCCACATTTTTTTCAATTTTGTGAACAAATCTTTTTCCGATCCAAGTGGAAAGCAAATGGGTATTTGCGAGTTTTTAGTACCTAATTAAATAGACAAAATTTGCCAATCTTCAGATTTAAAATGCCCCTAAATTCCAAGAGTTTTTGTAAATTAAATATTTGAAGGTCAGGATGAGATGAAGCTATTCACGAAATTTCAGGTGTATGTTAATAATTTGATAAAAAGGGTTCTGTACCAACGACTAAAATGACTCCAGAGTATACTGCGGATATTCTTTTGTTTACTACTGGTCTGATATGATCACGATTCTTTATCATATTCAAATAACAGGAGGACTTAAAAGGGGATTTCATATCAAAGAAAGCAGCATTATCAAAAATGGGTTTACGAAACAAGCTAAAACCGAACATCTTATTGCTAACTCTTTAAGGCCACCTATGAAGAATACACGTTTGAAAGTGAAATAGTTTTGTCTAGCTATATTCTCTAGTTTGTGAAAATGATTTTTTCCTGTCATGAGATACAGAAACGAATTACGACAACAAAAGGGTGTTATTTTTCGCCATATTCTGTTGCAAGAAAGATATGAGTGAGGGCAAAGTCTTGTGTAGAGCCTGTGATAATGATGATGATCATGTTATGATATCATTATCACACTGTTCCTCAACTGTTTACAAACATTGGGTAAAATAAAATCAACAAAATTTTGAAATATAAGGTATTAAAGATACTTCTGTGAGCTAGTGTAATGGATGAAATTTGATAAATTCACCAGTATTAGATTAGAGAATATTGCAACGAAAAAGTAGCCTAGTGTTAATGAATTTAGTTTCATTTTATAATAAAATATACATACACACACACATATATATATATATATATATATATATATATATATGATTTTATAACTGGAAAAGTCCAAATTATAAAACCACGAGTTTCAGATTAGAAGGTAAAAAACAATCATAGACAGATCACATATATGCAGAATGAAATGTTATTTTGTTAAACTGGACACAAAAATTGGTGTTTCACGTAGTGAACCAAATACATACTGAAAAAAATAGAAGGTTCTATTAACACTGTTAAGAAAGGTTATGTTGATCATCAGAGATAGGAAAAAAAAAATGCACGCATAACTAAAATATAATTATCCATAATGTGTTATATTAAATAAACTATATAAAAAATAAACCAATAAATATCAATAGAAAAAGATCGAAGCTATATATAATATCCATTCCGGACAAAACATGCTGTTCAACATTAACTTCCTTAGCTGTGCTAATAAAACTTTTATATTCAGTATGAATTGGGCTGACTACATGAGATGTCAATAAAAAATGTTCATTTTTTTTCCTGTTCAGTTTTGGTTTTTCATTCTGCATTTTTACGTCTATAACATAATCAGTTTGTCTCTTTTCTATGTACTTGCTTATTTGAATGAATATACATTATTATTGTTATATCTGTATCCTAGAGATAAAGCAAAACATACTCATTTTTTTCATTTGTCCGGGAAAGACAAAGTTCCGTAACTTTGAGGTATTATAATATAATAATCTTAGTAACTAAATCTGTACTCAGGAGGTAAAGTAATCCTTGTCACATTTTTGTATTTGTTCAGGGAGCTAATTTTCCATATATTTGAGCTATTAAAATGGATATGGCGTCCTTTAACTCCGGGACGCAGATATATTATATTAATATCAATATCAATATACACACAAATATATATATATATATATATATATATATATATATATATATATATATATATATATATATATATATATAGAATAGAATAGAATAGAAAATTCAACTTTATTCTGGGACTAAGTCCATTTAGAATAACAATGATGAGTTAATACAAAGTAAAGTACAAATCTAGCCAAAAACTAACTTCTAAAAATTTTAATATTATATACATTATTTAAAAAGTATTTAACCAGTATATTATATATATATATATATATATATATATATATATATATATATATAAGTTAAGCTTCGGCGGACTTCAAAAATAAAAAAAAAGAAGGAAAAAGGATCGAGAAACAACACTCACGGCTTCTGAATAAACACTGCTTTATTCGTTCAATAATCTGCCTTATATACAGTTGTCATGTTTGTTTACATTACAAGATGGTATTAAGGCTGATATCGCCAGTCTCCGGTCTTTATCTTATATATATATATATATCCAAATGAACATAAAATCTTCTCAAAATTACTTAATTGTGATGGAAAAAAAAAGAAAGAAGAGAAATTACATATTTATATATACATAACTATATCAATGTTATGTATATATATATATATATATATATATATATATATATATATATATATATATATATATATATATATATATATATATATATATATATATATATCCAAATTAACATTAAATCTTCTCAAAATTACTTAATTGTGATGGAAAAAAAAAGAAAGAAGAGAAATTACATATTTATATATACATAACTATATCAATGTTATGTATATATATATATTAATGTAATTTTTGGCCAGATGTAGTTTTAATTTTTTTGTTCATATCTGTTATTCATAAGGGACCTTGTCCCAGAATAAAGTTTACTTTCTATCTATCTATCTATCTATCTCTCTCTCTCTCTCTCTCTCTCTCTCTCTCTCTCTCTCTCTCTCTCTCTATATATATATATATATATATATATATATATATATATATATACATTTTCCCCCTTTTGGTAGACCCCTAGACCACATCCAGATTCCCGATTTAAAGTACGGATTATATATATATATATATATATATTTACATGAGATGTCAATGAAAAATGTTAATTTTTTTTCCTGTTCAGTTTTGGTTTTTCATTCTGCATTTTTACGTCTATAACATAATCAGTTTGTCTCTTTTCTATGCACTTGCTTATTTTAATGTAAATACATTATTATTGTTATATCTGTATCCTAGAGATAAAGCAAAACATACTCATTTTTTTTCATTTGTCCGGGAAAGACAAAGTTCCGTAACTTTGAGGTATTATAATATAACACTCTTAGTAACTAAATCTGTACTCAGGAGGTAAAGTAATCTTTGTCACATTTTTGTATTTGTTCAGGGAGCTAATTTTCTATATATTTGAGCTATTAAAATGGATATGGCGTCCTTTACCTCCGGGACGCAGATATATTATATTAATATGAATATCAATAAACACAAAAATATATGGGGGCTCGGCGCTTGCAATAGATATTCAAAGTTAAACAACGCCGAGCGTGGCCAGCAATTCGATGGGTGTCCGTCCTCCACGGAAAGCCACGCTCCCCGAAATTCCTCCCTCCCCCCTCGGGTATGTGAAACCCATCAGGCTACTGGAGGCAACTCACACCGACCGGGCGTAGGATTGATGACCCTACCCCGTACTTTAAATCGGGAATCTGGATGTGGTCTAGGGGACCACAATCGCGGTCAAAGAGCTTTATGGTCTGTAGCGCCAAAAGGAAAACAAAAATGAATATATATATATATATATATACATACATGTTTGCCTACAATATAAAACTAGAATGTCATTTCTAAGTTTTTCCAATAAATTAAGGTGTTTCTTATTATTTCCATTTTATGTTTTATGATACAATATGTTAATTTTAATCTTTGATAACATTACGTATATTTTTTGTATAAACCGAATCACATTATTAAAATATGAACTTTGAAAAAGATATTTAACAGACATGGTTTTGAATTTGAAGAAATTTCAAGAATATAATTAAGTCTTCTCTAATCCTGGAAGGGCCTGGAAGCATCTCCTATCTTAATTCAAGCACTTAGCGCTTCAGACAGTTTTATCATTTGAATAAGGAGTACAAACAGAGTCTCAACTAATGATGAAAGGCCTTTAAGGGGAAAATAAATGTTTTTCTCTTCAATAATAACTCACCAGCTCATTTATTCTTGCTCAGCAAAATTTATAAGCCCTCTCATTTCAATAAAATTAAACAAACAATTTATGCTCTTCCAATAATGTCATTGTATCGATTCTTGCAATTCTCTTATCGTGTTGTAGAAAATAAATTAATATGTTTAAATAAAATTAAGAATCAATGATGTATAATTCATTGTAATTTTTATTGATTTATATAGCATTCTGTCACGATTACGGGCTATCAGTAGTAATAATAAAAGCTATCTGTAATAGTGCTTCATTCATACCATATTTACAATTAATAAAAATTAGTTTATTGTAATAAAATAATATATATATAAACAAAAGATGAAACTTATAGTTTATTTAATCATAATAACAACTTACAGACAGATATCGCTAAATACAATATATACAAATATATATTCAGGGGACTCAACTCTTAGCCAAGAACTTCCCCCTACCTGTGGAGGGAAATCAGGACTACAGCAGATCTCTGCGCTCCTCTCTCAGCCACGTTACTTATAGAGTTAATTTATAGAAATTAATTATATCCAGTTGTAACAATATAACGTACTAATCAGCTGTACCGGAAGAAGGCGCGAGCCAATACTATATTCGTTTGGAATTGAAGTTTTAAATAATCTGAATTAAAGACATTTCAAGGATAGTTCGGGAGCTCGTTCAAAAACATTGACATTATTTCATGAAAATTATGTAAGTATTTTTTTGAATATTCGTAAGATTTATATTTGAAAAATGAGTCTTCCAGTTGGAACATGCTACCTAAAAAAATGGTGTCTGATTTAAAGAATATTAGACCAATCAATAACTTGAGGATCGTAACTGGCAATTTATTATGAAAAATGTTTTTATTTTTTTAACTAGTATATGAACCAATCATTTAAAAAAAGTTAAATTGACAGTGGGAAAGTTTATACCTAACAATTCATAACTCTGAAAAATATGTTTATATCGGAGCTTGAGCCATGCCACCGTCTTCTAGGCACCCCTGCTGAAGATAAATCCAATGTCTGAATACTTGATTTCAATGGACGCCATCTTCTTCTATTCCCAATCTCACTCATTTTTCTTTTCACTAGCTCAATAGCCTACTGAAGGACGTAATAATGTATTTTTTTTTTCAGAATAATGATGCCTCTACCTTCTAAAAAAAACATAAATGTTTAATTTCAAAACAAATATTTACGTTTTATTTATTATAGCTATAATTAACTTATAGTAACAATCATATAATAATTAATTGAAACATCTTTTCTTTTTTATACGTACCAATCTGGAGTAATATGTTTTCGGGAAACTTTACGGGCCACCAAGAGAAAACCTTTTTAAGTCAAAAAAAGATAGATTATTTTTTGTTACAAAATTATCCGAAGGTGTTTTCTATAAAGAGTTCCTGATGAGGTGTATCAGTTGGCATCAATACATCAGCAGTGTAAGAGTGTAACAGACTTGCATGATTTAACGTAAGTTGCCGAAGTCATGTAGGCTTAGAGCTTGTGTCAAGACTATGAAAATAAATAAAAAAATAACCCAAACAAAATTAATAAAATAGGCAGAGGAAATTAACGCTTTGAGGTTCAAAAGTTGTCACAAAACGGTAATCATTTAATAAATTTATTCAAAGTACTATTAATATTATTTTTATCACTATTATAATCACTATTAGGTTCTAAATCAATATCCATACAAATAGTGAATCCGAAATTAAATTGGAAGACTCTAAAATAAATGTAATAAAACAATTTTCTTTAAGGAACAATAGCTATATGAAAAATAAAATGGCATTGAAAATTACTGAGAGTATTTTGTGTTTCATTTTTAAAAATATTTGTTACTTATCTAATATTTATAAATAAAATAAAAATATATGCCTACATTAATAACAGTAAATATGGAACAATTCCTATGGAAATTTTAAATTCGCATTACAAATTTAAACTACTTTAGACTGTCTCTAGATTTTTCCCTTGGGTTGTTATTTTTCCCCCAGCGGACGTCTCCTGAATGTAGGAAATGGTGTTTTTTCCTGGCAGTGAATATTTTGCAAGGCTGAAAAGCCTGGATAAAAGAAGAGATGGGATCAACTTCCTCCAGGTAACAGAAATAGGGAGGACATGAGAGGGGGTGCATCAAGTATATCCGAAATCAGAAGTAATGTCCAATTTGCATTAATGTTGAAAAAATAAATAAATAGAATTCTATAAAATAAAGTTTCGCACAAATTTTCTTTTCTATTCCCATATTTGTTTCACTATTAACATTAAAGTCGAATTATGCAAACTTTATTTTGTATAGCCAAGCAAATATTTCTGAATGACGAATATTAAATTTGTTATCGGTAATAATAAATAAGTAAATCTACTTGTTTAGAAAAAATAATTTTGGGGATTGATATGTTTTTTTAAGTATCTCTTTTAGGACATCAGATAGTTGAAATTGGTACATGAGATTCAAGAGAAAATCCATAAAAAGGAGAATGGAGGATAGAGTAATAAAAAATATTCTTTGTAGATCAGTTTTAATTCAAATTATTATCAAATATAATAAAATAATATCAGATATTTTCAATGACAAATACGAATATTAAGCAAAGAGTACACATTTATTGAATGTGTAATTTATTGATTCGTAATTAATTATATTTTTAATAAAACATCGCTCATTTCTGGACCTTTTCATGCTTGGTATGAGTTCATATTCGTTTGATGTAAACTTGTACTTCAAGCAACTTGAATTCATGCTAAATTAATTAACGATAAATTATTTAATAACTAAGTTCTTCTGTAAACATTATTAAACGGGTAAAAATCTAAAATTAATTGAAATTAAAAAGGTAAAAATATTTTTCACCCATTTTCATCCATTTGATCCAATCATTATTATGGTGATAGGGTTGTAAATCCTATCTGGATAACGGCGGACCAACCACCATTTTATAAATTTTACTAATGAAAAAGGTGTTTGAAAGACACAAATCGTTTAAGAAGATAATAGTTTAAAATTTACATTCGGTTAGAAAACAATATTTAAAAAATATCAGGGCGCAATATCCGGAATGGAGGCTGTGTGCTGCTGACATTCCATCGTATGTTTTTTTTTTTTTTTTTTTTATTTCTTTATGACATTTACAACTGTATTACATAAATACATCAAGTAAATTTGGACATAATTGATATAATGACATGAATACACTTGCTGAGTAACTACCCAATGGTAGCACTCTAATGATATGACTATATTAGGAGATCACGGGGCCATCTTCTTTTCAGACGCCTCGGAGGGTTATCAGGAATTGAAGAGGAAGCAAGGTTAGAGACAAGAGGGTTGGGATGATTCTGAAGTTTATTATGGAAGGATAGGTATCTGGATTGGGCCAGATCTGAAACATAAGGAACATCTTTATGGATAATTTTATTAGTGACAAAGTAAGGAGCATTGAGGATTTTACGAAGGATTTTGGATTGTAAGGATTGGATGCGAGAGGAATTCGATGGTTTAGTGGAGCCCCATAGCTCAACTCCGTAAGTCCAAATAGGTCTTATTATAGTCAAGTATATAAGTCTTTTGTAATTAATTGGAAGTTTAGAGCGTTTGTCTAGTAAGTGCTGAAGTAATCGGAAACGTCGAGCGGTTTCTTGTCGTTTCAGTCTAGTATGAGGATTCCAATTTAGTCGTTTGTCCAGGTGGAGTCCTAGGTATCGAATTTGCTCAACAGGAATAAGTGGAGTATTGTTAAAGGAAACTGTAGGACAGGAAGTCGTTGGTTTACGACGAAGGATAAAGGTAATTTGGTGGGATTTATTGGAGTTTATTTTAATTCTCCAGTTTTGACACCATTCTTCTAGATTTATGATGTGTGATTGAAGCATTTGGGATGCAATTGCTGGGTCATTGTTTACTGATAGGATACATGTGTCATCGGCATATGTGGTGATGACAGTGTTGGGACAGGTAGGGATGTCAGCTGTATAAACTGTATAGAGGATAGGACCTAGGATACTACCTTGAGGAACACCAGCAGACTGGGAAAAAAGGGATGAATAGGCGTTATTGTGATTTACTTTAAAGTATCTATCAGTAAGGTCGGAACGGATAATGAGGAAGTATGTAGGTGGTAGGAATTTTCGGAGTTTGTACAGCAGTCCCGGGTGCCAAACTCTATCAAACGCCTGTTCAACGTCGAGAAAGACTCCCGTACAGTACATTCCGCGCTCCAATGCAGAGGAGACTACGTCTACCACACGATGACATTGCTGTATAGTGGAATGGGAAGTACGGAAACCAAATTGGTGATCTGGGATTATGTGTTTAGAATTTAGGATAGGGTACAGGCGTTTTAAGATGAGTTTTTCTAGGATTTTGCCCATGATGGGTAAAAGAGAGATAGGACGGTAAGAGGATGGGTATTCTGGTGGTTTTTTGGGTTTGTGGATCATTTTAACAATAGATCGTTTCCAAAGATCAGGAAAATATGTAGAACGGAGTACAGCATTATATATATAAGTAAGGAATAAGATGGCTTTTCGAGGAAGAAGTTTTAGGATCTGGGATGTAATTAGGTCATATATATATAAAATATATATATAAAATATATATATAAAATATATATATATATATATACATATATATATATATATATATATATATATATATATATATATATATATATATATATATATATATATATATATATATATATATATAATATATATATATATATATACCACAGAAAACACCTAACGTTTCATTTCCTTTAACATAGTTTTTGTCTGAGCAAATCTTTATAAAAAACCAAAACTTTGTGAAATGCGAAATAAACTAACACACCAATGCTAAATGGGTTCTTAAAAACATAAATGTTTTCAATACATAGAATCTATTAAAAACTTATTTATGAAAAAAAAAAATTTTAAGAATTTTTAATTCGAAAGAACTTCAAAAGTAAAATAAAAAAGAATTAAGCCGTAATCCGTAATCATCTACTCACTATTATAAATTAATTACACCTGAATACCGTTTGAAGAAAGAAATAATTCATTTATTTTAATTTAGCTCTCTTTGTTAGGGCGTTGTGCTCAGGGCTTATTATCTGGATATCACAATGGATTAATTAATTGCAGCGAACGATGCTATATAATTTAGTAGAAGAGAAAAAAAAATACTAAAATTATATTGGATAAATGGAATGTATAAAGCTGGCTCGAAAAAAAAGTTTATATTTAAATAAAATCAAGTGTTTTCAAGGAAATTTAATAAAATTTACAACCTGAATGCAAAGTTTTAAAATCATGTTTAACGTCGACTAACCTAACATATATAAAATATCTTAGGGAACATATGTATATCATTATTTGTTTTTTTATATATTTTTTTGTTTTCGTTTTTACAATTTCTTTCCCTACATATTAACAGTTATTATTATTTTTTTTAATTTTTATATTCCATCACTACAATGCTTTACATATAAAATAGATTTTACTTTTCTTTCTAATTTCATTCAGTGATTATTATGCAATTATTTTAGCTCCAATATTGTATTACTGAACCCCTATTACCCACCTGTCCTCGTTAATTTATCCTAAGAGCCTAATTAATACTTAATGTATTACATGTATTTTGTCATTATTCATTGTAATAAGTCTTTTGACCAGATTTGTAGTTAATATATATGAACAATACTGTTATTCTAAAGGGACCTAGTCCCAGAATAAAGATGATTTTTCTATTTCTATATAATGAATATATTGTACAATTTGCCGTTCCGATATTGTTTGAAAACTGTTTAATCGTACATTTGTAACGGAATATGTGAAGAAGTGTATGCTGCTAAAAATATTTCAAGCAGTTTTTACATATTAGAAAACACGTATGATAATAAATTTATTTTAGTTTATTTACGTAAAATCCGATAATGGGTTTAGTTTTATTAGAATAATATGAGAAGAAACTAATATTTGGTCATAACTAATAGTTGTGTGATGACCATACTATAGTTTTTGAGAAGATGGTTGGAAATTGTAGTCACAGTGAGAAAAACATAACAATAAAAAATACATAACAATGTTGTTGTTTTTTTAAATTCTTCATTGAGATATATTACAATCTGTCTCAGATAAGTACACATATAATATAAATCAGACAGTACATTCACACTGTATATGCAAAAACATCAATAAATAAAGTAATAACAAGATGTTTCAAGAAAAGGTCGATTATGGAATGTTTCCATAAGAGAGGGAAGAGGGTCAAAACAAATTAAAATAATAAAATAAAGATTTATTTTACTTTGTGCCGACACTTCAGCATAAGTTAAATTATTACAAACCTATCCGCTAATAAATTATTTCTATATATGGATTAAAATTAAGTTCTGTAAAATAAATTAAAATATATAAATAATGCAGGTAATTGTAATGTATGACATATATAGGTAAACTATTATGGTAAGTACTACATTAATATATATATATATATATATATATATATATATATATATATATATATATATATATATATATATATATATATATATATATATATATATATATACATTAGGAAACTGGACTGTGTGATACATTGTGGAAAAATCAATAAACTAGACTGTTGTATGTGATTAGAAAAAGTATTATTAAAAATGATTCTAGATATTAAAATATCTGAGAGCTTAATTTTTTTTTTTTACCATTTACAGTCATGTATGTATGTGGCTGTAGCGCCCTTACTCTTCCACCACTGGCGTTGAACAGTAATGAAGTAGTTGAAGTAAAAGGGCGGGAGGATCTCCTGGAATCTCGTTTTACCCTCTACAAGCGATACAAGACAGGTTCGGAATTCCGGTGGCTGATTATAAATAGTGTGTACAAGTATGTGTTGGGTACAGGAGGAGTGGCCGGGCAGGCTATGTGTGTACACAGCACAGCGCGTTGCCCTGCAACTTGATAACCGAAGTTGGAGACAGTAAAATTACGAGTTCGGTTATCGGTTCCCAGTGGGTCTTTTAACTCTAACATTAATTCCTCGCCCTCACTCCCTGGCCTGGGACAACCCCGTATAGTCTAAAAGGCGAGGTAGGGAAGAACCAAAAAAAAAAAAGTATGTGTGGGCCTAAGATGTTTTATATTGTAAAGGACGTTTTATATTGTAAAAGGACATTTTAATTATTGTTTCCTCTTTATGATATTTTCTTTTGTTATTTTTTCTATGTATTATATTGCTATTACCCAATTTATTTATTATTGGAACACCACAAGGTAGTGGGCTTAGCCCCATATTATTTAATGTGGTCATAAATAAAATTGCAGAAGAAGTTAAATTACCAGCAAAAATTCTACTTTACGCAGATGACTTAGTATTATACCTGAGTGGGAAAAATCTGCCCTACATTCATAGCTCTATACAGAACACCGTTAACAGGGTTGTTGCGTTGTTCGCGAATAAGGGACAAACGAAGTCCCAGGTAATATTATTTACGAGACACAGAAATCCAAACGTAAACAATATTAAAATAAACGGAGAGCCAATTGAATATTCTCAAACTGTTAAGTACCTGGGAATAACATTTGATAAAAATCTGACGTGGGCAACTTATATAAAAAAAATCAAAAGTGAATGCCTGCAGTCACTCAATTCGTTAAGAACGGTCAGTTGCCATTCATGGGGAGCTGACAAAACAAGCATACATATGTTATACTGGAGCCTCGTCTTAAGTAAACTTGATTATGGTAGTATAGTTTACAATTCAGCCAGTGAAAATACCAAAAAAATGTTAGTCTCAATCCAAAACACCGCTCTGAGATCAGCTTTAGGTGCTTTTCGCTCTAGTCCAACGGTAAGCCTACAGCTGGAAGCAGGAATCATGCCTTTGGATTTTAGAAGAAAGTCACTTTCTCTTTCCTATTTCATAAAAGTAATTTTTCGACCCCAGCACCCTCTAAATCGTCTGTTTTCTGAAAACATAATCTTACTTCAAAATTACAAAACATACCGCCCATCGTTCCCAGAAAGATGTAAATCCTATCTCACTGACTTAGACCTAGCACTACCATCCATACCAAAATTCGAAAATCCAAAAATAGAACCCTGGTCACTCCCTTTCTCCAAACTTAACAAAATAAAATCAAAAGGCAATTCGCCAATTATACCGTTAACAGATTTCAATCGCTTCAAAAACACCCATCAGGAATGGACACTTATTTATACCGACGGGTCTAAACGCAAAGAAGGAGTAGGCGCTGCTATGGTGACGGGAAATAATCATATAATTTTATCCCTTCCTCAGATTTGTAGTATCTACACCGCTGAGCTATCTGCTCTAAACCACGCCGTAAAATGCATTGACGCTAAACTAGCCAGCCGCGTCGTGATTTGTTCTGATTCCAAATCTGCCCTTATATCGATACAGGACCCTTTTTCTCACTGGTTAGTTTTCGATACTCTAACTAAACTTAAAACATTGGAAATGGCTGGATGTATGGTAAAATTTTTATGGTTACCAAGTCATGTCGGGATCAAAGGCAATGAGATGGCAGATAGTATGGCCACGAGAGCTATCAAAGAAGGTCAACCTATCATCACCACTCAACCTTCTGAAGTTGTCTCTTTAATCAAATAAAAATCATGGTTGGCGTGGCAAATAACTTGGTCTGCCACTAGAGATAATAAGCTAAGGGTTGTGGAGCCATACGTCCGGAGAGTCACTCCAAATATCCTGCTGACCAGAAGGGAAGAGGTAGTACTGACCCGGCTAAGGATCGGACACACTAGGCTTACTCACGAGTACTTAATGAGGAAAGACTCTCCCACTCAATGTCTTTCCTGCGGGGTACCCCTTACAGTGAACCATATCCTAACCGAATGTTATGCATTCCAATCTTCTAGGGATCAACATCTTCTCAGAAATAGTCTTGAAGAATCACTCCAAAAGGACCCCAATGCAATTAAAAACTTAATATTGTTCCTTAAGGAAATCAAAATATTTAACAAAATTTAATCACACCTTGTAATTGTAAATGTTAAGTTTTTTAAGTTTGTATGCTCCTCTTTAAATTGTAAATATACCTGTTAATTTTTCCTCTTTTAATCATAATTTTTAACTATAATGGTTTTTCAATTTTTCTTCTAGTATTTTTTAATATTTAAATTGTACTTCCTAACTTTCCTTCTTTTGATATTAATTCTGTTTTTTAAACTGTATTTTTAGATTATATTCCTGAAATCATTAACCTTTTATTTAAATGTCCTTGTTAACTGTTAACTTATCTTTCTCTAATCTTTAATGTTTAATTCTAATGGTTCTTGTACTTTCTAATGTGTAAACTGTATTCTTTAACTTAGCCTCTATTAATATTAATTTTTATTATTTAAAAATGTAATTTTTAGCTTTTATTCTTAATATCATTAATCTTTATTTTTTATTATCTCTGTTATCTTATCTTCTATTAAATCTTTAACTTTCAATTTTTATAATTTTAGTTCAATTGTCTATCATAATCATCTGTAATTATTCTAAACTTTTCAAACTTTAAATTGTATTTCTTAGCTATAGTTGAGTTATGTGTGTAGTAATTCATCAAATTTTAATATAGGGCGAAAATGACCCAAGTGGTTGAAGAGCCCTAAACATGTATAAATAAAATATTTATTATATTTCCTGTAATGGTATGAATGTACTATGCCATCTGTATTATAAATATCTTTAATCGAGAAATAATGTAATATTTCTTAAAAACCGAGTTAAAAAATTTCATACATGTACTAGTCTAATTTATTATATTTTTTTTCATATTTTATCACGCAGTGCATTACTTACTGTAATATTTTACATATATTTTTATGCTTCACCATTGCATACAGTATTTATGTATTTTGATTTATCATAAATAACTTCATTTTTATTCACTTCTTAGAATTTATCTATTAGTGGATTACATTTATATATTTTTCTTATTATTTTACTGTAGTCGTTTATTAGACTTTGATTGTTATCTTGCCTTGCCTTGGCCGTGATGAAAGTCTGGAACGTAGACAAAGTAAAATAATTAGTTTAATATATTTGTATTTGTAGTTTTTCACAGAGGCTGCGAGAGAGAAGTGTGGCTCGATCATATAGAATTTGAAATTACAATATATATGAAGATAAACATCGATACTCATACTTTTTTTTTACACAAAATAAAAATTTAATTCTATCTATTTTTTTTTTGTTACATCTTCCTGGTCTAGGCTAACGGTTTTCTTTTTCAAGGAATGAAGTCAATAGGGAATGAAGCACCTAGGGAATGAAGAAGTATTGAAAGCCCCTTTCCTTCAAAATTGAGACACAAACTCATAATTATTTTATTTCATGTTATGTTCGCTAAATATATGCGAAAGCTGATGTAGAACCAAAATTTTATTAACAGATGCGAAGAGAAGATAGCCCGAAGTAGACACTCAGATACCAAGGAGGAGGTAATGTCCCACCCAGCCCGGCATTGAATAATACATCCTCTTCAACCCTCAGCCATTGATACCCGCATCGGCTCAGCTAGTTTCCATGATTCCCTTCTGTATCACTCCTCCATCTGACCAAGGAATGCCATTTCTTCTTCCTCTATAAGGGATAATACCCAGGATTCTCAGGAGTTCTCATCTGCAATCGCGTGCTATTATGCGTCGGTATGAGGCGAAACTGATTACATCAGGAACAGTGACAAACAAATGATTCCTTAAAGTAACCGTTAATATTTAAATAATCAAGAGTACTAGTTTTATATGCACGATTTGACGTTAATGAGATCTCTCACTTAGAAAAGAAAACTTGAATTGTCACAGAAATGCTCGTTTGAACTATCGCTCAACTACGAACAGAAAAGTTACCCTGTTGTATGTTTAATAGGAGGCTATTAAATAAATTTTTTATTTGATTTGTGTTATTCTTTATCACAATATCGTGAACAAGAGGTAAAGCGCTATTAAAATAAATGAAGAATTTCTATTTTTAAAATCATGTGGAAACTAACATGGAATCCACATACTAGACTCAAAAGACAAGAACTCAACTTTAGATTTCTGTAAATTAGCAGATTCTCCATTCGAGCCATATCTGCTCACTATACACCGACTCTTAATGCGGCTGAGTGAAAGGCGCTGTGAACTCCTGGTTCCTAGAGTCCTGCCTTTCCTTACACGAGTGCGAGGAAAGGCTTGGCTAGGAGATCTTGACAGAGTAAATTTTATTAATATTGTATAAATAAATAAAATAATAACAAAAAATATAGTAGTTTAATCGACGAAGAAAAGCTACTCTTTTAAAATTCTTTGAAATATATCTTTTTTTTTTAGAAAAAATACATTTTCCCTCAATTAAGGGCATTGAGTATTTAGGATGAATGAAATACAAACATACCATATATACAATAAAAGAAAAACAAGATTATAACAAAATAAAATAAAACTTGGAGTAACAGAATAAATCGATCATGATACAACATTAAATAAAAACATAAATAAATAAAAACACATTCATACTTATTTACAAAATTTACAGTCAGCCGAGGTATCTCCTAGTCGGGCCTTTTCCCCCACGTGTGGAGGATAAGGCAAGACTCCAAGAGATCCCAGCGCTTCTCTCTCAGCCGCATCACTGGGATGGGAATCCAGTGGAGACTAAGAGAGGGCACTAAAGCCACATACGCTCATGACTTGAGTGGAGAAGCTGACCATCACCAGGACTCCAATGACGTCTTTACAAATGATCTCGAGGCCACTACCGCTTCAACCTTCGAGGAGGATTGTAGGGATGGCTGGAACTGGATAAGGTGCTAAGGGATTAGGATGATGGATTAGGTTCTGAAGAAAATTTGAAAATCGAGATGGAATAACGTCAAGGACATAAGGGATGTTAAGGCCATGATGTAAGGTTTTATTTGTAACATAATGAGGAGCATTGACTATTATACGGAGGACTTTAGACTGGAAGGAATGGATGCGTTTGATGTTCGAAAATTTAGTTGTTCCCTACAGTTCAAGTCCGTAGGTCCAGATGGGTTTCAGTACGGTCTTGCATATTAATAGTTTCTCAATTGAGAGGTTAGATTTTCTGTTAAGTAGTCTGTATAACTGGCCAAGTCGTCGGTTAAGCTCTTCTCTTTTAAGTCTGGTATGTGGGTTCCATGTTAGTCTTTTCTTTGAAATATTAGAGTTGTATCTTAAGGTTTTATTGAATATTATTAAGAGCCTTATATCCTGATTCAAAATACTTACGCAATGTAATATATATATTATTATTATTATTAATATGAATAATACAAAAATATTCTAGAATGAACGCTTAATAAGTCAGTCTCCAAAGAGTAATAAGTAATAGCAAAAATGTCAACAATAAAATAAAATAGATAACGATAATAAGTCGTAAAATAATGAATTAGGTATATAAAAACAATAAATTATGCATAATATATAACATAAGAAATTAGAGTAACATTAATAAATGACGTGACCGAATTCAAATAATTGAATATATTTAATGAATTGTTTCTAAATATGTAGTTACTGATAGTAATGAGGTGTATATATCATTCAACGAGTAAACATCATCTCACTTTTCGTCATCAAAATCAGTTTCCAATATTAGTTTCCATTAGTTCCATCAATTAGCAAACAAGAACCGATAATTAGTTGGAAGTAATTAACGATCGTCCTTTGTAAGCAGGTTGCACCATCCTTACCTGGCAACCCAACACACCACGTTACCAAAGAGAGCCGCACGTCATTACGGGATCATCTTGTTAATAACTCGCCGCTATTGAATTGAATGCTGATGCATTATTACCAAGAGAGTATAAGCACGTCATATCCGCTTATATGTATACAGAGATTTACATGATAATAGGATGTGATGTGGCAAGTTGCCATTGTACTTTGCTAATGCCTGATTCAATGTCACAATAACAATAAATAATCAATAAATAAATTTAAAATAATAAATTAGCCTTCGAACTTGGATGCTAGGGAAGCACTTGTGCGCTGTGTTTTTATTTTTTTTTTATTACCCATATACGACATAGCCACTAAGATATCCCGTTTATTATGGTGATAATGATAATAATACATCGGACTACGGTAATTTTTTTAAATTCAATTACTTTTATGAAATATTCTACTCAATTTATGACACTTATAGAAAATTAATTAATGCGAAATTCATATAAACGAAATTATTCATACACATAGGTGTTTAGAAGAAGAAGCTTGTATGAATAATTGTGTCAAGCGTATTTGGAATGAAATTTGATTATAAAGGATACCGCAATGCACACCTTAATAATAATAAATTAATACCGCTAAAAATAGACCCCCACAGGAAAACAAAGCAAAAAAAAAGAAGAATTAGAGTGACCAATGTGGAAACGAAAATAAAACATGTTTCATATTTTTGTCCAATCTGACTGCCGTCAATAGGAATAGGTTACATTGTTTAATAGGTTTGTACAAATATACAAAAAAAAACGAATCAAACCAATATTTACAACAACACATTATAATTAAAACAAAACACACAATTTATTTAGTAACAATATATGAAACATATAAGTACAGATCGAAGAAAATATGTAAAGTATAGAAGAAAGATAACAATTTTTGTGATTAAAAATATTTAAAATGAAAACAACTAAGACGAAACACAGTAAACGAGGGGAAAAAAAAACTGATTCGTTTTGTTAAAACTTAAACAATATAAACGTTGATTCTTATCAATCAAAATCCCATCTATATAATTAATTTTCAAGATTGTATCCGTTATTGATATAAGAAGGTATTAGATAGCAGGGAACTCCATAAGGAAGTGGAGCGGGCAAGAAAGGAACAGTCGAAGATTTTAGTTGAGTGGAAAAGGATATGAAAGGCAGAAAAACCGAACCTTGTTTGTTTTTTATGTAAGTGAACTAAGTGGTTTTAATTGTAGGAGACTGTATATGTAAGAAGGATATCTGTAATAGGGAGTAAGGGAAAAATCCATTTTAATTCGTCATAAATATTGCATACAGATCATCTAGAGGAAATGAATACAAATTTTAATATTCATTCAAGTAATAATAATATAGCAATCAAATAATAAATCGATCGTCAAAGATATTATTTATTTATTTTTTGTTATTTTAAATTTGCCATTGCGTTGGAACGCATCAAGCAAATGTGTTGGCGTTAATTTTATCTTCTTGAATTCCTGATATTTTCTTAAATTTTCAGCAGATCTCTAGGCCACTGCCTTTTTAGTCGTCTTTGAGGCTGACCAGGTAACAGAGAGGAAGATAGAGATAGAACGAGATGATTTGGATGGTTGAGAGTAGAAAAATGAAATGTTGTGTATGTAGGATTTTACATTTGGTATGTTCATGTCTGTGTGTATGGTGTGATTTGAAATAATCCAAGGAGCATCGACGATTTTACATAGTATTTTGGATTGTGTGGTTTGAATTTTGTTGATGTGTGTGTGTGTGTGTTTTGCGAAACCCCAAAGTTTTGTCCAAATAGGTCTTAGTATAGTGGTATAGATTAGTCGATTGTTTAGTAAGTTGAGTGGAGATCTGTAGTCTAAAAGATGTGACAGTTGTTTGTATCGTCTGGTCAGTTCTTGTTTTTCTAATTTAGTGTGAATGTTAAAGGTGAGTTTTTGTCCAAATATAGTCCGAGATACCGTACATGTGTTTTTGAGGGAACTGGTTTATTGTCTATTGACACAGCAGGACACGAGATCTTCCTCAGGGAGAAGCTAACATGAGTTAACTTGCTGGGATTGATGTTAATTCTCCATTTGTGAAACCATTTTTCAAGGTCGTGCAGGTGATTTTGAAGGCTATTGAAGCGATATAAAGATATAAATTACTATAGAAATTAAATTACTATAAATAGAAAATCGGAAGATTTGTTATTGCGCTAGCGGATCCAGGATTTAACTTGTGGGGAGGGGGAGACTTCAGCCCGAAAGTTTTTTTTTTTCATGTAAATGACGAAAATTACTTTTGAAAAAATGAAAGAAACTAACTATCTATATGAAATGGAGTTTAAGTAATTCCTGAATTCCTTTTAAATGTAATTACACGAACATTAATACTTTAAGAGATAACTTTTTAATATATTTTTCCATAAAACATGGTTATATTTTAACATTTTGGGGGTAGGCTTCAGTCCGAAAGCCCTCCTCCCCCCATAGATCCGCCCGTGTGTTATTGTACGACTGATTAATGTTATTTAAATTATACTTTTTCTGGTTCAAATGAAGAAACATTTATCTTGTTTCTTTAAAAGACAAAAAAAAATTAGATAAACCTGAAAAAAAGTGGAAATATTATGAATGCACCCTTTGGGAACGGATGTTTTATAGGCGGTAATTTAAATTTTCAAGAGGGGGCTCATACAAATTCCATCGGCGGACTAAAGAACCGTAGCGGGAGGAAAATAAATTGCCGTGGGACTTATATTTCCACTCCTATCGACACTGAACAAGAAGAGAAAAGAATGTAAATAGGAAAGGGCGGTGAAAAGAAGGCCGGAAAATGGTTAGAGAAGAAAGGGCCGAGATTCCCATGCGTGCCGTTGGAAAAATTCAAATTCCTTATCTGGGGGGAGGAGAGGAGAGGAGAGGAGAGGGGGCACTAAAGGGAGAACGTAAAGGCTTATCTCTAGCCGCTCTTAGTAATTACCTCGATTCCCACTTTTACAGCCCCCCCTCTATCCTCCCTGCCTCTCTCATTTGTAAGATAATGCCCTATTTTCTAATCCTGTATAGGCTAATGAAATAAGCCTTCTATTCACAGCTCTATTACCGTCTCATGGTAGGGCCTTTACTATAGGTTCTTTTAGGACATTTTCGGTTTAGCAATATCCTTCTTTCTGATGATTTTAGAACAACGTTTTATAATATATTAAATGGCATCATAGTATCGTGCTAGCAGCATATAATACAATGTTATCAATGCATGACTTTTGCAACTAACTTAACACTTCATAATTTGAAGGTCACATACACATATGATGTCATGTTCAAGTGGCGAAGCATTTTATACGTAATAAACTCTAATCTGACACAGCTTGTAATATTTCTCAATAAAATGTTTAAAAAAAATAAAATAAATAAACCCTAATAAGTTATTAATATTATTTAAATATTTTTATTTTATTTTATTTTTTTGCTTTCAACAAAAAATGGTTTACTGCTTAATATAAATAAGTTGAATTCCTTAAAAGTTGAAATGCAAGTGGCAAGTGCCCGAGGGTCAAACCTAAGCGAAGATGTAATGATTGCATTATGGTTAATCTGGTGGCACTGGGTTTGGAAGAGGCCCGTGGATGGAAGAATGCTGACATCGTATAATTGTATCTGAATCGAACCTTCGTGTTTGCTAAGATTTATTATTTTTTTTATTTCGCTTTCTCAGATATTATTATTAATTAGTTTAATAAAATTTCATTAATCGAGAAAACAAGCAAATTCCTAAAAACATATGTGACTGAAAACATATTTTATTTCTCATCTGTCTTATTTTGTTGTATTCAATATACTAGCTGTAGAAACGTAAACAAACAATAGTACCTACATATTAGCCAGTTTATTTTCTTCTATGAGTAATTACAGTGAGTTTTGAGTGTGTCTTTTATTATCAGTCTCAAAATTTTTTCTTCATTGTGTGTAAAAGTAATGAATAAATATTCAGAGTCCTAATACGTATTTCTTAGTCAATGACTAACGTTTTTAAAAGGAGAAAAAAGTTGCCTAGCTAAATAGGTAATCCGTCTATAAAAACACTTTTCCATGTATGTCAATCATAGACCCATAACAAACTTAGATCATAAAAAACCATATTGTCCATCCAAACCCTGGAACTAGTTAATGATATGTTCTGTTATTTTTTGTATATTTACTTTCGCGTGGCCTATACATTTAATCTAATTTATATCAAACTCCAAGGTTATCTAAAATAATAAGAAAAAAAACACAATGAAGAATATCTTGGGAACTTTTAGTGTTCATAATACCATATGTGCCTGAATGGAGTTTCAACTTGCACAGTGCCGTATGTGTGTGCGAAGACCATATTACCAGCTACTCAACATGTTCATATTCGTTCATAAAAGCACATCGCTTACGAACAGCGCAAGATTACTTAATCTCCTCAGGATTCCTGTCTTTATGTTTGCAATATACACTGATATTAACAACTGCACAACGGACATCTAATCTGACTCCTTGTCCAAGGATATTTTCTTCTATGAGTTTGTTTCTTTTTTGTAAATATCTTTTTTATTGTTTCATAATGCAATTTAATCATTTTATTATTACTATTAATTAGTATAGTATTTCATAATTTACATTTTAATTTTAATTATCTTCACCTAATTTTTCTTTCATTTATATTTCAAAATTATTTAATTTAATATGTTACCTCATCTAAATATATGTATGCTTTATTTAGCCAACTTTAATTTCACCAGCGACCACCTACTCTGTTTATCAATATACATTTCTAAAGATACAACAAGATATTTTGAGATATATGGTCTTAACAATGACTCAATTTCTGCAATATTCTTATGAACACCTATTTTGACCCAAAAAAAAGTTTAAACGTAATTGAATTCTAAAAAATTCATAGCTGATTCAAATTCCATAACACACGTAAGAGCGATTAAATTTGTTTTACTCTAACTGAATAAATAATGAAAATTTGATTTTCTGATTTCTACCTATTAAATTAAATTATGAACACTAATCGTTCACAAGATATTCTTCATTATGTTCTTTTTATTCTAAATAACCTCGGAATTTGACATAAATTAGATTAAATGTTATGGTCATGCGAAAGCGAATATACAAAAAATAACAGAACATATCATTAACTAGTTTCAGAGTTCGGATGGACAATACGGCTTTTTATAATCCAAGTTTGTGATGGGTCTAAGATTTATTGAAATACATAGGAAAGTGTTTTTATAGACGAATTACCTATTTAGCTAGTAAATTTCTTTCTTCTTTAAAAAAGTAAATCATTGACTTAGAAATACGTATTAGGACTCTAAATATTTATTCATTCCACACACACAGAATAACGAAAAAAATGAAAACTGATAATAGAAGACACACTCAAAACTCACTGTTCTGAATCATAAAAGAAAAAAAACTGGCTGCTATTTAGGTACCATTCTTTGTTTCCGTTTGTACAGCTAGCAAATTGCATACAACAAAATAAGACAGATAAGAAATAAAATATAAAAAAATAACGAACACCTGCCGCAAGTGATATTGATTATGAAGTCTTCAACACGTGTACTCTTAGCATATGGATCTTGTATAAGAAATAAAAAACATGAATATGGAGCGTTTGTTTTCTAATGAGAGCAAGATCAAATAGAATCGTGAAGTTCAAGTGTCAATATTTCACGGGAATAATGACATAAGGTATGGTTATTGAAAATTATTTTTAACAACAGGAAAGTTTTTAACACTACTTCTACCAAAGGTGTCAAAAAAATAATTATTTTATTTAACTTTTCATTTGATAGCAACAAAAAAAAAGAAACTTAAATTTTACGTATAATTGTCCTATATCTCCAACCAGATCTAGAAATTTGTTTATTGTAAATATTTACACAATGAAGTAACATCTGGCTCTTATTAATATCTAATTTCATTCTTAATTCGATGTATACTTAAATAAGTTCTGTATATTTCAATTATATATAGGTAAAAGGGTTGCTATTTTGGTTTAAAACAAAAGCAGGATATACAATTATACATACACATATTTATCTGAGTATGAATAATTGATTATTCACCAATTTTTCAATATACATTTTTTTTAATGCATTTTCGACAGTGTTGCCCATATGCGGGATCCAGACGAGTCTTGGTCTAGGAAATTCAATCTTGTCATGGTCTTGGTCTTACGTAAGAGTCTCGCAGCAGTCTTTTAGTTACTTATTAGCTTATTACTATTGAGATATTACTGAACTTTTATACATAGGAGAAACCTAACTAAGCCAGAATGAAAAAATAAAGTAGTGTCATAGTATATTGGTTATACCAATTATTATTATTATTATTTACATATAGTAAGTGAGATTGTCAAGTATTAGTAACTTTTGCCTTAATTTTTATTCAAAAAAACGATTCTTTTGTATCAGTCTTGGTCTTGGTCTTGCAACAATTAGGCGTCCATGGTCTTGATCTTGCAAAGTGCAAATAATACTAATTTTCGAAAATTTTTCCAGTAGATTAAATTTCTAGAAAAAGGAAATTGTGATAGAAACTGACGAAAAAACACCCCATTATAACATAAACCTCTGCATACAAATGAACTAATTATTCGCGTTTATTCTCTCTTTGCAATAATGTATTCAGTTTAAACTAAATAATTTGCAGCTTATTTAATGGAGGAGCATGTAATACGGCGTGGCTGTGTCAGGTAATGATGATGTGTAATGTTATCAGGTAGCGATGTAGTTACAAAGGACGATGGTTAATTACTTGCAATTAATAATCAGTTACTGTTTGTCATCAGGTGCAATCAATGGAAACTAATATTCCAGAAGATTTTAAAGACGATTATTTGGATGACGTTTACTGTTCCGTTGGTATATTGCTCATTATCATCAAAAAATTCTAATCTGTAGATCTATCACAATTATTAGGCTCTCACTTTTGTTTTCTTCCTTGATATTTACATACTTTTAAAAAATTTACAATTATATATACCTGTATATTGGTGCTGGTCACTTTAGTTAAATAAATGTGACTTGGTGGCAAATAGCGCTATTGTCTTTTGATGAAATCGGTACACTATTTTTAAAATACTCTAATTTTATATTTAAATTATATTCATATTCGGCTTTCGCACATTCCATTCAACAATGCATGAATTACAGAGTTACAGACTACACTGTCAAAAACTGTATGCAACTGGATTATTTTTGGATGTCGCTCAAGCGTTCGACAATGTCTGGCACGAGGATCTTTTTTTCAAACTCAATTCCATACTACCCCACACATACTTCCTGATTCTTCAATTTTTCCTTTTCGATAGACCCTGCCCCTCAGTTCGGCAGGGTTCAGAAATTTCTTCTATTATATCCAGGCTTAGCGGGAGTGCTGCAAGGTTCACTACTGGCTCCACTACTGTGTATTTTATACACTTACGACATACCTGTTAACAATGAGACATTGACTGCTACTTATGCTAATGACACAGCAGTTTTTACAAAACATCACCACCCTACTCAAGCCTCAATGACGTTACAACATATTTTAAATAAATCACAAGACTGGTACACATCATGGAAAATTCGACTGAACCACGATAAATCGAAACACATTACATTTACATTTCGAAGAAATACCTTCCCTCTAATTTTTATCGAAAACAACCGAATTGCTCAGGCAGACACCGTACACTACCTTGGCCTTATCTTTTACAGAAGGATGACATGGGGCCCACATGTTAAAAATGAAACGGAAAGCCCTTAATAGACGACTCATACTACTTTACTCACTCTTTGTTAAATCTTCAAAACTATAACTGAGACAGAAACTAAATACATACCTATACTTACTTTAACCAATATGGACTTACTCCTCACAAATATACGATATAGCTAAAACGACTCACACAAACTTTGTTTTTTTTTTTGTTTTTTTTGTCCTACCCTTCCTTACCTTTTAAGGCTATACGGGGGTTTTCCTGGACCATGGGGTGAGGGCGAGGATTTAAAAGACTCCCCTGGCACCGGGACGCGAACTCCTGATTATATTTTATCAAAGTCTTATGTATTAGGTTACCGGGCAACGGTAGTGCTGTGCACACGGGTTAGCACATTTGGCCATCCACCCACCACCACTCACTTACACAAACTTCAAACTTTCCAATAAAAAAATATATGTATATATATTACAACTTATAACCAAAGCACCTTGGTACTTGACAAACAAAACCTTACACCTACAATTGACCAACACATAAGAACTCTTTAGAAACGATTTCACAATAATCTACACGGACATACTAACATACCAATCTGAGATATGGCTCCAGCTGACATACCCATCAATATGAGGAGGATGAGAAAACATGAGGCAGCCATCGTAGTTTCCCTCATTTGTTGGAGAAATGGGTTCTACAAAAAATTCTACAATGCTCTATAAAATTAGAATGTTATTAATTTTGTTTTCATAATTACCTACTCTATAACCCAATATCGTTTAGAAGAATAGTGGAATCCCATGCCTAAAATATGTTTTGAAAAAAATATTGAATGTTTATGATGATACAACATTTACAATAACGTTATAAAAGAAAAAAACAGTCACTGATTTGTTTAAAATCATGAATATCAACAGAAATTATTAGTTTATTTTTGGTAAGTCTACTTAATCATCTCTTGGGTTAAATGCAGTTTGTAATACAAGTGTACCTTATACATATTGCTATTTTTTTTCATTTTCTTTTGTCGCGGACTCTTCAGAACTTGTAGAATTATTTGAATCTGAATAATTGAATTATTATTGCATATAACTGATTTTACCAAAGGGCTTGAAGTAAATATTTATCGTGTAGATAATACTTATCTGCCTCTCCAAACTGGATTCATGATTTTTTTTTTTTACTCCGACATAAGGGAAAACCATACATCATGCCATGAAATCGCAGCGATGATATGAAGATGATGGACGATTATTGCCAGGTCAACTCCCATTTTTAGAGCTATTTCCTGTGAGGAATGGTCGCCAACGGGGCTTGTCATCGGAGGTTGAAGGATTCCTTTTATCTTTTAATGAAAAATAAAAGTATACTCAACGTAGGCTTTGAGGTTTTATAGTGGCTGCTTCTCATATTGGTATCTTCCTCAAATATTTGTTGTATTTTTTTTTCTCGCAAAAAACTCTTCACAAATAAGGTCAAAAGCATTATAATAAATTTTCTCACTAATATTATTTCATTAAATTGTTATAAATTAATTCATCTCAAAAAGATATCACAGATAGGATTTAAACAGAACAATAGTCTTAAAAATCGTATTATATAAACGTATTGCTACCTCTGTTCTACTAAAATTTCGTAACAATACAATAAAAAGTAAAATACAATAATTATTTTTAATAAGTGTTGGAAAAATCATCTAGCATATTATAGTGATATGGAGGAAACCATGTTTTCTTGAGGTTTCAATTGAAGAGAGCTTCAAAACCAACAAAGAAAAAAACCTTAACTTCAATTTTACTTTTATTTAATCAATTTTTAAGAAGAAAGAGCAATACATTTTTTTTTGATAGGGCAGGCTAATGAACACCCCGATCTTGGGAAAAATATAATTAAATGCAGCTAATATAATATTAAACGGTCAACTATTAAATATTCAAAAAATAAAAACAGATACTGACTTCATGCTGAATACACGTATGACAAAAATCAAACCGGAAGACAAAAAAAAATCGTAATGTATCTTGCTCATGATGTTACTAATTTCAAAATTTTTTAACCAGTCCTGCCCAGAGAACTATCAAATATATTATTAGAAAATACTTTAATAGTTCAACAAAAATAAGTTATCAGTAAAATTTTTGAGATTGTTATATATTAAATATATGAATACGGAAATTAGTCCAATTTCAACGTTCATGCAGCTCAACGTATTCTATCAAAACGTATTATCAAATATTATTGATTTTTTGTTTATTGAATGTTACAACAATCTGTCACTTATACATTAGTTATAGTGAGGTAGGATAACATTCACACTATATGTACTAAAAATATAAAATAAATAGAAGCAATATAACAATAAATAATAATAAAAAAGTATGTACAGTAAATAAAATAAAATCACTTAAAAAATAAGAAAATTAAAACTAAGTAAAAAACACATGCA
Organism: Nezara viridula; assembly: GCA_928085145.1. Classification (NCBI taxonomy): domain Eukaryota; kingdom Metazoa; phylum Arthropoda; class Insecta; order Hemiptera; family Pentatomidae; genus Nezara; species Nezara viridula. The sequence goes on along the minus strand of OV725077.1, from coordinate 43,696,256 downwards.
TACCTATATACACTATAATGACAATTTAGAAAAAAAAAACATGAGATATTATAAATGATTTTATTTTTGTATTAAACTTTAGATTTACCGATCTAATTAAACCCTTTATAAAAAAAATAAATAAAAAAATTCAAACTCATTTATAGTGGATTTTCGGAAAAAAAGTAAGTTATGATCTTTTTTCAAATCTTAAATACAAACATATTACATTAGGAAACAAACGTACTTACATATTTTTAACTTTATTCATTTATTTAGAATTATAACAATTTGTCACGCGTACAATAGATTATAGTGATATATGAACACATTCATACCACTTACATATTATGCTATATAAATTACATCAGCCTATTTGGGAAAATATTTTAAATATTCAAACTAGCTAATTAGGAAAAAAAAATTTAAATAACCATAAACAAATATGTCACACCACTGACAAAACAAAAACCTGTTTGTTGAAGGTAATAAGTGGTTATCATATCAGCCTCTACCCTGGAAAATGTCATTTTGTTTGTAGAGGAAAAAGACTGGAAAACTTTCAGAACACGAACTCGAGGCACGTGTTTGAAAGAAAATAATTTAATAGATGATTTGTTTTTCTCCTTATCACGATCTAAGGCGGAGGAAACTACGATGAGTCGTGATTCAGGTTCAAATATAATTTTTTTTTTTTTTCAATATGTAATGAAAGTGAAAGTTTGTAGATTTATAATATATACGTAAGTAATTATATTATAGTAGGAATTAATGAAATAAAATCCAAATTTTAATTACAAAGCCTAAATCAAATTTAATGAGCTTAAATTTGACTAGGATTAATCAAGTTATTTCTAATATGATAACAAAACAGTGGCACAGACCCTTTTTTATCGAATTATTAACATCCACCTAAAACTTCGCAAATAGTTTCATCTCATCGTTACCTACAACTATTTTATATACGAAAACACTTGGAATTGGGACGTTTTCAATCTGGAGCAACTTTTCATATTTAATTAGTTACTAAAAACTCGTAAATACCATTTGCTTTCTACTTGGATCGTAAGATAATTTGATCACTAAATCGATAAAAAAAGTGGCATACAAACATATCGGACCGTTTGTCCTTTATAGCCTCGTTCTTTTGCAAATTTGGAGGTGTAGGTCATGCCAAACGACTCAATATTTTTGAAGGCCACCTTTTTACTCGATTTTGTGATTAAATTATTAAACTATTCAAGTAGAAAGCAATTGGGTATTTACGAGTTTTTTGTACATAATAAAATATACAAAGTTTGTTCCCCTCCACATTGAAAACTTTCCATTTCCAAGTTAATAAAATAGTTTTGGGTTACGATGAGATGAAACTATTTACGAAGTTTCAGGCGGATGTTAATTATTCGATAAAAAGGTGTCTGTACCAAGGACTATGACATATCCGTTTACCTGTACGAGGTGTTTGCATACTTCGTGTATAGATTTAAAAATTACAAACCCAAAATAAATAATTGAAGTGGGACTTAATTTTTTAAGAAATAAAATTGCAGTGTTTTAAAAGTGACGAATCTATGAATCGACTTAAAATTTAGTTTTACAGAAAGAAATTTCAAGCGAAATTTTATTTTAGGTTTATTAAAAAAAAATACTTTTTAATGGTTTTGGCTTTAATTTAGTCCTTAAATATAAGAGTTAACGATGTGAAAATATTATATTAACTCTCAAATACACCAACTAAAAATTTTATAAACTATTTTGACGATTATTGGTAGAAGGGATTTATTGGAATTGGTGGAAAATTTAGGCCGATAATACTCTGTGACGCTAAAAAAAATATTTCTTATTCGGCATAAGTACAGGCGATGTATCGAGTTGTTGGTTTGCAAAAAAAAAATATATTTGATCAATAATAATTAACAGCAGTGGGCAAAGATTTCGTTCAGTATACTGAACTAATAAATTTTACCAACATTAAACATGGAATATTGTAAAAGTGGAGATTAGTTATTTGATATGTAGAAGGAAATACTCTTGGTACCTGTCCAGCAACCGCAACATGCAATAAAACGCCGATGAAAATCTTATTGCATGCTAAATAAAAGTACAAATTTACCTTATAATTAGTATAGTAAAACAAAGGTCTACAGGTTCATATACCGTCTTCGAGCTTCCAATGATGAAACTGTGAGCACTGATTTGGAATTATTTCGCAAGGTTGAAGACCACGCCCAGAAAGAAAACCACTCATTTAAAAAACATACATGGAAGTGGTGTTCATTATATCAGTTAAAATGTTTCTCTAAAAAGGATAAAGGGTAGTAAATGAGCTTTCTTGGATTCAGAAAGGAGACAGTTTTGAGAATGAGTTAATATGGATATGTAAATGTTGGAGAATATGTGTCAAGGTTGAGACGGTAGGCGGTTGAGAGACTAATTGGAGATCCAATAAGGGATAAGAGGTACGAAGGATGGAGTCAAGAAGCAGAAGTTAACAGGCAAAGTAGTTAGAAACAATGCATACATGATATTTATGATTTTTTTCTCTTCAGTATTATGGAAATTTAATGAGACATTTGCACCAATTCATCTTTCTAAGGCCTTAATGGTGGCTTTTAGTCTCATTTACCCTTCTTCAAAAAGAGGACTAAAGTCAGTAGTGAAAGGTACTTCCCCACTAAATACAAAAGCTTAATTACCGTCTTAAAGGTTTCCATAGGGTACAGTAACAAGTTTTGTATTTCTAAAGGATGGTTTGGTCTTACAGAACTGTTTGACTTTTAATAACAAACTTTCTCTTAAGTGAAAATCTCTTGTCAGTTGCTAAGTAAGAGGCAAAACCTCCCACTTTTACTGGTTGTTTGCTTTATAACTTAACTCTCTTCTTCAAGAACCCTTCCCGAAGGTGACAAATCATAATATCTGTAGAAAGCCTCTATCAAAAAAGAAAAGCGTTTTACTATAATCGTAAAACGATATGAGATATCTTAAAAATTCAGCTGCGTACACATTCCTTTAATATATGTGTTATGCTATCACTCCATCAATAAGAAAATAATGGTGAGATAAGTGGTAATGTGAAATAAAAAAAAAATTAAAAAACTGTACCACTACAACCAATGAAGGGTCTTTGGTTCCGAACTATTCAAGGAAGGGCTGTTTCTTGTTCAAAGGTAATTCGACCGAGATAACGCTCAACCGTCAGGTTTTTCTCCTTAATTAATTGTTTAATTTATGTTACCCAATTTATAAAGACCGGTTGTACCCTAGGAGGTTCTCTCGACCCCTGGGTCGATAAACGGCTGATGATACAGAATAAATAATTTATCAGTCATCAGCCGGACTCGAATCTGGGACCTTGAGCGTTGGAAGTCAACACCCTAGCAATGAACCACCTCACTGTCTATAATGTAATATAATCCAATAAAAAATATAAATACTTATTCTGGAAAAAATATTTAAGTAAGTAAACATTGCTAAATAGTAAACCAGACAAAATTAATTTTAACCGAAAGTATAGTTTGTCATTAATAAAACTATTTAAAGAGGGCTATTGGTCGGGCAAACACAGCCAAGTTCCGTTTAAAAAAAAGTCATAAATCATTTGTAATTTTTTTTTATCGCTCTTCAACTGTACTACATTTACACCACTTACATAAAAACGTGCTTGTTTCATAAGCTTTAAGTTCATATTATTTAAGTTTAAGTTTATAAGGACCAATTTTGAGATTCACCTCAAGTTGTGTCAATAAACGTTATGATTTTCTATCACTTGCACAATTAACTAATACAAAGTTTTCATTTCATTATTTTTTTGCCACATTTTTTGTAAAAATACAAATAATGGTTTTTAAAATATTTTTCATGTAAGATGGTGTTTTTTTTTTTTTTTTTTTTTTTTTTTTTTTTTTTTTTATATACATTTCCCTTATACATTTCCCACCTCCCATATTTATGTAACCTATTTTAAATGAATTTTTTTTTCTATAATCTATTATTCAGATTAAAGAATAATAAATTATAAATGAAAACTAAAATGAAGGCACCAGGAGTACAAGTGACCCTTACAAGAGTTACTTCTCTCTTTGACGTGTTCTGGGAATCGAAGTTGAGACAAGTTGGGGTTGCTAAACCACTCTGTCGGAAATGTGGTTGTGAGTCAGACTCCTGTTCAAGTATTGGGCAAATGTCCAAACAACGTGGTCTTTGCCTCCGTTTGGCAAAACAGCGACAAAAGGAAGATTGAGGGGCTTTCAAGCAGGAAAAACCAACTAACGATAATAAAAAGTAAAGTGCGAGAAATGATGGGTTAATTAAATCATAATTAGTTTACTTTGTATTGTGACGCGTTTATAGTACCTACAGCATAAGTATTAAGAGTTAAAGGTAAATTAAACAACATTCCCCACTTATTAAATGAACTCTGTATGAACTCTGTATTGGGGCTTTCAAGCAGGAAAAACCAACTAACGATAATAAAAAGTAAAGTGCGAGAAATGATGGGTTAATTAAATCATAATTAGTTTACTTTGTATTGTGACGAGTTTATAGTACCTACAGCATAAGTATTAAGAGTTAAAGGTAAATTAAACAACATTCCCCACTTATTAAATGAACTCTGTATTGCCGCCTTTCCAAGAATCGTTTTAGTTTTGTCAGTTGACCGACGAGTTACGGAAAATGAAGAATCTCAACTCTGTTGCAACTCAATGCCTGTTGCAAAGAACTATTATATGAACTACAACAATAAGTCATTCCGATCGTCTTAAAATTTAAATACAGGAGGCAAAAGACAAGCGTCTTAATAGAAGGCATTTTTGTGATGTAAATATGCCACCTAAGAATGTTTGATTTTCAAAAATATCCATTAATTATGCGATTTAGAATTTTTATATATTTTATTAATCTATAATGGTATTATACACTATAAACTTTGGTATTATACACTGTTTTGTCGTGGTAATTTGGTGAGAGCCAAATATTCCCCATTGACCTATAATTGAGTGATAGTGTAAGAATGGGTGTTGACTGGATGAGGTTGGATCATCATCATTGGAAATTTAAAACATGTATAAATTATGTATTGAATAAGTATAAAAAACAAATTATCAAAAAAAAAAGATTGTTTATTATGCAATGAATACAAACAACAGGAATAAAATTTGTGCACTTTTTAAATTTTGTCGATCTTTAAATATGAAGTAAATATTGCTGATGGTAAATTTACAATTTTGTAGTATGGCATTGCGATGTTGGAAGTGCTTAAGACTAAAATTACATAGTTAATTTGCACTCACTGATTCAGTCTGAAATTGAGCTTTATTTTCTTGGCCTCCTCTTATTTCTCTCTATACTTTCTCCATTGGCTGTTTCTTTGGGATTTAGTATTTCATTTTTTTCCTTTTTAAAATCTGGTAATAATAATAATAATAAGGCTTAGCGAACCCGAAGGTTCGATGCCGACACCAGCAATCGCTTGTTACACACCTCCCTCCACCGTTCGCCGTCCAAACCCAGTCCCTTCAGATCGGCTTTAATGCAATCCTCCCATCTTCGCTTCGGTCTACCCCTCGGACGCTTACCATTCGGCACAGCAAATATTAACCTTTTAGGAATTCTCTCGTTACTAAGCCCAACAACTTTACAAGCCCATTTGATTCGCCGCGATGAAATTACCTCAATTATATTACCCGGATACATCTCACGCAATTCGGCGTTGTGTAACCGTCTGAACTCTCCGGTTAACTCATCCTTTTTCGGTCCGAATATTCTACGCAATACTTTATTTTCAAAAACCTTAAGACGCTGATCATCCCTTAATGTAAGCGGCCAAGTTTCGCATCCATAAAGAACTGTAGGTAAGATAATTGTTTTATAGATTCTAATTTTTAAGTTTCGGGACAAGAGGCGCGAACTAAGTAGTTTTGTCACAGAAAAATAACAAGCGTTCCCCGCCTTCAGTCTAACCTTAATCTCTTCTTCAATTTCGTTTTTTCTAGTTATCGTAGAACCTAGATACCTAAATTTATCTACCTGTTCAAACATATTACCATCTATATCGATATCACCAGGAGTATCGCCATTTTTGCAGCTAACCATATATTTTGTTTTATCCACGTTTATTTCAAGTCCTAGTTCTTTCCCGGCTTTCATTAACGTTGTCGTATTCAGTTTTATAGTTTCTTTAAAATCTGGTGAAAAAATAAAATGAGAGTGCACACTTTATTGGAATTAACTGTACAGGAAACCTTTACATCAGAATGGAGACCAATAAAATGGTGGTGAAATCCAGAATTATAGAATTGTTTTCTTCATTATTTTTGTTTGTGTGTGTTTCATGGGTTGATCCTTAAACACTTACCTAGAATCATGAATTAATTTATTTGTAAACTGTATATTTAAAATCATTGAAGATTTTAACATATATTTGTGTCAATCCATCGTTGTTTTATTTATATTTCCCTTCTTGGAATCTATAAAGTAAGTTCTATTTCACTTAGTTTATAAGTTTAAGGAATCGCTTTATTTGTTTTTTATTGTATTTCCTTGTAACATTTTTAGATAAATTATCAAAAAAATACATAAAATTACCTTAAAAATAAATAGAATAATTCAGTTTAAAAAAAATTATAATTTAATGCGGAATAGTTTGGTTAAAAAAAAGAAGACGTGAGTCGTTTCTACATTTATTCTACCTCTACAGTAAATGAATATGAATCAGGTTGAAAGATTGATCAAAATTTGTTGAAAAAGTTGGCGTGATGAGTATATCTAAGGATGCCTATAATTGATAGATCAACAAACTTAGCTAAAAGATGAGTTTGCTTTACCCCAAAAGTATTTTCTTTCTGAGAAAGTTGATCTTTGTGGGTATAAGGCTTATATAAATTAATTAATTTTCTTCGAGAAGATCGAAAATTTATTGAAAGAGCAATTTCTAATAATTTATTTTAAACTTATTTTATAATCGGTTATCAACTATATATCTCACAAATAATTATATTTTCATGTAATGTCGTATGTAAATACATATTAAATGGTTTAAGTAACTTTAAAAGGACTTAAAAGATCCCACTTACAAGGTTTACTTCACCTACACCGATCACACGGGGATATCGCTTGTTTCGGTGATGCTATACCGAAAAATACTAGATACATATATCCAATATATCCTAGGAGCCGAGCAAAAAAATATTACACAATTTTAAACAAAATTAATTTTTTCCTTTGATTTGCTTGGATTTTCAGGTTATTATAGATCAATCGGTTTCCTGCTTTGGGCAGAATAAGAAAAAAAGATTGACTGTTGTATTAAAGGAATTATGTTATATCAAAAATTACAGAAACCATAAGGAGTTTCTGGTTAAATAGGCCAACTAAATTTTATTAATGAAAAGGTAAGTTACATTACTTCTTAGTGTCCTTTGAAACTCTTAAATACGAATTTTTAAAGAAATCAAAAATTGTAGAGTTTAATTCCCGATTTTATTAGAGGATTTTTTTTCCCGGCCGATGACTAAAAGCATTCATAATTTATTCCAAATTCTATGATAGTATAACCGTTGAGAAGCTGAATTACTGTTCTTTTAGCACACACCGATAAATTTTATATTTCATTAATTTTTAGCTAAAAATTAGAAAACTTCTCAATCATTTTTATTTCATATTTTTGATACTGATTTGTTTACAGTGATCGGATTTTTTTTTTCGTTTCGTTTAGCGGCGCATAGAACCCGAAATTCTCAATAACTTTCGCATGGATTGGTATAGCCCTCCTGAAGTTATCACTATTTTTGTGGGTATTGAAACAATTTCGAGGATTTTATATTCTAGGTGGTCAAAATGTTCAGCTCATTTTCAACTATCCCCATTTGATTGGGTAATTAAAAGAAAACATACTCTAGTGCCCTTTTTCAGTCTCCACTGGCTTCTAATACTAGTGATGCGGCTGGAAAAGTGGCACCGAGATCTCCTTAAGTCTTGCTTTGCCTTCCACATGTGAAAGAAAAAGCCTAGCTCGAAGATTCCTGGGCGAATGTATATATTGTATATAGGTATGATTGTGTTTAGAAGTTTTTATTTTATTTTTTATTTTATTTTTTTTTTATTTTTACTTTCTTCATCATTATTCTTTATTTATTTGTTATATTTACATTTATTTCTCTATTATTTGTATATATTGTATGAATGAGAACATTTATCCCTAATACTTATAGCCCTCCAGCAGTGGCTAATTGTATTATTATTAAATAAATTGATTATAAAAAAAAAACCATACAGACCTGCCTAAATTTTCAAACAAATTTATAGAACTTGTGAATTCATGGAAAAATGAAATGTTTAGAGCGGATTTAGGCAAATCCTTTAATGAACTGTAGGAGTCAAAGTGCTATTAAAAAAAAATGTATTTGGCATAGAGAAGTGGATGGCTTAGTCTAATGCATGATTTTGCACTTTACATCTGCTGCATAATAGATTTTTATATAATTTTTAATGTTTATTTAAAAGTTGTATTTTATATTAAGTTGTGAATAACAATAGGTGAAACTTTTTCTTGTTCTATCTAACCATGAATGACTAGAGTAAGGGGTGATTGATTTGATTTATTTATCGAATTTTCTATTTTCCATTTTGGCGAGAATAGAGTAATAATAGATTACTAATCTTCATCCTACTTGAAATGATATATACGATGTTCGTTCTCGTACGCCATTGATCTTAGCGATAATTTATGAAAGCCTATAATAAAAATAGAATTAACTTAAAAATAAAAAATAAAATGTGCCTCCAAATTTTCATGTTCATGTTTAAAACATCATCTGTTAACTCTATTCAATTAGTCAATTGGTCATCGTATATATCATTTCAAGTAGGATGAAGATTAGTAATCTATTATTACTCTATTCTCGCCAAAATGGAAAATAGAAAATTCGATAAATAAATCAAATCAATCTCCCCTTACTCTTGCCCTCGGGCAGTGGAAGGAATTTATTACATGTATATATTGTATTACTGTATACTATATATGTAATTGTTTCAATAAACATTTTGGAGGGTAAGAAAAAAAAAAAAAAAAAAACCCTTACTCTAGTCATTTATGGTTAGATAGAACAAGAAAAAGTTTCACCTATTGTTATTCACAGCTTAATATAAAATACAACTTTTAAATAAACATTAAAACTTATATAAAAATCAATTATGCAGCATATGTAAAGTGCAACATCATGCATTAGACTAAGCCATCCACTTCTCTATGCCAAATACATTTTTTTTAATAGTACTTGGACTCCTACAGTTCATTACAGGATTTGCCTAAATCCGCTCTAAACATTTCATTTTTCCATGAATTCACAAGTTCTTCTATAAATTTGCTTGAAAATTTAGGCAGGTCTGTATGGTTTTTTTTTTAATAATCAATTTATTTAATAATAATACAATTAGCCACTGCTGGAGGGCTATAAGTATTAGGGGTAAAAGTTCTCATTCATACAATATATACAAATAATAGAGAAATAAATGTAAATATAACAAATAAATAAATAATAATGATGAAGAAAGTAAAAATACATATGCTGCATAATTCATTTTTATATAAGTTTTAATGTTTATTTAAAAGTTGTATTTTATATTAAGTTGTGAATAACAATAGGTGAAACTTTTTCTTGTTCTATCTAACCATGAATGACTAGAGTAAGGGGAGATTGATTTGATTTATTTATCGAATTTTCTATTTTCCATTTTGGCGAGAATAGAGTAATAATAGATTACTAATCTTCATCCTACTTGAAATGATATATACGATGACCAATTGACTCATTGAATAGAGTTAACGGATGATGTTTTAAACATGAACATGAAAATTCGGAGGCACATTTTATTTTTTATTTTTTAAGTTAATTCTATTTTTATTATAGGCTTTCATAAATTATCGCTAAGATCAATGGCGTACGAGAACGAGAGTGTAAACTGACAAAAGCAGGCAAACTGTTAATTATAGGGGCGGCCACCAGTGGGCCAACCCGGGCCAGCTAGAATTTATGCCACTATTAGAGCGCGACTGGCATAGATCGGGAGGGGGAAGGGTTTGGTGGGGGGGGGGGCAGGTGGAAGAGTTACGAGCCATGGGATGAGATATCGTTCGGAGGTGACCGCCGCTAAATCCAAGGCTGCATCAGGAGTGGGAAATAGATGAAAATCCATATTTCCAAGGGACGGGGAGACTTATAGTCCCCGTGGCTCAAAGGGATAAAGGTAAACAAGGGGATTCCTCAGCGAAAAAAAAAAAGAATAAGTCAGTTAGTAATCAATATCCTCAGGCATCGGAAAGATCTTTCGATGGCTAAATGTTTTATGACATGTCCTGTTATCAGTCGGGATATACATGTTATTAAGAGACAAGTAATGCAAAAGAATAACCATTGTATTGTTTCATATTAAAAGAAAAGACCTTTACCATTGTAATATCAAGATAACATTCATATAAGGGATTTTAAGAAATGGTTATTAAGAAATTGAAACTTCTCATTGAAATTTATGAAAGTAAAATAACTAAAATATTAGAGGTATTCATGTGAACAATGCTAAGTATTGTTATTAGTTCCCTCTTAGTTTATGTCAAACTTCGAATGAAGCCTAACTATTTAATTGTGATTTAATAAAAGAAAAAAGAAAAAGAAATAATGAATCAATTTTACACTTGTTAGATAGGTAAAAAAATAACAAGCTTCTAGCATAAAATAAAGACCAGCTGAACAAACAATTGTGACAATATTAATGAAACATTTTCATGCTTGATCATAAATAAAAACTATTTCTATGGCCCAAATTATAATAAAAATAAAAATTTCTCTAAAGTCCCAATATGAAATTTATATAACATATATAGATATATATAACAAATAATTAGATTGTAAAACGTTACGTGGACGAAGTAGGACGTCCGTAAACCTCTGTCTCTATGCAGAAACCAATTGTAACTCTTCAATGAGCGTGCTCAAAGCGAACTGCAAATGGGCAGCGGCGATCACAACGAGAGAAGTACGTCTCTTCAGAGTAGAACTGCAGTGGGCAGTGTTGAAGTTGGCAGTACTCAGCACAGTTGCGGGCAGAGTCAGATTGTCTATTGTCAATTCTACCGCCTTATGACTTGAACCTAGCACTTGTTTATAGCTAGTGCTACTACAATCCATAACAAAGTAGTCCGAGTATAAACTATTGATTTATTTAATATAAACAATATAAGCTATGGGCATATAATACTTAATATACACATGCTAAAATAAAACAAATCAACAATTAATCAAACTAGTTAAGTGTAAAATAAATTTAATTAACTCTGTGGCGTTTTTAACTGTAAAAATAAAATAAATTAACGCTGTGACGTTAAACATTAACAATTGTAAACCCCTTTAATTTCGAGAAATTTATTTAACAAAAGTTTGTTAAATGTTTCTGATAGCACACTCTTCAACGCAGTCTGAGGTCCTGTAAAGTGGTGATAATTTCGCAAATGCGCTAAGAAGGTTATAATGTGATTTCTTCCCAGTCTTGTTTTGTTATCTTTACAATACCTCAAATAATTGGACGTAAATTGAGTCCTGTCTTAGTTGAAAGACAGGATGGCTTTGAATTTTATTTAATATAAAATTAAACTGGTGGTTTGAACCGTGGCACCATCAGGCGTCATAAATTTGGGGCAACACCTCCTGGCATCAATTAAAAAACTTCTTCACTGATCCAGGAAGAAATTTTATAATATATCTCATTGACTTAATTGCTATAATATCCTTTATAGTTTTATCAAGTTCTTTTACTTATGAATCTTCATTCACACTCTCATTGCCGGCCTTCGGGTGGGGCGAACAGGGTAATCGCTCCGAGGGGGCGACCTGGTGTGTGGTGCCCGTTTATAGGGAGGGGGAGGGAGGGACGCTTTCAATTAAGTGACACTTAAAAATTTTTAGAAATTAATAAAATACTCAAAACTTATTAGATTCAACCTATCAATAGAAAAGCTATATTAGAAAAACATCGAATGATTTAAATTAAAATATTCATAACAGCTTAGAAAATTATTTTAAATTAAATAATTCAGCAACAATTCTCATTCAGTAAGCACGTCAAACTTGTAAAATGCGAGATAATTTCACATCGTCTCTAATTAATCAGATAGCGTTCATGTTTTATTCCAAAAATGGCGGCTGATATTACTTGAAAATATCGGAAAAATAGTAGGGATCTCATATAATTTAAATCTATTCTTTAAGGTTTGGACATAGTTATTTAATAATTTTAATAGAATCTTGGATTTCTATGTTGAATATTTGATAGTTGACCGTTGCATTATAAAGGAAGGAGATGGTCCGGGGTGGCGGTCATAAATAGGCTATATTACTATTAAATAGAACTATTTTATTGAAAGCCAACGTTTCGACCCGGCTTTGCAGGTCTTCTTCAGGGTTAGAAAGGACAAGATACAAAATGATAAAGAATTTTGGTTTAGTTATATAATATTTAGATAAAAAATTATAAACAGTATGAATAAGACTATTAAAATTATAAACAGTAAGTACAATAATATACAAGCAGAGTAAGCTAAGTAACAAGATCCTAAACTGAAGTAAATAGATGGTAACAATTGTTGTAGAGTAATATATAATAAATACAAATGTGAATATACTTCTAGACATCTACATGAGAGATTGAAAGAACAGGAAAAAGGATATACTATGAAAAAATAGGCATAAAGGAATGTGGAGAAAGAAAAAAAAAAAGAGAACCAAAAAATTAAATAAAATTAGAGACTTACAGGTGTGTTCAGCTGGGAGTTTCACATAAAACTGGAAAACTAAGGTAAGGGCAGGGATTGGGGAATTTGCTGAATTGTTTGGGTAATGGGTAATAGATACTGTAATTTTCTAGGTTTTTCCCCATTACCCAAAACGAAACGTTGGCTTTTAATAAAATAGTTTTACCACTATTTAGCCAATTTACGACCGCCACCCCGGACCATCTCCTTCCTTGTTGGGCATCTATGGTTAATAATATTTTCTACTGTCATATTATAAAAAATGCTACATTTTATAAAACGATATGAAAAGTAGTATTATAATTTTAGATTTATTATATTCAATCTGTGTCCAATAAGATTCAATATCTATTGAGATCCACTCGAATCGCTATCAACTGCCGTAATGCCGCAGGGGACAGTCCGACATTGATTACAACCCTTCCTGGCATTCCTCAATCATATTTCCGGAGGTATTTTAAATGACGTATATAAAATCATGATGTCTTGTTAGAGACAGATCGCAAAGATAAAAATTATTATCATTTTGATTAGTTATATTTATTGATTTAGAACTAGAATATTGAAAATAAAAGGACCAATAGAATAATATGATATCTTCGGTATTTTACTTCAAGCAATGGACATTGTTCCTTGAATGGCATGGGGTTACATTAGTGCATCAATTAAAATAGTAAGACCATCTAAATCGTAACATAAGGTAACTCTTAGCTTACATATGACTTTAATGTATGCGTAATGGTTTCTTTAAATAATATATTCTTTTTTTTATTACTTTAATAATTAAAGACTATTTGACTTGTAATATTTGAAGTTTCTTTTTAATCTAATAATTTATAACGCTAAACTGCAATAAATCCCACCAAATTATCTTTACCCTTCGTCGTAAACCAACGACATCCTGTCCTACAGTTTCCTTTAACAATACACCACTTATCCCTGTTGAGCAAATCCGATACCTAGGACTCCACCTAGACAAACGACAAACTTGGAATCCTCATACTAGACTGAAACAACAAGAAACCGCTCGACGTTTCCGATTACTTCAGCACTTACTAGAAAAACGCTCTAAACTTTCTATTAATTAGAAAAGACTCATATACTTGACTATAATAAGACCTATTTGGACTTACGGAGTTGAGCTATAGGGCTCCACTAACCATCGAAATCCTCTCGCATCCAATCCTTACAATCCAAAATCCTTCGTAAAATCCTCAATGCTCCTTACTTTGTCACTAATAAAATTATCCATAAAGATCTTAATGTTCCTTATGTTTCAGATGTGGCCCAATCCAGATACCTATCCTTCCACAATAAACTTCAGAATCATCCCAACCCTCTCGTTTCTAACCTTGCTTCCTTTTCAATTCCTGGTAACTCTCCGAGGCGTCTGAAAAGAAGATGGCCCCATGATCTCCTAATGTAGTCATATCATTAGAGTGTTACCATTGGGTAGTTACTCAGCAAGTGTATTCATGTCATTATATCAATTATGTCCAAATTTACTTAATGTATTTATGTAATACAGTTGTAAATGTCATAAAGAAATAAAAAAAAAATTATAACGCGATAATAGATAACAAATAGTGATATTCCATTCTTACTATTCGTTACATTTATAAATGGAAAAAACCCAGTAAATTTGAAGAGAAAACACCAAGATAAACAAAATAAGAGCAGGCTCATTCTTATAAAGAAGTATTCTAATAGCCAAAAATCCATCTTAGTTTTTTAAATGAAAATAACAATTTGTCATATTATAAAGAGTTAAATTATTTTTTTAGTAGATGACGTTGATTATTTTCAAACACTCACCGAGCTCAAATATGATATGACTTTGAAGAGAAGAAAATTCTTGTTTATAACAAGTTGAGTCCACAGCCCAGAAAAAAATGTCCTTGAAAATGGATTTATAGATTAGTGCAATCGGTATTTGAAGTCAAGCACATCCAAGTATGAGCAGAATTTAAGTAGATGAACACAACATTAAGAACCCAAACACAGCTGTTACTGCAATTCTTTAAGGAATTCGTGATCAAGTGGTACGGGAAGGCAATTTAAATTACCTTTAAGTAAGAGATATTTGTTGTTGGAGGAATTTTGATGTATTAACACCAGACATATTGATATGGGTAATCTAAAATTTGAGGTTTGTTACAAAGACTGTCTCTACTGATTGGAAATAATAATCATGATGCATTCATCATATTTGTAATTCAATATTCGAGTTGTAGGTTGTAGGATGTGTGCTGCTAAGGGAATCTAGTTATTAACAACATTTGAAATCCCAATCTCAGACATAGCTCTCTCAAATTATTATTTATATGAAAACATTAATTGTTTTTGTTCTTTATTGAGATTGTAATATTTATCAATAAAAAAAAAAAAAAAAATATATTCTTTTGAAATGAATCATCCTCACAAGTTTAATGATAACTTCTGTAAATAATACAATTGTAAAATACATTTGTCTAATTAATCTATAAGGGTGATGAAATAAAGAGGTTATAGGTTGTTTCGATCTAGATTTTCAATTGAACAATAGCATAATACACTCAATAGTTGTTTAATCTAATCAAGAAGCAGTGCAGTGGGACAGCTCACTTTTCCGGAGTGATTGAACTGTATCGGGACGTCGAAATCAATCAGCCACAGGCCCACATGTTGTCCAGGCAAAATGAAATTGCTCCAGCTATTTTATCAATGCAATCAACTCCAGCTTCCAGTAAATTTCTTTTCCAATTACTAATTTATTTATTTCGACGGTTTCAATGTTATTTCGTGTATGCGTATTGTTTCGTGAAATATCTGCTTATTCAATACTAAATAGAAAGCATAGCTGTTTTAGGATTAAATGCTTAGTTGTTAGATGAATAATAAAGAGGAAAATAATTCATTACGTGAGAATAAAATAGCTAAAATGCAATCCATGTATTATCAACTCAATTCATATATTTGTAACGGCAATATAACTCAACACCAAATTTTATTATGAGAGAGCTCTCCTGATAACTTCGTTATATAAAAAAATGAGATGTGATAAAATAAGTTGGTTCGTCAAGTTATCAATAGGCTTGTCTTCATATCTTCTAATTAATTCATGAAAATATTTTTAGACTAAAGTGCAATAGTCTCAAGAAGGCCTTACGTAAATATTATTTGCACAAACTGTAAGTAAGTTTCATAGTTCAAAAAGTAACTTGTATGTATTAATTATCTTCAACAGAAGTAGTTTTGTTTGTAGTTCGTTATTTTATTTTAATTTATTTTATATTTAGTTTAGCATTGCGTAAACTTTAATTTTATTTATTTTGAATGTATTCGCCATTTAAAAAATTCATTATGAAATGCAGAGATTTTATTTATCTGAGACGCACTTACCAACTAATCTTGGCTTTTTAACTTAATTTATTTTATTACAACTCTCTCCTAAACCATTCATATTTCTCACATACATATACAATAGCATCCTACAAACCAACATCTTTCCTCTTTTATAGACACATTCTATAATTATCCTATTTCTAAATCCTGGCAAACCTCCCAACAGCTTAACTTCCTACAGATCCATTAACCTACTTCCAATCCTTGAAAAGATCTTCCGGAAACGAATCCTACCCTTTATAGAATCTCAAAATATTACTTCACATCAGTTCGGATTCCGTTCACAACACTCCACAGCCCAACAAAGACTTCGAGTGGTCGATCATATTTCCGCAGCTCTGGAAAGCAAGCAATAGTGTTCGGGTGTATTTCTGGACATGGCTAAAGCTTTTGACTAGGTATGGCTCACTGTACTTCTTTTCGAACTTGAAACCCATCTGCCTCATACTTGATACCTTGTCATTCGATCCTACCTTTATGAGTGCACCTTCCGAGTTCGACGCGCCACTGAATTTTCCAATTCCTATCCAATTGAAGCTGGTGTTTCTTAAGGTAGCATTTTGGGTCCCGTCCTTTAGATCCTCTTATCCTGATAAATTTGCTGATGACACCATTATATAATCCGACTCAGATCCTGATATAGCATCCTTAAACCTTCAAAGACTCATCTCCCTGATTGAGCACTATTATAATAAATGTCGTATTAAAGTAAATGAATTCAAACGCCAACATATTACCTTTACATTCCGACGCAATTCCTGTCCACCAATACACTTCAATTCCATCCAGCTTTCTTTCTCAGACACAGTCTGGTATCCTTGGCTTTCTCTTAGACATACGACTAACGTAGAACCTCATACTAAACTTAAAACACAGGAATTTAGCCGACGATATAGACTAATAAATACAAAATCTGAACTTTCAATTGAAAATACTGATTTTCAAGTCAACCCTTGATCTGTAGGGGACAGAATTTTTTTTTTTTTAAATCTAACGCATCTAATCCTTCCAGGTCAAAGTCCTTCGAAGAATAGTTGATGCTCCTTTCTATGTAACCAACAAAACCGTACACAATGACCTTAATATTCCATTTGTCCTAGACCTTATCTCCGAAAAAATCTCTAAATTTCACCAGAACCTTACCTATCATCCGAATTCCCTTGAAAAATCCCTATTCAGCACCACCCATCAGTTTAATCCTCCAGAAAGGTTAAAACGGCAGTGGCTCCACGACCTTTTATGTTCTGGCAATGGCCAGATTCACCAGTCACGACATAAGCGTATGTGGCTATAGCGCTCTCGCTCAATCTCCACTGGGTTTAGCTCCAGTGTCGCGGTTGAGAGAATAGTTCAGGGATGTCCTGGATTCATGCTTTTCCCTCCACAGTTGAAGAACAGGTCTGGCTCGGACTTCCCTCGCTTAATGTAAATAGTGTACATAGGGATGTATGTGTTTTTTTTTTGTTTTTTTAGAAGTTATTTTATCATCATTTACTGTATATATATATATACAATGCTCTGTAGTGCCAACCGTAATATATATATATATATATATATATATATATATATATATATATATATATATATATATATATATATATATATATCATTTCTCTGTTTAATTTATTTTTATTTATTGTACATAGAGGTAAATATGATCTCTTAACACTATTATAAATGTACTTTGAGACAGATTGTAATATTTCTCAATAAACAAATTATTAAAAAAAATATATTTTATTAATTAATTTTTAATGAAACTGTTTTGATGAGTATTGTTGTGTCGTCAGCATAAATAACAGTCTGTGACATTGTTAATATATACGTCGTAAGTGTATAAATTCATATTTTCTTGGTAATTGTAACTGACCAATTGAAAAGAAAAATGTATTTAATTTAATACTTTATTCATGTTTTAATCCAATATGTTTACGAATTATAGTAAACTGCATCTATTTGTATAATAATCCAAATTCGATAATTTAATTTTCCAAGTTTAAGGAATTTTGGAATATTTCAAATAATCGTATAAAATAATAATTGGTTGCAATCAACAAAACGTGTATACCGTTATTCAGTTATTATAAGAAAGTTTCTTTTTGTAATTATTTTATAATCTGAAATCTAAGGATAAAGTTTCTTTTCCTTTGTAAAGTTTTTTCTGAAATTTCTAGTGGATGTGAGTATTTTTCTCATCTGAAGGAGCAGAACTTCAAAGTGAGGGCTAGATTATCGGATTCGATAAAACATTGACGAAGACATGGCGAAGCAACAAAAAAAATTGATAAATAATATTTAATGATATATGCAAATTAAACTTAATGCTACAAAATAAAATAAAAATTTTAATCACAAATTATTTATTTGCATAATTTACAATCGACCTAAAGAAGTCCAAACCAGGCTTTGGACTTTAACTAAATCACACATTTGGTTAAAAAGAAGACTCCATGAGATCAAGTGCATCCATACAGCTAGCATTAAAAGTCAGCGAAAGCTGGTATGATCACCTCAGTCGAATCTGTATCAATACATGGACGATCAGGTAGGTGTATGCACGGATTTCAATGATTGCAAAATATCTAGAAGTCATTGCCATTTCATATTTTGAGGAGGATTTTGTCGTTTGTATGTAAGCTAAAGAATATGTGTGAATAATAAGATTCTGATGAAAAAATAGGAATAATGAATATGATTTAAAATAATGTTTATTACATAGAATAGAGCATAGGTTGTTGCATCAAGAGCTTTGAACTGAAAAGATTTGGGTTTCTCGAAAATTTAGCTATCTTTCATAATTTGAGGCCGTGAAATCAATAGTTATTTAAGAAAACATATTTTCTGTTTTAATTGCTCTGTTTATTAAAAACGAAATGATTGCTGTAATATCGTTGTTTTATAAAAATAATACTTATAAAATTTGTATTCAATGTTACTTATAATGCTGAACTTTATATATATAATTTTATATTGCTGTATGCCTATATAAAATATGTTATTGGTATTGTTTATAGAATATGTTTTTTTATTTGAAAAACAAATATATATACTTCTTTAAAATAAGAATAAACAACACTCATAGCACAGAAATGGCAAATTAATGAAGTGTGGTTTGTGAATTTAAACCCCAAGCTGCATTAAAAGGAATTAAGTATATATAAGTATGGAAATAAAATAATAGTAATGATTCTAGTAAACGTTTGAATTATTATTTGAATTAATATTAAGTTTAAAATATTTATACTATAATATTATAAAAAATATAATATAATATTAAATTTACTAAACGGTTTGATGGTTTTTCTGTCACTTAAACATGCTGCCTGCACAACCAGAAAAGGAATGGATCTTATTTTGTCATCGTACAAGATATGGAACTGAGGTCGTTGAAGAGTTGATTGACGCATCAACGCCTTATCTTAAGTCCCATTCGCAAGTGTGGTTTCACACTTGAGCAGGCGTTTGCAGACAAATTTATCGTTCGGGAAATAACAGTTGACTTCTTGAGCCTTTATTTATATCATCAGCAAACGTGAATCACACTGCAAACCGCCTTCTTTCAAAAGTTTGTTATTAAATTTTATAAAATATGTTAATAACAAGATTCAATAAATAAAAAGTTTTACTGTATGATCAAGTTGGAATATTAATCTTAATTCAAGTACCGATATGGATTGGTAAGGTAATAGAAAATACAATAAAACAAATAAATAGAAAATGGACTGCATATTCTGGGATTTTGTATTTTAGCTTCAGGTTTCAGCTGAGAAAATAATAATCAAGGTAAGTAAAAAAAAGTATATATCTACATACACATACATATACAGACTGTATAGGCAATATATAAAGACAAAGATAGATTAAAAAAAAAATGTTTTCGTTCATAAAATGAATGCCTTTTCCAGATCGCTAATGTAAAACTAAATCAAATTATTTTATTGCTTACATTATATCATTTGTCTTCATCAAATCAACCTATGTTACTATAATAGTTCCACAACCAGATTTACTAGGCAGAGATGACTCAAAATAATTCACTGTAGGTGCTTTAAAGAAAGTGTTCAGAGATATTACATTCAAATTGTATTCCGTATTACTGTTTCTTATAAGATTTGATTTACACTTGGAATACACACTATTTCTGTACCATTGTTAAAAAGTAGGAGCACAATGTAATGCAGATATCAATAAGATATAATTTTTCAAATTTAAAATATTAATTAATCATACTAAGCGGGAATGTTTTTTTTTCTTTGGTTTTTCTTATTTATTCTTTTTTTTTTTTTATTTGTGTTGGATCATATTTTATTTCATCTGTTTTACTAAGCTTTCTTTTTCTTATTTTTGCTATAATTTCTATTATTTTTGTAATAGATTTATATATTGTATAAATGAGTTTCTCAAATACTCAATGCTCTTGATTGAGGCAAAATATATTTTTTCTCAATAAAAAAAATGACATATATATTGCATATATCATACTATTATATGCAAATGGAGCGGGGTAGCTTAGTGGGTGAACACTAACTTCCAGAGCTCAAGGTTCTAGGTTCGAGTCCGGCTGATAAGTAGTAATTTTTCATTAGCCGTGGGTCGACCCTGGGTCAGAGACCCTTCTAGGGCACGCCCAGCCTCTATAATGCGGGTATTATTAATTAAACAACTAATTAAGAAGAAACATGGTTGAGTGTGATATCGGCCCAATCACCTCCCTGCACGTTGGCCTTGTAACAGCACTTCTTCACATAATACTGAACCCAAAACCTTTCATGGGTTGTAATGGTACAGGTTTCTTTCTTTTTTTTAAATAAAAGAGCAACCCATTTATCGGTTTCTTCATATTTTTTATTAAAAATATTTTAATTTCATCACTTATACAATTGTTAGTTTAATTTTTAACTCATGAATTGTAGATAACTACTGATATATCGCAGTTAAAAATTCCTTTTTTTTGTCAAAATATAACTACTATACTAAATTTTTTTAGTATATTTAAAAAATAAAACCAGTTTAAAAATTAGACATTTCTAAATTGTTTCTCTTCAAGTTGTAAGCATTTTTAAAAGAAAAGCTCATTTTTTGTTTGAAATTATTCCTATTTTTAAATTGTTCAATGAAAAATATTATATTTTCCTCAATTAAAGACATTTATAATAGAGATTAGACAGCACTTTCACACCATATGTGTAACTAGTAACCACGAAGTCTATTGAACTAATCTAACCGAATTTTGATTTGACCGATTACCTCCGTGTTCTTCTGAAGACTTAGCAATAATCTACTGATTTTTTATAAAATTTAGAAATAATTGATTTATTTAATATTTATATGAAATGTATATAAAATAATCAATAAATCAGTCGGGATATGCTATATAAAATATTTTATTGTTCCTATAACTTTGTTTACTGCAAGTGAAAAAAAAAAAACGAATAATTTTGGAGACATCCACGAATTACAACTTATTAAAAATACATTTATTTTTTCTATTTTTTTCTATACATAAGTTTTTTCTACACAAAACAATATATATATATATATATATATATATATATATTGATCACTAAGAAATGATACATAAATTATTAGTTCTAATTCATCAGATAAGAAGTATATCATACTGACACAAAAATAAACAGATAAACCGAAAGGACTTATTTGCTAACCCAATAGTTCACATTCTTTTTGCTTAAAACTAGTATTTTTTAACTAGTGTAGTTCTCTGCTTATTGGACTTCGGTTACTTCCTTAACTATCATTTTTTTGCTTCACATGTCTTATATTTTTCATATTTTCCTGCCACAGAATTTTTGCTTAATCTAATGGACAGTCAGTGAATATTTAATCATTTAGTTGTGTGTTAGATGTAAGAAAATAAACATCTGTCTAAAGTGATGCGGCAATGGCAATAGTTTATAATAAATAATGCTGGTATTTGTTAAGTATAGAAGAGTACTATTAAATTTATATTGAATTTAATAATTTAGATATGATCTTATCTAATGAGTACCGGATAATCTTCCGGAATACCGGAGACGGCTAAATACTTCATAGTAAACTGCACCGCTTCTAATGGGCTAATACCGAGGAAAACTAGACACTATGCCGTCATGGAAAATGAATTTCCTCAACTAGTGACGGAGCATAACTACCCATACTAGAAGAATTGTATGTACGTTAAAAAGCTACTCAGGAGCAGGCACACTTTCATCTGAGAAGAATAGGACCTGCTCATGGAAAGCCGCCAGACTGATGGAGCATATGAAGAGTCTTAAGGTAAAATAAAAATGAAGAAAACTGGAGAGTTTTATAACGAGGGTTGAAGTATGTATTGTTTAATACCAGGGATACATACATACATACACGTTTGTGATATGGCATTCCTTCAAAATCCTATATATTCGAAAGGCAAGAAAGAAAGTAATAAATATAATAAAAATGAATATTGAACATATCTAGGGGTACTCCATGAATTTATAAAGGCACTACTGGAGAAATAAAAATAAAGATAAGATAAATCGCAGACTTTGGCTTAATGTTTGCCGAGCCGCGGAGGGAGCTCAGCATTATCCGCCAGTATTTGCCTTGCGTTACTGATTCCAGATCAACAGGCGGTCTCTGTCCATCCATCCAACCGCTCTCTGTCGGGGTTAAAACATCAACTCGCTTCCCTTCCTTCATTAACGGGGTAGCTTATCCCTTTGTTTTTTTTTTCAAATTTAATTGAATATAGTTCTCGAGGATTGTGAAGTACTCAGAAACGCTTCATACTAAATATACATTCATACAGCTGCAGAGCGAAGGATGATAACGAGGAAAATTACCTCAATAAGTCCAGTTATAACTAGTTTATCTTACGCTATTCGTCAACAGTCTAACTTAATAAACTGGCCATGTTAACTAATTTAAAGAAGGCGGTGTGACCGAGCGGGCTAGTTCGTGTGTAAAACACGCGTTGCCCCGCAACCAGATGATTGAAAAACCGAAGTTTATTAGATCAAAAATAATTATTAGTTCGCGTTCCGGTGACAGGGGAGCTTTTAACTCTGCCATTATTCTCCCTTCCCTTTCCTCCTGACACGGGAAAACTCCCGTATAGCCTTAAAGCAGAGGTAGGGGTAAACAGAAATATGACATAAACTACTTTTTTCTATTTTATGAATCCTAGATAAAAAAGATTATATTTGTTTTAAAATTCGCTGTTTATTACAGTAATAAAATCATGATTCATTAAATACGATTTTTATTTATTTTAAACCGAATTATATCATTTTTTCTTTTAATTTTTTATTGTAGTGCTGTTGTAGTGAACCAATTCTTACTGACACTATATGACTGATATATATATATATATATATATATATATATATATATATATATATATATATATATATATATATATATATATATATATATTTTATTAGGAAATAAGGAAGGAAGAAAAAAAAATAGATCTGATTTATAATTCTCAATTTGTAGGTTATATTTAATTTGTTATATTGGTTTCATGAGACGTTTTAAAATACCAACTGTAATTCAAATCCAAGCAGCTCTTCAATTGAATTATCAAATAGACTAGGGATAATGTCATTTATCTTAGTTTTTTAAAACTCTTTTTAAATAGTTTCTATGACGTAAAAGAATATAGAAACATTACTGTTTCTTAAGAAACAGAGAATAAATATTTTTAAATAAATATATGAAATATCAACAGATGATCTAATTCCAAATTTTGAAGACCTTTAATTTATTTGGAGAAAAGCACTATATTTAGCATTTTTAATTTTGGACGAAGTTGAGTAAAAAAATGAAAGATTTTTCATCGTTGATCAGGAATCAATAAATGCAAAGCCTAATCCTTAATAATCCTTCCCCCCCCCCCAAAAAATGAAAGATAATAGGTTAATGTTATACATTTGTTATATCAGTACCTCGGAGATAAAGAATCCCAACTCCATTTTTGTGTTTGTTCAGGTTAGCTAATTTTCCATTACCTTAGGCTTTTAAAATTTGTTTCTTATTTACTAAATCAATTAATAAAAAAAGGACATGGTGTCCTTTACCTCCGGTGTAAAAATAATACGAACCATTTCTTATATGGATTTATCCCATTCCTCAAACTATCAGTCAGTGCATATTTTCAACAGGATATTTTGAAAAGAGAGAATGCGTGAAACAGACAATTGATATGGATCCGCCCAGATAACACAAATGAAAATGTAATTTTAATTATTTTAACTGAATCATTCTCTAAAATTAAAGAGATCAACAATGATTTTAAAGTAAGTTAATATGATTATATCACATGTTGATAAGATGGAGTATATTATCCAAACAATCAGAATTGTATTAATTTTACTAAAATTTTCAACTTTTAGACTTTAATAAAGATTCATGATCATTTACAAACAATGCATCAACTACCAAAGCAGTGAAATATTTCGAATCCATCAAGAAATTTATAATGTTGGAACTACAGATTGGATGGATCTATATTCTCTGGTGAGTATCCTTATCGTAAAAGCTTCTTGTTATTTTAATACTAAATTCGTTCCAAAATGAATGTTTATAGGATACAATCAGTTAAAATATGTTGTCAAACAAGTAAGTACTTAGCCAATGGAAGAAAAAATTAAAATGGGATTTTATGCTATTTTTTAAATTAAAGTTTGCATTTGTTTTGGAAGTATTTATTTAAGTATGACGTTTTAATTAATAAAATCTGGTGAGCGCAACATTCAACTTTCACTTACCTTTCTACTTTGAATAGAAATTATTTTCTGGGAATTTTGAGCATTAATTAAATTTTTGAGGAGCTTTTTTTAACGGAGCTATAGCTTAAATTTTACAGATTACAAACCATTATCACCATTAAAATGACAAAAACCCGAAATTAAAATAACCCCAAACATACACACAGACCATTTTACGGGACGTGGTTATTTAGGCTCTGGGGACCTTAAAACGTATATTTCTGTTGAAAACACAGCAAAGAAATTTTTCACTAACGCAGTACTTTCACTTATTATAATCACATATGTAGGTAAGTGAAAATAAAAAAAAATAGACAGCACTGTAAAGTACAAATGTATATTTTCCAATTTACTTGAGATTATTTTAGTGGAATCACGTATTTTTTTTTTGCTTAGCCTACAACGATTTTATTATACAAATACAATATAGTCATAAAAATAAATACATATACATCTATTTTTGTTTTTCCCATGTACTTCCCCAAAACATTTTAAGATAGGAAGAGGTATGCATTGCATCAGTAACCATTGTGGCACGAAATTTTGGTTCACTAATATTTTTATGTATACATAAATCGTAATATACGGTCTATAATTACTCTGAGATGAATTTAAGGGTTACAAGGTTATCCTGGATGGTAAATGATTGATATGCATGTTTATTTTATAATATCCGATTTATATTTATGAATTAATTGGGCGAATAGACGAAGGTATAACGGGATATTTTTAGTAAATTTGATAATTCAGATCTTTGCAACGCAGTTGTGACTACCCTATTATATGTGAATACCACTCGGTTTTAATGTATACATGTCGCAGAACTAATTTATTTTTACATAATTTATGAAATAAATCGACATTATAATAAAGGAAGGATGTGTTTTATGTTCAGGTACACAATGGCTACATACATGAATATCTGCGACGCTGCGACTACTCCGATAACGAAAGTCGATTTACTTAAACCCGTACATCATCGCAAACCAACTGATCCCAAGGTGCTCTCTATGCTCGAGGAAATCTTTGGAAAGGAAGACAAAGACCTCTCTCATAGAAATAAACGATCAATATCAACTACAGAAAACACTGTAGAATTTTCCATACCCGGATCATCTAAACCATCGTCACTTACGAAGGGGGGAAATCTTCCTTTGGTTGATTTCAAGGGATTGAAAAGCCATAAACAGGATCTAATAGACCAACAAAATGAGATGAACAAGTGCCTGAGATTAGTAAGGCAGACACAAGCTAAACTAAAATATCTATGGAACAAAATAAACGGTAATACACCTTCAGCTGGGCAAGATATCGTTGTTGTTGGAATGGAAAAGACATCTTCTGAGAATTCCGATAATTTAGAAGTCCCTCTGACATTGCAGATAGGAGAGCCTAGTGTGAAATCGTAACGGATGTGTGATTTTTTGTATTATATTTTGGTTGTTGTGGTATTATATGGTGTTTGTAATTATATGCAAGTTTCTTAAATTATAATATTTCACAAATTTTGCAAAATTAAATATATTATTCTAGAAACTAAAGAAAAATTGAACATAATATTTTCTTCAATGAATGTTTGAGGTTTTTTTTTTTAATATAATGTAATTTTTCTAAAAGATTATAAGGTCTTAACGTTAATAATTTGTCGTTTGATTTAAAATAATAAATTTTACGTATGCGACTAAGTTGGAATTCCCAGCGTCCAACCTTAGCATTCTTCATTCAGTCGCTTTGGCAATTGAAGTTCGGCTTACGAAGAGTAAAAAAAAAAATGTTTTATATCATGTTTTATAATTAAGTATCCATTATATTAAGCTATACCGTAGTCTTCCTATGAATGCATTACCGTAACTGAATTCATTGAAATACTCTAAGAATGTAATCCTCAAAACCTGATATTTGGATATTCGGTCAGTAGCGAATTGATTTTCGGTCAACTTGTTAATGAAGCATAGCAAATAAAGCATGCAAAGCATCTCATCGTGTGAACTGTATATGTTCCAGTCTTGAAAAATTAAACGAGTATAACTAACAATTATTTTCAGTAAAATATGAAAATGTTCTGTAAGTCTCTTTATCCTGAATTTAATATATTATATACTGTTGTTCTATATTCTAACTTCTTCGTCGTGATATACCATTATTTTAAATTTAGAGAAAAAAAAAAAACGTTAAAAATACCTGACTAATGTCCTGAATTTACGGTTGTTTTTCGTTGTAATTAACAAATTTCTCTTACTTTAAACAATAATTGATTGAATTACGAGTAAATTAATCAAGAAGAATTGATTAATTTTCAATAGAGGTTCGATAACATGTAGCATTTAAAACGCATCGGTGATGTATGTACTTACTTCAGAAAATTTTTTTTTTAAATCTTTTTATTGAGAAATAATACATTTTGCCACATTTAAGGGCACTGAGTACTAAAGCTGAGTGAGGTCCATTCATACTATATATACAATGCAATAAAAAAAATATAATAAATAAATAAATAAAAATATATATATCTATATAACAAAGGTAAAAACTATAAAACTAAAGAAATGTAACTTGAATTCAAATCGGTAGCAAATTAAATAAGTCATAAGTAAAACAAATAGATATATAAAAAACAAAAACATTCATACTTAATATATAAAAAAGAAAAACATTCATACTTTATTTACAATCAGCCAAGGGAGCTCCGAGTCCAGCCCTTTCGTCCACGTGTGATGGACAAAGCGAGACTCTAAGAGATCCCAGCGGTTCTCTCTCAGCTGCGTCACCGGCAGGAGTCCAGTGGAAACTGAGAGAGGGCACTAAAGCAACAGACGCTCATGACGTGAGTGGAGAGGCTGGCTATTGCCAGAACTACAGTGACAGTCTTTACAAAAGATCTCGAGGCCACTGCCGTTTCAACCTTCGTCTTCAGAAAACAGCACTGTTATAGGAATACCTCTGAATAATAATAACTTTTATGAAATTTTTAAGCTATTACAGTTTATAATGAAATAGTCGAAAATGCTATGCTTTAGTATTGCCCAAAATCGGTCATGGTCTTGCACTTTGCAAGACCAAAACCAATGCCGCGGAACTGTTGCAAGACCAATACCAGGACAGGTAAAAAATAAAAAATCGATTTTTTAAATAAAAATTAAGGCAAAATAGTTACTAATACTCGACAATACTGTCGTAATCATTTTAAATAATCTCTCTATATATAATACTAAACGTATGGATAAATGAACCTCGTGATTGATACATTCTGAAATTAATTAAAAGTATATCTAAGTATATATCGCTAGGAAAAATATTAAATGAAATTATATCCCGAACTAGAGATACTTTGTTCGTATAAATACAGAGAATCGGATAACTACTATTTGATTAAGAAAATTAGTTTTGCTTCATCCGTAACTACATTGAACCGAGTAAACAAGGCAGCTGATGGTATTCTATTCCCTCAGTCATACAAACATACATAAATTACAATTTCAATTCCCTGAACAAATAAAGAAAAGCAAATAAGTATCGGAAGATGAGGGTAGGTCCAGTTGTAGGCAAGTACTGTCGTTATATTACGGATAACCTAAGCAAATGTAGTTCTGGGTAAATAACGGACTGGGACAAGAGCCGAAGAGGCCGAATGGAATGAGATAAATCCAATAGCTCACTCAGGAACAGTTTTCTCATCCGCTCTCAAATTTATGAAAGCTTCATATTTTCTCCTTATTGGCTGTTCTCAAGGCATTTATTCAACTTAATTTGCTTAAAAGTAATAATTAAATAATTATTTTTTTGGACTTGATAGAATCCTAGAGGCATAGTTATTCATTATCCTAGGCAATAAATATTAAATCTCAACTGAACTGACTAAAAAAGAGAAAGTTAACTGATTAGGAGAGTACAAGTTTTTTATACATAACTAAATTTACTCATACTCTAACTCCATAGTACAAAAAAACAAAAAAACAAATACAGATATACGGGGAAGCGAAAACTAATAAATATTCAGTTTAGAAATAAAGTACTTTCATAAATATTTACTTTTCTGTATACAATCAAAATTATTGTTCAATGTTAGAAGATTTGGCCGTTGAAATTGAGTTTCAATTGCCAATAATATAGTTATGTTTAAAGACAATTTGCGGAGTAAAGAAAATTAATCTATTGAGTGAAACGTCAGCTTCCATTGCCATTGTGCGCATGACGTTTCGGGAAGATTGACCTCGGCCTGACAGGCTGACCATTGTCCCGATGTGAGGGGTCCCTGGCACAATGAAGCGGTTGATCGCTCAACTTTGCCCAACTTAGGACTAACTTTAATCAAATAACCCAACTGTCCGTCGGTTGGCCACTTCCCTCAACCCCACTCTGTGATCAGCATAATGCTCCCAATTGACGCATTGTCAACAAAATATCGAATTATTCAATCAATACTCATAATTTGATTTATTGTTCTTGATAAGGCATTATTATATCAGTAAAAACCTTATAGTTTTAAGCACTTAAAATTAATTAATCAATTGATCATCGCTAGAAACCAATTCAGGCTGCAGTGACCCCGAAAACATTCGTAAATTAGCATAGAGCTTCAGCAATGGCCAGATACACCACTAAAATGGATATTAATACCTGCTGCTATGGCTAACAAGTGTTAATTTGCTCTTCGCAAGGAATTTACCTCTCGCCTTCTATCCCAGCATAACAGGCTACATCTCTATAAAAAGCTAATCTGCCCAGTCCTGCTCTATGCTCAAGAAAACATGGACGACATCTAAAAACATTGAGCGAGACCTTATCTTTGAGAGAAAAACTCTTTGAAGAATATTTGGAGAAGTACAGACTGATGGAAATTGGAGAAGACGGACAGATGCCGAAATTTGCTCAACTTGAGGACAACTGGATGATGTCCTCGCAGAGATGATTGAATGAAAGCTGGTGGAGAAGGCCAATACCGAGTTAAGGTTCCGTGATAATAATAATAATAATAATAATAAAAATATTAAATAATAAAAATAAATTTTTGTCCGTTAGTTGGCTGGTTGGAGGAATTCTGTTCTCCGTGACTGAAGGTTTTTTTAACTGCAACCCAGGTTATAGCTACGAGATCCTACTGGTGACACGTAATGAATCAACAGAACGTATCGGACAAATTTAGGCTTCGTGCAAGCACATATGAATCCATTCAATACATAACTGGAGGCTGCGAAGCTCTTGCAGGTACAGAATACCTAAAAAGACATAAGGATGATTGCCAAAGCCTATTACCAGCAGATTGGTCTAAAAAGTAAAGTATCAAACGATTCGGTGCATTACTATAAATGCAGCCCTAAAGGTCTCTGCCAGAAAGATAGTATAAAATTATATTCGTATCAATCGTTTATAACAGACCATCTCGTGACTCATAACAGACCTGATATTGTGTCAATTGATGGTAATATTAAGGTAGCTGAGATTATATATATCGCTGTGCCAAACGACCGAAAAAATAACTCAGTCTGTCATTAACATAACTGAGGTGGCTGTGGTTGATTCTCTCCATCTCAAGCAAACAAAAAACCTTTTGTAAAAGTATTTACAAATAAAATAAAAATAAAAAGCTATCAATACAGGTCAATAATACCAGTGAATAAATAATTAATAAATTATATTATAAAGTATTAATAAATAATAAATAAAATAAAATATAAATAATACCAGTCAAATAATACCAATGACTCGGCTAAGCGAAGGGCTCAGGGATCTTTTACAGAACAACTTTTATTTCTACATGTGAGGGAAGGATCTCCTGAATGAATGTTTGTAAATATTGTAAATGAGCATTCTTGCATTTATATAAAAAAAAAACTCTATTATATAGTGACTTTCATATTTTATATTGTTGTAGTATTAGGATAATAGGATAACAGGAGCATAACATCATCCCAGTCCTCTAGGTACAATAGTGCTGCTCTCCTAAGGCGATTATATTATTAACAAATCATATAGTTGTTCGTTTAATTACATATGTGTTGAGCTCCTGTAACCTGATACTCTCCTAATAAAAAATCGACGTTTCCGATTACTTCAGCACTTACTAGACAAACGCTCTAAACTTCCAATTAATTACAAGAATCATATACATGACTATATTAAGGCTTATTTGGACTTGAGAGTCCAAAGGCTTATTAGAGTTGAGCTATGGGGCTCCAGTAAACCATCAAATTCTTCTCGTATCCAATCCTTACGATCCAAAATCCTCAATGCCCCCTACTTTGTTACAAATAGAACCATCCATAATGGCCATAATATTTCTTAGGTTTCAGATCTGGCCCAATCCAGATATCTATCCTTCCATAATAAACTTCAGAATCATACCAACCCTCTCGTTTCTAACCTTGCTTCCTCTTCAATGCCTGATAACGCTCCCAGACGTCTGAAAAGAAGATCTCCTAATGTAGACATATCATTAGGGAAGTTTCTCAAAAAGTTTCTTCACGTCATTATATCCAAATGTTCAAATTTACTAAATGTATTTCTTTTTAAATTGAATTGATCTTTTTCTTGGTTTAAAAATAATTTATTAAGCTAATTATGTACTGACAAGGAAGCATTGAAAAAAGTAATGATTAGAATGAAACAAAGCTATATTTACTGTGCAACAAAAATGACACTAAATAAATAACCCTTAATAATGCTAAGGGTACTTCTATATTCTAATTATTTTTTACTAAGGAATTTTATTTTTTTTAAGTACGTAATGGAAAATGGTAAAAAATAGAAATTGTGAAACATTAAATAAAATACATAATTACTATATTATTTTTATACTTGTTAAATCAAAGCAGAAAGTTTCATTTGGGGTCTTAATAAAGTTCAGTTCCAAGAATTAATAAGAACCTAGAACACATCTAAATTTCAAAATCTAAATTGGATTGGCGATCAGAACCAGAACCGATCAAACGAAGGAAATCAAGGAATTGTTATTCTTGGAAATCAAATCAGATCTTTTTCCACGTTAATTATATTTTCAGTCACTGATATCTTCTTGGAAATGTTATTTCTTGTAAATATAACTGTAGAAAAATCAAAGTTGAGGACACTTATGTAAATTCATTTTTTTTAAATATTAGTGGTAATACCTAAAAAAAAACTCATCTATTTCATATATTATTAGATTAGAAAAAAAACCCCTATCCAAGTGCAGAATAAGATATTTTGTTCATTGTTAATTTAAGAAATAATTAAATAACTTTAAGGGATTTCTTTCCAATAATTTTAAACTTCATTAGTTTGGTGTTGGACCTAGTTTGATTTTAATTAAAGATTGCTTTTACTTCTCTCATCCACAACCTCGTCTATTTAACTATAGTAAGTTTGTTCCCGGTCAGTAGAGTGAGCGAAAGATATATGCCCGAGTTAAAAGCCCCTGACACCGGGATTCGAACTCGTAAACGTTAGTTTATCAATATTGCGGGGTAACTGATATTCCGCACACGTATTGATAATTGATTTATTTAAATAATGTTTAACGACAAATTTTCTGAGATCGAACATTATCACCATCAACATTTCTTGTAATAAAAATAAAAATAAAAAATGATACTATTCAGACATATTAGTGCAGCCCCGTGATAAATGCTGAACCATTTCAGGTTTTTTGCTGGTTCGTAGAAAATTGAGGTGTATGTTCATATAGGTTTGAGTAACAGTGTTTATTTAGTTTTTATTTGTTTTTTGAACTTTGATTTGGGGAAAAAGTGCGTGTAGTGTTTTTAGGCGCTTGTTTAAAGTAATGCTTCCCCATATAATGTAAAAAAATGTTGCTTAATTAATCCTTATCGTGATGAATTTTAAGATATAGACTGTAGTTTACTTTACAAACATAACAGGTCTAAATAACCATATCAGAAAACAAATGTGGCGTGGAGACGTCCTATAAATAGACTCTGAACAAATTACGATACTTTCTGATGGATATACAGCAAATAGGAGTCTAATTCTAGGGTTAAAACTTCACAGGCGTGACTAGTGTTCTCACGAGCTAATTCTCAGAATTATTATAATTATAAGGTTACAATGTTGAGAAGGTCTTATAATTTTATAAGAAATAAGAGAAAATATAACATATATATATATATATATATATATATATATATATATATATATATATATATATATATATATATATATATATATATATATATATATATATATATATATATATATATAGTTAAATTGTTTCTTTACGTAAAGATTGAATGAGAAAACTTCTCGTAAATCATATTGATATTATTTATGATTCACTGATTTAGCAAACAGCTAAATCTAAGTTTGAAATGAAGAATGGAAACCAGGATTAACTAAACACTGCTATAAGTCATGCCTTCATAGTTAACGGTGGGAGCGCTGAAATTGTTATTCTCTAAAAACATCAAGAAAGTAGATCAGGAAGAAGAGATAACTATAAAAAAATGATATTGTTTTACCTTTAAACCTAACATATAGGTATTGAAATATTTTCTGTTAAACCGCATTCATAATATATTATCATATTTAGTGACAACATTTGTGATTATCTGGCACATCTTTAAAACTTTAGTCATCATCAGTCTGATAAATCATGTAAAAAAAAAAAATGTTTTTTAAAGACAAATTGAAATATAAAAAAATGAAATAAAAACAGAGTTTCTATGAAACCGGCCTAAGAAAAATACAATAAATTATGAAAGTCTGTCGGCGTCCAAAAACAACGGAGGGGGCTATAGATTGATGTTTGTTGACTGAGACTTCCAGTTGTGGCTTTTGATTCGGAAGAACATTAATCTAAGGAGGTGTAGGGCTCTGGGGGAGAAAATCAGCAACAGGCTCCTCGTAGTGCCTCAGACTTTATTATCTACCTTTTCCATCCCTTTTTAAACCTATTCTTACCAACCGAATCCCAATAATTTTTTAACTAAATAAATTTTTAATTTATCCTGCCGGTGCACAATAAATGGCTCAAATTACTTGCAAGGGCAGGTTATAGCCATTGTATCACGAATTCCAATCAGTTTTATTGTCGCTGAGTCACCGCTGTCCCAGCGTTCGTTCTAATGTATCCTAGAGCAGGAAAAATATATTTTATATTTTGGAAACCATGATTAGTTGAAAACTGCTCATGGTTAGAACTGGCTCATAAGTCAGACCTTCGTAGTTAACGGTGGGAGCGCTGAAATTGTTATTCTCTGAAAACAGCAAGAATGTAGATGAGGAAGAGGAGATAAACAAAAAAAAAAATGATATTGTTTTACCATAAACCTAAAAGATAGGTTTAAATTTATTTTATATTCAAAATTTATCATATTTATTTTAATTTTTCATTACTAGGATTTTTTAGGTTATTATGTGCGGAACGATCTTTTTTTTTTTTTTTTTGCCAAATAAGAAAAAAATATTGACTGTGGTATGAGTTATAATGTATCATAAATCACGAAAACCAAAATACGCTTCCATTAAAGTAGGCTAAATAAATTTTAATTATGAAAAAGAATTAAAAACTTCTAAATACAACTTCGTTTAGAAATTTAAAATCCTAAATATTAGTACTTGATTTTTTTGGAGTAATTTCTTTTTTCTGCGCGTTAACTAAAGCATTAATAACTTCTCAAGATTTTCTTCAAATTCATGGTGTCAAGCGAAAGATATATAAGAAAATTTTGTCTGAGTAATTGTTAAAATACTAATTTAAAAACATATTTTTATATTATTTCTCACATTTTTTTTTCGGTCATATCTTCAATGATTTTTCATCAAATCCCATCATCCAGTCATCAATTTGGATATTATCTTCTCCTTCGGTGCCAAAGGATGAATATGTCCACCAGAAAAGTAAGGAAAAAAAGTGATAATAAAGAAATGAAATTTTACTCTCGCATAACTCAATAATGTATGCAATTTGTTATAGTAGTTTATACTCAAAATAATTGAAATATTTCTAAATTACTAACAGAAACTACAACAAAAATAAATAAATAAAAGAAATCCTAATCGGCCATATATTTCCCAATAAAAATTGCGGGAGTCTATAGCAGGGGTCTCCAAAATATACAGTCCGGCCCGTGAAAATTTATTTTGTTATATGATAAAATTTAAAAAAAAAATAAAGTAATCACATATGAGGTTATTACAATATTTATTGCATGGTATTTTCTCTTAGAAAGCTCATTTCACAAATGAAATATCATTTAGAGTACAACAATTCTTTTTCATCACTAGCCGTGTCCCGCGGGACTCAGTAAGGTACACAAAACTTTGTGGAGGTCTTAATGAGGGCCCCGAGCATAAAATTTGGTGACAACTGGTCTGTAATTTAACTTCGAATTCTGACAAAATATTCTTTATTTGATTTTTTTATTATTTTTTTGTTATTTTTTATGTTCTACTCTTACTTTCAGTTTATATTCTTTAGAAGATTGAACAATATTGAACAATACGTGGTTTTGTTATTATTTTCGACAAAAAAACCATGGTAATCCATCAAGAAAAAAAAAAATGATTACTTCCTGCATTACTTTATCATCTTAACAATTTGTTCACTGGCCTATATATTATGGAATTTATTCACGATGGTCAACTTGTAATGTATGTACACGATGTTTTGAGATAAGGTGGCCAACCTGCAAAAATGAACTAAGGGCCTCAAAACAAGAAAAAAAGTTTCCTCTGAAGGTATGTTCGCAAACGCTTTGCTTAGGAGATATTCATACCTAAAGATTTTCGTTGTTATGAATTATTTACGTAATATGAAATAAATAAAATATATTTATTTGTTTTTACTACTTTAATTATTAAATGTAAAAATTAACATTCATATTAAATGTTATTTAAAGTGATTTTCTTGAGCATTAAGACATGCTCGGCGTCTTTCTTCAATAGCAGCAGCGGCAGAACGGCACTGGATATATGCTATTGTTTAACGAGATTCAATTCTTCTTCTTAAGGAATTGAGGTCATTGACCGGACTTACGTAGACTTTTTGTTTAATGTTACACAAAACAAAAAAATCCAGTGATGTCAGATCTGGAGAACGTCAAGGCCAAATCACTGGTCCTGCAATGCCAATCCATTGATTGGGATATGAGATATGCTTCCTTACGAAGAAGGATAATTGAATCTTGTGAAACAATAAAACATATCCAGTGCCGTTCTGCCACTGCTGCTGTTGAGATGACGAGCATGTCTTAATGCTCAAGAAAATCACTTTAAATAATATTTAACGTTAATGTTAATGTTTAAATTTAATTAATAAAATAGTTAGAACAAATAAATATTTTATATTTATTTCATATAACGTATATAATCCATAATAACGGCAATCTTTAGACGTGAATATCTTCTAGAGAAAACGTTTGCGAACATACGTTCAGAGGAATTATTTTTCTTGCTATGAGGTCATTAGTTTATTTTTGCAATTTAGCCACTTAATCCTGAAAAACTCAGATCTTAATCCTGAGCACAGAGGCTACAGCTGTTGTAGGTTGACAGGTATCTGTTATGTAAGAATCGATCGTGATAGGCTGTAATAACTGTGATGCCGTTTTCACAATTAAATGTCGTGAAATCGTTTTACATACATTTAAAATACTTTAATAAATAGTACGGAGTAAATGATGAATTTGGAAATCTGAGATTGATTGTTAATGGTAATATGGTAATTACCCCCATTTTCATTGAGGCCGCAGTGATTTCACGAATGAGGATACATTATATTTCTACCTTCAACCTTCTGGCAGTTTTCAATTTAATTTTCTTATCCCTTATTCCTGGCAGAGAAAGTCGATCTCGGCTCACATTTATGAAATTGGATTCAGTCAAATATTAACGTACCAAAGGAGTTGGGAAACTCGCATTTGGAAGTTTCTTAAGGCGAGATTAGGAAGAGAGCTAACTCGGAGAAATAAACTTCGTATAATATGTGCCCTTCCCTTATCGACATCGGAAAAAATTCTGCAGAAAATAGAAAATAATTTATAACTAAACAATACTTATTAAATATTTTTTAATTGAGTCTTTATAAATTAATATGATATAATAAAAACAAATCACACAACTTTCACTTACTGCCCTCACCTTAGAAGAAATATGTATTTTCACACAAAGGAAAAATGAAAGTAAAAATTATAAACGCTATATTGATTTATATTTCATTGTGGATTTTTTTATTTGTTTAAGTACCTCTATATATACAAATTTTAATATTTATATCGAGGTAATCTATAAAATTAAATATTAAATAATACCAAAGAAAACCACATATGAATATGTACATAATATTGTCGGAATCCGTATTATATTAAGCTCATGTTACTATGGAAGCCTGTTCTAATCTTCGGGCGAGCTCGGGTGAGCTCGGCCGCGCTCGTATCCCTTTGGTTCATCTATTACACCTATTCTCTGTTACAATCTCTTATTTCTCCTTTAGTTAATTATCAAATTATTTAGTATTTTATATTTATTTTTTTTTTATTTTAGGGATCAATGTGAAATGGTTAATTGTTTCAAATAAAAATAAATAATAAATAAATGTACTTTAGAGGAAGCTAATATTGAAAATTAGCCATTTAAGCTAATTAGTTAGAGAACATCAATGAGAATAAAACCTATATTATATTAAAAACTGCTCAATTTTACACTGATATAATGAATTGATTCAAAATCGTTGGAATCGTTTTTGAGAAAATAATTGAGTTTCATCGATGCTAAAGATTGATGAAGTACTACTTCCGGTGAGCCATTGATGACGAAAAAGTTGTAACATCTCAGGCCTATACAAATCTTAAATATGCTATACACTTACATACGAACTTTCGTTTTTGAGCTAGATCTGTCAAATACATGCACACAGACACATACACAGCGACCATTTTGCGGGACTTGGTTATTTGGAGTCAGGAGACCTCAAAACATGTATTTCCGTTGAAAACTCAGATTCGAAAACTTTCACGTATATTTCATATATAGGTAAGTGAAAGTAATATTCTTACACGTTTTTGTTTGTGATGATGCACCTCTTTTGCTATCAATTTATCTTACAACTTAACAGCAACATTGATTGCATATGAATGTACACGTCAATATCTAAAGTGTCAATTATTATTTTTTTTTTATTTGGGCTTTAAGGCGTAAACCCCAGGGTCATCAACTGCTGTTGGTCATTTATTTGTGTTCAATGGAGTTCAGAAACTGCTTAGAAGAAGAAAGAGGAGAACGAAAAAAAAATTTAAATAAATAAATAATAATAACAAATAAAATGAAATAAATAAAAACTCAAAACGTCTTTTTGGAAAAACTATTAACCTCGAAAAAACACTAAATCATGAAATAAAAATCTTAAATAACACACGGTTGTCTAAGTTTATTCATATTTTTTTTTTCCTGAGTGTGTTTGAAAAGTAAATATCTCCTGTCACCACCTTATTAAATTCAAATTGTATTAGCTTAGAGGTAATTGCATTGGTCCTTTGACAGCTTGTGCAACATGTGTCAGCTTAATGAAACAATCAAGGATAGTGAGATAATTTAACGCCAAGAACTGTCGAAAACTGGTAATCAAAAATCTGACTCGGTACAATACTAGGAGCGCTAGATAAGTGAAAAAAAAATTGTACAATAATTTGGATGTATATGGTTAATATTTCTTTCATTATTTTACAAAGCTTTCATATGTTTTTGAAATAAGTAAGAAATGAAAGTTGTTTTTTTTTTTTTCAAATAAAGTCCATTTTAATTCCAATATAATTCTTTCCACCATGATTTCTGAAAATTATTTTCACTGTCTCACTCTAAGGTGAATTTCTTTTTAAAAGAAATTAGTTTAAGAAATTTATCGATAGAATATATATAGAAACATCCATGATGGTAATCGATGGGCTCTAAAACTACTAATCCAATAGTACGAATTATCGCATGAATCCAACCTCTTGTACGGTTCCTGTTATCCACCATCCATATGGTGAATTATACTTCACTATTTTTATTATAATATAGTTATAATATTTTGTATTTTCATTTTTGTTAACATTATATTTGAATGAATGAATAAAAACGTGTGTATTATCATAAATCAAATAGATACAAAATATAATATTCATATGAATAATACAACACATAGAAAATGGAAAATTCCGTCCGCCCAGGTCTGTATGATCTTTCTATAAAATATGTTCTATTTTATATCCTTAACAAATTAATGAGCAATAATATTTTTTAATCATTATTAAAATCATCTAAAAATTGTTTCCCAGTTTTCCACCCTTCAAAAATAAAAAGTCTTTTTTTTTAAATAAACATTAAAAGTTAGAAAAACTTAACCAAAAAGCAATAACACAATAAGGAACAATGATAAATAGTAAATACCCAAGTAGATAGAGTAAATTTTATAGTAACCAATAAACAATACAACAATAACAAATAAATACTATTCATAACAAATAAATAAGTTATTCCACGAATCACTCACAAACTAACTAGCGGGGCTCTTTGTAATGTTGCTTGCTGTGCATAATTACTCAGGGCCTTCCAATTAGCACCTCTCAATAGACTTAATAACTTTATATACACTTTATATTTATGAGCTGTGTTGCTTTAATCCTTTTTTTAATTTTCCCTCTTTGAGTAGGGCTTGAAGTAAAGTTTTTCCTTTTTTTTTTTACGTGATCTGTGGATCCTAGATAATTTTTTCATTCAAATCTCAGACTTAGATAATGGAAGGTATCTGTCTCTGAAATCTGTGGATAGTTAAGAAAAACTGGAAGACACGTATCAACCCAGTCCCTTCAGATCGGCTTTAATGCAATCTTCCCACCTTCGCTTCGGTCTACTCCTCGGACGCTTACCATTCGGCACAGCAAATATTAACCTTTTAGGAATTCTCTCGTTATTAAGCCCAACAACTTTACAAGCCCATTTGATTCGCCGCGATGAAATTGCCTCAATTATATTACCCGGATACAGCTCACGCAATTCGGCGTTGTGTAACCGCCTGAACTCTCCGGTTAACTAATCCCTCTTCGGTCCGAATATTCTACGCAATACTTTATTTTCAAAAACCTTAAGACGCTGCTCATCCCTTATTGTAAGCTGCCAAGTTTCGCGTTCATAAAGAACTGTAGGCAAGATAATTGTTTTATAGATTCTAATTTTTAAGTTCCGGGACAAGAGGCGCGAACTAACTAGTTTTGTTACAGAAAAATATTCACCTGTTACTATTTTTAATTTTCTAAGCTTTAAATTGTATTTGTTAGCTGTGGATTTGTTAAATGTGCCTATGTTGATCCGATTGTAATATAGTGTAAAAATGACCCAGGTGGTTGAAAGGCCCAAAATATTTATAAATAAATGTAATAAAGCACCTCATTAATTAGGCAAAGTTTTACCAATCTCCATATTAAAAACTTCGGGTTTCGAATAATTTTCGAAAATAAAACATTTTAAGATGCATGTTAATAATTTGGTAAAAGGGACTCTGGTATTGCGGACTATTACATCAACAATGTCTATTGCCGAGGTGTCTTTATTTCGAATCTCAACTTGAAATAAATTAATATCTTATGCATACGGCATGAAATTATCTTAATGGAAAAGCGGTGCAATTGCAATGAGAACTAGCTGTAACACGGCCTGTGAGCGTTTGGTTTGGCTACTTCACCCCTCGCTGAAACAAGATACATCAATCAGATGCGGAGGCAATCAGGGCACCTGATTGCCGGACCGCTTCAATTACTTGCTTGACGTCTGTATCTCATCTCCGTAATGAGCCGTCTAATCTGGGGCTGCTATTTATCCTCAATGCGTCAACCTTTCCTCCCCTCCTTCCTCTGATCCAACGCACATCATTGACAACCAAAGGGAATGACAACATCGTGTATTAATTAGTGTATTATGCGGCTGATAATTGAAGTCAATGCAAACATAAATTGTCGTTAGGTCATTCCGCGATACTTTTAACAAAAAATTCTTAAGTTTACAATTACGTACATTATGTGAAGGATACCTACAAGAAAAATAATTGTTTATGCTATTTAGAGGGAAAATAAAATGTTAACGGTTATAAGAAAATGTAGACTGTAATACGAACTGCATTTTTTAATTCAATTCCCTCCATATCTTCAAAAGCGTCTTCTCGATAGTGTAGCCAAATGTGAGAGTCTTGGTCTTGCAAACTCAGTCTTGGTCATTGTCTTGGCCTTGCCCAAGAGTCTCGCAACGGTCTTGTAATCAGTTATTAGCTTATTACTTTAGAGATATTACTGTAATTTTTTAGATAGGAGAAAACTAACTAAGCCCGAATGAAAAAATAGATAAGTAATGACAATTATTTACACATAGTAACTAAGGTTGTCAATTATTTTGCCTTAATTTGTATTAAAAAAAAAATCGATATTTTTTACCAGGCCTGGTCTTGGTCTTGCAACAGTCAGGCGGACTTGGTCTTGGTCTTGCAAAGTTCAAGACCAAGACCGATTTTGGGCAACACTACTTCTCAATAGTTTTCTCCATCTAGATGGGTCATTGCATTAACATTCAAAAAGTCAACACTGCAATAGTCCTCTCACTATCAGTCATATTTTCCTGGAATGCCCTTTTTATTCCTCAAGCTTAAACAGATATATCAGCAGTATTAAGCAATAAAAAAAAAAACTAACATAAAACCAGTTTTAAATTTAATTAAAATTTATAGACTATTAAATAATTTTTTTATTTTATAGTTTTTTTTTATATATTATGTTTACTTATTTATTTCATTTTGTATTTGTTTTTAAATATTTTTAATTTATTGTTAGTTTTTGTTAATTTATTTATTTTTTCTTTCTCTAATGAGTTCTTTGTTTAGTCTGAACTCAATAGACAATTTTGTTGATAACCCTAAGGCAGGGAGGAGTTTTCAACCTAGAGCTAGGTTAAAACCGGTTACCACTATCCCCGTGCGAAACTAGTGCCCGCATATCTCTAACTAACGTTTATCGGCGATCGCCCTTGCAATAATTGTACTGCTGTCTGCAGCATATCAACAAGTTTTTGATAAAATATTGAATATTTATTTCAATAAGTATATAATAATTAATTGAATCTGAATATTATTTACCAAGGTTATACCTAGTTGGAAAACTTCATAACATCCCAACAGTAACATCCTAGATCATTTCATTCTTCTACTTTAAATTACATCAATCCATTAGTCCTTATTATTTCCTGATCAATGTTACCTGATCGACGCAGACTGAAAAGAAATTGGGCAAGGGACCTACTCCTACATTAATAACAAGGGAAAAAAATGTGTCAAGAAAATACGCAGCTGATGGATGATACATCAGATTCGCTAAAAAAATAAAATAAAATGTTTACATAGTCTATCTAGTTATGTGGAAATATCTATAAACCATTCTCAACAAAATATATTGAAACTTGTATTTATTAAATATATTTTTCCTTCTTTATCGCAGAAAATTTATTAAAAAATTACGTGAAAATTGAGGTGTCCACATGAGAGGTAAATGAATCGTAAAATCCAAGTATATGTTTCTATTTTATTATCTTCGAAAATAAATGAAAATTTAAATATTTACAACGTTATAAAATATTACGTACCTACTTATAGGCCTTAAGCTACCTAGTCGACTTTTCTTATTCGATTCTAGTTTACATATTTCATTCATTTATGTAACTTATTTGTTGTCAATTTTAATTTTTTACTTGTTGGGATGGGGAGGAGAGGAAAATATCGTATGATTTCGTATAAAACGAAAATTTTAATTATTTTTCACACTTTGCGGTTTCGATTAAATCATACAATTTCTGTGTTTTGAATATTTAATCAAGGATAAGGGTCTCGGGAGTAAGAAAAATAGTAACAAATATTCTTTTGTGCAGGTTGTATTATTTTGTCAAAAGCCCAGGTTTCGACCCATATTTCAGGCCACTATACTCTATTCTACATTTGATAAAGTTCGACAAGACCAATTATAGTTTAAAAATATTCGCCCCATAACTTTTTAAGTTTTACTTCTGAATTTTTTTTTTTTTTTTTTGTGGAAAAATATGGAAATTGAATAAT
The DNA here is from genome assembly GCA_928085145.1 of Nezara viridula. Classification (NCBI taxonomy): domain Eukaryota; kingdom Metazoa; phylum Arthropoda; class Insecta; order Hemiptera; family Pentatomidae; genus Nezara; species Nezara viridula. The sequence goes on along the minus strand of OV725077.1, from coordinate 43,653,277 downwards.
ACAAATAAACAACTAATCAAAAAGTCAGCCGAAACGGTCGAGATTGGGCTTTCAAGGAAACTTTCTCCTTTGAATTCTTAACTTCTTTGCCGTAAGTGGTGAATGGCCGCCTGACAAGTTGGATGGATGGTGCCTCGCTAGAAGAAAATTACAAGTGATTTTTAATCAATTACTCAGGGCTGTCAGTGATGTTTTATTCGGCCAAGAGTAATTGGCGACTGTTGGAAAGGGAATGCTACCATCGGCAAGGATGAAGAATTGAAAAATCTTCTTCCAATTAAGAAAGTTTGAGTAATTTATAGATTAAACGTCAGCATTAAGGAGGGTTCTATTTGAGGCGAAGGTCCAGGGAAGGAGTTGCGTGCAATTAGTGAGGCTCGCCGGTGGAGAGGCAATTTATCGCTTGCCTCTCCGACCACCACCTGCCACCTCCCGCCTGAATATCCGTCCCGGCTTAGTTCTCATCTTTTTAAGCTTTTCACCGAAATTGCCTTATCGGTTAGGATGGACCCAAAAACAACATTGTTGTTGTTTCTTTAAAATCGTAGTACTGCGAAAAATTTACGAATAGAGGAGATTAAATAAAGGGAACAATTAAAAAAATAAATTTCTATTAGCGGTTCTTGCATGAAACTTAAATATGCAGAAATGTTAAAAAAAATCACACTTTTAACAAATATTTAGTATTTCTCTGAATTAGTCCAGTGATTTTAGGAAATATCTTCTTTTTTCAGTCATTATTAGTTATCTCTCTCTGTATAAGTGAACAATCTATTGGAAAAAAAAATATACAATTTTTTTTTATTATTCTTTTATTGAAATTTACAACTGTAAACATATATAAAACCAGTAAATTTGATATATGAATATACTATATGATATATGAATATACTATTCAGGAGATCTCCTGTCCATCTTCTTTTCAGAGGTCTCGGAGGGTTGTCGGGAATTGTGTTGGATGAAATTATAGGATTGGAGTGACCAAAGTGTTTGGAATGAAAAGAGGTATATCTAGTTCGGTCCAAGACTTCCACAAGAGGAATATTGAGGTCTTTATGAATAATTTTATTTATTATATAATAAGGAGCATTTAATATTTTACGGAGGATTTTGGAATGTAAGGATTGGATACGTTAAGAATTTGATGTTTTTGTAGAGCCCCATAAAACAATTTAAAACTTTTCTTTCAATTATAGATTGTTTTTTTTTTAGATGATCCCTTGATATTTGCTATGTATAGTAAAGACCGCCGGTGGAATAATTATTTTAAATGTTATTAATAAACATCATAAGTGGCCACATCTGGCCGGTACCCTGACTAAGGGTTACCATTAAGAACAACCTTTTGTAAGTGGTTAATAAAAAGCCCATAAGAACCACACGACAAAGACCGACAACTGAGTGATTAAACAGGATCCCGAAGACCTTTTCACTACCTTCCACCAGAAATACTAAGTCTGTACCTGCCTGCTTTACTTGGCATGGGGGAGAGGGTCGTGGTCATCCCTTATGGCTTGAGAATATTCAGCCATCAGGAAAAAGACTATAACCAAAAGAAGGGAGAAATAGAAAGAAGTGGGAAATTAGAGAATTTTGGACTGGACACATCTTTTTTTGGGACTCAGTAGCTGAGAGGACTTCTTCCTTGGAACGTGGACTAGACACTTCTACTTGGGACTCGGAGAGACGAAGACGAAGACATCCGGAGAGAGCCTGATGGACGACTGAGACGCGGCAGAGTAAGCGAGAGAGCAGAGACAGGGAATCCAGATATGACGGCTAGAAACACCTATAAACACGATGAACGACCAGCTAAGTGGTAACAAGCATTTAGTTATACTAATTTAAAATTAGTGTTGGCAACCATTCAATCATTAATTAATAAAATCAATAGAACCATAAGTAACTCTAATCAAGCATTCTCCTCAAGTATGATTCTCAATATTCCATTATGTATAAGTTTAGTTATTATTTTTGTATATAGCATTTTTTTTGGATTTATTTAAGCTGTAAATATAATATTAGTAAACCAACGTATACTTTGTAACATTCTACCTTTGCATGCACCAATTAGTAGTAAAACAAATAGTCATTTAATAAACATGATACCTTTAGAAATGAAATCCAATAAAGAGTATAAGGTTCAACTAGGATACCTACAGTAGTGGGGTCTGTGTATCAATTACATTCAATATCAAATATAATTATAAAATACATTTAATACGAATAAAATGCGGTTTCCTGGAAACCCCTTACCTCGCCGAGAAACGCGAGGCCAGGAACATAGCAATTCTGAATCGAACTTGAATAAAATCGAACTTTAGCTAAAGTGATATTTCGATTATTAATGACTACTATTATAGGTGAAATTACGGTTTATTTGTTAGGTTGTAGTATGAGGGTAATGGTTGAAATGTTAAACGTATTAATACCAAGTACCTTTTCTATTGAATCAAAACTCTACCAAAGCGATGCAAATAAATATTTTATATTTTTGAACTAAGCATAACTCAGCAGTTAACCGAGTGTAATAACTCAAATTGTATCATGACTACAGGAAGAACTCTTAAATTTTATTGTTTGAATTCATAGAAAACTTTAGGGTATAAGGAATTTGTGTTGGACCGAAGACTAACTTATATCCTACACATTAGACTTAAATTATAAGAGCTTATTCGACGATATGGCAAGGTTTATAGAATATTGAATAGAAAATCCAAACTTTTTAATCTACAACAAATTACTGACAAAGAAGATGACCCTGAAAGCTATTTGGACCTACGTGCTAGAACTGTAGGGGACAGCAAGATTTTTCAGCATCCAACCCATCTAATTATTAATCTAATTAGTCCAAATTCCTTCGAACAATAGCCGATTCTCCTTAAATCCCACTATTTCTAGGCCTTAACGGCAACAGTTATACAGGCCGATTACGAATGGAATAGGAGTTTAGACCAATTTTAGGTTTCTCATAAGGTATTCCCGAGGTTTATTAAATAAGCAGAAATTCAATACATTTCAGAAACTGTTCGAGATAATTTAATTCTAAATACACCCTCGTGAAGTATATAAAATACATTTGAGCAAACAGTGATTATGTTTAGTAAGGTCAAAGATAAAAGGGTTTCTCGAGAGGCCTAATACGGTCGCTGTACTGCTGCAATTACAGCACTCATACACTAGCAGCACATCTCTGTACAGCAGCCGTATTAAACCTCTTGAAAATCCCATTTACCATTGACCTTAGTAAATTTAATACTGTTTTCTCAAACAAATTTCTGTTTACTTTTCGATGGTATACTTAGTTTTTGAGATATGTATATCTTCTTAAACAATAAAAAACGCTACTATCATTATAAAACACAGAATTGATATTATTTCCTTTTCCGTTGTGGAAAACCTGAAAATTTCCAAGATCGATTTAAATATGAAACCGTATTACAAACTATATCGGTTTTGCATTAAAATACTATAAACATATTTATTATTTATTTATTGTTAAATTCCGCATCTACCCGATCGGGTCATTAGCGGCTTTAGATGTAATCAAATTAGGTGTACAAATTTAATGCCTTTTATAAATTCAAACACTTTTTGTATCTTTTCTTCGTCATCTGAAAGTGCTTCAGATATGTTGGAAGGTATATTATGTTTTGTTCTGGTGTCAGAGTATAGTCTGCAAGTTGTTACAATGTGTTTCAGTGTAAGTGATGTGTTGCATGTTTTACAAAATGGTGGTTACAGGCCTCTCATTAGGTAGCCATGGGTAAAGGCTGCAAGTCCAATTCCAAGCCGAGTTAAGATTGTTTCTTCTTTTCTGTTCTTTCTGAAAGAGGTCGTCCACGGTTTGGTATCTTTTTTAATTTCTTGTAATTTATTCGTAGATTGGTTCCACTTGAATTGCCATTTTTCATATAGCATTTTTTTTTCATTCCAATCTTCAGTCAGCAGTGGTCGTTAAATTGATCATTGAGGTTCCATTAGTTTTTCTTCTTGCCAGGTTCGCAGCTCTGTTTGCAGCTTCGTTCCCAGATATGCCACAATGTGAGGGTGCCCATGCAAGGACGATGTCTCTGTCCGGCGACTGCTTCATTTCCCAGAGGCAGTTTTTGATTTTCCTGGAAATGGCATTGTCGGCTTTCCTTTCGGCAATGGCCATTAATGAGCTTAAAGAGTCTGTAACTATAAGGCCATTTTTTATGGTTTTTTTTGTTAGTAATAACAAGGCCTGAAGTATGGCTAATAATTCGCATGTGAATACGCTGTTTATTTGGGGCAAATTGAATTTGAGGCACTGGTCTTTCAGTATTACTGCACATCCTACGCCACTATCAGTTTTTTATGCATCTATATAAAGGGTTGTGTGTCCGAGGTATTTATGTTTCATTTCTGTAAATAAGTGTTTTTTTACGAATTGGTCGTCTTCAGTTTGTATTTTCCTAGAAAGAGACGTATCTGTTTTTATGAAAGAGTTATTCCATTGGTAGAATAAAGCGTCGTTTATTATTGTCTAGTCTGAAGTCTAATTGTAAAAGTAGTTTGTGGGTTCTCTCCGTAATGCCAGTTGAGTAATACACTTGGTTGGTGTTGATACTGGTAAACATATTGATGTCCGATGAAATGAACAAGACTCTGAAATGTACAGGAGTTTTGTTTATGTGATTTAATTAAAGAAATAGATCCTCTAGAAATCTTGTTTCGCTAAAATTTTCTGAAATTATTATTATTATTGGATTTAAATAATTTAGAAACTATCACGTAAGTGGGATAAGATTGAAAAATATTCTCTTCAGTTCAAATGTTTCAATTTAATAAAATGGGATTTATGAAAGAGTTTAATCAAAACAGCAATCTTACAGTTAATATTAAACTATGAAATATTAAATCAGACGTTGAAATTTATATTAATAAGGGTGTTTTTTTTATTAGTCTGGTTATCTAATAAGAGATTTGTTTAAGATCTGATGAAAACTTAATAATACTATTTTATGATATCAATTATCCATTTTTAACATCAATCCCCGTATTAAAATAATTGTTGACAAGGCTGTAGTTTGATTGACCCAAACTTGGAGAATAGGAAAGCAATCACCTAGGATCAACTACACCGAATTGAATTTAATAATTAAAATTAACTTCAATTAACTGTTAAAAATATAATAGCTATTAAATGTGAAATGAATTGGTCATATGTTATAAGATGTTAAGTTAACAATATTTTTATAAGGTTATAAAATTTTAGCTGTATTTGAAAAGTTAATTTAAACTGTACTCTATAGGCAATTGAGTCGCCACATGGGCATGACACTTATTGCCGTTATTTATATTTCGTGTAATATTCAGTAAATCTATTTATATTCATTAACATAGCCATTTAATCTGTCATGATTAAGTTTGCTATCTGCAGTATTTTATTTATTTATTTTAATTCAAGGTAGGGATCAAGTTAGTAGGTCTCTTGGCCACTGCTTCAAAAGTCTTCGGAGTGAGGTATACGGGTTCGTGTTGGAATTAAGTATTCGAGCTGATGGGTTCCTGCTGTATGTCAGGTAGAATTTTCTATAATATAGTGTCTGAATTTTTTTGGATGTCCAAGTCCTGGTGTAAGATGTCTTTTGTCGCATAGAAACTTGCGTCTGAAATGTTTCGCAAAACTTTTGATTGAAACGTTTGAATTTTGTGGACATTAGAATTTTTCACAGTGCTCCATAACTATATTCCTAACTCCATGAAGGTCTTACGATTAATTTGTAGATAGTAAGATTGTTAGTTAGTGATAATTTTTAGCGCACGTCGAGTAATTTAGGTAACAGACAAAATAGTTTGTTCACCTGTTTTATTTTCTGTCCAGTATCAGTTGTCCATGTCAGCCTCTTGTCAGGGAAAAGGCCTAAATAACGCACTTCTTCCTAATTAGAATTAAGAATATTTAAGAACACCTGCGGGCGTGTACCAGGATTTAGTGTAAAAATAATTAATATGCTTTTCGTTTTGTTCATTTTTACTTTCCATCTGGTTGACCAACTAGTAATATCATCAACATGATTCTGCATAAGAAGAGATACAATTATTGGATTTTAGTAAGTCGTAAGTAGTGCAGTTTCGTATAGTTAAGTAAATCTAAATTAATTTTTGCTTTGCGTTTGTAAATAAAACAGTGTTATCTGTGATTGAGTTTTGACAAAAGTTTTCCGTTGACAACCGTTTTCATGCTACTGCTTAACTTCCATCCTATTCTGGCTCAAATAAAGCAAGCCATTTGTAAATCTAGGTATGTTTATGAAAATACCTTTTGCATATTTGTCAATATAAGTAGTTTGTATAATTTATTGAAATTGATGCAGCCGACACATTCAAAGACATCAAAGTACTAACCCGTACTCCAAAAAAATTAATTAAAATCGTATCAAAGGCAGTATGTATGATGTCCGTAATATGGATTCGGCTCCATATAGGGATTAACAATTTTTTTGATGTCCAAAAAAAAAGTGAAAATTTTTGATAGTGAAGACAAATATTCTTGTTTAAATAACACAGCATTTAAATAGTATCTTCCAAAAATGACATGAATATGCATGATTCCCTGAGAAAATTATTTAAAGAGCATTTATATGGGTAATTATTTTGTTTTTATTATTTTATTTGAATAATGTTACACTATAGGATAGAAGGAATAAAGGTGAAAAACATTTGTATCAGATTAAATGTTTTAATTTCGGAAAAAAGTTGTTTCTCAAACTCTTTAATTGAAAGGAAATATAATGCTTAATATAAATATAATTTAATTAAATATAATGCAATTTTCGCTATCACGGAAGAAGTACAAGTCCAGTAAATATTTCTACCAGTTGGTCGATTATTAGAAGCCGCTTATTACGCTCAACATATTATCAATTACGAAAATTCGGCCAGAAGATCGCCGTGAAATTACTCTTTAATAACTTTCTCATATTAACCCTCAACTTGTAACATCCAACAATACTGCAATGCGAGTAACAAATGTCTGACAGACGCAGCCTTCCTATTCTGCATTTATTGAATAAAATGTACCTTAACTATATAATATTTTTATATGTAAACCAATTTTTACATCTTAAAATTATGTAAAAAGTTGTTGATTTTTTGTTGGCATTTAAACAATTTACAATAATTGAAAAAAAGCACATTTTACAAAAGAAGAGAGAACTAAGTAATTAGTAATTTTCTTTGTTCTTGCTGAAAACTTTGGCCAAAAACACCTGTGCACGCGCATTTTTACACTCACAATAACCTTACAAAGTTAAAACGAAATTTATCACTACTAGTGGTTTTATCTTTCTTAGCAATCCGTAAAGTATGACATAAATGAGTTATAAAGAAATAGGACTGAGCAAGTATTCCTACAAATATAATAAACGAATTTCATAAACAATACCTCTCAATAAATACTAAAATGAGACAGTCCATAATACGAATACAAATCATACCACTAGTAGTAATACACGTCTCCTGGACGAATAGAATTGACTATGCTGCGGGTAAAACCCGTCACTTAGACATGGTACTTTCTTTTGAAATTAGTCACAAATATATTTAAAAAATCTACTTATCTCAAACAAGGAAAGAAAGAGGTTGCCAGTAAGCAAACTGAGAATACAATAATGAAGAGAGCATAGTTGTGCTATGTTGATATGCAAATAATTTCGTAAGTAGGTGCATCTGATAGACATGTGTTAACCGTGAAAAATTAAAAGCTAAGTTATGAGGAGTGGACTGCGATAGCAATAAACAAATAAAGATGGTTACAAATAATGGCTCAACACAAGATTCAATCCATTATCGAATTACGGCCAGGATTATGATTGTATCCGTTTAAGGGCGAATATGGAGCCGAGGTAATGTAGGGAATTAATACCCCAACTAACTAGGACCGGTCTTAGCACTCACCCAAGTTAATTTAGGCTTCTTATGAACTTAGCCAACTTCTCGACTAACCACCTATTAAATTAATGGGTGCTCCATGACTCAAGGATTAGAATTCTAAAAGTGACAATGATCCTTACGCAACAGGTCAATGTACGTCAACCAAGAGTTCATTTTTCATGCTGTAAAGTTGTCATTTTATATTCTGTATAATATAGAGGCTGTTTTAGGGTTAAGTGGCCACACCGCAACAATGAGACCTCAAAAAAAAAAAAAAAAAAAACAATGTCTGAATGTCCGCAAAAGCTTTGTTTAGGAGATATTCCCACCTAAAGATTTTTGTTGTTATGAATCATCAACGTTATATGAAATAAATAAATCCTAATTATTTGTTCTAACTATTTTATTAATTAAATGTGAATATTAACATTCATATTAACTGTTGTTAAAAGTGAAGGTATGTACGCAAACGCTTTTTTTTTTGGAGATGGATTAGATAAAATACTAACATGACCTTTTATCCCTAACTGTATAAAAACTATTAGCAACATAATTAATACTATTTGGAATTAGCAATGGGAATTCCCAACAAAATTTATCAGTTTATAAGAGGCTTTCGCAGAGTACTCATCATTATGCCTTCCATTTATACTAATGGTGAATATTCCGATATGGTGTTTCTAATCGGCTTGCCAGACCTGAAACCACTAGATTTTTTTGTTTGGGATGACATTAAACAAAAAGTGGATGCAAGTCCGGTAAATTACCTTAATTCATTTCGAAGAAAGATAATTGAATCGTGTAAAACAACAACACATCTCACAGCAATATCTCCTAAACGAATTGTTTGCGGAAACACCTTCAGGGGAAATTAGTTTCTTGTTTTTAGTTCATTAATTCATATTTTCAGTATGAGAACTAGATTCTGAAACACCCTGCTTAACTTTCGATTATATTATACGCGATAAGAATGTTCATGAGTAGGTATAGAACTGAATATTTCTGTGACAAAAGTGAATAGAAGCCTTGAGCCAAGTCAAAAAATAGCAATTGGAATTACAGATAACTATAACTGGAAATTAACAGTCGATATTCGTTCGAGAAATAATTTACTGTGATCGCTCTTTTACCTCATATGGCTAAAGTTCACAAAACACTTTACAGTCTAATTGAGATTATTATACCATTGTTTCAATAATCTTTAGCAAGCCTATTTTTATACAGTTTCGTTTGTTATTATTACTAAAAAAAATATTAATATTTATTTAATTACTAGATACAAATAATTTTAACATCCAACAGCAAATACTGTATCTTTAAGCCTTTGAAAAGTCGAAATAATTTTGTTTACTTAGTTATATAAGAACAAAACTCACTATTTCACTATCCCTCTATCAGTCTATTAAAGTCATTTATTATTTTTTTTTAATTTAATTTTATTACGTTACCATCTCCCATTTTTCTGATGCTGGGTCATTAACTGCAGTATTAAATATTGTATACAGTAAAAATCTTGGTTGAATACTAATTTAGTATGTTAATTTTTTATATTTATAAGATAAATATCAATAAACAGGGTGACTCTGTTCCTAATGAGCAAAACTGGGGAGGATTATTGTAGAAAACGTTTCTAAAAAAAAATTTATTTGGTGCATGGACCGATTCCGAATGGAAAAAGTTAATACCAATTTTATCTTTTCAAGTTGGTCACATTTTCTCTTTCATAAGAAGCGATAATACAAACATTGCTTTAAAGTAAACTAGATAAAATTTCCTTCAAATGAAAGTAGAGTTTGTCTTTGCCAAAACCTTTTAAGAGGACTTTTAAGAGGGCAAACTATGTTAAGTTGTGTTTTTTGATAACTCATGGATTATTCAAGATTTTTTTTTTTTAATCATCTTGAAGCTATACTGACGATATAGTTTTTTACAAACTCTCTTGTTTATTAGGCTTATATTATATATCAAACTAGTTGAGGTTTGTTGCAAAATAGAGTTGAGATTCATATCGAATTTTGTTAAACATTAGGTGATTTTGCAACATATTTTTTAAAAGTAAATTTTCAGAAATATTTACTAAAATAGATATCAAATCACACGAAAAAGAATAAATTAAAACTTTGTAATGATTTCTCTGTTGTTATTTTTGTTGAATAAACAGATACTCTAGAGTGACAGAATATCAAATAAAAATAGTTTTAGGTACATTTCAACCCTATTCTGCTACAAACCTCAACTAAAATGACATGGAATCAAAGCTTGTAAGGAAGGAACTTTGTATAAAAGTGGGATCTTCGTGTGTGTGTGAGTCTATATCAACGTCTATGTGTCTTTGAGTCTGTGTGGATGTGAACAGCCAAGCTCAAAAAAGAAAAGTTTTACGAAACTTAAGTAGCACATTTAAGGTTTGTATATGATTTTGACGTGGCATACACTTTTTCATTAAATTCATCTTACCGGAAGTGCCACTTCATCGATTTTACACATTTTTTTTCGATTTTCTTGAAAATGTAATTAACGATTTTGATTAAACTCGGTTTCATTAAGTAATATTTATATCATTTAGGTCTTACCCCTATTGACGTCGCTTAGCAGGACTTAAATGTCCAATGTTCAAAATATCTTAAACTAAAGTACCTTGCATTCGATTTATTGTAAATAATTAACTGCCTCTCACTGTTAGGAGCTATGAAAAAAGGCTAAATTAAACTTATCAAAGATTTGATAATTGAATAACGAAGAAAAAAATAACAATGCTTATCTAGGTCGAAAATGAATCTCCTGAAACAATAGTTAGGAGGTATACGTATAATACTTCTGAGCTAATAACTATAATTGGAAAGCGGAGGAATTGGAGGCATTTAGGAAAAAATAATATCTAATATAGAAAGTCAAGCGTATGTGGCTTTAGTGCCCTCTCTCAGTCTCCACTGGATTCCCATCCTAGTGATGCGGCTGAGAGAGAAGCGCTGGGATCTCTTGGAGTCTTGTCTTGTCTTCCACACTTGGGGGAAAAGGCCCAACTCGGAGCTCCCTCGGCTGACTGTAAATATTGTAAATAAGTTTGAATGTGTTTTTATTTATTATTATTTTTTATTTATTTATTTTTTATTTATTTATTTTTTTTTATTTTAGTTTTTATCTAATGTATCATGTTTGATTTATTCTGTTACTCCAAGTTTTATTTTCTTATAATCTTGTTGTTCTTTTATTGTATATATGGTATGATTGTACTTCATTCATCATAAATACTCAATGCCCTTAATTGAGGCAAAATGTTTTTTTTTCTTAATAAAAATTGTTCATAAAAAAATATATATATATAGAAAGTCGTAGAAGGTGATGGAAATTGACGAAAAAATAACAGAAATGTTATGTTTTCAATAAAATTAAATGAAAAATACTTACTAAATGTAACATTTTAATATTTTTTAAGCTTGAGAAAAAAGCATTTAAAATTTACCGAATCAAGGCAATGACATTGTTTAAAATACTATTTCATACTAGTTGTGTAAATGAAAAAGTGAAATATAATTAATCTTAAATACATTTAATGTGGTTTAATAACTGTAGATCTGATATGATATTTAAATAATTAGGCATCTATTGTACGTTTATTCCGAAAACTCCTCATGCAAAATTAAATTAGTGAATAATTTGATGACTTTTTCCTTTGTAATATCCCAGCAGTATACACTTACAATTAGTGTGACAACTTTTGACCAATCTCTGACGGGCAATCCAAATCTCATAATTCAATTTTAGTAAAGTTCCCTATGAAAAAAAACAGTTTAATAGCTAATGGTCGTACAATCCATAACTGACCGTTGATATAATAAATATAATTTTTGTTATTTTAATGGTATCAATGATTTGTCAACTATAAGCTTTAAGCTTTACCTCGGTTATAAATGCACTTCAAAATATTTATAATAGCCCAAAATAGCCAGAATATAATTTATATTAAAGTAGAGCGGTAAGTGAAAGTTTTGTGTTGCTTGCACCAGATTTTTTAAACTGTGGTAGCTTCAGAAAATACTTCAAAACAAATATAACGTCTGTCGTTTTTTATTCTTTAATGTATAGTCATTATTACCTTTTTTTCAGAATTTTTGGTATTCATCATTTTCAAAGCTATGATAGAAAAGCTACTCAGTGACAAAAGACAGGATCAATATTAGCAAAACACCGATAAACTCAAATGATAAAGTGGTTCAAGTTGGAAATTATTTTAAAAAGAAAATTTGAAAGGTTTAGGCGGGGGAGGGGCGGGTTGGAAGTTGGGCGATTCATAATTCAAGGCCCTTGGGGAACTCCTAGTCACTGTGCCCAAACTGCCTGCCAAACTTTTATTAAAAGTGAATACCTCTCCTAATACTCTCCCGCAAAAAACAGAAGAAACTTATACTCCTTAAAGACATCTATTAAATGTTATGCAAATGTGTCTAGTATTATTTTTAGCTCTCTTCTTATAACTTGGAGTTGCCCAAAATGAAAGAAGTCCTGTCGATAAAACATGAAATATAGGAAATTATATTAAAATTCAAAATACTATCTATTCATGAGAAAAATATGTTCTAAATAAAATCGAAAACTAGTACATTGCAGCAAAATTTAAATCAGATTCAAAAAATTAATTTTTAAGGAGTAAAGGGTCAAATAGATAAGAGTGATATGGAATATTTTTTAAGTGCTGAGAAAATTGAATTTACATAAAGTAAGTTTTTTGGGAGTGGGGTAGCTCAGTGGTAGGGCACTGAGCTTCCAATGCAAATGTCCCAGGTTCGAACCCCGGCTCATGGCAGAAAATATATTTATCTGTTTCATTGGCCGTGGGGCGACCCTGGGTTGAGAGTCCCTCCTGGGACACACCCAGCCTCTATAAAGTGGGTACCCTTAATTAAATAATTAATTAAGGGGGAAAACCTGGCGGTTGAGCGTGATCTCGGTCAAATCACCTCCTTGCACAACCGTTGACCTAGAAACAGTACATTCCCTAAATAGTACTGAACCCCCCCAGTCTTGCTCTGTACTTGCTTGTGACCAGTCGCATTTGCGGTATAGTGTGTTTTCTGATTGCTGTCTTTGTGTTGTTTATGTTGTTGTTGTTTTTTATGTTTGTTTACTGTTAATTAACTTTTTTAGACATGGTTTGTTAATTGTAGTGTTTTTTTTTATAAGTGTAAATAGTTTTGAATATTGAGGTTAGAAAGCCTCGCATGGTTTTCCACGAAATTTTGACCTTAGTACATAAAGACTATTAATATCTAGAGATATTAGAGATAGAGAAAGACTAAATATTAATATCTAATTAGAGTATCATAATTAGAATAATTAAAGTTTATCAGAAAAGACTCTTTTTGAAATCTGGTTGAGGTAAGTTATTCATAACCTATCCAAATTCGTTTAATAAATTGTATTATTGTATTGAGTTATCAAGGACTACCAAAAGAAAAAATTTAGAATCCTTTATTAGCAAATATAATAGGAAGTTCCCATTGGAACTACAAAAGAATTATACAAACAATTGCTGATAACTGTTCCTAAGCTATTTTAAATTAGATAGGTTAGAACTGTTATCACTGCAGTAATTAGTGTTAAAATACTATTTACTATGGACGATAGTGTTATAGAAATGGAAGAAGAGATAGAAGATGAGAAAAAACCTAAAAGATCAAGACCTGTAGCCAAGAGAGCCAGGAATGGATCGCCTGATATAACAGACCAAAAAGAGAGTAAAACGGATCCGTTGTTAGTAGAGGCGAAGGCCATTCAAGAAAACTTAAGAGTTTACCTTACGAACGTGGATAAAAGATTAAGTGTGAAAACACAAAAAGATATAAACGGTAAAGTGAGTCATCTTATCGATATCATGGAAACCGTCATCGATAGATCGAAAGAACAGAGAGCATTAATTGAACGAGTTGTCAAGGAGACACTATCATCTCCTAGCGTGTTTGACAAAATCACGGACATTCTCGTTGAACGATCTCTACCTAGAATTTTCGAGAGGCTTCCAGCAGCGGAAACACAAAACCACAACCCACCGCCTAAAGCTGGAACATCTGGGATCAATTCATTAAACAATGAATTAATAATTAAACCTTCAGAAGAAGTTTTAGAATCAGAAGATTTTGCTATAGTTCAAAGTCGAAGAAAAAAGAAAAACGTTAAAATGATAGCCAAAAAGAACGAGGAAGTAAATGAGCAACTGAAAGGAGTACAGAATAGTTCTAATGCGTCAATTTTACCCCCGGCAAAGAAAACTATGGCGGACATAGTTAAAACGCTACCGATTAAACCTAAGGAAAATGCACCGCGGCATGCGTTTGTTACAATGGCTAGAGGAGGGAAATCTGCTCTAGAAATTGTTAGCGAATTACCATCTCCGAATGAACTAGGAGTACAGGCAAAAGTGATCCGTACAACCAAGGCTGGTGCTGTTCTCGTACGCGTAGAAGATGAAAATCAAGCCATCAAGCTTTTACAGTGCCAAAAGTTACTAGAGAAAGGGATAGAAACTAAGATGGCATTGAGGAGAAAGCCTAGACTGCAGGTAAGGGGAGCACCTCACTCTTGGACCGCATCTGAATTGGAAATGGTAATATGGGGAAGATTGCCTCAGGGGACAATACCCATTGGGCTAGAAAGAAAGGAGTGTGTCCAGGCATGTTTCTCTTCAATAGCAAGAGGAGGCCTTACAAGGAATTGGGTGATAGAGGTTCATCCGATGATAAGATTTGGCCTAATACAAACATCAGTTATTGATGGAGGATGGTGGTCCTTGAACTTTAAAGATTATATAGATCCTCCTTGCTGCATGAAGTGTCTGGGATATGACCACTCTAAGGCGTCCTGCACAGCAGACTCTCTGGTTTGCAAATGGTGTGCCTGCCCAGGTCACATAGCTAAGGAGTGCCCAAGAAAGAAGGAAAGGGCAGAACCGATTTGTGCGAATTGTGTACGAGAAGGGAAACAGAAACACCTGGCCAAGCACCAAGCGGGCTGTCAAACTTGCCCAGTCCATTTAAAGAAGACCCAAGAACTAGCGAAGAGAACCAAGTATGAGTAACAAGATTACTATCCTACAACTTAATATGGGCCGACGGCGTCTTGTGTCTGATGAGCTACGAGCTCTAGCCCATCGCTATGACATTTTCGCGGTTCAAGAACCAGGTTGCTATAGGAACATGGTCACGGGGTTTGGCCTCACGTCAAGGGTTATAGCCTTGAGCAGTGGAGAGGGGAGGCCCAGGGCTGCTATAGTTATCAATAACCCCAACCTTGACGTGATGGAACTGAGGCAGTATACCATGGCGGACCGTGCTGTATGTTACATAAGATGGGGCAGGATTGCTTTTACACTGATATCTGCCTACATGCACGATAGAAGAGATGTTGAAGAGGATATATCCGCCATGGAAACGATCTTACAAGGTACAAGAAACGTGATCGTCTGCTCAGATGCCAACTCCTGGAACACGGTCTGGGGGTCCAATCGAACAGACAGAAGAGGCGTCAAGCTGGGTGAATTTATTGCTAGAAACCAATTGGTGGTGATAAATGATCCATCTGCTACACCTACCTTCTCTGGAGGTAGAGGGCAGAGCTGGATAGATATCACTCTAGCTTCACCAACGCTATCTAGATACATCTTCGATTGGACACTCAGATCAGAGACGAGTTCGGACCACAATGCGATTGCATTTGGCCTGGTAGATGATCCAGGATGTTCCTATGGCAACGTGAAGGGCTATTTGACCAGAAGAAGTGAATGGAATGTCTTTCGGTGCATGATGGAGGGTGAAATGGTCGACGAAGAGTGGGAAGTTGAGGATTCAGAAAACACCGATGACCTAGACTACAGGGTGTCAAGGATTACTGATGCCATCCGTGATGCTGCCGAGAACTCCCTCCAGCACCGGAAGACGAGGGCTCGACCTGTCCCGTGGTGGACGCCGGCCTTAACAGCTATGAAGAGAGACCTCTACAAGGCACGGCGGTCGTACCAGAGGTGCAGATGCGACGAGAGGCGCACTGCACTTCGTAACGAGTATAAGTCCATGGCCAGGGTATACCGAAATGAGGTTCGTTCACGAAAGCGGAAGTCTTGGGACGATTTTATCGTCGAAGAATCTTCAAAGAATCCTTGGGGTATTCCGTATAAGGTGGCTCTGGGCAAGTTGACTCCGCTGCAAACGATAGCGGCGATGAGGCATGAAGATGTCCATGCTACTACCTTAGAAGAGACCGCTAATTTCTTCGTCAAAGCGACTTACCCCAAGGACGACCCATCTCAAGACACCCAAGAGGAACATTTTGTGAGACATACCACGGTATACCCGCCAGGCACTGACTTTTGCTCACCATGGGACGCAGATGATATTCGTATTGCCGTGGGTAGGCAAAAGAATGGCCGCGCTCCAGGACTTGATGATATAGATGCAGCGATCCTAAAGAACAGTATCTCCTATATTGAAGAGCGACTTTTAGGAATCTTTAATGATTGTTTAGATAGGGGATACTTCCCAAGGAAATGGAAGATCGCTGATTTGAGACTCCTCTACAAGGGAGGAGGCAGGGATAAACAACTTCCTAAGTCATATAGACCAATTTGTCTCCTCCCTGTGATGAGTAAGGTCCTGGAGAACCTCATGATGACCAGGTTACGGCCAGTTCTCAATCAAGCAAGCCATCCACGGCAATACGGCTCTACCAGAGGCAGAGGAACCGCTGATGCTCTGCTGAGAGTTCGCAGAGATGTTGAAGAAAGGGCGGAGCGATACGTCATGCTGCTCCTTTTTGATATATCCTCCGCCTTTGATAGTTTATGGTGGCCCTGCGTACTCCAGCAGCTGCAAAAATATGACGCTCCCAGCAACCTATATGCCCTCGTAAGGAGCTATCTTCAGGACAGGCGAGTGAAGATCAAAGGCAGCTATTACGAGGTAGAAGCTTCCGTAGAGAGGGGATGCCCTCAGGGATCAGTACTTGGTCCTGCTCTATGGAAGCTGGTTTTTGATGAGTTGCTGGGAGTGCTTGAAAATGAGCGGTTCTCTGCCACTGCCTATGTTGACGATCTAGCTGCTGTGGTGGCATCCAACAGCAGGGCGGGGATCAAACTAGCAGCAGAGCGATGTGCCAACCTTGTAGCCAGATGGTGTGAGGGAAAGAAAATGCGTATGGCTGCTGAAAAGACGCAAGCCATCCTCTTGAAAGGCACGACTGATAGAGCACACCCCATTAGCATGGATATAGAAGGTCAAATAATACGCCCAAGTGAGGTGGTAACATATCTTGGTGTAAGGTTAGGAAAAGGCCTAAATATAACACCTCACTTGGATTATCTAGCAACTAAGGTGACCCAAGCCTTGAACGGACTCAGTCGTGTTGGGGGTGCATTCTGGGGCCTCAGATACCCCGCAACGATGACGATCTATAAAGGTGTTGTGCTGGGTATCTTGAGGTATGCATCTCCCTCCTGGTATAGGAACCTCACACAGCGACAGCGAAAAAGGTTGGCGTCGATCCAGAGGATGGCCCTGTTGCGTGTCACCAGAGCATTTAGGACAACGTCACATGAAGCAGTGCAGGTCCTAGCGGGGGCGGTACCTCTCGACCTCCTCCTGCGAGAAGATGTGACCAAGCATAAATACAAGAAAGAAGGCTTGGCTGGAGTTCCAGAAAATCTGCGGGTGAGGATTGTGGAAAGTCCCAACAAATGGAAGAAGATAATCCGGGAGGATACGATTGAGGAATGGAGCCGTCGGTGGGTTGCTACCCCGAAAGGGAGTACTCTCAGAAAATACTTCCCCACCGTACAGTCGCGGTTAGATGCACAATGGATCCTCCCGGACTATTGGATTTCACAGTTTCTCACGGGGCATGGGGGTTTTCGAGCTAAGCTACATGGCTTTGGCCAGGACATAGATCCCCAATGCCCCACTTGTGGAGTTCTGGAGACTGTCGAGCACGTGGTCACGGCCTGCACTGCATTTGAAGGAATAAGGGCAACGATGATGAGAACCGCAGGAATTTACGTCCTAACAGAGGATGAACTTCCTCAGTTGGTAAGTAAGGAGAACTTCCCTCGGTTCAAGAAATTTATTTATGACTGGAAGGAGGCAGTGGGTCCAGCCCACTTCAACATCGGAGCACGGAGAAGAGGACCACCACCAAGAAGACCGCCGGAAGACGGACACCCTTGATAAGACGTCACCGAAGATATATTTTAAACTGTTTCACTTGCAGTAGTATGCTGTTATGCAGTCATGCATAACAGCCCACTATTGCAAACGCCCGTATGGCCCATCAGGCAAGGTAGGGTGGAATGTAAATAAATAAATAGTACTGAACCCCAGACCTTTCATGGGTTGTAGCGGTATAGGTTTTTTTTTTTTTTTAAAGTAAGTTTACTAAGAGGTAGACATAGTGTATTGTCAATAGTTAACATATCGGAGGCAGTGAAGACTTTAAAAGTAATCTTTTATTCATAATGTCTGTTAAAAATACCATCTAGCATACAAACTATTACAATAAATATATGGGTTGACTTTAAGAGTTCACTCCAGGTATCCTGGCTAGAGTGTAACTGCAAGAGTGAGCAGTCTAGAAGACCATGGGGGTAATATATTACCCGCATGGTCTTCTGAAGGAATTCTGGGAGGTCTAGGAAGCGTGGGAAGGGATTTATTGACTATTTAAAATTGATATCCTTATCATTTAGTATTGATAAGAAGTCGGTGAGAAAGATACGTTTTGCTGAAATCTGTTGTTTATTTAGGCTTTAAGGCGTAAAACCCAAAGGTCATCAACGCCTGTGAAGCGGTTATATTTGTAAACTCTTTAGAGAAGAAATAGAAAAAAAGAATGAAAAATAAGAAATTAATAATAGATAGATAGATATAGTAATAAATGAAAAAGATATTTAAAAACATACAAAAATAAAATATATTAAAATAAATATTTTAAAAAAAGAAAGAACAACAAAATAAAAATAATATTTATTTTTATATTTTATTTAATAGTCTATGGATTTTAAGAAATTGTATCACTGTTTTTATGTTTGTTTCGTTGTTGCTTAATACTGCTGATATATCCAGTTTTAGAGATAATCGATTTGGCTTGCAGTATAGTAAGTGCATTCTTGGAAAATATTATTGATTGTGAGAGGGCTATTGCAGTGTTGACAATTTAGTGGTAAATGCTTAGTGATGATATGTACATGAGTTAGGTTCGTGTGTCCTATTCTCAACCTGTTCATGGCGATTTCCTCTCTACGTTGCTAAAATCTGTTATTTTTCCCTAAGTCTTTATTATGGTTCTTTTGTCCAGTCGGTACATTCTAAATAACTATGTCTAAGCTATCAGAGATAGCTTACAATGTCTATCTAGAGATATGTTTGTCCTTTTTATCTTATGAGAATTGTCAATATATGATTCACCAATTGGCTTATTTAAGAAACTCAATTATTAAAATAAAAGTTAAATTGATATTATTATTATTTGTTACGGATTAAGTCCATTCCGTAACTAATGGATACCTTTATCACATCGGTTATAGACCATATATTGAAATTATTTGAATTAGATGAAGAAATATATCATTTTAAATTTTTATCTTTGCCAGAATTTCAATTTTTTTTGCAAAAGGTAACTCCTCATCTGCAGCTACTTTTTTCCTATTGGTATTTCAGACAGTGTAGATTTTTTAAACCTTAATAATCTTATCTATAAGCTTGTGATATTTATTTCTAGTTGTCTGCATTCAGATCTATTGCATTCTTGTTGATTCGATCTATCCATCTGCTTTTTGATTTTCCATGTGGTCTTGTGGCCACTTTTAAGGCCTTCGTTGTGGTGTAGAATGGCCAGTTTCTGTAAGCAGCTATTTATTGGTTTTTCTTCTCCATGTTTTAGAACTCAGATCTATGATTTAATTTCAATGAAAATCATTTTTACCATTGCCCTCAGTGATAAGCATGAGATCTTGTTGGAACATTAAAATAAAGAATTTAAACTTTGAAACTGTATCCACGTTTATGGGTACAGTTATCCCGCAATAAATAATGACAATTAAATTTTCAAAAATGAAATAAAGTAATAATAATAATGATAATATTTATTTATTTGTTTTCGGGGAATGCCTCATACAAATAGAGTTGGCTTTAATGATAACACAAATTAATATCAATAACATTTACAAATTATATACAAAGTAAAATTCATTAGGATTCAGTGACAACATCCTCTCCTGATAACAACCAAGTATCTGACTGTATGCCTCAATATAAACAATGAAATATAATATAATACCCCACATAATACAATAATTCAAAATAATACATCTGAATATAGCGAGCAATAAAATGACAAATAGTAATAACTAGCTCTAGTAATAAAGATAAATACAGGCATGGTACACAATATATGACATATAAACATGTCAATAGTAAATAGTAAACGATAAAATAAAATTCAATATGTATATAAATATGTTTCATGCATGTATAATAAATAAATAAATACCAGCGAAACAAAGTAAATAAAGTTCAAAGCTTTGGAAAAATATACGCAATGTTATTATTCATTGAAAATAAAGGATTTCAATCTGCAACATTGTTTCGTGTAATAAAACAGGTTAATAAAATAAATAAAAAAACACTAGAATAGTGGAAGGTAATTGAGTCTATCAGGTAAACCTCAAACTTAATCTATTTTAAGAACAGTAGCCACCTAAAAAGTAAAAAAAAATGGTATTTGTCCCAAGATGGTTCTTGTTAACTGAGCTTGATCGAAAGAAATATTATAAGAAGGATTTATGGGGTAACACGAATCTTTGGTCAATGAATGGCTGAAGTTGAATGTTTGTTGCAAAATAAAAGTCGTATTAAATTTATTAAAGCAAGGACAATTTTATTCTGAACTTTAGTGTGAAAAGTAAGAGAGTAAGAATAAGGAGACGATGTAAGAATCAAGTGAAGGGAGGGGTAAGGCTTGGACTGGTAGAAGGACAGGAAAAAATGGAAAGGGATAGCTCAGAATTCCAAGGGTCTGTATTGTAGCGCAGTGGTGTTATTTGAGTATATGTGATCTTATTATTATTATTATTTTTTTTTTTATTTATTATTATTATTTTTTTTATCTATTTATTTTTTTTTTAGTTGGTGCGGGAAATTCCGAATCGCTTTCTTTACAAGAAGAGATAAAATAAAAGGGAGTAATCCATTCTGCGAAATCCTCTTATCCCTTATTTCATTTCTTTTAGTTGCATAGACAGGAGTCTAGGTGCGATTCTAACTCATAGTAAATGAATGTATCATTACATCCTCGAGAGAAGAAATTTCTTCCAGCTTCGATTACTTAGAGGATGTGATAAATCCGTGCATTGGGTGGATAAGTCTAAAAGAGGAGCGTAAGGCGAAATATATAATGATATCTGGCTCTGGTGTAAAGAAGGATTTATCCGATAGGAATTCATTACTATATCCAGGCTCGGCTTTCTCTGGGGCCAATATAAGGTGGCGCCTCCATTGAGGGCCTTATAGCCCGCCCCAATATCCTCCTCCTCTTTCAGTGGGTATTTGAGCATCTTCTGCCATCTCCGCCTCGCCATTGGGGAGATGTGCCTCGATTTGTTAAGGCTGCCAATCACGTACTGGGATTTGGCTCAGTCAAACTGTGATTTCTATCTTGAGTCAAGCAAAATATATAGCTCGCAAGTGAAATAACTGTAGTTCGACGTGGAGGATCGCCTGGTGTAATATAATTATGTAATATTATGTTCAAGACTTTGTTTCGTTTCTCTGTGCAAATAGTAATCAAGGAAGATAGGATTTAAAATTAAAAACTCTATAAATATAAAAAGAAACCATAGTAAAGATATCTAAAACTAATTTATAGGAAAATAAGTAAGACATTTAAATAAATAAATATATATAACTTTTATTAAAATATGTACCAAAACATTTTCTTTTTTTTAATTTATTTAGAAATATAATAATCTATCACGTGGACAATGATTATAGAGAGATATGAACTCATTCACAATATATATACAGACAACATAAAATTAACAAATGTAAAGTAATAACTAACTTATAATGAAACTACTATGTACAACAAAAAATAAAATAACCTAAAGATAACTAAATTAAGTACATAAAAACTCAGTCATACCTACATACAATATATACAATCAGGTAGGGAACCACAAGGCTTGTACCTCCAACTATAGAGGGAAAAGAAGGACTCCAAGATATCCCTGCATTACTCTCTCAACCGCGTCACTGGAGCTAAAGCCAGAGGAGATCGTACCAAAACATAACGGTAATATTACGATTTCAATAATAGTGATATACATTGAAATAAAAAGTTCATTATACTAACTAATTGATTCAAAAATTCTTTTTTACTTTGAGACTGAAAAGTGAATTACGAAAAGCAAGAGTGATTCATTACCTCTAACAATTTTTTAAATTTTTTTATCAGTAACAATTTTGCTTCCTTTAATGATAAGTTTACTTGTGTAAATAGTGTTAAAATAAAAAGTAATTCGGTGCACGAAATACAAAGATGAATTTATTTATAAGTGCTTACTACAATCTATTAAACCTCATATTCACAAAAGTATATTTTCCACTTTCCAAGATTTGTTACTTCAATGATTACTAATACGACTAAGAGTACGTTTTATATTTCAAACTTTATATTTACATTGTGTTTACGTGTAATTAAATTAATGGTTAAAAGACATTGACTGATGTAATTCTTAAACAATAAATAAATAATGGAATCAACATTTTTTTTTTTAGATCTTAAAGTTTATTGGAGTTCAAAAGATTAATTCCAGTAAAATTATCACTTATAATATTGCATAACAGAGACTTACCATTACTAATTAACAGTTGAAAATAAGAACAGTTGCTAAAATTTCTAGTTATGAATTATTAGGAACTGCCTTGAAAGAGTTCCAGGAATCAAATCCGCGCTTCCATATTTATTAGTCAAAGGCCGGGGAACTAAACCGCATGGAAAGCCTTCACAACTAGTGAACTAATTTAAATATAACCACAACTTTTTCTAACTAAGTTTATGTTATTCAAGGTTTAACTTTGGATTACTGCCAATATGAATAATTGGAATGCTACGCATTTCTCAAATATGTTTATTAACAGCGTAGGTAGTTTTTCAGTACATTTATTTCTTTCTATCTACTAGATAGTACGATAGAGTCAATTCCTTTTGCGACACTCAGAGACGAATGGTTTTGTTGAATGAGTTTTCATGGAGAAGTGACAAATCCTAATTTACATCCTTCCACATCTTAAAAAAAGTCGTTGAAAAAGTGGAATGTTTCAAAATATTCAGATATTCAGATGGTTGAATTTCAACGAATCGGGACGGGTCAAATTATTTTTTTAAACTATCATCATGATCTGTATGCGCATTCGCATGAATGCATAATTGTAAGTAACAAAATTAATGCCCCATAATAAAATTGATGTTCAAAATAAAGAAATCTACTGATTTCTTTAATTATTTTCGTAAAAATCGAAATATTAGTTCTAGAAACATAAAATTTCCCACTTATAAATACGCATTAAATGCTATGACAAAATATGGTAAAAAAAAAAAAAATGGAGTTTCAAAACCGCCTTACATGAAAAATAGTTTTTAAAATATTTTTTTATTTTTATAAATATGTGTTTTTAGACAATTTTGTTCGTTACAATACATAACAGATCACGTAAAAACGAAAAATAAAAGATTTGCAAATCGTGAGTGGCACAAGTACTTTTAGGAGACTGGATAGAAAATTCTTTACGATTCTCAATTCTTTTCCGAATAAACTTCAACTTAATTAATAAATATTTAAAGCTAATTAAATGAAGAAGTTTTTCTAAAAGTGGTTTTACTGTAGGACAGTTGAAGGGTGATGAAAAAAAAAAATCACATTTAATTTTTTAAACGGAACTTTGCTGAGTTTTGTCATTCAACAATCATCTTTAAATATTTTTAAAATGACAAAACCTACTTTATTTTGTTGTAAATGTTGTCTAGTTTACTACGAAGTACTTTTTAATTACTTAAATCGAATTTTCTTTTAGTCATCGCTTCCTATTCAACAAAAACGGTGACCTTCTTAAAAAAAAAAACACAAATCTTTAATTTAATTTCCATTTTGCCTATTCATCCCTTTTTTCCCAGTCCGCTGGTGTTTCCCTGCAAGGTAGTTATCCTAAGTCCTATCCTCTATACAGTTTTATACAGCTGACATCCTACCTATCCCAACACTGTCATCACCGACATATGGCCGATGACACATGTATCCTATCAGTAAATAATGACCCAGCAATTGCACCCCAAATGCTTCAATCACACATCAAATAAATAAATAAAATAAATTCCAATAAATCCCACCAAATTACCTTTACCCTTCGTCGTAAACCAACAACTTCTGTCCTACAGGTTCCTTTAACAATACCCACTATCCCTCTTTTGAGCAAATCCATACCTAGACATACCACCTGGATAAACGACTAACATGGGAATCCTCATACTAGACTGAAACGACAAGAAACCGCTCGACGTTTCCGATCACTTCAGCACTTACTAGACAAACGTTCAATCTTCCAATTCAATTAGCAAAAGACTCATATACTTGACTATAATAAGGCCTAATTTGGACTTACGGAGTTGAGCTTATGGGGCCCACTAAACCATCGAGAATTCCTCTCGTAACCAATCCTTACAATCCAAAATCCTCGTAAAATCCCAATGCACCCTACTTTTGTTACAAATAAACATCCATCAATGACCTTAATGTTCCTTTTGTTCAGATCTGGCCTCAATCCAGATACCTAACCTTCCATAATAAACTTCAGAATCATAGCAACCCTCTCGTTACAGCCTTGCTTCCTCTTCAATTCCTGATAACCCTCCGAGGCGTCCCTGAAAAGAGATGGCCCCGTGATCTCCTAATTAAACATATCATTAGAGAGCTACTATTGGATAGTATTCAAGCAAGTTTTTTTTTCATGTCATATATGACATTATTTCCGAAATTACTAGATTATTTATTAATACAGTTGGTAAATGTCTTTAAGAAAAAAAAAAAAGAAATTCCATTTTAAATTCCAATTTCCCGCAGAAAATTAGGCAATTGTTTATATGTTTTTTTTTTTTTTTTTGTAGGTCTTGGTGTCTACCATCTATCTCTTAAATATTTCTTTCTACTTACTGAACACTCTGTATATAAAGGTGTGTATAGGGATGTCACAAACTATGGGAAAAAAATTATTTAGCTTAACTAAGTAACATTACTACTAAAGCAAAATATTTATTTTATTTCTTTTGATACCGACAGAAGATGGAGAATATCAAAATTAAGATACGAAAAAAATGGCTCAGTGCAATAACCACTTTTATATTTGTTTGTCCCATAGTTTGCGAGCTGTCTAAACGTATAAAATATAAAAAAATGACTGTTTATCAACCAAAATTTGTATTATTATTTCTTCGATATAAAATATAATTAATACTCAAAGTATATATAGTCCATTGTTATATACCGTCATTAGTCATTTGCAAGCTAATTGCTCGATCCCACGCTGATACCATCCTTTGGGGTGGCTGTCAAAAAATTCTCTTGGACCACAATTTAAACTTCCACAAATTTATCAAATTTTTCCCTTGAATAAAAGAGCCATGGATCTAAATAAGTAGTAATCCGATAGCGCAAGGTCTGGACTATATTGTGGATGAGGCAGGAGTCTCATGGCAGATGGGTTTTCCAATAAATTTTCACAAATTTCTAACATCTTAGGTGATTTCTAAGCAGTTATTTCGTGAGGGACCAGTGTACTGTTCTTTTTCACTTTCCCCAAGGAGAGTATATAACGACTAACAGTATCTCTCGACACACCATACCCACTGGCAAATTTGCGAGTACTTGTGGACGAATTTCTAAACCGCTTCCTGCAGAACGTCACCAATATCCATTAATGATTGCCCGAAGCCCTTCTTCCTTCCCAAGGTCGTGTCTCCATTGCTATCTTTTTCATAACCAACGCCGCACACTGAGCAGGTCAAGGACTCCTTCTCCTTATATTTAATAATTTAGCGAGTTGCATCAGCGGGGCTGTGAATTTTTGTTCCAGTAATACCTTAATATTTCGATAATTTACGATAAAACGGTCATTTTTTACTTATAAACTCTATTATAACAATATACCTAGATTTATATTATTGCCTATTTGAAAATTTATTTTATTTTTACTTATGGTGTGGATCTATTGTTTTCGGAGGACTGGTTAACTATATTAGTTTTGTATTTTTTATTATTGTTTTTTCGAAATACAGTTGAGAAGAGTCGTGCAAGTGAAGGGTGACGGAATAACGTAGGAAAGGGGAAAAAGGAAATTCCTGTAAAAAATTGCCGTGAAATCGGAAGCGATAAGGAAGATGTTGAAAAAGGAACGAAGCAGAAAATATATATACCTGTCATAGGTGTATAGGTGACGGCTCCCAGCCCAGATTTCTCCTGGGATTCAGCCAGGGCCTTCCATTCCCTTCGTAAATCCCAGGGCTCGCGAACAGTTTTTCTTTTCAGTATCACACCTGTATTACTTATTACATACGACAGCGGCTATTACCTTGTTACTATTCAAATGCAAGGATATTTTATCAGTCCATTATACTTCGAATTTAATGTAAATATATATAGGTCAGGTTTGTGAGCATGGATCAGCATACTATAATCTGATATGGATATTGATAAATGTACACATATTTTTTGTTTCCCTCCTCACTATGGAAGGTATGGAACAGATCTTGGCTCTATTTCGAATGAAATGTTTTAAAATATAAAATAAAATCAATTTTCGTATTTTCAATATTCAGAAGTAAAACATAAAATAGATTGTTTGTTGATGTGCTTTCTTGTAAAAATATATATAAAAAAAAAGTATTCGTATTTTATTTCCAAGGTACTAAAAAACATACAAAAATAGTTTACCGAATAGTTTAGGTTTTCATTATTAAAAAGTTGATCGTTTGCTTGAGAAATAACAAGCGTGAACTTTGGCCATACAATTACTTTTTAGCAAATAAAAAGGAAAGATTCAATCTATGTAATACCTTACAGAGTATTGAAAATTAAATAATTTGGTTAAACGTAACGTTTTCATAAATATCAGTTAAATAAAATTACTTTTACCCAATTTTTTTTTTCTAAATTATATCTATTTTTTCTAGTTTCATAATAATAAGTTTCATAAGGAATTAATTATAAACTGCAACTTCATGAAACCAGACCTGGGAGGTGGCAAGGTAAACTCCCTTTGGTGGACATACTCGCAGAAGGATGTGGTCTGGACCCCTGAGTCCATACTCAACTGTAAATATGTAAATATTTTATTATATGCACTGTATATATTGCAAATAAAATAAACCCGCAAAGCGGTCCCTCCCGGTTCGATGTTAAATTCAAGGCCACTGGCCAAAGTGTAACAAGTGCCTTCGGCACACTCATTTTGTCCTACCTTAAAATACCCCAAGATAAGAAAAGGTATGAACCAATCCATATTGCATATATATACATGATGTGTATATATTCAGTAGTTGATTAAAATTTCTTAGAGAGGATTTGGAAAAAAAAACAAAAACATAAGTTTTCTGTTTTTTTGTTATTAACAAAAAAAAAAATTGGTATTTTGTACTTCTAATATCTTTTGTGAGAAACATTTAAATCACAAAAGCTATTAGAAGTACAAAATACCAAATTTTTTTTTTTTTTGTTAATAACAAATTTGTGGGAAACATTTAAATACCGTGGGCGACCTCTTTCAGAAAGAACAGAAAAAAGAAACAATTTTAACTCGGCTTGGAATTGGACATGCAGCCTTTATCCACGGCTACCTAATGAGAGGCCTGGAACCACAATTTTGTAAAACATGCAACACATCACTTACACTGAAACACATTGTAACAATACGCAGACTATACTCTGACACCAGAACAAAACATAATATACCTTCCAACATATCTGAAGCACTTTCAGGTGACGAAGAAAAGATACATAAAGTATTTGAATTTATGAAAGACATTAAATTTGTACACCTACTTTGATTACATCTAAAGCCGCTAATGACCCGATCGGGTAGATGCGGAATGTAACAATAAATAAATAAATAAAATAAAACATTTAAATACTTTGTAAATAAAATTCTCTTTCTTTTAAAAAGACAAAATACTTGGTATTTTATAAACTGTACTTTAAAATAATATTTAAAGTACTTTTTAAAGTATTTATCCCAGGTCCTAGACATGGAGGCTTTTAGTTCACTCAGGAGGAAAGAATTAACACTTAGGATCGAAAATTCGGAGTAGCTATAAATATTTTTTCGACAACTAACTCCTTTAGACGCCTGCTTTTTAACTGTCTCACGTTATCAAACCCGATGAACTGAAATTTGTATGTACTAGAAGACATTGTTCTCACAGGTGAGTTGTTTATTCCCAAAGTGGACACTAATCATCATACATTTTCAGGAAACGCAGAAATCTTAATTTTAAATTCCGATTCCAGTATCCAAAACAATATTTTAAAAAACAATTAAGAAATCATTTATTTTTAGCACATAATTCTGATAATCTCTGAATATTTCAGTAGTAAATAATTTACATAGAAACTTGAATTTGGCCACTTTAGGAAATAATTAAACTTAAAAAAAGAAATGTGATTGGGGCCAGTATGGGAAGGAAAATGGCCATGCCTCCTTCAGAGAAACCTTCGTCAATCGTACTACTTCCTTTTGGAACTCCTTACCTATCTCCATACGTCAATCCACTCCGTCAATCAAAATTCTTCAATCAACTCCTACTCCACCCCCTACTTCACATTCAAACTTCCCCACGTCTCCAGACTTAAATGATAAGAGCCATTTTATCTTTTTCTTGTATATTTGTATAATTTCTACATGCCTCTATATATTTCTTGAATTGTGTAATTATCTATTCCAAAATAAAATTGTTTTTCATTTATTTTAATTTCAAGATCATTTTTTTTTTAAATAATCATGGTGTAAATAAGGCTTTAGTATAAAATTGTTTACGAAATAATAGACTGAATTAAAACTTTTGTTAAAAAATCAATTCAATTCTCCTTGCTAAGGTGTTAGGAACCTCAAATACTTTTAAAAAGCAACCCGAATCCACAGAAGCACTATTTTATTTATTTACTAAATGATTATTTTATAACATAAGCAAAAGAATATAAAATTAAACACGTATTAATTTACCTGAAAAGTCTTTATTTTTTAGCTCATTTATTTTCTTTATTTTTTTTTTATTTTCAAGCTGCATATCATTATAATACACTGCTATGTATTAACATAGCCAATAAGGTTATTTAAATTTACTATTTAGTGTAGAAAACAAAGGTGAACAAAATCAACTTCTGACATCAGAAACGGCGTCAAAGGTAGAAAGCAGGTGAATTAATTACCGGCCCTATACCTGGCTCGAGGAAAGGCTCAGTAAAAACTAGTAACGGGCTAAGTAACTGGTTCCTCTTAGGGTGTTACAGTTATTGTAAAGTAATATAATGAAGTTAAGAACCAATGAGAACCATTCTTGCCCCACCCTGAAAAATTTGTATAAATTCTACCGAGAAGCAAGAATAAGCGTGTGACGTGGAGATCAACCCTAGAGGAGAAGCCTTATGTTGAGTACCGGCCTTGAGAATAGACCTTACGTTTTCTTCTGGCTTGGGGACCGAAGCCTTGGCCCTGCATAGACTTTGATGATCTTGGTAGAGTTATAAACCATGACGAGATGATCTTGGGTCAGCAGATGCACAGATGGAATCTAACAACACCACTTTATCTACAATAGATAAGCGTTATTCCTAACAATAAATTTACCAATGTTGGAATATTTCATGGCAATATAATTTTCAAAACAATCCATCTGAAATCATTCCTTCACAGTTAATTACTTAATTCATTGATTCCTGTAACTATAATTTGTAATTCTTGTAAATATAATTTGTATATATTCTTTATCAAAAATTGAAAGAAATTAAGTTTGTTAGTAAAAGTTATTTTATTTCGGCCACCCATTTATGACATAATCATCACAGGTAATGTGTGTAATTAGAAAGCATGATAAACACAAACCAACCTTTGAGAAAAGAAATCCAATTAAATAATTCTGGACCAATCAATATATTGTAGATCCAAATTTATTTTACTAATTTTTATTAAGTAATTCTGGATAATTATCATCAATAATTATCCAATGGGATCTCGACTAAATTTAAATACCCTAAAACGTTGCAACTTTAATGTCATCCCTTTTTGGGGATAAGACATAACAACATATATCAATGAAGCTGTAAGATATTCCACATTATCTTGTTGTGTTCGTAATGGGTTTAATTATTTTGATTGTTTATGATTGGCTCATAGTGGTTTGGAAAGGTTGCGGTGAATACATTTCTAGGACATAAGATATTAACAAAATTTTTAAAAAATTATTATTTCCACATTTTTAAAATGCATATTTATTTTTTATAAAATCTCATAAACATATTTTCTAATAAATTCTCTGGCTATTGTTGATATATTTAATTTTCTACATCCCAAAATTATTCTAAATCTCATTTATTAGAACAGACAAACTATTTTTAACGCAGCTGAACAAAAATCATCTTTTTTATTCACTCAGCTGCAGACTAAGTAACCGCTGTAAACATAAAATGATATTTGGGTTTCAGCGCAGCTTTCAGCAACATCAATAACCCCTAACTCATCTCTGAACTTGCCAAACTTTCCTTTTCTAAGATTGAGATCCCTGTGGGCCTAATCCATTATCACTGAATGCTTCCAAATCTTCCAAGTATCTAATCTTTTCTTTAGGCTTCCCAATTCGTTATTTTAGGATATGTTTGGATTCTCCATCCTTATCGGCTATCTTTGAAACATATGCGCAATTATAAGATCAAGAAGATTCTAATTTATCACAGTTTATATCAAAAGTTTTTCCAAAATATCATTCCCGTTTTTAGCATAAAATCCGTTCTATACTTCTTATGTGATATTGACATTGTCTATGGTTGGAGTCCATTATCGCATGGTGGTATCATACTCCAAAAAAAAAAAAAAAAAAAAACGATGAACTACATAATACATTTTTTTTTTTTTTAGGCAAATGGAAATATAGATGCGAACAAGGCTAATCGATTGAAACATAAAAAAAAAAATAAAAAGAAGTAAGTAATGACTAGGAAGAGGTGCTGCTGGTTACTATCCTATAATGCCAATCCTCATCATCACAACACATCTACTGATTGTCAATACCATGACAGGTGCGGATAAATAGTAAAAGAAAAAAAACTTATACCTAGCTGTTATTTGTAATCTAAGCGAAATAATTTGCGGAAATATATGATAAATCACATTCAAATACTATGTTTTATTTTCGAAAATATATGTCATTAATATGAATGCATTCAAACATAATAAATATATACGTTATATTTTAAACATTAGGTTTATTTTTAAGAAAGTGGAAGATAATGGAGAATGAAGAAAATTAATGTTTTTTAATTTCTGTACTTAATCACGTCTAGTTTCAATTCTTGAATGGGAAATAAACCTTTTGGTTTCTATTTAAGATGTTAAATTTAATGGTTAAATTCCTATGAAAAATGAATAGAATACTAATGTATCTATTTATTTGAAACTTTTTTTTTTCCTTAAGCTTCTTGACCTCGATTTTTTGTCATGGCTTTCTTCAAGCAGCTTCGTTGCTGTTATAGGCGATAACAGTGATCGTTTTGTTTTCTCATACAAGATATCCAGGGAGCACGTGGTTTAGTCACCGAACGCGACCACGATTCACTCACTCTTTATCAGGCACTTTCCTGAAGGATGTTTGGCAATCTTTTGCAGCAATCTTCACCCAGTTTTTATGGGATAGGGGATTATCAGCCCTATAGCCAATCCCCAACCTGGAGGTTCAGGAACTATATTGTAAGACACAGAGGCCGCTCGTCTACCTGTGAAACTTCGATTGGGGACGTTACCGTCTTCAAACGAGAATCGAACCCGTACCGCAGTGGTCTATTCAATAGAGCAGAATCTGCACTTATTAACTTGACAAACCATAAATATATAATGTACAGATCATGATTTATATGAAATTTCTCTATTTTGTATTTATAACGAAGCAATATTCTCATCGGGTTTATTAATTTTAAAAAACAAATCTGTTTAAAGTGTGATGTTAATTGAAAGTTGTGTGATTTTTAACTTACATTTTTATTTAGATGATTATTTTTATTTTTAGATTTTTATTTTTATTATTATTTGTTGTTATATATATAAGATTACAATGTTTTTATAATTCGACCTTTATATCTTAAGTTATATATATATATATATATATATATATGTGTATAAATCACAAAAGTGATTATGTAATGGTTATGTTGAATATACCTCGTTTAATATATACATACATTATTATAACTTTTCATTATCTTTGGATTTGATACGTTGTATGTTTATAATATATATTTTTATTATTAATATTATTATTGAAAGATAAAATTAGCAAAGAAAGATTCCTATGCACAAATTCTAATGGTCCAGACATTCTAATGGACACCAAAGGTCTTCAAACTGTTGGTCCCGCGGGCCGCATTGAGACCTTCATTTCGAGGGCCATAGCTTGTCAAGAAAAAAAAAGTCATGTTCTATAAACGTCACTTCAGTTGTGAAATTAGTTTTAAAGAGAAAAAACATGCAATAAATGTTGTAGTAGCCTCTTGTGGGAGAAAGTTGTTCAATTTTATTTGTTTTTTAAATAGTTTTTAAAATTTTACCATGTAATCAATGAAACCTTCGAGAGCCGGATCTGAAGTGCTTGCCGTGGTTTCCAGATCCCTATTCTACGACGTTTCGTTTAAAGTTCACTGAATTATGATCGTTTAATCCACAACTCCTTTGATTTTCCCTATTAGGTTTTTTGTTCAAGTTCTCATGATACACACCTCTGTCATGAACATTTCATATATGAAAATGAGGCCTAAAAGAATAGATGGAAACAGTCATCGATAAATGCCATACAATGTCGATATCGATGACAAGCGATCACAATACATTCATTAAAACCAAATCTCAATTGTCGTTATTTTTTTCAGAACTGTAGAGCAGATAAGAATAAAAATGTAAAATTACTTTTCAAAAATAATTAAAAGGGATAGGAAATTTCGATGTGATCGAAAAATTATTGCTAAATACGCTTTTATTTTTATTTTCTTTAAGAAAATTAGAGCTCGATTTGATTTAATACGACGTAGTGAAAGAGTGAGAGAAGAGGAAAGGAATAAAAATGTAGTGACGTTGCATGTGAACAGCCCCTTCTGGTGTTTTGTTTAATCCCCTAGTTATGAAAATTAGAACCATTAATTTTCGTAAGGATTTGTCCCTCCTTCATACGCAGAGATTTATTTTCTTAGTAAGTACACATGCTTTATTTGCATAAATTATGATATACAGGATTACTAATTTATTAAAGAGCTAAAAAAAAACTAGAATATCTAGAAAAAAAATCAAGCACCAAGTTGTATTTTTGTTTTACCTCAATCAGAAATTATTTATAAGAAGAATTAGTTTTTATTTCTTATGAATCAGTTCATGACTTATTATTATTACAGGAGACAGGTAGTACTTCTTTTATTTATTTCTTATTTCAGCTTTCTCAATTTCTTCCCTCCTTCCTTTCATTCCTTTCCTCTGTTCTTAACTCTTTATTATATTATACATTGTCTGTACATCTTGATAGACTTTACAATATCTCAATTTTCTATCTAACTTCTCCATTCTCATGTTTTAATTTTACTATTTATTTTCATTTCTTATATAACTTCATATTTCTTTTTTATGTTTTACATTTTATTCTAAGATTCCCATTGTAACACTTATGTCACCCTTTTTGATTATGCCTACTTCATCATTCCACACTCTGTGACGGTTATTATTATTTATCTCTTAGTTCTTAGTCATTATTCTAACAATTTCATTTTACTTTATATTTATTTATTTAATTTTTGTTTTTTTTTAATTTTTTTTTATTAATTTTACCATCACTACTTATGTTTCTCATACCTTGTTATCTGGTTATATTCTTAGCCCTGATGAAGGCCTGAACTTCAGGTCGAAACGTCGGCATATGTAAAAAAAATAAATATTATCATTTTTTTTTGCCTTCCTTGTTGACTGACCACCCCAACTATTCTTCTCTTCATTATCCACGACAGTCAACCAATTACCAATTATTATTATTACAAATCTCGTTTTGATTTGTATTTAGAATAACTCTGATTTGTTGCAAAAGATGAAATTTTAATATAATACAACGATATTTTTTTAATCAAAATAAAACTCAAGTAAAATTTGAACTAGTGAGTAAAGAGGGAATTCATCGTATATATACAACATACATACATATATATATATATATATATATATATATATATATATATATATATATATATATATATATATATATATATTCCGGGATTATATATTTATATATAGTTATATTATATATTTATTTATAGATTATACTATATATATATAGTTTCCGGGATGTTAGTGAGGTTGACGAAGGCGTGTATAAATGATCCTAAATGCAAGGTACTAATACAACGAGAAATATCTGAAGCCTTTAAAGTTCGAATTGGTTTGAGGCAGGGAAATGGACCCTCGCCGATGTTATTCTACTTAACCCCAGAGAACGTAATAAGAACACCAAGCAAAAATCGAGTACGTCGGAATGAAACATAAAATTATAGAACGTGCGGATGATAATTCTGTCCTCGGAAGCAATCAAGAGGATATTGAGAGACTCGCTCAGACTTTGTTAAGAACATTAGAGCGAATTGGACTACAAATTAACGTTGATAAAACAAAATATATGATAGCTAAAAAATCCACCCTATTATCATGATCTGCGTGGACTCTAAGTCATTCCCCAAATTATTCATATACATTGGCTCCATAGTAACCTCAATAAATAATCAACTAACAGAAATAGACCAGCGAATAACAAGTGCGAACACAGCTTTCTTATCCCTTTCGAAAGTACTAAAATCCAGCGCATTCGATTTGACACAAACTTGGAGAACAGTACCGAATTACTTAGTTTCAATTTCATTGAATTCCATTTAATAATTTAAAGAAATTAATACAAATAATTGCTAACAATATAATGGCTTGAAATGTGGAAGCCACTGATCATATGTTTATGTGGGAGTTAGGTTATTATAATATTGTTATGGGGTTATAAAATTTTAGGTTTGATTCAAAAAATTAATTGATACTATATTGTTTGGTCGGTTCCGAACGTTACTGGTATATTTACTGTCGTTACTTAGATTTCGTGCAATTTTTAGTAAATGTAAATTCAATTTTGCTCTGAATTTGTAAAAAAGAGTTATTTGTGATTGTGTTTATTTCCATTGAAGTTCAACCAGCTCATCGGTATCGATTTTCTCCTTAAATATCAAAATTATGTCAACTTCACTCACGTTTTTATATTTCAGCTAAATCAATTTTGTTCTGACTGAAGAAAGGTATTGGTCTCGTTAACTCCGAACAAACAGAAATTTGAATTTTTTCTTGGATTTTTGTTCCATCCATTTTATTAATGAAAACATAACTATTAAGTATATATTATTACTGTTACTGCAAAGGTAATATAAATATAAACAAATTAAAAAAAACAGCGTGAAGAAAATAAAACTCATACAGTAATTAAATCAACAAAACTATAATACATTAAAAAATAAACAAAAGAAAAATATAGTTAATAAATTGAAATCAATTTTTATTATAATATTATGCAAAACTACATAGTCTGTGTAATACATTACTGTTACATTTTGATTTGCCTAATAAAATAATTCTTAATATCAATCTCTGATTTTATTATAGAAAGTCTCAGGAATCAATTGTATGCAATATAATTTAATCGTGAAGATTAGGAGAAATATTACAATTGATATTTATTTTATTTCTTAATACATATTCGTATTAATAATTATAGTAATATTAATCTATTGCTATAATCACGAGCGATGCCGAACCATGGTTGTATTTATCATTTAAAGACCAAATGAAACTACCTTACAAGGACTGCACAATGAATGTATAATAAAAATTGAGATATAATATTAAGTATAAAAGGCTAAAAGCCTGCCGCTTTAATGATTATGATTGATTGGATAGAGGATAAAATTGAGAAAACTGAGGGAGGGCCGCAAGAAAATCGTCGAACATTTAACGAAGAAGGGGAAATAGTACCATGGACGAAGGGTTAAAGTAAGGGAGGATATTAAAAAAATAAGATATTGATTTGCCTTAGGGAGGGAACAATATCTGGCCGCGCGACTTCCGAGGCCTGCATGATGAGCCTATTTGTTCCCATGTCTGATGAATAATTCCTCTGATGAATAACCCTCCACAAATACAATTTCATCAGAAGAATAAATCCTAACCATCTTATTGTAACTGAATCATCGTAATGGACTGGAGGCCACAGCGATTCGTTACTATAACCTAGAGTAATAATAATTGGTTACCATCAGGACACGATCGGAAGGAAATAGTTTCGGTTGAACAGACAGTTTTTTTGTTGTTTTTTTTTTTTTTTACTTTCCTACTTATACTAGGTAAGGAAACTATTGCAATCGGGTCAAATTTCCGATATGCGGTTTTCGACGGATCTATACGTTTCAGAGCCCCTGAGTCCGAAAAACACATTTTTAGCCATTGGTCTGTCTGTCTGTCTGTGCCAAGATTTTCTCGGAACTACTGAACCGATTTTGTTGCTTCTTTTTTTATTTTGTAGGGTTTTGACTACTGATGCCTGTGACAGAAATTCGGTGCTCCATGCGCAATAGCTTGCGCGTAATAAATGAAAAACATGTTTTTCTATAGACTGTAGCGCGAAAACGGCTAACGATTTTGATGAAACTTTCCTATAATGTTCTAATATTGTCTTTCAATTTTCGTATATAGACTAAATTCCGAAAAATCAGGAAAAAAGTTATAAAGAAAAGAAAAATGTTATGGGCCTAACTCCTAAGTATATATTATACGGTAAAATTTATAATAAACTTTTGAAAGGTAATTAAATTACCAACAAAACAAAAAAAATCATGGAATGAACCAGTATTAGCGATGATACAGTTTATGTCGTTTAAAGTATGAATTCCTATAAAGCATATAAAATCGTTCATTTGGCAACTATTAACGAAGTTACAGCTATTCAATTTCCAATGTAAGATTACGGGTTCATATCCTGGTGTCAGAAAGGGTGAATGAGAGAATAAAGATGACTAAGTGAAAGTAAGAAAATCTGTTGCCCGCATCACACAATCTTCACTATTTCCTCTACTTTTAACAGAAATTATTGTTTGACAATACTAAGCTATGGCAAAAAGTTTTTGATCAGCAATATTAGAGAGTATTGAAATTTTTACACTGATCTACCTTAAGCCGGTTTACATTGCTTTAGTTTATCAAATAAATCGTACTCAAATCTTTTGTTTGATCAATTTTCAGGAAAATAAATCTAGTTCAATTCTTTTTTGTTTCTTCATGAACATATGTAAAGATATAAAAACTTTTCTGAAATAGGTAGGAAAGTCGTGTGAGTGGACACACCAGATATTTTTTTAATGTAATTAATATTAAATAGTTGACCTTTGCGATTAATTCTCACAATCTCAGTATATAGGTCAGAAATCAAATGAAAAATTAATGAGCAAATGTTCAAATGAAATGCTCCATTTCACTCGTCTAAACAATAATACACTGTAGCTAAAAGGAGCCTAACTCCTTCAAGTAAACCATCATATATGTATTCTGGAGGTTTATTGGCTATAGTACGGAAGGATGGACAAGATTCGTAGACATTTTAACTTTCGGTATGACCACTGTAGAGTAGTAATTGTAGACAACATCTAAGATCTTCAAACAAATGATCAAGATATGAACCTCAAAATAACACGATTAACTTTTAGGTAAAGCTGGATGTTGAAAAGAACCAGCTGCAGAGTATGGTGGAAAACAAGATTTTTCTCATACTGGAATCTTTCATCATCACCTGTTTTAAATCTGGGCTTCCTGTTGTCAATTCTATAAGCATAAAGAGGAAAAAATCTTAGCATGTATGAACATTTTTAAACACCAAACTCCTAGAATGCATTGCCTGCAGAACGCTGCATACATGGTCAGAAGGAATATCTTTATTTGCTTGCAAACTATTGTTTTGCCAACTGCTGTCAGTAATTATTGAACATGAGATTAACATCTACCAATATAAGTTTAACCAATATAAAGTAAGTGATCTTTCAAATTTTCAATCCAATGATCTCCTCTGAAAGAAGAAAGGAATCTAGAATTAATGGGTTTCTATTTATCAACAAGAATATTATTTTAATAATATTTTAGCATTATTTCTCCATTCCATCCAATTCTGAATAGCTGTTTCATATAGAAACATTGCTATTGAAATATTATTGATCGTATGAGTGGTTGAACCAACTATTCAAAGAATGAGCAATAAAACATGGCAATTTCCTTGTGACTATTAATACAATGCATCCCCTCGGGAAAGCAACAATAAACAAAATGTTATAAATTCAATAATTGTTATATTACTGAGATTAATTCCTGTGTATCATTTGATGGTAAATGATTATAATAAATTAGGAATTTAAGATATTATATTTGCAAAAAATAAATTCCAAAATCAAATAATTACGGCATATATAATACAATATAGTATAAATAATTAAACTGCTCACCAGAAAAAAAAAATGATTTTTACTCGGAGAAGGCCGCTCTTCGTTGATATTACTCTCAAATTAAAAAATATTTGCTTGTAACTTTCAAAATATTTTTTTCTTTATACATTTACTAGACTCTATAGAAGGAAAAACACAATTTCAGTATATTTTTTTTTTTACATTATTTTATTTTTATTTATTTATTTCAACAAAGCTAAAGTTTTTCCTAGATTGTAAATAAAAAAAACCCAGCGCAGTGCAACATTACCTTTTCTAAAGAGAAAACACCCACCCCTCTTTTCATTGTGAATACTTTTTTTTCTCTTGTCAGGAATAAACTTTTTGTAGAGATGGCTTTTATGTTACAAAATTATTTTCATTTCCAGTTCAACTGAAATATTTTTATTTTAATACAAACTCGTTTGTTTTTATTTTATACAGATTCTTCCTACCTTTCTGATTCAAGTAAGGAAAACAAATGTTTAAACAAAAAAAGGTTTATTAACAACAAATTAAAAAAAAATCTAAACATTATTTAGACAAAACAAGATGAACTCACAAATATTCCTGCCATTGATATGCTATATTATTTTAGAATATGCAGTTGATATATTATTAATTGAACCAAAATTCATATTACTATTTATATATCTGTTTTATTTTATTATATAAATTCATAGTTAATATCTATCTTGCCATCAGGTATTAGTCAAGGTAGAATGGAATATAAAATATTGCGCGTTTGATACGATTCCAATACTTTTCACTGTATACAATTTTCTGCATGGTTATTCGGATTCTCACATTATTTTTAAGACGAACTTGAGGTCAAATAACTCTCAGGCAATTAAACTTCAGTCAACCAACAATTATATTTTGGTAACGTAACAAGACTTTATTGTTTTCTTATTCGTCATAAAGTTAAAACAATATTAAACGGTTGAAAATGATGTTTAAATTGAGTCGTAATTTATAGTAGTTTTAATGTTTAAGAATCATTTGAAAAAAAAAAAATCATACTACGAATATTTTGAGCGTTCGGTGTAAATATTGAATAAATATCAACGCAATAAAATCTTAATCGTGATCAAA
This sequence comes from Nezara viridula, assembly GCA_928085145.1. Classification (NCBI taxonomy): domain Eukaryota; kingdom Metazoa; phylum Arthropoda; class Insecta; order Hemiptera; family Pentatomidae; genus Nezara; species Nezara viridula. The sequence continues at coordinate 43,613,415 of OV725077.1, read as the reverse complement.
ATATGTGGTACCGAACCATTTTTGTCAAAATATTAACATCTACCCAAAACTTTGTAAATAGCTTCATCTCATCGCAACCTATAACTACTTTATTTATCGAAATCCCGCAATGAGGCGTTTTCAATCTGGATGTCGGAAAACTATATTTCTTTTTAATTAGGTAATAAAAACTGATAAAACTCATTTCTTTTCTATTTGAATCATAAAATAATTACATCACAAACTCGGAAAAAAAGTAGCCTGAATAAATATTGTGCGGTTCGGCGTGATCTCTACTACCAACAACACAAAATAACGAGGTTTTATAAGCCTAACGGCCCAAAATGTTAGAGGCTACCTTTTTTTTTAAGTCAAATTAGCATACGATTCAATTGGATAGTATACGGATATTTATGAGTTTTTAATATTTCATTAAGTTAATTTATTAAATGAGAAAACGCCATTCCATTTCGGGAATATATGTATGAAAAAATTATTAGGTTACGATAAGATATTTAGTTTCAGGCGAATGAAAGATTGATACAAATTGTTCTGTACCGACGTCTAGTTATATCTTTGTTGAATGAACAGACAAACACTAGTTTTCTTAAAAAAAAAAAAAGATAAATTAATTTCATTTTAAGTGCATTTTAGAAGTTTTTACGTGTCAATTAGACATCGCCTGCCATGGAGATGTAACTGTTTAGTACTAAACACAGAATGGCTAAGAAAAAAGAAAACACAAATTGGTGCGGAGTGGCTTGTTAGTTGGTTAGGGGAGTGGGCTGAAACTTCGTTAATTAGAACTCAGTTTGTTGGCCAGCTAATAGAACTAACCTGGCTAGTGTGTCCACATATTGAACTAGTTTTGTTCCTATAACAAATTTACTTGTTACCTAACAATTCCGTGGATTAACATCATCCGACCTCTGAGATCTAACATTGGAGTTCGGATCAAGTGGTGATTTGTAATTTCCATACTGCGAAATAATAATAACAAATTTCATACGTATAACATATTTTTTTTTTTTTGTATTTTTTCCTTAAGCCTGCAGGGTCATTGACAACTCCTTCAAGCTAAACGCTGTTAAGGTTTTTCACCGCGTTTAGTAATATTAATGTTTATTAAACTGTTTTTTGGCTGTATTTTAAATTTAGTGCCATATTAATTTTTTTCTGATAGTTTTGAGTGTTGGGTTGTCTGTAATATGTGTTTTATTAATCTTTGGAAATTACAGCTTTCGGAGGTTGAAGAGGCAAGCCCTCTTAGTAGATAGGTATGTGAGAACTGACTCGTCCAATCACCTTTGGATGTAAAAACATGACTTCAAATGTTCCCAGAGCTAATCTCTTAGCCTCGTCAATGGTACTTAAACCCAGCCAATATTGAATATTTTGAAATAGACTTGCTTCCACAGGCTTCAATTTTATGACACGATAGCGATTAAACGTTATTATTTTATGTGCCTAAGAATCGTTTATCTTTTCACATTTAAATTTTTTTAATTGATATATATATATAAGAAATATATCGTCTGCAACACTGCAAAAACCTGTAAGGACAACTTCTACGAAAAATGAGATTTTGAAGATTTCTGGTCAATCTTGTCCTGGCGCATATTCTGATCCCAAAAAATGAAATCTACGATGTATCATTTTTTCTCTGTGGACATTTGTAAAAACCTGTTATTTAAAAACCAGCAAATTGTGATGTAAAAACCGTAAGTTACTGTGAAGGTTAAAGAGAATGAGTCGTTACCGAAAAAACGTAATGAAATTTTAAAACGTGGCCTTGTATATTCAGATTGTATAAACCATTGTAGAAACCATATCTATATGGAGTTGAATACGCTAAAAACGAATCTTTCATAGACTACTCCAAAATAGGGCACATGCATGCTCCTACAGCGTGCATACTAAAAGAATACTCGTTTTTCAGTCAAATATTTAAAACAAATTCAGTATCGTTTCTTTACGTTTCGGAAACTGACTTCGTTCCTGTCATGCTTTGATCATTATTAACAAAGTTATGGGTGTTACTATAATAAATTGAATTGCTTTCGCCTTACTAATACCTAAGTAAAATGATATAAGTTAAAAGGGATAGCTTAAGGAGATTATTTGGCAGAATTAGGATCAAAAAAGTTACACAGACATCTTTGCCTTAGGCAAAAAAAAAGAAAAATTAATCGGAAATATAATGCCCATAGATCAAAAATTAAGCAGTTTTTTTTTAATTTTTTAGTTTTTATTCATACAGGCTTTTGCTAAAGCCCGTAAATATTACGTTGTAACAATATAATCTTTTGGTTTTGACCTATTTCTATCATTTTACCGGCGGTTATTTCACTCGACAGGGCGAAACACAGCCGTGTTTCCTAGATAATATTTGCTTCATGAAATTCATCAATGGTTATTCACATTCTTAAAAAAAAAAAGCGTTATTTAAATATTCTTGGAGTTCTGGCAATTGCCAGATTCTCCCCTCAAGACATGAGTGTATGTAGCTAAAGCGTTCTTGTCCAATCTCCATTGGCTTTAGCACCAGTGACGCGGTTAAGAGAGTAGCGCAGGGATCTTTTGGAGTCCTGCTTTTCTTTCAATAGTTAGAGCGACAAGACTGGCTTGAAGTTCCCTACCTGATTGTATATATTGTATATAGGTATGCCTCAGTTTTTATGTTTTTAATCCACTTATATTTAGGTTATTTTATCTTTTATTGTACATAGTTGTTTGATTATTATTTAGTTATTATTTTACTTTTGTTAATTTTATGTTTTCTGAATATATGGTGTGAATGTGTTCATATCTCTCTATAATTATTGTCCACGTGACAGATTATAATATTTCTAATTGAATAAAATAATAAAAAAATGTTGAGTATATTTTTAATGCAATGTTTGAATGAGGTTAAATTAGTGGAGACGATTAGCCACCCATGATATTGTACTCTGTTTCCTCAGGCCTCAGTAAACACCTATCTGTGGATAAACAAGGTACAGCTGGTGCTATTAGCATACCTGAGTACTATGGCTGCTGCACTATGGATTCTACAATACAAGCAGCGACTAAAAGTCTTCAATTCAACTTTAACAACGGGGGAATTAAAGAGTTTAAGCCGTAGTGATGCAGCCACTGAAAAAAGGGATAAAGGTTCTTGGGAGGAGGGCCCTCGAGTTGAAGTACACCGAATCAAAAGGGGCTAAGGCGATTCAAAACGTTTGCCTTGGTTAAGCAACCATACAGCCTATTTACCTTAAATATCTACTTTAAAAGATTGATTTACTCAATTCTCATATTTGAGATTACATATATTTTTATTTTAATATTTTGTGATCTATTGTTGCAAAAAAGTTTATAAACAGAAGCAGTTATATTTATGTATAATATATATTATATGTAATTTAAAAGTAGTTATTTTGTGTTTGTATTATTATCTATGTTCATCAGTCTAGCTTTTGATATCATGGAATCGATGATAATGTAATTTACAATTTATTTGTTATTTGGTGTAAAAACTTCATAAAACGAAAAAGTAGACAGCATTTAAGAATTAAAATATATTTCCTAATAAATTGAATTAGTAAAAAAAATGGAATAAAATTATAATATTCTCATATTATTTGACTACTGATCTTTTTTTGGATTATGAGAGTTAAGATAAAAAAAAGATGACATTTTAATTAAATCTGTATATAATGTCAGTATAGACGTTCTGAGTAAAATTTAAAACGTTTAATGTCGCTTTTGCTTTATTATTATTTTAAATAAGGAACATCTATGATAAACAAATGTAATTTATTAACTCCCTTCTCTCAAAATTTGAGATTTTACTTTCCAGGACACCTACAATTCCAATATTGAAAAATAAAATTGATCCGTTCTCTGCCATACTGTTCAAAATCTTAATCTAGTTGTAAATAATATTCACTATTGTAAGTAATTATCACCATTTACCAAAACATTTGTTCCTACAAAATCTTAAATTGATTTTCTTCACTAAGGATATGGCACTGGTGCTGGTGGAAGGGACTTAGTATTCACAAAGTCGCCTGGTCGGTTCCATTAATCTACTGTAGAATGGAAGGATCTAGTGGATGGTACCCTCTTCAAATCATAGTGCTAGTGAAGAAGTATTAATTAATGATGGAAAAACTACTCACTTAAAGGTAAAGTTTCATACGGAAGTGATCAAGTACATTACTGCCTTCCTGGTATTGGGGCAATCGAGCTCAGCAATTGTCGGATATAAAAACAATGGGAATCAGTTCCAACTCTAAGTGGGCTAACTTTCGCTGAGTCACTTCCTCATAAATGGCAGAAACAAAGTTTCCAACTCCGTGGAAGCAGTGCATTAAGAGTTGCCGCTGGAGCGGGGTCAATCTAGCGCCGGCCTGGTCAGTGTTTCCAGTTGGGAGGGCGGCCATCAGGGAGATTGCTTCCCTCCGTGGTCTCAACCGGCCAACCATTCTTCTTCTTCTGCTTCCAGTATTACCAGGCAAAGGCCACCTAACTAGTTTAGTAATGGCTTCATGTTATGATCTTGTTCTGGAAATAATGGTTCATTGTTGAAATATTTATGCTTGGTAGATCCATACTTGACAGAAGAAAACAGAAGTATTATATAACTTGCTCAAAATAAGTTTTGTTGTTCAGTACTGACAGGCTGGTATTATTGGTTCATTGTGATACCTACGATTTCAATAATTTATTCTTTTGTTTTCTCACTACTGAAGATAGCGAATCATTTTCTTCCAACGCAGGGAGAGGGGGTGAGAGAGGGTAGTTAAAAAACGTTTGTGTTCTGAAACGAAAATTTCCACTCTACCATAAAATATCATCTAATACCATTTATTCGATTTCCAAGAAATGTTCAAAGATTTTGTGGGTTGGTGTCTGAGTGCCCCTTTAATTGAATATAGTACTTCCGCTTACGCACGTGAAAATGTAATTTCTTAGATATGCCAAAATTCCAGAAATGGCTCGTTCGATTTGGCAGAAAGTTGGAAGGAATGTGGGTATTGATAAAAAAAAAAAAAAAAAAAAAAAAAAAAAAAAAAAAAACCAAGCTGCATTCTTTACACCACACGATATAAGTGAAAAGATGAAAAAGGTGAGATGAATATTATGAAATATAAATTATAAACACTAGCTGATAGAGGGAATGAAATGCTGAACATTTATCTCGCTTACAGTGTGCTGGTCTGATTTTTAGTTTCTAAGTTATTTTAATCCACATCTCCTAATATAACTAGTTATCATATAGTTTACAACACTATCTTTTCCCTTTTCGCCTTTCTGAAACGGCGTCTCGTTAAGTTACAATTTTGAATAATAGCTTATTACAAACAGGATGAAACAAAAACCATTTTCATTACTAACAATATGTAGGTTCAATTTTTAGTTTTCGAGATATTTTGATCCATACAAAAAATACTTCAATTATTTGAATCCAGTCGACATCACCAATGCGTTACAATTCGAAAATCTGACGGCTCAATATAATTCGATCTCCACAAAAAAGTGTAAAACTCACTATTTTGTTTAATTACATAGACTAATTTCTCTTTAATATGCGCAAAAGGATTTTTCTTCATTCGCAATATTTCAAAAACCACCAGTTCGATTTGGCCTAAAGCTAGAAGGAAATTAGGGAAGATCAATAATTGATAAATAAATAATCATGAAGAAACTAATTTCATTAAATTATATCAACTAATGTCAGAAAATACTTCCGCTTTCGGATCTCCATAGATATCGTTTTGATTTGCACATAGGCCCAGCGATTAATATTCGCGAATATTAGGAGATTACACATAGGAAACGGCTTATTCTGAAGATTGTATTTTGAAGTGAATAATGTATACCTCTGAATATAGTTGATTGTAATCAATGAAAATGATTGGGGCGGGGTAGCCGAGCTTGCTAACGCGTATGGACAGCACCGCGCGTCACTCGGAAACCAGATAGCCTAAGTTGGAGACAAAAAAATAATTACTAGTTCGCGCCGGTACCTAGGGGTCTTTTAACTCTTGCATTGATCCCCCGCCCTCACCCTCTGAAAGGCTAAGTTGGAGAGCAGCAAAAAAAAAAAAAAAAAATGATAATGTGGCGGGAGTTACTTGGCAGACTTTTTTGTTTTAAGAAAAGGTGTACAACAAATCTTTGCATATCTTTGAAAGCAGGAAAAAAAATAATAATACACTTGGTTATTATTCAACTTCTATTTCGTGAAACTTTATTAGAAGAAAAGGCGAGTTTTCATTTTATTGTTATATATTTTTATAAAACTTAAAATAAATGAACAGAAAACTCTGAATAAGATTTAAGGTAGTTTTTAAACGACTATTTCATTAGATTTTTTCACTAATTTTGATTTCAAAAGTTGAGATTATCAAGATTTTAAAATCGTAATTAGATTTTAAATATTTAGTAATTTAATGATGATATATCATATATCTGTGTGATGAAACATCTATATCATATATAGATGATATATCTGTGTGGTGACATTGTACAAAAGGTCTAACTCAGTGTAGGAAAAAAGCCTTTCAGAATAATTTTCAAAAGATAAAAAGTGTTCTGGGGCGAGAGCCATAGCAAGATCTTTAGTAAATTGAACCACCAAACTCTCGTATTTAATTCTTACAATCCATAATCATTCGTTAAATCTCATTATTTGTCACAAATAAAATTGTCATTATTTTAATCATTGCCGCTTTGGCCCAATCCAGATACTTATCCTTCCATCATAAATTTCAGAACAATAAGACCACTTTCGTTTGTGACTTTACTTTCTACCCCTGATATCCCTCCGAGACGTCTGAAAATAAGATCTTCCCGTGTTCTCCAGATGAAGAAATTTAATAATAGTTCGAGTTATACATGGTTTCTCTACAAATTTTCTAACGCTGTTATTTATTATCTCTGTTTACTAGTTTAATTTTTATTTTAATACAGTTGTACATTTTATGGATATTTTTAACAAAATATAATGAATGTTAATTAATAATATCATTATTAATTCATACATGTTTTGTTTATTTAAAAACGAGAACTGGAAAATGGTTTTATTGAAATATTTCAGTTAGTGCGTATTATTTTTTTTTCTTTCTCAATACTAAACTCCACACCTGTCATAGTTTTTTTTTTTTCTTTGGGGGGTCCTCTCCTTCCTCGCTTTTAAGGCTATACGGGATTCTCCCGGGCCAGGGAGTGTGGGCGGGGATTTAAAATATTTAGGAAAGAAGATCTGTCATCCAGCTCCTCTTTAGTCGTCTCCTGATGGGCATGTCAGCTGTGGCCATGTCGTTGATAAGTCCGTTGTGATGTCCATGTAGTTTAAGATGAAATCGGGAGTAGAGAGTACGTAGGTGTTGGTCGATAGTCGGTTGTTGTAAGTCGGTATGTAAAGTTTTGTTGTTTACGTACCAGGGAGCAGCTGTTATTAGTCTTAAAATTTTGGATTGAAACGATTGTAGATTTTGTAAGTTTTTTCGTTTTTGCAGAATCGTAAATTTGTGAGGCATGTGTCCATATAGGTTTGAGTAGGTAAGTATACGTATTTATTTTTTGATTGGTTTTTAATTTTGATTAGGAAAAAAGAGAGGATAGTATTTTCAGTCGTTTGTTCAAAGTCTTTCGTTTCATTTTGACATGTAGGCCCCAGGTCATCCTTCTGTCGAATAATAGCCCGAGATAACATACAGTGTCAGTCCGAGGAATTTGGTTGTCACCGATATAAACTGGTGGGCATGTGTCTCGTCGAAGTGCAAATGCTATTAAATATTTAAAATTTAATTAACTGTTTTAGAACGGATAAATAAATTATTTTCCTTTTCGTTTTATTTTGTAATGTTGATAACAAAATCGTGGAATAAATTATAATCTATTTATAATTTTGCCGCTTTAAAACATTTCATTCTAAATTCTGCATGAATTAATGTACGAGCAATGTTTGTTTTGAATTTAATCGATAGTTGTGTTTAGAATACTAATATTTATTTTAAAAATATTATTTTTGGTGTTGGAGTTGTGATAAACGATAAGCGCTACGATCATAGCGTAGCCTTGAAATACTTTACATAAGAATACAGAGGAAGTGTTTATATTGGAATAGCGCTGGAAGCTTATCGTAGCTTCAGCATAAGCTCGTCCTTAGTCCTGAAACGGGTTTCGCTCAGCCTTGTACGGATATATTGCTAGCTTTCGGAATAAATAGCATCCGATCTCGAAAACAGCAACTACCTCGGCGCAAAATACAGTACAGTCTCCCCACTCTAATTGCCTTATTAGGTAAAAAAAGAAAGCATTTGGAATACCTATAAATCAATGGATGATTGATAGCAAATTTTAGAGTATGACATCTTTAAATATACTTACTACTGTTTCTTAAATTTCGCTTGTTTCTTGTTATCTTTATTGAAGTATTACGCGGTTTAGTAATTTTAATTGTATAATGATAGATAAATGTGCTATTTAATCATAGTATCTTAAAGTTCCGAATAGTTTTCTGCTATAGTTATTATGCTTGTAGATAAAACATGTTTAGATATGTCGGTCATAATAAAGTTCCATAAAATACTTGAAGAATCTGCTTATTGTAGACATTCAATTGAAGGTGTCCACTAGCAAAAGCAATAATTCCGAAGATTTTTTGCAAAATTCATACATTATATCTTGTAGAACCATTATCCAAGAAAGAACATCTCATTTTACTACTGGTTTGCTTAAGCAAGCAAAGTAAAAGTATACTTAAAATATGTTTCTCTAACTGACATGATGCATCATTTTTTGATTAACTTCAGAAAATTTGTTGAACATAGAAATAAGTTCCTAAAGACATTTATTGTGGAATCGAGGGAAGACATTACCGTAGAAGATATATTGAAGATGAATAGTGTCGAAAATTCAAATAAAATATATGATTTCATAAAAGGATGTTCAATGAACTGTAAAAAAGTATAATTAATCACTATAGAAAAATGTTATTGCATATTTATATTGTTATTTATATTTGTTATTTATAAAATATTTATAAATATATTTATTTATAATATATATATGTATATATATATATATATATATATATATATATATATATATATATATATATATATATATATATATATATATATATATATATATATAACTGAAAATTGTATTACTAATTATATATTTAAATGTATTGTTGATAATTCGTGAAGAGTCATATTTAATGCATACTAACGAACATACGAACATACTATAAAAGATTTCATAATAACTTACATGGACATACTATGAAAGATTTCGTAATAACTTACACGGACATACTATGAAAGATTTCATAATAACTTACACGGACATACAAACTCATTGATTCGAGGCATGACAACAACTAACATGCCCGATAGCGCCCGAAGGAGGCTTAAAAGAAGCTGGATGAGGGATCTCCTCGACTAACTATAAATATTACGCTCAAGACAGGAAGGACGCCGTTGAGTACTCCTCCCCCTCACGCCTATTCCAAGACCAATCTACTACATCTTGACATCACACTCGCTGGTTGGCGGCACTTCTGACAGGTGTGAGTTGAAGAATCAAGTTAAAAATAAATAATAAACTTAATGTTATGAATTTTGTTGACGTTGTGTTTGAACACAGAACTAGACCCACAATTTAATATTGTTCATAAAATCTAAATATTTATTTGTACAAATATTTCTTTGGCAAATACATAAAACTAATAATTAAATTAAATTGTTTAAGCAAGCATGTAATTTATTGTACTCTACGAATTTTATAAATTATTAAAAGTTATATTTTTTCTAAATTATTCTAACACCTTTAGAATCATTGAGTTTTGGTTTACGTTTAAATTATGTGCATAGGAGAATCAACATAGGAGATGCCTACTGCTAATGTATGTTAGAGAAAATCATGTATGTTATTAGTGTAAAAAATAAGATGTTAGATCCGAAATCAAATTGTAACTAAATATATTTTATTCGTGATTTGCAATATAGTAGGGCAGCATGGAACGGACTGGGTCTGTCGGTTACAGATAGGACAAGAAACTACTAAATATCATTTATAACTGATTTCTAGACCTTAATAGAAACGAGTTCCAGTTGATCATTTGACTATTTAAAGGCCTTTGCAAAACTTAAAGAGAATTTAGGATGTGTTAAATAGTAGCTAATAAATCCAACCTCTTGCGAAAACAAGCATTATTGAATACAGTAATTATATATTAAACAACGATCACTTCACTTAATCAGTTATTGATCGTAGGAATTCGTCATTTTCATTTATGCCAAGCATTTTTGGATGTAAAGGTATAAAAAAAATTAATTAGCTAGGTATGAAAATAAATACTTCGTATTTCATTAACTTTATTTGCATGGATTGTTTATAGAGACATTACCTTTAGTAGATTTTATTTACCACTGTTTCTTTCTATTCACACCTGTCAGAGATAACAGTAATAACAAGCAAATTCAATGGTAACTTCATAATTCTGGAGTGATGATTTCTTATTCTACTCCTTATGAGTTACCTCCGAATGACCGTGTCAACGACAGCCATATTTAAGTATCGGTAAGTATATTACCGAATCCGTTAAATTTATTATGAAAAACGGAATAAGAAATATTTATGCTACGATCGATAAATATTATTGTAAATCGTATAGTTTTGTTATTTACACACAAAAGAGCGCATGCTATTAATTTTAAAACTTTAAACTGAAAAGATTTTAATTTTAGTTAGAGCATTTTTTTTCTGAACCGTAAGTGTTTAGAACTTTTTAGAAAAAAATTTAGAAACTTTTTAATTTTCAATTGTTATATGCTTTAATATTTCATTTAATTTTAATTCTTTATACATGATACGAGGGAGACTATTAAGTAACGACATCGATGCTATAAAACATTTCACTTTGATTTCATACATATTTACTTATTATTAAAGAATGGGGTACGCAGTGGTAGGGTACTGAGCTTCCAATGCTAAAGGTCCCAGGATCGATTCCGGCTCAGGGCATACAGATTATGTATTCTGTTTCACTGGCTGTGGGGCGACCTTAGGTAGGTTGACCCTCCTGGGACACACCCAGCCTCTATAAAGTGGGTACACTTAATTAAAATAATTAATTAAGTGGAAAAACTTGGCGGTTGAGCGTGATCTCGGTCCCATCATCTCCTTGCACAACCATCGATCAAGAAACAGCGCTTTCCAAAAATAGTGCTGATGAACCCAAGACCCTTCATGGGTTGTAGTGATACAGGTTTTTTTTTTTTTTTACTTATTATTGCTCCAAATATAGACACCTTTTCTATCTCCCTACAACACTCCATGCGATTCTTCCAATATTTGAAAAGTACTGCAGGTCTTCTTCCATCAGCAACTCCAGGACGTTGCCATTTTCTTTTTGACAGCTCAAATAGTGTCAATTCTATTCTTTTTAATGAAGATTGGTACACTATCGTGGTTTCTTACTATTATCTTGAAACGAAGTGGCAATCCATTCACTGGAAGAGCCCAACATTACCGTGAGCCAAAAAAGCTCAAATGAGTAAACCAAAATCCAAAGCCTTAATTGAATTCCATAAGATCAAAATATTAATAAATAATACAACATTCACGTTCTTGCTGAACGAGAAAGTAATGGGTGTCCTAAATGAACTGACAGAAGAAGAATTCCGGCACTCTTTCTGACAACGGAAGATCTCCATGCGATCGTTGCAGGGTTAGTGGAGCGGTATATAATTAAGATGATAACAAGTTACTATACATAAACCCAAATAATATGTCTTACAACATCAGACCTGCCATTTAATAGTCTCATAAGCAGAACTATTCTTTTCGATATAATATCTATGGAATCCAATACTATGATAATACCACAGCCCATTTGGTGTTATTCGCCCACGGGTTGTGTGGTTCGCCACCTAACCTAAGTATAACAAATTCCAATCTAAACTATGATTGGGTAAGCCTCCCTTAGAACCCAAATCCCGTACTATAAGAGATAAGGGTTCCCCGAGTTCAATCCGACCACACTAGATTTGATGCATGATTAGACGGAGATAGCTGCCAAGATTAGAGGAGAGAGAACGAGATGTGAGTTATGCCGCGTGATTAGCGGGTGATGGCGGGGCGGGGTATACATTACCCACCTGGGCTTTTGTATGAATCTCATTACCCCCTGGGATTAGGCTATTTCCAAGGCTCTCTCTTAGCCCAAACCCGATATCTCAAAGGCTATCCAATTATTTTTCTTTTCTTGTTTTTCCTAAAAGATTCGTCCCCTACTGGTATTTTACATATTGACGAGTTTATGTCGAAGACTCGACATGTTTTTTCTTCGAAGTTTTTTTTTTCAAGTTGTGTTTTAACCGGAAATTTTAAATTTTTTATGAAAATTAAGAATAAACTTATGAGAAACGAAATTCTACTTAGTTTTCTTTCACTTCGAGAGTTGTTATTATAATACCATTGAATAATTGAAGTATAACACAAGAAAAAAAATTGGAAACAACTAAAATGAACTCAATGCTTCTAGTATGCTTAATAAATACTGATTCCTATCAGTACCAAAACGATAACAACATGTGTGTTGTTTAATTGCTTGCTTCAATAACAAAGTGCTTGTTATTCTTAAAACAGATGACTATGAAAGATAATTTAAACATCATTGACTTAGAAATAAAGTAACACACACTGAGTAACTTTGGTTAGAGGAACATGATGAAAAACGAGAGGGAAATAAGCACTGGTCATTTACCTTGATTAAATAATATATAGGATCTTAAGTTAAGTTTTAGTGAATCATGCGTTTTCTAGTTCAATTTTAGATACTCAGGTAAGATTCTTAACTAACATATTATAAAACGAAAAATATTATCTCAATCACAAACTCACCGTAATCATCAAAACATTAGCGTTCCAAATTTTCTTCGACGGTTGAGTAAGCAGATACATTTTTGATTACTTACCTGAAAAAATAAAGTTTGATAAATAAATAAATTTGTTAAAAAATATAATAGAAACTAAGGTATAATATTAAAATAAATAATGTCATATTGAATCTTTGCCAAACGTGGTATTACATACAACTGATATCATTAATGTGAACGTACGAATATAATTTACGCATCTATGAATTGTATTTTCTTTTATAACTTAAAATTGTGAGATGTATTTATAGAGGTGATTTTATATATATATATATATATATATATATATATATATATATATATATATATATATATATATATATATATATATATATATATATATATATATATATGTGTGTGTGTGTGTGTGTGTGTGTGTGTGTGTGTGTGTGTGTTAGAGCAAGCGCAGTAATAGATGAAATCGCAATAAAAATTCATTTAAACTACTTGTCCGATCCTACCCAGGATTATACATAAGTAACATTAAATGTTTAATAAGGCAGCCACTAAAATTGTTTAATTTGGGTGATTATCAATTTAAGCATAGTAAAATAGAGAAACTTTCTTCATATGTAAATATGATTTGTCTTTTTTACCATTTATAATTTACTTTCAATTAGTTAAATTTTGCAAAATTACGCGTAGTTAAAGTTCTAATAGGCATGACATCATGGATTCTTCGCATTTTTTTTTAAAAATATTTATCGAAAATTATTCTTGTGTAATAACCTTTATTTCTATATGTATGATATTGAGCCCCACTTTTGTAAAATAGTTAACAATGCAAATTTTATCTCCTCAAAGCACATGTGTTTTAACAAAATTATTAATATTCATATTACAATTAAAGTATTCAATTCCATTATGAATACTATTATATATATATATATATATATATATATATATATATATATATATATATATATATATATATATATATTTATTTATTTATTTATTTTTGTAGGTCAATAAGTACATTTGATCTCAACTAACAGTTGGAAATGTGCGCTCCTTGAAAATACTTCGATTGAACCCCCAATTCTTAACTGTTGTGCGGGTAAGGTATTACTTCGCGCCTTCTTTCTGGGCTCCTAGTTGAAGGTTCTTCCACACACATGCAATCTATCTTGGAAATATATCGCGCTATATGCGTTGTGCAGTTTGGATTCAGAAAATTGTAATTTTTGAAATTGCTTCTTTTTAAATCTGAGGCATGTGTTTGTATGGGTACAAGCAAGGCGTGGAATGTCGTTTGAGATAGAGATATGGGAACTTGCATTACAATATATATATATATATATATGTGCATATGTGTGTATATATTGGTGTTGTATGAGTGGGTATGAGTGTATAAGTATATATTTAATGTTAATATATTTGGGTAAGTTAAATTGTTGTACGACCAAGAGATGTTATACAAGCTGTTTTTATTATTCATAGATATGTTTTATTGATGATGGTATATTGATCATAGAAGCATTTTTCAATTGTTTTATATAAAATAGATGCAATTTTCATTGTTTATTGTGTAATAAGTTGTCTTCGGGCTCAGGACCGGGGAGGGCAGACGCTTAACGATCCAGTAGCTTAATATCTGTGCCAGTGAACGGTGCTGAGACTGTCGGTGTGTCCCTGGCCTGATCGAAGCTCTATTTTTTAAAAATAGGTTATATATTTTTAAATAATTGTTATTAAAGACATGTGGAAGCATAATTGTGTACCGATTGAGCTATTTGTAGTTCTAGCATTGAAGAGGATCCCATCGTTGACTTATAAAAAGAAAATACCAGGATGGAAACGTCAATAAACATAGAGGAAATGAACATTCAGTAGTTTATTAAATAATTAATAAGTGACCTTATTCCCAATTAAATAGTTATATAATCTTATATATATATATATATATATATATATATATATATATATATATATATATATATATATATATATATATATCACGTTACTATAAATACAGACAACAAAGTTCTGCTAGACTCTGTTAATAATGGGGACATTCGTGATTACTTGACTGACCAAATTAGAAACAAATTGTTAATGATCAGAACTTTAGGGAAAGTAGTGACTCTAAAATGGGTAAAAGCACATTGTG
Organism: Nezara viridula; assembly: GCA_928085145.1. Lineage (NCBI taxonomy): Eukaryota > Metazoa > Arthropoda > Insecta > Hemiptera > Pentatomidae > Nezara > Nezara viridula. The sequence continues at coordinate 43,598,385 of OV725077.1, read as the reverse complement.
GGATTGAGGGAAACGAACGAGCCGATTGCCTTGCAAAAGAAGCAGCTAAAAGCGATTTGCCGCCATCGTATCGTCAAGCTCCTTTATCGTATATTAGGATGAATTTAAAGTTGGATTTCATCAAAAGATGGGATCACATATGGGTGACCTCAGCTAAGTCACCAAGCTTACACAGATTTGTACCACACATTTCAATTCACAATTACAGACACATTCACAGTAATGACTACAAACATACGCTAGTACTTATAGAACATGGGAATACAAAACAATATCTTAAAAGATTCAACATTATACAAACAGACTTATGCGATTAAGACGGACAGGTTCAAAATTTTAAACATATAATGTATGAATGTAAACGATTTGACAGACAGCGATTTGAGTTAGTAAAAAGCATAATTATCAAAAGTTTAAATTGGCCTGAGACTGAAAAAAAGTTATTTACTGAATTCAAGACAGACTTTCTTAGATTTATTAGATCGATCGACTTCGACTTACTAACCAGGGATTGGCAGCGTGGGTGATTTCTTGTTGGCTTTGTTGGATTGACGTTATGTGTTTAATATTTAATTTTCCGATTTAAATTTTGTGTGCTTATTCTTTATATTTTTGTTTGTTAATGTATATAAATTTGAACTAAAAATGTATATCATGTAAAACTAGAAAAAAAAAATTGTAAACAAATGTAATTCATGTAGTATGTCTTTAAGTCATGGAGCATGAAGGAAAATCAAATAAACGGAAAAAATATATATATATATATGTGTGTGTGTGTGCATTGAGAGAAGGATGCCTAGCAATAGTTTATTTTAAAATAATGTGAGGCGTTCATAATTTTCATTTCTGGAATTAATTAATATGTATTGATATATAATAGATAACTTATTGCTTCAACTATATATTATATAAGATAATAAGTTAGTATTATTATTTCATATGTTTTTTCATTCATTTTTTCTTTACTCTTTTTATTTATTTTTGTTTCTTTTATTATTTAACGTGCTCTTAATTATTTTTATTTCTTTTCCTGTATCTGTATATTGTTTGAGTGGATACCTTCAGCATAAATACTTATTGCTCTTGAGTATGAGATATCGTGTTTTTATTTTATAAACAAATTTGAAATAAAGCTAGTGCTTAAACCACAAAGGTATATTTTTGCTCGCCTGAAAATTTTGCAAAGTGGAATTATATTGTTTTACATTTTAAATGCAATTTCGAGATACATGTTCATTGGAGTGGTTGAAATTTTCTTTATTTCTATATTTTATGTTTCGTTTCTGCTAGTATGAAGGAAACGAAAGAAGGAGAAGGGTGGTTGAAAAATGAGTAGTGTGTATGTGTGCCTGTGTGTGTGTATGTGTGTGAGTGTGATAGAGGGAGAGGGAGGGAGGAGGGGAGGGGTGGGGGACTGCTTATTAGAGAGGCATGAACTATGTAGGGGTGGGGGTTGTAGAACAATAAGACTAATTTATTGCCGGGGTTGTGGTCACCTGTGCCGCTACATATTGGCAAGTAATTACTCACTTGGTTAGTTCTCATCGATCCCTCACCGCCTCCCCTGTCTTGAGTTATAGATAGCTTTCCTTTCTCCTTTATTCCCTAATTTACACCAGCTTCGCTTTCGAGAAACCACCTTATGATTTTGTATCTAGCGGATGAGGAATTGTTTTTTTAACAACAAATGGGATTTAAAGTTTAAAAAATGAAACATACTTAGGCGATTCTTCCAAAAATGGATTATCTGGGCTGGTTGCACAAACAACCTTGATTTTATTAAACATTCTTTGATAATTAACCTAAGTTAAAACCAAACTATAATTAAAGTTTAGGCCCTGTTAATCCAATAGATTTTTAACTCAGATTAGTAAACCAGTGCTAACATGTGACGTCACTTTATTTGTGACATATTTCTAGACACAGTTTGCAAACTGTCAGTAACATAATATCTAAATGGTCAAGTAACTAAGATAAGCTCATCGATCTTGAGACTTCGATTAATTATTTTTAAGGATTATGATATCTATAGTTACTTCTAATTAGATACAATTCATTCAAGTTCTCTTGTCTAGAACATTTTTTTTCTTTTACAGGTGACTTAATTAGATTGTTTCTGGGAATCGTAACTAATTCTGAAATTAATGTTTTTAATATGATTTCATCAGATAGTCAATTATTACAACACTGCCATCTGATTCCTTAAACTAATACCGATTAATCAAGAACTATTACCGAGTTTAGAAATTATTCGTAAGATGTTTATGATGAATCCGAATTAAAGTTAACATGAGTATAAAAAATTCTATGGAAATTTCCAATACCGATAGTTTGATATTCCATATCAAAACAAATATGCCTCTTATGTTTTTAAGCCCAGTAAATCAAACTAATTAATTAAATTAACTAATAATTAGTTAATAATAAAATTAAGTCGCCTGTAAAAAAAAATATTCTAGGAAAGAGAATTCGAATGATCTTTATCTAGTCAGAAGTAACCGTAGATAAGATTGTACTTAAACATTTAATCGAAGTCTGAAGATCGATGAGCTTGTCTTAGTTACTTGACCAGGTGACACCAATTGATTCTTTGATTTAATGGTTCACATGCATTTCTCATTAAATTTTTGGAGGCATACATTTTTAAAAAATACATGTCATTATCATTTCATTATACTTGAGTGATGTATGATCAGATTACTTACACATGGCGTAGAAGAAGCAATACAGAACTGCTTACTGAAATTGGTTAATCAATATCTCATGATATGAAGGCAGGGAGATTAAGATGGGCGGAGGATGTACCTCGCAGAATGCCTCTATACAGACCATAAATGCCTTAATGGTAGGTATGAGAACCCGTATGATGGAAAAAAAAATCTAGTATTTGTTAGATCATATCAATTACGATGCTACTTGCAGATACCTGGAAAGCAATTTTCCAAGATGGACAGAGATGGAGAAGACTGGTTCATTCGGGAAAAAGTTCTGTAAGGTTTGAAAAGCCAATAGAAAACTATATGTGTGTCATGGGAAACTACTTCATTAACTTTAAAATTACGAAATCGCTAAGCATCATTACTATAATTGGCACTAAGCCAGGCCATTTTCATTCCTTTGGCTTGTCCGAGATCGCGTTGTTTTACTTTCGACAATCTTGTAAGAATAATGATAAGTTTGGGATAGATATTACTTGTTGGTATTTTTGCCGGTTTTTATTTTATTTTAAGATTAGGTAAGGAAAATTCTTTATTCCTTATTATTTCTCAGTCCCACAATCCGATTCTAAACGGAAGTTTTGATCAAATAAAAGATATCCACAGAAGTATAACAGTTTTGGCAGCTCTTAGGGCGATTTAATGAAGGTAATATTAGAAGAGTCATAAAATAAAGATTCAGTGAGTGAGTTTATTAGCTAATCACAAATATAACTATACAGTAAAAAAAACGTAGGACATTCAAAGTTACTTTAAGCAGGCTAGATAACAGTTCATGTTAAGCATTTCGGATATTAGTAATTAAAATGGGTTATATAGAGAACAACTTAACAGAATATTAATTTTCTATTCCGTATCTATTTTAAAATAATTTTATCAGATGAATGAATAATATTTTAATAAAAATATACAACACAAGTAATCCAGTTCCGCCTTTTGACTTTGTGAATTTCAGGAGAATTTCGAGAAAATTAGGGTAAAAAAGGAGTAGAAAGAAAAACCTTTCAAAAGAAAATTACTACACCCTCTCCCTTCCTGCTGTTTTTAAGCTTGTTACGTACTGAAATTTCGTCAGGAATAACTTTTTCACGTCTGACTAGATTTCAGCTTGGATGGTGAGAGAGGGTAGGGTCGTAGGGCTTTCAGGGGAAAAGTAATTTGAGAAGCTGAAGCGGGCGAGATTGAAGAGAGGGCTTTTAAAACAAATAAGTAAGGTTCCAGTTGGTGTGTCGTGGGGGCAAGGCTAGCGTGGCACAATTTGTCCCAGGTACTCCCTTCCCAGCTTTTGTATTATACAACCGCCGCTCTCAGCTTGTTTTCGGATTGTGTTTAAGTTCATCTCTTCTTCCCCTCCCCATCCGATTTTATCCCTCCCCTAAGCTTTCTAAGATTAATTGGCAGGAATCTCTCATCAAGGTATCTTGTGTTTCTCACAACAATTTTTTTTAGAAAAATATATAAAACAAAAATCATCTCCATAATTCCCACTACTTCGAGTGTAAATATTTACATTGATAGAGTTAGATGTACAATGTCTTTTTTTTTTTTTTCTCATTCTCAAGGTAAGGGAAGCTTTGGATTCATTGCAGGGAATCATCAAGCAAAACAGCTACTACTATTAATCTTGATTCGATAAAACATTAAAGGATACTGAAGGTTAGTAACGTATTAGTTTTATCGAATACAATATATTGATTTCTCTTATGTTTAGAACAACCCGAACCTAACATTTATTTTATTTTATTTGTTTCTAATTAGTGAATACTATAACCCTGGTACCAATGCTCTTCAGTGCGGCAAACTGTATTAATACTCAATAAAACAATATATTCTCTAATTAATATGTTTGGTATTTGTGTCAAGAAAACGGTGCTAAGTTGAAAAATCATATTTAACTAAAAACCCAATTGGAAGTTTCGAATTTCGAGTATCGATCCTAGATTCATAGAGGAATGTTCATCTCTTTAATAATCTTTTCTGATGGTGCCCATGAAAATGAAATAAAGGTGCCACAGATAAATATATATATATATATATATATATATATATATATATATATATATATATATATATATATATATATATATATATATATATATATATATATATATATATCTTTACAATTTTTCCTTAATCGACCTTTGAATCTCAAAGCTACTGAGTAGCTTATCTGAGACTGTCGGTGTGTCCCTGGTCTGATCGAAGCTCTATTTTTTAAAATTCTAGCTTTAAACATTTTTAAATAATTGTTATTAAAGACATATGGAAGCATAATTGTGTACCGAATGAGCTATTTGTAGTGTGGATATGTTCCCTGAACTCCATTATAAATGTTCTTAGTTGAGACAGGTTGTAATATTTCTCAAAAAAAAAACAGTTTTTTTTTATATTCTAATGTATTTTTAACAGATCTCATCTAATCCAATCAATATTGTTTGATTGCGAGAAAGGGTTTAGTGTACAAAAAGTCAAGTGTACTGAACGCCGTTAATAAAAAAAACTAGATGTATTCAGATAATATTTTAAACATTTGAAATGAATTCGGTGATAAATACTGAAAGCTTCTGGATCTTATCAAATAAAAGATAATAATTTTTATTAACAATTTTACAAGACATTTTACCGTACAACCATTTTTTTTTTTATATTTTCTTAATAATAGGTAGATATTATATATGAAATTTCGTAAAAAGCTTCATCTCATCGTAACCTAGAAATATTTTCTTTCTAAAATTCTCAGAATTGGTGCGTCTCAATCTGGAGACCGTCAAACTTTGTCTATTTAATTAGGTATGAAAAACTCATGAATACCCATTTCCTTTCCTTTCATTTAAATTTTAAGATAATATGGTCACAAAATCGAAAAAAAGATGGCCTATAAAAATATTGAAACGTTTTCCCTACCTAACCATTTTTTTGTGTTATTTTTACTTTTTCGGAGGTCACCCCAACCGCATCGATATATTTGCAGGCTTATCTCTTATCTGTTTTACTTTGTGATCAAGGTTAAGTTGAGATGAAGCTTTTTACGAACTTTCAGACGGATGTTAATGATTTGATAAAGAGGGGTCTGCACTACGGAGTAATATTAATAATCGATAGATCATGTCGGACCGAATTGTAGTTATTGGTCAAATAAACTCTAATATTCTGGCCATGTTCAGACATAAGGTAATATTGGTATGTATTATCTTATTTATTTTTATTTTATTTCTAACAGATTCAATAAATCGTTATACAAAGAAGTCGAAAATATTCAGTTATCTACGTAGATTTCAAAGATTTCAATAATAAACGTTTAAGAGTATAAGCGAAAGCGAAATTAACTCGAGCGGTTAAACTTGCTAGTACCGGGATATTAAAAAAGTAAACGAAACTTCAGGTACGTTAGCAACATTATTTTACATTTATAGTTAACGAACATATTAGAAAAAACTAATGGTTTTCTTCATCGCCCATATAAGGCTTTAAAGGAGTTGTATAAGTATCTTCTTCGCTAACTGAATACACCTCTCTTACCAATTACACCTTATTAATAAATGTTAAATAAACAAATCCACTAGTTGCTGAATGAGAGAAAGTAGAACCCACGAAAGTTACAAAAGGCTAATGCGTTGACCAAGTGATATCAAACCTCCAAACACACCTTTCTTCACCTCCAACATTTACCTTACCTTTTTTGGCATATGAAAGGTAACGGTTTAGAACAGATAATTAGATGGAGCTGTATGCTTCAAAATTTAAATAGGACGTCTTGGGTTTAAAAGAGACTTGATGAAATGGGAAAGGTTGGTCCGGACGAGGCGAACGAATGAAGTTTCAATATTTAAAAGTTAATTTTTCCAAATTCCATTATATGAAATCAAATTATTCCTTTTACCGAATGAAGAGAAGGTTTGATACTTCATTGAATTTTTTTTAAGAATAAAAAAAGTAAAATTAGTTTTACTAAATAATTCTCTAAAAATCTACCAGACCGAAGTGACATTTACCTGCTTAAAAAAAAAAAAAAAAAAAACTTTTATTCTTTGGAATTCCGCATGAAATATATATATATATATATATATATATATATATATATATATATATATATATATATATATATATATATATATATATATATATATATATATTTTTTTTTTTTTTTGGAAAACCAGGATATAAATGTATTTTCCGAAAAATGAACTCAGCTGGTTTAGGAAGTGAACCCTTCAATTATTAGGCTGTATGTAAATGTGTGAATCATGTCTTCTAAAAACAGGAGGCGAAATAACAAACCTAGGATTGTGGGGAACTGCCCTGACAGTTGGCATAGCCTTGTTAATTTAGAATCTCAACATCTGCTACATCTGGGGCGGAAATAAATTTATTCGAAGGATATTTCTTGCCAAGGTTATGGCTTGAGCAGCCATGGCTCAGAATCAATATATGGCAATTTTCATTGTGTAAAATTCCTCTGAGGTTATTACTGAACTGAATTCTACAGTTACGGTTAAACGGTTGCGCAAAAAGATATTCATGATGAATTTGACGTTAATATAGTACTGAAAACGGACGGTCATGCTCCCTATCTAATAACAAACGATATACCAAACGGTTCCCGTTTTGTTAATGATAGGTATAAATAATTTTATGGCAGTAGACAATACTTAATTCTTAGAAAATCACAGTTTCTTTTTATTGAGAAAAATTTTGCCTCAATTAAGGGCATTAAGTATTTGGGATGTATGAAACAATCATATCATATATACAATAAAATAAAAACGTTAAATAAAAAGTTATAACAAAAAAAAAGAAAACTTGGAATAATAGAATAAATCAAATATGAGACAACATTAAGCATATATAAAAAAAAAAAAAAAAAAAAAAAACACATTCATACGTATTTACAATATTTAGATTCAGCCGAGGCCCCCTTCAGTCCTTTCTCCCACTTGTGAAAAATAAGGCAAGACTCCTCGAGATCCCACCACTTCTCTTTCAGCCGCATCACTGGGATAGGAATCCAGTGTGAAAATCATCGTAAAATAATATTAGTGTAAATTTTAATACAACTTCAAAGCTCTTTTAAACTCGATAGTTTAGAAATAATGCTTATCTGTTTTTTCTTGTTTTTTTTTTCTGAAGGCATTACAGACTATGTAGATATTTTTCCGCCTGAACAAGCCTGATCCACCTCTGCCTGTCTTGGGCTCTTTATTTCTATTTATCTGCACGCAGATCTATTTTATCTTTGTTTATTCTATCTATTCATCTGTTTGTTTGCTTTTCAGGTGGTCTTTTGCATTCTATTGAGGCTTTCATTGTTACGTAGAGGCTACCAGATGGATTGCTACGAGCTACATGCCACGCACATCTTGACCTAGGTGCCTTCATATCGTGAGATATTGATTTACCAGTTTCAGTATGCAGTTATTTATTGGCCTTTCTTCGCCGTGGGTTAACACTCTGATAACACATTGCTACGGTCAAATATTTAAACACTTTTTCCTAGGGTGCTGGTTAGTGTCACAGCCATATATCATAGGGCCCACTTAAATATATTCAGACTAAATGCTGCTAAAACTCAAGCCATTCTCATTGGTTCCAAGGCCCTACTTAGATCCCACACCAAATTTCCTTCACTCTACCTAAATAACCAACCTTTTTCATAGATCAAACTCTCTCCTGGAATCACCACATCTTCATTTAATTATAATCATCAAGGTTTTTTCATTTCTCACAGTGTATGTTTATGTTGTTAAACCGTTATTTATAGTTTTACGTGATTTGATCATAGTTTTAATTGTTTCGTTCATAGTTTTATATGTTTTGTACATAGTTTTATCTTTATTGTTTATAGCTTCTTTTCTTTACTTTTTAGTTTATTTTATCAATTTTATTTATTGTTTCAAACTTTTAGGCCAGTAGTATTCTATTCTTTTGTACAATTTTGTTATTCTAAAGGGAACAATTAGTCCCAGAATAAAGTTTTCTTTTCTATCTATCTATCAATTTGAGTTTCTTGAGATTTTTTTTTGTAATTTAAATAAATTTGAAAGGGAGAAGAAAGCTCTGTTTGCGCTAGTCATACGCTGGTCTATTGCAGTCCTTTGTGGCCATTCATTAAGGTTATTGTGGATCCGAGGAATTTGAATTTTTCTACTCTCAGGAATGATTTTCCTTCTATGGAGATCCTGTTATTGGGGTGGAATTTTCGGCTCATTATCATATATTTTGTTTTGTCTTATGTGTATAAAATCACCAATACCATAATGCATAGTTAATATATAGATTTATAAATAATTTAAAAGTTATAATATAATATATAAATAGTTTTAGTGTTAGTTGTAATATAAATAGGTTATTTTTGATATCCACAAGGTTAGTCATTATATATAAACGTGGTGATTTATTATATAATGTAGATATGTAAGTTATTCATATTTCATCCCCAAGTGGTTTGTTCTTCAACAACAGTTGGGTGCTGTATAAAGAAGCACTTGGCGGGGACGGAATGAATGGAGTTATTAATTAAGATAAGAAAATTACAGAGACAAGGACTGAGGGCTAATAGAGGGCAGGGCCACAATGGAAGTGGGGCCCACAATTATCTGGACAATTAATCATAGCAGCGGTGGCGGTGCCCAAGGAGCTCTGCTGATGGAGCCGTCGTCGACTGACGGGACTTAGGATTTCACGTCTCATCTCGCTGAATCATATCTTCCTTCCCTTAAAGGAGGGAAACGTTTACATCAAAATAACAGCTAATATGATACTTAAATTTTCAATGATACGCCCTAAGAAATGGCAATGATATTTTCATTTCATTTAAGCCAATAATTGCAAACATTGAAGCAATAAAAGGTATGACTAAAATCAACATGCTCAATAATAAGCTTAAGAGCCTCAAAAGAAGCTGGATGAGCGATCTTCTGACGCAGCTAGAATACTTCTTTCCGACGATCAATACTACTACTATTATTCTTCGCGATATCAGACTCACTAGGTTCAATATTTCTAAAAAAATAAAGTTAAAAAATAAAATATTAATGTTGATTGCTGATAAAATAATATTCCAATCGTTCTGAGAGTGGATCACATCAAATGATTTAGTACGACGACTGAAGGAAAGAAGTTGATGGAGAGAAAAAAACTGGACGGGATTACTTTATAGATTGAAACTTTCTTTTTAAATACTGTTCTATATATTGTATATAGGTATGACTGTGTTTTTATGTTTTTAATTTACTTATCTTTAGGTTATTTTATTTTTTATTGCACATAGCTTTTGATTATTATTTTACTTATGTTAATTTTATATTTTCTGTATATATGATATAAATGTGTTCATATATCCCTATCATTATTGACCACGTGACAGATTGTTGTATTGCTAAATAAATAAAAAAAAAATTCTATTTTAACAGTTACTACGAAACTTGTTAGGAATAAAGTTCTTAAAATAATAGTTCTAAGGAATTCTTTTGTAATAAAGTTTCAGGTTTATGGAAAAAGTTTAACTTGTATTTATTCAAGTTGTTAAAAAAAGCTTCTTTAAATGAAAAATTGGACTGATATGGTGTTATAATTTGTCTCAAACGAATTACATATAATTCTAATGTGTCGTTGGTTCGAAACGTTAAGAATGGGAAGTCATTTTTTTTTTTTTTTTTATTGATTGTTTAGTAAAATTGTCACAACTTTCAAATAAAAGCTTTAAAGAAAACTTTCACTTGAAAAGTTACAAGAAAAAAGTTCGAGTTCAAAAATAACTGAAAAACAATCTACAATAAAAATTTAAGTGATACCGAAACTTACTACAAATAATTATTTTTCCGTTTCAAGTCCTGATAAAATATTAGAGGAAATTTCGGGTACATTAAAAAAACATCATTTAATAATTGAACTTAATGTACTGAATTATTAAAAATGTAATGTCAATTAAATGTGGTAGACAACGAACAAATAGAAAGGGCGGTAATATTTATGCTACAATTATTTGTGGACACAGATTTTTGAACTGCAGATCCTTCTGTGGTTGAATCTATGTGTAGTTAATAATCCCCACTGCCATTAAGTCAATTTGATAAAGTGTTCGAGGTATAGTGGATTCGCCACGGCTTGCGTTTTTCGTGATAATATAACAATTCGACAATGGATTTTTCTCTAGATTTTATTCCCATAGATCAAGTTACAAATTGAAATTTCAGTAATCACATAACTAATATAATTTTTTAGGAAACTGTATGGACCCTATTTGGCAGTGTATATATATATATATATACATGCACCAGAGTAAAAAAAATATCTCTACAGATAATGAAAATGTCCGCATTTTACATTAAAACCGTAGCAAACACTGAGTTAATTGGTGTTTATCTCGTGTTATTTATTTCCAACCCTCTTCATAATAAGGCTCTGGAATACGCCGTGCTCTAGTAATATTTAGTAATTATTCCAGCTTAATTAAAAGTACATGAAGCAGAGTTTTTTTTTCACAAAGTTGGCTGCTATCTATGACAGAGCTCGGGGAGGTTGGGGGGAGGGATCAACAAGCCCTGCTTTATGAGCCGTTTCTAATGTTGCCTCTCCAAAAGAGAACCTTTGTCTTCTTCCATTTCCTGTCTTTTATTTATCCTTCCTTCTTTTAATCTTTCATCACTCTCTTTACATTTCGCTTATGTTTCTAGAACAATCCTTCAGTAAATACCCATTGAAAATTCATGCTAAATGATAATGCGTATTATCTTTTAATATTAATATACTTTTTTTTTTCTGTTGACTTTACAGACCTTGTAAATATTGGGTCGCTTTAAGCAGCTTTCTTCACATCTGCTTTACTTGGGCTGTTACTTTCCTATACTCTGCAATTAACCTAGCATCATGTTTGTTGATTCTAACAATCCATTTAGTTTTTGGGTCTCTCAGGTGGTATTATACTACTCATTTTGGCATTAATTGTTTCGTTGTTTCGAGCGATGTTTCCTGACATTTGAATATCCTTGGCTTCATATCATGAGATACTGGCTGATCAATTTTTGCAAGTGATTTTTAATTCTTTACGTTTTTCTCATTTTCAAAATTTAAAATCTATCAATTCTTATTTCAAGAGATAAGGTTGAAAAGCCGTATATTAGTTCTTGCTATAAAATGTATTTGTGCACTAATAAATACAATAAAAAGAAATAAAAGTTAATAAAATACTTAAATATGAAAACAAAAATTAAAATTGAACTAAAAACTCCTATTCATCCCTTTTTTTCCCAGTCCGCTGGTGTTCCTCAAGGTAGTATCCCAGGTCCTATCCTCTTTAGAGTTTATACATCTGACATCCCCACCTATCCCAACACTGTCATCATATGCTGATGACACATATATCCTATCAGTAAATAATGACCCATCAATTTTATTGCAAATGCTTCAATCACACATCATAAATCTTGAAGAATAGTGTCAAAACTGGAGAGTTAAAATAAACTCCAATAAATCCTACCAAATTACCTTTACCCTTCGTCGTAAACATATGACCTCCTGTTCTACGGTATCCCTTAATGATACCCCACATATCCCTGTTGAACAAATCCGATACCTTGGACTCCACTTGGTCAAACGTCTAACTTGGAATCCTCATACCAGAATGAAACGACAAGAAACCGCTCGACGTTTCCGGCTACTCCAACACTTACAAACGCATTAGACAAACGCTCTTAAATTCCTGATAAACCTCCGAGGCGTCTGAAAAGAAGAACGCCCTGTGATCTCCTAATGTAGAAATATAATTAGAGTGATATCATTGGGTATTTACTCAGAAAGTGTTTTCACGTTATTATATTCATATGTTGAAATTTACTAGATGTATTTATTTAATACAGTTGTAAATATCATTACGAAATAATAAAAAACAAATTAAATAGTAAATTTTATTAACATCTTTATAATGTGTAAAGAAAAATTATATATGGATTAGATTAAGATTAATATATATAAGATTTTAATATAAAAAGTAATTAAAACAATATTTTCTCATATATTCTGTTTTAATGTACACTCGTTTTAATTTGCTCACCAGTGATATTACTCTCTTTATAACCATATTTTTCTTGTTTATTTTTTAATCAAAGTCGCAATATATGGGAATAAAATTAGAAAGTAAAAGTTTCGATTTTCCGATAGATTTTTCCAGCACACTTAATTCACGACAAGGGACTAAGATGAATAGTGAGACATACACAATTCACTTTAATTAAAGTCAGCTTTCAAACTCTACATGATTATTCAGATAACTACTGTTAATTATTCCAATCTCTAAGGGTACTACTCATACTGGTATTGGTGGAGGGATTTAGTCCAGCAAGTGGGCCTGTTGGTCCTTTTTGCCAACCCACAAGTTCATGCTACCAATGGTTGTCTATTGTACCTCTACTCTGTCTCAAGTCTTTTTGTTCTTATAACGAAGTTCAAAAGGTTGGGCCATTTTATTTTATTAGAGTTGGCTTTGTATACCTGGATTCTGTCTGCTCTCAGAAGTCTGTATCTGAGTGACGCAAATCGGTCACATTTTGTTATGAACTAAGGGTACTATAAAAAAGTATTAACTTTATTCGCTTTTTTTTTTGCTTTGTTAAGTCGCTTTTCAATTGGACGAATATTATGTTACCCTATGTCCTTTAAAAAGAGCTTTAAAGTTGCTGTAAATGCTTATAATAATAAACATAAAATAAATGCAAAGTTCATTCTACCTGCAAGCTAATAATAATGTCTCTATAGTTAGTAAACAAAGTTACCCCAAGAGAGTGGAGTGCGAAAGAGACCATTATTTTGCAACAGGATAATAATTGGAAGAGGGGAGGGAAGTAAGGAGAAAAGTTGGCGAGTGTATAGCCGGAGTTATCGGAAGCTTGCAAAATAAGTTAGCCTGGAAGAGGAAGAAAGGAGTGTATTGTGTGAGGGGAAGAGCTATCGCACTAAAGAACTTAATGAAATCGGGACTTTGCCTCGAGCTCACTCGGTATAGCCTATATTCGGTTATAGTTTGATTGTTTCCCAGTTTTCTTTCCATCGGCCAGGTGAAATCGCATTTGGTCCGATATCGGTATATCGGTGTATATCGTATATAGGGAGGGAATTGCAGGCCATCGGGGGAAAATAATTTTATTGAAACTCAAACCTACACGATATATAGTAAACAATAGTATAGTAACAATAGAATATAGATTTCATTCTTATTTAAGGTTTCATGACTACACAGTAATTCACTTATTATTTTAACAAAAATGAACAGCTTCATATAACACACTTGTTTTCTTATTATTATTAAATATTAGAATATAGTATTCAAAATCTTCAATATATTTTTTTAATAATGGTTACATAGTATTTTTTTTTTTATATAATAATAATAATTTTGGAATGTTATGATATACAAAGCATATTCAAAAACACAACGAAGAAACTGTATTACATTCCAAATTAACTATCTTAAGATTAAACATTGTTTCTTTGTACCAAGAAATAGTGAAAAAATACGACGTTGTTGACGATTTAGACAAATTGAGTGATGATTGTATGTGGTTAAAGCGCTCTAGCTCAATCTCAATGGGCTTCAGTACCAGTAACGCGGTAGAGAGAGTGGCGCAGGGATCTCCTGCAGTCTTGATTTTCCCTGCATGATTGGGACAAGTGAGGCTTATCTTATAAGCCTTACATGTCTTATCTTATCTTTAAGGTTTTATATCTGTATTAATACATTCTTGATTTGATTATTGCTTGTTCTATTCATTCCCTCAACACGAGATCTCACAACATGTATATCCCTTCTCATAGAAATGCTTCGTTTAAAAAATCTCTTATAATGTGTTCTACCTTGTTTTGGAATTACATATACGCATAACTTCTTCTTTAAATTCTTTTAAGCACCAATTATTCATACATCTCAGAAATCAATCTTCCGAATAGATGTAAGAATTAAGTTTTCGTATTTATGTGTTGTTAGCCACATGTTACTATTATTTTACAGTTATCTATATATTATGCAGGTTGTTATCAATACAATTATGAAGAAATACTGTTATTTATTTATCTATAATGTTATTAGTTTACTGATGTTTATCCTTTATATTAATTATAAGATTACATCAATCTGTAATTTTAATATTTCTTGTCATTTTACGCGAGAACATTCACACTTCTATTCATCATTGTTATTCTTAAAATATCTTACTCTTATTCATGGAACACTACATCTTTACATTCTAACTTCTATGTATTTTTCGATGCGAAAACTAATATCAGCGCACAAAAATAAATATATATATATATTTTAACAAAATTTCTTCAATTGACCTTTGAGTATTATATTATAACATAATTATTTAATTATATTAATTGGGAATTAGTTCACTTAATTATTATTCAATAAACTAAAAAATATTCATTGGACCAGTTATTTATACGACTCTATAGAAGTAGCATAATGTCTGCCTGAGGTATCGAGGCTCCATTTTATAACATTGAAGAAGATCCCATTGTTAGCTTGAAAAAAAAAAGGATCGAAAGGTCGATAATAAGTCTCTACATCTTGACATCACACTCGCTGATTGTCGGAACTTCTGACAGGTGTGAGTTGAAGAATCAAGTTAAAAAAAAAGAAAAAAAAAAAAAAAAAAAAAAAAAATATATATATATATATATATATATATATATATATATATATATATATATAAGTACAACGTACAACGTCTCTTATTTATTTATATTTTATGTAAAAAACCTTGAAGAATGGTGTCGAAACTGGAGGATTAAAATAAATTCTAATAAATCCCATCAAATCACCTTTACCCTTCGCCGAAAACCTATGATCTTCTGTCCTACAGTATATTTTAATAATACCCCACTTATCCCTGTTGAACAAATCCGATACTTTCTTCTCCACTTGGAATACTGAAACAACAAGAAACCGCTCGACGTTTCCGACTACTCCAGTACTTACTAGACAAACGCTCTTTTGTCCAGTATTAGTTCCAGTTAATTACAAGCGACTCATATACATGACTACAATAAGATCTATTTGGAGTTACGTAGTTGAGCTTTGGGGCTCCACTAAACCATCGAATTCCTCTCGTATCTAATTCATACAATCCAAAATCCTTCGGAAAATCCTCAATGCTCTTTACTTTGTTACCAATAAAATACATAACGACCTTAATGTTCCTCATGTTTCCGATTTGGCCCAATCCAGATACCTATCCTTCCATAATAAACTTCAGTACCATCCGAATCCTCTCGTCTCTAACCTTGCTTCCTCTTCTATCCCACATAACCCTGTGAGGCGAGTGAAAAGAAGATGGCCTCGAGATCTCCTATTGTAAATACATTTTTTTTTTTAAGTGCTACCAGTGAATAGATTCTCAACAAGTTATTTCATGTTATTATTTTCTGTTATCAAATTTACTAAATGTATTTTATTTATTAATACAGTAGTAAATATCATAAATTAAAAAAAATATATATATATAAACATGGTGTGAATGTATTCTATTGGTTCCAAATCAACTTACACTATGTATAATTCGTAGGTTTGTTCTGACTAGAGAAAATATGATACTTGTTGACTTGTGTGTGTTTTAAAACAAAGGGATGAAATAGGTATTAATTTACTTAACATACCAAAATGAACAGTTAATTACTTTAGATGTAACTATTTGAAACTTTTCTTTTAATTACTATGGTTTTATCAATATATTAACAATCCTCGGAATTAACGGACAACATTTTACTGTTTCTGATATGCATAATTTTTTTTTTATAAAAATCTTCAAATTAGTCGGTAAGTTCATCACTTAATAATTAAGCTATTATTTTACATAGGTTTTTACATATGGTTTTGAGAAGTTGAGAACAGAGCTTTATTCTCCCTTTCAATGGTAATGGAATCTCGAAAGGTCTCAATAAACCTCAGATTGAGAGTGTACAATGATAAAATAAAGGCAATTCTAAAATAGGGTTGCGAGACCTTAAGATTAAACAGCGCTCTAGAAGAAAGTATTGAAAGATTTGAGAAAAAATTCCTCCACATAATGACTTCAGTTATTTGGAATCAAAGTACTAACATGTGGGGTAAAAGACCAATAAATAGCTGCTTACAGAAACTTATATATAGATATATGGAAGTCAATATCTCATGATTTGTAGGAACGGAACTTAAGATGGGCGGGCATGTAGCTCGGAGCAATCCATCAGGAAGCCTCTACTCAAAATTAATGATATTAGGAAAGAGACTACTTAAAAGGCCAAAA
The DNA here is from genome assembly GCA_928085145.1 of Nezara viridula. Lineage (NCBI taxonomy): Eukaryota > Metazoa > Arthropoda > Insecta > Hemiptera > Pentatomidae > Nezara > Nezara viridula. The sequence goes on along the minus strand of OV725077.1, from coordinate 43,581,392 downwards.
GCCATCTCTTATGCTAAATAAAAAAAAAAAAAAAGAATATATATATTTATATATATATATGTATGTGTATATATATATATATACATACGTTATATATATATATATATATATATATATATATATATATATATATATCGCTTGTTGGGAAGAAAACAAGAAGTTTTCAAGAGAAGCCTCCAAAGATTTGTTTTAAAATGTGTTATTTAATGTCTTTTATAAACAAATTTGAATGTGTTCAAACTTTTTAAATAGTATCTTTATCTCTAGTTCTTGTATTTATTGATATATTATCTTTATATGTGTGTGTTTGTTACAAGAACGTATGATTTCAAATTGTTAGAAATATACATTTTAATATAATGAAAGTTACTGAAAATACTGATAGCCAAACCGTTAAGCACATATTCTAACATATATGTATTTTCCGATCCGAAGACTAATTTAATCGCACAAAAATAATACTAATTTTTAATATACGTAATGACATTTTGCAAAAAAAGATGATAATAATATATTCATACGCAGTTTAAGTAAAATAAAATAGATCGAAATCAGACAATGAGCTACCCAAAAAAAAAAATCTAAGGAAAAAAACAAGTTAAGGTCTAGTACCGCCCGGGGGCAAGCCGCAACAAGCTCTCCTAAAACCGATAATCTACAACAAAGGAAAAAACCTCGGACAATACAACCGAGGTTCGCATACTGTTACTCCCTTAATGAAATTGTTATTCAATGTTTCCTAAAATATAAATATAAACATAAATCTGAAAATTTTCATTATAAGTAACAACGGTACATGTACATGAGAATTAATAAATAAGTTGTTTCTGCACATGGTGGATGAACTCTTGTTTGTTATCCGACACAGCTTTTCGGAGTATAATTACAATTTTCCCTTTACCGATAAGTGTTAATTGGTATATTTTAGAAGACACATTACGCTTAGAATGAAATGTCTAAAAATGATTATTCACAAACCATTTTAAGTCAATCCATTTAACTGATCATCCTAATTTTTTTGTATTTTAAAAATAGAATTTGATAGATGTTCGAGTACTATTTATTTTGTTGTATATCTAATTTTTATAGATATAATGCAGAGAACTTTAATAAGTATATTTATGCTTATTACGAAGGGATTTAATATATTAAGAAATTATTAAAACTAAGGAGTGGGCTTTATACCACACGATATAAGTAGAACAGCAACAATGCGAGATTTATAATATGGAATATAAATTATAAATAATAGCTAATTATAAACACATGCTAAGCATTTCCCTCAATTACCGCATGCAAGTCAGATTTATAGCTTTCGAGATATTTTAATCCATATCTTCCATAAAACCCTCCAATTTGGGTGTGAGGTTCTATTCTATCCCAGTAATTTTTAATTATTTTGGTTATATTCATTGATTCCAGTTCATATTGGGAAATAATTTTTTTACGTCAAAACAGATTAAACAATATTTACCTATTGTCCATTTTATTTATTCTTTCAAGCATTAGACCCACCTCCATTGAGTTTTTTTCATCTTGTTTTTCTCAGTTTCCCTATTGATCTTACTGATAATAGGACTAAGTGGAGCATATACACATTTATGTAAATTTACTAATCCATCTATTCTAGATGTACTGTATATAATGTTAATTAGTTTAATTTCGTTTAATAAGAAATTTCTAAAGTTAATGACAAAGTTCTATTGCATAAAATCTAGACATTAAAGCAAGGTTAATCTAAAAATGCCCTGAATGGTTTATAATTTACTTATTTAAGTTAGTGATATTTACTAGTTTACTCCAGGAAGTACCATATTACATACCATACATACCAAGATCATCACATGTGTGCCAACTCACCAGATAGCAAGCATTCCCACGGATGGGATGGATAGGTGTAGATATAATCAAAAAGCCACTAGTGAACGGAATGGGGGCATATTCTTGCCAATAGCGACGGTAGGGGAAGGGAAGACAATAAAGAAGGTGCTCGTTATGAGGGCCAGGAATGAAGAGACTAATAGCCTCAGGAGCAGCTCGGTCTTGGCCCTTCGCCAGCCGGATCGGTATATAATACAGCCATCTTCATCCTCATCCACATCCACATCCTTCAACATCAACCGCTAGCAAAAGGGACCATCGCCCGTGGGCATTATAAATCTCAAGGGGATGGATAACCCACCTGGTTAATAAGGCCATACAGATTTACAATAAATAATACAAACATCATACAAATTATCATAACAACAAAATATTTATTTTATCAAATATATTTCCTTCCAATTTATGTCGAAAATTTTCCGATTCCAAAGGCAGATACAATATCGTAATTTAACATGCCCTTGAATTTTATTTATTCATATATATATGAATATATATATATATATATATATATATATATATATATATATATATATATTTTGTAATTAACTTTAACTTACTTTTGTAATCTAAAGATTTTGCAACCATTATTTACTTATATAGATCCAATTATTTTTGAAGTCATATATATGTTTTTACTTTCCTACCTATACTAGATAAGGAAAGTATTGGAATCTGGTCAAATTTCCGATATACGGTTTTTGACGGATCTATACGTTTCGGAGCCATCTGATTTCGAAAAACACATATTTAGCCATTGGTCTGTCTGTCTGTGCTGAGATGTTGTTGCTTCATTTACTATTTTGTAGGGGTTTCACTACAGATGCCTGTGACACAAACTGGATGCTCCATGCCCAATAGCTGCTGCACAATAAATGAAAAACATGTTTTTCTATAGACTGTAGCCTAACACATTTTAGCCTGTGGCAGAAATTCTGTTTAGTCTGATTTTTTTTATTACTTTTTTTTAAAGGTAATGAAATTCTCTACAAAAATGTATAAAAATCGTTAGTTTCGGACAACTATTAACGAAGTTACAGCTATTCAATTTTCAATGTATGGTTAAGGGTTCATATCTTGATGAGAGAAAGGGGTGAATGAGAGAAAAAATATAACTAATTGAAAGGAAGAAACTCTGTTGCCCGCATCGCACATGCTTCACTATTTTCTCTACTTTTAACAGAAACAGCAATATTAGAGGTTATTGAAATTTTTACACTGGTCTACCTTAAGCCGGTTTACATTGCTTTAGTTTATCGAATAAATCGTACTCAAATATTTTCTTTGATCAATTTTCAGGAAAACAAATCTAAATCAATATGTTTTTGATTCTTGATGGGCATATGTAAAGATATAAAAACGATAAAAAAGATATATATATATATATATATATATATATATATATATATATATATATATATATATAATATATATATATATATATATATAGGTATATATTGTATGAGTGGATACGTATCCATATTATAATCCATATGGACATTTATTTGCCCTTGATTGCAGCAGATTGTGTCAATATTCAATAAATAATAGAATTAAAAAAAAATAACGATCCCGACTTTTTTCAAGAAACGACCGAGTCTGTCGAGACCGATAGTGGTTGAAAACCCAAATACTTGACTACAATTTCAAGGACAAAGCTTTGGTCGTGGAACTTACTTACCCGCGAAGAAGTTAAGACCAAGACTGATTTAATTATTTTTTCCTTGACGTTCAAAATCGAAAATATAGTTATTAAACGCAATAACTATATCTAAGCTTCACAGACATAAAGACATATAAAAACTTCAAAATTTTCAGTAAACCTTTACATAAACCACATTTCGTTAAAATAATTGTTAAAACGCATCAATATTACAATACGTTTACATGCACATTATCACATGGGAATATTCAAAGAATACATTCACTAGATACAAACTATTTAAAAAAAAAAATCGAAATTGAGTCGTATGAGTAATTTAATTATTTTTTTATTTTATTTTAATCCTCACCCAATTCCTTTTCAATTGCTGAATATATCTGATGATACTAATCATAACCATGTCCAGTTTTTATATACTTTTTTTTTAAATTTCTTTTATAGTTATGAAATTTTTTATTAATGCAGTGTTCTTTTAATGTACTTTTGTAAACTTTCAATTAATGTTTCTTATTCTTTTCTTCTTTATTCACCGATGCCTGAAAAAAGTAGCATAGTGCTTCACCTTTTATTTACATCAGGGACCCACATGAGGGCGTGGTGAGGAAAGGGGAAAGAATTTGTTTGATGGGTTGTGTCCAAAGGGTTATTCAAAAATAGTCAATAGTGTCAAAATACATCTACGTCTATTTTAAGTATTATTTCATCTGTGCACAACATAGATCCACACCTATGTTGCTTCCTCTTTTTAACCAGTTAATTTCGATTGTTTATTTTTTCGCTTTTTAATTTTTTTTAACGGACTAAATGCGGACTAAAATTTAAATTTACCTCAATAAGTTGTATAAAGTTGCTTTATAATCTACTGATTGCGTTCAAATTACCTCAATATTATAATCGATTTCAGAAAAAAAACATTGATAAAATCTGAAATAAGACTTCATATTAGTAAGGAAATCTTTAAATATTTGTATAAAAACGTTTTATATTTTCTTAAAATGATTATTTGGATTTGTTTTGTATGATTCATTCATACAAGTTAAAATAGTACAGTTAAAAGTACTTAACGTAACGATTACACAAAATAGCCGACCATAAATTAGTTTTACTGATCCTAATCATGAGCTTTCCAAAGTTACAAGCAACAGTTACTAATTCATCCCACTCCCTAATAGGAATAAAGGTTATCGGACCAAGTTAAATGATTTCCCACTTAGTAACTAAATTGGTTATAACTCATATTTATGTAAACGGATCCTGGTAGCTTCTTCCAACAGAACCAAAATAACCACACAACATTATCACCACTGTTTTTGAAATTGTTATATGCAATTTTTTTTCACCTATTGCAACAACTACCACCCGAATGTTACAATTTAATATAATTTTTTTACAATACTTAGTTTAACCGTGCAAATAGTTCTCTCAACCAAGACATGAGAATTCTTGCCAAACGTGTTTGTCATTCTCTTTAAGAAGTTAGTACCAACCGTTTTTTAAGATTTTTATTGGGTTGGCAAATAAGTCCTTTCGGTTTTTCAGGATTAAATAAAACTCAAAGAATTATAGATATAAAATTTATTTTCATCTACGATATATTGACCATTATTTAGCATGACTTTTTCCCATCTTTCCACAAACTGCATATTGCCATGTCCATAGAATGTCTGGAGTTTATTGTTAAAAAACTGATTATTAGTCACTTGGAGCTAAGTCTGGTAAATAGGGAGGGTGGGATAAAAGATCCCATCCAAGACTCAATAATTTATTGCGAGTGACCAATGAAGTGATCAAGAAAATGGGCATAGATCGTTTTCCTGGTGGAACACAACACCCTTCCGATCATTCATAAATCTTCAGGATGTTCTCTGAATTTTATGTTACTACATCCGTAGGAAAGACCAGTTATTGCTCTTCAAAGCCGTATGAATGATGTTATGATTTAATGTATACATAAAGAATAAATAAACAACAACTTCCTATAGGCCTTTATTTTTTATCTCCATTTGTGTTTGTTTAAGAAGTTCCATTTTGCGTAGTTTATGCGTCCCTAAATTTCTTGAAGTAGCTAAAGTAACAACATTTTTTGTGATTTCTAAAAAAAAATATTATGTGGGGGACATAAACATTATGCCTGGAAACATATCCGAGCTTGTGCGAATGGTTTTCTACTCTTGTGTGCAACACATTTACGGTCATAGAAATCTCTCGCATTGATTGGATGGGATTTTGATCAACAATGGCCTTAACATTGCTCGTTTCAATTTCATGTGGGCGAACAGAACGTTCAGCATCGATTGAAGGTCAAAAATTTCCTGAATTGATTAGGCAAATCAATTTTGACAGATGTATTCGATTTAAACTCTGGCCTAATTTTTTTCTATGACTTTCTGGCAACACCTTACCTTCTTTAAAATAATACAATCAAAATAATCGATAATAAAATGATATTTTTCTTCCCATTCACAGTGCAATAGCAAACACAATACTAAGCAAGTTTAAACAAGAGTTAACAGATATAGTTGTCGACATATTAAAAACAGAATAAACAATCCTTCTTAGGAATTAATTCATCAGATAAGTGTATCACAGTGACATAAAAATAAACAGAAAAACTGAAAGGACTTATTTGGCAACTTAATAGTTTTATTCAATAATTGGTCTTAAAATTTTTTCTATGTACCATAACAAGTATGTATGATTTGAAATATGAAAATAAATATTAACTAGAAAAAATAAAAGCGAATTTCTTGTGACTTGTATGTCGGTAGTAAAGAATAACTAAATTAGTCGTATACTCTACATGTTTTCTCATTAAAGACCTAGGGCCGGAAGAAGCAACTAATGAGGGGTTTACTGGATATAAGCACAGAACACCAATCTTTGTGGAAGAGGAGAATCTAAGGAGCAAAAAATTATAGAACAGACAAACTAATGGAACAGAAAAATACTTAACGTATGCTAAGAATTTAATTTAAGTAAATACATGCCAAGTTATATATTTTAAACCGAACCCTCCCTCCCCCCAAAAAAAGAGAACTTGTATTTTTCCCACGCTTATTGACTATTATTTTATATTTATCTAAGCATGCAAAATATCATGAAAAAATACCAAATAACATTACGACCACCCGACGCAACATTAAATCATATAATGTATAAAAATAAATATAATGTATAAAACGTGTAACATAAAAAGTGTTTATCCGTACAACAAATCTGTGATGTGCATATACACAATCAAATCAGGGGCACATGTTAAAAAACTATATTCACGTTTAAAAAAATAATTTAAAAGTAACCCCCATACCAGACTGAAACGACTAGGAACTGCCCGATGTTTTCGACTACTGCTGCACTTACTAGACAAATGCTTTAAATTTCCCACTATTTACAAAAGACTCATCTATATTACTATAATAAGGGCCTATTTGGGATTACGGGATCGAGCTTTGGGGCTCTAATAAACCCTCAAATTCCTCTCTTATCCAATCCCTACAATCCTAAATCCTTCGTAAAATCCTCAATGCTCTCTACTTTGTCACAAATAAAATCATCCATAACCTTAATGCACCATATGTTTCCGATTTAGCTCAATGCAGATACCTATCCTTCCATAATAAACTTCTGAACCATCCTAACCCTCTTGTTTCCAACCTTGCTTCCTCTCCTATTCCTGATTACCCTCCGAGGCGTCTGAAAAGTATATGGCTTAGGGACCTTCTAATATAGAAATATAATTGGTGTGCTACCAACGTGTAGTTTCTCTTCATGTTGTACATGTCAAGTTACTTATTTCATATTTAATAGTTGTATTTATCATTATACAGTTGTAAATTTCAATAATAAAAATTGAAAAAAAAAATTGCATCTGTCTAAAAATATCTCTAAATAAAAAAACCGATATCTACCAACGATTGTCTCCTACGCTAGTTTTTTTTTCGTTCAAAAAACTCAGGATTCTTACGGCTATTAATTAACAACAACTACGAATTCGGAAAAGTTGATTAAAAAAGGATTTTGTTGTTTGAAAGATTATGCTACCTGATTAAAAATATTTAAAAAAAAACTACTCTTAAATCATACTTCATTACCACTTAAGGAGAAAACAAAATAACATAAAAATAAATAGAAAGTTAACGGCGGAGTGGACTGAATTTCCGGACTATCAGTCTGTGCTTATCCGTGGACAGGTCTCTAAATCAGGACTGCTCCTGGATGCGGGTGTTATTACGCATTATTGTTATTATAGCCCATGCCATTTACATATCTCTCTTGTATAGTAGGCCCCGTGTTCGCCAAACCCAATTAGTCCTTTCTAATGCGACGAAAACAGCACTCTCCGACCTAAGGGAGCTCGAATCAAGACACGCATTTAAAGCTATTGCCTATTCTATTCTCCCAAAGGAATAATTAAGATATAATTTAATTCGCGTAGTTAGCGAAGGTTTCGGTCACGTACAGCTAACTGTATACAGGTCATAAATACGCAAACTTAATTTTTTATTGAAAATAATTCATACAATTCGTTCATAATAAGAAATAAAAGTTATCTTAAAATAAATATGCCTGTTATCGTATATAAATAAATTTAAAAAAGAAAAAAAAACGAGGAAGTGTCGCTGGATATTATCAGGCTCAATGGAAAATAGGATGTTAATTTTTATTTTATATTTAGAATATATTTTATTTTTTTAAACATCATTATGATTCAAGCTGGAATCCAAGCCAAAATCTCAGTTTCGGTCCTACATTTTTCTCACTTCTAAAACTAATTATTAATGCTGTACTCTATCTTTATAATTCATAAGATAATGCATATAGATAGATATAAAATAATTTTATTCTAGGCAAAGTCCCTTGAGAATATCAAGATCGTACAGAAATTAAAGATTACTTCTAGCCTAAGGTTTGGAAACGTAAAATAATAAAAGTTATATAAAAATGTAAAGAAAACCTTATCTGAACACGCTAGATACAAAACAAATAAAACTATAAAAAACACACAACTATGTACAAAACAAATATGTACAAAACACAAACTATATGCAATGGTAAAACAGTTTAAGAGTAAAATTCAAAGAAAAACTAAAGAAAAAAATAAAATGACAAGGTTTCTAAATTGAAGACGACAGAATAACTTTTGTCAGAGCTAAGTATTATTAAATCTGGCTATATTCAATGAATAGATGAATGTAAGACTATTATTTTGTAGTAATTACTATTCCAGGAGATTTGGAATAAATAGGATGTTACAATTTCGGAATTAAGGGATAATATGTACTAAATAAAAAATACTTTAAAATTAACATTTTTTTAATAAAGATTCGTAATGAATTTCTAACGAAATACATTTTTTCATTTTAAATTTTCATAGTCAGAAGTAGATAAATATATTTATTTAATAAAATAAAATGAAGATGCAGAAATGGTTGACCGTTGATATAATGTGAGAAGGAGTTGATCGGGGGAAGGGGGAGGGGGGTGTGGCCAAATTAATACTAAATGAAATAAGTAGAATTATTTAATAATTAATAATAATTCGACATTCAATTAATAATAATTATTCAATTCAATTAATAATAATAATTGAATTATTAATAATTCTACTTATTTAATTTAGTATTAATTTGACCGCACTCGCCGATCAACTCCTTCTCATAAAATAAAATGAAGTTTAAAAAATCTCAAGATATTATTAAAGGGTATCAGGTGGCAATTACATACAGTTACACAGCTATAACATAGCAAGTCATCAAGAAGTAACACTTGATTATTTTTTAATATAACACGTCCTCAGATTTTATAATATATATACTAGTTACTTTAGCTTGCAATCTGAGGGAAACATAACCGAGGGACTGAGAAGAGCAGGAAGAGCGAAGATAATAAAACAGTGATGAGGTAGTAAATGACTGTTCGACATCTACAGACATACTGTTCATCAACTTCTACTTTTATTCTAGTTATTCTGACATAAAAAGAAATATTATTCTCTATCTTAAATAGTAAATTAAAGTGTGCTGCAAATTAGATTTTTAAATTATATTTCTGTTTTTCTTTTTTTTTATATGTTTTTCTTTTTTATATATATTTATTTGTTTTACTTATGACTTATTTAATTTGCTAAAAATTTCTGTTTTTTTTAATTTGATTTAAATTTAAATTTCTTTGTTTTTATATTTTTTGGCTTTGCAATATAGATATATATTTTTATTCATTTATTTTTATTTTTTTAATTTTTATTGTATTGTATATATAGTATGAATGAGCCTCACTCAGCTTTAGTACTCAGTGCCCTTAAATGTGGCAAAATGTATTATTTCTCAATAAAAACATTTAAAAATATATATATTTCGGCAAATTAGTTTTCTGACTTTCTTTATAATATTATATAATTCTTTAACAAAATAATTAATTAAACTAAGTGTAGATAAATTTTTACATCTTATTGGGAGATTTATTTAAAATAAAAGTATAAATCATTGATGTAAAGTAGCAATATTCTTCGAACAGCGTTCGGTATATTGTTGTATATTCATAGAGTAAAGTAAAAATATTTTTCAGGTTTATAAATACCTGCATTAAAGATTGATTATAAAACTTCATGAAAGATAAAAAAAAAAAAAAAAGCTACAGAAAAAAAACATGAATATTTAATGAGATGTAATTAAATGGTTTAGAATCTAAACTAAACATGGACGAAACGAGTTAACTTGAAATCCAATGAAAGCGTGTCCTTTTCCGAGAAGTTAGGTTATGTTATTTTTTTCTATGGAGTCTCTTCTCGGTTAGAAACATGTTTGTTTCTCTTCCCACACGCTTCCTTTTAATTTAATATTCCTGGAATCACAAATATACTCATTTCCTTTATAAATAACTGACGAGACTGGATTTTCGTGCTGTAAAAATTCGGAAAAATGTGCAGTAAAAATCTCAAAATGTGCGAAATCGTGTAGTTTAAATCCATATCAATATTGTTTAATTTATAACATTAATACATCGATATCTTATGAGATCTTGAGTTAACCGAGAGATAAAAAAAAAAAATTAAATGTAACATTGAAAATGAAATTCCAGATTATAATCAACTATTATAATAACAATTATTATCCAATAATGAGGAGAATTGCAGGTATGAAAGAATAAATGAAGGCAGGAATTATAGGTGCCTAAGTATATATTACATTGATCAGGCCAATTTTCGATATAGAACTTTTATTAAAAATAGTAATGAAAACTTTATTCTTAAATAAAGTTGAAGTTTCCAACATTCCCAAACGTTTTTTGAAAACAATTTGAAATGGAATGTAATGTTTGAGATTTTCAAGTGTTGAAGCTGTATTTCCATACCACTTAAAAACAATATTTTTGGTGATTATGTTCTTTCTAAAAAACATTCAATTCTTTGATAAGAATACTTTTTTTCTTACTTGTTCCTATGAGCGTCTATCAGTGATTTCCTATCACCTGATCGATTAATGAGGTGTATAGAACTTTCTCATCACATTCCAATCGAGGTATTTTCATATCCAGATTTTAATTTTTGACGGGAGACTAGATTTTACTTTGAGTAATACAATTTTTTTTTTGTTATTGATAAGAATGAAATTTCTACAAATCAATTCAAAGCCAGAAGTGATACTGAAGGGTTGAACGGTGAGTGAGGATTCAAGCCAAAACAATAACTATAAATGTCTTACTAATAAAGTAGCTAATTCTAGGAAAGCAGCTTTGTATTGTCCGATGCTTTAGGCAAGTTCTATTCCAAGAATAGATCTCACTCGTGTTTACTTCTTAATTTTGTAATGAATACGATTTCTGCTTCACACAGTATTATTTGCCTTCCTCATATTTTTTCTATTTTGAATAATGAATTTAATTTGAACAACATAGTAAAATAAGTCATAATACACTCACCTACACATTTTTATTTATAAATCGTCTAATTTAGCACAAAAGTGTGTACTTTAATTAATCAAAAATCAAAATCCTGCAATTTAAGATAAAAACGCAAAAGTGCAATATAAAATTTAAATATGTTATTCTAGAGGTTCTGAAAGGAATAGGTGTTCGCATCCGGAGTTTTACACGCAAGCGAATAAAAAATTGCAATAACATGAAAATCCGCTCTGTATCCATAACTAATGATTTTATTCCGTTGAAGTTATAAGTAATTTTTTATGGCTAGTGATCATAGGCAGCGTTTAATAATATGCTTTATAAAATATCTCGTTACTTCAAAGTAGTTGACATTTTAAAATAACAGAGACTGAAAAGGCTTTAATGGAAGCAGAAGTGGAAATGGGGCTAGGAGTATGCATAGTGAAAGTTCCGTCAAAAAGGAATACTTTGATGAACCTCAATAAAAAAGGATTCTTTTAAGTCAATTTTACTGCAGATACGCTTTTATAAAAAATAACGTTATTGATAATTGAAAGAGTTATGTTATCTTCTTTACTTACTGAAGAGAAAAATGATGGCTTTACATTAAAATTGGCTGAAATGTGTCCTGTTTCATTAAGTTTCTTGACAGTATTCCTGTTAACGGAAAGTTCTTGAAGAACGACTATGCTCTCCCTAAGACTCGTCATTCTAGGTTTATACATTAGACGTAGAAATGTAGTCAGAACATGCTGCAATATTGCATCGTGTAAGATTTTAGAAAATGGAAAAAAATCCATAAAAATACAAGTCAATAATGAATCTATTTTTTGGATATTATGAAAAATGAAGTAGAAGGACAAGTTCCTAAATTCTGCGGTGAGATCAACGATGAACCTGGCCTCGAAAGTTATATATTATGTGGCATACTCACAAAACAATATCAAATATGTTTTGTAATTATATTACTTAGAATACTATATTAAGTTAAGCAGTATGGAGGATCACATATTAATTCTGCCATATTCAGAATACATACGCCTAAATCCTAGAACATCATCGAAGTAAAGTATACAACATTATTAACTGTACATAAAATAGATTTTTAAAAACTAAAATGCATATAAAATAAACTATTTTTATATTCAGATGTAATTTAGCATTATTTAACTGAAATATTTTCAGGAATGATTTAAATATTCATTTTAATACCAATTATTTACGATTTAATTTATTCATATTTCACTCGGAAAGTGAAGTAAATCATGGGGTAATAATAACTGTTTTGTTTTATTATTTATTGAAATTTACGATTTTTTAAAACTAATACAAGCAGTAAATGTTAAAAACATCAAGAATAATGACATGGACAGACTTGTCGGGGCACTTTGCACTGGTATCACACCATAAATAGTGCTAAGTAAGGATATCCCGATGCCAACTTCTTTTCAGAAGCCTTGGAGGATTATTAGGACTCGAGGAGAAGCCAGACTGGAAACATGCGCGTCTGAATAGGTCTGGAGTTTTCATAAGTATAAATCTGGACCGGGTCAAATTAGCGACATAAATTAAAATTCAAAACCTATAAGGCTACAAATCAATAAGGCTTGTGCTGAACATAGCCCTTTTTCGTACCTTCTTTAAAAATAATATTATAAAAAACATCCTCTAAATATAATCACACAACAAACCTGAACGAAATCTCGGGTTTTGATTTGTCAGAAAACAGCTGAAATGACAGGAAAGATTCATGTATTTCATTCCTAAAAATTAACAAGGTTGAACATAGCTTTTAATTATACTAGCGTTCTAGGATGAAAAAAAAAAAAAATATATATATATATATATATATATATATATATATATATATATATATAATTTAGAGATCCAATATTGCGTATTAAATATTCATGTTTCTTTTCTGTGGATTTTTTTTTTGTCTTTCATGAAGTTTTATAATTAATCTTTAATGCAGATATTTATAAGCCTAAAAACTATTTACTGTATGAATACAGTACAATATTTTACTGTTACAATATTTACTGTATGAATACATAACAATACATCAAACGTTGTTTGAAGAATATTGCTACTTTCCATCAAAGAACTCTTGTTTTAAAAAATTTTTTCTCAATGATAAATAAAAATTTGTCTACACTTAAGCTTAGTTAATTATTTAATTGAAGAATAACAGAAGAATTAATTTGTCAAAATATAATTCGTTTGCCTTAATAGATCCAAGCCTATCCGAATCGGCAGACCATCCTCCTGATTCAGAAAGATCCATTAAATATTTTTTTTTAATTTAATAGGAACATAGCTTCAACTTTGAACATGACCTTTAATTATACTAGCGTTCTAGGATGAAAAAAAATATTATATATATATATATATATATAGATAATTCTCAGTTAGGTACAAAAAAAAATTAATAAAAAATATTTAAAAAAAGAGATCTGAATTGAAATTGGAACAAAATCAAATTGCGAAACATTCCAGGGAATCCAAAGCTGATCACGGAAGCTATTCGAAGTGATAGTCGAGAAACTGACGGGAATAAAATACATCCCAGTTTGGCAAAAAATAAAAAGAGCGAGAAGTACAAAGCTAAAAGTGTGGTAGAGAGCTGGAGGTATTCGGGCAAACATGGGAGCGCGGGATCGAAGGCCTCGCATTCCGACCGGATTCCAAAACGTATAGGCTCCCTTCTCTTTTTATGTAGCCACCACTAATTGCACTTCTAGCCGACAGGCAAACCGGTGAAGAAAAATTCTAATTCTACAATCGCCTGAGGCAGTGCTTTATTTTTCCTTTACCTATTCACGATTTTAAAAACTTAAATTACCTAGTCTGCATATATTTATAATTTACAATTGTAATAGGATGATACAAAATTGTTAAGAATTTCATTTACGATAATATTTATTGGATCAGCCAACGTTTTGACTCACATGTTTGGGTAGAAACATCGGCTAATCCAATAAATATTATCGTGACTGGAATGACTGACAAATTTCGTTTCATCCTCATAATTGATCAGTAGAATATTTACCATTCTCTATAATTATAATATATTTGAAAAATCTTTTTCCAAAATGCACACATATATATATGTGTGTGTGTGTATATATATATATATATATATATATATGTATATATACTATATATATATATATATATATATATATATAATATATATATATATATATATATATATATATATATATATATATATATATATATATATATATATATAGTATACATATATATATAGTATATATATATATATATATATATATATATATATATATATATATATATATATATATATATTATATATATATATATATATATATATATATATATATATATATGTATATATATATATATACACACACATATATATACACACACATATATATATATATATATATATATATATGTATATATATATATACATAGGGAGGACTCCAGGAGTTTGAATTGCCCACAGAAAAAAAATATATATAAATATTTTGTGCGTTGCGGGCACCAAACCACCTTCACTTATTACTCTACTTTGTTTAAGATAAATCTCGTAACCATTAAACGTTAGTTGAGATATTTCATTACCGTTTTTAAAGAGTAGTCATGTCTAAACCACTTACATATTCAGGTAAAGATTAATTTTTTGCTTAAAAGTAATGTTTTACAAAATAAACTTAATAAAAATCCTTAAAGCTTCAGGCTCTTTTTATTCTTCTTCTTTTTCGTTCTTAAGATTAACGGTTCTCTAGATTTCCGAACAGGTTGGTCCCAAGGTCTGTGGATTGGGGCTATATCTGCTTCCGCATGTCTTCTACCAGCTGGCAGCTTCAAAGGATGTGCTGTGGTTTGTTCATTTTGGTCACATTCACATAAGGGACTGGGTCATATCTTAAGCTTCCCGAAGAAGTGTGATTTCAAAGGGATATGTCCAGTTCTGAGGATAAAAATGACGACCTGTTCTCTTCTGGTTAGCTTGAATTAATTGCCATGGGGGATTGTGATTTGGGTGACTTGCTTTCCACGTTTGGCTTCTAGCTGCCTTGTTAATAGCTTTGCACTCCTCCAACCTAGGTAGGCTATTAATTTGGGAGAGGAGTGTTCCCTCCTTAGCCAATTGGTCTGCTATTTCATTCCCCGCAATCCCAGAGTGCCCTGGAATCCATTGTAGAATCACCTCTTGGTACTCTCTTAGGTCGTCCAGCTCCTCGGTCAATGTGCTCAGCGAACTCTTCCATTTATTTTTTAGGCAATTAAGAACGGATGCTCCATCTATCAGGAATACAATGCATTACAACGGACACCTCTTAAGATCTTTTGCATTCAGAATGGAGTCACTCTCACTTCTCTAGCTAGTTGAGATGAATCCAGTAGGGAGATCTTTTTGGAAAATGTGTCCATTAAGAAATTTAATATGCATGCCTCCTCCTTTGTTTGTAATAGAATTTTTAGCAGACCTATCTATGTATACCCTAGTCCATTTATTCTTAGGATAGGCCGAGTTAATGTGTTAAGAAGGCTTTAGATACCAGAGTGTCTAGGTCAATTTTCTTTGTTAATACTGAGATTTTTGTATTGATTTTTGGTTTGGTTTGTTGTGTCCAAGATAGTCTTCATCAAACTTCACGGCTCCTGTTTTGATCTTACTTTGGGGATGCTTATCAATTGGTTAAGCAGTTTTATATAGAGGGCTGTCATGCTTTATCCGAGTGTGATTTCTCTTTCCAAGTCTTTAATTTACAGGTTGGTTTGGAATACAGTCTGCTTTTATTTTTACGTTAAGAAGTTTGATGTCTCTCTTATCTTTCATTTTATAGGCCAGAGAGCGTTGTCATTGCTTTAATGTGTGTGGACTTAGACGTCCAGTTACAATTTTAAGTACTAGGTTCTGGACAACTGTGAATTTTTGAAAATTTAAATGATTTGAGTGATTTTTTCTTGATTACAATTTATTTCGATGGGGGGGGGGTTGAAAAATGTTTGTATTAAAAATCTCACAAACCCCTAAGGTAACATTAGAATTACTGAATAAATAACAACCATTTTAAACCATTTCAACCAATGAGAATTTTCCATACTCAATCTGGAATGAAGAAAAGATTTGTATTTGTGGGAATTAAAAAAAAAATATATATAATAATATACTTTTGTGAACAAAATTATTGATTCTTTAGCACTATTATAAATGTCTTTGAGACAGATTGTAATATTTTTCAATAAACAAGTTTAAAAGTTAAAAATATTCTGTATATTGATTCTCATGAAGCCATTTTTAAATGTTCTTATTTCAATTTTTTTTTCATTATAAATGCATAATAATAAAGGATTGCAGAGTTATAAAGCGAAGTATATTACTGTAATTTACTTGCGGATTGTAGGTTACCACAGAAGAATTTCGCAAGGAGTTATTGATTTCAGAGGACTCTCGTTAAAGGAAACCCTCAATGATCAATAACAATGATACAGCGTAAAAAGAGAAGACTTATTTTTATAACGGATGTAACGTATGAACCAGTTGAGGTGTATATATATATATCTATATACATACCAAGGGCTTAGGCTGAAACATGTCAGTGGTGTTTTAACAGTGGAAGAGTCCTTTTTTATGGCGCCATAAAAAATCACTGCCCCTAACCCATGACCCAGAAACAGATCAGCACCTCAAGGACTTTATAAGACCGACTATCTCCTTTTTACCCGCTTAACTTACAGCTCCCAGCTTACAGCTTACAACATTTTTTTCTTCTTTACCAACTTCCCGTCTTCGATCTTTCTTCAGTTATCCTGGCAGTTCGAGAACTCATTTCCTGTAGAAAATATAACCATTTATTTTTACAATCCTGCAAAAGCTGTATTGCCTCCCGTATATAGCACTATTGTCTCAGGATCAAGAGGTCGTATTGAATTTACTAAATCTTCTTCTGGGGAAATATCTTGAAAATTGATTTTTATTTACTCTCTTTCGTTTTTACTTATGGATTGTTAATAAACTAGGTAGTGTAAGATGAGGATGTATATTTATATCTTTATTACTAATAGCATATATAACGAATGTTCCAATGGATATAGTGTTAAATGTTCAATGCTCAATTTTCAACAAATCTTTAATTTTCAAAAGAGCCTATAGGACTCTCTAGGACTAAAAAAAGTATTTTAGGTCAGCTTTAGGTCACGGAGCTGGATAACTAAATCGATTCTCGTATGAGCAATCGCTGATGCAACATACAAGTCAAAATAATTGTTTTAATTGGGCTATTATTACCCAAGTTATTACCAATGAATGCACATATTCCGATGTTACATTCAAAATTAAACATTTTCTCCGTAAATATAATATTTAATATTAAAATAATGGATGAATACGAATGTATTTTGAAAATCTCCCTGTACATACCAGATATTTATAAGGAACATTATCAAATTGTCTTGAAACCAATATTTTTGTTAAAATTAATACATCTAAATGAAAGTAATAACAATAATAAAATATTAATATGAATAATATTACATAAGAGACGATTTATTGATTATTATTTAAGAAGATTGGGCTCGAGAAAGGAATGAAAGTCAAGTGAGATGAATCATCTGATATTCTTAATGTAAAAGAGGTAAAAAAAAAAAATAGAATGTTCTTTCTGTTGTTTAAGATAATATAGAATAAATTTAAAAGTAAAACTAACTATGAATTTAAAAAAATATGAACCCAAGGTATTAATTCAAAATTTAAATTTGTATATATGTTGTACATTAGAGATGGGTAATTAGTCGACTGATTAATTATAAGAATAAAATATAATTGTCAGGAATTTCAGTCGATTTTAAATTTTAAATCCCCGCGCACACCCCTTGGCCTGGAAAACTCCCGTAAAGCCTTAAAGGCAAGGAAGGGGAGAACAAAACAAAAAAAGTGCCAAAAATAAATAAATACAACTTGATTATCAATTTACTATATTTTATTGATTCATTAAATAGTTTTAGATTTCTTTTCTTGACCATCCTAAATTACCAATACCAATTATTCCACACATGATAATTCTCCTATTCTATGTAACTATTTTGTGGAAAACGATAAGTATCATAAGAAAATGTATCAGCTCGTATTATTAGGAATGAAAAAAGGAAGTTAACATATCCGAACAAGCGAGAGACAAGTGGAGACGTTTAGAAGCCCTGTTTTGGGATGAAACCGGATTGGGAAGGATGTAAATAGTGGAAGAAGACTATAAAGTTTTATGTTAGTGGAAGATATCAATCGAGAAGACGACGTGAGACCACTGCAGACGCCCGCCGAGCACTACATATTTAACCCTCCTCCGGGAACATGAATAGTTAACCGACTCTTGCATTATTCCGTCACCCTCTAATGCATTTAAATGCCCGCTTAGCCCTTGATGCACATTAACACTATATCATCTCCTAGTCCTGCTCTTGTACACTCCTAGGGGATAAATTAAATTCTAACTTCTCTCCGGTCTATCCGAGCCCCTTTATCACTTTCCCTACAGAGGACGTTACAGCTTTCAACTGGGACAAAGGCTAGCACCAGTGAAGATTAATTCTATCCATCCATGTCAATGCTTCATGCCCTGGCGTACAGCTTATACTCTATCTCCTCTTGAATAGAGCCCTGATCTAATACTGTTTCCATAGTGAAAAATAGAAAACCCAACATGGACGTCAATATCTGCAAGACAACACACAGGATTGTCAAAAGACCTGAATTGAGTAAAATATTATGAAATTTAAAACATTTAAGCTGAGCATCCCATACCGCTTTCCAACTGCGGTACATTATAATTTATTAACAAAGCGAAAGGACACGATCTTTTCCATAAATATATTATTGTTTCCAATGAAAAATGTTCAGTCAAAAAATTACGATTATTGAGTTTGCCTACGTTTCGATTTAAACATTGCAATATGTAAACACTTTTTTTTTTTATATTAAATATTAAAAAAAAAAAGAAAATGAGAAAAGTAAAAATAATTAATGTGCATAATTAGTGTAAATAAAAAAAAATTAATTAAAAGTATGTTAAGAAAAACGTATGTTAAGAAAAATGTATATAAATACGAATTAACAAATATGAAAAGTCGAAGTATAGAAATAGAGATTATCAAATATAAATTGTTTCTCAAGAACCTTAGTTTCTTAACATACCAATAATAGTTAAGAATTTACTTATATATATTAATAGTTATTTATATACGTTGTTTGTGGCACTTGAATTTCCTTCTTTATATTAATTATTTCGATTATTTATCTTTTAATTTTGTAATACCCATATTTTTTATGAGACCTTGAAAAAGTACTTGTAACGAAGTACTGAACCCAAAATATTTTTTTTTATTTATAACAAAAATACATTTTATTAGCAAATTTTAAAGTTTTTACTATTGTTATGTTTATAATACCGTCATTTCATTTGTAGATTCCATATTTTTCTTCTCTTATACTTTTATATTTATCAATTTTCTGAAGTTATTTTGTATTTTTAAATTTTTGTCCCCGGTGATTGCCCAAATGTTGGGTCGTAACTTCAGAAAACTCAATAATCATAATTTGTAACTGCACGTTCCATCCATATTTCATTCTTAAAATTACAACAGTAAACTATGTATCCATATCTATTTTATTGTTTCGCATTGTTACTAACAAGTATAAAATAAACTAATTTTCATATGTAAACTATTGTTTATGTTTACATAAAATTAATTTTTGTTTAGTTTTTTTTTTTTATAATGTTTCTCCATAAATTAAAATTTTCCTCCACAATACTTTCAGACATATCCCTCCACTTTACATGAGACATTCCTAATCAACCCATGCCCTCGACCTCCTAACCAAATGCCGTTTTGGGGACTCGTTCACAATCCACCCTTTTAACATGGACATATTTCAGTAATCTTTCTTCCATCAACCCCATTGCATTGTTTCTTACTGCCATCAATCCTCTAGTAGTCACATTTCTGACTCGCTGTGTACTTGAAAGTGTTGGCGTATACAGTTTTATCTTTTTTAAATTCTAAGGCTCATATCATAATGGTATTGAATTTCATTTATCAATGATTCATTACGAATATGATGATAACTCACAAAATTTTATATTGCATTTACTTATTAAAACACTTTATTCAGAAATATTACAATTTGTCACAGTTAAGGACACTTATAATAGAGTTCAGAGATTGCATTCATACCGTATATACAAAAATATAAATAAATAAAGTAATAACAAAAGAATAAGAAGAAAGAACAAAAGAGTAAAGAAAAAGAAAATATATATATATACACATAAGTAAATAAAAATAGAAATGAAAGTAAAACAAACACCTTATATAAAACATACATTATTTACAATTTGCCAGGTGATCTCCGAACCAATCCTGTAACCTCCACATGTGGAGGGAAAAGGGAGGCTTAGGAGATCCCTACGCTTCTCCCTCAGCCACTTCACTGGTATTTTAAATATTGCATTTAAAAATCTAATTGTGACAGATTGTAATATTTATCAATAAACACGTAATCTAAAAAAAAAAAAAAAAAATCTAATTGAAGACACTCAAAAAAAAAAAAAAAAAAAAAAAAAAAAAAATAGGTATCTGAGAATATAACTAGTTATACGAAATAATACTTCGTATAACTTATAACGTATAATACTTCATTAGAACCCTTAATCCAACCATTACTATTGATAGTATTTATAGAATTTTTTTTTTTTGTTTGGTACTTCAGAGGAAAAAAACAAATATAGTCAAGTAATTCAATTCGAAGCCAGGCGCCAAAAATATTAAAGGGACATCGACCCTTTCATAGAATTATATTTTAATTTTTATTGATTGGTTATTAATAAGTAATGTTCGGCTTCTTTTGGTTGAACTTAGTACACAATTTTAAATGGTTTTATAGGTTCAAAAGTTTATTATAAACCGTTGAAGAGGATGGGAAATACGGCGACATCCGTATACTTTTGAATATCTTATACTTTTATAATAAAAATAAATATACTTCATAATTGTAAGACAAAATATTTGTTATAAGGAATATCAAATAATCAGTTGTCTTTAGACTATCAAAAATATTAATATCAATAGTACAAAGACAATTAATTGTGAGAAAAATATTTATAAATATTTTTTTAATTATAATTTAGTGCATTAAAGATAAATTATATTAATCTATAGATTGGATATCAAATAGAAAGTCATAAGTCAAATAGTTTTTAAAACAAGTATAATATTAAACTTAAATTTTTGAAAGTAATTTATTTCAGCAACACATTTATTGGGTAATTTTCTACATTTACAGTCAAATTTACAGGGTATAAATAAAACCATTATAAAAAAGAAGGAAAATGGAGGTCAAAGACCGTGAGCCAACCAATCATCTGCAAGATCAAATCAACGCCTAGCCCCACCGCTCCACCTCCGACCATGATATGAAAACAAAATATTTAGTTTTCGAGTTGTGAACGTATATTCCAGCACAAACACAGTTATCATAAAACGAAATGGTTGGAATTGTTCCAAACATCAAAATTTATAATTAGCATCACAATTAGCAAACGTTAAATGATTATTTGCATAAGAAATTATAATTAGTATAGTTTGTAAATTATATATTCTAGACCTCTGCTAGCTTTTGAATGGCAATTTATTTTTACTTTTAAGCTAAATTACAAAAAGTTATAAATTTAATTTACTTTAAAATGAGAATAAATGCTTTTATTATGATAATAATATTCATTTTTCTTTTTCTTCTAGCTATAAATATTAGGAAAGATTTGTACAGGGGAAAAAAATTCTACAGATCTCACGGTTTCCATTTGAATATTTTATTATTATTATTATTATTATTTATTTTTTGTTCTTTCCTACCCTAACCTTTTAAGCTATACGGTGTTTTCCCGGGAAGGAAGGTAAGTGCGTGAAATTTAACTCCCCCCCCCCTCCGGCACTGGGATGCGAACTCATACTTTATTTAATCTCGCATAACTTCGGTTATCTGGTTGCAGGGCAACTCGTAGTGCAGTGCACACGCGTTAGCCCATTCGACCTGCCCACCCCCTTCCTTGTATATTACGTTTCAAGACCCTCCTCATACAATTTTAAGCATCCCGACCCGTTTCTTAGATGAATTTATTTTGGTAGTAGAGAAGCTTAAACACCTGTAAAGGTGTTTAAGGCCGCGTGACCCAAACCTAACCAAAGTGCAATTTTATCTAACTATAAGGTCTAGGACAAAGCATTGGTCGGGAAATTTGACCATGTAAATTGACATTTATTAACAAATATAATTCGATATTTTATCCGATAATAGTTAAATTTAAGTAACGGTCATAACACTTATCAACTTTAAACCGGGTTAAATGAAATTTTCTGGAGTTGTACGAGTTATGGCTGGTACGACTTCTTTTGGCTTACGCTCGCGTTTCTTAAACACTTCTTTACATACAAAAAGCTTTGGATTTGGCTCAGTGTTTAAAGAAAGCTGAAAATTAGTTCATAATGATTTCGCATCAGTTCTGTCAAATCCCATTAAGTAATTCCACATGCTGGTGCACAATGTATTTTCATTAATACTTTAATATTTCAATAACGGTTCATTCAATTTAGTCTAAAGTTGGGAATGTATGAATTGTCAGATGCTTGCTAATTTGATCAAATTCCATTGAACAATTAAAATCAATTTAATTGTTATTTAATGATCCTCCACAATTTTATTTCAACTAGTACATTTATATACGTACAGATGATTTGTCCTTGCACTGCCCAATGACATTTAAGGAAAGAGGACGGGAACTGGTTTAAAAATTGTGACATGAGGCCTTGTATGAGTTGCAATTACTTTGCTTAGAATTGAATAAAATAATTGTAATTGTTAAGAATATTATGCCTTTCATTGTGCTATGCTATAAACATATGAAACTGGTGTTATATAAGTTGGTATTATATCATTTATGAAGCTTATTTGACTGTAATATTCTTTTAAGTTATGAAATAATATTATAATCATGGGTAAACGTGTGCTACTTGTATCCATATTTTTTATTTATATTTCAGGAGCTTCTATTAACATGCAGGCGAATACGTAATGTAACTATACCCCAGAAAGTTTAATCAAACGGTAGTGACGGGGGGGGATGGGGAGTCAATAAATATATAATTAGAGAGAAAAACAATTAAGATAGTGTTTTTTTTCGTTATTTACAAAATACATATACAGATGAAACTCCACTGATCATACTGATTTTTTTTTCAATTTGAAAACTTTTTGTATAATATTTGAAATTATGTAAGACAATAAATATATTTCTGTGCACATTCTCACTATAAAAAAAAAAATATAAGTAACAAAAAAAATGAATATATTAATTTGATCCATTTGGAAATTAAATTTGACAGGCATCTGGAATATACGTCTTTTATTAATTTGCGCTCCAAAATTACTAAATAGTATAGAAAAATGCTACAAATTCGGACACCTCCAAACGAACCCAAAGCTTATTATCAGAATAAAAAATACTTATTTACACCAGTATTACTCATCCTTCTCTTCACTATGGTGCTCTGCTGCAATTCCACATATCAGAAAACTCAAGCAAGAGACTTCAGCAATTCCAAGATGCCATTTTAAAAAGAATAGCTAAAAACATGTACGTTGAAAAACAGAATTTGACAATCTTCATGTGTTACTAAATATTAAAATATTAAGACCCAAAATAAATAAACTTATAAATAGGAGAATAATAATTGTTTATTAATCTTTCTTCTTGTTTATGAATCTGTCTATTATCAATAAACTATAAAATTTTATAATTGTGTTATGGATTGTAGAAAACTGAATTGATGATTTCAATTTCTGTGTGATACTTCTTATTAAAAAGAAATATTAATGATTATCAACTTAGTCTTCTTGAAACAAAATCTTATAACATAATAACTATCAATAGATATATAGATAAAAAGAGATAACTATCAATAGTAAAATATTCTTTCATAACATTTTGCTATAACCTTATATTAATATGAAAATTATTAAAATATTGAAAAGCCAATTCTGAAATGATCAAATTTATAATCGGTAGTCATGTTTTTATCCTGATATTTGTAATAAAAAAACAAAATAAAAAATAAAAAAAAAACACCGCGCCATTGATTTTGTTTAAAACTTGTTTATTGAAAAATATTACAATCTGTCTCAAAGGACAATTGATTAAATAGGGTAAATATGAAATAGAAGGATTTTTTTTATGACATACAAAGGTAAAGAATATATGTTAGAACCATTGCTAGTTTTTCCTTTATTATTTTTGGCTGTGGCAGAACGAGATATTGTGAGTACCAAACTCATCGTATTGGTTGACTAAAAAGTAATTTTCTTGATGCGGAATGGGTATACAGAATCTTATTTCTTTTTTACCTTCTTTATATTGAAGTGTATTTTTTTTTTTACGTTTTACCCCGGGGTCCAATAAATGGTTTTATATTCCTGTGATCTCCCCCCACGGTACTTTCTACAGCACACGAGGTCGACTTTATGCATATATAATGCCAAGTCGATTGACTTGTATCATCACGTATGAAAGTGTGCCCTTACTAATTCCAAGAAGCATAAATCAGGCACAGAAAAGGTTTTGAGGTGAAAATCAAATCACGTTTCATCATTGAATACGTTATGTGGTATTGCTAATTTTTCTGCAGCTACCAAGAATAATTTATCTGAATATATATATTGCACCATCTATCATTATATACATATACACATTTAAAGAAATAAAAACACACAGAATAGAAATAAAAGTCCTGTAACTAAATATTATTAAAATAGCGCATATACGACACAATAAAAATATATATACTTTGTGCAAACTGTTCAAAATAGATTTTGTTTTAGCGTATCTTTTAAAAATATCTTTGTAATTATATTTTGGTAAGACTTATTGCTCAATATATATATTTATAACTTTGTATTTCTTCTTATCCCCCAAAGGATATAACATTTGGAGTAGAACGTTTAAAAAAAATCGGAGACCATATCTTTGTTTCTAATTGTCCGATTTTAACAAAAAAAAATTTTAAGGAAATTTCGTAATCTTTTTAAAAACCATCCAGTAGTTTTGCAGAAAATGCACGGACGGCGGACGGACAAAAAAATGTTTATTCGTTTTTTTTCGAATTCTACGCATCCTGAAACGTGAAACCTCAAATTTAGAGAGGGGGTTAAGTTTTTGAATTTTTTAGTCGATCACAATGGTTGATTATTGAAAATAATCACAACATCAACAATCAATAATAACATCAACCAATTATTGATAATTTTTTCAAATACTTAAAAAATGCACGTATCATTACATTATTTGATAAAATGGCTGAATTCGGAATTAAACCATTTTCATGACATCTTTTTAACACATTGATTCTTTCCCTAAAATAAATTGTAGCATCAAATTTATTGGGCGTTTTTCACATAGGATTCGATATGTATCTCGATAAAAAACAAATAATCTAGTTCTCTCTGAACTCAATAATATCAGTAATATAATATAGAAAATCTTATATAAGTAACAAATTTCTATTTAATTTTTAATTGAACAAATTATATATATTTCTATATATATATAATATATAAAATCTTAAATATATATATATATATATATATATATATATATATATATATATATATATATATATATATATATATATATATAAAGGTTACTTGCAACTCTCTAAGCAATCAAGGTTTATTATGTGCATCACCCTGCGATGCAAAGTTAGTGACTGACATGAGTTGAGCCGAACTTCACCATATAAATCCCACTCACCTCAAATTGCCACCGCGCGAAAAAAGTCCACGTTTTAAAGTGGCTGTATAGAAATTATTATAATGGATCTGCTCTCTGTGTCGGGACCTTGCTAAACTTGTCATGCTAAAAGTTTCAGTCTTCATTCCTTTATGAAATTAACTTTTTCAACGGAATTTCGTATCTCGTTGGGCTGAGTCATCACAAGTTTTATAAATTCATTTGTTTCAAACTCTAGAATATCGCAGTGTTTTGTAATTCAAATTTAGCATCCTAGACTGTTGGAAATTTCAGATTAAACTTTCTTGTGAACGTTGAGTAATAAAATTCTGAAAATATTTTATTGTGGATTTTAATAATTTTTTATGTTTTATTAATTGAATATTACAATGAATGATTGCAAATAATAATGATTCCATAACTCTAATAATGTTTCCTCTTGGTTTCATTCAAAGGAGGAATTAACTCGATTATTGTTCATGATGAGTAAATCTCTTTTCAAAATGAGCGCTTTACAAAATGAGTTTTGATTTGTTTATTTTATTTCTCAAACAGGTTGATTCAAGTGAAATATTGATAATCCGTGCATTTAAGACAATAGATTTTAAAAATATTATAATTAATGAAATTTTCAATCCGTTCTTTTTTCCCCTTTTTCGTGATGTGGTCGCATTCGGCCACGACTGACAAATAAACATCTTTAAGGAATAATGTATTAGAATAAGAACTTATACTTTCCACAAACTAGGAGATGAATTGTGAATTATTCATGATGTTGATTTAAATATCACAGTAAAATTCGACAATTAAACTAGTATAGAAGGATGACCTGGGGCCCACAAGTCAAAATGAAACGACAGACATTAAACAAGCGACTGGAAATACTGTATCCACTTTTTTCTAAATCTAAATTGAATGTTCGACAAAAACTGAATATATTATCTACTCAAATCCATCTGGACATACGCCTCTCAGATTTACGGTTCGGCAAAAAAGACGTACTTACAAAAACTACAGTAATTTCAATAACAAAAATTCGAATTATAACAGGAGCTCCCTGGTACGTCAACAACAAAACTTTACATAACTTCTTATACGACAAACAACTATAGACTTACACATTCGTACTCTCTACTCCCGTTTTCATCTCAAACTACACGGACACACAAACAGACTTATAAGCGACATGGTTACGACTTACATGCCCATCAAGAGGAGACTAAAAAGGAGCTGGATGAGAGATCTCCTAACCTAAACGAAAGTAATGACTAGGAAGAGGTTCTGCTGGGTACTATCCTTCCTCGTGCCTATAATGCCAATCCTTACCATCACAACAATCTGCTGATTGTCAATACCATGACAGGATAAACAGTTAAACAGAAAAAAAAACTAGTATGAAATATATTTTTCACTTAATTTAATTAGTGAAATAAAGTGAAGTATTTAGCTTATTTCACTTTAAATATTGAAAATTTAAAGATTTAGTTTTTATTACTAAGAAGGAACCTATGGATCATATTTCATGTTTAAATATATAATTAATAATCAATCAGTTTTTAAAAACTACTAGTAGGCCCGTGCGAAAAATTGGCACAGCATATTGTTATCAAATGCCAAATTAATAAGAAAATAAAATAATGTAACCTGTCAAAAGATAAAGAAATCAATTGTTACTTTATCGATAAATATCATCGATAAAGGAAATAAAAATTAATTTAAATCGTCATTAATGTTTGGAACCAACATGTTTACAAATTTCAATACGATATATCTTTGCTAAAAATTGTCCGATTTCGATGATTTTTTTTTCCTTTTTTAGGAAATTTAGTTATATTTTATATGACTATGGGCATAAGGGAAAGTGTGTAATTTTCTTCATAACTGTTTTGCCTGAATTTTCGGGGTGATTTGATTATTTTTTGTCCGCTTGAAAGAGAAGGAAGCCTTCGAAATTGGTGGCTCTATCTTGAGATTAGGTGAAGAATTGACGATGGTATGACTTGTCGATCAAAAACACCATCGATAATTAATATAAACTTCTCCTCTCTTGATCATAGAGGCCTCAAGTCGACGAAATGAGACATGTATTCAATGACAGCATTACAATTAGCGTAAGACTGTGTGCGAACTCTATGCCTTGAGTTATCTCGAAGTTAAGATGGACCCGGGTCTTGCTGTACGCATCAAAATCTTCAAGGTCCAATTTGTCCCGTATCGATCTTCAGACCTAACACCGTTCCAGTATTGAAGCCTAGCAAAATGTTTGTATCGACTTTATTTATTATAGAAAGAAAAAGAAAAGTGGAGAATACAATTCGCTAACCCCCCGTGAAATTCTGAATCCAACGGTACCCCATTCATGGTATTTGAGCATGACAGGAGCTTATATTTGGTACAAAACCGATTTCGAGCCTTACTGTAATAATACATGTGGGGATTTTAGACTATAATAACTCCTGGAGGATGGATGGAGTTAGGGACACCGGCTCCTGTGCCGGCCTTAGGGTGGAAGAACTGAAGCAGTTGCAAAGAGGCGCTGTAGTCGGGGCGCGCCTTTTGTGTGGCGCAAGCCGATCATCGGCTTGAGCTGTAAAAAAATGTAACAAAACGTATTAAAATGATTAATTTTACCCTAGCAATAAAGCAAATGTATTAGGGAAATATCGAATGCAATAAAATTCAAATGTTACACAATATAAAACAGCTCAAGAGAAACAATTTAATTTTTTAGAGGGAAATGAAATCATTGCTCGGTGACGCCGAACGTCTAAGGCCGGCACGGACAGGGATGTTAACTCGAAGCATACAATACAATTCGATCATTGGCTAATCATGAAATATATTTATTCACTTGATTGTATTTGTGTTATAAATAATTATTTAACTTCGAATATAGACAAAATAAATATTTACTTATCATCACCAGAAGTAAGGATCAAATATAAAATTTGATTATAAATGAATTTTTTAAAATTTATTTTAGACTACTTAATAACTCCTGGGTTAGGGATGGACTGAAAGGAAAGTGGATTAAGAGTGAAAGTCCTCGTGTTGTCTCCTCCTCCCCTCCCCCTCGACATAATATCCCGGATCCTAACTCCTTACACCCCCCCCCCCGTTCTAAAATGAAATTTTTAGTCGCCGCTTCGTCCTAGGCGGGAGGTAAATTAAAACTTAGATTGTTTCAGTCTCTACCTGCCTCCCGCTTACGGGAAACAAAATTCTACCCCACCGTTGCAGAATGTCAGAATGCTTCCCAAAGTAAATTGAGTTGAAAAACTCTATATTGTTTTCCTCAAGCTTATTCAGTTGAGAATTTACTTCAAAGGCTATCACTCAACCATTTATTGTATACAATGGCAGTTCAACTTATTCATGAAGTATGTTTCATCTCAGACGAAAGTAATATTAAATTGATATAAATGTGTTTTATTGTACATGTTTCAAAGAAGAAATAAAATTTTGTGATTTCTTAAAAAAAGTCAAGAATATTGAATTTAATCATCTTAATTTTTTTTCGAAATGACAAAATTAATCACTCAAAGATAGATTCTAAACAGCATATGATTTGATTAAAAAAATATATATATATTACATCTAAGTCAGCATCATCTTGTTTAAAACTCAAAGGCCTATGAAGTAATAGAAGTTTAAAACTCTTAAAATGAGTCTACTATAGGCGCTATCGTCGAGTGAGACGTAAGGCAAATTTCGTCTCTATCTTCCCATTATTTTAGCCAGAGTTTGTCTGGCTTTCGATATATCATAGTCGTTCACTTTAAATAACGCAAAAAAGATTTCAATAAACTATACAAGTAATATAGAATACTTGATGGTTGATTGTTTTATATTTTTGAAGAAGGAGAATGACCGAGGTGGCAGTCATAAAAAGACTAACATAGTGAAAAAAGCTATTGTATTTCAAGCTAACGTTTCGATGCGACTTTAAAGGTCTTCTTCAGAGCTAGAATGAACAAGATACAAAAGTATATAGAAAAATGTTGAAGTTATATGACGTTTAGATAAAAATTATGACCAATTTGAATAAACTTATTAAAATTATAAACTGTGTGAATAGAAAGGACATATATGTTAAGAACAATAAACTATATAAACACAGTAAATGAAGTATAACTAAGTGACAAGAACCTTAGCTGAAGGAAATATATGGTTAACAATTACTATAGATTATTGTAGATAGGGAAAATTGAATGTAATAAGGAGGAAATGTAATATACATAATTATGAATATAATCTTAAACATCTCAAGGAAAGTTTGAAAGAAAAAGGAAAATAGTAAAAAATAATGGAAATAATGAGAGTTTTGTTTATATAGTTTATTATTTTTAATATTCATATGTACTTAGTATCTGTAATACAAAAGTACATTCACATGAATTCGCACTGTTTATAATAGTCCGTGGTGCAGACCCCTTTATATCAAATTATTAACGTCCGGCTGAAACTTTATAAATATCTTCATCACATCGTAACACAAAAATATTTTATTTACGAAAATTCTCGGAATTGGAGAGATTTCATTCTGGTGGTTGGCAAACTTTGTCTGTTGTTATGAATGTTGTAGTTGAATTGGATAATTCATAATAATTTTAATTTTATCCACAAAGAATCATTCTTTATTAGATAAAGCATGCTAGGGATAAAACAACATAATACATTACAGCATCATTTATTTGAAAAAATATTAACATTTATTATTTTGAGTATTTTATTTGTATATCAGCGATGGATTTTTGAAGGTTTTAACTAATAAATACTAAAAATTGTTTACAATTTTATTTTTTATACTCGTCACTTGAATTTGGAACAAGTATAAAATTGGGATTTCAACCCAGATGGTTCCACATCAATTTATCTATCATATACTTTCACCTAAAATTGCACATGCGTATTTTATTTGACATAGTTAGATTTCGAAAGTGACTTGATTTGGTGAAAAGTAAGAGAAAGTTGGGGAATAGTGTAGCAAGAATCCAATATATTTTTATTTTTATTAAAAAAAAAAAAATGTATATTTCATTCGATATTTACGCTTGAGCAACGTGTTTTTTTTGACATATATTATATTTCATATAGTGATTTGGCCCAAAATTAGAGGAAAGTTAAAGAGGAATAAATTGTATTTAGTTCCATCAACTATGTTTGGCTAAGCAATCTCATATATTCTTCATATTTTGATAAGAAAATGTTTGATTACAAAACAATTGAATAAAATATTATATTTCAGGCAAATCCTTATCCTGGAAATTTTTCTAATTAATTAGGTACTAAATAAGATGAGTAAGCTATACTGGCCATGTATGGCAAAATTTTATATTCATAATTTTGTACTAGTAACATTTCAAAAGTATCACCGATTTTCCGTTCAATGAATGAGAAATTCATGAGTGGGTTACCGCTAGAGGGATTTCTTGTATCAGCATTACTCCTCGTTTCATCTTTTGAACAGCCTAAAGGGGATGGTAATCCGATGAAGGGATTCCAGGAGCGCCTTTAAAGTGAAGCGTTTACATTCACCAATACAATTTCACTATTGATAATCCAAGGTATTCTGTCTCATAAATAGTAATACTTTTCAAATATTCACTAGGGTATGTATTTTATACTTTAACAATCTGGTGATCAGTAATATAAATAATGGGCATTATAAAATAGTATAAAAGGTGTCCCATGAATAATAGAAAAATATTCAAAGAGGGGAATATGGAGTTCAAGAGAAATCAAAAAGTTTATTATAGACATAGTCAATCCAACTCAGAAAAATAATAAATTTACTATTGTGTTTTTTACTCCATGGCGCTACACACCGGTGTGGTCCTTGGCCGCCTCAATGAGCCCTCGCCAGATGGCTCTATCTTGTGCAGTCGCTCGCTAGTTGCGGATATGTAATACTTCTGTGACGTCCCGGATGACGCCGTCCTCCCATCTTAGACTTGGTCTGCCTTTCCCTCTTGACCTGCAGAGCTTCACATCACATCACGGGACTTCCTCTTTTGGCATTCTACATGGCCAGCCCAGAGTAGTCCCCCAAGCTTTATGCACCTCCTACACATCTGTCTCCTCATACAGATCATATAGGTCCTTGTTAATCCTCCTTCTCCAATCATCACCGTTCTTAACAGATCCAAAGATAGGCCGAAGGATCTTCCTTTCAAAGATTAGCAAATCTTTTTCTTCTTTGCTAGAGAGGGCCCAGCTTTCCGATCCATATGTGAGAACAGGCCTAATGAGGGTCTTGAATGTGATGCATTTTGTATGACGGAAGATGTTAGAGCTTCCAAGGCGTTCGCTGAGGCTAAAATAGCGCCTGTTTGCTTGCTGACTGACCTCCATGGATATTCTATTTCCCCAGCTTAGGATTGTAGCTTGATGTGATAAGGTGTCAATTTGTGTTTATGCCAATTATTTTGTATTATTGTGTTCTATTATTAGTTTAAGTGTTTATATTTGTGTTGTTTATCGTTTTTGTCGTTATTATTTATAGTTTTCGTTAGTTTACAGTTATGATTTATTGTTTTTAATTGGATTTTTGTGATAAGAAGAACTTTGTAGGTTAGGTAACCAAGTGGTTATCAACGAAGTGTTTAACGCCTAAAGTATAGAATACTACAGACAATTCGGGAAATACTATAAACGGGCTTCAGGTAAGACTGTATATTCGTTTATATAAGTAGATTGTGCAATAACATTTTTCCCACCGTATCAAATTTATTTAGGTTAATTGAATATTGAAATATTATTATATTTCAAATAATCGACGTATGATGGATAGTAAAAGTTCCAAAATGGAAGAAGTGTCTATCGAAGGAAGTACAAACCAGGATCATCGGTCGTCGGCCAAACGACCAAGAAACAGATCGACTGACACCGACGAGGAAACGGAAGAAGGGAGTAAAAGGAGCTTCTTGCATGAGGCAAGAAGCATTCAAAGCAACCTAAAAACGTTCCTCAAGAATTTTGACAAAAAAATGAATAACACAACGAGGAATTATATTAATGATAAAATCGGAAAATTAGTTGGTATTATTGAGGATACTTACAATACAGCCAAGGAACTTAGAGATCAATACAAAGAAGATACAATCACAACACTTGTCCAAAAAGTGGTTAAACAAACATTGGAATCTCCATATGTACTTGAACTCATCAGTAGCCAAATTTTGGAAAAACCGAAAACAAGGCTACCGGAGGAAGATAAGCCAATCCAGCATCCGCCTGCAGCCATAGCCGGAACTTCCAAGGAGGCAAACAATGTTTATTCTTGTAATCTAGACCAGACGGAAAACAAAACCTTCGAAGTCGTTCAAAGCAAAAGAAGCAAGAGGAAATCTAAATTGCAGCAAAGAAGAAAAGACGAAATTCAGGATCAAGAAAATAAAGATGAGACTCCAGTGCTTGGAAACATCCCTAAAAAAGATAAGCCAAGGACGATGGCAGATATCGT
Organism: Nezara viridula; assembly: GCA_928085145.1. NCBI lineage: Eukaryota > Metazoa > Arthropoda > Insecta > Hemiptera > Pentatomidae > Nezara > Nezara viridula. The sequence continues at coordinate 43,547,674 of OV725077.1, read as the reverse complement.
AAAATCACTGCCTATGAAGCCGACCCTGACAACAAAACCAACATATCTTACAATTAGTGGTTCGGGTAAAAGCCCAGCAGATATAATAAATGGACTTCCGTCACCTAATGACATAGGTGTAAATGCATCTATTGTTCGGGCAACTAAAGCAGGCTCAGTTTTGGTCCGCATAGAGGACAGCTCTCATGCAACCAGAGTGATAGGATGGCAGGGCCTGCGGGAGAACGGGTTACAGGCAAAGTTAGCGCTGAGGAAAAAGCCTAAGATGGAGGTGAGGGGTGTACCCCACTCCTGGGGCGCAGATGAACTTTCAAAATTTCTTTGGGAAAGAATACCCGAGAAGTCGGTCCCAACACCATTGATTAATGACGACATCCGACCTCTTTTTTCCTCTACTGCTAAAAACGGTTTTACTAAGAATTGGGTGCTGGAGGTGCACCCAATGGTTCGGTTCCAGTTTTTAGACATAGGTAGTTTGAATGGAGGGTGGTGGTCTTTAACATTTAAGGACTACCTCGACGCCCCTCGGTGCACAAAGTGTCAGGGCTACGACCACACAAAGGCCACATGCACGGCAGATGCTGTTGTATGTATTTGGTGTTCGAATAGTGGTCATATGATAAATGATTGTCCAAAGAAAAAGGCAATGGCTGACCCGACTTGTATTAACTGTGTGCGGGCGAACACCCATCCCAGCCAAATGAAGCACAAGTCGGGAAGCCGGGAGTGCCCTGTGCACTTAACGTGGTGCAAGGAGGTGGCTAAAAGGACATATTATGATTAAGATCAACATCCTCCAGTTAAACATGGGCCGGCGAAGAGTTGTGGCAGATGAGCTTCGTGCTCTTTCCCAACGATATGATATCATGGCGGTCCAGGAACCGACCTGCCGTGGGAACGTGGTCACAGGTTTTGGTCTCACGTCGAGGGTTATAGCTCTAGGCAGTGGAGAGAGGAGGCCTAGGGCTGCTATTGTGATAAACAATCCTAACCTCGACGTGATGGATCTGAGGCAATACTCTATGGCAGATAGTGTGGCATGTTATGTTAGGTGGGGTAATGTATCTTTTACCCTGGTTTCGGCCTATCTTCCTAACGGAAGAGATATTGAAGAAGACATATCTGCCATGGAAGTTATCACAGCTCACTCTAGAAATGTGATTATTTGCTCAGACACCAACTCCTGGAACACGGTCTGGGGGTCCAATCGAACAGACAGGAGAGGTGCTAAACTCAACGAGTTTATTTCTAGAGGCCAGCTAGTCGTCATAAACGATGTCTCTGCCCCACCTACGTTCTCTGGAGGTATGGGTGAGAGCTGGATTGACGTCACGCTGGCCTCGCCGACACTTATAGGGCACATTGTCGATTGGACTACCAGATCTGAAACGAGTTCCGACCACAAAGTATTGGCATTCAGCCTGGTTCAGTACTCAGAAGGTTCCCACGGTATCAACACTGGCTACATAACCCGCAGAAATGACTGGACTGCTTTCCGTTGCATGTTGGAGGGAGAACTCGCCGATGAAGATTGGGAAGTAGCAGAATCGGAGATCACAGATAACCTGGACTACAGGGTATCCCTGGTCACCAATGCTATCCTCGATGCCGCTGAAAACTCCCTCCAACATCGGAAAGCGAGAGCTCGAGCAGTTCCATGGTGGACGCCCGCCTTAACAACAATGAAGAGAGAGCTCTACAAGGCACGGCGGTCGTACCAGAAGTGCAGATGTGACGAGAGGCGCGCTGCACTTCGCAACGAGTATAAGTCCAAAGCCAAAGTATACCGAAGAGAGGTACGTTCACGAAAGCGTAGGTCCTGGGATGAATTTATTGCAGAAGAATCCTCGAAGAATCCTTGGGGTATCCCATACAGAGTCGCTATGGGTAAGTTCAACCCTCCGCAGACAATAGCAGCTCTTAAGTATGGAGATGCGCAGGCAACCACCTTCGAGGAAGCGGCTAACATCTTCATAAAGGCGACATACCCCAGAGATGATCCATCCCAGGACAATGAGGAGGAAGCTTTCGTGCGACGTTCTACGTTATACCCTCCTGGCACGGACTTATGCCCACCGTGGGACATACATGATCTACGTATTGCCGTGGAAAAGCAGAGAACAGGACGTGCTCCAGGACTCGATTCAATAGATGCGGCGATCTTGAAGAACAGTATCCCCTACATTGATGAGCGATTATTGAGGATTTTCAATGATTGCCTGGATCGGGGATACTTTCCAAAAATGTGGAAGATCGCCGATTTGAGACTCCTCTACAAGGGAGGAGGCAGGGATAAGCAGCTCCCAAAGTCATATAGACCTATATGTCTCCTCCCTATAATGAGCAAGGTCCTGGAGAATCTCATCTTAACCAGCCTACGACCAGTTCTCGCAAGGGCTAGCCATCCGCGGCAATACGGTAGTACCAAGGGAAAGGGAACCGCTGATGCCCTGCTTCGAGTACAAGCGGACGTTGAACAGAAGGCTGAGCGGTATGTCATGTTGCTGCTTTTTGACATATCCTCCGCCTTCGATAGTGTCTGGTGGCCGCGAGCACTTCAGCAGCTACAGAAGTACGATGCCCCCAGCAATCTATACGCCTCATAAGTAGTTATCTCCAGGACAGATTTGTTAAGGTCAGAGGTAGCTCTTATGAAACTGAAGCTTCCATAGAGAGGGGATGCCCTCAGGGATCAGTCCTTGGTCCGACTCTATGGAAGCTAGTGTTTGATGAGTTGCTGGGTGTGCTCGAAAATGAGCGGTTCCCTGCTACGGCTTACGTCGATGACTTGGCGGCAGTAGTAGCGTCAAACAGCAGAGCCGGAATAAAGCTACAAGCAGAGCGGTGCGCCAATCTGGTCGGGCAATGGTGTGAGGGGATGAAGTTACGAATGGCTGCATCAAAGACCCAGGCGATCCTGCTGAAGGGAAAGACGGATAGGGCACACCCTATAAATCTGTGTATACAGGGAACGAGAATACGTCCAAGTGAGGTGGTCACCTACCTTGGCATAAGGTTTGGAAGAGGATTTAATATGACCCCTCATTTGGACTACTTAGGAAGTAGGGTGGCCCTAGCCTTGAATGGACTTAGTCGCCTAGGGGGTGCATTTTGGGGCCTCAGATACCCAGCTACGAGGATCATTTACGATGGAATGATAGTGGGTATTCTGAGGTACGCCTCTCCTGCGTGGTCTCAGAATCTCTCACACCGTCAGAAACGCAGATTGGCGACAATTCAACGTACGGCTCTGTTGCGAGTCACAAAATCATACCGAAGTGTGTCTCACGAGGCGGTGCAGATCTTAGCAGGAGGGGTACCTCTCGACCTTCTCCTGCGAGAAGACTCGCTAATATTTAAGTTAAAAAGAGAAGGCTCAGCAGGTCTTCCGGAGAATATCCGGGTGAGGATTGCAGAAGACCCAAGAAAATGGAAGAGGATTATCCGGGAGGACACCATAGATGAGTGGAATCGGCGGTGGGTAACAACCTTGAAAGGAGCAACCTTAAGAAAATATTTCCCCACCGTCCGAAGTCGCTTGAAAGCTAAGTGGGTTCTCCCGGACTACTGGGTCTCTCAATTCCTTACTGGGCATGGGGGTTTCCGCTTTAAGTTACATGGTTTTGGAAAAGACATAGATCCCCTATGCCCCACTTGCGGAGTACCGGAGACGGCTGAGCATATTATCGTCAACTGCACCGCCTTTGATGGACTAAGGGCCGAAATGATCAGAAAAATGGGAATCTATGGCCTCACGGAGGATGAATTTCCCGAGTTAGTGACGGAGCAGAACTACCCGTATTACAAAGATTTTGTGTACGGGTGGAAAGCTGCTCTGGGACCCTCTCACTTTAATCTAGGAAGAGAACCTGCTAATAGAAGGCCACCAGACTAATATATTGAAAATAATGGAAAAAAAAGAAGATATTTGAAAAACAAAACAAAATTGAAAATTAATTTGTTGTTTAATAGCAGGAATGGCATGCACGTGTGTGATATGCCATCCCTGCAAAATCCCGTGTAGCCGAAAGGCAAGGAAGGGAGGCATAAATAAATAAATAAATATTTCCCCAGCTTACAATAGCTCCCAGATAGGTAAACTGGTCTACATTGTGGAACGTTAATCGGCCCAAGTGTTTTATAAAGTGGCATAATTTTTGTTGAATAGAATATAACAACTATTATAAAAAGTCTATCTAATTTATATAATTGCCACAGCATTAAGTAGTCAAAACATCCGTTAGTTTAAATTAGAAAAAATTCCATAAAATGATTGTAAATAGTCAATTTAGCGATATAACTGCACTAAAGTATAGTTTAGCTAATTTAAAGCTACCTTAAAAACACAAAACTTAAATTTACATATTTTCTAAACGGAATCGGACTATGGCCTATGTAACCGTTTTGGTGGCTCTTGAGAATTACTGTCACCTTTTGAAATATTTTCCGTTATTTACCGGAGACCCTGTGTATTAAACATAAAACCAAAAATATTTTATTATTAATAGTATTATTTTTTCTCTGCATTACTGACCCGATTTTAAATTTATAACTTATATTTCGCTGAAATCCTTGCTGTGGCTTATTATCTAGTGCACCATTTATGGCTTATTCCAATCTATCGGAAATTCAAGAAGTATCTCGAGATATATCTCTTATCTAAAGACAAAGCAGTAACTGTCCCTTCCGAAATGGATTCGTCCTTATCTTGTTGCCCATTTAATCAGCTATTTGCCGTGACTAGATAGTTAAATGCCCTTTGTCAGTGATCACCATTTCTTAACATTAGACTCGCCAAGATTAAAGCAATCTACCCCCCAGTACTCATCGCAATTGATTATTTTAATGGAATTGCGAGGGATAATTTTAAAATATTTATTTTATTTTATTTTTTTTTACTTACTGATGATATGATTCCTCTTACAATCTGTGAACTCTTCACGGGAAGAGATAATTTGTGTTCCATTCGAACTGAAATGGTAATATTTCATTCGTTTTCTTTCCAGCACTAGATATACCATAATATGTTTGTGATTAATTAATAAGGAATGACAGATAATGGAAGATTTCATTTGGATAATTTTACTTTGTCAAAGCTAGTATTACTTTTAAGAGTTTATTTTTATTTAATTAAGAGTTTATTTTTCAGAATACGAGACAAAAAAAAAAAAATATACTTCAAATTAAAAAGTAGTCTTCAATTTGTTCAAATTTTATTATATTTATTATTGTTTCTAATGATCAGGTAAATAATTATCCAGCTGAATATGAATATAATATCACAAAACTCGAAAACAAATTAAGAGAATAAAAAATACATTGCTACTTTTGCAGGTTTTATCCTTAGGCTTGTTTCTAAATTGTTTTTGTTTAGTTTAAGTCCATAAATTTAATAACTATTTAAATAAATTCATAAAAAAAAAAATCATTCGTCTATTTGAAGAAATATATCAATTTTTTTTTCAACTGTAAAAAAAAAAACGATCCCTGCTGAGGAGACAACTTGGGCAGTGGGACTCATGAAAAACTTCGCATTTTTCTCTATGGGTCAAAGAATATAATTTTAAGCATTTAATATTAGCAAACAGTTGTATTATCAATGGAATATGTCATATATAATATGTCATTAGAGGATGCATATATTAAAAAAAAAAACTGATGTGTCCATTCACACGAATTTCCTACCTATTTCAGAAAAAGTTTTGTATATTAAAATCCACGTCCATTAAGCAAAAATTAATTAAATTAGATTTATTTTCCTGAAAATTTATCAAAGAAAAGATTTGAGTACGATTTCTTTGATAAACTGAAGCAATTTAAACTGGCTTAAGGTAGATCGGTGTAAAACTTTCAATACCCCCTAATATTGCTGATCAAAAACTTTTTTCCATAGTCTAATTTTGTCACACAATAATGTCTATGAAAAGGAGAGGAGATAGTGAAGCTTGTGTAATGCGGGAAACAGATTTTCTTGATTTCACTCCGTTTTATTTTTTCTCCCTCATTCACCCCTTTCTGACACTAGGATATGAACCCGTAATTTTCCTTACGAAATTAAATAGCTTTACCTCCGTTAATAGTTGTCCGAAATGAAAGATTTTTGTATTGTTCTATAGGAAATTTCATTACCTTTAATAAACAGGCTCAACAGTGTTTAGGGAGCTCTGAAAAGTAAAGATCCGTCGAAAACCCCATATCGGAAATTTGACCCGATCGTAATACTTTCCTTACCTAGTATAGGTAGGACGTACTAGAATTGGTGGGAACAGCTGAATTTTCTATTATCAAACGCATTAAATCCTTTCAATCTAAAGTCCTCCGTACAATAGCCGATGCTCCCTTCCATTTAACCAATAAAACTCTGCATAATGACCTTGATATTCCATTTATTCTTGATATTATTCCAGACATATATTCCAAATTTCACCAGAAACTTACTCATAACCCAAATCCCGTTTTAAAATCCCTATCAAGCACTACCTATCCCTAAAATCACCCTCGTAGGTCAAATCGGCTGTGGCTCCGAGACCTTTTGTAAATATGGATATTTTGGATTTCTAGAAATGGCCCGATTCACCACTGAAGTCATGAGTGTCTGTGGCTGTAGCGCTATTACTCATCCTCCGCTGGTTTTAAATACCAGTAAAGTGGTTGAGAGAAAAGCGCAGGTGTTAAGGCCACTTACTGTAGCCCATAATTTAAATGCGTCAAATAGCGCCATCTATTGGCCATTATGATAGAGCCATCTACAGGCAAGCTGAAGAAGTTTAGCCCTGTCTGGTGACCTGGGACCAGAAGGGCCAAAGTACAACACCAGTGCCAGCCAGTCTGAGTCTGAGACTGCCTACAAAATGGTCTCCATGACAAAGCATGTTCATATAAAGTCTGGATTACATGTCCAGATAGACCAACACATAGAAGTGGCAGGAAGAAGTGGCATGGATGCCAACACATATTACAACATTAAGAAGAGTCAGCATCCTCCAACACAATATTCACTCAGATGACACAGAAACCAGTCTCTCCATGGAGAATTCAACACCATCATCAACCAGCCAGCATCTTAATTTATCTGGTCAGCCCATATTAACTAATAGATCACTAACACAATAATCCAAATATACATCTTAAACCCCATCAACCTCTGTTGATTTCAATCTATTATTTTATCAATATATTTTATGCTAAACCTCATTTCACATTCCGCATGAACACACCCTTCTGATCAAGTAATTAGCATCCAGGTTTGATTCTCACTACTTCGGGATAGGGAAGGTCTGATGTCCCAAACAGCAGGAATCTCCTGAGCCTCGCTCTTCTCTTCACATGAGGCTGGACAAGATTGTTTTTCAGTTTCCCAGGTTAATTGTAAATAGTATATTATGCTATATGATGGTTATTTTAGTTTTACTTCTATTTTTACTTACTTGTTATATATATATAAACTTTTCTTACAGCATTTTATTTTGTTCTTATTTCAATGTATTCTTTTTTTTATTACTCTATTTATTCATGTTTCTGTACGTATAGTGTGAATTTACTCTCTGAACTCTATTCTAAGTATCATTAACTAAGACAGATTACAATATTTCTCAATAAAAAATATATAAGTATAAGTAGGAAAATAATAGAATGGTTATTGTATGTGTTTTGCCAGAGTTGATAATTTTTTAATTAAAATCTTTGTTTTAAAACAATTATTTCAATATTTGGCATAATTAATTTACCTATCTGAAAGTTAGTAAATTTATTTAGTCTGATTGTAATGACAGAAAAAAAGGTTTTAGGACAATTAATTTTGGAGCCCTATTTCAAGAGTAATAGAAGTGGTGATAATTTCAGTGTATTATGCGATCCATTATAGTTTTCGTTGGTTAAAAATAATGCATTCCTCGAGAAAGTTACATTTGAATATTGGTATTGGTATCGGATAGAGTTAGTTCCAGTTTCGTTGGGCTAGAAGTCCCATCGAGGGATGCTAAGTAAGGAGGCATAGAAGTGGCGGAAACATTTAGAATATTGTGTATGAATGCGGGAGCCGGTCGGCCTCTATAAAAGGCACCGTCCTGTTTTCAATTTCCATCTAAAAGGAATATATTTCGCGGGTGGGAGGTCAACGGTTCCCTACACCATCACTTCGCAGCGGCCAAGAATATCTTTAACCTTCCATTCGATATCCTACACTTCCTCCAAAACCATATTTCTCTTTTTATTACACCTGTATTTCTGATAGCGGGATTAGAACGAGAAATACCTTTCTGTGGTCCGCCATTCTCCAAGCTCTATTGCTATATCTTTCATGAGGAATACATCAACCACGCCCAACTTGTGCAGTGGAATCATAACTTACTGAAATAAAGGCTCTCATGATTCAATACGTCTAATTTGAGATGATTCAATATTTATGACCCATCGTGCATAACTATTGCAATTTTACCTAAATAGTTTAATTTTAATTTAATAACCTAATTTTAATTTAAAGGCCTAGACTTCTTTAAATTAGTAAAATATTACAACAAGATTTAAAGATTTAATATTACGGTGCTACTAATGATCCTACGGGGTAGAGGCAACACAATAAAAATAAATAAATTGTTTAATAAATAATAATTATTTACTAAATATCGGTTGATATTATTTTAATACATCTTTTTTTTTTTTTTTTTTAACTTTTATTGAGTATTAATACAGTCTGCCACACTAAAGGGCATTGGTACTAGTGCTATAGTATTCATTCACACAATATGTACATGAGAAAGGAAAAAACAAAAAAAAAAAGTATATATATATATATATATATATATATATATATATATATAAAAAGATAAAGTAGTATACAAGATAATTAAAACAACAGACCAGCCGAGTAATAACAAAACAAATAAAACACATTCACACCTATGTACAATATTTACATTGGCCCAGGCGACTCCGAATCAAGCTTTGTCCCCCAACTGTGGAAGCCAAAGCAGGACTCCAGAAGATTCCAGTGCTTCTCTCCCAGCCGCGTCACTGGTTTAATACATCTAAAATTTATTTTTATACACCAGTTGCGCTTTTGACTGAATACATCATGAAGACTAACTTGTTTATAAATCATTTTAAAAATTAAAGCGAATTAGATTTGAAATACTTCATTATATCAAACCACAACATGAAGTTCATTGAGTGGTAGAAAATAACTTTGTATTTAGATGATGAATCAGGGTTTTATAATTAATTTAAATAAGAAAGCTAGGCTAATTAGAGGGAGAAATTCGAGCTAGCATTAGTTTTTTTTTTTTCATGTATACGTATATGAATCATAATCATGATAAAATATTTTATTTTTAAAGAAGTGAAAAAGATTTTATTAAAATTGTATATTAACATGGACTCCAAAGCCAATTAAAGCTAATTTTCGATTAATTTAAAATAATTCATAAGTTTGCGTGGTCAATAAAGAAAAATTAAAGCATGAGAAAAACTTGCACAATAATATGTAATTTGAGAAAAATAAATATCCGTGGAAATAACGATCCAAATTTATTTCATGATGGATTTTAATCTATCATGGGAATGGGATAGCTCAGTAGTAGGAAACTTTTAACGCTAAAGGTCCCGTTCGAACCTTGGCTCACGGAAGAAAATCTATTTATCTATTTTATTGGACGTGGAGCGACCCTCCTGGAGCATGCCCAGCCCACATGAAGTGGGTACCCCTAATTAAATAATTAATTAAGAGGGAAAACCTGGCGGTTGAGCGAGATCTCGGTCAAATCATCTCCTTTCACAACCGTTGACCTAGAAACAGTGCTTTCCCTAAATAGTACGGAACCCAAGACTCTTCATGGATTGTAGTGGTACAGGTTGTTTTTTTTTTTGTTTTTTTATGTATTCATTTTTTTAATCTATGTACTGTACGATTTTATTTCTGTGATACAAAAATAAATTTTTTCTCAATAATAACTTTTAAACCTCTAATTTTTATACAATTTACCTTATTTACAATTGAATGAGGCAAAACAGAATTCATCATTAAGCACCTCGTTAAATGTAATGTCAATAAAGCACTTTAATAAACAACTAATACCTTTTTAAAGCGGTCAGAGTTTGAACTCAATACAATTATTCAGTGGCTTAGCTGTAAATAATTAACTGTTAGGACATTCTATTTTTTTTTTTTTTTTACTGTTCCATCAAGGAACACAATAAGAAAGATAATTACTAATTTTTTTTCTAAGTATAGGCTATATTAGGTATTCAGAATCTAAGTCAAATAATAAATTCAGAAAGCCGTTTCGCAATTTGGTCTGCATATTTTTTCTACAATAGTGTGCGACCTATATTTTGATTATTTGTGTCAAGCAAGATGTTAACTTTACAAACATATGAAACTTAACCAGCCATTCTTGCCTGTTTAATTACAGTAATACGAAATATATTCCAAGTGGAAAACTGTAAGATGAGTTAACTGAATCATTGAGAGAAGGAAACGACATTTTTAGTGACTAATCTAACAAGACAATATTTATTTGAATGAGCATGAAAATTAAAAATTTTAGGACAATAATGCAATGATTTGAGAGAAAACTAGGCACTCCAAGATATAACTTTTTTGATCTTCACTAAGACATTGCTTCTTAATAATTAGGCACTGAAAAGAATATATAGTAAGCATAAACTCATATTAATTGGTAATATTGAAACATTTTATTACTATTATCCATTTTTTTTACCCGGAATTATGAAAAATTGACAACTCGAGTTATTATTTATTAGAAAATAAGAAATATTATCATCTGAATCATAGATTCGTTCCAACAGGCCACTACACGAAAAAAGTAGAGCGTTAATTGGATGCTTTGAATTTCTCTCAATGTCGGATACGAATATATATGTCAATGGTTTGTATATCAGACAGTAAAATATCAGACAATAAGAAAGTAATCGATGATCTTGGTCTAACAGTGAGTGATATTTTAATATAGAAATGTTATATTTAGATTAAAAATAAATATACATAAACATGACGTCTGGTCACCGATACTTTTTAATGTAGTGTTGGACAAAATTATGACAATATTCCGGCGAAAGGACGAGGCAGGTGCAGTAATAGGAACAAAGAAGGACAATGCGAAAGTAATGTGCCTGGCCTTTGCAGATGATCTAGCCCTGCAAACAAAGACAGAAGAGGAAGCCATAAAACAGGTTAACACCCTGAAAGAAATATCCGAGAAAGCGGGACTTCATGTCTCTTATGGAAAAGCAGAAATTGTGACAACAGATACCAACTTCATCAATAAAATATTAGACACAAAATATGCGAAAATAAAAGTCACCGAAAAATGTATAAATACCTATAGGACATAATATGTAGTAACGGAACGGATAAGGCATCAATCGAAGGAAGCATAACCAAACTGGAACGAAGAACTTCGCCACCAGGAATGTTTACAACAAGAACAATTTGTCCTCAAATGCAAAAATAAGGCATTACTGTACAGTAGCAAGACCTGTAATATTATATGATATGGAAACAGTCAGCCTTCCGAGCCTAGAGAAAATCCTGAAGATTGAGGGAAAGATTCTGAGGAGGATTCACGAACCCATGGTAATGCAAGAGGGATATAGGCTAAATCCAATAAAGAAATATACAGAAATTCGGAAGATTTGGAAACAGTCGTCAGGACCAGAAGACTGAGTGTCTTTTTTCACATGGTCAGGATAAATAGGGGGAAGACTGAACAAGAAAATTTTTGACGGAGTTCGCAGCTATAAAAGTAGAATAGAATAGAAAAATAACTTTATTCTGGGACACAGTCCCTTGAGAATAACAAATTAGAACAAAATTAAAATATTACATCTGGCCAAAACAAAATAAATCGAAAAAAAGAAATAATGTAAAAAAAATATAAGGTAAAAACTCTATATACAAAACAAACTAAACTATATACAAAACCATTAATACTATTACAAGAAACTTAAAGCTATTTAGACCAGTATACACTTTTCCGAAAAAATAAAGAATTAAAAAATAAAAATATATCAAATTATCTATTAAAATCCGCTCGAATGGTTAGCAAGTATCTGACTGTTTTTGTGATAGGAATTGGAATAGGAGGGATTTGAATGTGGATATGGAGGGGGAATGTCGAATTTTGATAGGGAGGGAATTCCAGAAATTGACAGAGCGAACAATAAAGGAATTTTGGAATGAGGCAGATCTGTGAGAAGGCATGTAAAGGTCAGAAGGTCGAGATCTTGTGGACAGGGAATGGACTGAGGTTTTGAACTGGAGAAGGTTGTAGGCGTAAGAAGGACGATGGTTGTTGATGATTTGGTATGGGTATATGTAAAGTATGGGGGGATATGTAAAACAAATAAAAGAAGAACTAGACAGGCTAAAATTACGGATAAAGATTACTTGGATAGAATTATTATTATGGAAAATCTGAAAGGGTTTGGTGTTCTTGTAGGTGGGAGGGAAAGACGAGGGAGAAAATGGACTAAGGAAGAGCGAGAGGAACAGACCAGGAGGATGAGAGAGTATTGGAGTAAGAGGAAGGCCAAGGGTGTGAAGAGGAAACGGAAATGATATTCGCGTGGTCTTTCCTTGCTGGTTCGTTTAAAAAAAATAAAAGAATTTTATGCTAACATTTTCATATCATTCGACGACTTTTTCTAGCGAAAACAGATTAGTCTGGTTGGATAAGAAATATTTTATTGATAATAACATTGCTTTTAGACTTTTCTCACGCTAGATCCGCAATCGGTACCCCTGTGAGTCGCCTGGGCAGGATTTCGTCTCGACTCATATATATGTGTCCACCGTCGTTAAAGGATCAAACGCATTCGAAATATTATCAAGTAAAGTTGATAAAACTTGAGAGTTACATCTTTAGCGTTACTTTATTACCAAAAGAACTTCTCTTCTAGTCTATTCAGTACGACAAAATACATTGAATATGATTCCCATTTATATTGAAATAGAGATGAAAAAGCTATTTCTCAGAAATCAAGGTTGCTTCCCACTGTGAGGCGTAAGAAGGTTAGAGATTTCAATTTGAAGCTATGCTTTGGTTGTAATGAATAGAGAGTGGTTTCATAAGAATCTTCCAGGAAAGGGAATGTATAAGTTAGGGTTTAAAGATATGTTTGAATGATATTCCTGTAATTCCTTTAAATAAATAATTACCTCCCACAAAACATTAAGCAAGCAAGAAATCTGAAATTTAAATAAAGCCTTTCTTGTTTGTTATTAATTTTAGATCAATGAAAATTTTCTGGAACTAAATAATCAACGTTTTGCTTTCCTTAAGGATAGGAAGAAAGGTCAAAGAACATTTGTTAAGGATTCTATTGATTACTTTGTACATCATAGGATAGCACTTATTTTTTAAAAATATTATTTCAAAATAATAATCATATTACTATATATATATATATATATATATATATATATATATATATATATATATATATATATATATATATATATATATATATATATATATATAATAATAATAATAATATAAATATATAATTCTTATAATCTAATAACTTCTATATAATATAGTACCGGAGGTTTACCGATCCAATATACCAAAGATTCAGAAACATGGACAATAAAGTAGTTGTGGAAATATTGCTTTTGGCTCAGAAACAAACATGTCACTCAAAATATGGGCACGACTTTCATGAGCTGTAGATGGTGTTTTGTTGTGGCCTCGAGTATGTCAGATATTCTATTTTCAAAACTCAATACAAAGTAGTACACATTTAATTAGGACCGGAACCTATCTTCAAATAAAAAGCAGTAAAATCGGTTCAAAATATGTCCATTGCGCGGATATTTGCCTTACTTAATGCCAGCAACAATTTTTTTTTTCTTGTTTTCGAAGCCTGTGGTTCACAGATTTCAAAATACTTTATATTTTGGTCAAATCTTCATAAACCGTCGAGATATGGGTATATTTCTCTAATGGCCCACACTTTTAAGTAAATGGCATTCGGTAATGTTGAAATCAGAGAATTATCCTTTTCACTTTTATGTTGAATTTATAATCATTTTTTTCTTGGTCGATTAAAAAGTTTGTTATTAAAAATACTACTTGGTAGTTAATGACGAAATGATGAATATAGCGTTAACTTTTATATTTTTCTGTGTTTAATTGATTTTTTGTTTTAATTACACATTTACGATTATTGTTAAGAAACTTTTTTTCTCTTTCGTTAAACGTTTTCCTGATTCATTCTGCAATCTCTTCTTAAGCTATTACCTCACAATAATCTTCAAAGAATATTTATGAAATATTTTTTTTTTTTATTGATGATATTTACAACTGTATTACAAGTAAAAATACATTCAGTAAATGTGAAAAAAAGAATATAATAGCATGAAATCACTTGTTGAGAAACTACCCACTGGTAGCACTCTAAAAATGTATTTACAAAAGGAGATCTCGAGGCCATCTTCTTTTCAGACGCCTCGGAGGGTTGTCAGGGATCGAAAAGGAAGCAAGGTTAGAAATGAGAGGGTTAGGATAGATCTCAAGTTTGTTATGGAAGGATAGGTATCTGGATTGGGCCAGGTTAGAAACTTAAGGAACATTAAGGTCGTTATGGATGATTTTGTTTGTGACAAAGTAAGGAGCTGTTAGGATTTTACGAAGGATTTCGGATTGTAAGGATTGGATAGGAGAGGAATTCGATGGCTTAGTGAAGCCCCAGAGCTCAACTCCGTAAGTCCAAATAGGTCTTATTGTAGTCATGTATATGAGTCTTTTGTAATTGACTGGGAGCTTAGAGCGTTTGTCTAGTAAGTGCTGGAGTAGTCGGAAACGTCGAGCTGTTCCTTGTCGTTTCAGCCTGGTATGAGGATTCCAAGTTAAACGTTTGTCTAAGTGGAGACCAAGGTATCGAATTTGTTCAACAGGGATAAGTGGGGTATTATGAAGGGATACTGTAAGACAAAATGACATAGGTTGACGACGAAGGGTAAAGGTGATATGATGGAATTTATTGGGATTTATTTTGATCCTCCAGTTTTAAAACCATTCTTCAAGGTTTGTGATGTGTGATTGAAGAGTTTGGGATGCAATTGTTGGGTCATTATTAACTAATAGTACACATGTATCATTGGCATACGTGGTAATGACAGTGTTAGGATGGTTTGGAATATCAGCTGTATAAACTGTGTAAAGGTAGGAACTAGGATACTATCTTGAGGAACACCAGCGTACTGGGAAAAAAGGGATGAACAGGCATTATTATGATTTACTTTGAAGGATCTATCAGTTAGATAGGAACGGATAATGAGGAAGTATGTAGGGTGTAGGAATTAACGGAGTTTGTAAAGCAGTCCTGGTTGCCAGACTCGATCAAAAGCCTGTTCTACATCGAGAAAGACTCCCGTGCATTACATTCCGCGCTCCAATGCAGAGGAGACAACATCCACCACACGATGGCATTGCTGGATAGTGGAATGGGATCTGGGGAATCTAAATTGATGATCTGGGATAATGTGATTAGAATCTAGAATGGGGTACAGGCGTTTTAGGTTGAGCTTTTCCAGGATTTTGCCTAGGATGGGTAAAAGGGAGATAGGGCGATAGGAGGATGGGTTTTCTGGTGGCCTTTTGGGTTTATGTATCATTTTAATAATAGATAATTTCCAAGGGTCAGGAAAGTATGTGGATCGCAGAACAGAATTATGTATTTAAGTAAGGAATAGGATGGCTTTCCGAGGAAGCAGTTTTTATTATCTGGGATGTAATTAGGTCGTGTCCAGGAGCTTTTCGGGAAGGTAACCTTTTTATGAAATCAGCACAAGTTTTAGCATGAACCAAATTATGTTAAAATGAGCAAGCCGCCACATGTAGCACAAACGTTTTGAATACGTTTCTTGGTTTTTACACATTTAAAAAGTTTATTTAGTACTGGTAACATGATATATCTTTGATATTCATAATCACATTTTAAGTTCCCTTTAAATATCTATCTGTCCGTTCAAAACCCTCAAAAATAGAATGCTTTTGAGGAAAGCAAAAATGTGGCTGCTTGATAGATCTTAGAGTAAGATCTTTGTTTAGGCTTTAAGTCGTAAAAAGCTAGGGTCATAAACGCCAGTGAATCGGTTATTTTTGTTATCTGTTGAGTTCATAAAATCTTTAGAATAGAGAAAAAAGAATGAATAATCAAAAATTAGTAACAGATAGATAGCATAATAAATGAAAAAAATGAAATATATTAAAACAAATAAAAAAAACGGAACACAATAAAATAAAAATTATATTCATTTCTATGTTTTATTTAATAGTCTACGATTTTTTAAGAATGTTTATCATTTTTTTTATGGTTGATTCGTCATTGTTTAGTACTATTGATATATCATTTTTTAGAGAGAATCTATTTAAGCTTGATGTATAAGAAGGGCATTTCTGGAACATATGACTGATAATGAGAGTGCTATTGCAGTGTTGACAATTCGGTGGTGACCGATTAGTGATGAGATATAAATGAGTTAAATCTGTGTGTCATATTCTTAACCTAGTCAAGCCTAGTGTTGTCCAAAATAGGTCTTGGTCTTGCACTATGTAAGACTAAGACCAAGGCCGCCTAACTGTTGCAAGACCAAGACCAGGACTGGTAAAAAAAGGGTCGATTTTTAAATAAAAATTAAGGCAAAATAGTGACTAATACTTGACAATCTTAGTTACTGTATGTTAATGATTGGTTAATCTAATATACTTTTGCACTTCTAACTCGTCTAATTTTTCATTTGGGATTAGTTAGGTTTTTCCTATCTATAAAATTACAATAACATCTTTATAGTAACAAGCTAATATGTAACTGAAAGACTGTTGCGGGACTCTTGTACAAGACAAAGATAATAGCCAAGACTCGTCTCGGTCTCGCATTTGGGCAACACTGGTCAGGACGACCTCTTCCATTTGATTAGGACGGTTTGTCGTCCAGAGCTTCACTGATTTTTCAACAACTTTTAATTTGCTAGGTGGACTTTCTTAGACCTCATGGATTACCAAATATACTATATTTCTTTTTTGACTGTAAACTAATTTATGGAGGGATTAGGATAGCAGTAACTCTGCCTGGATGCGCGAATGTATGTTTTGCAGCCGTATCTGCAAGCTCATTACCACCTATACCAATACAAAGCAAACATATTTTCATAAATTTTCATGAATGTGAACATATTTGTGAATTTTTAGGATAACTGGGTGTTCTTAAAGTAGGAGGTTTGATGAGGGTAGCATTTAACGATCTTTCAACAGATCTGCTTTTTTTTTTTTCTATCAACAATTTTGTTTTAGTTTTTAGAGGGATAAGGAGTTTAATAAAATAAGAGATTATTATTTGAAAACCTTCTCCAGAATCAAATCTTTTACTGCCCCGTCATAAACATAAACCCCAGTCCGCAATAAACAGTGAAAAGCACAAGCTAAGGCAATTGTATTTTTAATCGGGATGAAGTAATAGGGAAGATATAGGGTGCGCCTGGGAGGCGGATGCGCTGAATGCAAACTAAGACGCCGCCTTGAGGAGGGTTATCTCGTCCCCAACCGCCGGGGACTATAAACCGTTTTCGGCACCCTTCTATTTGAATTATACATGAGCTTCTGTCTCTGTCCTTCCTAATTGCACTATATTTAATTTACCTTATCTTCTTTTATTTTTAATTTTAAATTCCATCTGTTCTTAGTAGTGGTTAGAACCCAATGAATAAATAAAAAAATCCCGCGCATTACACAACATTCACTTACCTTCCTCCTTAAAGAAATTTTTTATCAAATAGGCTTTTATCCACCTGTA
The DNA here is from genome assembly GCA_928085145.1 of Nezara viridula. Classification (NCBI taxonomy): domain Eukaryota; kingdom Metazoa; phylum Arthropoda; class Insecta; order Hemiptera; family Pentatomidae; genus Nezara; species Nezara viridula. Next base: position 43,529,860 of record OV725077.1, on the reverse strand, counting down.
AGTCATTGGTACATATATCAGAGCGAAATACATCAATTAGAATTCCGCAAGTAGTTTTATTGGGTTCTGATTAGGGATGGGTCGGATTGTATGTATCAGATACTTTTATCTGATACTAAAAAAGTATCTGATACAACCAGTAGATACAACCAAAAAGTATCTGATGCTCACATGGATACAAAATGGTTGTCCAGACATGCCACATTGATATAAGAGAAATGTTTAGTTATAATTTTAGTTGTGCACAATTTTTTTAGAACTATCTATTCATTTAGTTTAATTTAATTAAATATTTATTTGTAGATAAATATATTCACGCTTTTTTTTTTTTTTTATGTAATGTTAATTTCAGATATTTTTATCTCATACTGCTATCGGATATTTTTATCTGATACTAGTATCAGATACTTTTATCTGATATTTGTATCAGATATTTTTATCTGATATTTGTATCGGATATTTTTATCTGATATTTGTATCGGATATTTTTATCTGATATTTGTATCAGATATTTTTATCTGATACCCGCATCGGATACTTTTATCTGATATTTTTATCTGATATCTGGACTAGATACCCAGCGGTATACATACTGGCGCTTGGGCTTTTTAGTTAATATATAATAGTTCTAATGACTGTATAGTTATGTCAGGTACTAAGAAAATATTTACACAACTTTTTAAACAAAATTGTAATTGATTATTGATCGGGTTTAATATTTTAATACCTATTTGATACCTAATAAAACATACATTAAATATGTACCTATATATATTTTATTCCTTTATTATTAAATTTGTCCCTGTAATAAATATTTTACACCATTTTTAAATATAATAGTTCTAATGACTTTATAGTTATGTCAGGTACTATGAAGATATTCACTATACGATAGCTAAGTTTAACATACTCACACACACATATATTTCTTTTATTTTCACCGATCAATCTACATCTTGGGATTTAGATTATATAGGACTTGTATAATGTTTACAATACTATTATTGTATTCTTTGAACATATTAAATTACATATATAAATCATTTAATATGTAATATGTAAATATTTATCCACTCTTTTATTATTATTTTTTTCATTAATACAATATTATGACAACAAAAGTAATTTGTCGTTCATTTCAAATTTCAGTTAAAATTCCATAGTTCATTGTTGTTTAGTAACTATCTTGCTGTATTGGGACCTCATAGCTCATATTATGTCTTTAATATATCAGTATAGTTATGTAAATCCTTCTGTTACTACTTATTTTTTAGTTTTTTTTTATTGTAATATGCATTTTGGCCGGATGTTATGTTAATTTTTATGTACAATATTGTTATTCTCAAGGGACTTTGTCCCAGAATAAAGGTGATTCTTCTATTCTATTCTATATATATATATTTATATTTTTTTTATATTTTTTCTGTTTGCATTACAGACAATGTAGATCTTTTGCCACCTTAACAAGTATGCTCAATATCTACCTGTCTTGGGCTATTTTTATTATAGTAGGCAAAAGACCAAGTCGAAGGCCAAAAAGCAGATGGATAGATAGAATCAACAAAGATACAATAGAGCTGCGTGCAGATAAATGGCAAAAAATAGCCCAAGACAGGCAGAGATTGAGCATACTTGTTAAGGTGGCAAAAGATCTACATGGTCTGTAATACAAACAGAAAAAATAAATATATATATAGAATAGAATAATCACCTTTATTCTGGGACAAAGTCTCTTGAGAATAACAATATTGTACATAAAAATTAACATAACATCTGGCCAAAATGCATATTACAATAAAAAAAAACTAAAAAATAAGTAGTAACAGAAGGATTTACATAACTATACTGATATATTAAAGACATAATATGAGCAATAAGGTCCCAATACAGCAAGATAGTTACTAAAAACAATAAACTATCGAATTTTAACTGAAATTTGAAATAAATGACAAATTACTTTTGTTGTCATACCATTGTATTAATGAAAAAAAAATAATAAAAGAGTAGATTAATATTTACTTTAAATGATTTACATATGTAATTTAATATGTTCAAAGAATACAATAATAGTATTGTAAACATTATACAAGTCCTATATAATCTAAATCCCAAGATGTAGATTGATCAGTGAAAATAAAAAATATATATGTGTGTGTGAGTATGTTAAACGTAGCTATTAAGAATTTTTTCAATTGTTACAAAATTCTTAAGAACGTTGTATTAGGAAAAAATTTTCTCTGCATGAATTTGTTATATTTTATTTAATATATTCCATTCTTTTGTCTAATATGAATCACATTTTGTTTTAAAAACTGTGGGAATATCTTCATAGTACCTGACATAACTATAAAGTCATTAGAACTATTATATATTAACTAATAAGTCCAAGACTAGACTAGATACCAAGCGCCAGCATGCATACCGCTGGGTATCTAGTCCAGGTATCAGATAAAAATATCTGATAAAAGTATCCGATGCGGGTATCAGATAAAAATATCTGATACAAATATCAGATAAAAATATCCGATACAAATATCAGATAAAAATATCTGATACAAATATCAGATAAAAGTATCTGATGCCAGTATCAGATAAAAATATCTGATACTAGTATCAGATAAAAAGTAGTAGAAAGGTCATGACCAACTACTGACCCATTTGTATCAGATACAAAAGTATCAGATAAAAGTATCAGATACAAAAAAGTACCTGTATCAGTTGTATCTAGATACAAAAATTTTAGTATCAACCCATCCCTAGTTCTGATACATTGCTGCAAGGATAGAAAAATGCATTGATTTTTCATCCCCACCTCTAAAAATACATATATAGAAAAGTTATTGTAATGTTTGCACAAACGACCATGTATGATTTGTCATGAATAGATACTAAACTAAAATTGTCTAAATTCATGTCATTAAAAAACTATATCGTTTTAGAACGTGTTATTTAAAAAAAAGAACATTATAGGCCAATATATTTATTACGTATATAACTCATTCCTTTAAAAAGCAAAAATTATTAATCCATCTAATTTAAAATAACTCGATATTTTTCAACTAATTTCAATTACTAAAAATAATTAAAAAAATATAAAAATAAATTTAAACATCCCTGAAAATTAAAAAAGGAATATAAGTCAATTTTAATTACTTTTTTAAATAATTAACCTCGGAACATGAGAAGGAGACTAAAAAGGCGTTGGATGAGAGATCTCCTTCCTTAAACAACCTTAGTAATTGGAACAAGTTAGGGAAGAGGTACTACTGAGTACTTTCCTTCTCCATGCCTGTCATGTCATTATTTCATTTATCGCCATCCCATTTGCTGATTGTCAACAATAAGTTGACAGGCGCAAATATATTTTTACAAATATATTAGACAAAAAGATATATATTTATATTTTATAAAATTAAGAAAAAGATATAAATGCAGAGATATTATTTATGTTCATTATATCGAATTTTCCAGAAAGATAATAGTTCAATATTATCAGTGAAATGGCACTGGCCAGATTCTCTACTCAAGTCCTAAGCATCTGTTGCTCTAGTGCCCTCCATCAGTCTCCACTGGCTTGCAATAACCGTGACGCGGCAGGGAGAGAAGCACTGGGATCTCATGGGGTTCTGCCTTGGCTTCCACATTTAGGGGACACAGCATGACTCAGAGTCCCTTTGGCGAATGTAAATATTGTATATATGCGTGGATGCATTTTATATATTTCAATTTCATTTATTTTCTCTCTAAATTTTTTATTTTTTATTATTTACCTATGTGTGTTAATTTTCTTATTTTACTTTCTATAACTATTTTTATTTTATCTCTATTTTAGTTATCATTTGCATGTATACATCCTGTAAATGTTTAATGTAGCCCTTATATTAATACCCTCCGATACTTCAGAATTATTTAATTAAAAAAAAAAATCAGTTAAATAGACTCCATCAATAGAATTTCATTAAATCTTGGCAATTTTCTTTTTAAATGTCGATAATTTTCTATTTAATGTCATTTCAGATTAAATATTTTAATATAATATAAAACAATTACAATATAAATATAGATATAATACAAAAATAATATAATTGCCACTAATACATTATTTAATGATCAGGAGATTTAGCAATCCTTCACAATAAAATATTTCCAAATAAACATTTGGTTTATTTTTTTCAATAATGGATTTTTGCAATCGAACAACATACACCTGTTTTATCAAATCGTGGGCTTAAAATATTTTCAGCGGCATACACTTTTTCACATCTTCCTTCATAAAAGTAAGATAAAATATTTCTTAAGCAGTTCACAATTTGTTTCAGTTAAATTATAACAGTTTTACATTGAAGTTATATTTATTATATTAGGAATTGGTTTTTGTGTCACTCCCCATTACCTTCTTCAACTTTAAATATCCAACTATATTTATAATGCTCTTATTTTCGATTTTTTTTTCAATCAGAAAAAATGGGTATCCTTCATTTCTTTTTCCTTGTTAATTGTGAAATTCTTTCGTATTTTAAATTAAGCGATTTCTCAGTAGCACTTAACATGAGAAACAGTTAATTATTTCAAATAAACAATATTAAAGGTGATTCAAGGAAAAATATTTAGAAAATTAGACATTTCAACACTGACAAAATATTTAATTTAGGATAACGCCTAACTGGTACGAAAAATTCTCTTTCGTGCCACACCTTTCTGCTCGTGAAAAAAAAATAGACGAGATATCCCCGAACATCTGAAAGTTGTTACAATTTGCACATTGGTCATTCAATTTCCCGTAATAAAGGGCGAAGGATCGCCAGTGGAGCCCTCTGTATTAATCGGAATTTATAGTCCTATTGGCAGTGGAAACATAAACGCTGTCACGGTGGAGCCTGTGAACAATGGATACGTGTCCACTGAACCGACGCAAGTAAAATAGGATTTTGAAATATGAATTGGATGGTTTTTAAGGATTGGGACAGACGTACATTATAATTATTGAGCGATATGTTATAAACAAAAGCTTCTTAGCTTATGACCTGATAATATTCATCTAAAATCTTCGAAATTATTTTTTGTTTTCATATATATCAATTTTATTTTATTAATAAATCACTTACCAAAAATATTGGGAGGGATTATGCAAGTACAGTGAGTACTCCCAACATTCTGTCTTATATGATATTTTATTTCTGCATTAACGAATATTTTTAAAAAAATATTTTTTTTTAGAAAGGAGTGGGGTAGCTCAGTGGTAGGGTACTGAGCTTCCAATGCTACTAAAGTTCCCGGGTTCGAACCCCGGCTTATGGCAGAAAATGTATTTATCTGTTTCATTGGCCGTGGGAAGACCCTCCTGGGGCACACCCAGCCTCTATAAAATAGGTAACCTTAATTAAATAATTGATTAAAGCGAGAATTTTTTTTTTTATATAACACAACCCTCTACCCACCATTTCTGGCAAACGGGGGAGTTGTTCTAGAGGTACACCAAAACCTATTCTAACCAGAGTGGGAGCGTCGAATTTCATTCCGTGGGGCGGTCACGAAATAAAAGTCAACCCCACTCCCAGGCTGGATTCGAACCGGATGCTAGAGCGGACAACTCTAAAACACACTCGGCTACCACGACCTCAGAGAGAAACCTGTCGGTCGAGCGTGATCTCGGTCAAATTACCTCCTGGCAGAACCGTTGCCCTAACTACTACTGAACCCAAGACTCTTCATGAATTGTAGTGGAACAGGTTTTTTTTTTTGTTTTTTTTGTTTATAAATCAACATTATTATATTAGTATCAACATATAATTGCTTCAATTATCCTGACAAATCATTTATAGATCAATATTTAGACTTCAAAAACAAAACCTGACTATTTTTAAATTATTTATATATTCTATGAAGTTTTTCTAATTCCGAGATCCCAATTGTTCAGAAAGCATTTTTGGACATTGATTAGAAATCTTTTTTATGATTTTCTTTTGAATTGCTGGACAGATTATGTTTTATTTCACACTAGTTTTTAGTATGGTTTCGTTTCCTAACCACCCTCTGCAATATATATATATATATATATATATATATATATATATATATATATATATATATATATATATATATATATATATATATATATATATATATATATATATATATATATATATATATATATATAGTAACTTGTGCATCACCAAGAATAGCTGTAAAAATATTACTAAAAAAGTTTTATTTTAGGCACTCATCAAAAATTAAAAATGATTTATGGTAAGCTAAATAATTAATATCTATAATAATATTATATAAAATTTGATGGCAAATTCACCGTAGAACTGAAAAAATGAATCTAAATTAGACTATTTTTTAACAATATATTTAAAAAGAATTTAGTAATTAGTACAAATGTTTTAAAACTTTTTAAAGTGTTCAGCACAATTTTATAGATAGTAAATAATTTGAAAACAATAAATCTTCCTTAAATTGCTTAATTAAAATATAATTTAATTTCCTATAGTGCTAAGCTAAACTAAAAAACTAAAACTTAAATATGTATATTTATTTTCCCATGGCAACATGAGTGTCGCAAATAATATCAAGTACTACTTCATTTAAACAGTCAATAATTTGAAAATGTATGAAAGTAGAAAGAATTTCAGTGCTTAGGTAAGTCCAACAGAATATGGGCGAGTACCTAATTAAGCCCGACTGCAGTCCAACAGATGAGTTTACGCAGCGAATGGGAAATTAACATCCTTTTCCGTCTAAATATTATTGTATCCAGAATTGAAAGCAATTTAGAATCGCTTTAGCCATTGTTTATAATTATATTATAGAAGAATATATGAAAACTTATAACAAAACCATAACATATAATGCGGCTACTCAAAATATCTAAGTATTTTTTTATTATTTATTAGTTGTTCTCTTTTGTCTTTTTTTTTAAAAACTATTGCTCAAAATTTAAAAAGTTTTGTTTAAGGACTGGAATATATTGTTCATTTATATTTACCAGTGTTCGCAATGTGGTCCAAATTCTACCATAGTCATTATTGAACATTTGAACAAATCGTAAATGAATTTACGTGTTTCCAATTTTTTTCTAAACGTATATATTTGTACATTAACTTATATATTTACTGTATGGTATATATAAGCAATGTTTTTTTTATTTATTTTTCGATTGCAATGTAAATATGTATTTGAAGGTTTTCCAATTTTTGAAAAACATATCTCAACTTTGGTTCTTTTAAAAAAAATATTTGAGCCCACTTCGCTCTTTCGGCTAGTAGACATTGTTTTATTTCGGAGATAATTCTTATCGATTTCAATGATTTTTTTTTTCATTTCGTAGGGAGTTTAGGAAGCTTTCCAATAAATATCAGTATAATCCATAAAAAAATGTGTACTTATTGAGTTATTCGTAAGTAAAATCTATATTCATCTTAATATTTTTTATATTTTTTTTTACAGGAAAGAATATCATATATATAATTTAAAAAGGCTTCCAGGAAAAGACTTTAGCTAAGTTTTGTTATAATTGTAACAGCATCACAGGTTTTTCGGCAGCTATTTCTAAACAATGGCGGGACGGTAATTGAATCTATACAAAAGATTCCTGACTTTGATTGCAACGTTGTATCAAACTTTCAAAATAATGCGCCTAGACTTTCGTAAGATTAGCGGCTTTGAACAAACTAATGTATTTATTTATATCGTCGGTTTATTGCAAAAAGTCACTAAGTGCGTTTTTGATATAGCTTAACATTCAAACATGTTATAAAAAGTTTCGATTTTATTTATCGATACAAAAACACTGTAAGATCCAGTTGCTGCAACTTACTAAAGATTAGATTAAGCGTTATCTAGTATTAAACCAAGTTTTCTATGGTCGACCGATCAATAATAAAATCTTAGATACCACTTAATCTAAGCTTTGCAGAGTTGGAGCAGGTGGCCCTTAGAATATGAAAATGAAACAAAAACCCGCCCAATATTCTGATTTCATAAATGAAAAAAATTCAAAGCCTTGATTAGTTAAGAATGTTAATGTTGCGAATCTTATCCTGCCCAACATCGCACATTCGTCAATTTAACATGGTGCTGACGATATAATAATGCATCCATATGTTCGAACCATAGGTTGTGATAGGTTGATCTAGTATTTACTGGTTCGATTTCCACTTAAGGTTGCCGAAAAATAATTCTTGAAACCCCATCCTGGTCAGTAGGCGGTCAGGTAGCCGCCAGAGGCTGGAAAAAAGAACCACAAAGCCCACTTGTGGGACTGGTTTGCCACACCACAACAAGTACCATTATCACCTTTGGTCTAAGCACAAAAACTTTTCCATCTTGTCTTCATCAATGATCAGCAATATCAGTTTATATGCTATAAAAGTATCAAGCGTATCAAGTTTGATGAACGTTTTATTTATTTCTCTTTGAACAATGAAAGATAGATATTTTAAGATTAATTTTTATTAATCTTATGAATAATGAAATTTCTATCAATAGTCAAATTACAGAAATTGTTACAGAAACTTAAAAAAAAAAAAAGTATTCAACCACATTAATCCATGAAGGGCGAATTGTGGTGCCTGAAGGTGATTTTACCGAGATTACACTCAGGTTTACTAATTAATGCATAGCAAATTATTTAATTAAGAGTATCCACTTTATAGTAGCAGAGTGTGCTCCGGGAGTATCTCCTGAGCCCAAGGTCGATCCTCTGCTTGTCTAACAAAATAAAAAATTACTTGCTACAGCCAGATTTGAACCTGATAAATAAAGCTTAACAGCCCCATATTTAAATGTAAAGTTACATAACAAATTAAATACGTATGAATAAAACACTTTTGAAATATTAGTTGCTGTTTTTTATCGATCTGGCTTAAACTAAATAATATAAAATCTTAAGACGAATAAGACTCAGCAGAACGTGGTGGAATTCAGATAAAATGGAATGAGTACAACATTCCCTCGTTTGTGGAATACCACGACCATCTGTATTGGTCCAATAATATCTTCATTATAAATATTTATATATTTGTATTTGTAGTGTATATGTATATTTCCCTTTTCTTTTTATGTTTTTACAATCACCATTCACTTTTTTGAGTGTTAATTAAATAAGCGAAATCTATTTAATTGTATACTTTAAACATCATAGTTTTATTTGCGATGTATATATGAATTTGTTTATGTGCACATCGGCAGTCTTAGTCTTAATGACTGAGTCTGTCTGGAGCTGGTATATTTATATAGCTGATCTTTGTTGGATATAGACAGCTTCTTCCACCCTTACTATTTACTCGAGCTCAAGACTCCTGAAATTATCCACCGGCCAGGCGCCATTTTTTTTATTCCAGCTGATGGAATCTTCGGCAACTATAGATCGACAAGAGCATATACTTTCTCAGCATCTACTGTTTGGAATCTTCATATGCTGGTATGTCGAGATAATCTTGTAGGAAGTAGGATTACCTACATGAGACTTGGATTTATTATTTTTCTCTTCTTCTTTTTGTTTATTTCATATAGACACTTTTTAATTTTTTATTGAATAATTCTTTTATGTTTATATTTAATTTTATTTGATAGAACCTATGTTTAACTGTATTTTTATTTTAATATATAGATATCTTTTAATTAGTATAATTTGTGAACATTCAAGCAGAGATTATTACTTTAATTTCTGCATTATATATATATATATATATATATATATATATATATATATATATATATATATATATATATATCATATAAAATATTTGTTTTTCCATGCATTTGGCTATTCATTAATTACAGGTTTATTTTCACCCACTTTATTTATACGTGTATCTTACCTTTTGAGGAAATTAAGATAACGCCCTGGGAAAAGATTGCATATAAATTTCGAAATAATCTTCATCCCAGCAAATACATAAAAGAAAAATAGAATACAACTTGTTGCCAATTTGTATTTTTAATAATAATAATAATTTATTTTGTTTCAATTATAAAAATTTGTTTAATTTTGATTCGGAAAACAGACAGTATAGTGTTTATAGTCGCTCGTTTAATGTTTTACTTATAATTTTTACAAGTAGGCCTATGTTATAAATCTTTTTTATTCGATGTACTGCTCAAGTCTCACTAAAATTCCTTGTATCTTTCACTAAGCATGTTCCGAAATTTTGTTCAAATCTTTTGTAAATTATAAAAATCCTTTGTCTCGATCACCACCCTTTTCTTTGTTATGAAATATGATACGGATGTAGAGAAAGATGTGGTATTCCATGATCGGAACGTATAAAATCTATTAACGTAAATATACATTTATTTTAGAGACCTACAATGTGGTTTGTTGTAAGACGACATTGAAAGAAAGGAAAGTCTTAAAGATTCAACTCTAGGAGATGGATACATCCATCGAATCGTGGCATCGGTGGAAACAGTTTGGCGGAGGAGCAAGCTCATCAAGAGGAACGATCACCGAGGGACTGCCGCTAATGGGGCCTCTTATTAAAGGCTAAGTGCTCCTTTAAAACTACATAACTTCTTGTTAACTATTGTTAACATTAATCCATATTAGCATCCTCTCCCCCATCGTTTATATTTAATAATCATATTCCCAGGAGGGGTCGATCGGGGGTCTTCGGGGACATTTTCATCCTTGTTAGGGAGGACGAAAAACTACGTTTTTCCCTTAAGAGAAATTACTATTTGGAATAACTTGGAATTAGTATCGGAGAAGTAGGAAAAAAAAAACGTTATTTGTTTCACAATATATTTGCAACTGCGTCACATAAAATCAAGCAAATGTGCTGCCTTCGTTGTTTTTGATAATACTTTATTATAATTTTTATTGTGTGCATGAGATCTCTGTGCAACTGTAAAAACCTTTTTAGTTATCTTTCATGTAGACAGGGACACGGAGGAAGAAAGAGACCGAACGAGTGAATTTGGAGAATGAAAGAGTAACTTGTAGTGTTTCTGATGGAAGTAGGATTTTACTGTTGGTATGTTTAATTTATTGTGAATCGCATAACTTGGAATAAATCACGGTCGATGATATATAGATACCAGAGCCAAGCACTCCAACGTCTGAACTACCGACAGTGTAGGACTTGTCATGAATTTTCTGTACCTATATCAAACATAGTCATTTTACAACATAGTTTTGTTAATAAGTAATTATTTGTGTAACTACTTTAGTAATAGTAAACGCAAACATTTTTGACTATTTTCATTAAATGAGTTTTTTAATAAAATCGTAACGTTTGGAGATGTATTAGTAGTTACTAAATCAAAATCTCATTTTGAACCTAGAGAAAATATTATCTTTACTACTATGAGCAGCTGTCGGTTGAAGTATCTTTCGAAAAATTAAATCTTATAAAACAGGGCGAAGCGATAATATTCTTAGTGAACTAAAGAGTATAAAAGCTGATTTTGTTTTTTAGATAGATTTAACACTTAATGTATTATTTTATCCGAAATTGTTATTAATAAAGATTTTGTTTTGTATAAGCAAAAGAAGTCTTTAGTTCATCAACAGTTAACACTAAACAAGATTATATGTATATATAAAGGGTGATTCATAGTTAAGTGACCAAACTGCAAAAATGAACCTAAAGATTTTCTCTGATATAAATTATTAACGTTATATAAAATAAATAAAACATATTTCTTTGTTCTAAATCTTTTATTAGTTAAATGTAAACATTAACATTCATATTCATATTTTTTTGAGCATTGAGACAGGCTAGGCATCTTTCTTCAACATCAGCAGTGGCAGAACGGCACTGGATATGCGTTATTGTTTTACAAGATTCAATTATGCTTCTTCGTAAGTTATTGGGTTATTGATCATATCCCAATCAATGTAGGCCTGCACGCTTTCCAGACCTGACAGCACAAGATTTTTTTGTTTGGGGTGACATTAAACGAAAAGTCTATGCAACTCCGGTCAATGACTAATTATGACTGATTAATGAAATTAATTGCGAAGAAGAATAATTGAATCTTTTGAAACAATAATACATATCCAGTGCCGTTCTGCCTCTGCTGCTGTTGAAGAAAGATGCCGAGCCTGTCTTAGTGCTCAAGAAAATCATTTCGAACAACATTTAATATGAATGTTAATGTTTAAATTAAATTAATAAAGTAGTTAGAATAAATACATAGGTATTTATTTCATATAACGTAAATATTTAGGTATGTATATCTTCTAAACAAAGCGTTTGCGGACATAACTTCACAGGAATTTTTTAGGATTTTTTTTTTTTTTTTTGAGATCCTTAACTTCATTTTTGCAGTTAGGCCACATAACCCTGAAACACCCTGTATATATATATATATTAATAAAGCATTTAATTAGGTAGAAATAATTCAATCTTTAGTAAAATGCCAAAGCATAATTTCGTTTTACAAGTTTAATATAGGTCAGAAAGGGGTCAAAATAGCTTAAAAAAAATTTATGAAGTCTGGGGCTATGGCAGTGTGAGCGAATGCATCGTTCAGCGTTAAAAAAAAATCTAGAGAGGGAGACATTCTTCAAGACAAAGCTAGTCGTAGAAGAACATCTTCTCTTAATGCAGACCTCATCCTGTTTTCGTCGAAGAAAATCCAAGAATAACTGTTCTGGTACTTTTAGAGGAATTTTCAGTAAGCAAATCGACTAACGCCGACCATCTCAAGGCATTTGGAAAGGTTAGAAAAAATTGAAATTGGAGCTCCTCGTATGTTAAAAGAGCATCAAAAAAATCTTCGTCATGCTACACTTATTTTTTCCAGAAATTAATCTTTACTCTTCAGACTTCTCGCCTACCGACTGTTACTTTGTTTATATATCTAGATAATTAATTGATAAAAATTTACCGACAATAATTCGTTCAAAAATGCATTTTAAGAATTTGTTAGTGATAATGAGTTATTAAACCCTGTTTTGTATTGGTACTTAAAACTTACCAACACGTTGGTAGAAATAAATCAAGATTTATGTTTTAAATAATAAAAATAATTCGTATGATTTATATCACCTGTTTTATTTAAAAACCATGATTGCGTTAATTTTCGGACAATCGAATATCAATAAAGCTATTATTGTCTACAATATTAAACTTACAAAAATAAAAGTTTTAAATATCAAATCATTTTAGTTAATTCACTATACTAACATGAGCTTGTAACAGTATAATTTAGAGTCATTTCAGCTCATCAGATTTTTCGGCAGGATTAAATTAACACACCTGTTAAATTTATTAATATTTCCGAAAAAAACACAATTTGAGTGATCCGTGATTACTTGTCATCTTTCCTATGTTATTTACATTTCGAAATGTTTTTTTTTTTTTTTTTATATTGACTTAATATTTTCAATACTGAATTTTCGAAATGAACCATAAAAAAAAAATGAAAGTAGCTTCTCACAAAGATAAAAACTATGATGGATAAAACAAATAAATTTAAAAAAAAAATCCGCCAGTATGTAGCATTCCTCTGAGACTACTATCCCACATTTGTTTTACTTTTCTACCTATGCTAGGTAGAAAAGTATTGCGATCAGGTCAAATTTCCGACATTCGGTATTCGACGGATCTATACGTTTAAGAGCCCCCGGAGTCCGAAAAACACATTTTCTGCCATTGGTCTGTCTGTCTGTGCCAAGATGATCTTAAGAACTAGTGAACCGATTTTGTTGCTTCTTTTTTTATTTTGTAGGGTTTTGAATACTAATGCCTGTGGCACAAATTTGGTGCTACATTCGCAATAAGTTAAAACATATTTTTCTCTAGACTGTAGCGCTAAAACAGCTCTAACTATTTTTATGAAACTTTCCTATAATTTTCTAATTAGTGTAATAAGTGTAATAAATTCTCGAGAAAATTCAAGAAAAATATTTTGGGGCCTAATTCACGTTAGTAGAATAAGTATTATTATTCTACGGTAAAATTTATCTCCTATATACTAAATATCAAATACCCTAAATGTGGCCAAATAACTCATATAATGGGCCCAAAAAAAGGCATAGTTACGTACGTTGCATATTTTTGACATATGAAGGGAAAATGAATTTTTTTTATAAATCATGTCGTTTTGTTACTTCATATGTTTAAAAATTCTCTCATTTCTTGAATCAACAAAACATTGCAGAGAAACATAACAAAGTACTTTCTTTTAAATCAGGAAAGTGTTTTTTTTTTTTTTTTTTATTGACGCACCGGGCAACAGATTTTACTGACAATGAGTACCTTAATAAGGTCACTCATTACATATATACATATACATATATTATTTTTAAAATTTGGCAAGGCCAATTCAACTTCAGCTCCAATAATTTAATTATTTTGGTAAATTCGTGATTTTAATCTGAAAAATTGAAATTATATTTTATATGAAGAAAATGTCCGGTTTATGTTATGAATTACTGTGTATCCATAAAATTGAGTATATGATTAGCCTTGTCCGGGTATTAAACTGGTACTACTTGATATAAACTAGTAAATAATAAATGAATTTACCCTGCACATGACTGATTTTATAGGGAAAATTATCCTCCACACAGTTATTGCCAATAAAACTGCAATTTATCGCATAAAAAAATCCTCAAATTAATTAAAATTTAATAACTTCTAAAATTCCGAATGGAAGTGAACTTCGTAATTTTAACTATGTAAATAATGTTTATTGTAGGTATAATTAAGATTTGTTTGAGGTTTCTTTCCAGAATGAAAACATAAAGTAAGTGTAATAATACTTCTTTTAATACTTTTCATTCCTTTAATAAACTTATTAAGTGCGTTCTTCCTTTACCGCATTGCACAGTGGTTGGAAACGGCATAAACCCTGGGAAACTTTTAATAAATTCAGTTATTCAAATATCTTACTTATATTTGAATAACTGCATTTATTATAGTATGTTGCGAATTCTGAATAAATTTGAAATAAACTTTTTTGTTAAGACCAACCGTTATTACTATTATTGTTATTTTTTTTCAATTATAACTAAAATATGTTTTGCATGTAATATGTTGTAAAAGTGAAAATTTATTGTATAATGTTAGGGCCATAATCAATTATAAATATATATTACCTATATTACTATCAAGAGGACATAGTGGTGAGAGAATAAGAGCAAATCAACTTACAACTAAATGAAGATAAAACCAAATATACATGGGGTGGTGAGCTGAAAACATTAGCCTAGTAGCCCTGGAGCCAGGGCCCAAAAATCGACCCGAAGATTCCCAAGCGAAGGTTTGATTGTAAATTACGAAATTGTACGTTATTCTGAGTAAAAAAAAACCTTGTCTGCCGTTCCAGAGCCACTGCTTTCAAAAATGGCGGCTGATTTAAAGAATATTAGGCCAATGATTTGAGGATGGAAACCGGAAATCCATTGCGAAAAATGTGAGAAAATTTTTAATTTTTTTAACTTTTATATATAGGCCTAGACATGAAAAAAACAAAATTGCTAACTCAGATCACCAAGGGAAAACTTTACGCAAAATTTGATGATCTATAAATTTTATTCCATGAATTTTTCCTCTTAGGGAACTCATTTCCAAGTTACAGGACCATTTATAGTAATTTGTCTCAGTTTTTGACAAAGTTGGTAAAACTCGGCGTTGGTAGACCGCGGTTTTATATCTTACCGCGTTACCAAATTTTAAAGTTTATATAGCCGTTTGACGCAAAATTTAACGTTCTTCAATTTATCAAAGAATATATTTTTCGCTTTGATTCATAGTTTAGGAGTTATGGGTGAAAAACCAAAAAAACGTTGAAAAAATCTGACTTTTTTGGCTTTAAAAAGTTTTCCCTTGGTGGTCCACGTTAGCAGTTTTGTTTTTTACATTTCTAAACCCATATATAAATGTTAAAAAAATAAATAGCTTTTTTCACATTTTTCGCAATGGATTTCCCGTTTCGATCCTCAAATTATTGGCCTAATATTCTTTTAATCATCCGCCATTTTTGAAAGCAGCGGCTCTGGAACGGCAGACAAGGTTCTTTTTACTCAGAATAACGTACACTTTAGTAATTTACAATCAAACCTTCGCCTGCGATCAGGTCGATTTTTGGGCCCTGGCCCCAGGGCTATAGTATCAATTATGAGTCACGAAATTGTTTGAATTTCTCTTCAATATTTTCCTTCTCATTTTCTTCTATTTTATTTTGCTTCTATACTTTTCTTAAAACTTTCTTGACTGAAATTGGCAGATAATTAACAAAAAACTAAATTTTCGATTGTAACGCCATTTATTTTGTTGATGGCGTGTTTTTGAGGAGACGAGTATTTTAACATGTTCAGAATGAGTATTGCAGAGAACACTGTAACTTTTAAAACCAGTTATTTGATGACATTTTTACTTACAAGTCTATAAGTCCAAAATATTGTCCGGTTGCAATCGATATAAATTAATGCCGGTGAATCTATCATGGAATATGTGCCACTATATTATTCTCCGCGATGAAATCGGCACAGAACCAAATATCCTTAGATCATTGGTAGATCTTAGTTAGCTTCAAACCAGAAAGTCAATAAGTATATATTAGTTAATAAGCCAGGATCGTATAAAAGTTATAAATATTCTGTCATGCTTATCTTTTAAAAACATACCATACATCTACAGAATATATTGCATCGTACATAAGCTAGTAGCTGGAATTTCATAGCTTTCGTATTCTATAATATTTACGCAACCAAATCAATAAGGCATCTACATTTAACGTTACGAACAACCCAACCCCAGTCCAGCCTGAGTGGGACTCGTCACTTTTTGAGACCTAAAGCATATACAAAATATATTTATTTCTGTCCAGTAATATACTGAAGTCACATTGAATGAATTATTTGACAGCTTAACCAATTGATTCTTTCTGTTTTTTTTTGGAGGGGGACAAAGCGGACCTCATGACGTAATTGTCCAGGAACGGCAAATGTCTAATGCCGGCATTTCCCCTCATTCCCAATGATTATCAGCACAGTTTTTGCCTCAGCTTCTTGTCTCTTTCACCCCTACCCTCTCTTTCTGTCCTTTTTTTTTTTCTTTAGTCTGGCTCATTTCATCTGTATTACTTTCGACCCCGCATTTTTTTTTTATTTGTTATTAACAAGCCACCGTACCAAATATAGGAGTGGAATTATATTAAGCTGTGACCCAAAAAAAACCCGCAAAACTTCATCAAGAGCAACGGAATTTACAGAAACAGGATCGTGATTGACAAAATGTATTTTTTTTTTTTTAATCGTCACCAATATACCATCTCAAAGGATTATATCCTAAGTCATGCGTAAAATAGTTTTTTTGTAATATAGGGGAGAGCGGGGCTAAAAGTTACCAGGGTAAGTTGTTTCGATTGAGATAGATCAAAAACGAAATGTTCTAGCCTATCCCAGTGTAGAAAAAAAAAACTTTATTTGGCAGAAAGCTAGCTATTGGAATAAATATGACTTACTGACCTGGCTATGTGAGGGTAAATATTTTTTTTTTAGGCAATCGAAACATCTTTGCATGAAATTTTTGTCTATGATGGAACCTTCAAAATTTTTATGCAAAAAAAAAAAAAAAAATGGAATAACTTCAAAATGCCTTCTCCGAATCACAATCAAATTATTTGAGACTTAAGACTTTGTATGGTACACAGTATGTAGTGTTGCCCAAATGCGAGACCGAGACGAGTCTTGGTCATGCAAACTCAGTCTTGGTCATGGTCTTGGTCTTGCGCAAGAGTCTCGCAACAGCCTTTCAGTAACTTATTAGCTTATTACTATAGAGATATTACTGTATTTTTTTAGATAGGAGAAACCTAACTAAGCTAGAACGAAAAATTAGATGTTTTAAATGCAAAAGTATATTGGTTATACCAATTATTAACATATATTAACTAAGATTGTCAAGTATTAGTAACTAATTTCTCTTTATTTTTATTTAAAAAATCGATTTTTTTTACTAATCCTGGTCTTGGTCTTGCAACAGTTAGGCGGCTTTGGTCTTGGTCTTGCAAAGTGCAAATATGAACATTTGATATTCTAAAAAAACTTTAGCAAACTTCTTTAGAGAATACATTCACCACTAATAAGAATACTTTGAATAACAAGACTATTTTTTTTTTATAATTATGTATATACGTATTTATATTTTTTTTTATGATATGTACAACTACTTGTTATCTATGTTCTCTCTCTCTCTCTCTCTCTCTCTCTCTCTCTCTCTCTCTCTCTCTCTGCAAAGTGCAAGACCAAGACCGATTTCGGGCAACACTATAAACACGAGCCCAACAAACAAATTAGAATCACAGATATAAAATAAAAATGCTCGAGAAGTTTTTCTAAATTTGTAGCTTAAAAAAAATTAATATTGGTGTGAATGAGCTTTAGAACAATATTATTTATTACATTTTTTAAAATTTCTTTTTAATTGCTTTCATTTATTTTTCTTGTATGTATATATTTTATGAGTGCATACTTTTATCTCTAATGTTTATTGTCCCTGAGGGGGTCAGATCGTGTTTATATTCAATAAATATATAATTATTCAATAATTCCATATAAAATTCAATAAATTTCAAAACCAATAAATGTGGTTCGGAAGAGCGGCAATTCAGCTTTCCAACGGTTTTACTAACATTGCATTTGAATAAAATCTTAAATAAATAAAATGCATGTTTATGTTAATGACAAGAAAAAAAAAAGTCCCCTAGAAAATCAAGTACTAAAATTTGCAAATTTATATCAACAAAAATTCGTATTTGTTAGTTAAAAAAAAAAATGTAACTTTCTTTTTCATAGCTAAAGTTTACATGGCCTAATTTACAGGAAGCCTATTTTAGTTCTAGTTATTTTAAATACTTAATAACTCATTTAATACTATCATAAATATTTTCCTTATTCTACGTCAAAAAAGTAATCGATAGGTTTTATAATAATCTAAAAATCCGTTCAAGCAAAGGCAAAAATTAATAACATAATTTTCTTTATAAATTATATATTTTTTTTTTAGAAATTATACAATATTTTTTCGATCCCAAACGTGTATTGACAAGAACCCTCGGATATGGGTCTAATATTTTTCTACCTAGTGTCACTAAAAAATGTTTCATGAAAATCAGTGACCCCACGTCCGTAACCTCCTCTTGGAGCCTCTACTTAAGGCTTGAGCACTATAATACACAAAACGTACGTATAACATGTCTAATATATATATATATATATATATATATATATATGAATTATAAATATTAAGTTGAGTTTTTTTAACTTTAAATAATATGCCTATGATATATAAAACATTAATCTTAACTTAACAAGGTATCTGCAGTATCTATTTACATATTTTGGTACATCATTTCTAGAATTTCCTATACTGACAGAGAAAGCAAATAAATAAAAAAAAAAAGAAACCTTGTAAAAAGGAAGTGTTATACAGGACAAAGAAAATAATAAAAGTTTGAAAAGGGTTGGAAGGAGATGTCCAGTGATTTGGCAGAAGACCAATCTGAAGAAGCAGAACTCATATTGGCAGTTCTCTCAGTTCTCAGTAGATCTGACGCCTGGCAAGTGCACGGCTCACCTTTTTCTTTCAAGACCTAGGAATAAACACTGGCTCAATAAAACGTAACGCTTGAATGAAAAAAATATTTAAACAACCGTTTGAAATTAAACACGCTTTAATTTGTAATTAAAACACCCTTATAGTCGTATAGAATTTACGTGATACGACTCTAGGGATTATTTCGTCGTATAACGGGCAGTAACATCATAATCTTGATACACTGAAGTTTAGAGAAGCAATAAACCCCTTTATTACTTTTGGGTTTTACTATGGTAACGTTTATCATCCATTTTTCAATTAATTTTAAATTAGAAAGGACGCTTTATTTAAATAAATGTGTTTGAAATGGTAGTCATTTTTTTTTCATAATCATAATGATTTTGATATTCTAAAAAAACTTTAGCAAACTTCTTTAGAGAATACATTCACCACTAATAAGAATACTTTGAATAACAAGACTATTTTTTTTTTATAATTATGTATATACGTATTTATATTTTTTTTTATGATATGTACAACTACTTGTTATCTATGTTCTCTCTCTCTCTCTCTCTCTCTCTCTCTATATATATATATATATATATATATATATATATATATATATATAGAGAGAGAGAGAGAGAGAGAGAGAGATAGAGAGAGAAAATAGATAACAAGTAGTTGTACAGTGATTACTATATATATATATATATATATATATATATATAGTAATCACTGTACAACTACTTGTTTTCTATTTTCTCTCTCTATGTATATATATACATATATATATATGTGGGGGCTGGTGTAGCGTTGGGGGCTAAGGCGATTGCAATAGGTAATCAAAGTTAATCAACGCCTAGCGTGGCCATCACTTGGATGTGGGACCGTCCACCAATGAAAGGCCCATGCGAGCTTCGTCAGCCTACTGGAGGCAACTCACACCGACCGGGCGTAGGATTGATGACCCTACCCCGTACTTTAAATCGGGAATCGGGATGTGGTCTAAGAGACCACAATCGCGGTCAAAGATCTTCATGGTCTGCAATGCCAACGAAAAAAAAAAAAAATATATATATATATATATATATATATATAATATATATATATATATATATATAATATATATATATATATATATATATATATATATATATATATATATATATATTAGATTATCGTTGTATAAAAAATAATTAAATCGGGTTTAATATGTTTTCTACCAATAAAATAAAACAAGGGCATAGAATCTTAGTGACCAACCTTGCCAAGAGGAACCAAAGAGAATTTTATGTGTTTATCAATTTAATAGATTACATATTATAATGTATATAATTACATTATAATTATAATAATGTTTTAGAATTTCTACTTTTATTACAAACGTTATTTATGAAATAATTATAACATAGAAACAAGCACAGAAGAAGAAAGTATGACAACAAAAAAATAAATAAATAAAAGAATATGTTAGGATAGAATAGAATTAGAATTAGATATAATTTGAATAGAATGGAAAAGATAGATTACACTAAAACAAAATTAAAAATCAATAAATTATTATAATATGGATCTAAATAAAATAAAATCAGTATTGATAGTCCTATTTTTAATATTGCTGGTTCTTTATGTTTTCATCAGGTAAACATTTTTTTTTTTTTATTCTTGAAACATATTTAACTGCGAAGGATGATCAAGACAAAAAAAATAATTTATAACTTTTTCCTTAATCGACCTTTGAGTATTAAATTTAAACAACTATTTAATTGGGAATAAGGTCACTTATTAATTATTTATTAAACTATTGAATGTTCATTTCTTCTATGTTTATTGATGTTTCGATCCCGGTATTTTCTTTTTATAAGTCAACGATGGGATCCTCTTCAAAGCTAGAATTTTAAAAAATAGAGCTTCGATCAGGCCAGGGACAAACCGGCAGTCTCAGCACCGTCCACTAGCACATATATTAAGCTACTTAATATATATACTAACAGTAGCTTAATATATGTGCTTAATATATATATATATATATATATATATATATATATATATATTTGATTTTTTTTAAAGGTCTTTTCTTACATTGTAAAAACCATGAAGTTATTTTTATATTGATATCATTGTAATATGGCCCGTTAGTTGTCGAAGAAACACGGATGTTATTGGCCTATAGGTCTAACCCGAGAAAATTGAAAGGCAATGGTGATTATATTCAGATAATTATTTCTGACTAAAAAGATGGAAGATAATGGTCTGAAAAGGGAGTCATATCTCAGGGTAAGATTTCAATAAGTAAACCGAGCCGGCTCCCATAAAGGGCAATTTCAATCAAATTTATGGCTGTTTAAAAGTCTTAATGCTCGAATGAAAGCATAATTGGATCCAGAAGCGAGACGAATGGAGGCCGGCTCCACCCGAGCGGCGATCAAGTGGAAAAAGATTAGGGAGGGCTTCATTCCACCGGCCCGCCAATTCTTGAGCAATTTTATCAAGTAGAATTGATAAGATCGCCGAATTACCTTTTAGTGCTACCCGGAGAAATTACTTTTGCCCTAAAGAGCCGAGGGACGAGCTTTAGAATAAATTGAATTTCTCTTTATAAAATAGGTTTGGCTACTTTCAATTGATGCGCGGTTTGCCGCTTAGCTAACCCCTCCCTCTTGCCCTCTTCGCAAAAAATATCCCCAATTAGATTGCTCAATGATTGCTTAGCTCCCTCATTCCCTGCCCTCCAGCTAATCCCTTTCCATCCCTACTGCTCTATACTGTCCCACTCGCAACAGAGGGTTTCACTTTTAATTCAACAGCTAATTTTTCTTATTTACTGGAGAATGATCTTTTACCACAATATAGATTTGTTTGGAACAGAGATCATATATGGTCGTTTCAAGGATACCTCAAATGAAATATTTTAAAATATAAAATAAAATACATTGATTGTATATGTCGTTTAGTTTATGTAGTTTTATTCAAAGTGTGGAGTTATGGATAACAAACGAAGAAGCTGTAGCATAATCGGATTTCTAACCATCAGTTTAAATTAAAAATATGCCGATGACACGTGTATCCTATCAATTAATAACGATTCTTTAATTGCATCCCAAACTCTTCAATCACATGTCACAAGCCTTGAAGAATGGTGTAAAAATTGGAAAATAAAAATAAATTGCAACAAATCCCATCAAATCACCTTTACCCTCCGTCGTAAACCTATGACCTCTTGTCCTACAGTATCCTTCAATAATACTACACTTATTCCTGTTGAGCAAATCCGCTACTTAGGACTCCACCTTGACAAACGACTAACTTGGAACCCCCATACAAGACTGAAACGACTAGAAACCGCCCGACGTTTTCGACTACTGAAGCACTTACTAGACAAACTATCTAAGCTTTCAATCAATTATAAACGACTCGTATATATGACAATAATAAAACCTATTTGGACTTACGGAGTTGAGCTTTGGGGCTCCACTAAACCATCGAATTCCTCTCGTATCCAATCCTTACAATCCAAAATCCTTCGTAAAATCCTCAAGGCTCCTTACTTTGTCACAAATAAAATCATCCATAAAGACCTTAATGTTCCATATGTTTCCGATCTGGCCCAATCCAGATACCTTTCCTTCCATAACAAACTGCAGAACCATCCGAATCCTCTCGTTTCAAACCTTGCTTCCTCCTCGATCCCTGATAACAATCCGAGGCGCCTGAAAATAAGATAGAACTTCTAATATATAACTTTAATTTGAGTTCTACCAATGGGTAGTTTCTCTTCATGTTGTACATGCCATGTTACAAATTTATCATTTACTTATTGTATTCTCTATGTTATACAGTTGTAAATTCCATTAAAATAATAAATAAAAATATAAAAAAATTAAAAATGGTTCGGGAATATTTTGTAGAAGGCGGGAAAATTTGTTTTTGTACTCGTAAGGTGTGGTATTGCTTTTGAGTAATGGAGAGTATGGTTTTTGGGAGTTTGTGGATCCAAGGTGGGGTTCGGTTTTCTATGTTTGAGCTGCTGAATAAATTCTTTCTGACAGTGGGAATGTGGAATTTGTTTTGTTTCATCACTCTTATCTTATCAATAATCAGCCACAACTCAATTTTTAACACTACAATAGCTCTCTCACTATCAGTCATATGTTCCAGAAATGCCCATATTATACCTCCAGGTTAATTAGATTATTTCTAAAACCAGATATATCAATAGTATTATATAATGATGAATCAAACATAAAAACAGTAATACGTTTTCTTAAAATCCATAGAATATTGAATAAAATATATAAATAAATATAATTTTTATTTAATTTGTTTTGTTTTTTAAGTTATTTTAGTATATTTCTTTTTTTATATGCTTTTTTTCTCATTTATTGTTCTATCTATCTGTTGTTAGTTCTTGATTATCCATTCTTTTTTTTCTCTCTTTTAAAAAGTTTTTGAACTCAAAAGATAACAACAATAACCGACTCACAGGCGTAGATGACCCTAGGGTTTTACGCCTTAAAGCCTAATAAACAAACAAGCATTGCTTGTATTTTGTATTTTAAGAATTAAAATATAAAATACATCTTTCGTAACTGTATTTTCCCTTTAAAATACAAAAATTATTATTATTATTTTCTTTCTTAATCATACCAACTCTCTTGTTTCTAACCTTTCTGTCTCTTCAATTCCTGATAACTCTCGTAGAAATCTGGAAAGAAGATAGCCCCATAATCTCCTAATGTAGACATATTATTAGAGCACTTCCAGTGGATATTTCTCAACAAGTGTTTGTAGTCATTGTATCCATTTGTACAAATTTACTATATGCATGTTTTTATACAGTTGTAAATATCATAATAAATAATAATAAAAGAAAACTTTCAAATATACTAAAAAAAAATATTTTTAATACATAAAATAAATTATTGAATTTTTCAGGTTTCCTTTGAAATATTGAAGAAAGACTAATCGTTTGTACGAGAATTCCGTATGTTAAATTTGTAACTTTTTGCACCATTAAATTGAATAGCCTTAAAAAATTATACAGGTTCCATGGTTTTATCCATTTTATTAAAATGGAACTTCAGATTTTTAGTTAGGAAAAAATGCCCATTTTTTTATTAATATTATTTTTATGGATCTACATGTTAATAAAGAAAAAGGGATCAATATCAAGAATATTATTTTCCTTTTGAAGGTATTTATTGTTTGAATAACACTTATTGTTCAAATACTGATTGCCATTCGATGTTGGAGATTGTGTTCTTATTCAGTAAACCTGTAACAATCCGCACTGTTACTAGTATTGCCCGAAATCGGTCTTGGTCTTGAACTTTGCAAGACCACGACCAAGGCCGCCTAACGTTGCAAAGCCAAGAGCAGGACTGGTAAAAAAAATCGATTTTTAAATAAAAATTAAGGCAAAATAATTAATTATACTTTACTAATCCTCCATAAACTTTTTGAATAAATTTTCAATTCGAAGACTGGCATAAAAAGCTATATTTCAATTTTGGAAACCTAAATACGTTATGCATGTCAAGTTGGGTCGGCCATGTGATTCGGATGGAGGTGGGTAATATTCCCAAAAAATTCCTTGTGGATAGGATTGATCGCACTAGGAGGAGAGGCAGAACCAGGCTAAGACTGATAGATAGCGTGGCCACTGCCTCCAGGATACTACTAGGAATACCAAACTGGTGGAAAGTGGCAATGGATCGAGCTGGATGGCGGAAGCTCTAAGAAATGGCGGAAGGCCAAGACCTAACCTCGCATTGTAGCGGCAACAAGATTGATATACAGAAAAAACGTGAAATTTATCTCATGAAAAACACCGCAACTAAGAGGAATTCGGCAAGTAGTTTTAAGTAAGCATTAAAGTAATTAGAAAACAGGACATTTTTGGGCTTTAAAACGATAGGAACTAAATCGGTTCATGTTGACTTTGAAACCATCTGAGTTGCGAAATCTTTCAATTTCTTCAATGACCTTTATTTATATTGTTAAAGAAATTTAATAATAGCGATTTGTCACTTATGCATGAAATTCCGTTTCGTTTGATACCTCAGTCATCAAAGTATAACGCTCCTCAGAGCAGGAAATATTATATTTAGTATAGAGTAACACTAAAATTTCAGAGACTCTTGAGTACAGAGAAAAGAAACATAATAAAAACGATGTGGCACATCTTCAGATTTTGTTGAACACTTCCTCACATAGTAGTGGTGGTAAAAAAAGACCAATTGGGCAAAATCCATTTTTTTTTTAATGTTTTCTATGCACGTATCAGAACTAGAGCGAATGGAATACATCAATAAAGTAGGTAATTAACAATATCCAAGAATAGAGATGGACGTGAATTTCTGTTTGGAAGGAAGATTTAAAGTTGGCTAGATAACAAGACAAGTTGGCTGAGGACGACACCTCCCGCAGAAGTATTAAACTGTAAATTTCAATTAGTGTAGCCTGCTCTCTCGCCTCTCTTTTAAGTAATGAAATCTGAGCAGGAGTTAATTGCCACGCCTATGTGACAAGCTACACTGTCTCGGATTCACTCCCAATTAAAACTCAAAAGATTTAATTCTCCTGGTAATTATATCCGATGTCGTCTGATTAAGTCGTACCTAGGACAAAATTTCAAGTTATACCACTATGACTTTTTACGTTTCGAGCAAATTTTTCGTCTCATATTTCTTCAATTTCGAATAAACTTGATTCATTTTTTAAACTATTCCAGTAAGCTATAAAAGCATGCGAATCATGGGAGATTCAATTTTCTACTCACATTTAACTCTATAATTACAATTTAACTTTGGCGTTAATCCCTCTCACTCCCTGGCCTGAGAAAACCCAGGTACAGCTTATGAGGCGAGGTATGAGATAACTGAATCAGAAAAAGTTAATAAAAGAGAGATGGTATTGAGTTATGTATTTGTTTTGGCGATATAAATTATGCTCTGTAAGCACTATTTACTCTTACAAATTGACCGAATTCCACTACAGTGTATGCAATATATCAATAGCAAATATACGAATTTCTCTTACGGATTATCATACGGAAAATTTAGTACTAACGAGGGACAATATTTCTAAAAGAATAATATTGGAGGCCACCTCCATAACTTTTTATAACCGTTTATTTGCTGAAACAGCGCAATGATGAGTAGTTTTATTCATCAAAGCGTCATTGTCTAGTATTCATGGCCAATCGTATAATATTTTTATTTTAGTACGACTGAAATATTATATATTTAGTTTAATTAATAGTAGAATTCATGAAATACAAGTAAATAAGAAGTGAGAATACAAAGCAATATATTAACTCGTCAGGGAAATTCACATTAATAGCATATATACTGACTGAAATAAATACAGAATTTTAAAAATCAAATGTATTTCTTGATAATGAATCTGTTTTTTACAGAAAACGAGCGATAGCTACCATGTACAGTACATGGGATTTTATTAATAGAGAGGACATTAAGATATATATGCCATAATACATCTTAACTGATCATCATAACCACCGTAACAAACCTGATATTTTATTTGTTTTGAAAAAATAAAAACATGAGGAAATTTTTGTAATATGGCAGTATCTTGGTCGAGGAACAGAAGTATAAATTTGAAAAAATGAGGCATCTTTTCTGGTGACTATATCTACTATAAAGTAGACTTGATGTGGAAATGACCAAGATGTCTGTGTAAATAATTGAATTTTTATTTTTAAATGACCTACCTTGCCATATTGGGCATACGGGGAATTGTTTTAGAGATACAACCTATTTTAGCCAGAGTGATAAGGTCGAAATTCTTGTCGTCGGCCACTAAATAATTTTCAAACCCCCTAAGCCGGATACGAAATGGCGTTGCTAGGATTCAAGAAGATTGAAATAGGCTACGCTGTTACACTTTATTTAAATTCAATAAATTGGATTTATTAACAGTAGAATTGATGTCAAAAGCAGAGTTCGTTGAGACTTCAAGCATTTTTAGAAAATTCATTAATATTAGTTTCCCCCCCTTTAATTTGCTTTGATCAGAACATTCTCTGTTCCTAATAAACGTATTGAAAGAGGGAAAATTGAGATAATAATAATAAACTAGCTTTCCTTAAAGCATCACGATTGTTTACCATTAGCTTTGAAGCTCTTCGATCCTTGTTAAAGTCTTGATCTCTTAGGTAATAGAACAAGAACTGACATCGCGCTGTCAATAAAGGGAAACCCCTTTTGCAAAAAGCAATAATGAAAGCCGAAAATATTCTTTCTTGATATATCACTCATACATGTGAGTATAAGTGAAAAAAGGTTTCGTTTGATAAACAAAAACTTAAAAACTAATAAATTAAATAGATAAGGAGTCTTATCCATTTTAAAACTTCATAAAATGAAGGGAAATCCGCTTTTATGATAAAGTGGGATTTGAGAGTCTGCTATATCTACAGTAGAAATAAAACTACCTTTAACGACCACTTATAGCTTCTTAATAGTTAGATATAAAAGATCCCATTTTTTTTTTTTCAGGCCCTGTAAAATTGTAGTTATTAAACAATAAAGAAACATAAGAACCAACATATATAATACATATTGATTTAACTTTTATCATATATTTATTTAATAAATAATATATATTTATTAATTATTTATTTATAATGACATTTATGAGATAAGTGTTTCAACATTATAGAACTCTTTTTTATTCATTCTTTTTATTTATCCTCTCGCATGAAATAACAGCTTTTAATTTTAATTACACCATCACCTATCTACATTTCTTTCTGTATTGTGGTCTGTATATAAAATGTTTCTTGACCAACTACTTTCCACTTTCTTAAATGAGTAAGATCATAAATTTCCTAAATAAAAGTAAACAATATCTGAATTCCTAAACTCTGTGCATAACGATTTCCTTTTAAAATAACGAGATGAAATAACATTCAAAATTTTAAGCCGATTGAAGAAATCTCTAAATTCGGCTAACGCATAATCTAAATTCTAACAGATCAGCTTTAACAAAATTGTATCAACTAATCGGTATTATCAATCAATTGATTACAATACTACATCAATAATACCTCATAATTCGACTATATTTACAGTTATACACATATATATTGACTAAAATATAATTTGATCAACGGAACAGAATACGATTTTCGTATTCCGGTATCGTATTCATTTCGTATTCGGATAACGAGTATGAATACGATTTTTTTTTTCAAGAGAACCAAAAATAAATCCACATTAGTCTCCTAAAGGTTTAGGTATTCTCTTATTTATACGAATAACTATTATTCTGTTCCGTTGATTATTAATTAGTTACTAAAGAACAATTATTCGAAGAACTAATTTTGGTTATTCGAAATTTCTGAAGTAATGCCGAATGGATAAATATGAAATATGAGAAAATTTATCAATTAAATAGAAAATATCAAAAATATTTTGACTGTTTGATAAAGGACAGTTCCGGCAACAAGAAATGTGTCGTTAGAAAGCTAAAGATTTTAGAAAAAATAATATATAACAAATAAAATCGTTGTAGGTAATAAAGAGAATCGAAATTAGATTAACTTTTAATTTATGTAATAAATAATATCTACTTTTATTATTGCTGTGTATTATTGAATAGAAAATAGAAGTTTACACAGAAACTAAATAGACTTTCAATTGGCAAATTTAAAATTTATCTGGACAAATAAAAAATATATATTCACAATATTTCTGCAATTCTATTTCTCCAAGTTTATTTATTATCAGTCATTTTACACCAATTTTCAAAATTTTGTCAACTTAATGACTACACATCTGATAACGACGTTTCGGCTCGTTGAGCCATTTTCAAGTTTAAAAGAATTTTACAATTTACAGTCATATTTAAAACATTACATTCTTCAACATATAGAGATTCGTTTTATATACCTAAAATACCAATCATGTACCTGTCCTTTTCAACTTATGCGTATTGTATATATCTATGCAATCTATATATGTATCGCTAGTAGGCGCATGCAATACGCATAAGTTGAAAAGGACAGGTACATGATTGGTATTTTAGGAATATAAAAAGAATCTCTATATGTTGAAGTATCTTTTAAATGTTTTAAATATGATAGTAAATTGTAAACATTTTTTAGACTTGAAAATTGCTCAACGAGCCGAAACGTCGTAATCAGATGTGTTGTCATTAAGTTGACAAAATTTTGAAAATTAGTGTAAAATGACTGATAATAAATAAACTTGAAAAAAATACATAGTAAATTGTGATATATATCGTAAACGTATAATAAATGAAATATATATTGGAAATAGTCAATAAGTGACTATTTAATTACCAATAATTTTGATGAATTTTTCATTTGTAAAATCAAAAAATTTTGGTATTTTTGTAACTATATTTGAAATATTAAAGAGGTTGTGTCATTTTAGTGCACTTACCGTATTTTTTTTTTCATTTCTTTTTAACAATAAATGTTGAGATTCAGAAAATTCGTCCAGCATCAGTTAAACGACGATATACTAAGTTGTAATACTTTATATCAATTTTCTAAGTTTATATTTGTAATTGAAGTGGTATTATAAATATATATTAACTTTTGAATAATAATTTGATATTTACTGAAAATATGGTAGCAAATGAAAGTTTAAAACTCATTTATTTGGTGGCCTTTTTATTATTTATTTAGTCATCATCGTTGCTATAATAACATATTATACAGTTCAAACCAATAAGTATTCCGATATAATAGTTGTGTTTAAAAAATGCCACTCCAGCCTGCTCGTTATTTTTATTACATGATATTAAATTAGCTGATGACCCAATGACGAACAGGATTTGGTTGAAGGGTAAAAAGGAAAATGTTTCAAGACGAAAGGAAAAAAAAAATTAAATTTCCACTTGTATTTGTGGATTCCATAGAAGTTGGGAAGGTTATTTAAGCAGTGAGACCGGTTCACTTAATTAAATAGGGCTCCTCGGAATTTAAAGCGAAGCCAGTTATGAGGTTAAAGGCTCCTGGAAAATATTTCTTTTGAGGCAATATTTTTTTTCTGATTATGTATTTGTATTATACGGACTCCTCCCTTCAGAGAGGGCCCTCAGCTGAATCTATTTACTTCAAATTAGGTGTAGTGATAGAGATCATTTATAATACAAATTAACCGAGAAATCGTGAATTTATCACAGATACAATCATTTGAAAGCTATTAAAACTGTTGATCATTGAGACTTCCTTAATTTCCGAAATAGAGCTTACTGTCGGAATTTACGTTTATTTCCCAAAGAAAAATATTTAAGTTAAGAAGAAACCATAACTAAATGTGATTTTTTCTTTCAGAAAAACATAAATTACGATTTGGTCCAATTGTCAGACCATTTTAATGTATTTAGCTTCAATTAAATTAAATTTTTAAGATAGTATCAAAATTATTTTTATTTGGCTCTCTGAATGATAATAATAGGTTTTTATTCCTGAGAAAAAGTGAATTTTTAACCGACGGATCAACTGTTTTTATGTTTTCCCATCACTTCAAGAACGGAAAGCACAGCAGGTGGTAACCGCTCTGTTTCATATTTTTTTTATGTTTTAATCTGTCACAACTTCGTATTCAATGGAGTAGGCATATGGTACGAGTGTAATGCAATGTAATAAAACTAAAAATTCAATTTTTTTGAAACTCATTATTATCTTTTGGCTTTAAACAAGATTTAATCATGTTTAAAATAATCATATGAAAAAATCAGGAAATGTTTTTTTTTAAATACTCTTTGAACAGGCAAGAAGACCATAGGTATCTTTATAGAAAAAACAAACTGTTACTTTTAAAACCAGCGCACAAAACACAATACGATGTGACTTTCCAAACACTGTTTTGGTTTGGACGATATTTTGTAGTTTTGCAGACTACATATAATTGAGGCACAAAAACACCCAATCACAATGAACTATGTCTGAAAATAGATGTTTTGGATTTAGGCGGCTCTGAAACATATACAAAGATATATTGAAAATCGAACATTACAAATTATACCAAATAACAATATTATTTTTCTTGGTCATTTTTCTAAAGATGGAAAAATTGTCCTGAAATGTCAGATGTGATTAAAAAACACTAAAGAAAAATGGAAGTTTAATTGCCTTAACCTTAAAAAAAAAAAAAAAAAAAATATTACCAACCAACACCTGGCTGCTCCTGGAGTGATAATAGATAGAAAATGAATGTGCAACACCAATATTTATATAGGTATGACAATTATAGTAATTTTTGACAATTGGTGCCACATTACAGAGTCAAGTAAATACAAAGGATTCTCTGAGGATATGAAAATTGTCCCGAAACGTCAGATGTAATAGATGTGATTAAAAAAGACTAAAAAAATGGAAATATAATTCTAACCTTAAAAAATATATATAAACTGAAGCTGCAATAAAAAGAGAAACAAGAGGATTTTATTTTTATTTGTAAGGAATTTAATTACCTTTATAATCAATTCGCCATAAAATTAATACTTTTTAACTAATGTCCAAATTTTTATTTACATTCTTCATGATTTTTTTACTTCTTTTTCTAGGATATGCACGGCATGAATAAAAAATTAAAGGGCTTCAAGTCTATAACAATATTCAAGTATAATCATAATGGTTATATTGCAAGTATAATAGGATGGTTATA
Organism: Nezara viridula; assembly: GCA_928085145.1. Lineage (NCBI taxonomy): Eukaryota > Metazoa > Arthropoda > Insecta > Hemiptera > Pentatomidae > Nezara > Nezara viridula. The sequence continues at coordinate 43,497,693 of OV725077.1, read as the reverse complement.
TTTCAAGTATAATAGGATGATTATATACTAAAACACACGTTGTTTTGGCACTTAACAAACCGATTTTTGGACTCATGGTTTTGGGTTCTCAGGAAAAAAATATTTGTTAAAAACATTGAAATCTTGACCCGATTTCGATACTTCCTTTATGTAGTAGTGACATGAAAGAAATTACTAGTGTAATGTAAAAAACAAAGTCTCTACAAAACGGCAGTAATAACATTTTATAAATTATATCTAAGAAAAAAATATATTGAAATGAAACGTTTCAAATGTGGTTGGTTATTTACATAATAATGAAATTAAGCACATTTTTTTTTTTAAGAATACACAACTATTTTCTAATACATTATTCATAAAAATGAACAACCTACACGAAAACATTAATTTAAAATAATTGATCATTTGAGTACAAGTTGGTTGTGAATGAACATTAATAGCAAGAGACACAATCACACAAATTGGATGATTTAATTATAACAGTTATTCATTGAACGATTTGAACGATTGTAGAACGATTTGAACAAGCCTAGATAACGACAAAAGGTATGCTAACTGTCTCCGATGAAACGCTCCTCTGTTGTTGGATTGGAATGAACTATTGAACCATTAACTGCAAATGAAACGCACACGAATCTGGTATTTTCATCATTCAGGAAAATGGACTCCTATTGAGCATGTGGCTTGACATAAAAGAGATGTAGTGGAAATTGATTCCGAGGTCACGGGGTATTTTATAGAGTTGATTGGAATTTCAGAATTTCGAAATAAAATCACAGAACAATGGGAACGCCAGTGATGTATATAAAATGAATTCTTTCGAATAACCGCTCAACCGAAATCGATTTAATGAAAGAGAGAATTTTAGTAAAATTATTTTTCAACTTAATCTTTATATTCGTGCAATATTCATTTCTAAGACGAAGTTTCGTCCAAACCAAGTTCCTATGATGTTTGCATATATAATTAATAATGTTCTAATGATTTAGTTGAACATTCTGGTGACATCCAAAGGCGAGCAAAAAAATAATGCATTAAAAGGAACATTAATTTAACGTTAAGGACAACTTCATAATACCAAACACAATACTTCAGTACGTATGAAACAAAATCATGCATTATTTGATTTACATTGCTTTTAATACTTTTAATATAAAAAAAAAAACATCAAAATAACAAATAAATAATTATTTTTATTTTTAATATTACTAAAACATATTAATTAAAGGAACTAATTTTTTTTTACTAAATTCAGTCGTTTTCTTTAATTTGTGATTTGTATTTCTAAAGATGCATGAGTATCCAAGATAAAATAAAAAAAAATCTCAAAACGCCAATTTCTTATAGAATTTAACTACGGAGGTTTTTACACCACGCTGCAATATCAATGCATGGAATTTTAATTTTTCAAAGAATTATTATTATTTTTTAGCAGAATTAGATATATTAAATTATTTATATTGACAGAATTCTATTCAATTCCATTTCGCTTTTAATAAACAAGGAATAATATTAGAAATATTTTATAAATTGCAGAACCTATAATTATTATTATTTATGATTCGAACGGATATCATTCTCCAAGACCAAAATTTCTTCTTTAAATAATAATAAATTTAATTATTGAAAAAAATTACAAATACCTTTTGACTTATATTGTTGGCTTATATATTCTTAATTTTTTAAAATAAAATCTCTGTTGCGCGCAACACACAACTTTCACTTACCGCTCCACTTTGAATAGAAATTCATTTTTAGCAAGTTATTACAAAATTATCGAAGTGCGTTTTAAAGGGAGCTTAAATGTTGCAGACAACAGATCTTTAAAATTATAAAAAGTCTATTTATAATATTGACAGTAGGCAATACAAATCGAGTCACTACATCTGCTTTTATAAACCACACAACTTCATTCTCTGAGCCTTTCAGTTAACAGAAAGCCTAACTCCAATTTTAACATTTTTGAGTAATTTTAGTGACATTTCTAGTTGGAAAAGTTTATCTATACAGACAGTGAGTAAGTTTATTACAGAGTAGGTGATTACATTATTTAAATATATAATTGTGAATCAAGTTATATATTTACCATTAGAAACATCACTAAAATTAATAAAAAACAATGTTGAAATTGAAGTTAGTCATTCTGTCTACAGAAAGGCTCATATCTGCCTAGAGAGATTTCAAACTATATCTGAATATTTAACCTATAAGTGATTATCGATTGTAGGAATGTAAGTTATTAAACTGCTATTTTCCATTGTAAAGTTTACTAAAATGAAACTAAGAGACTTTCGTTGTCTGTCATGGAAAGGTCAACAGTTGTCACATTTATTGTAAGTGGATAATGTTGGAATTTAAAAAATGGAAAATTCATCAAATTATTCACTAATTCAATTTTCTAAAAGGTTACTTGATCATTTTTTGTAATAAAAGGCCAATAGATACCTAATTATTTAAATATAATATCATATCTAGAGTTATTAAACTACAGTAAATGTATGTAAGGTTATAAACATACCCATGAAATATTTTTATATTTCACTTCTTCTTTCACGCAAAAACAATGAAATGTTATTTTACAATGATATTGGCTTGATTCGGTGGGTTTAAATACTTTTTTTTCAAAATTAGAAAAAAATTTGAATGTTTACTAAGTAAGAAAATTTAATTTAATTTCCTTAGATACATGTGATTTAGATTGGATAATGTTAGATTTAGCAAATTGGTATTTATATTTTTTTTATCACTCTCTGTTATCTTCTACAACTTTGTTTGTTTTATTTTATTTTTTCTAAAATTCTCCGCTTTCCAACGATATATTATACGTATACATTCTGACTGTTATTTCAGGATATTCATTTTCAACCTGGATAAGCATTTTTCAATTTTTCTCTAATTTCCAATTATCATATACTTCCAAACTTCATATTTAAGAATTTTTTATAGTAACTGTCAATGAAAGAATGTTTTTTTTTGTTTTTTTTAACTTTATTGATTCACCCACACCTTTCATAAGCAATGAAAATTAGCGGGTCTGCGGTAAGTCTACAGTTAGTGGCTTGATTGGCGTGATGGAGTGGAGTACCCAGCGGCATCCCATTAATAATAATAAATAATCCGTATTAAAGGTACTTTAGAGGAAGTCATATATAAACATTAGTGAATATGATCTGTAAAGTGACATCAATGGGGTCAGACCCGAATGGTATTAAATACGACTTAATTATAAGATGATGAACCGAGTTTAATCAAAATCGTTTGAGATGTTTTTGAGAAAATTGTGAAATGTTTCAGCTTTGAAATAAAGTGGCACTTTGCCTGTGCGCAAAATGGCGAGGTGGCACAGCCGTTGCTCGGCAACCTGATACATAAGATTACAAGCTATTTTATTCCTTTGTTCCCATTTACTGAATGTATTTTTACTTGTAATACAGTTGTAAATATCATTAATAAAAAAAAGGTTACAAGATAAAAATAATCACGAGTTCGCGTCCCGGTGCAGGAGGAGTCTTTTAAATCTCCGCCCTCACTCTCTGACCCGGAAAAACTCCATATAGCCTTAAAGGCGAGGAAGAGGAGGCTAAAAAAATAAAAAAAAATAAAAAAAAGATATATATATAGGTATATATAAGTGCAAATAAGAAATATAAACTTAAATATAAATAATGATTTATACCTAAATTATAAATCAAATTTTATATATGTATCATGAAGAATTTACGTAAAGAATACATCTTGGATGTATAGATATCATTGAGTATCAAAGTATTCTTAAGAATGAAAAATTTAAATCATTTGAAAAATCGAAACTTACTAAGATATTATGCTTTATAAAAATATTGTGTATAATAAGTTTATATAATGTATCATATAATAATTAATGCATAATAAGATTATTCTTTTTCATTGAAAAATAATATTCCAGCCATTTTTAATCTAAAATATTGCGTAAAACAATTTTTTAAAATGGACGCATACTGTCAAATAATACCAAGAATTGCTGCCAGCAGAGGTGCAAACATAACTTCCGATTTTGTTTTGAATATAACGTTGTCATATCAAATGACGTTGCCAACATTAATGATGACAAATTTATTCTTGATCTTGTATTTATTCTTGATCTTATCTCAGACAAATTCTCCAAATTTCATCAGAACCGTAAGGTAAGGGTAACCATCACCCTGATCCCGTAGCACAATCCCTATCTAGCACCACTCATCCCTACAATCCTCCTCGCAGGCTGAAACGGCAGTGGCCCCGTGACCTTTTGTAACATGTATATACTGGAGTTCTGGCAATGGCCAGATCCTCCACTCAAGTCATGCGTGTCCGTGGTTGTAGCGCCCTTACTCAATCTCCGCTGGCTTTCAATGCCAGTGAAATGGTTGAGGAAGAAGCGCAGGGATCTTGCTTGAATCAGGGATCTTGAGGGGAAGCCTTGCTTTCCCTCCACATGTGAGGGGATAAGTATGGTTCGGAGTTCCTATGACCGACTGTAAATAGTGTAAATAGGTATAAATAGGTGTAAATAGTGTATGCCTGCTTCTAAGATGTTTATTTTCTTTACTTTTTTTTTTTTCTCACTATGATATTTTATTTTGTTCTTTTGTATTTTTATATTATTTAAAGTTAGCTTATTTTTTTTATTTTTTTAAATTTGTAAATATGGTGTGAATGTGCTCCCAGAACTCTATTATAAATGTCCTTTATTGAGACAGATTTTAATATTTATCAATAAACAAAAAAAAAAAAAAAATGATGACAAAATATGTTGATAACATTTGGTGCAAACACTACTTAGAAGAAAATCTTAGGGATATTTGTTTTTTTTTTTTCATTTTGCCTGAGTGAAAAAAAGAAGATTTTTAGAAAAGGAAAAATGTTTCCGAACACGGTGTATTTTTTTTTTTTTTTTGTATTAGTTTGAAATAAAATTCTATTCCAAATTGCGGTCCCTCAGTCCATCGAAGTTAATGGAAGGGTCAGGTGCCAATGTATCATAAACAAGACGACACTACAAGTCCTCAGAGCTGTACTTCATGTTTATGTGCTAACACAGCAAAGGATATTCAAGGAATTGACATAGCTCATGTTACACTGCTCTAAATGTCATGTCATAAATGGAACTCTCCTAGCCCAAACAAATTATCGCACTAAAAGCAAATGCATGACAATATACATGTGAATTTTCAATACCATCTTTAACAGTACAAAAATAAAAGTTTAAGTGGACTTCCATAAGGCTTTTGACAGAGTGAAGAAAGAATACGTGAGTACGTATACGTATACGTAAGTACACCGTGGAACAACCTTGGCGGTAATAAGTCTCTATAAAAATATGAGGAATGGACTCAGAACCAGAAACAACAATTCTAAACATTAGGTGCCCAACAGGGCTGTAACCCGAGTCCGTTGCCTATAATGAGGAAATTCCAGTTAGGGCACAGAAATCTTCACCCCACCAGATATTCCCTGTTGGCCTTCGCTAAAAACCAGATCTTACTAGCTGACAATGATCGAGACTACTAAGGGTTACATGACAGAGATTAGAGCTGGTCGAGAGGTTTAAATATCTGGAAGATGTTGGCGCAATGAAAGTGGCTACCTAGATGAAGAAGTGGACGAAAGAATTGGAGCGGCACCGATGATGTTCAGTATGGTCCGACGGGGTTTCTAGGGAATAAGAGAGGTGTCAATGCGGACCAAACTAGCCATCTATAAATCGTCATTCCTCCCTGTCCTTTCATACTCTTCAGATACGTGGACCCACACTACAAAACACAAAAGCCATATACAAGGCATGAAAATGAGATACCTGCGTAAAATCAAACGAAAGACATGGAGCGATAAGATACGGACCGCCACCGTACGGGCTAATCTCGACGTCAAAACGGCGGAGACCATTCTGCAGGAGCGCAGAATAAGGTGGTTTGAACATCTTCTTAGGATAGATCCAGATATAAATGCAAGGAAGACTGATGAGACCCACACGGAAGGGAAAAGAACCAGAGGAAGGCCCCGCATCTCTTAAAAGGACAGTGTAAAGGAGGCAATCAGGAAGCGCGGAATGGATTGGAGTAGGAGAATAGAGTTGATGCACTAGAGAGACATCTGGGCCAGACCCTATAAGCAGGAACCTCACACCGAATCGCGGTAGAAGGAGAAATGATTATAATGTTGATGTATAATTTAAATATTTTAGTGTGTTCTAACGACATAAAATTTATGGAAAAGTTTATCTGCGAAAATTTTTCAAATTTAGAATATTTTTCAAAAAAATCACTTTACCTTGAAAATGAACTTAGATTACCAAAGTAACCAGTACTACTAATACCCATAAAGGCCGAGATCATATTCAAACGCCAGTTTTGGAGTTTCAACTCCCTGGTTTTTCTCCTTAATTATTTAGATAATTAAAAGCATCTTTGTAGAGGCTGGGTGTACCCCAGCAGGTTATCCTGTCTACACGCACTAGTATTTTTTACCGACGTGCTATTTACAATTAAACAAGCGGATATGACTGAATCCAGTTTAGAGCATTACAAGATTAGTAGGGAAGTCTTTGGTGATTGGTATACGCTAATTGAACCAGAGTCCCATGCTTCTGTAAAGGATATACAGATTCATCAAACCTGGAAGACGGTCAATCTAAAATCGATCAGCATCCCTACACATTAACGGTCCGTAATCGAACCCTAATTATTCAGGACCTCGATGAAATCAAACGTAGAGAATGGAGCCCGGGTAGTGTTGAATAGAGGTGAAAGGTAGTTCTCTGAAATCAGCCATCTATTACTAACTACTAACCCAACCCTAGTCTAATCACTCCCTTTCATCTGCCATCTTGAATCCTGCTAATCTCTCATCTTTTATCATCACACCGCCCATTTCCTCTCAATGTTTCCTTTGTAAAAAAAACAAAAACACAAAGCCAAACTGCATTAGGGAAATTGATTGGCATCGATTGATATTCAATCACGGAATACTTCCTCATTAATTAATTAACTAATTAACATTATTACGGTTGATGATGTATTATTATTGCCAAGACATGAGATAGTTGCGGTTACACAAAAGACAAAAGATATGTCTTTTTTTATAGGTTATCAGAGAATTTGTTAGGAGTTGAAAAAGAACTTCCGGTCGCATTGTGGTTTTAACTAAGGCAAGACAAGCTTAATAGTAAAACAGAACCCACTTCTATGATAGCTTTCTCACAGTTTCTCAATATCAATTACCTCGATTTGAAGGTCTATGATTTATTATAGTTAAAAAAAAAAACTATATAAAGAAAAGCCCAAATTGAAGTACCCTTTGTAATACTTCTGCATTAGTGTCCTAATACTTCGGTTGAGCATTTTTAAAGTATATGTCAAACAAGATAAATAGTACGATCCCAATTATACTTTCAATTCCCGTGCTATATTTCATTCTTTATACTATATTGGATGTTTTGTGCTAGCGCTGGGATATCGGAAGCCCAAAATCAATATTGCAATCGATAAAAATATAGACTATCTAGACTCTCGAAACTCTCTATAAGACCTATATAACTTTAAATAAAGGTGCTATCGAGAGTCAGTCGGTATTTTATCAATGTTATAAACATTAAAAAAAAAACAGTAATTTTGAAATATGAATATAAATATTGATTGTCTATCAAACAGATGCATAAAGAAAAACAACTGATATTTTCCTATTTAAATTAATTAATAGAAATGTCAATTCTTCTACACTGCTTAGTAAAATTAATTGCCTAATTCCTGTCCATTTTCGTCATTCGTCATTTGCTCCATGAATTTCCAATGAACCATTCATCCATCGGATTAAGAGAAATGCTAATCTATTTGCATCCCACATATATTTCTTTGTCAATTTTGGTTGCTAGTGAAAGCGCCTTTAGGTTTTTGTTATTTATAATACTTCATAACTCATTTCATACAATAGTCAATATGTTTTTCTTGCTATAATAAAAACAAATAGATCGATACATAATAACTAAAAATCAGAGCAAAGCAAGTGCAAAAATAAATAACATAAGTTTTGTTTCAAATTACATCTTTTTTTCAGTTCGTAGAATCCATTGGAACGAACTCCAGCACATATGTGCTCAATAATTTTTTATGGAAAATCACCAAAAAAAATTGGTTAAAATTCGTGACCCACTGACTGTGTTTTCCTTTGTTAGTTGTAGTGATTTTTATCATACGAATCAAAATTTAAAAAATCAAATCTCATTATTCAGTTAACTTTTCTCTACCATTTCGCTTCCTATTATCAAAAATTCGTGAAAGCTTCTTGTAGCATAAGTCCTAAAGTAGTAGCATATGTCCTAAAGCTATTAATTTTTTGTTGTGAGTACAAATTAAACCTATTGGAAAGCGGTATCTCTCAAATGCAGCGTGTCCACACAAAGGGTAGTTATTACGATGAGTTGTGAAACCCGCTTGCACTCCTACATGTCTCAATACCCTCTACAAATGACTAATCTTTGCAAAAACTATTCTCTAATTTACCTGTTGACATACAGGTATAAATTTAAACTTATCTTGGTCCTTTTTTGAAATATTAAATACTTCATGGTATATATTGACTATCAATGCACATTTATACTCATCTATCAAGTAAGATGTATAAAAGACATATACAATGACATAGTATTATTCACATGAAATAGAAAACAAAATACTTGAGATTCGATATGTCAACAGAAACAGAAAACTTTTAACCTAAGAAACGCTGTCTGCATACTTCATCTTCAGGTACTTCATATACCGGTAGGCGAATTATGAAAAAGAGTGAAATATTTAGGCCAGAAAATTAGGAAAGAGAATTTTGTTTTCATCACTTAATTTGTACAACAGTTTTAATTTAAATACGCCTCTCAGATTTACGGTTCGGCAAAAAAGACGCACTTACAAAAACTACAGTCATTTCAATCCAAAATTTTATGAATTATAACAGGAGTTCCCTGGTAAGTTAACAACAATACTATACATAACGACTTACGACAAGCAACTATAGACCAACACATACGTACTCTATACTCTCGTTTTCACCTCAAACTACACGGACACACAAGATCAGGAGGAGATTTAAAAGGAGCTGTATGAGAGATCTTCTCAACTAAATAAAAAATAAATAAATAATGACCAGGAAGAGGTGCTGCTGGATGCTATCCTTCCTCATGCCTTCAATGCCTATCCTCATCATTAGAACACATCTGCTGATTGTCAACACCATGACAGGTGCGGATAAATAATTAAAGAGAAAAAAAAATAAATGAAAACAAAATAATGGAAGTACTTATGATAATTGAAATCACCGGTTTCATAACTAAATCATGTAATCTAACAGTTACACGAGAGAGCAATATGGTTAACTGTTAGTTGGTGATTTTATGGACTGAAATTTGATTCTTTAGATATTATTTTTTTTAATCTAGTTTATCTTTTTCAATATATCTGAATACACAATTCTGAAAATTCGATGTTTTCCGACTGGAAATATATTTTATCATCTATTCTTATTTAATTGACTTCAACTTACAGATTTTTAACGACCATTTTATAAATTATACTTTATAGAGTATAATAAGAATAATAAACTTGTCATAACACAGAATTAAACAGTAGTGTTCCAAGTCACCTTATTTTGTCACAAGATAATCAACTGTATTCAGTTTATTTATATGATTTAGTTAATAAATGATAATATAATGAATTAACTTTCGTAAAAACTAACGTTTAAATCTCACGCCAATAATTCCTTTAGCACTGCTAACGCTCAAACAGCGAGTTTAACGTTTCCTTTTTAGAGCAGAGACGTGAGGGAGCCCGTTATAGTCAGAATCACGACTAGAAAACCTTTTGTAATTTTCGTTCTTCCTTTAACCTTTGTCCTTTTCCATTAAATTGGGTGTACGACTCCTGTTATTAGAATCTCAAGTATTCAAGGTCCTATATCTGAGAAGGCTTCCAAGAAAGAGGGAATTTCCTTTACATCGAAGAAATTTAACTATACCTTCAACCGGGGGAAAGAAATTAAGTAGAAGCTATCACTTCAAAAAAAAAAAAAAAAAAAAAAAAATGTACCAACAAGAGTCAGAATAGCTTTCCCAACATTAATGTAAATATCTACTCCACGATTCCCTAACTGTATTAAATCGAAAAAATGACATCATATCGCAAAAAAAAATAAATAAATAAGGTTTATGCTTTGGACCACATGATATAAGTGAAAATATCAACAAAGCGAGATTAGTAATATGAAATATAAATTATAAATAATAGCTCATTACAAAGAAGGTGTAATGCTGAACATTTCTCTCGCTTACATCATACAGTTCCGATTTTTAATGTCTGGCACTATAACCATTGTCCAACAGACAGATTGTTATAATACTCAATAAAGAAATTAAAAAAAAAATGTCTGAAATGTTTTAATCCATATGTTCAACTAACCTTATAACTTGGTTTTAACACTATTGTTTTTCCTTTTCACGGCCTTAGCACGGTGTCGCTTGCTATGAAATGCTGAGCAATTTCCTTACTTACAGTATGCAGGTCCGACTTATAATTCCTGAGATATTTTAACCCATATGTAAAAATATTTTAATTAGTCGACTCTAGCAAACTTTACCCGAGCGTTAATGCTGAACGAAATCTGACGGGTCAATCTAATTGCTTCTTCACAAAAAAGTAACGAAAGAATTTTTTCACTTAAAAAAAAATAATTCAGTCAGATAACTATAATAAAAATGCATCCTCCTTATCCAGATGTTCACTTTTCAATTTTTCTTCTTAACACCAAGGCACATTAATTTTAATTATTGAATGGAATTTCATAAAAGCTTCACTAGATTAATTGATTACAGTCCTCAACTTTTTTCCAATTTTGGAATATAGGTGAATCTATAAAAATACGTTTGCGCATGACGTGCTAAAACATTTATTGCAAATAGAGTTTAGAATTTGATAAAGTTTATAATCAATAGATAATGCTTTCACCAATCTTTTTTTTTTTTTTTTTTTTTTTTTTTTTTTTTTTTTTTCCTACCCCCCAGGAATTTCTTGAATAAATACAGTATGTATATAAATGTGTATATACATAAATTTTCAACTTTCCTTATTGCCCAAGGGCATTTTAAGGTAGAGGGCTCTGCACGCTGTATGCGTTCTTTGCATCTGTGGCCAGAGGCCTTTTATTATACCACTGGGCGTGGAGGGACCGCCCTGCATTAATTTATTATTTATATTATTGTTAGTGGGTGTGAACTACAGAGTCCTAACCCCTTCCCTCGGCGAGAACATCAACCAAGGGGACTTTACCTTGCCACCTCCCAGGCCTGGGCGGCGGTACTATTTCCTGGAAAAGCGGGTTAGCACAGACCTTCAGCCCATCGAAAAATTTGACGTGCCTTCGGCCTATGAACTCAGGCACCGATGGGAGCTGAAGCTCCTCTCGGATCTTTACATTCTTTGCCCTTTGCAGGGTGGTACCTCTGACTATTCGCCGAAGGATGGAGTTTTGATAATTCTGGAGTTTCTTGAGCGTGGACTGATACAGGTGGCGGAGCAACGGTGCACCATAGAGCAGCGTAGGCCTGATGACCGCCTTGTAGATTTGCAGTTTTAGTCTCAACGAGAGCTGCGCCGACTTCAGCAGATGGTAGAGCCTAAACTCCTTTTTCCGAGCCAGCTTGAGCCTCTGGTTGACGTGACTAGTAAAGGTGAGGTGCCTATCCAGAGTCACGCCTAGGTAAAGGACTGAGTTGGAGATCCGCTGGTCCACTCCACCAATGGTGAAGTGAGTGGGCAGGGGCTTCTTTCCTTGCTGAAATGACATCACTATGGCATCGGTCTTATTAGGATTTACCTGTATGCCGTTCTTCTCAAGCTCCTTGACGATGGTATCGGTGGCATTCTGTGCTTTCATGAGAGCTCTCTCTGCGTTAAGGCTGGATGCATAGACTGCGATATCGTCAGCATAGGCTGCTACCACCGCTTCTGGATGTTTAAGTGCCACTACTGGCGCCGTGAAAACGACGAACAGTAATGGCCCCAACACAGACCCTTGAGGTACTCCACACGTTGTATCGACTGGGTTCGAATAGTCATTACCAACTCTTACGACGAAAGTTCTTCCACTGAGGTAGCTTCTGACCAGACGGCATAGCGGGGCTGGGAATTTGTACTCTTCCAGTCTTCGAAGTAACAGCGCGTGAGACACGCAGTCAAAGGCCTGGCTGCAGTCCAACGAGATGAGTGCCGTAGCTCTATTGTGATTCATCTGCTCTATGGTGTGTGCCTGAAGTTTAGCCAGATGATGTTCACAGGCGACTCCGCGTTGGAAACCGGTTTGCTCTGGTGGTATAACGTGCTCTTCCTTGCAGTGACTCCGGAGGTGATAATGAATCAATCGCTCAAAGACTTTGCTGACGTGCGGGAGGAGGCTGATCGGGCGATAGTGGTCAGTCATGTCTCCTTTCTTCCCCGGCTTGAGTAGTGGCACTACGATGGCATGTTTCCAGACTGTAGGGAAGTAAGATATCCGCAAGCATGAATTAAAGATGTTCAGAAGGAAGGCTTTACCCTTCCTTGGGAGCATCTTCAGTAGAACATACGGGATATCATCATGTTCCGACGCCTTGTTTCCTTTGATACGTCGTAGTACAGACTCAAGCTGGTTAAAATTGCAGAATATGGGCTTCTCAGTGAGTCCTGGTGATGATCTCTGCTGCACCGGTGGGGAGCTTCTAGTTCGCTCAGCATCCCTTGCTGCATAACTTTTCGCCAGGTGTTCAGCCTGTTCCCCAGTTGTTAGTAGCGCGTCTCCTGATGTCAGATGCACGCTTCTTTTCTTACTAACGAAGGTTCTGACAAGTCGCCAGAACTGACGGTAATCGTCATGAGTCCTTCGTAACTGCTCGTGCCAGAGTGATGTCTTCCAGTCGCTCATGAGTCTTGCTATCTGCCGGGTCATCGCATTGATGGCCGGTTTTAAGCTGTAGTTACGAGTGCGCTGGAAAACGTTCCTCAGGTTGTTTCGCTGTCTGATCAGAACTAGGATGTGCCGTGGAGGTCTTCTGATGGCGTTGGGCTGTGGAGCAAACTTGGGAATGTTCCGTTTGGCTGAGGCTTGGATGGTGGTGGTGATGACATTTACAGCATTATCCACCTCATCTCGGGTTCTGCATGGTGTAACTGCTGGTAGTGTTTCCTCAACGCAAGATCTGTATCTCTTCCAATCGGCTTTATGAAGCAGATATTTGCTCGCGGGTGGAGTGGCGGTTGTGCCCTCAAATGTGTATAGCACCGGCCCGGTGATCTGAGGGTCCGTACGGTAGTGCGTGGCAATCCGTGATGGTGTGCAGATCCCTGGTGAGTAGCAGATCTAACGTAGAGGTCCACTCAGGTCGGGCTGCATGCCTGAATGTGTGAACACCCGGGTGGAAGACGGCGAGCCTGGTCTTTGTGATGTACGTGCCCAATGGGTTGTTACTACCACACAGCCAGGAGGTGTGTCGAGCATTGAAGTCCCCAAGGACAACATACCGACTTCTTGCCTGGGCGTGTTGTAGTAGTAATTTCACTGACGTGAGAACCGCCCTCGGTCTCCTATAGACACAGGTGAACCTGTACCGATGTTTAAATCGCACGTCTACTGTGACTATGTGAGTTCCCTCTGTAGGTTCCACTGGGTTCGTGATGATCTTCGAAGGGACATCTCTTCTGACCAGTATAGCAACGCCTTCTGTCGACCCGCGTGAGCAAACCTCCCGGTATACAGTGTACCCATGGAAGTATAGTCGAGACGAGGGGGGCATCAATGTGTCAGTCAGAGCCATCACCGATGGTCTGTGTTGCTGCAGGAAAAGCTCTACTTCAGCCTGCTTCTGTGCGAGGCCTCTGATATTGTAGGTGCAAACTAGGTGCTCAATCATGTTTTTGTTGGCTCAGCACGGTATTAAGGAGGGTTGTGATGAAGCCCATCATCTGGTCTAACCTCTGGAGCATTCCTTCGACTAGCCTGATGAGCGTTGATTGTTCATTCTTTTTAGACGGCTGGGCTGCTTCTAATGGTGTGGCAGACGGGTGGGGAGAACTCTGGGGGAAATGGTGATGGGGGTGAGCGGGCTGCTGTGATTGGCTGGTTGATCCGCCAATCACCGCTGAGTATTCTAACCCCGACTTCACTAGTTGACTTGGTTTCCGTGTAGGGAGTGGCGTGGTTATTTCCTCTTTCTTCTTCTTTTGGTTTCGACGTTGGTCAATAATCTTCTTTCGGTAGGAGCATTCTTTTGAAAACGCTGGATGGTCTCCTTTCAGTTTGAGCAATAAGGTTTAACAGTCTTGGGGCATTGTGCCAACAGGTGATGATCTCCGCACCATGCACAATGACATGTACGGCCACAATATTTCATTGTGTGGCCGTATTCCTGGCAGTTTCTACATTGTACAGGTCCAATATGTTCTTTAAAGGAGGTCACTCTAAATTTGATCCTGTTGATAGCTCCAAGGTTTCGTATATCTTCTATTTTTACAAAATGATCTACTATTATCTGAATGGCTTCGATGTCATATCTTTCACCATTCGGGGCTTGTTTTGTTAACCTTCTAGCGAGTCTGAAGCCTGGTAGTACTCTTTTTAACTCATCGATTATGTGTTTGACGTCGTAATCTACATCAAAGCCATAAAGGACAAATTTTTGGGTTCTTTTGGTTCCACGCGGGGCAAAGGTGTGGAATTCTACCTTTTTCTCACGTAGAAGTGCCTGGAGAGCTGTGTTATGATCCACCTCAGTAGCTAGGTACAATCTGGTTTCTTGCTTAGAAGAATTGGAAGAGTATTCCTCTATGTTGAGCTCTCTTAGTAGAATTCTCAGCGATGTCAGTGAAATAGGTGGCTTGATGCTTTCACCAATCTCCAACATCCCTCCAAATTTATAACAAATCGAAAGTGAGGTTTCTGAGATATAGTCTATGAAGTCGAATTAGTGTTCGCGTATATATGAGAGAGTAGTGGATGTAATCTTACAAAATTGATACAGCATCATTTGTTTAACAATCTCAACATTTTTTTCCCAATATTGAGAGAAATTGAACCTATCATTTTTCAAGAATTCTTGAAGGGAGTTAGTCGACTGTTCTACAAAAAAAAAATTTTTTTATTTATGCCAACGTTTCAACACAAACATGTGGGTCATCTTCAGGGAGTGGCTTGAGCACTCTACAGTACTTGAACACCCTCAGTGCTCAAGCTACGCCCTGAAAATGACCCACATGTTTATGTTGAAACGTTGGCAAAAATTAAAAAAATTGTTTTTTAAAAAGACTCCGTCCTGAATATTTGTCACCTATGATATCATTTTTCAAATACCTGCGTGTATAAAAAAATACAGTCAAATATGGGCGAGGAAAGGTTTATTGAAAATGATGAAATTGATTTGCAAGCATCGTTTTACTAGCTTTGTATCTTGCGGGATGTCAACAAAATAATTCGTAATTAGAATTATATACATAAAAAACATTCTGTGGACACATACGACAATCCCTAAAGCCGTTTCAGTGATGTTATGTAACCCATACTCGTACTTTGTAATATCGGTGCAATATATGTCTAACACAGCCCTAAAGAGGATGAGGCAAGCCATTTCATAAAAGTTTAAGGAGTGTCAGAGCTCTGGCCTTGGCGAACAAGTTTAATCATGGAGCGGGGAAGAAAATCTAGTTAAATATTCAATCAAGCCAGGAACTAGTTTCCGCTTGGACAAATGGTCCATTGGGTATCCTTTCCATGTATGTATCATGGCTACACAGGCCACCGTAACACCCCACACATCTTTATCTCGTTGAAAATATATTTTTTATTTATCCTGTATTTCTCCGTATGTTGTTAGAACGAAGCCTTCCCAAAGGCCTAGTTTCCAAAATAAGTATTTTCTTCCTTCTTTTTTTTCTTGTATTCTTCTCTTAAATGAAATTTTTAAGGCGTTGATTATCCCCGAGGTCTTAACTCTTTGACGGCTGTCAATAACCCTAAATTCCACTTCTGGATTTCACACTTCAAGAGATTTAGGAGGATGTTTTGAAGTCCAGTTTAAAAACTTTTCCCAACTGCTTTGCATAGAAAACGATCTCAGTTAAATTGGATGAAAAGTTACCCTCTCTTCTGTAAAAGTGGGAACTCGGTCAGCCAACAAGAGAGGGCTGTTTCTGATTGTCTTAATTTAAAATGGTGTTTTCTCCATAAAGTGCGCATTAATAAACTCGACAGATAATTTTAAAACCAGCATCGCTGGATAGATTTTCTCCATTACTGAATCAGATCCCGAAGAAACACGTTTTTGACTTATATGTTAAGTGTTCACCTACAACCGTTTTACAATAACTTTAACAATCTTTATTAAGAACATAATGTTCATTGATGTAAAATTATCAAAAATGCTTCTTATTGTCAAAATCTTTATGTTACCTCAATAAGTAATGTTCAAGTGACAGAATTTTGTAATGTTGAATAAATAAATAATAATAGGATGTTATTATCACAAGTTCCAATTTTTATTTTACAAGTATCTTATTAGTTTCAAAATATATTGAGAGTACTTTGAATGGAGCCTTAAATTAATATTTTTTTAAAAATTTTTATTTTTTATTTTTTTTTATTTTATTTGTATTCGCCTCTACCCTAGAGGGTCATTGGTGGTTATTCTTAATTTTTATATTTTACTGTATTGATTTGTTTCCAATAAATATTCGAAGAGAATGACGATATTTGCCTCATTGTCTCCCAAAATATCTTTTAATGTTGTCGAAAGCTTTAGTTTTTGTCTCTCTTTCTTATATAGGGGGCACTCTAATAGTAAATGCTTGACTGATTGAGGTGTATTGTCACAGTTTTCGCAGGTTGGCGCTTCGAGACCTCTAAGTAGGTATCCGTTTGTGAAAAGGCAGTGTCCGATTCGCATCCGGCACAATATTATTTCTTCTCTTCTCGACCTTCTGAAGCTTGTGGTCCATGTGTTGCACTCGGTTTTTATTTCGGCTAGTTTGGCTCGTTGTATTTTCCATTGACCTTCCCAATTTTTTAATAGCTTTTTTCTTGCTTCATGGATCCAATCTTCAACGGTGATGTCATTTATTGTTGTTATGCTTGGTAGCTCTCCCTTTCTCGCTAAATGAGCAGCTTGGTCTGCTTTTTCATTACCCATTATGCCACTATGGGATGGAACCCAGACAAAGACCACACTTACTGATTTTTTTCTCATGTCCCACCATACGTTTATGATTTCTCTAATGAGAGAGTTGTCAGGCCATGGATTACCAATGGCCGCCACAACGTTTTCGGAGTCGGTTGCTATGATCCATTTTTTTTCTTTGGAATTCGATATCCAATAAAGGGCCTTTATTATTCCAATCGCTTCTCCACTGAATATGGAGCACTCTCTTGGTGAGTTGAATAGTAGCTGGTTTGCGGTTGCATAGACAGCGCAACCAGCGCTATTTTCTACTTTAGAGGCGTCGGTGTAAATGACGTTATAACCGTTATAACTTTCTAGTAACCGGAAGAAATAAGTATGTATTTTTAGTGGGTGATCTTTGGAATATCGAGTCATCGATATGTCTACCGACGGTCTGAATTTCTTCCAGAAAGAAAATTTGAGATCAGGAATGGGTCTTATTGGGTTCAGATCTATGTTTGTATAACATAATGTTTGATAGACCGTTAATTTAAATATGTTTCCTTCTATGTCTTTAAGTCCACGCTTTTCGGATTCCTCAATAAACAGTTTTGGTGCTAATGGATGCTGTGGACGGGCTTTTAATTTTGAGACATATTTTATTGATAAATAATTTCGTCTCGTCTCTAGAGAAGGTTCTCCAGATACGATATAAATACTTTCGACGGGAGAAGTTCGGAAGGCTCCTGTGCAGATTCTAAGAGCCGCATTGTGGATGGAATCTAGCATTTTTAGTGAGGTCTTGTGGCCTGTTCTATATATTGGAGCTCCATAGTCAATTTTACTCCTAATTACACTACGGTATATTTTGATTAATGTTAGTCTATCGGCTCCCCAAGTTGAATGAGCAATGCACTTAAGAAGTCCTAACCTTTTTGTGCATTCCTCTCTTAAATATTTGATGTGGTGGACCCATGATAGCTTGTTGTCTATTATCATTCCCAAATATTTATATTTGTCGACATAATCGATAGTAGTGTCCCCTAATACTATTTGTGGATTAAGGTGACATTTTCGTTGTCTACAAAAATGAAAAATTTTTGTTTTGGGAGCTGATAGTTTGAATCCTGCTTCTTTTGACCAATTTTTTAAAATTATAATTGTTTAGAATATAAAGAAATTCCAAAAGAGAAATACATAATTGCAGGAATAAATATCTGTTTAATTCTTCGCTATAGCTACATTAAACATCCACATGATTGAAATTAGTAATTTAGGCAAGCATATGAAAATATTTCTTTCTGATAGATTGGGAGAATTGTTTTTTTTCAGAAAGAGAAAGAAATGTGTTTAACTGGATTAAAAAAAAATATATTAGAATTTTTTTTTATTTTAAAAACAATAAATTTCAAATGCTCATAAAACAAAAAAAACATTTTGGTTATTAATAATTACAAATGCTAAATCACCTGCATGATAGTAGGTTATCTTATATTTCATAGAAACTAAAATATAAATATTCAACAAGTTATTGAATGCCCCACAGTTCCTATTTTTTACAAAATAAAATATATTATAATGATTGCAAAATAAGATAAGTTTGGACAATATTTATTTTAAAAGGGAGTAAAGTACATACAGTATGTGATGAAATAAAGAGAAAAACAATTGTTTTTAAAGTTATTATTTTTTTATAGTGGGTTTAAGAGGATTCTCTAATTGCTTAATCTAAATTTATGAATATCACGCATATTTAATTAGAAACAGAATAAAATAAACAATAATAATTCCAAAATACGATTAGTTTGGCCAAGATGGATTGAAGAAAGGAGCAAAACATTCCTACAAATCTATGTGATGGAATAAAAATTGCGTTGAAAAGTTAATATTTTTTTTATTATGGGTTTGAAAGGATTCTGTGATAACCTAATATAAATTTAATAATATCATGCACAAATAACTATGATTAAATTTTATTCACAGGAATATATAATTTATGAACGGAAAATATTTTAAAGTTGTCATTCAAATTGTATTGAGTGATTTTTTTATTGAATACAAATAAAAAATGTCCATTCATTTTACATAGCACAAATATTCTATGAAATGCTTGGGAATAGAAACATTATGTATATGCTAATGATAATAATGTTTTTCTTTTGGGAAGAAATAAAAAATTGACAATTTGTTTGTTTTTTATTATGAGTTTAAGAGGATTCTCTGATAAACTAAAATATATTTAATAATATCATGCACAAATAGCTATAATTAAATTTTATCTACAGAAATATAAAATAAATGAACGGAAAAAATATATTAGAGTTGTCATTCAAATTGTATTGTATTGTCATTCAAAACCACCAAAAAAATATATATTTTTTTAATTCTGAAAACTATACTCATCACATATACCATTTCTAATCATGTTTATCCTCTTACTAGAAAAAAACAATACTGTATTGGGTTGATTTCAGAACAAAATATTGATAACGCTTGTAGCAAAACTGTTTGAATATCGTTTGAGATTGATCCTGTGATGGTAGAGCAATAATGTGAGAGGGTTGTGGGGATATTTTTCATGAATATTCATAACGCAATGCCAATCTATCGTTTCAAAAAGTTCGTTCAATAAAGAATTTTCCTGTTATTGGCAGTGACGGAGGGCTTAAACATTTACTCTTTCTGATGATCTGACGTTTATTTTAAAGCACAATGTATCAATTATTACTTTTCCCCACGTTTCATAAGAGCTTAAGTGTATCACTAATTATATATTATAAATACATTTATACTTTTGTATAAATATAAATATAAATATTATATATAGTTTTGAAACATTACCGACTAAGCGTTTCCAAGTAATGCCAGTTCTCATCAAACAGATAAATCAAATAAAAATACTTAAACACTTTTCGGACGTGGCTAACAAAAATAGTAATATGAGAAATATAAATTTTAAATTTTGTATTTATTTTTTTTAAATTTAGTAAGTGATTTTGTATATTCATTGTGGTTCGTCTGAGAGAAGAGGGAGAGAGGGGTTGGTGTGTTTTGTTAAATTTTGTACTGTGGTACAGAGATCTTTCTATCAAATTATTAACATCCACCTAGATGCTTGTGAATAGTTTCATCTCATCGTAACCTACAACTTTTTGGTTTAGTATCAATATGAACCATTGCAATCGTCCAAAAATTCAAAAACTTAACCCTTCTCAATATTTTAGGTTTTATATTTCAGAATACGTAGAACACGAAAATCAAATAAATAAATTTTGTATGACCGCCGTCCTATGCTTTTCTCCGAGACTACTGGACCGATTATATCTAAAATAAAAAAGTTTAAAATTGTTCAAAGAAAACTTTTTTTTTGTCTATAAAATATGTATTTGCGCCTGTCAACAATAAGTTGACAATCAGCAAATGTGATGGCGATAATGATAAAATGACATGAAAGGCATGGGGAAGGAATGTACACAGCAGTACCTCTTCCCTAACTTGTTCCAATTACTTAGGTTGTCTAAGGAAGGAGATCCCTCATCCAACGCCTTTTTAGTCTCCTGCTCATGTTCTGAGGTATGTCAGCTGTGGCCATGTCTCTTATAAGTCTGTTATTATGTCCATTTAAATTTGTGTAAAATCGTTGATATAGGGTCGTTATATGTTGGTCAACTGTTGGAAAGTGGAGGTCAGTATGTAGAGTTTTGTTAGTCACGTACCAAGGTGCTTTTGTAATGAGTCGCAATAATTTTGATTGGAACGTTTGAAGTTTTCGTAGGTGGGTCTTTTTAGCGATGCCGTATATTTGTGATGAGTATATCCATATGGGCTTAAGTAAATATGTATATGTATTCAGTTTCTGTTTTAGTTTTAGTTTTGAAAATTTGGCAAAAAGAGAGTAAAGTAGTTTGAGTCGTTTGTTAAGTGTCATGCGTTTCATTTTAACATGTGGGCCCCATGTCATCCTTCTGTCGAAGGTGAGTCCAAGGTAAAGTACCGTGTCCGTTTGAGGAATTTGATTGTTGTCAATATAAACTGGAGGACAGGTGTTTTTTTCGAAGAGTAAATGTTATATGTTTGGATTTGTCATGATTAAGTCGAATTTTCCATAGTGTGAACCAATCTTGTAGTTTAAGCAAATGATGTTGTAGAGTTAGTGAGGCCTGTGCAGGGTCTTGATGTTTTGTGAGGATTGCTGTATCGTCTGCATATGTAGCTGTCAAGATCTCATCGTCAATAGGTATATCGTAAGTGTATATAACGTAAAGTAGAGGGGCTAGTATTGAACCTTGGGGAACTCCGGCCAAGGTTGGACGGACTGAAGACACTTCCGAGCCCTGCCGAACTGAAAAAAATCTGTCGAAGAGGAAAGATTGAAGGATAAGATAGTAGGTGTATGGAAGTATAGTCTTAAGTTTAAAGAGAAGACCCTGGTGCCAGACTCTGTCAAACGCCTGAGCAACATCCAAAATACTCCAGTTGCATATAGTTTTTGTTCTAAAGCTCCAGCAATGTAGTCTGTAAGTCTGTGCAATTGATGTGTCGTCGAATCAAAGAAAACTTAATTCAATAATTACCTCTCTCTACTAACGTTTTTTGTTACCATACATTGATTAATGATATAGGAAAATTTGATACGTTATCAGTATATAATAGTTTTGTTAATGGTTGTATGCTTGTATGGAAGAGTCAAATACAATAAATGACATTATTTTATAATAAAAAAAACTGTACAACTTTGTAACAATTGAGATAGTTAACGCTCAAGATCTCAGGTCCAAGTCCCGCTGTAGATAAATTATTTTCTTACCCTTGGGTCGCGGGAGATCCTCCTGGGGCACACTCAGCCTCAATAAAGTGAAGACCAATAATTAAATAACTAATTAAGAAGGAACCTGGATGTTGAGCGTGATCTAGGTCAAATAAATTACTTTTACAACTTTAAACAAAGAAACAGTGCTATTTTAACAAATATAATTTATTCAAAATGACAATTCCACTCGGCTTCAGGCTAAAAACATTTATACGATGATATTAATATTCTGATAGAAATAACGTAATTATTCATCATATTAAATGCCATCATATTGCAAAGACTAAAATCGATTATAACTTTGAGTAATGATATTTTTAGAATGAAAAATTTTATCAGAGAGAGAGGAGAGGTAATATTAAATATAATTTATGCAATGTCTTTCAATTCTGTGATTTTACTGGCCAGTATCTACCGGATTTGCATAAATTAATTTCGTTATTGAAGGTTAAATCGCTTTAGAACACAATTCCATTAAAATAAATTAAAACGAAATAGAATATAATTTAAAAATAATAAACTGTGATACCTACTTTAATGAACTGATTATGTACGTCGTAATTAAATGGGTAACTAAAAATGATAGTTACAATAATATATGTATTTTTACATTCTTATTTCCGTTATTAATATTCATTCCATTTAAACTTGTTCAATTAATTCAGCTTTGGAACCTTTTACTTTTTTTTTTTAACGTAATCACAACTTAAAAAAATTAACGTGTCTTTTGAAATAAAATAAAATAAATGGTTACGTTATTGGTGTTACACACAGTTTAACAATATATAAATAGTTTAAAAATATATGTTTGAAAATAACTAAAAAGCAGAAAATTTACATGAATGGGTCTGTGATATAACCAAATAATAAGATTATAAAATAAATATATTATTTTTATAAAATTATAAATAAAATATAAAAGATTAAGGATTTTTTTTATCCTTTAGTAATGAATAAATGGGTCCTTGTTTGATAATTCATAATTAATTAACTTTTTATAAATTAACGATTAATTATTTAATGACTGACAGTATGATCAATCTTAAAAGAGACAGTTCGATTGGTGGTGAATTAGCAATCAAAACATTAAAATTTATTGCACGGAATTTTAGCTGGACCCTTAGAAATCTTGTAGTCCATAAACTTTGAAAATCTTGTATTTTATTTATAATCTACACAGCCTACTTTACTGGAGAATTGGTTTCTGTCATTAAGGATACTTTTTTACTTCCACTTACCTCCACTCATAATATATAGTAATGGTAAGTATTGCGAAGACTTCGGAATCTGATTTTTCAACGGAAATGGACGTTTTGAGGTACCTTGAATCCAAATAACCCACTCCCGCGAAATATTGTGCGTATGTGACCAGTCTAGCTCAAAAACGTAAAGTCGTATGAAAGTGACGTTTCATATTTAAGGTTTGTACATATTTGGTACGGCAACTTTTTCTTCAAAATAAACTAACCGAAAGTGCCACTTTATATCATTGATATTACACATTTTTACGATTTTCAATTATGAAAGAATTTGATAATTAAATAAAGGTGAAAAAAAATGGTTGTTCAGACCGAAAATGAATCTTCGGAAATAATACTCAGGAGGTATACTTATAATATATCGTTGGAAAGCGAAGGATTTTAGAAAAATAATATATTATAAATAAAGTTGTAGAAAGTAGCGAATAGTTACAAAATATATAAATAATAATTTCTGAAAAGTGACATTATTTAACGTAAATTACGTGTTTCTAAGGAAATTAAATGAAATTTTCTTACTAAATCTAAACATTTATAAGTTTTTTAAGTTTTAGAAAAATATTTAAAATCCACCAAATCAAGGCAATGGCACTGTTTAAAATACTATCCCATTGTACTTGTGTGAAAGAAAAATTAAAATATAAAAATATTTCATGGACATGTTTTTAACCTTAAATAATTTACTGTAGTTTAATAACTTTAGGTCTGATATTATATTAAATTAATTAGGTATCTATCGTCCATTTATCCCTGAAAATCATCATGTAAACTTTAAGAAAATTAAAGTAGTGAATAATTTTACCTTTGTGATAGATATATCAACAGTATTCACTTACAATTTTTTTTTTTTTTTTTAATAGCTTATTTATTGAAATATATTACAATCTGTCTCAGGGACATTAATAATAGTGTTCACAGATCACATTCACACTCTATATACAGTAAATAAAATAAATTATACAGAAAAATAATATATATACAATAAACAAGAACACTTACAATTAGTGTGACAGCTTTTGACCTATCTATGACAGGCAATGCAAATATCTTTATTCAATTTTAGTAAACATTGCAGTGGAAAATAACAGTTTAATAACAAATAGATTAATAACAATCCATAATCAAGAGATCTTACAGTCAATAATCAACCGTTGATATAATAAATAGGATTTTTGTTATTTTAATGGTGTTAACGATTGGTTAACTGCAAGCTTCAAGTTTTAGCTCAGTTAAAAATCCACTACAAACATTTTATAATAGCCCAACATTTCCAGAAAATAATTTTGATTGATAGTACAGCGGTAAGTGAAAGTTGTGTGTTTCGGGCACTAGATTTTTTTTCTTATATAAAACCACCAAAAAAAAAACTGGTTGGTATATAATATCCCAAATATCCGGGCAAAGCAATTGCAAAAAATATTAAGATAAATTTAGTTCGGAATTGAATAACAATTTTTCTCGGCTCCTAGGACCCATTGGGCAAGAACCTTCGGACAAGGGTGTGATATTTCTTGATCTAGTGTAACCAAAAGAATTAACCTCCATTGTTAGTGATATGTATTTTTAATATTAAACGTTAGTTTTATAGATTTCTTGTAACTGATTTAACATTGATTTACTTCTATCCTTTCTGATTTCTTTAATCATTTTTAATTTATATGTTAGCTATTTAATAAGTTGCTTCTAATGCTAGTTTTAATTTCGGATTCGATAGAAAACGTTTTGTTTTCATTATTGATGAATATTAAATAATTGGTATGTTATTTACTTACTAAATAACTACTTGTTGATATTAAAAAACCTAGGAATTTAATTTAAAATATATTCCTTTTTTTTCAAGTTTAAAAAACAAAAATCCCAACCACATAATTGATATATATATATTTTTTTCTCAATCTCCAACAATTTTGTGATACAAATTCAATATATGCATATATATATATATGTGTATATATATATATATATATATATATATATATATATATATATATATATATATATATATATATATATATATATATATATATATATATATATATTGATTTCGGATTTTTCCTTTTAAATTTATATTACAGTTTCAAATTTTCTTGTTTATTTAATATATTTATTTCAATGATTAAATATATTGATGTCCATAATTATATTATTTTTTATTTAAATTAAAAAAATATTTTACAGTACAAAACTATGTTTGTACTTTAATTATTTATAATATTCTGCCACGAGTACAATAATTTCGTGGTAAGACTACATTTTGACTACGCGTACAGCAAATATAAAATAAAAAAAAAAAATAACAAGTAAATAATAATCAAAAGTGCATATAATAAATAAAAAAATTAAATAACTTAAAGATAAGCAAAGTAAAAAAAAATATAATAATCACATACATAAGAAACATAGACCTGTATGCACAATACAGTACAATACTATGATAACAAAATGGAGAGGAATTCATGTTTTTAAAATTAAGATTTTTTGAAAATTGTAATTAAATAATAATGAATAGTTATCTTTATTTTGTGCTTTAAATTTTAAGATAATTTTGACTGATATGTTCCTTTTTATGATTCGTACCAATTTTCTTAATAATCTGGTATAATTATTCTGCAAGATTGGTTTTTAACGTTATTATTTTGTACCCTCGTATGGAATAAGCAATAATCGATACTTATATGCGTTTATTTGTTATTTTGCTGCCGAAGTAATGTAAACAATTTAATGAATCGTTCACTAGCCTCGGTGACTTACTTGAAAAAAAATACATATAATTATTTATAGTTGACCTTTAATTCTTGAACTTCGGAAGGGTATTTCGGACAACATTCCTCCCAAGGGCTAAGATAAATTTGGGTTTAAAGGGCGGTCCAGAAGGCTGTATCGTTTTATCAAGGCTGAACCCTATCGGTCTAGGCCATCCATCTCTGACGGCCGGCCATACTGTTCCGGAATCAATATTAAACGTCTTCAGTTCTCCTTGGAGATGGAGGACATGTCGCCACCTTCCTCTTTGGAGCATAACCACTTCAAGATGGATTGCCACTTTGATGGATATTCCCAAATACCATATAAGTTGTGCTTCTAAAGCCAAAATTAGAACAATATTTGTGATCATGAAACCAATGGTGAAACTGTTTCTTCTTAACGCTTTGGAAACAAAAATAATTGAATGATATTGATCTTAAAATTTATTGATTGGTCCTGCCTTACTCACTAAGGCACCAAGCTTCACATATGCATTACTGTAAATGTCCGAAGTGCGATAAAACCTGATTTATCGGTAAACCTTGAAATATTCCAATACCAGAAATGTAATAAAAATCGGACTCTTGACACTTGAGAATTGCTGAACTTTTAAGAATCCGAAAAACCATTAAAAAATCTTTAATACTAAACATATAGAATGAACCTTCACTTAATGTGCAAAATTTCCACGGTAAAGGTAAAAACTCAAACACTTGTTTAGAAAAAATAGCGATTTCTGCATAATTGTCTCCCTTCTTCCATTTCAAACTGTAGACGGATTTATTTTTATTTTGAACTAGGTATTTGACTTTAGACTTGGATTTTTATAATGTTGTTCGGGGCGGTATATGTTTTTTAAAAATGTAGAATGTCTTTAATAATAAAAAGAGTGGCTTGTATTACAAAAAAAAACATTAAAATATTCCTTAATTTTATTAAAAATCATTGATTTTTATAAATTTTAAAAATATATAGGTAGAGTATTAAATATGATGATGGGTTGGTAGAGATACGAACGTAGAGCTGTGGATGAGGATATCAGTACTGAAAAATCCATCCAATTTGTGATTCATTAAATATACATTATGATCATCACCACGATTTTGTTATCAAACTGTTCACAAATAAAAATCAGAAAAATAAAGAACCTTTGCTCGAAGCGAAGTAACTCAAATCTTAAGCAAACAAATTATTTTTGCTTCTTGTTAAAATATTTGACTAAAATATTTAAAATTGGAATAAATGTTCTAACGTTGGATTCAGAACCAATTTCAAGAAACTAACCAAAAAAAAAAAAAGGAAAACATTCCCACAAAAAAAAAAAAAAAAAAAGAGGACTTTTACCAAACGATGAACCCTAAACTTGTTATATGTTCGCAATAAGCTCACAATTAGCAGCTAAAATTTCTTTGAACGAGATGGTGTGAAAGATCAAGAAGTCAACATCTGATTTTCCGTTTTCTATCAATCATTTTACTTTTTATATTTATATTACTTTTTATATTTATTTCTCAGTTATTTGTATATATTGTATGAATGAGAACTCTTAGCTCTAATACTTGTAGCCCTCCAGCAGTGGCTAATTGTATTATTATTCAATAAATAGATTATTAAAAAAAAAAAGCAATAATTAGACATAGTGACAAGGAGTTTAGCTATTCCTAAACTTTTTGTAACGACTGGTATCATTCATAAATCGAATTAATATATGAATTATTTTTTTAAAAAAATTTCAAATTTCTATTAAATAAAACCTATTACTTCAAAATAAAACCCTTTTAAATTGACGTGGTAAAGTTCATAAATTAATCTAAGCAAATTTTTAGTCGAAACAATTCAAATTGTTTTATTAAATGAACGAGTGTGTTTTATTAATAATTAATTTAATTAATGCAATGAACTCATCGATTTGATTGAGGAAAATCTGAGGTTCATTTGCTGACAATGCATTAGTACGTAGGATCAATAGCTTAATTGCTGACAGTTTTGTTTGTTATAAATAATTTTATAAAAATAGAAATGAATATTGAAAGAGCAAAACTGTCTGAAACTTCACGATGACTAGAGGAAACTGGGTCTGGTTGTGGCATTTTCCATTTAATCGTATCCTGGTTAGCTATTATACCAATTAGATAGGAGAAATGTGTTTTTATAGTGTACACTTGACTACATACAATTACTAAAAATCGCTACTATAATAATAAAAAATAAACAAAGTACTCCAGTAGATGAGCTAAATTAAGTCACCCATTGTATAAGAAGTGATATGATAAAGATTTTCCTAGTGGTAATTAATCTCCGAACAATGGTAAAAAAACACTGTACATACTCATGGTAGCTGTTGCATGACTGCAATGTAAATAGATATTGAAATGGGAGGTTACTGAATATGAGCCATGAGGTCGTGCCATATTTCGAGAGTGAGGGTATTCCAGATCAGATAGCAAAGGAGTTTTACAATGAGCCAGATCTTTAGTTAGGGGCAAAAAGATCAGAAGGATGAAATCTTGTGGTAGAGGAATTGAATTGACGATATTGCAGTCATTGTAAGGGCAATGGTTCTTGATAATTAGAAAAAGAAAAATTTTCAAGAAACATTGTCTTCCGATGACAAGAAGAGAGATTCTAACTATGCGTAATAATGGGAGAGACGGGAATGTATTGGTTTCCCATTGATATATCTAACAAAGCTAATCGTTATTATCTTCTGAGTGTCATGGAGATCCACAGATAGAATTTCGTTCATCATGCAGACGTAGTAAAAGTGCAATAAGGTTGGAAGAGAGACTAAGAGATTAAGTGTCGAGTTATGTAGAAGATGGAAGGGATGGAATATGGATGTATGGGATGGCGAAGGTATATATGGAAGTGTGGGAAACGTATTTACAAGAAACACTCGTCAACAATACTGCAATTAGCAATTTGTATCTTTAAAAAAATGGAATCGGCTCAATGAAAATAAATTATTACAATTATGAAACATGTTTAACGAATTTTACAGAATCGCCGTAACAACTTTTCTTTTATAATCTGAATAAATTTATGATATAATGACACTATTATGCAGTCGTGTGCAATAACATAATAGTGCGATGTAACCATTAACTTGTTGAAATAAGATCCACAATGCCAAAGATAGCTCTGGCTAAGGAATCCTGACCAATCGGGATAAAACCCTCCTGGAAGGAAATCTAAGTGATAACAGATTCCTTAGCGCACCCCAATCTGTTCACCCACCCCAAGATCAACCCCTCTCAACTTCCTATTACATCCGTGTTATATCAGTTAGCATTCCTTCTTCATTTCAATTATTAATTGGAACGATTAGATTTTGATGAATCGATTAGGAAGCAATTTTTCAGCGTTGTTCATATTAGGTATTTCGAAACCAATAAACTGATGAGCACAATTAAAGATGCAATTCATCAGAAAAAATTAAAAGAATCTAAATGTACAAAACTAAACAAATAAATCTATCTGAACCAGATAAAATAAAACTCAAATATTGTTTAACATCGAAATAGCTTTAGACTGATTAGTAAAACATATTTATAACCACGTTTTGAACACTCTCTTTTTACTTTGAAACTCCATAAGCATGAAGTTCTAGAGATTTATACAAAAAATCTTCGAAAATATTTCGAACACTAGTATAGTATGTTGGAATCATTTGTTTATTCCCTGGAATTCAGTAATTTTCGATATTTTTATTTCCGAGTTTAAAAATAATTTATTCTTACGTAATATTGATTCTGTATTCCCTTAATGTTTCATGGTAATAATACGAAAAGTATTGACATTATAATTACAGGGCTAATAATTTTATTAAAGAAAGAAGATGTATTAAACAAATAATCTGTGCCGTTTTGTAATAACTAATATAAGATTTACACCAAAATTCTTAGACCAAATTATCTTTTAGGAGTTTGCCTAAAAACTGTGGATTTAACTGCAATAAGTCGAATAAAAGCCAGTTTGGTAGGGGCTTAGGAGCCAAAGGCGCCATGGAAAACGGTCTGAAATATTTTATGAGGAAGGAATCATCGGCAAAAAGGTCAGGTAAAAGATGACAAGGCAGGTGGGGGAAAAGTAAAATGTTGATGGAGATCCTGTTACTTCAATTTCGGTTATTTTCAGTAGTCGGTCTGTCAAATGTAGCTATCACAGTTCAGTTACTTTCTAATTTCCCATCTACAATACTTTTTATATTATATTGAATGTTGATGTGTTATTCTCCTATTTCTGTTTAAAAAAAAAGTTTCTCTCACCCTTTGGTTGTCTAAAGTTGCATAATGTAATATGTATTATATGATATTATATTATATGAAGCATGTATAAATGCATGTTAATAAATTAGAGCTGAGAGTCACTGATAGTAAAAGGTTTAGAAACCAAATTCTACACTTAAGTGTAGTTATAGGCCACAAACCTGGGCCCCACCACATCTGTGAGATGCTCTGTTATTTCAAGTATTAAACTATGTATAAAGATCGAGACACGCATGATCCCATCGTGGCACCAAGGCCGTATGAAGCACTTTCTCGATGAAACTAAATATTAAATACATACGTGTTTAGGATAGTTTAGAACAGCACACGGGCAATAGCAACGGCCCTGTTTGGTGATTTTGTTGTGAAAATACACCATTCGGCCATGGCCCGACTTGGATGCGTGTCTCAATCTTAATACATAGATAGGGTAGACTAGGGGTTTTAGGGCTATAACCTTTGTACATAGACGCGAATGTCGTGACGAATCTCATTTTCGATCTTTAAATTTCTATATCGTTAATATTACTCATGTTTCAAGGGTCGATAGAACGAGATGGGCTAAATTATGTTTTGAAAATTTTATAGAGTATATTACTTTGAAACTATGAAAGATTTTTTTTTTTTTTTAAGAGAGGAATTCAGGTTTCAAAATTAATATTAAAAATGTTCATATAACGATTTTATATAAAAATCGGCGTGCGGGGAACGGTGTTTTTTTTTTTAAATCATTCGGATTTGATTTATTAGTTGTTTTTCCTTTATCGATTCATTGTTCGATTTTAATTTCAATTTTTCAAGGAAGGGATTTTGGAATGTATGCTTGTTTTGTGTTTCACAAAAAGGTACATCGATCATAGATATTTACAAAACCACTCTTATGTCAATAACGGTAAAAAGTGCTGTTTCGTTTCAGAAAGTGTGGATTAAATCTGACTTATATATATAATTTTAAGTCCTGTCATGTGAGATTATAATATCTTCCTTTACATTTCTATTGCTTACGTAATTACGTATCTTTCATTGTCCATGATTTGTTTCTTTGGTGATAAAAATAACTGAAGTAGCATAATTTTCTCAAGAAAAATAAGTTGAAGGAATTCGTTGAAACCTAAATCGGACTATCTTGATGTTAATCCTCACAATCACTGAAAATTTCATCAACCAGAATTAATGTCATTAGATAATATTATGTAATGATGTACCGGTCAAATAGATTGTATTACAAAAAGATATTGAAACCTGTTCATCTTATTTTCTTAAATCCACTCCTTATCGTATTTCAAAGCCATTATATTCATAACAATTAGATGGGTAAATCAATTTTAATTTTTTCTTGGAATGGATATACCTTCTGTTATGGATATACCAAGGAACTCGAAACTTTTCCGATAATTATTGATTATCGTTGATGTTTTTCCATCCCTGCCTGATTTATTATTATTTGTTTTCAAATGATTTTTTTATCAATGTTCTTGTATTGAGTATTGCTGATAGTGAGGATGAGAAAGTGGCCGTGATTCATGCTTCCATGACTCCCCCCATCACTATATTATTAGGGTGTTAGGGGAGCCATAAGAGAGCGGAGGTGGTGGGGTACAAGATGAGGTCGGGATGGGCTAGGCCCGCGGCGATGTGGGGGCCTATCGTAAAACTATTTTGATAAATAGCTCCCGTATTGGGGGGGGGAGGGGCGAGGGGGAGAGGGGATTTGGACCAATTCCAGCCCCTGCCCTCGGGCTACTGGGCCCCAACAGCCAGCATTTACTTACCCTCCTTTAATTGCGCACTTCCTTTAGTAGCTTTCAGCCAGTCAATTTATTATCACCATCATTTAAGTGGAGGGGAGTTTGCATTTCGCATGGCATCCAACCGAATAATAATGGATCAAGCCAATAATATAAAAACTGATATGGGACCATCTAGACACCAACCAGCACAATTCCTCAAAATTTTATGAAAATAGTAAGTGATATGCCCGTTATATCGATTTAATTACAGACAGACACAGAACCAATTTGATCCTTGATGACTGAAACGTAAAACGAGAGTGGAAATTTTCGATTCTGAGCACACAATTTTTTTTTAACCTCTCGCTCGAACTCAATGCTTCCCTACCTTAGGTAGTGAGGGAGCAAAAAATCTATTCTAAAAATTGTAATAAATAAAATTTAATCCAGTATCATCATGTATATAAAAAAATAGATATAAACAAAGATATATACAGTATGCTAAAAAATAATATATCATTTGTAAACCTGCTTTAACGTTATTAAAATTTAAAATGTATTGTTTACCAATTCAAATGGCTACTTACATGGAAAAAAATATGGCGTAAATTTGAGATGCAATGGAATTCAAGTAATAAGGAACGTATATGATAATAATAATAATAATAAGGCTTAGCGAACCCGAAGGTTCGATGCCGACACCACCAATCGCTTGTTACACACCTCCCTCCACCGTTCGCCGTCCAAACCCAGTCCCTTCAGATCGGCTTTAATGCAATCTTCCCACCTTCGCTTCGGTCGGGGGTGGTGTGATCTCGTCCTCGTCGTGCCCCTGGATAACCAACCAAACGATCACATAGTCGCCAGACACCCAGTGTCACCAATAGCGACTTATGGCGCGGCCAGCACAAAGCCTGGCCAACGCAAACGGCCTTTCTCAAGGCCCTAACAACTTTATCTTCAAGACTCTTTTTTGGAATACAGGTGGTCTCACCAGTGAAAAGTACACAGAATTGAAGCATTTTATATCCTCAAATAAAATTGATCTATTTTGCATTGTTGAGGCAGGCACTGCTACTGATTGTCTTGAATACTTCAGGTATCCAGATTTCCAAATTTACTCACTGCCAAGAGCTAGGCAGATAGCATCAGGAATACTTGTTGGTGTAAGGTCTTCCTTCACGGTCAAGTTTCAAGTTAAAAAGGAAATGGATGCAAATGATAAATTGGAAGGAGTGGAAATCAATCTGTGGTCAAACAATCTCCACCACCAAATATTTGTCATCTATAACCCCCCTAATAATAAACCGAATTTGGGTTGGCTGGAGGATTCTTTGACGGACAAATCCCTTGTGTATGGAGACTTCAACGCGCACTCCAGGCGCTGGGGTTACACAAACTCAAATTCAGCGGGGAAAACTCTGGAAGAATTTATCGATACAAATATGATTGAATTTGTGGAAAACGAAAATTCAAAGCCCACTTTTATGGACTACAAAGGTAATAGTTCCCACCCTGACCTATTATTGGTGCACCCACGAATAGCTCCGCTGATCTCCCACACAGTTGCCTCTCCACCTGGAGCATTTGGTCACAGGATAATGCTTGCCTATCTTAATGGCAACTTAAATTCTTATAATGATTCAGTGCCTCGAATGCTGCGATGGAATTTGAAAAAAGCCAATTGGAATAAATTCTCTCAGCTCACTCACACAGCCATTACGGATAAAACCATTACGGAAAATGTAGATATAAGCTGCGCCCGACTTCAAGCAGCAATTCTCGAGTGTGCAAAGCAGTCCATTCCTCGGGGATTTATGAAAAGATACTCCCCATTCTGGAATGACAAACTACAGAAACTAAAAGATAGTAGAGATGCAGCAAGAAAAGATGTAGAAATGTCAAAGAAACCGGAAGATATAGTAAGGCTAAAACAACTTACAGCAACCCTTAAGTACAATATAATTCAAGCCAAAAGAAAAGCTTTCAGAGAATATTTGGCCAACCTGGACTTTCGAAGAGATGGAGTAAAAGCACATAGATTCATCTCAAAACTAAATGGCGGCAAAGACCCAAGGAACAACCCTCTGAAGTTCAATAACAAAGAGATATATACCGGACTTGCCATAGCAAGAAACTTGTAAATTCTTTGCAAAGGCCTCTAATTATAAGCCAGCAGTAGGAAATAAGAAAATTAATACCAAACCACAAATCCTATGTCTGAATTCCTCTGAAGCCCAACTCTTTGAAGACGACTTCAGTAAGGAAGAGCTTGAACTTGCACTGGCACAAATAAAGAAGGGAAAAAACGGTGGCCCTGATGACATACTACCAGAGTTTCTTACTCACCTGGATGCAAAAGCCAAGCTCATTGTGATAGATTTTCTCAATGCTGTTTGGAGGTCGAAATATCCTAGTGCTTGGAGGAAGGCTGAGGTTGTCCCAATTCTCAAGAAAGGTAAATGTTCTTCTTGCCCATCTAACTACCGACCTATATCGCTCACAAGTGTTTTTTCTAAGCTCTACGAGAGAATGGTCCTAGCCCGGTTGCAGATATATCTTGATAGAGAAAACAAGATGTCATCAAAGCAAGCAGGTTTCCGGAAGCACCGATGTACAACTGAGCAGGTGGCTCGTTTTAGTGAGGATGTAAAAGACGGATTCCAACGCAAACAACATACTCTTGCAGTATATGTTGATTTTAAAGCTGCTTTTGACAGAGTCTGCCGGAAAGTACTTCTGAATAAACTCCTCAAAATGAACATCAGTGGAAAAATGTACCGAGCCATACGTTCCTTCTTGGCCCAGAGGTTTCTCAGAGTAAGATACAATGGCTGGTGTTCAGTCTTCAGAACTTTTAGTCAAGGAGTTCCACAAGGATCTGGTTTAAGCCCCACACTCTTTAATATAATGATTGATGACTTAATGGCTGTACTCGAGGGAATACCCGGAATATCTGCTCTACTGTTCGCTGATGATCTACTAGTATATGCGACTAGTAGCAACATAACAGCACTCGAAGCAGCAATTAATAAGGCAATGGCAAGACTTTTTACCTGGGCCAAGTGTAATGAAATGGAAGTAAATACGCAGAAAACTGAATTCCAACTGTTCACCTTATCAACAAAAGGGTGCGAGCTGGAAATCATCTACAATAATGTTCCCTTACCAAGAACCTATGCAGGCAAATATCTGGGAGTTAGATTAGATACAAAAATGATCTGGAACAGACAAATTGAAGAGATGGTGGAAAAGGGGGAAAACAGGCTAAAACTTCTGAAACGCCTTGGAGGAAAGACATGGGGGGCCACCCAGGATGTGATGGGTCTTGCATATAAAACCTATGTACGCCCAGTACTGGAATACGGTTCTGAAGTCATCTGTACTGCGGCTGATGCATCCCTGAAAAGATTAGACGACCAGCAGAACAAAGCTCTGCGTTTGATTTTGGGTGCACCGCGCTCAACCCCTGTTGTAGCTATGGAACTGCAGACCACAGTAGAACCTCTATCGAAACGGCGTGAGCGAGCTGCAATGTGCCTTCACGAGCGAATGAAAAGAATAGACCTAGAGTTTTGGAAAAAATACAAAATCCCTCTCAGCGGCTCAAGACACAAAAATCCTTCATGCTGAAGCACTACATGAAGCATGGCACTACTTGAAGAAAGAGGGCTTGACTTCGAAGAAAGGGAACCATTTATCATCCACAGTTACCAATTCATAATTACGCATTCAATGCAGAACTGCAACTCCTTCATAAGATGGATAAGAAAGAAACACCTGAATACGATCTAAAAGCATTAGCATTAGAAACCATAGCTCAAAAGTACCCTTCTCAAAATTGGTTCCATATCTATACCGACGGATCAGCTGAATCAGAGGTTAAAAATGATGGAGCTGGGGTTTACTCAAGGGAATTCCAAATCAGCGCTGCGGTGGGAAAAGATAGAACAAATTTCGACGGTGAGATAGCGGCGATCCTCATAGCCTTAAGAACATTGTCTAGAAGACGAGATCAGAGCGCTGTTCTCTTCATCGACTCCCAAGCAGCCATCCTTGCTGTCACAAGCACGAATGAATGTTTATCGAGTGCTATATTGGAATGTAAATCCCTCCTCTCTAACCTGACACACCGAGGCACCAATGTGGTCCTACAGTGGATCCCCAGCCATTGTGGGATTCCGGGTAACGTTGAGGCTGATATTCTTGCCAAGCGAGGAACAGATTTGCCTCAGCCGATACATCCAAAACCTTACGACTCAATACGGCGAATGGTGAAGATGGTAGTGAAGGAGGAAATAAGAAAAGTACATTTCGGCAAAGTGGAAGGGAAGCGTTACGAGTGGTTGAAGGATAATCCGATTCCAGCTGAGCTGCCGAGAAGAGATGCAGTTGCCTGCTTCCGCCTGGCTACTGGTCACGACTATCTGCAGAGTCATCTCTACAAGATAGGCGTCGCTGAGGATCCTACCTGTAAATTGTGTCATCTAGGAACAATGGATGCAGACCATCTAGACGCATGTCCTGCCTTGAGGGACATAAGAGACAAAATATTTTCGAATATACATATAAGAAAGTCTAAATTATACTGGGCAGCAAGATGTCGGATGGCCAAATGACCAACGACTGGTATAAGAAAAAAAAAAAAAAAAAAAAAAAAACCTTCGTTTCGGTCTACCCCTCGGACGCTTACCATTCGGCACAGCAAATATTAACCTTTTAGGAATTCTCTCGTTACTAAGCCCAACAACTTTACAAGCCCATTTGATTCGCCGCGATGAAATTACCTCAATTATATTACCCGGATACAGCTCACGCAATTCGGCGTTGTGTAACCGTCTGAACTCTCCGGTTAACTCATCCTTCTTCGGTCCGAATATTCTACGAAATACTTTATTTTCAAAAACCTTAAGACGCTGCTCCTCCCTTAATGTAAGCGGCCAAGTTTCGCATCCATAAAGAACTGTAGGCAAGATAATTGTTTTATAGATTCTAATTTTTAAGTTCCGGGACAAGAGGCGCTAACTAAGTAGTTTTGTTACAGAAAAATAACAAGAATTTCCCTCCTTCAGTCTAACCTTAATCTCTTCTTCAATTTCGTTTTTTCTTGTTATCGTTGAACCTAGATACCTAAATTTATCTACCTGTTCAAACATATTACCATCTATATCGATATCACCAGTAGTATCGCCATTTTTGCAGCTAACCATATATTTTGTTTTATCCACGTTTATTTCGAGTCCTAGTTCTTTCCCGGCTTTCATTAACGTTGTCGTATTTAGTTTTATAGTTTCAACGTCTTCGCTTAACAGTAACAGATCATCAGCATAGCCCAGCACGGATGTTGTCCCGCCCAGATCCAACCCTTTCTCGGTTCGCATTACCTCCCTAATGGCATGTTCTAATGCCAAATTGAACAGTACAGGCGAAAGAGAATCCCCCTGTTTTAAGCCCGAACGAACCTCAAATTTTTTGGACAAATTATTACCGATTCTAACTTTACTGAGTGTCTCCGTCAAGCACATCCTGATATATTTACTAGTTTTTTTGGAATCCCCTGCTCGATTAGAATATTATACAGTTTATGACGGTCAATAGAATCGTAAGCCTTTTTAAAATCTATATACAGCTGGTGAACAATATCTTTGTACTCCAATTTTTTCTCTAATATTTGCCGTAAAGAAAATATTTGATCAATAGTCGAACGATTCCGTCTAAATCCGCATGGGTAGTTTCCGATAATTTCCTCGGATATGATAATTATTATAATATTAATAATGCTGTATTTACTCTGGGACGAGTCCCTTTAGAATAATACAGAAAGACAAAAATGTGGGCCAAGGAGCTTCAGAGATACAAAAACAGAAATACAGAGTAATTAAATAGTCATAATAAAAAAATAAAAAAAATAAATCATAAGTTACTTTCTAACTTAAAACAGTTAATAATAAAAAATTCTAAACAAACATGAAGTAAAAATAATGAAGAAAGATCTAATAATTTATATACATATTTATAGTAGTAACAATTTACAGGAACTGGATGGATAAGAAATGATTGATATTGTATAGGTGATTAATCGGATAAATGATTGGTATGGATATATATGATTGATGTTGAACTTTTTAAATTATACTAGTATGTACCAGTGAGAAGTCTCATATTATGTAGGTATCGTAATCTCGAACTCTTCCGGTGTATTATTGACATCAAAAAAAATATTTTTCTTTATATATATGTAAATCTGATATTATCAAGATAGTCTATGTAGCATACAAAGTTTAAAGTAATAATTTACTTCATAAGTGATTAGCATTACCCACTGGGAATTATCCATCCAGTTGAATAGGCAATATTACACAGCTATTCCCGAACTTATATTAGTTCGTTATTGTACTCCCTCAAGACAAATTTGTATAGTGCTAAGCTTGTAGCTTGTTTATTGTGTTAGTGCCTTAGCTTGTAGTGCTCTCACTTACTATTGATGAATATTGCTGAGAATATAGGAACCACAACATTTTTTTATTGATTAAATATAAGTATCCAATGAAGCTACTGTTTCAATAGATTCGTCGAAGACTGGCATAAAAAGTATATAGTTTATATAGTCAAGCATATAGTGATTATAGTTTACTACAGATACAACGCTGGCATTGTGTGTGAAATTTTCAGAATATATTTCTAAATATCTTATGACACTTATATTGCTAACCTATATTATAGATAATATAAATATTGGTTATTTACACCATATAGTTTTGTAGATATTTATCTTTTAAAATTTCACAATTATGGAGTTTCTTGTGTTTTTATTATAATCATGAAAATATCACTATTGAAGGAAGTTAGTCGACTGTTCTACATATCATGGCTGATAAATAATCAAGCAGTCGTTATAAGGTGTTTATTGGTGCCGACATTTCAACCTAAACACGTGGGTCATCATCAGTACTCGGGTACTTGAATATCTTCAGTGTTCGAACCACGCCCTGACGCTGACCCACGTTTTTGGGTTGAAACGTCGGCATTAATATAAACCTTATAATGACTGCGTCCTGAATATTTATCACCCATGAAAATATCACTAGTGTCGTTTATACAATAACCGATTCAATTACAATGATTATTAATAATTAACATTTTTATTTTTAATTTTATTATCTATTTAGGAGTTATTATCATAAAATTGTTATAAATAAAAATTCTAGAATAATGACAAAAACTAAATACCTATAATATAATATTATCTCTAATAAACATCAATATGCAGTGGCTCACAGTGACATTGATATAACCCGCAGAAAAACAGAGAACAGACTTAAAGGGTTCCAGTAAACAATAAATAAATAAAAACAGAAACTCGACAAATATTTATTTATAATCTAATGTTGAATATTTACAAACTCAAGAAAATTAAAATATCTACCTTCGATTATTTAAAAAAATTAATAATAAACAAAATTTGATAATTTTATCTCACAGTCCAAATAATATACTTCAATTTTTATTAACTTTTAAATACTATTAATTTAGTTCAATACCTTGTAGGCAAGCTATAAGTTTCTACCACTCCTTTCAGTATGTTTGCAATGGAGTCGACCATATTTGTGTTGAATATGGATTTAATTTCGTGTTTTCTAAGTTATACTTTAAATTTCGCCCAAATTTGTTCTATTACATTAACATATTAGGATAGTGGTGGTGTTTTTATAATTTTAATTATTATAATCACTTATAAAGTAGGCATTCCTCAACTAATATGGCATTCCTCAAATAACATAACAGAGTGTTCGGGGTCATTATCATGATAAAAACAAATTTCCCTTTTTAGCAGAAATTTCAAGTTTCTTCTCAAAATCTCTTTGAAAACATGTTTATTCACTATACCATGTGAATATTTCCAATATAAAGTGAAGATTTTCTACACTATAAGCCGCCAGGCATCCCCATAACATAACAAGAGAGCATAAAACATAACATGACAAAATAATAAGAAAAAGGAAATAATACTTGACTAGAATGTTTATTGATTATAATAAATTATTCCTTTTAATGTAATATAAATGTACTATTTATTTTTATTTATTTATTAGAACTATTTATTTATTCAATAATTTCTATCTATATCAAGGTATATCATTATGACTGTGAGCCACTGTATTTCAACAAATAATGTAAAATACATATATTAAGAAATAGAGAGAAAAACCTATATAATTATTATATAAAGTATTATTCAGTACATATTACATTACTAGCTTTGTGGAAAATTTTTCGATGTCTATCTTTAAGTGACATTGATTTTATTCAGTAGGAGTTCCTCAAGGCAGTGTTCTAGGGCCGTTCCTTACCGAGCCATTGGGCTCAATTATCGACGATGCTTGACAGACACTTAAATTAACTAACAATAATTAATTAACTAATCCTAATGCACATTTCTTTAGTTATAATTTATAACTAAAATAAAACAATTTTTATAAAAATTCACGATAATTGTTAAAAATAATTTAGTGAAATATGATGCTGAGTAGTATAGAAATGAAAATTTGTTGAAGAAGAAGCAGGAAATATAAGAGTGACAATGTCAATGTAATTTTCTATAGTGTCGCTGTTGTAAAAGGAACCAGAAAATGGCGAATCTCGCTTCCATGGTGTCCATTATCTTAAAGGGTGCTCAGCTTACCTCCTACCTACCACACTTTAACCAGCTTTACCTTACAGAAAATTTGTTGTTTTTCAGGTGTTGGGTCTTTTTATTTATTTAATTTTCTTATTATTATTTCACTTAAAAACTATTATTTCTAAAGTTGAATATTTATTCATGAATTTAGATAAAAATAGAGTACAAACAAAGCTAATATTAATCTTATATAATACTTTTAGACAAAATGTAAAATGATGCAGATGATATATGGCTGAGAAACGTGTTAAAAAACCTAGCATTACAGAAAAATGATCAGAAATTACCCCAGTAATATTAACGAAAAATTCCAAAAGAAGACCATTTTGTTTAAATACTTAAGTTTTGCTTAAAAGATTTGCCAGAATTTTAATCATCTCCATGATTAAATGGATAGTTTAACAAATCAGGAAATTAATATAAATTGTAGAACTTTTTATTACTAACTTAAATGAAATATGCTGTGACGTACATTGAGAGGGAGGCGGTCCGAAATCTGAGAATCTCTTACTAATGGGGTTTACAACGATTTTTTTTTTCTTTTAATAAATAAAAATGTTATTTATTTATTTATATTTTTGTTTATTAATGTTGACTTTAAAGAGCTTCTAGATTATCAGCCGCTTGAACCAGCCATTTTCCACCACTGCTTGTCTTGGATTACTCCAGCATATTCGTTACTGTTATCGACTCATCAGCTTTAGGCCTCCCAAGTATTTGTAAAAAGAGTTATTGTTGTAAAAGAAACGAAAGATTTATTGAAATCACAATAAATGCAAATTGATAGGAAAGAAAAGCTTTCTGCACTGACCGCTTCTAAGAAATTCTCATATTCATTAAAAACAAAATACACAAAATGTTGTTTGTGCTGCGTTACGCTTCATTAAAATATATAATTTTAAAACGTTTATGATTTTATAATAATTGTAGCTCCAGAAACAATGGAAGTAATTAATTAAGTAATCGTTATTTGAATTTTCAATAACCCAATAAAACATGATCTGGTCATACTTAT
Source organism: Nezara viridula (assembly GCA_928085145.1). Taxonomy (NCBI): domain Eukaryota; kingdom Metazoa; phylum Arthropoda; class Insecta; order Hemiptera; family Pentatomidae; genus Nezara; species Nezara viridula. The sequence goes on along the minus strand of OV725077.1, from coordinate 43,456,004 downwards.
TCAATTAACAAAGATAATTCTTAAAATTATCACATTTAAAAAAGGTGGAAACGATATAATAAATTATTTAAATTACAAAGTGTGCAGTTTTCCTCTGGATTGAAATATACACAATAATGTAATATGTCACTTCAGTTGTTTTTTTTTTTTGTTTTTTTTTTGTTGGATATTCGACAAAACAAAACGCCATGATCGAAGGTGTAAGGAACGTAGATTTAAGCAGAAGAGTTTTGAACTGCTTACGATACAGAGCAAGATCCTGTGTTTAGATACAGAAACTCAAATAGGATGTGAATTATAATTTAAATGAAGGAAAACAAGCACCTGACGTTAACTCGTGCGTGAATCAAGTTAGTTGTTGAGGAAACAAAAGGTCTAGTACAACTGTATGTTTCATTACGAGAATAAACAAGGAACAATACACGACCCTTTGCAAGGATCGCAAAAGTCCAAATCGCATTTTGTCTGACGAGTGTAGAAACAACTAACAAGGAAAAACATGCAGCATTTTTTTTATTTAAAACTTAATTTGTGTAAAACTGGATCCCTCTCATCGAAGGGTTCCTATGATTACTTCTTTTTGTCTCAACTTTTGTTGTTGTTTTTTTAATTGATCAACACGAAAAAGTTCAAGTCCCAAATTAAAACTTTAAATTTAATTATTGATGGCTATCATTTCTTCATTCCTTTCATGAACTTCGTGTACCTGATGTATTATGGCAGGTTTTTAAAATTTTATTTCTTTTTTTTCTCTTTATATAAAAATATAGAGCTCAACATGAGTAGTAATAAAAATAACGCAACATTTAATATTAGCAGAAATGCTATAACTCGTGTTATAATATCGAAGTATAAAAACCAATTATTTTAACATTTAAATTACCAAAAATTACAATTGTTATTACTAGTCTAATTTTAAGTTTTATTATTGGACTATTTTATGATTTCTCCGTTACTTAGGACCCATATAAATTACATGAATAATTATATATATGTTTTTTTTTTTTTTATGTTCGCATTACAGATCTTGTAGATCTTTTGCCGACTTAACAAGCCTGCTCTATCTCTGCCTGTCTTGAGCAATTTCTTTCCAGTTATCTTCACGCAGCTCTATCGCATATTTGTTGATTCTATCAATCCATCTTTTGCCGTGGTGGTCTTTTGCCTTCTATTGAGGCATTCATTGTTACATAGAGGCTTCCAGATAGATCCTTACGAGCATGCCCCTCCCATCTTAACCTCCGTACCTTCATATCATGGAAACGAGCTGTTTGATACAGCGCTTACAATGCCTGGATGCAACAAAGCAGTTTAACTCCGTCAGGATTAATAAAATCTCCTTAATTATTAATATTAATATTTAAATAAAAAATTAAAGCAAATCATTGCGTGTAGGATGAATCCACCATCGAGTATACTAAGAATTACAAAAAAATAGCAAATACCTTGGGCATATAAGGCACACAAGACTTACTTAATCCTAACTCGCACAAAGGAAACGCCACCAAAATGTCAATATTGCAATAGTGGCGTGACAATAAGCAATAATAATAAGAAAGAAATATTTTCCAAAAATATCCTTATTTTATTTCACATCTCAATCTAGCATTGGGTCAAGATCCCAATTAGCAATGTGATCACTATAGCAATATAGTATTAGTCTCTAAATTCGACAAATATTGAAACTTCGGCAACCTCTCACCAGATTTGGAGAAGTATTCAGGAAGAGTAGTGAAAAAAAAAAAACACCTTTGAGAAATAATCTACAATGACAGTACGACACTGAGTTATTCCTCCAAAACCCATTCCTCAGAAGTCAACCATTTCTTAAAAATCAAAAATTATAAATCTCCTGTAATATTACAATTCATGATTTCATATACCAATTAAATTTCTATAAGATTTCTCCTAAAAAAAATAGAAACTAAAATAAAAGAGAAAAAAAAATATTTTTTTAACATTTTTTTTTTTAATTTTCATCCAAAAGGGCAGAAATGTCGTGTGAGTGGATACACTAGAGAATCATTGTTTCTTGGGAACGTACCAGTGAAACCGATCTGGGGCAACAATACAAGAAATACATGTCCAATAACGATTTCCCCTCCCCCATATTTTATAGAGAAAATTAGAAAATTTTGGAGCAAGGGTGGCTGCGTGTGTAAAGAACAGATTTTCCAGCAACCTGATAAACCGGATATTATGATTTCAAATATTACGAGTTGGGAGAAACTTTGAGCTCTGGCATGAATGAAAGGCCCCATTTAGCCGAAAAGGCGAGGAAGGAAGAAAAAGAAATAAAAGGGTATAATCAAAGAAGTCATGCGCAATTATGTTTTTCTTCATTTTTTTCTTGATAACTTTTTTCCTTACTTTACTTTGTATATGTTTATTTTCCGAAGCTTAAGGATAACATAGTCTTAAAAATGATAGCAAGATAGCTGGATCTAAAGATGTACATGCTCCGATCTAAAATACACCTTATTAAAAAAAAAAAAAAAAATGAAAAATAACGTATTAAAATTACATCAATGACCATTCCATTTAAATATGTAATTAGAATCACATAATATTAAATAATATAACTGAAGATAAATATTATTGAAATAAAAAAGCAGAGAGGGGACCATGACGAATTAGTTGCCGAAATATAGCTGGATCCCTCTTCAATTGCTGAATGGGATCTTGCAGTCAAAAAGACAATCACTCTAAGCGGATTCCCATAGGGGCAGGAGATTGCTCGCAAAACCTTTATATCATAAAATACAACGGGTTCCTCTTTTTGTCTTCATTTTCTTTTCTTCTTTATTTCTCTTCATCCATTTCACAGGTTACTCAAAGAGACCATTAAAAATGAATAAATATTGTTTAAAATGTTACAGAGCGCAGTAAAATGTTATGTGTAGAAAAATATGGGTTACTTATTGTCATAACTAAAAAAATATAAGCCTTCCCTGTAAATCAGTTCAGTTTGGATACAGACGGTAAGAAACTTTGGGAAAAACTGATATGACGAAGGAGAACTGAATAAAATAGTACTATAAAAACACATTTAAAAAATCACGTTAAGTTGAAAATGTCATACAACCACTCATTGCTATATATTTACTGCATTACACAGACATTTGTATTCATAACAAATACACTATTTTAATTGAAAATAGAAATTGATGAACATTTGTGTTTTTGTTGGGGTTTTAAGACGTAAACCATCAGGGTCATCAACGCCTTCCAATTAACTGTGTTTTTCTCAGGATTAAATTTGTAAGAGATTTTAATTTTTTTTTAACAAATTCGATTTCAAGAAACTTAACGAATTTCATCCTAATTAAGAAAGGATTAAATCTGCTGCAAATTTTTTATTTCTTGGTCAATTTTTTAAAAATTCGAATCTGCTTTTTCAACGGAAATACTCGTTTTAAGGTCCAATGAGTCCAAATAACCGGGTCTCGCAAAATAATCTGTGTGTGTAATATCAGGTAATTTTTATTCTCATTGATAACGCTTAACAGGGCTTAAATGCCTAATTTTCAAAATTCCTTCCTCTAAAATAATTTGTTTTGTTTTATAATAATTAACTGTCTTTTGTTGTTAGTAGTAATAAAAAAAGTTTATTATAAAGTATGACAGAAAATTGGCTAAAAGGGAAAAAAAGAATTTTTTTTTTAGGTCGAACATGAATTTCCGGAAAAAATAGTCAGAAGATATACGTATTTATGGTTGGAAAGTTAAAATTTAAGAAAAAACAATCCTAACATAAGTCGTAGAAGATGATGGATAGTGACGAAAAAATAATAATTGCTGAAAACTAATATTACTTAACGGAAACCACATGCAATTTTTTGACTAAATATAAACCTTTGAAATTATTTTTAAATTTTTTAAAAGAATATAAAATCCGCTGAATAATGACAATTACATTATTAAAAAACCATGTTATTATATTTGTGTAAAATGAGAAGTAAAATGTAAAAATATTTCATGAATGGGTAAAACATATGTTTATAACCTTAAATACATTTACTGTAGTCTAATGACCTATTATATTCTAATGAAGAGAAGAATAGTTGGGGTGCTCAGTCAAAAAAGGAAGGCAAAAATAAATTATAATATTTATTTTTTACATCTGCCGACGTTTCGACCTGAAGTTCAGGCCATCATCAGGGCTAAGAAAATAACCAGATAACAAGGTATGAGAAACTTAAGTAATGATGGTAAAAAAGATAATAACTAAAAAAAATTTGAGAAAATAAAATAGATTAGATCTAGATAAAATAGATCTAGATAAAAGAAAAATAAAATAGATAGATATAAAGTAAAATAAAATTGTTAGAATAATGACTAAGAACTAAGAGATAAATAATAATCCTGATGTTATATTTAAATAATTAGATATCTATCGTCGGTTTATTCCAAAAAATCATTTAACATTTTAGAAAATGAAATAAGTGAATAATTTAATCAATTTTCCTGTTGTGAAATTACAAAATTCCCATTTAAAATTAGTGTTACAACTTTTGATCTTTCGATAGTAGGCAATGGATATCTTGTAACGTCATTTTAGTAAACGTTAGAATGATAAAATGAGGCTTTAATAACTAATATTCATACAATAAATAATCATTTATAGGTAAAATATACAGATGTACATTTAGATTTTTACATGTATCTATAGTCCAGAGACTGACAGGAGTTATTTGGTTTACAAAAACTGACGGAGTTCCGAGATTTTTATTGCTTACCGTCGATGTAATAAATATGGATTTTGTTATTTTTATATCATTAACGAGTTGTTATAGATTAACTGTAAGGTTTAAGGTTTAGCTCCGTTAAAAATGCAGTTCAAAAACTTTGAAATAGCTCAACATTGCAAGAAAATAATTCCTATTAATAATAGAGTGGTAAATGAAAGTTTTGTGATGCGCGCACAATACTTTTGATATTGTTAATACGCATTGAGTTATTGATGTTCTAAAATAGAATATATGGCGATTGTAAAAATAAGAACTAAATCAAATTAAAGTAATTCAAGAATATTTAATTCAAATACCAGGATTGGTTTAATTAAATTAGCTATCGTATAAAATAGCTTTATTATATTTTTACCTGATATGAACAGAAATAACACGAACTAGGTTTCAGATATTAAAAGCCATAAAGAATCGCGAATCCAATATATAAATCTGTTTTAATTTAAATCGAACAAGTCAAATGATCAGCGAAATAAATTTGCAGTTATTAAATTTCTGATATTATTTGAGGTTTAGCCTTGTGTGGCTCAAAAAATGGTTCGATCTGTATGGTTTATATTCCAGAAAACCTATAATTTTCACTGGTTTAAGAAATATATTTAGTTGATTCTAAGTGGGATTCGTATATGATAATTTTATAGTTTCGTTTTTGTTTCATTTAGCTTCAAATTAATATGCATTAGATGTATTTAGCTACTTTTAGTGCAAAAGGTCATATTCAAAAATTTTTTTTTACAGATAATCTTCTGTAACCGATTATTTCTTTATGATTTGTATTGTATAATTTCATATTTTATTTTCCCCTGCTGTTTTTCTATTTATTAGATAACTTATAGTAGTTGCAGACTAAAAACTATTGCCTTTAGAGCAAAGAGAATAAACATATAAAATTATTACATACCACTTTTCATACTAACGGTAGCAATATACTATTGCTTTTTATTGTTTTTATCTTCCTATCCGAATAAATTTGTGTGACGTGCCCTAACTTGCAATTAGTTTTGTAATTACTGTTTTGTTCATTAAAAAATACTTATTGTTTTGCAGTTGTAAAATAAGTTAGTAAATGCGATGTACAGATAAACCATATTTATTTTTACAAAACCTGTTGGGCTATTATACAAAAACTGTATACTAGCTAATATATAACGATTCTATTCCAGGGTGTAATGGCCTATATAATGTATACGAATAGACGATATACGAACCTGTTAAACAAAATTCAATTTATAAATATATATGAATATATATATATATATATATAATAAATTACATATCACCCATGATATGTAAAACAGTCGACTAATTTCATTCAATAATCTTATTTCATAAGTATATTAATAAGTTTCATTTCTTTCGTTCTGTATTTATGTATATACAGAATTCTGTATATAATGTCATCTTGCTCCGGCCCAATCAGTGACATGTAGAACATTAATTTATTTATGAATTATTTTATTTGTGACAAAAAAATGTAACATCAAGCATTATCCTTACTTCCAATACATATAAGGCTTTTATAGTCATATAAATGAGCTTTTTGTGATTAATTGAAAGTGTATAGTGTTATTATAGTATGTTTTAGAGCATCCGAAAACGTTGAGCAGTTTCTCGTGACTTAAATCTTCCAGATTCCAAGTAAGACGTATATCCAAGTGCAGTTTAGGAAGCAGATTTATTCAACAGGGATGTTCGGAATATTATTGAAAGATACTTTAGGAAAACAAGTCATAGATTTACAACAAAAGCAAAACATTAAAATTTAATTTTATAAAAAAAAAAAAGGAAAACGACTTAAGCAAATTATGAATGAAATTTTGCGACTCAACAAAGTTGATCAATGAAAAAAGACAAGCCTGTTGCCAGCTTGAGTAGAGGCAACAATCGGTAAGCTATTATTACCTACCTCAAGAGGAACCAACTACCTCAAACTGAAAGAAGAGACGGTCCCAACAATGAGAGGTACCGCGGTGGTGATGGATATTAATTTAGTGAGTGAGAGGCGTGGCCTAGGGTATCGATTGGCTCACTATTGTAGCCGCTTTGGTGATGAATGTTCCCTGCCAGAGATAGCGCCCTCATTGTCGTCACCTTTTTTCCTCCTCTTCTAGATACGATTATTCCCAGTGTCAATAAGCACAAATTCGAGGGCGCTTTTCAAGGCACTTTCAGAACCCCAAGTTGAACGGTGTCACCCCAGGCCTCGCCCTACCACAATGGGTGGGTGATCTTCACCTGTTGAGTTCGCGCCACCAAAACATTAAGGAAGGCTATGGTAGCCTATGCTTGTAGATCGTATAAACCTTTAAGTGATAAGTTGAGCCCGAATCGGAGTCCATGTAGCTATTTCGCGAGGAAAATGAGTTCAATATTAGTTACATTGATTTTACAATGTTAAAATTTAATAATATCGAATAATTGTTAAGAACTGATTATTGATAACTGCTTAGCAAAGTTCGCATTGTTGATAAGTAATTAGAATTTGACCACTATTATTGATACTATTAATGAGGCATCGTTATTGAAAATATATATTGATGAGGAAGAAGTGAAATTTTGGCATCGGCAAATTAATTTCGATAACCGAAATGTTGTCACCTTTAATAAGTTTTTATCTGGGGCCATATTTTCATGTTATATAAAGAGGTATAACATATAAAATATGTTTAGATATTGAAATTATTGTAAACATGGTATAGTATGTTATATTGAGGTTCTGAAATGAGAATTATAATCTATATATATAAAAATTAAAGTATGTCTGTATGTGTTTCTGTTTGGCCTTTATGCATTCATCCGATCGCCATGAAACTTTAGGAAGTTGTTCTGTACACTTCTGTGAAGATTTATATCATAGCTCTTCTCTCTTACGATAATTTTATATATGTAAAAAAAATAAAAATGTAAATATTTTTTTCATAATTTGTAAATGGTTGACTGTCGTGAATAATGAGGAGAAGAATAGTAGGGGTGATCAGTCAAATAAGAATGCAAAAATAAATTATAATATTTATTTTGACATTTGCTGACGTTTCGACCTGATGATGGCCTGAACTTCAGCTAGAAACGTCGGCAAAAGTCTAAATAAATATTATCATTTATTTTTGCCTTCTTATTTGACTGATCACTCCAACTATTCTTCTCTTCATTCGTAAATATTTTTTGTTCAAAGCCGCAAAAAAAATGTGTCGCCAAAACGGCTTTAACGATTTTAACGAAACTTAGGTTAAGTCTTCCTATAAAACTCTTTTAATTTATTTGTTCAACATACTTTCCCGAAAACAAGCTGAAAAAATGTTTCGATGAATTCAATATTTTATTTGCCGAAAACTAAAAAAATACACAATTTTTTATTGACAATATCCAAATTTATTTATAAGCTTCATGAATTCCTTAAAAAAAAATCATCGAAATCGGACTATTTGTGGCACAGTTATAGAGTTTTAAACATTTACTGCTTTCTCTTCGGAAAACGTTATTTCCCTTTTTTATTTGTTGATTTATATTTTATTGATTTATCGAAAGTTTTATAATTACAGCAGTAATTGAAGTTTTTGTTTGAAGAAGTGATATGATTCTGCTTATGTAGGTCAATACTATTATACGCTCTTTATATTCAGTTTATATTTTCCTCTCAATGTATTCTGGAAGTAGTATAATACATTTCAAATATTCGATTTGCTCTTATTTAAAAATATTTACCTCTCGAGTGATACTTATCACCGTTTATGTTCCTTTCACTTTATTTTATTTTTTAATAAATTATTTTTTCTAACATTATGTTGGAATAAGGTTGAGCCGTTTACTGTAGGATTTCTTTAATAAGTATGATTTATTTTTTCACTACAATTTGTACAACTCTATATTTAATCAAGTTGCTTTTAACAAGAAGCAAGCGATCAACTATCTTAGGAGGGATTTGCGAAATCTTTTGAGGAAGGTGGAAGGCAGCTCTAATGTTCACGAAATCAACGCTATGATAAATGGTATAGTGCAATTTCAATGACCATATTGAATATGATATTGAATCATATTCATTTCAAACCTTTAAAATTGAAACAGTATCATAAAATATTTTGTACCACATGTGTTTCTTTTACATCCAACTGATGTTGGGTTTTTAGTAAATATGTATAATTTCACATTATAGTTTATAATAGTAGATATATTTAACCACGCGCGTATTAAAATGCAACGTTAAGCCAAAATGTAAGGAAATGGGTAAAGAACTTTCTGAGATTTATGAGTTTAAACAACCAAACATTTACATTTTTATTTGCCATAAAATTATCAACACAGAGTTGAAAATTAAATATTTAAAAAAATAATAATAAAATTAAGTATGAAAAACATGAGTGGCTTGATATCAAAGGACGGATCTCTGTCATTTTCAGAAAGCGGTGATAATGTCAATTTTAGTTTTATAAGTTCAACTCAGACTGTTGCTGATGATTAAGAATGACGGCGTATTCACTCAGATGATTAAAGATGTTCAAGTTGAACATGAAAAAACCCATTAGAATTAGTTTAAATTGAAGCAATTTTACAGACGAATTTGTTTCCTAACTTTTTTAAAATGACAGATGTCCTTTGGTATTAATCTACTCGTATGTGCTTCTTATATTCTTTCTTTTCCATTTTGCCAGGCTAAGCCACAGCAGTGCGTGGCTGGGTAAAGCTAGTATTTAATAAATAAAATATTTTTAGTTGAATTAGGCTCTTTAGGAACCAAGATGGCCAGGTAGAAGATCAGTAAACATTTGACTCCCGGTCTATCGTTCAAACTGAATGCTTGCTATGGACAGTAACATTTATTTTCCAGCATTCACATGCTGCAATAAAGTGGGAATCCGACCCTTCAATCGGCTGGGTCAATAACCCAGTGGGTTGTGAGCGATACTTATCTTATCACTTGGTATAACCGATCGGCGATGGATCCACACTATCATGTTATACAGCACACTTTGCCCTTTCTGTTTTGTTTTTTTGTGTGTTTTAATAAACAATGTTGTCACTAAACGAAAAGTAACCTCTAACGAAATAACAATATAACTATTTATAATGGATATTAAAATATTATGCACAAGGAAGAACCTGTCCATTAGTACCAATGTTGCAAACTAGAAGTTTATCAATATTAGTTATATTATAATGGAAATGAAAATGTAGATTACTTATACCCTTTGGTTACAGTTTTTTTTTTTTTTTTTTTTGTTTCACCTGATATTCTCACGCCTATATAAATAAAACTTCATTTTCTACCTTTCCAAACAAATGTTTTGTCAATTCGCAAAAGAAAATATGTAATTATTTCAACAATATTTATTAACTTATATTTAACATCTTAGGAAAAAAATTTTTTTTTGTGTAAACTGCCCTTCTCTCTCTTTCTCTCTCTCTCTCTCTCTATATATATATATATATATATATATATATATATATATATATATATATATATATATATATTTACTTATATATATATATATATATATAATGCATTTATAATAAAGAGTAAATAGTTCGCATATAGTTAAAGATGTCAAAAACAACTCATTTTTATCAAAAGAAATAAATTTTGCATAAAAGCTAAAATAAAATATAAATTTCGTTTTATTGAAAAAAACATTTAATTTTTATGAATGGCTTAATTTAAATATTTTATCAAAGAATGAAAGAATATTCTATTATTTTTTATAATAAAAATACCAAGAAAATTTGACCGAGAAAAAGAAGATTTATTTCAAAATGAAAAACTGGCGTATTTTTTATATAATAGACTATAAATAATAAATTTATATTAGAATGATAAATAGTAAATGAAGGTGGTATGTTTGAGTATCGTAAAAAAAAAATGAAACGCTAAACATTAATAAAGATGTAATAACAAAAATGTGTAACTTAATACATGTTTTTATTGCTTTATATCTTTTCGTTGTAAAGAAGAATCTTATTTAATTATTGCTTGATTAAAAAATGCCCATATTATTCAAAACCGTAGATATTGCCAATAAACTATTAAAACTGCTAAAAATATTAGTATAAATACTAATTATCTATACGGAGCAAGTTTAGTTCTAGAACAAATTAAAATAGTGCACGTTAAAACTAACAAAGGGCCTTTTAGGATTTTCAAGACGCTCAGAAAGTAAATTGTTCTACTTTGTTTTATGAAGTTTGGACATAAATTTATATTTAATACGATAAGGTGCTCTATCGAATATGAAATATTTATATTCCTAATAAATAATTCATTTTCTCTCAAAACTTTGTTATTATCAAATAAATAAAATAAAAATACATTTCAGACGTTATGGAAAAGTATTAAATGTGTAACACATATAACCCAGACTATAGCTTCATATGTGTTTTTTTTAAACAATAATTAAAAATGTTCAAGGATAGAAATGTATTAGCACTACTTTATGAAATTTTGTTTTGAGCTAAAAATAATAACCTTAACTGTATTTAAAAGTTTTTCGTTATATGTTTACAATATTATATTCTCGCTCTTAAGTTCAATGTTGTATATATTTTAGTTATGTATATATACTTAAGTCTATAATATATACTTCGTTATGTATATATTGTGATGTATCATTGTATGTATTTTCTATATCGAGATAAATTTTTACATGATTATCAATACATTTTTATTAATTTTTTATTTTCAAAATTATAATAAATTAATTCGATAACTCATCTTAAATGCTTACCCTACCTTCCAATATTTCTTTAATATTTGTATCATTATTCAAATAGAAAATAATTGCTAGAAGTACTGGTAAATGTAACATTGCATTATTTTTTTTAATAAGCAGTACCATACATTAGGCAAATATAAAACACCAATTCAAAATATGTACGTTATAAACACATGCATATGCAGGTTTATATATACAAATATGGCACCATTATGAAAATAATATAAATTATACTTAATCGGACCGAAGTAATATTAAAGTATTATTAGGTGAAAATTTCACATACTCCCGAGGAACGTAAAGTTATTTAACCTCGCAAAGTTAAATAACTTGACGTTAGTTAATTAACTTTAAGTGAAGTTATTTTACTTCTTCACTGGATGGCTGACTTTAGTACAAACTTTGTTCAGATATGGTTTACAAGGATCCGATTTTATTTGATTTTTTCCATTAAATTAATAGGTCAGGACAAAGAAATTTACAATGAAAGCAGTTTGGATTATTTAGGTATCGTTTTTTACCAGTGTTCTTTGATGATTTTAACATTTTAACTATTATAGTATAAATATAGTTGGTAATAATATGGATAAAAATATGTGGACTACGAATAGAAATTTTGTCTACTTTCTATGAGCCGAAAAACAAATTATTCATCAGTGAATAATTACTGATTAACCTAAAGACAAATTAAATAATGAATTTCAAATTCAGCGAGTATTTTTCGAAAGCATATTAAATTTCTTGGTCATTTATTTTTCAGATGTAATACAGAACATAAACGACATGTGACATTATATGGGGGAGTAAATGTATTGGAGTAAACTTCTCAATTCTGAATGAGCTTAGATATTTAATCCACTCTTTAAAAATGTATATAGGATCAAGATGACCAAGTTAAGCTTTATTACCGGATGTTGGACGGAATCGATTCTAGTTTATCTAACTAATTTATTTCTTAGTTTGCAAAAATGAACATAAACAAATAAAAATAAATAAAGAAGAGAAGAATAGTTAGGGTGGTCAGTCAAAAAAGAAGGCAAAAATAAATGATAATATTTATTTTTACATATGCCGATGTTTCGACCTGAAGTTCAGGCCTTTATCAGGGCTAAGAAAATAACCAGATAACAAGGTATGAGAAACATAAGTAGTGATGGTAAAAAAAAAAAATAAAAAAATAAATATAAAATAAAATGAAATTGTTAGAATAATGACTAAGAACTAAGAGATAAATAATAATAACCGTTACAAAGTTTCGTAACGGTTATTAAAACGGCAAAAATTTTTTTCAAATATCTTTTTTATACGAATAAATCTACTTATAAATATTATAAATTATATCTGCAACCTCATAGCATCATTTACAACCTAATTCAATATACGCATAGTATTATTAACCATTTATCTCAATATTTCTATCTTCTACACGAATAAAGGAAGCAGTATATAAAACTAAAAGCTTGAAAAATTCAGTAAATAATCATATAGACGTGGATAATATGATCATTTTATACGCGAGTTTAATTGAAAAAATAAAAATTTGAAATGAAAAGCTTAAAATAGAAACATCATTGAATATGTGTATAAAAATGGGTATGTAAATTTTTTTTTTATATATGATTTAATTTTTACTAATTTAGATTATCCTCATTATGTCATTGTATATGTTATGCAGCAATTAAATGGTTTTTTTATGAAGTTATGTTTATGTATTTGTATATAGTAATATGTTATAGTCCAGAATAAAGATGCTTTTTCTATCTTATTCTATAAAACAGCTTATTTAAACAGCTTAAGCAGCTTATTTCTGATTAATGTTTCTATGTATGGATTTAAATATTTTTTTCTTTATGTTCTTTTTTTTTATTATATAAGTGAGGAATCCCCAAACATTTTGGTACATGGGGCACGTTGAGACCAACATGAATACCCGTGAACCTTGGATTGTGTCGAAAAAAAAAGTGCTATAAATTACACTTTAGTTGTGATTTATGAGAGAAACACCTTATGTAATAAATAATATTATAACCTCGTGTTTGAATTATTTATTAATTGATATTACGTTGCATGATTATACATTTAAATAGTTTTTAAGACTTTATCATGTAATTAACGAAGCTTTCGCGGTCCGGATTGCAGTTGCTGGTGGGCTGCAGTTTGGATACCCCTGACATAAGTAATTATTTATTCATTTTGGCTTAACGTTTGGTACCAACACGATTTTTTTTTCTTTTTCATAAAAGATAATATATTGTTTCACTATTACCTATTGGTTTTGTAGATATTTTTGATAATTTTTTTTTTATTATAACCGTTTTCAAGTTTTGTTCGTTTTTATTAAATTATCATTTCACTATTTTTTTCCCTATTGGTCGATTTCTTAAAATAATCACACCTAGTTTGTTGATTATTGTTTATTAATGGACATCCAAAGAATCTGAATGGAGGAGAAGTGATTCCCCGAAACGTACATTAATGAATAATATTCAACAAACTAATTTTGATTATTTTATGAAATCGACCTATAGGCAAACAATAGTGAAAAGATATATTTTATTAAATTATTTAGTGTAGTGGGTCTGTTGGCAAGATGTAAGACGATTTAGGTAAAACTAAGTACACAATAGGAAAATAGTAAAACTAAGACTATGAAATTTATTTTGTTCTAATAGGCCTTTACACTACTTTATTTTAATTAACGAGATAACGGAAAAAATTTTTGATTGAATTCAATTATCTGAAATCATTTATTTATAGGTTTTTTTCAGATTCGGATAATTACATGTTTTTGCAAATCTTCTGGAGAGGTTTTTTTTCTCTATTATTCCTTAATTATTAGTTGCTATATTTTAAATATTTTTTGTTTATCAATAATAACTGTAAGAACACAATAGAAACTTCGTGTGCTTAAGTCTACCTAAATTATCTTACATCCAGCCAACAGACCCATTAAGTTGAGTTAATATAAAATATATATATTTTTACTATTTTTTCTTATAAGTAGAATTCATAAAATAGTTTGTTTAATATTATTTATTAATGTATATTTTGGAGAATCACTGCCCTCTGCCTTTAATATTCTTCGAAATTTGTATTAATAATCAATAATCAACAAACAAGGAGTGATTATTTTATGAAATCAACCTAGAAGAAAAGGAAAATAGTTTTTTTTTTTTTTTCTTATGCCAGTCGTTGGTCATTTGGCCATCCGACATCTTGCTGCCCAGTATAATTTAGACTTTCTGATATGTATATTTGAAAATATTTTTTCTCTTATGTCCCTCAAGGCAGGACATGCGTCTAGATGGTCTGCATACATTATTCCATGATGACACAATTTACAGCTAGGATCCTCAGCGACGCCTATCTTGTAGAGATGACTCTACAGATAGTCGTGACCAGTGGCCAGGCGGAAGCAGGCAACTGCATCTCTTCTAGGCAGCTCATATGGAATCGGATTATCCTTCAACCACTCGTAACGCTCCCCTTCCACTTTGCCGAAATGTGTTTTTCTTATTTCTTCCTTCACTACCATCTTTACCATTAGCCGTATTGAGTCGTAGGGTTTTGGATGTATCGGCTGAGGCAAATCTGTTCATCGCTTGGCAAGAATATCAGCCTCAACGTTACCCGGAATCCCACAATGGCTGGGGATCCACTGTAGGACCACATTGGTGCCTCGGTGTGTTAGAGAGGAGAGATTTACATTCCAATATAGCACTCGATAAACATTCATTCGTGCTTGTAACAGCGAGGATGGCTGCTTGGGAGTCGATGAAGAGAACAGCGCTCTGATCCCGCCTTCTAGACAATGTTCTTAAGGCTATGAGGATCGCCGCTATCTCACCGTCGAAATTTGTTCCATCTTTACCCACCGCAGCGCGGATTTGGAATTCCCTTGAGTGGTTTGGAACCCCCCTGCTCCAGCATTTTTAACGGATGATTCAGCTGATCCGTCGGTATAGATATGGATAAAAGAAAATAGTGAAATGATAATTTAGGAAAAATTATCAAAACTGGAAATTGGTAAAAATAAATTATCAATACTATTTACAAAACTAATGGAGAACGGTATTGATGAACCAATATATTATCTATTATATAAAAAATAAATACATTCCTATTGTTACCGATTGTTAAGCAAAAAAATATAGGTACATACTATATATATATATATATATATATATATATATATATATATATAATATATATATATATATGTATGTATCAGTGGTTTTACACAAGAATATTTATTAATAATTATTAAGCTATATTATTTGTTTGTTTGCTGATTGTTCAGATGAACGATTCAGCAGATTATCATTTATCAAGTGACGATTTGTTGGAAAGCTAAGACGGAGAGCCTGTGAATATGAGCGGAGTAAATAGGTCAAGGGAGCGGGGGGTCGACCACCGCCCACGACTATCGCAGCTTCATATTCTCTTTGCCCCCACCAATCCATATTCCACCAACTGTTCCCTTTTCATTGATAAGCTATTCAATCTTTGGTATTTACTGACTGCTATTATGTGTTTTACTACTCATCACAACAATATATATATATATATATATATATATATATATATATATTATATATATATATATATATATATATATATATATATATATATATAATATATATATATATATATATATATATATATATATATATATACACACACACATATAAATATACATATATTTTGATTAATATGAAGATGTTTATAGAGCTGAAATTCGATTTATGTAGAAGTGCAATAAGACCGGAAAAATTTATAAACTTCCAAATTAGCATGTTTAAGGCAAATTAATTCAATAAATAGAAATTGTTTTTTAGATAATGTGAAAATTTCACCCCTAATAAAAATTTTTTATACTTTTTTGAAAGATAATTAATTTTTCTTAATAAAAAAAGCTTAATAAATTAAAATGGAAAGCCTAAGATATTGTATTCATGATATTTTTATTTATTGTAAATTTTAAACTTGTAGCAAAGTTTATTAAAACTATTTATTTTATTTTACCTTTACCAATACAACTCACGAAGGGGTTTAGTACTAATCAGGGATAGTATAGCTTCAAAGCCAATGGTTGTTCAGGGAGAGGATCGGGCCATGATCACGCCCAACTGCCAGCTTTCCCATTAACTAGCTATATAATTGATGGTACCCACTTTGTAAAGGATGTGTGTGTCCAGAGAGGGTCTCCCTACTCCATGACCAATGAAACAGAATTTTCTACCAATTAAATTTTCTACCATGAGCCGGGATTCGAACCTGGGATCTTGGGTATGGGAAGCTTCATGCCTTACCACTGAGCTATCCCTCTCACTAGTTTATTAGAACTAAATGAAGGAAAATGAATTACTTGCCAGCGCAAGCGTGGGTAACACCTAGAATTTTAGCAATAATTCACTAAATCACTGATCGAGAAATAGTAAGAAAAGCCTCATTTCTAAGCTACGCCGTCCAAATGGATGGCAAACGTAGTAATATTTTTAATATTATATATAACTAACTAAAACGCTTTTTTTATTTGAATGTGAAATTTCTGTTAGGTAAAATGCATTTTATATAATATTTTACTAAAAATGTAATCGATGTCTTCTTCTATATAATTATAGTTTCTAAATATTTGAGCAACTTATTTTATTAAAGAAGAAATGGCTAAGGATTTACTTATAACCAATAGAAGTATGTTTAGATGGAGTAATTCACTTTCGTGCTAATCCGGCTACTCTCGGAAACGTTCGGAATTTTGTCTACAGTCTGAAAATTTGATCTTGTGGCTTACTGGCCGTAATATAAGCAATTAGGGGGTAAATGCGTTTTAATCCGTCTAGCTGACATTATAATTCAGTCTACTTGACCGATAGACGTGACTTGACGGGTTAACACCTTTAGTCTCCATGAGACATTGTGCTGTAGCACACTCAACATGCATATCTTAATAATGGGTCACGTATTAACAAGTACTAAAGAAAGATATATAACTAATGAGTTATAAGAGTGTTATTTTGATTTTGAGCTAATCTGTTCATACACACTACTTACTATACGAGACTTGGGTATATGGATTCAGGGAACATCTAATGTTTATTTCCATTGACAACTTTGATCTTTAATTTTTCAATATTTCAAAACTATCTTTTACTATACCAAGTTAATCAAAAAAGTGGATGCAGAATAAGTGAAATTTTATTATAAAAAATGATTGATTATCTTAAGTAAATAATGAAAAATGATTAAAAGACATGATTATTCTTTATTTATCGTTATATTTGAGAATGATAAATCCTTATTTATTTATTTGTATCCATATATACGATTCTTTTGAAAAACATCTGTCTATTCTTTTAGAAATTTTATATTCCATATTGAAAATAAGTTCCTTGTGATTTATTCCATTATCTCTTGTCTGATCCAGGTAATACATTCGGTACAAGAAAGGAATTTATATTTACAAAGGATCTATGTAGCTTTTTCTTTATAATATGTGTGCAGCCATAAAGTGCAATCTTCAACTAAAATATTAAAGAAACCGGACAAAAAAAGTTTATTCAGTAAGTTGATTCATATTAAAATCAGTAATTCGCTGCGAAAAGTTGATGAAAATAATAAATTTTGAAGCATAGCTACGCTCGCAATAACTGACATACTACGCTCTAAAACTGAATAAGGATGATACATTGCATAATGTTTGTTATTATTAAATGGAGCAAAAAACACTGTGAAGATAATACCCTAAAATCTGCTCAGTTTTTGAAGAGGAAATGATCTTTGTAGATAGTCCCATGGAATTTTTATTTTAATTTTTTGTATTTATCATCAAAATCATATCGTTTTCACCATTAACGAATGTTTAACTCTAAACAGGCTCACATCTGTTATTTTAACATGGTGGAGACGATTAGACAATTGAAATATTGTTAGTTTAGTTTTTGCCCAGAAGAAAAGTAATATAATTTATAAAAAATATTACTTAATGTTTACTTTTTTTTTTCTCTAAAAATCAGCCAGCTTTTTTCGTTTTTTTTTTTTTTTTTACTCGTTCATTGAATACCATTACCTGTCCAGTTTAAAAATATTTTTTTTTATTTTTTATTTCTTAATGATATTTACAACTGTATAAAAGAAATACATTCAGTAAATTTGAACATATGGATATTTTATTTATACATGTTTTGGGCTCTTCAACCACTTGGGTCATTTTCGCCCTATATTACAATTTGATGAACTACTGCACACATAACTCAACTATAGCTAAGAAATACAATTTAAAGTTTGGAAAGTTAAGAATAATTACAGTTGATTATGATAGTACAATTGAACTAAAATTACAAAAATTGAAACTTAAAGATTTAATAGAAGATGAGATAACAGAGGCAATAAAGATTTAAATAATTATATTGGATATAATGACGTGAAAACACTTGTTGAGAAACTACCTAATGTGAGCACACTAATTATATGTCGACATTAAGAGATCACAAGGCCATCTTCTTTTCAGATACCTCGGAAGGTTATCAGAAATTGAAGAGAAAGCAAGGTTAGAAACGAGAGGTTGCGATGATTCTGAAGTTTATTATGGAAGGATAGGTATCTGGATTGGGCTAGATCTGAAACATAAAAAACATTAGGGTCGTTATGGATGGTTTTATTTGTAACAAAGTATGGAGCATACGAGAAGAATTTGATGGTTTAGTGAAGCACCATAGTTCAAATCCGTTAGTCCAAATCGGCCTTATTATAGTCATGTATATGAGTTTTATGAGTAATTAATTGGAAGTTTAGATCTTTTGTCTAGTATTTTTTTTAGCTCCTCCCCTTCCTCGACGTTAAGGCTATACAGGGTTTTCCCGGGCTAGGGAGTGTGGGTGGGGATTTAAAAGACTCCCTCGGCACCTGGATGCGAACTCGTGACTATTTTATATCATTTGATTGATATATCAGGTTGCCGAGTAACGGCGGTGCTGTACACACGCGTTAGCCCTTTCGGCTATCCCGCCCACAAGTTAGGAGTTTGTTCTCGGTAGCTACAAATAATTAAATGACCTTCGATTGCCGTTCGTAATCTAATATTATGACAACATATTTTTCTCTTCTGTCCCCACAAAACTACGATACGCAACATACATTTCTCTTCTATCTCCAAAAAACTACGATATGATGTTAAACCTCAATTAACATAGAAGCAATTATAAGAACAAATATTTTATTTATAACTGCAGTTTTTTATTGCTACTTATAAGAAATAATGTGCTATTTTCTAATACGTAACATTTACTTGGAGAACATTGAATAATAATTAATATTAAATAACTGTAATTAATTATTAAATCTCTACACCAAAACGTAGAAGAGATTATTGAATAATAATTAGAAGAAGAGTTAATTTGAATTGTTCAATTTTAGCATCTGCTATTAGTGTACAAAAACTATAATTAATACATTATTCTATATGTTATAGATACGCAATAACAACTTTACTCAATTTGACTTATGCGGAACAATTGTGTTGAGCTCGGAAGTCCCTCCCCTCACAAGTAAGTCTCTATAATATATTCGTAAGTTGCCCCATTTAAGGTCCAATTAGAACCAAGTTCCTGAGTCCCACAAATGAACCATCTGATGCCTAAACACCGCTGGGAATCGTGAAATTACAATATCTAATAATCCGCACTATCTAATAAATATCATAATACAATTGAATAATTAATCAATAATTTTATTATTTTTTACTTTTTTTAGAAAGAATAGTTACAAGGTAGAAAAATAAACAAATTATCAATTGATTCATTATCAGATAATCAAGGGTATCCATATCTAATACTTATGTATACGTAGATTTTTTTTTTACAATGTATATAATTAAAGAAGAAGAAGAAGTATTTTTATTAAGCAAAATTACATAATAATAATTACAAAACAATAAAAAAATAATTGTTTTAATTCAAAAATAAATTAATTCTCCATAGTTCAACATCATACACAAACTGAATTAAATTGAAATTTAATCTGTTCAATTCTATCAGATTAAGTAATTCCCTACACAATGCGATTTTATTTTTTACTTATCTGTAGTACTAACATTTTCGGATATCTATGTGGTGGAAGATTCAATTTTTTTGTAATTATATCTTTTTATAGTTTAACTCCATTTTGTATGGGTTTTTATCTAATCATTTTTATCAATTTTATTTTTTTGTAAACATTTTTTGATTAAGTAGCATCGACTAGGTTCAGGAGAGAGAAAAAATGATTCCGATGCCCTCGTTCAGGACAACACACCGATTACGAAAAAAAAATAAATACGGTTTCATAATTGAACTGCCATGTAGAATCCTGGTACATTTAAAATATGTATCGAGTTCATCAAAGAATATGAAGATTTAATTGACCTACAGTTTAACTTAATATTTCATAAATATAAAATAATCACTATAACATTTAGTAATAAATAATTTGCATTAAAATTCAACAAGTGAATAATATATAGAGATCGAATGTGTTACAATGACATAATAATAAAACTAGAAAATAAATTCAATAATTGATAAATAATTTAATAATTCAATAACCGTATAATTAAGTCTGTTCTACTTGGCATTATTTTTTTGTTATTTAATTTCTAATGTTAGATAAAATAATTTTTTTAATAGCTTCTTAAAAACGACGTCTTCTGGTTTTACGGTATTATTTAAATTTAATAAATACTCGAGACAATTTAAAGTAATTATGAATGCATACCATCCAACATCCTGATGTTAAATGGTCAGTGTACCGTTGTGGACGAGGCATTAACATCAATCTAAATAGGTAGGATATGCAAATATACACCATGGCGGAATTTCTTCAATTAAAAAGAAAGGAGCTTTTATTGGCTATGCATCTTGTAACATGTCTAAATGAAAGAACATGATTGTTTCTACAAGGATAAAAAATCTATACCGCGTGTTACCCTCTAATTCAAGATTGATCTGGATATTTTATATCGATTCTCTATTTTCATTTATCAATTATGTAGCAGGTAAAGCCTTAGTTTATTAAATAAAAAAATAAAAATTGAAGATAATTTGATAGGATATGCAAATGAAATTCAGTTCTTATAATTTTCTAATTGTTGTTTTTTAATTGAATTGAAGGGCAATGAGTAACAGGGCTAATTGTGTTCATTCATACCATGTATACATATAACAGGGAAATCAAAATCAAAATCAAAATAAATAAAAAATAAATGAGTAAACTAAGAAGAAGTAAATATAAAAATAGAATAACAAACATACATGAAATAAAAAAATAAATCAATAAGTAAAAATAAAATAAATCATCTTAACACATTCATCAGGTAAAAGTAGCTGGATTCGATTAGTTGAAGTGTTTTTGTATATGGAATAAACTCCCGTATTGCCTTAAAGGCTGGGTCCATACCCAGGAAGATAAAATAAAAGAAACTATATGGAATAAAATATCTCAAAAACTAAAACTTGAACCTCCATACAGTGAGCAAGAGAATTTTTCAGCATTTCATCCTCTCTGTAACGTGCTATTGTTCAAAATTGTATGTTAATGCGATGCCTTGTTAGAGAGGCGAAATATAATAAATAGTGTCGAAAACCAAATGAAAGCAAGTTTTATGAAAGATGTGCATTAAAATATCAAAGAAACTAAAAATCGGACTTGCATACTGAATGCTCTTTATAATGAGCAATTTATAATCTATATTTCATATTATTAATATTATCTTTTTGATTTTTTCACTTATGTATTTGGTATATATTATATATATATATATACATTTTTTTTTTTAACAAAGAGATAATAACAGTATTAACATATCTAGTACTCACTGATTCTGGAGAGCTTGAATGCATCGGCCGTATTGATGACATCGACGTAGGCTTGAAGCTCGAATCGACGGCTGGTCAGGTTCTGGTTGTGCATGAGGACGGCGAATTTGAAAGCAGACTGGACCTCGTCTGTGCCTTGTTCAAATATGGCACCTGCAAGAGACAAAAAATATTTTAAGTCAGTCATGAATTGTGATAGACTTTAATACAAGAAAGGCGCCGTGCATAAGTAATTTCTCTTAACGCCTTGGCACTTGGAGCAATTAGCAAGCACCAGGAGCGTTGGACCGAGCTTTTAATTATTTGAGAATGTAATTATCTTCCTTATTCCCCTTTTCTAAATGCACGATTATTAACCGAAAATTCCACCCCAATAACAGCATCTGCCCAGAAGGAAAATTGTTCTCGTGAGGGGACAAATTCAATTACTTCGAACCCACAATAACCTTAATAGATGGCCAAAGGTCAGAAATAGACCAGTGTGTAACATAGCTTCCTCCTCTGTTTCAAAGTTAGTGAAATATCAAGAAATGTTAAGAAATATATAATTTAGAGTCTTCAATACTACTATAAAGGCAGTTCTGATATACGGTTGCAATACTTGGACACGAAAGTATCTTACCAGTACTTTAGGAAGATTTGAGAGTAAAACCCTCTGAACGATCAGTGGAATACTTACAAATGTAATCGAAAGAGCTGCTTACAGATACTGTTTAATCTCATGATATAAAGGAAAGGAAGTAAATATGGGTGGTGTATCTAGCTCGGAAAAATTCACCAGAAAGCCTCTACACAACAATCAATGCCTCAATATTAGGCAACAGAACACGTAGAAGATCAAAAAGCTGACGGAAAGATCGAAAAAACAAAGATTCAATATTGCTGCATGTAATTAAAAGAAATAGACCAAAATAGGCAAATATGGAAAAGGCTGGTTAAGGTAGCAAAAGATCTAAAAGGTCTGTAATGCTAGCACAAAAATAAATCCCTATTTCCATTTAATAGGTATAAACAAATGTGTAAGAAAATAATTTAAAATGAAATACCTAGGATACATTTGTATCCTTTTTTTTATTCAGAAACTGTGTTTATAATTTTGATAATGTCTACGTATAATGGAACTTATAAAAGCAGGTGGATACCTAGTCTGCTACCACTACTCCAGTATAATGCCGACAAACCTCTTACCAGACATAAAGAAGAAGCGAGCAACATATATTACAACCACTTAAAGTTCAACATATATTGCTTGGAAATTTTGTGAAAAAATATCCTCAAAAAAAAAAAAAAAAACCTAATAAAGAGCCAGAAGAAAGTAGGTAGAACATCGCTGTAAAAATAGTTATTGAAAAAAAAAGTGGTGAAAGAGAGGAGTGCTTTTAGAGGATCTGGAAAGACAGAGAAGTGGGTAGTTGGGCAAAGGAGTCAAGTAAACGAGTCTTGTTGAGCAATTTGGTGGAGTCGAAAGAGGATCCGGAAAGAGCAGATAATGTGAGTGAGTCTTGTTCCGCTTAAGAAGACATCGTGGTGATGAATGGAAAGGCGTCTAGCCTCGAGTGGTGGAGGTGAAGGAATCCAATCCAAGTCATTTTCATTCAGGAAACTATTCAAGTGATATCTTTGTTGGCAATTCATTGAAATATCAATCTAATTAATCATATAATCATTCTTTATTGTATCTCTTAATTTCTATTTTGTACAATTTTTTAAGTTGAATAACATGAAAAAAGTAGGCCTAAGTACATATGGAGTAATATATTCTAACGCGCAATTTATAACTCATTATATAGTATGAAAATGGTTCTGAATACAATTAGAAACAATCCTCTATCATTAAAACTCTTACTGAAAGAAAAATTAAACGGCTAAAGACATAACGATGGCCAGACAGGATTACTAAAAGTAGGATCACTAAAACGTGCGCATTAGTAATCCCCGAATTTTTAGGGTTGTCAAAAAGGACCAATTGGCCCATTTGCTGGACTAAGTCCCCCCACCAGTGCCAGTACCAGTATCATTAGTAATCCAAAATTGTTTTTTTAACTGATAGAAAGGTATGTAGATTTTAATTTTATAAGCACCGAATGCTTCCTTAACAGAAAATACTGATGAGAGCAATATAAATCACGAAGACTTTTTTTTTTGGAAATCTAAGTCCGAAAAGAATTACTGAGATATTGCAACAGACTCCAAAAGTGACTCGGCGACAATCGGCAACTAGCCATGGCCAAACAACTAGCTGATTTGGGAAATAATAATACAATGAAGCAGTAGACCAAGGTGCCCGTTTGACTAAAAAAAGATAGATATCATGCACAACTGCACAATAATAATATATATCACGGAAGCAAGGCATAGAATATGCATTTGTGGTTAGTTTTTTTTTATATATATTTAGTAGCTGTATGTGCTTTATAATTTAAAAAGAGAACATACTGCATTTATCTTAAAACACATACACAAACAAATATAGACCAATGAAAATAAAATATATATTTGGTGGGCTGGGAAAGATTTTTTTTTTGTTATTTGTTTATTTAGAAATACAATAATCTGTCACGTGGACAATAATTATAGTGATGTATGAACACATTTACACCAGGTAGTTTCAGTCCGAAAGTTTCGCGCATGTAAATTCTTAGTAAATATTTAATATTTGATGGATCATTTCTTTCCAAGGTAGAAAAATGCTCTATCCTAAATGGTTAATACGATTGCTATCTCAATAAATAATGTTTTGAAACTATTTTTAAATATTATTATAGAGCACAAACATAGCAAATCTTTGGACTCATAGATTCATTGAACATAAATAAACAAATATATATATTAATCAAAAATTGATTGTGAAGCCAATAAAAAAAAAAAAAATAGATTGAATATTTCACTGTGCACTTGTGATATGGATAGCTATGATGATAGATTACAGTAGATACTATCTTTCCTCCAATAAAGAGCTTTCTATACTTGAACGGATGATGATTCAGTGAAGCGTATTCGTTATCTAAAAATGAAAAACAAAATCTCTCCGAGTTCTGAAGGATTAAAATAATCCGGATCGATTGGAGAAAAAACAACAAACAAATACGATGACAGACAAAAAAAGGAGAAGCAAAAAAGAAAAAAAAGCTGTTGTTGCATTTATATTTCCATCCTCTTGCCATTTTTCCACCCATTCTCGACTCGCTAAAATTTTCCAATGCAATAAATCTCTTTCCTCTTGAAAATTATTCAGCAACAACAAATCCGGTATTTTTAGCGATTTGTTTTTCTTTGAAATCTGGAATACTAAACTCAAAGCGAACGGTTTGTAGAATATAGTCGTTTAGGTACGGAATTAGAAAAATCAAAACATTTGTTCTATATGCCAACGAGATAATATTTTTGATAAAAATTATTCTTATTTTTTTTTCAAACCTAATATATTGTATCCAATGTCAGCATGCTTGAACGTCTGCTTTAACACCTGCTTGTATAATTATATTTACCTTTTTTATTCTTCCTCACTATCGAATGTGGAAAGAAGTATTTTATTCATGTGGATGGTTAATTTTTTTTTTATTTTTGTCAGAAAATGAATATTTTTGGGGGGTTTTAAGGAGCATTGCTAAGATCCAGATGTTGATTCGATTTTTACAAAATTTTAAATTGAGATTGTGCGTATTAGTATCTAAAATTTAACCAGATCAATTTCATCATGTCCACCATTAATTTTGCTTGCTCACGCATAAATCTAATTTTTCAGATACTGTTACAATTCCAAACCAGCTCATTTGATTTGGCTCAGAACTAGAAAGAAGTTCGGGCTAGTAAAAGAAAAGGATGTGAATGTTAAATATGAGACCAAAGACCAAACGAATTGGATAAAAATCATCAAACAAAAATAATCAATTAGGTCTCAGTTTTATACAATACCACTCTCTAATTTTAAAAAATACTACAGCAACAGATGGGTAAAGGTATTTTTATTGATACATATTTTTTTTTTTTAATTTATTTATTAATGATATTTACAACTGTATTACAAGTAAAAATACATTCAGTAAATGTGTACAATAGAATATAATAACATGAAATCATTTGGTGAGAAACTACCCACTGGTAGCACTCTAAAAATGTATTTACAAAAGGAGATCTCGAGGCCATCTTCTTTTCAGACGCCTCGGAGGGTTGTCAGGTATCGAAAAGGAAGCAAGGTTAGAAACGAGAGGGTTAGGATGGTTCTGAAGTTTATTATGGAAGGAAAGGTATCTGGATTGGGCCAGGTCAGAAACATAAGGAACATTAAGGTCGTTATGGATGATTTTGTTTGTGACAAAGTAAGGAGCTGTGAGGATTTTACGAAGGATTTTGGATTGTAAGGATTGGATGCGAGAGGAATTCGATGGCTTAGTGGAGCCCCAGAGCTCAATTCCGTAAGTCCAAATAGGTCTTATTGTAGTCATGTATATGAGTCTTTTGTAATTGACTGGGAGCTTAGAGCGTTTGTCTAGTAAGTGCTGGAGTAGTCGGAAACGTCGAGCTGTTTCTTGTCGTTTCAGTCTAGTATGAGGATTCCAAGTTAGACGTCTGTCTAAGTGGAGTCCAAGGTATCGAATTTGTTCAACAGGGATAAGTGGGGTATTATTAAAGGATACTGTAGGACAAGAGGACATAGGTTTACGACGAAGGGTAAACGTGATTTGATGGGATTTATTGGAATTTATTTTGGTCCTCCAGTTTTGAAACCATTCTTCAAGGTTTGTGATGTGTGATTGAAGGGTTTGGGATGCAATTGTTGGGTCGTTATTAATTGATAGGACACATGTATCATCGGCATACGTGGTAATAACAGTGTTAGGATGGGTTGGGATATCAGCTGTATAAACTGTGTAAATGATAGGACCTAGGATACTACCTTGAGGAACACCAGCGGACTGGGAAAAAAGGGATGAATAGGAATTATTATGATTTACTTTGAAGGATCTATCAGTTAGATAGGAACGGATAATGAGGAAGTATGTAGGGTGTAGAAATTTACGGAGTTTGTAAAGCAGTCCTGGGTGCCAGACTCGATCAAAAGCCTGTTCTACATCGAGAAAGACTCCCGTGCAGTACATTCCGCGCTATTGATACATATATATTTAAAAACAAGATCAGTTACCTTGGCCAATTTTATGAAATTGGGGAAATAGGTAATACATATTCTAACATCAATTTCATGAAATTTCAATTACTAATCAAAATTATTGTATTTTTACTGACCTTGCATAGCAGAGCTTTTTTTTTTACTGATGTCTTTAAAATGTACTAGGATTTGTTAAGAACATTAGTTCAGAAAACAATTAAGATACTTTCTTTAGTAAGTATATATATATATATATATATATATATATATATATATATTATATATTCAAATTACGATAAAATACTTTCTATGTTATTCGACGCCTTGTATGAACTTAAAATTAAAATTCAGTCTAATCAAGAAACTCAATAATTTAGGATTCTTATGTTAATACATACAAACACGTGTATAAGTTTATTTTAAGAAAAAGTTATATATAATTTCATATTGCAATATAAATCGTTAAAAAAAGTATTACCTGTAAGATTATTAACAAAATGAACTTTTCCTCTTCACGTTTCCGGGAACCCAATCTTAATTTAAATAATTAAATCAATAACGGTTGATGCTGATTTTCCTTTTCCTGAAACTGAAGCCAAATTCAAATTTTTTAATGCTCTGTTGGCCCCTTTTGTTTTCATTGATTTTTAGGTTGGGTTGAATTCAACGAAATTTTTAAATTCAATTGAAAGTTGAGATTTGTGTTTTATCAGCTTTTTTTTTTTAGTGGTTAACGGGAATTGGTATCAATCGTCAAGTTTCATTTTGTCTACTCGTTTATGTTTCCTTTCTGTACAATGATTAATTTTAGTAAATCTACCATGATTTAAATCTTTTTTTAAAAATTTTGAACTAGAATCTTGCTAAATATAGCGTAAATGAACTTCAAAATTGTAAGTAATTAATAAAATAAAAATATGTAGTAAATGTTTAAGTTTAACTAAGGTTTGAACGGTGTACTTGGCTTTTTGCTTGTACAAAACTGCTTAGCAGACAGTTTCTTGATGGGATCTCTCCTTGAATAATCAACATATATATTTATGATAATATATTATTTTAAACATGTAATGTAAAATCTAAACTTTGAAAAACAGCTGTTAAAAAGAAAGTAATAACTCTCAGAAAAACGAAATCCAATTTTTTTAAATGATTAATGATGATATAACCGGTATATGGTGTATCACCTTATATTTCATATAAGATAAAATAAAAAAAAAACAGTATCTAAAAAAAAATTTGTATGCACATGGCCTTTTTCCCTATTTTTTTCGTGATAAAATTTTGAAAATCCATGACGCATTTCTTCTATAAAACCAGTTGTTTCGTAGTTAATTTAATAAGTGGAATTGATATCAAACGTACGATATGAACAATTATACCAAAACTTAAAGAGATAAAAATTCATACAAAATTATTTTTAAATTAAAATTAAATTTGTACTTGCTTTGAATAAATAGATTCGAAATTTTTCACTTCTGAAAATTTCCTTTATTAAATATTTAATGTATAAATAAGTGAATGAGAAAAAAAGATATTATAATTCTGAAACAATTTTATACTATTTGTTAAAATTACCAATTTAAAAGAATTAAGTAGGTATCAATTTTTAATGTTGAAGTATTTTTAACAATTAAAATTATCAATGAGAAATCATCTTTTCCATCGACAAAAGGCTTATGACTCTCACTCTTCTTTGTTACATTTTTTTTATGGAATACTTGTTTATTGATAAATATTACAATCTGTCTCAATAAAGGACATTTATAATAGAGTTCTGAGAGCACATTGAAAGAGTAATTTCAAAATAATATAAAGCTAAATAAGAACAAAATAAAATATCATAGTGAAGGAAGAAAATATAAATAATAGAATAAAAATAAATGAATAAAATATATTAAAATTTTCTTTAAAAAAAAAAGTAATAAAAAAAAACATCTTAAACGCAGGCATACCTACTTACACTATTTACATTCGGCCATGGGAACTCCGAACCATACTTGTTTCCCACATGTGGAGGGAAAGCGAGGTTTCAGGAGATCCCTGGGCTTCTTCCTCAACAACTTCACTCGTATTAAAAGAAAGCGGAGATTGAGTACATTTTGTTACATTTTTAAAGATATAGAACTAATTTTCCAATGAAAATCGAGTATTTTTTTTAATTGTATGTAATTCCCAACATCAAGACAAGTGAATGTTGATTTTATATAATGTTCCATCATCTAAGAAACTTCACGTATGTTAGATGGTATTATTTTAGTTAATTTGTTTGATAGTTTATTGCATGATAATACAATCTGCCTCATGAAGGGCAACAAAGTATTAGGGCTGTCAAAAATCATTTATACAGTATATTAAAAAAAACACAGGAAACATATATAAATAATAACAAAAAATATACATAAATAAATAAAAGTAATTATTTTAGTTAGTGGAAAAATGATGCTTGTAGAGATAAAATTGCTATATATTTGATTCACATGTACTTATTTTTAGTGACCGAAATGCATGCTTTATAATTTAAAAAGATAACAGATTGTGATTATTTAAATTTTAACCAATACTAATCAAAAAGACAAATATGTCTCATTGAAAAATTAATTCGTTTTTCGGGTTGTGAGGCTATTGCTTCAGCTACGAGTCCGTTTGTGAATTGAATGAACATTCTTTTCATTTAAACGCTTTCTTTCCAGGTATCTTCTCAATTGTTTAGTCACCAGATATAAGTTTTTTTTTATATTTTTTTTATTTTTATTTTTTATTATTTTAAAGGAATTTACAACTGTATTACATAGAGAATACAATAAGTAAATGTGAAATTGGTAATATGGCATGTACAACATGAAGAGAAACTACCCATTGGTAGAACTCATTTTTTTTATATTTTAAATTACTTATTTACTTTGAAACCTTAAATTCTTAATTGTGTTGTACTAATCTGATAAAAGTTCTTGTTTGTGGCTCTAGTGGTTGATAATTCCAGTAATACGACTGGAAGAAAAGCAGTGGGATCTCCTAGAGTAGCAAACTTTGCTTTTCACAAATATGGGAGACAAAGCCTAGCTTGGATTCTTTTGGTAGAATGTAAATATTGTTTACAGGTATGAATGAATTTTAAATAATTTTTATTTATTTCAATTTATTTGTCTACATACTTTTTGACTTACTTTATAACATACTTTATAACTTCAACATACTTTTTGATGTCAGCTTATTATTTTATACATTTCCATACCCTGGAGTTATTGAACACCGTGTCCATTTTTATATTTATTTCTTAGTTACTAAATCTTTACTTCGGAGGTAAAGGACACCATGCCACTAGTGTTGCCCAAATGCAAGACTAAGACTCGTATTGGTCTTGCGCACTCAGTCCTGGTCTCGGCTTGGTTGAATCTTGCAGTTACCTATTAGCTTATTGCTATTCATTAAACATGTTACTTTAGATCTTTACAAATTTGTATGTTTCATTGACATAAACATATTAATGTCAAATCATATGAAGAAAACTAACTTGACAATACATTAAAGGTTCTGTTAAGAATGATAGTGACAGACCCCTTCCCCTAACCACCCCCATTGGAAGGAATGAGTAGTAGAGTAAAGACAATCTCATCAATCGCAAGACAATTATGTACAATTTCACCAATTATTTAAATAAAAAAATCTGGTGTTTCCACTTGCATGACTTTTATATATATTTTTTTCAATTTTCAATTTGTTCATTAAAAAAACACAATTGAATTCGTCTAACTTTTCTGATAACCAATCAGAGTACGATTTCTTTGATGAAGCAATGTAAACGGGGAAGTGAACAATTATGAACGTCAGTGTATAAAATCAGTACATTCTAACGTTACTGAAACTGGTCCGATTCAGAGAAATTTTTTTGTTTAATCCGAAATTTAATTTAAGCCTTTTAGACAATCCAATATAATATAGAGATATTATCGTCATTTTTCAGAATAGGGAAACTTAACTAAATACTGAATACAAAATTTTAATAATTAAATGGAAAAGAATATTGGTTCTACCAATTCTTTACATATAGTAACTAACTTTTTCTAGTGTCAGTAACTTGTTAATACCTGTACCACTACAACCCATGAAGGATCTGGGGTTCAGTACTATTTAGGGAAAGCACTGTTTCTAGGTCAACGGTTGTGCAAGGAGGTGATTTGACCGAGATCACGCTCAACCGCCAGGTTTTCCCCCTTAATTAATTATTTAATTAAGGGTACCCACTTTATAGAGGCTGGGTGTGCCCCAGGAGGGACTTCTGACCCAAGGTCGCCCCACGGCCAATGAAACAGAAAATAAATTTTCTGCCATGAGCCGGGGTTCGAACTCGGGACCTTTGCATTGGAAGATCAGTGCCCTACCACTGAGCTACCCCGCTCCTAAACTTGTTAATACATTTTGCTTTAATGTTTATTCACAAAAATTTCATGTTTTTTTAATTTATTATTATTATTATTTTTTTTTTTTTTTTTGTAGAGTCCAGTCTTGGTCTAGCACTTCGTTAATTCTATTTTGGGCAAACTAGATGTCACATAATTGTAATTGTTCAGGAAACCAATTTTCCATAATATTGAGCTATTAAAATAAAAATCCAATCGCTATATTAATCATTAAATCACAATATATTTTAGGAATAGTTTAGAAAACTGTATTTAAGTTGCTTAGTACGTAATAGTGTTCATAGTAAAAACTGGAATACACAAGGCATTCTCTGAAAGAAGGTTTGAAACCACCCTCTGACTTAAATAAATACTTCTCGACAATAAAACTCCACGATGCCATGAGTGGATTCAGCCATGAGTATATACTTACGTATGAAGGTTTTCGAATAACAGATAGGAGGATTAATCCATTAGTTGGATAAATTCTTAGTATACAGGAGTCTCTGAGTACACCTAATAATATCATCGTTTCCAATAAAGGTCCCTCTAGCCTTAGAATTCTATTTACGGGATTCAACTTGTCCATTAAGATAAACTTCAACTTGAAAATCTAATAGGTATAACAAATATAAAAACAGTCCGGTTAAATAAATTATATTACGGCTTCTCCGTTCAACACTGATTGAGACAGCCCTGATGAAGGCCCGAACTTCAGGTCGAAACGTCGGCAAATGTCAAAATAAATATTATCATTTATTTTTGCCTTCTTATTTGACTGATCACCCCAACTATTCTTCTCTTCATAATTAATTATATATATTTTCATCTGATTTTAAAGTAATTTATGATATAATAATACTTTTATAAGTATATATATATATATAGATAGATAGATAATTTCTGATTATTACATATTAATAAATATACCAATCACTTCAAAATAATATAATTATATTTTTTTAAATCTGATTTTAAAATATATATATATATATATATATGTGAAAGTACCTTTTAAAAGTAATATTAGGTCATAAATTAGTTAAAAATCATATTAAAAAAATTTAATTATATTATTTTGAAGTGATTGTTATATTTATTAATATGTAATAAACAGAATTAGGCCGATTATTAAGTCATTATTTAGTTTAACTGCTGATTCAATTTGGAACGAATTGAAATCGCTTGAGGTGGTTTGCTTTCTTCCTAATGTTGGACGATTGCCGGAGGTTGGATAAGGCAATCAAAATTCTGACAGATAACTGACGTGGAACCCCAACTCCAGAAAAAAAATGTAGGGAGAGTCGGACAGTTATTATTGTGAAAACGTCAATCATGTAAGTATGTCATCTTTAAATAATATATA
Organism: Nezara viridula; assembly: GCA_928085145.1. NCBI lineage: Eukaryota > Metazoa > Arthropoda > Insecta > Hemiptera > Pentatomidae > Nezara > Nezara viridula. Next base: position 43,422,835 of record OV725077.1, on the reverse strand, counting down.
TGTTTTCAACCGCTTAACTTAATTTAGTGAGTAATTTAATGATCATTTCTACTTTTTATTACCTACATAAGAACTATAATACACTAGATTTTTTATTTTATCTTAGACGAATGTCAAAGTCAAGGGCAGCAAATCAGTAAAAATGTTTTTAACTGTTTCACGAATGTAGTAAGTAACTATGGCATATGATTGATAGCAACTGACGAGAATTAGTTAAGTAAATAGGCAGCACTATAACAATAAGTCTATGTAAAAAGGTCATGAAGCAATCTTCTTGTCATTCACAACCTAGAATTGATGAAAACTGAATAGGAATCAATATTAAAAACAAGATTTGGTAGCGAGATTATATTGGTAAAATACGTACTTAGAAATCTGGGATATTTCCGGCCAAATATATGAGACAGTGAGGTCATTTTAGAAAAAAAAAAATCTATAGAACTAAGTCTACTATCATATAAAATGACCGAGCTTATTATGTACAAATGTGTTATTTGTTTTTAAGAAAGCCAAATATGTCTGTTGGCCAAAATGTATCGGTTATTGGAAAGGAATCTTAGACATAGAAATGTAATGGTTATAAAAAAGGAATTTTAAAGAACCTAAATAAAGAACAATTTGTTTTCCTCTCAATTATTTTGCAAATCATAGGAACTGTTTGTAGATAAAAGAACCAGAATGTTTGTTAATAACTCGTTAATAACATTTATAACTAGTTAGAATATAATAATTAGCACATCTTTATTTATTTTTCTGACATAAGCTATATCATATCTAAGTACATATCTTCGGTGTTTTGAAGGCGTAGAATATGAAAGTGATAATATTTTTGAAATAACAGTTATTTCAAAAGCTCTGAGCTGTAATGTAAGTGAATAGCTCTCAGAATTGATTAAATTTACTCACACTCCCTCTTCCCTAAGTCCAAAACCGAATTTTTTTTTGTGATCTCCAGAAAAACGTGTCATCTGTTTGATGACAACAATTATTTTTTTCTAGCGTTTAAAGATGACGAATTTGAATTTACAACAAAAGTTTTGGAAAATGTTTCGATCCTAATCTCTCGGATTGTGGTGGGGCTGTTACTTTAAGTCAAAAAATATTTTACTAAGGGATGTAGAATCTGTTGACTAAGTAATAAAAAATAATTTATTAAAATTCTATAATAAACTGATGTTTTAAAATATGTTTAGTTTTAATACGAAAATCAATAATAATGCATTACCATGATAATAATAATGATCAGAGAAAACCATGTGGCCATTAATACATTTAACTGGTTTATTCTATTTTAGATTTGATTTTTTAGTCTGTCACCACAACTGTGTCTTCTCAGCTGTCGGAAACTGTAATTTACTAAAAATGATAATAAGAGCCTACATCGATTTTTTTTTAATTATCATTGGTTTGTGGGCTCGGAGCCACTTACCCTCATTAAGTATAGCCATTTACTTCCTTATCAACAGATTGTATGCTATAAATAAAAAAAAAAAATCAGAATTACAAAAAAGTAAGTAATAACTATGGTCCAATTTTTCACAGAAATTCAGGAAATATAGGATTTACTATTTACATTTATTAGGATACCAGATAAAGCAGATGTTTAATTTACATTATTAAAAATTCTTTTTTAGAAAACTCAATATTTCACCAACAATTAGAGTTTGTATTTGTTAAATCATTTAAAGAGGATTTTTGAGCGGCTAAAATAAGTTAAGTTGTTTTTAAAAAAATCATTCATTATTCGAATTTTTTTTTGTGGTTTTTGATATTTTTTTTTAAATCATTCAACTATACTACAGATACTCCACTTTTAGAATACTCCTCCGCTTGGTAAGCTTTATATCCATTTTATTAAGATGATGTTTGTTATGGAATAATTTGAGATTAACCTCAAGTTTTGAAAAAAAAAAAATTAATTAATTGGATATTCTATCACTAAACAGTACAAACTAAATAAATAACTTCAATAAATAAATAAATAAAACAATAAATAAATAACAAAAAAATAACTTCAATAAATCATTACAAAGTTTTAATTTCTTATTTTCTTGTGAACTGAAGTGTACTAAAAAAAAAATTATTAAGAAAATTGTTTTTTTTCTTCAAAAATTGATACTTTTAAATGATAATGATAGTGTTTTTTAAACAGATCCCTTATATGAGAACTGATTCTTATTTTAAAAGTGACCAACTAAATGCTTCTTAACCTAATATTTACATTTTTATGAAAATAATTCTAGCAATTACAGCATTTTATTATTTTCTAGAATTCTAAACTAAAAAAAAAACATATTTATAACTATGGGTGTCCCACTGAGAGATTAATAAGTAATTAAAAAATCCTGCGAAATCGTTTATTATTATTTTTTTTTTTATGAAATTTACAACTGTATTACATTAAAAATACAACAAGTAAATGTGACATTGGTAACATGACATGTAAAACATGAAGAGAAACTACCCATTGGTAGAACTCAAATTAAAGTTCTATATTAGAAGATCCCGAGGCTATCTTCTTTTCAGACGCCTTGGAGGGTTATCAGGGATCGAGGAGGAAGCAAGGTTTGAAACAAGAGGGCTCGGATGGTTCTGCATTTTGTTATGGTAGGATAGGTATCTGGATTGGGCCAAATCGGAAACATATGGAACATTAAGGTTTTTATGGATGATTTTGTTTGTGACAAAGTAAGGAGCGTTGAGGATTTTACGAAGGATTTTGGATTGTAAGGATTGGATACGAGAGGAATTCGATGGTTTAGTTGAGCCCCAGAGCTCAATTCCGTAAGTCCAAATAGGTCTTATTATTGTCATATATATGAGTCGTGAGTAATTTATTGAAAGCTTAGAGCGTTTGTCTAGTAAGTGTTGGAGTAATCGGAAACGTCTAGTGGTTTCTTGTCGTTTCAGTCTTGTATGAGGATTCCATGTGAGTCGTTTGTCGAGGTGGAGTCCTAGGTAACGGATTAGTTCAACTGGGATAAGTGGGAAATTGTTAAAGAATACTGTAGGACAGAATGTCATAAGTTTGCGACGTAGTAATTTGAGGGGATTTATTGAAGTTTATTTTAATCCTCCAGTTTTGACACCATTCTTCAAGACTTGTGATGTGTGATTGGAGAGTTTGGGATGCAATTGATGGATTGTTGTTAACTGATAGGACACACGTGTCATCGGCATAGGTGGTGATGACAGTGTTGGGATGGGTTGAAATGTCAGCTGTATAAACTGTGTAAAGGATAGGACTTAGGATACTACCTTGAGGAACACCAGCAAACTGAGATAAAAGACGACTAGGCATTTTTGTGATTTGCATTGAAGGATCTATCACTAAGGTAGGAACGGATAATGAGCAAGTATGTAGGTGGTAGGAATTTACGGAGTTTGTACGTCAGTCCCGGATGCCAGACTCTATCAAACGCCTTCAATACTGCGCCAATCTGTGTCTTACAATTTATAACATTAGATGACTACCAATATCAAACTTTTTAGAGTTTTATTTAAAAATAAAATGTATTGCAAATAACAACTCGTTTCTATTGACCTCATTTCGCTACTGGCTTTTAACTCAGGCGGTAAATTCAAATTTAAATCTACTACTAAACATAAAATCAAATATCATAAAAGAAACCATAAGGTACCCTTTTTTAAGAGGAGATAGGACATGAATTTTTATCGTTGCCTCGGGAGGGAGCTGGGAGGAGGAGGAAAAGAAGTGAGTGGTCCACTAACTGACTGATTGATCCAAGGGGATCGATATACTCTGCCCTTTTAACTCTGCCGCAGTTAGTGGCTTCAACTGGACTCAATCTTCGCTCTAGGATCGCTCCAATATTTGGTCACTTCTGGCCAAACTTCATCCAGTCCATCATAATTTGCTTTACTCCAAACCCTCCCTTTTCATTTTTTCATTCAGTGTGCTCAAAGATGGAATATTGCGATGGGAAGGAAAAAAAATCTTATTGACTGTTGGTTTTTCCCTCATAAATACACTAAATCAATACGGATTCAGAAGATAATTTTATTTGTTTCCCAATCGAAACTAGCTAGGAGTAACCTTATATTGAAACTGTTTCTTTATTTTCACTTACTTCTAGGATTTATTGATTTTTCGTTTTGTTTATTAATCTAAACTTAAAAAAAAAAGGACCAATGTCCGAAGTTATTAACATCCGTCTAAATACTTTGTTAATAGCTTCACCTTATCATAATATACAATTTTATTATCTACGAAAATTCTTAGAAATAGGGCGTTTTATCGATAAATTAATGAGATGTTAAAATATCGTAAATACTCATTTACCTCAAAATTGAATCGTAAGACAATTTAGTCTGAAAAAAAGTGAGCCAACAAAAATATTGGTCGCATATAATATCTATATTTTGTCACATTTTTTTCTCGATATCAATTTGTCTTTAGAAATTAATACAATAGGTGATGAGGAAATGCTGTTATATTTTATTTATGAACTGTATACCATAAAATAATGTCCAGATAGTCAATATTAATATCACCTCTGGAAAGAAATTACATTGGAAATATAGTGGCTTTTTTTTTTTTTTCGCCCTCTCAGTTTCAGAAGTAGCATCCAATGAAGGGACTTATCAAGCTACCCACGTTGCTAGGAAAGATGAAAGGTTTCTTACTTAGTAACTGATAGGATTTCCTCCCTGAAACTGAGAAGAATACTATCCGATCCAATCTTCAAAAAACTGATACCCTTATGTACAAAATTTAAAACCCAGGAAGTTGGATGTCGGATCGTAATGAAATTGGATTGGCAATGTTCAGTAACCTTCCAGACACCTCGGGTTATTGAAAAAGGAACATACTTTATTTCAAACAGCAACAACTGCGTTTTATACATCTAAAAATCAATTGAACTGAAAATACATAAAATTAGATAAACTCAGATCTAAGATTGTACATCTCACTTCAATAGCCTAAAGCTAATCTCATAGGAATAATAAATCACTCCAAAGCAATTCAATTTATGTCGAAGGAACAGATAAATGTTCTTAGCCCACTTGAAAAAAATTTTTTAAAACAACTGGTTAAATAATATCACTATTAGTAGAAATTTTAGTATAATATATAAATTATCCAGAAATTTTACTGCTCCTAACTAATGTTTACGCCATTATAAACAAACGACATAAAAAGATAAAATATATATATATTTTTTTTGAAGGGTTGGAGTGAAGAGGAAGGGAGCGTTTTCCAACCAAACCCCTATAAAAAACCTGATCTTGCTGACGTCATATCATTCTAGTTATGGCGATGAGCAAAGAACAAAAAAAATTATTAAAAAAAAAGAAAATAAGACAATACTGAAATTCAAATTTTAAAGGTAATTACAAGATATCTAGGATTGTGAAACCGAATGTATAAATATTGTATATTTGTATACAATTATGCATTTGATTTGTGTCTTTATTTTAATAATTCATTTTAGATTGGCTTTTATTTTAACTTTTATTTTTTTTTTTTTTGTCATAAAATGGCACCATCTATCATAACTATGACTTACTTCTCTTATTAACGAATTCTTGTCAATAAACAAGTTTCAATTATAAAATCCTCTTTCAGTCTCCACTTCTAATACTAGTGATGCGGCTGGGATCTCCTGGAGTCTTGCTTTGCCTTCCACATGTGGGGGAAAAAGCCTGGCTCAGAGATTCCAGGACGAATGTATATATTGTATATAGGTATGATTGGGTTTAGAAGTTTTTATTTTATTTTATTTGTTTATTTTTATTTACTTTCTTCATCAGTATTATTTATTTACTTTTTATATTTATATTTATTTATCTTTTATTTGTATATATTGTATGAATGAGGACTTTTAGCCCTAATACTTACAGTCCTCCAGCAGTGGCTGGTTGTATTATTATTCAATAATTTTTTTTTAAACTTATTTATTGAAAAATATTACAATCTGTCTCTAGGACATTTATAATAGAGTTCACAGATCACATTCACACTCTATGTACAATAAATAAAATTAATTATACAGAAAAATAATATATATATATTCAATAAATAGATTAAATCTCTGAAAATTATAAAATAGCTAATTGAATGGAAAATGGGGTAAATTTTATTATCAGTTTGACAATATATATATATATATACAGCATATAATTGTTATACTTTATAATTTAATTAATAGTTAAAGAAATATTCTTAAGGTGTACTAATTTATACTAAATCCATTCCCCCTGAAAGTAGAACGGTATTAAATGAAAGTTGTGCAATGCTGCGCTGTACCAGAATTGTTTTTAATTTTGGATATTGATGGATCCAATAAGGTTTGCCATGGGATATAATCGGATGAGGTTAATTGGAGACCGCCTTGCGGTGGTTGGCCACCGCCGTAACACCTAAATCCAACAAAGGCTTAAGACTTAAGTCGGCCGCGCCATCCATAACCGATACATAATAGCTCCCCCCCTCTTCAATCATCATAAATGTCTAATTAGTTGATATCTCATCATCGGGGATCACTTCGTATTAGTTCAAATCAATTATCACCTCCGGCAGTCCCAAATTAATTTCCATCAAATCTTGTAATTAGTACAAAAAACAATGACGAAATCAGCCATGGACAATGTTCCAAAACGGATATTTTAAAATACCAAATAATATACAGATTTTTTTATCTTTAATTTTATATATTTATTTTTTGCCGCTACTGTCCTAGAAGAACCAGGGCCTCTCTTGTTATTATTCTTTACTCTTCTCTTTCTCTGGCGACTAGTCTCCATCTCCGGATTACCATCCTTTTCATGATGTCCTCTACCTCTTCCAGCCATCTCAGGTGAGGTTTTTATCTGCTACGTTTTCAATCAGGTCGATCGTCCAGCAGGCATTTGGATATGGAATCCCTCGGCATACGTGTCACGTGGCCCAACCATCTCATTTGGTTACTTCTCACAAATTGAGATCAAATCCGGCGTTACATAGACCTCGCGAAGATCTTTATTGGTGCGAATTCTTCACCCTACACACCGGACCGTAGTTCCTGCGGAGAACCCTTTTCTCCCGTGAGATTCACTTCCTTTCTGAGGCATTAGAGAACCATAAGTGGCGACAGGTCTAATGATTTTCTCGTACAGAGTGGTTTTTGTCCTATGATAAAGAGTTGTAATGTAGCAATTTTTTTATGGAAAAATAGCATCTTATTTTAGCAGTCATTCTTCCTTTCAGTTCTTCAGTCGTATCATTACTTTCTATAATTAGGAATTTATATGATATAAATCAGATAAATATATATTTCTCTATATTTTAAAAATAATATTCATTGAGATTTACAACTGGATTAAATTAATAGAACCAGTTAAAGTCAACAAACAGAAATAATGACATGAAAAAACTTATGGAAATACTACCCAATATTAACAAACCATAAATATGTAATATATAAAGGCCATCTTGTTTTTCTACTCCTTGAAGTATTATCATCAATCAGGTTGAAAGAAAGTTTAAAGTTGAAATCGGTAGATTCGTTTAGGCCCTACATTATATAGCAACACAGGTTTTTCGGCCGCCCTCTTGAAAGGAAAAGGTGGATAGTAATTTCGAAGTAGGAGGCTCATCCTTAGGTGACTTCTGACTTTAAATCCAAATTTGAAAAAAATTGGACTAGTAGTTTCGGAGAACGGACCAAAAAAATTTGTATTCGATTTTCGAATTCTATGTATCCTGAAAAGTAAAACCTGAAATTTGGAAGCGATGTTAACTTTTTTAATTTTTTGGTCGATTACAATTGTTCATTATTGAAAATAATAAACTAAAACGATTTATAACATATATTTTGTTTAAAAATATATAATTTTTTTTCTTGGCTCCTAGGGTTCATTTAAAAAATCGGGACGCGTGTGTAATATTTTTCGATGTACTATCGCCAAAAATAACTTGATTGAAATCGGTGGCTACATTCTCTCCTTGTTACTGAAACTATTTGTGAAAGGTTTTGCGTCATTTACCTGCAATAACGGTGTTAATAATAATGTCGAAATAAACAAAAATTTACTTGAAAGTTAACCTATATAAAAAATGCACCTAGTGACTTTTTGTTATAAACCGACGATATTTTCGATTACTTTTAAGGATAGAAAAAGTTAGAATTTAGTTTATATAGTACCTTAGAGAGTATTGAAAATGATACAATTAGACAAAATTTTCCGTTTATTATAAATTGCTCAGGAATAATATGATTTGAATAAAATAATTTATTCCCAATGATTTTTTTTAAAATTCTTTTCATGACCTTCTTATTTCATAACTCCTTTCCTCACAAAAACAAACTTATCTCTTAAAGTATTAGTTGAGACGTGCCACTACATAAAAACGTATTTTATTTGTTTCTGTTTTATGTAAAAAAATAATTATGTAATAAAGTTATTTTTGTAATTTGTGTTTAAATACAGCATTTTAAATACAATACTTTGCAATTAAAATGTACTGTAAAAAATACTTGGTGTTTTCAATAATGCATTTTTAATTAATAATAAAAATACTTTTTCTCTGTTTTCAACAAATATATTTTTAAGTCTATATCTCAGTTCGAAAATAGAATTTCGATTTTTACAGATCGCAATAAAAAAATAACTTAAGTGGCCAAAAATTTATTCTTTAGCATTTAGCTATTTGTTTATAACATTTTTTTTAAACATTACTAGTAATAGTTAATTAATATTGAAATAAACATTTATCATTTGTAGTAATATTTTTTTTTATTAACGAAATTTACAACTGTAATTAATAATAAATACAAAAAGTAAATATGAGCAAGTAATATGACATGTACAACATGAGGAGAAACTACCCATTGACAGCACTCCAATTGTAGTAATATTAAATCAATATTATTTTGAACAGAACAATTCTTATGTTATGATAAAACATCACGAAATCCTACAAAAAAATATGACATTTCATTGATATCATAAAGTTACCGACTTGACAGAAAGAGGTTAAGGGAAGTTAAAGAAACCAATTAAAGTTCCATTTATAAGAAAGCAGTGCCATGTCGAAACTCTAGAAGAGCCTGTCACAAGACGAAGCAGTTGTTAAGCTAAAATCGCATAACTCCCCTAACCAACTCTTCATGGTTGCTGGACTCAAATTGCATAACCTCCCAAACAGAATTAACAGCCGAACTGTAGGGGGTCGGGGAAGGAGGGAGCCACCAAGGCAATGGAGGAAGCTGAAGAAATGGACTTTGGGAATGAGGGGAATCCGTATTAGTCTACTACTCTGCATTTGACAGCTTTACTGATTGGCCACTTGTCTTTTGAAAACAACATTTAAGACTAAACAATTCAATGAATACAAAAAATCTGGAATCATACATTCGTGAATCTATAAAGGCTTATTAAAGATTGACAATGTTTAACTCAAATTAAGAGTAAAGCAATAGAAGCATGAAATTACCGAAAATTAAATACTCATAATGTTCTAGGTTCTATTTTTTTTTTTTTTTTTTTTTTCGTGCTAACGGAGTATATATTTATCATATCAGTGAATGGCCAAAATATTCACATTTGAAATAAATTTTAATTGAAATGTTTTATGTGCATTACTTTCAACACTCTGACCTATCATAGCATTCATTGGCATACATTGATGAAAATAAAAAACCAATTGAAAATAATTTTTATAAAATTAGAAAGTAATAAAATTGTATAACATTTTAGTAATTTTGAGATTCTATAGAATATGTCTTAAGGATATAGTGAAAGCCAGTTCTCTGGCACGTTATCACTATCATTTAGGGAAATTAGAGGACAATTTACACATCGACGATGCAAATTTAAAGAAATTAAAAAGGATGTTAAAAATACTAAAATTAGTCTCAATGAACCCCGACAATCAATGGATAAAACTTTCAGAAATTCTCAATATCTTTCTACGATATGGGAAAATTGATTGATATTTCATTCGACACTAAAGATTAAAAAAATATAAGACTTGTAAAAGAATTGACTGTTAATAAAGAAGGACTCGAGACCATGCAGACAGATACCGCAAATATTATTACAAATCAGGGTTCAAAAATAAAGGTTTCAAAGCTCCTCAATAGACAGTGAGACTCAATATATGTCATCAACACAGAAGCTGCTCTGACAAATAATTAGTCCAACAAAATGTTAAGTAAATATCTAAATATATTCTCAAATCTACGAGTTTTCACATAAAAATATCATTACATAAAACGTGAGTCTCTATAGACTATAACTTCAAAACGGCAGTAACGATTTTAATGAAACTTGGCTGAAGCCTTCTCCTTGAAACCCTTTTAATTCATGTGTACAACATACTTCCCCAAATAAAGGTTGAAAAAAAAAAACAACCACATTAACCACGATTCAGAATTTATTTATTAGCGAATAACTCAAAAAGTAAACAATTTTTGGTTCATTAAACCTATGAATATTTGAAAGCTTCCTGAATTTTCTACGAAATAAAAATAAAAAATGGAAAAATCATGTCTGATAAAATATTTTTATTCATTATTTTTTTGTTTATATTAGCTCTATTATAGCAAATTTATATTTAGAATATAGCTATAATGAGATTTCATTGTAACCGGAGAGATTCGGAACCAGAGTACTAACACATGGGGATTAGAGACAAACAAAGAACTGCTTACAGAAACTGAGCAATCAATATGTCATGATAAGAAGACTCGGAGGTTAAGCAATCCATCTGGAAGCCTCTACGTAACAATGAATGCCTCAATAGAAGGCAAAAGACCACGTGGAAGTCCAAAAAGCAGAAGGATAAATAGAATAAACAAAGATGCACCAGAGCTGAGTGCAGATAAATGGAAAGAAATAGTCCAAAACAGGCAGAGAAGGAGCAGGCTTGTTAAAGCGGCAAAAAATCTACAGGGTCTGTAATGCCAACAGATAAAAATAAGAAATAGAACATTTCGTACAGACCGATCAAGATCAAATTTCTTTCAAATATTTATTCAGGGATAAAACAAATTGAGATTTGTGTTTCACATTTGAAAAAAATCCTAAGTATTAAATTTTCATAGTAGTAAAAAAATGCATTTTTGCCTAAAATTTTACCTAATGATCAATGGGGCTTCAAACATCTAAAAAAAAAAAAAAAAAAAATGGATTCAGATTTCTAGTCGCCAATTACTCAAAAGTACACAAATGACACTGTACTGTTTTTCTTTATAAGTACATATAAAAGTGTAAGTATGAATATATAAGACTGAAAAAAAAGTGTCTGAAAAACGCAAATTCATTACGTTTTTCTCAAATATTTAAAATGATAATGGTCGAATTTCGTCCACTTTAAGAACATTAGTTTTAATAAAAGGGTTTGCAATAGCTCTTAGTTAAGGTAAATAAGTATTTAAGAAATGAATAATTAATTTTATTAAAATCCACCAACATTTATATTAATGACGTCTTAATGCATTAAACATTAATTTAAAGAGAACTACGCTTTTGAGATTCTGAAACTAGTCAGATTGCCCACTCATGCCCAATCCTTTTCACCCTCCCTTTGCCTTTATTGGCCCTATTGACGCAGGGATCTTCAGGGGTCCCATTCCCTTCAGAGTGTTGGGGACGAGTTTAAACTGCAAGTTCTCAGGCTGAATAAAATGTCGCCAATTGGATTTTTACTTTTTTTTTAGATTTTGGTATGATTGATTTAACTTTTTCAGTTCTTATTTTATTTTTTTTTTAATTCATCTGTATTGTATATTTGAAATAATAATAACCCGATCTATATTACATATGATATGGTAGTATAGATCCCTTTTCCGGATCTCAGGAGCAATGCACTTTGTTAAATACACTATCGAACAAAAGGGGGTTTCATGGAGAGACGACTTATCTCGATCCTTATACAACTTTAATAATAGAACGAATCGGGACGAGTTAAATTTTGTTTAAAGCTTATTACGGGTTAAAGCTTTCGACAATACCTTTAAAACCCGGCATGGTTTCAAAGGACCTATTTGGCCCGGCATTTTAAAGCCAAAAATGTTCTGTTTTCGAGATTGTCGCGGTTTTAAATGCATAGAATAACTTATGTGGGAGTGCTATCATTCAAGGAATAAAATTTATTTCAACCACCAATTGTCATCAGTGTAAATAGGTATGCCTTCATCTAAGATGTTTATTTTCATTACTTTTTTTAAAAGATAATTTTAATTCTATTTTATTCATTTATTTCTATTCTATTATTACTATTTTTTATATTGTCTTCCTCCATAATGATATTTTATTTTGTTCTTTTTTAGCTTTATATTATTTGAAATTAGCTTATTTATTTATTTATTTTTTTAATTTGTAAGTATGGTGTGAATGTGCTCTCAGAACTCTATTATAAATTCCCTTATTGAGACAGATTGTAATATTTACCAATAAACAAATAATCCAGTAAATTGTCATCAACTTATCATTTAACATAATTTAAAAAACAAAAATTGGAAAAAAATATTTCCATAATCTAATTAAATTAATTAAATAGGAAAATCTAATATTTCAAATTCCTTACTAAGCAGTAATTTCGAAACAATAACATATGTTCCGTGGTACAGACCCCTTTTAATCAAATTATTAACATCCGGCTGAAACTTCGTAAATAGCTTTATCTCTTCGTAATAATGATGATAATAATAATAATAATATGAGGGCGTTACTGTGCTGATTCCCAAAAAAGTAGGAGATCGATTGGACCCCCAAGATTTTCGGCCAATCACTTGCCTCAACGGTGTGTATAAGATTTTAACATCCATTCTCACAAGTAACATTGAATTTCACCTGCAAACCAATAATTTGATTCAACTCGAGCAACTTGGCTGTAGAAAAGGAGCCCAAGGGTGTAAAGAACTTTTGCTCATCGATTCATTCGTTGCAGGCCAGACGACCATGAATAAAAGAAATTTGTCAATAGCCTGGGTTGATTACAAAAAAGCATTTGACTCAGTTCCTCATAGTTGGCTTTTAAAAGTTCTGGATTTATATAAAATCCATCCTTATATTAAAGAACTTCTGAGGAAATTGATGGACAACTGAAAAACAAGACTGAGAATAGGAGATAAGCAATCACCTGAATACATTACCATTTCAAGAGGTATATACCAGGGAGACTGCCTAAGCCCCCTTTGGTTTTGTCTTGCGATGGCTCCATTGTCAATTTTATTAAATCATGAAGAAAATGGATACAAAGTAAAATTTAATGAATTAAGTGCAATGATCAGTCATAGCTTTTATATGGACGATTTAAAACTCTACGCAAAGAATAAATCCCAGCTCCAGTCTATGCTAAAGACAGTCAGCCACTTTAGTGACTCCATACAGATGTCGCTTGGGACTGAGAAATGCGCAGTTCTTCACGTTATAAAAGGAAAACCAAATAATTCCGAAAACTTGTTTAATGAAAAATATCATATTAAGAACCTTTAGAAAGAAGATATGTATACATATCTAGGGATAGAACAGCATTTAAAAATAGCTAGAAAGGATGTAAAATGTAAATTGATAGGTTCATTTAAAAAAAGACTAAAGATCATCCTTAGAACACATCTTTCTTCAGATTTAATGATAAAAGCTATAAATACATGGGTTATTCCTTCCTTATCTTACAGCTTTGGAATTCTAAAATGGTCCACAACGTCACTCCAGGAATTGGATAGGTTAATAAGAACAAGTATGACGGGTTCCAGAATGCACCACCCGACTGCATCTATGGAAAGGCTTTACCTGCCAAGAAAGGAAGGAGGGAGAGGTCTTACAAATATTGAAGAGTCTTGTCGAAATCAAGAAAAGAACCTAAGGGAGTACTTTAAACAAAGCGCAGTGCCGTGGAATAAGATAATCTGCAATCTCGATCGCGCTGCTCTACAATTAGACTCTCATGAAACTGCGCCAATCTTTGTTACCGACAAAGACCGCATGGAAGAATGGAAGTCAAAAGCATTACATGGAAGGTTTTTTCACCAGCTTCAGCAGACTGAAATAGACAAATCTTTGTCTGTTAGCTGGCTGGTAGGAGGAAGTCTGTTCCCCGAGACTGAAGGTTTTTTAACTGCAATCCAGGACCAGGTTATAGCTACCAGATCCTACTGGCGACACGTCTTGAAGCAACAGAATGTATCGGACAAATGTAGGCTCTGTGCAAGCACATATGAATCCATTCAACACATAACTGGAGGCTGCGGAGCTCTTGCAGGTACAGAATACCTAAAAAGACATGACGATGTTGCCAAAGTCTATCACCAGGCGATTGGTCTAAAAATTAAATTATTAAACGACTCGAAGCCCTACTATAAATATTGCCCTAAAGGTAACTCCCAACTCATGTAATAAAGGAAGCTCAGAAAGCGGTGCTGCTGAATACTGCCAGAATTGTAAGAAGCTTTCTCAACATTCAATAGTAATTAAAATTGAACATACCTGAGGTGGTTGGAGTTGATTCTCCCCCTCTCAAGTAAACAAAAAAAAAAACCTTTTGTAAAAGTGTTGACAAATAAAATAATAATAATAAAAGGTTTAGCGAACTCAAAGGTTCGATGCCGACACCACCAATCGCTTATTACACACCTCCCTCCATCGTTCGCTGTCCAAACCTAGTTCAGATCGGCTTTAATGTAATCTTCCTACCTTTGCTTCGGTGTACCCCTCGGACGTTTACCATTCGGTACAGCAAATATTAATCTTTTAGGAATTCTCTCGTCACTAAGCCCAACAGTTTTACAGGACCATTTGATTTGCCGAGATGAAATCACCACAATTGTATTACCTGGATATAGTTCACGCCATTCGGCGTTGTGTAACCGTCTGAATTCTCGGATTAGTAGTATTATGACCAAATATACATTCTAGTTACATAGTTTATTTAAACAAATATAATAGCTATTTTAATTGAATGTCTTGGCAGAAAAACGTTTCAAAAAGGATGTTTAGTATGTATTCTTGTAACTTCGTGGTTATTTTCATTGAGTATATGAAAAAAAAATATTAAAAAATTATTCCGATTAATCGAAACCGTCCCGATAAGATCGCTAATTCATTAATTAATATTTACGAGGAAATATTTTCAGCCCTCATATTTGTGAATAAACTCCGCTAAACAGATGGTTACCCTTTTAGCCTCAGAGGAAAATTTGTTTTGCCTTAATGAGAAAATACGATGTTAAGTCGAAACAGTTGAGAAAAATATAAGAGTTTAAGTAAGAAAAACCTTTGTTTCTTTTTATTAGGAGCTTCCCGGCTCCCTGACACCTCATTATTTACTTTTCTACTAACCAAAAGGAATTTCCCACCATTATATTCCGCTACGTTTCGAAATTAAATTGGTCCCATGGCAATAAACGCTTCAGGAGTTTTATTATATTTCGCAGCTGTATTAAATATTTTATTGCCGAGAGGTGTCAACCATTTAATCGAATCCCATTAACAACTCGACAGGTGATGAATTTAATATTTTGCGATATTAATTCTATTTTTTATTTCTCACGAGAATCATTTTTTTGCATTATTTAATTTTAAAAATGTCCGAATCGACAAAGAGGCTAGTTTATTTATTAAATGTTAAAAATTTATATAGACTTGCACATGAGCGTAAAATGGTACAATTATCTAACAATCGTCATAGAAAATGAGATTGAAATATTGGATACTTATCTTCAATATTACCCTGCATATCTGATTGGAAACTTCCCGATTCATAAGAAATAAGTAGATAAATATATTTTCATAGTCTATAGATAAATAAGTATAAGTCACAAGGCCTTCTGCCACATATGTAATCCTTAGCTATCCCCATCCTTAAAATGCCCTCGGGCAGTGGAAGGAATTTATTACATGTATATATTGTATTATTGTATACTATATATGTAATTGTTTCAATAAACATTTTGGAGGGTAAGAAAAAAAAATAAATAAATAAGTATTTATTCTCATCATAAAATATTTCAACATTTTAAATTTCGGGAAAAAATTAAAAAACGTATATATTTATTATTCAATAACTATCAAGTCCGTAGTACAGAACCCTTTTCGTCAAATTGTAAACATTCCCCTAAGACTTATTTCATGGCTTTATCTTATAACTTACAATTTTTTTATCTACGAAAATTCTAAAAAATGGAGCGTTTACTCATAAAATTGGTTAGTATGATTAGGTAATAAAAACCCATAATTCCCCCTTTTCACTTGAATCATAAGATAATTTGCTATTTATCCTTGTTGTTTGGCATGTTGGGGGTGGAGGTCATGCCAAACGACCCAATATTTTTTTAAGCCATCTTTAATTCGATTATGTGATCAAATTATGTGACAGTTCAAGTGGGGAAAGGAAATGGGTTTTTTATTACCTAATTCAATAGAAAATGTTTTCTATTCTGCAGATTGAACACTTGGCAACACTTTCCTTACCTAGTATAGGTAGGAATGTAATAAATTAAAACATGTGTGAAAAGTAAAATACGATGTATCATCGCTAATACCGGTTCGATTCCGATGAATTTTGTTTTGTTTCGTAGGTAACTTAATTGTCTTTCAAAAGTTTTGTTATAAATACTACCGTAGAATACATGTTTAATGAGTTAGGTCCCAAAATATTTTTCTTTTCTTTATAATTTCTTTTCCTGTAGTTTTTCGAGAATTTAGTACATTAATTTTTTTTTTTATTTATTGATGATATTTACAACTGTATTACAAGATTAAAAAATTGAAAGTAAACAATCAGAAAATTATAGGAAAATTTCATCAAAATCGTTTGAGCCGTTTTAGCGCTACAGTCTAGATAAAATATCTTTTACACTTATTGCGCAGCCGCTATTGCGCATGGAGCATCTTATTTTTGTTACAGACATCAGTAGTCAAATCCCTACAAAATAAAAAACGAAGCAACAAAATCGGTCTACTAGTTCCCGAGATAATCTTGGCACAGACAGACCCATGGCTGAAAATGAGGTTTTCGGATTCTGAAACGTAGGGGGCTCTGAAACGTATAGATCCGATCGCAATACTATTCCTTACCTAGCATAGGTAGGATAGTAAAAAGAACCTCAGAGACTGACATCTTCAGCTGCCTTTTGTTTTTTAACATTAAGTTTTTTTTTTGGAAATTAAAATATGTATGACTAGTTGTCCCGTGCGAATAATTCGCAGAAAATTTTGTTTACTGTAAAAAGATTAAAACAATATGGAAATAAGTAGTTCATATATATTATGTAAGGAAGGAATTAATATTTTTTCCTTGGTCGATTACAACATTCCATGAAACATAATAGACCAAAATATTTGTACAAATTTCTTGTCATTGCTAGGACCTATTTTTAAACAATGACAGGAGGGATAATAAAAGTAATAAAGGGAAAATAATTCCCCGATCATGTGATTTTCTAAATTAATGTCTTTAAGAAATAATATATCAGCCAGGAAAAAAAGTGTAGTAGATTATTCTACTCCTAAATGCAATATCTTTAAACAGGAAGACATTATTAAGTATACCAAAACTAATGGACAGTATCTTTGTTAAAAATTGTCCGATTTTTTTTTGTTTTGTAAGTAATTTAGTTATCTTTCTAATTATCATTGGTAAAATCCAGAAAAAAATATATCCAGAAAAAAATATATAGGATTGACGAGCTGTGCTGAGATAGTGGTCATGGCAACGACTTCACTTTTCATTATGATGTTTTTGCCTGCCTTTAACTAAAACATTAATAACACCTCAGAATTTTATCCTAATTCAATGTTTCTATAAGGAGAAAATAAATGACAGCTCCTAACAGGTTTTTATTTTATTACTTGAGTTCTAAATTATTTAGGAAGGCAAAATTTCGTGCAAATAGTTGGAAGAATATTGAAGTTATAACACTTTTTGTGATTTTCGAAAAAATATCAAAGGCTCCTTAGGTCAAATAAGTAGGAAAAAAAATTTATTTTTCGATCGCGATGAAAATTCGTATTCGAGGGTCTTTAGAGCTGCGAAATAAAAATCTCAACTCTCTTCTTCCGTAAAAAAGTATTTCAACGCACTTTACTCCTTCCGTTAATACAAATTGTTTAAATTTTATATACTTCTAATCGATGTTTACAATTTTTTGTTTTATTTTGTTGGTAATTTAGTAATCTTTCTAATTATCATGGGCACAATCCCGAAATTTCGGGAGGATGGGACCTTTTTTCACATGTGAAGTAGAAGAATATCTTCAAAATGAGTGGACAATCATTGGATTTGATGAAGAATTGACGAAGTTATGGTGTACCGACAAAAAAACACCTTCTAGAAATAATATATAGGATGCTTATTATACAGGATATTTGAAATTAATTTGTCGAATTCAGGATTTGGATGTAAAGAAAATATCTTGATATTTCTCCTGGAGTATATATTGGAGGAGGAATTAAAAGGCCGTAAATCAATTCCACGTAGCCGTTTATTAAATTTGCCTTAGATTTTGTTTGTAGAGTTCCTGGGCCGGTGTAATTATAACATACGGAGGGAGAGGTTTGAAGAAATTGGCCGAGATTGGTAAAGGGTAGGAGCGGGGAAGGATTAAGGAGCTGAGCTCTATATTTCAGTTAGCGGCCCCCTCCCTGGGGCCAGTTATTATTTGTATCGACCCCGGGAGGATGCTATTTCTTCGAGGATATAAAATCACTACTCCTCGATGTAAATAGGACGTCATAATTCTGAGGGGAGGTCTGGGGAGGGGGGGCTGAGGAGGGGGGTGATAAACGACTCGAGTTATTCTAATTTCCTGACCTCCGTCAGGGGGACCGATAGGGTGATGGATGGCCTTTCTCTTTTTACTGGCGGCTACCAAGTCACGCTCTCTTAACTAATTCTACAGCTCCAAGGAGGCGCAGTCGCTTTTTCTTGAATATTTTTTGCATGCTCGATATGTTGCCAATTACTAAGAGCTATTGCTGGATCAGAATAAAATAATATACGAAGGCTGTAGAAATCCATAAAAAAAATAGTAGGTATTTTCTAATGAAAATTCTCATATTTAATGCTGTACCTTATTTTTTTTTTTTTAAACTTTTATTATGATATTTACAACTGTATTAGTATGAATATATCAAGTGAATGTGTACATAAGAATATTATCACATGAAACACGCTTGTTGAGAAACTACCCATTGGTAGCACTCTAATCATTTATCTACATGAGGAGATCACGAGGCCATCTTCTTTTCAGACGCCTCGGAGGGTTATCAGGAATCGAAGAGGAAGCAAGGTTAGAAACAAGAGGATTCGGATGGTTATGAAGTTTATTATGGATGGATAGCTATCTGGATTTGGCCAAATCGGAAACATATGGAACATTGAGGTCTTTATGGATTATTTTATTTGTGACAAGTAAGGAGCATTGAGGATTTTACGAAGGATTTTGGATTGTAAAGATTGAATACGAGAGAAATTTGATGGTTTAGTGGATCCCCATAGCTCAACTCCATAAGTCCAAGTAGGTCTTACTATAGTCATGTATATGAGTCGTTTGTAATTCATTGGAAGTTTAGAGCGTTTGTCCAGTAAGTGTTGGAGTAAGCGGAAACGTCGAGCAGTTTCTTGTCGTTTCAGTCTTGTATGAGGGTTCCAAGTGAGACTTTTGTCCAGCTGGAGTCCTAGGTATCGGATTTGTTCTACAGGGATAAGTGGGGTGTTATTAAACTATACTATAGGACCGCAAGTCATTGGTTTACGACGAAGGGTAAAGGTGATTTGATGGGATTTATTGGAATTTATTTTAATCCTCCAGTTTTGACATCATCCTTCAGTACCTTATTAATAGTGACATTATTGTTTAATAGTCTTCGGGGATAGCTCCCGTACATATAGAGTTGGTCTCATAAACATAATAAATATATTTGACACATAAAAGAAGTAATTGATTTTGAAGTTGTAAATGATTACGTCGCAACAAAATAAAAAAAGCTGGTGCGCACAACACACAACTTTCACTTACCGCTCTACTTTGAATAGAAATTATTTTCTGACATTTTTGGGGTATTATAAAAATTTTAAAGTGCATTTTAAACGGAGCGAAAGGTTAAAACTTACAGATAACAAATCATTAAGACCATACAATTTATAAAAAGTCAATTTATTATATCAACGGTTGACTTAAAAATCTAGTTACTCCAATTGCTATTATAAGCCACACAACTTCAGTCTGTGAGCCTTTCAGTTGACAGAATGACTAACTCCAATATCGACATTTTTGATTAATGCCGTTTTAGTGATATTTCTAGTTGTATAAATTATATCTATACCGACAGTCAGTAAATTGATTCCACATTAGGAGATTACAGTTAAAATATAGAACTTTGAATAAAGGCATAAATTTTGCAATTAGAAACATCACTAAAATTACTTATAAACATGGTTGAAATTTGAGTTAGTCATTCTGTCAACCGAAAGGCTTATATATGCCTAGAGAGATTTGAATGTATCATATATTTAAATATTTAATCTATAAATAATTATAGATTGTAGGACTATTAGTTATTAAACTGTTATTTTCCAATCTAAAGTTTAATAAAATAAAATAACGAGATTTTCAATGCCTACCATGGATAGGTCAAAAGTTGTCACAGTAGTTAAAATTGGATAATGTTAGGATTTCACAAAGGGAAAATTGGTCATATAAAGATTAATAATAAAAAAGAAATCTGAGACGCGCAGCACACAACTTTCACTTACCGCTCTTGTTGTTGGGCTATTATAAAATTTTTGAAGTGCATTTTAAACGGAGCTAAAGCTTAACTTAAAGCTTAAAGCTAACAAATCATTAATACCATTAAAATAACAAAAAGTTAATTTATTATATCAACGGTTGATTATGGATCGTACGATCCGTCGATTATGGATTGTACGACTATAATTTATTAAACTGTTACATTCCATTGCAAAGTTTACTGAAACGGAATTAGGAGATTTTCCTGCAGCCACCCTCCAAAATGGTAAAATATAATCGTGTCTTATGAAAAAAATATTTAAAATCTTCTCTGAAAGTTTTATTGTTTGTGTATATTACATTTAATATGACTTCTAGAGAGTGCTACCACTGGGTAGTAACTTTCAAGCCTGTACATGCCATTATTTATATTTGCGCATATTTACTTGTTGTATATGTATACAGTTGTAAATTTCATTAAATAAACAAAAAAAAAAAAAACAATATGACTTCAAGGACCACTTATGCACCATTTCATATACACAGGTTGTTAGTTTCTTTCGTTTTCTTTCAAAGAAATTATCGTTATATACATACAAAAAAACGTTTTCAGGCTGAAGCCTTCCTTCTCAAAAATTAAGTTCTTGATCCGGTAGTGACAAGATATAAAAATAGAAAATCTTCTTTATTCTGGGTCCCTTAAGAATAACAATATTGTTCAAACCAATTGACAATAAATATGGCCCGATGACCTATTATAATAAAGAGTAACTACAATCTAAGTAATAAAATGAGTATATACCTAGTTTTGGAGGGAAAGCAGATGGGTACTAGGTTAGAATATTATGATATTGTTACAAAAAAACAATAACATACTAATAAATAAGTAAAATTGGAAAGAAACGCTAAATAAGTTTTATTGGGAACCCATTTTTGTGATAACATATATAAAAAATAAATAAAATAACTACACTAAATAAATGATTTATATATGTTCCTTAAAACGTTTAAATTAAAACACATGAAGATATTGTGAAAAACTATAGAAGTATTGTGATCTACCTATGAAGCAATAGATTATGAATAGAAAAAAAATATATATACATACACACGCACACACACACACACAC